>JAVMKO010000001.1:240266143-242666143 GCA_032164245.1 Sternotherus odoratus
TCCAAAATAAATCAGTGTTGTTATTTTAAATCTCTCTTCATACTGAAATATTCCTGTGCTTCCCGTTATTTTCATTGTCTCTCTGGATTTTTTAAAAAAAATCTTTTTTTGAGGCAAAGTAACCGGAACTGAATGGAGTATTTAAGGTCCCACAAATCAATATATATATATACAGGGCATTATTTTCATTATTGTTCTGTAACCATTTCAGTACTCTTAATTTTCCATCCCTTTATTCATTCTGTTCTGTTTGCTTTTTTGACTACTTTTATACTCCGAATAGATTTTTTTTTATGAGACAAATCTGAAGAACTCCCAGTAGAAGAGAAGTAGAGGAGGTCTTGGAGCATATTGAGAAATTAAACAGTAATAAGTCATCAGGACCAGATGGTATTCATCCAGGAGTTCGGAAGGAACTCAAATGTGGGATTGCAGAACTCCTAACTGTGGTATGGAACCCATTACTTAAATCAGCCTCTGTATGAGATGACTGGTGGATTGCTAATGTGACACTAATTTTAAGAAACACCAGAGGTGAGGCTGGCAGTTACATCCGACAAAGTTGGTATTAGCCCATGAAAGCTTATGCTTCAATACTTTAGTTAGTCCTTAAGGTGCCACAGGACTCTTTGTCACTTTGGCAGTTACAATTATACTAAATAACTAAATAACAGAATTATCAGACACATAGGTAAACATGCTATGTTGGGGAAGAGTCAACAAATTTTTTGCAAAGAGAAATAATACCTCTACACTCTATTAGAATTATTTGAGGGTGTCAGCAAGCATATGGACAAGGGTAATCCAGTTGGTGTATAGTCTTACTCCTGAGAAAATTCTGTGTAAAAAACAAACAAACAAGAATTCTGCACACAATTTTTTTAAATGCTGCAAAATTGTGTACATTTTAATTGTCAAATGTGGAAGCTCCAGCATGGCATTGGGGAGCACAGACGTGGGAGATCACTGTGCAGCTCCCCCCTCCCACCCCCCCCAGGACATGGACTCAGGGGAGAGCTGCACCCACCCTGACAAAGTGCAAGTACTGGGCTTGCTCCGGAAACACCCAGAGGCCTGCCCCTCCGTGCCAAATGCACCAGATGTGGGCAGGCAGGCTCAGCAAGGCAGGATCCAAGTGTGGAGGGGTGGTGTCTGGGTGTGGGGGAGGATATTGCTTGGTAGGATGGTGGGGGGGACTCAGTGTTGGGGTCCAGATGCTGGGGGAGTGGGGATCTGGGAGCGGTTGGCTCATTGGGGTGGTCCGGGGAAGGGGGAGTGCAGCTCATCTGGGGGGGTGTTCTGGGTGCAGGATTGGGGTGAAGCTCAGCGGGAGGGTCTGGGTGTGAGGGGGACTGGATGCATGGGGGTTGGGCAGATGGGGAAGCAGCTCCCTGTACAGAGATCCCTCACCCTGCAGCTGAGGAGCGATGAGCACCGGAAGCACAAGGGGTAATGGGGGGAGTTTGAAAAGCTTCCTACAGTTGGGGGAGAAATCTGGGGGTGAGTTTGACACAACACTATATGCTGTGCAGAGGAAGAGGAAATTCTGTCTTCTCCAGCCCAGCTGAGACTAGCAGCTGAGCCTGGCCCAGGGTAGGAGCCACCAGCTGGGTATTCCCCAGTCCTGTCCTCTGTCCCACAGTGATTTTCCTCTCTGCTGACTGTCCTGGGAACCCAAAACATTCTGCTAAGGAGGGTCACATGGCCCCCTTGTGGCTTCTCTGTAAGAACGTCATTCTTCTGCAGGGAAAGCAGAGAAATCTGTGGGGGACATAAATTCTGCAGCACAGTAGTAGAGAATTTCCCCAGGGACTTTCAGAAACCTTTTGACAAGGTCCTACATAAAAGTCTCTTAAGCAAAGTGAGTAGTCATGGGATAAGATGGAAGTTCCTCTCATGGATCAATAACTGGTTAAAAGATAGGAAACAATGGGCAGGAATAAATGGTCAGATTTCACAGTGGAGAATGGAAAAGAGTGGGATCCCTCAAAATCTGTACTGGGACCAGTGCTGTTCAACATATCAATGAATAATCTGGAAAAGGAGGTAAACTTTGAGGTGGCAAAGTCTGCAGACGATACGAAATCACTCAAGACAGTTAGCTCCATTGTTATGTTCTTAATACCGCTGAGTAGTTTCAGTTAATTTAGAACCCACATAAGTGTAAAAGTAGTTCACATGATTTCTTCCCATGTGTATTACCTTACCCTTGTCTACACTGAATTTTATCTTCTACTGTGTTTCTTAATCACTTAACCTTGCTCAGTCTTTCTGAAGTTACTCCCAGTCTGCGAAAATCTTGATTAACCTGCATCAGTTTGAATTTGAGTTTTAAAGGTCCTATTAATAAAGTAAATGGTTTTTAATTTTTTGTTTTGTTTTGAGAATGGCAAAGTAGTATCAAAGGTTCATTCAAAATACAAAAGTTCAGCAGATCTGCAATAAGGAGTTCTGTTTCTTGTAGCTTGGGGGAAATAAAATAATGTGAAAATACCCATTCATAACAAGAAAATGTAAAGTCAAATAGTCCCCGAGTTTTTAATATTTAATTTTCTGCATTATAAAGCAGACTCTTCTTCTCTGCCTTCCCATAAAGGCAGAAATGGATAGGATTAATTAAACATTAAACCATAATTCTTCCTAAAAGAAATGTTCTTGCTGGTCACATTTGATATAATTTATTCCCAAGGTGATCTTTCCCGCATTTGATTTTTTCCCCCATCTTTGGTTTTAAAATAATTTATAATAAGAAAATAAGCACTGTGCTATCTTATTATTCCTTTATCTTTTTCCTGGGGGATAAAGGGTATTATTTAGTAAATTTTTATTTAACTAAATACATGATTTGCAAACTGATTCCATAGTGGAAATGTTTTATTAGATTCAATTCAGCCACTGATTTGGAAATGGGTACAGACTGTCATCTTGTAGAAGTAGGTAGGTTTCTGGGTTCCTAGGGAAGGAGCAGATTACTCTCTAGACTAGTGGTTTACAAACTGTGGGTCGCAACCCAGTAGCGGGATGCGGAATGTAAGGCACTGGGTTTTGGAGGCTCTGATCAGCACTGCCAACCGGGCCGTTAGAAGTCCCATTGGTGGTGCTGCCTGGCTAACGCAGGCTAGTTCCTACCAATTCTGACACCATGTTGCACCCTGGACGCAGCTAACAACAGTCTGGCTCCTAGGCCGGGAAGGCCACATGCTGCCTCTGCCCTGAGCACTGGCTTCCCGGCAAATGGGAGCTGGGGTGGTGGTGCCTGCAGGTGAGAACTGCGCAGAGCTGCTGGCACGCCTCCACAATGACCTACTGCTGGCCATTGACTGGGAGTCACCCGAGGTAAGGCTGCACCCCATGTCCACACCCCAAACCCCAGCCCTGAGCCCCCCCCCAAATCCAGAACTCCTTCCTGCACCCCAAACCCCTCATCCCTGGCTCCATCCCACAGCCTGCACTCCCAGCCCAGAGCCCTGACACTCTCCCACACTCCAATCCCCTGCCCAAGCCCAGAACTCCTTCCCACACCCTGAACCCCTCATTCCCAGCCCTCACCCCACAGCTCTCACCCCCGCACTCAACCCTCTGCCCCAGCCCTGAGCCCCTCCCACACCCACAACCCCTCATCCCGAGCTTCACTGGGTCACGAAGATCAAGAATTTTCTTCAACTGGGACGCCAGAAAAAAAGTTTGACAAACACTGATCTAGACTGTTTGCCTTCTAGAGAAGGGAAGGAAGCCAAAGGAAGAGCCACTCCCACTTTTAGCTAATCATATGCAATGTCAAGAAGATGTTGCTTGCTTCATTGCTATGGGCTGGCAGGATAAGGAAAAAAGAAACATGTGAAGGGAAAATGTTAGATTTGGATGAAGCAAAACTGTTGGCTAAAAAAAGAAAAAAAATATACCACATATAAATATAATCGTTGCTATACTGCAGTCTCTTGAATAGTATAAATATAAATCATAATTACTTAAATTTCAGAGAATAAATGTTTGAAACTGCAAACCTACTTATTATGAACTTAATTGCAGCACTTACTGTATTCTTTTGTTCTTCAGTCTCTTGTTCTGCTATTTCCTATGTGATGACATATCATGTGTGCTCCTCAGGTCTATCAAATAAAAAAAAAAGCTGCTCAGCTATTCCAGTTCTCAATATAAACATAACAGCAGAGATGATAAATAATGATTAATGTCATGTTTCCACAGATTATCCTCAAAGAATTGTAAAATTTAAAAAAGGAATCACTGTAGTTTGTGATATGGACATGTCCAAAAAGAAAATTAGTTGCCCTCAATCAGCTAGAAAGCAACAGATTGGTCAGTGTCTCTTAATTTTGAGAAGATACATAACTATAGCAGACAGGTGCTTACTTATTCTCTCCATGCCCCTTTGTGAAAGTGCAGAGGAGTTCTATAAATCACTAAGCTCAGCATTGGCCAGTCCCTTTTGGATAACACTGTAACTAGAATCTCCAACACCTCTCATCCTTCTCACAGTGGTATATTATGTTACAGCCTATGCCATGGCATCTGTGGATTCCTAGGGAAATTCAAGAACGGAAGAGAGAGACCTTGCACTTTTCAGTTATATAGAACCTCTGACTGACAACAAGTATCTATCAACCATTTCCTCTTTCTAAATTGTATCCAAAAGAGGAATTGACAATAAATGATAGACGCTTGGGATGTAAGTGTTAGTAGGAGAGGTAGTGGAAAGGAGAGAGTAGCCCACTGAGTGCTATGAATAAGAAATTTCCATCTAAAGGAGACCTTTGTGGCTCCCAACTGCCATAATTTTGATTAACCTTGCTGTGTTTCAGCACAGGGTCATGCTATCCTGTTGACACCCTTTCTTTGAGATGTCAGTCACATTTCAATAACTTTTCAGCGTGGGCTTGTAAGGTCTCTTCGTTGATTTTGAATGAGGCAGATTGCTTATGAATGCAGCTTGAAGTGTCACTCACATATTCTTGCATTGCGTTATCTTTGATTGGCGTGTCTGGAGTTCTGGAAAAATTTCAGGATATCCAACTGCCCCTGTTTTAGCAGTGCAGTTCCTCCACTTTTTATTTTTTTAATGTCTTTCACTCATATGAAGATAATGAGTTTTGATAGTGCTTCATTTCAATGTTAAAAAAGGACAGAAGAGAGTTATCTTTCAGGTGGAGCTTCTCAGGACCTCTGTTTGTCTTAAGTTTAGTTCCCCACAAGCCTGCAGGGCTACAATTCCACTAATGGAACGCATTAGCTGTCACATGCCAAGTCAGTACAACAGCAACCTAATTACCGTGATGAAAATTCCTATGTGATCTTGTCCTTGGCAAAAGAAGAATCGTTAAAAGTATCATATAGTATCTAGGTTGGTCTAACAATATGATGCATTAATTATAATAGAGAAAAGCAAGTCCAAGAAAGGGCCTTAATATGACTCCCACTAGATTTTTGTCTGCTTTTTATAGTTTCATAGGTAAAGCCATTTCTAGATTTGCAATTACTGTTATTAACAACAGATTCCATTGTTGTTTTTGTGGAAGTTTCATTGTGCAGCAAACGCTGTGTCCCCGGACAGTGGTTGTCCTAAGACAATATTATTGAATAATCAGATTTATAATATAGTGTTCCACTTGTAATCCAAGAGTGTTCCATTAATTTTAAGCAAAATAAATATTTCTCTTACACAGCTACCTGAGGTTTATCTTCTCATTTTCAGGAGTGCCCTAGCTCACAAAAACAGACTTTTCCCTCTTCCAGTGTTAGCGGAAAATACAAGGGTTTGTGGTGGAGGAGTGTAGAACTGTCTAAGGTAAAATACTTCATATCACTCAGAGGCAGAAAAAATAAGAGGAGTTTCTGTTCTCCTGACCTAGCTACTGTTGTAACTTCTCTGCTGAAGGAAAGAAGGACTACATTATAGTAAGTGGCCAAAGACTAGGAGTAAAAAAACCAAACTAAGATCCCTATGACAAGCTTAGTCCTCTATAAGCAGAGAAAGGAGAAGACATTATGAAGTCCATTAGGGACCTTACTTTTCTAATCTAAGGTGGGAATCTTCAGATACTGTGCTTGGGCATGCCAGTACAACCCCCCAAGAACTATACATAGATACTGTTGATGGGGTTGCTGTTAACTTACAATGGAACTTTGAACTAATTAGTTAACTTCTGTGTGCCTCAGTTTCCCCACCCATTAGATCTACCACATGGGAGTTTTATGAATCCTAGTTAATTAACTAAATGGAGGCTTTGAGATCCTGGGCTAAAAATGAAAATAAGTGCAAAGATTTCCAGTATTAACACGGACAAAGATGTCTGTGATTGTTAACAGTAGCTTCTTCCCCTGACACATTTTTTATTCTCCTGGTGGATGCTATATTTTATTTGAAGTAGCTAATGGTATTAGAATTAACCTCAATATATTTTCTTTCTGTTTTTTGGAAAAATAAAGGACCTACATTGAAAAAAATATAAAACAAAACAAAGCAGTCCTGAAATATGTGTGCAGTTGTGTATGTGCATTGGTTTGCCAGTTATCATGACTGTATGTGAAGAGGAAATGGTTCCATTCATAAATGGTTAGATGCCTAGCTAGCAATTATCATATGTTCTCATCTTATTCAGTCATGGTAATTTCATGTGAATCTGAGACCTCTTTTTTAATTAATGAAGAGGCCCAATATAGTACTGTCATCTTTACCTGAGTGTTTCTTTTAGTCAGCTTATATGTGGTTTCTGCTATTATCTGTGTATGTGAGAAATGAATATTAAATTACAATGAAAGTTTTCTGGCTAGATAATAATATTATGAGCCTCATTAGTATGAGAGTCATTAGAAAACTCAAGAAGTATCATTTTTAAATGTACTAAAAACCATAGATATACTGACCTCATTCTCCATTCACCTGTCTTGAAACTAACAGAGCTGTAAAAAGAAAATGCATATTTCCTAGTGGAAAACCAAAAGTAAAAGACAGAGCTGTGACATGACTTCAGATAGTGCATTGTAAGGGTCATTGTCTAGTTGCTGAGAAGCATATGAATGTCAGCAGAACTGATTGTGGGAGCCCTTTTATGTAAAATCATAGGTCATATTTAACCAGCATAATATAATGTGTAATGAAAGCCTCATGAGAGGAAAAAAAACCCTAGATTTATGTATTGAGCTCTGAGGAGGAACTGTTATTAGCATTCTCTTAATTGTTCAGCGTTCTCTGCGGATAGAGCTTTTTTTCCCCTAGAGCCTTACACTTGGAATCATAGAATCTTGTCTGAAGAATCAGAGAAGTTAGGAACAGGTAGGAGAAAGATAGAACTAGGCATTCAGTCTTCCCCACTACCAAGTCTGTTCCTTACAGTGCTATATTTTCTAGTACCTTGTTCAATCCTGTTTTAAATGTCCCCAGTCATAGGGCTCCCACCTCTTCTGTGGGGAGATTGTTTCACAGTCTAAGAAGCCTGGCATCATTAGGAAATGTTTTATGATACTCTGAAGCAGGCAGGATGCCACCTGGGCATGGTAGGGAGCATGCTTAGGAGTAGCTCTTAAACCTCCTGTTCAGATATGCTCCAATTATTGCTCTCTGACCTGTAACCTTTGGGTAGAAGTTGGAGGCCTTGGCCACACCTCCATTCCCTCCAGCCACTGCCCTGCGGGATAAGTTTCTGGCCATTCTAGCCCATTTTAATACAGATGCATTATCATTCTAGCTGCCCCAGCAAGTAAAGTCAGGATATGGGCTCCCTGCCCCTCACCTCTTAGTTGAAATCATGTTGGGGCAGCCAGAATCTACCATTATCTTTTCTTATTTTTATTGCACTTGCTTAGCTATGTCACTAGACCCGCTAAATTGATGGTCGATGCAGCGATAGGTGCAGCATCAATCCTCTGGTAAGTGTAGACAAGCCCTAAGGGAAAACATATTTAAATATATTTAGATACCTACAGTTTCAGATAGGCGTCTAATGGGATTTTCAAAAGTGCTTTGGAAATTTCCCACGCAGTTCCTTACCTAGCCTGACTCTGCTTAGATGATAGCTATAAGAAGTACAATGAGGGGAAAGTGTACTTTCTTTGAGTTATTTGATGTGTGTTTGAAGGGGAAATAAAGGCATGTGCCTCTCAAAGTATATAAATTGTAGAAAATAACTTCAAATTCCATAACCATATTATTGGCTATTCCTTCTGCTTCTTCACACACACACATGCCCCTTGGTAACGTAAGTCTGTGAAGCATCCAGTATTTGGAAAACATTGTAACAATTTATTTAAATTATGGGGGGAGTATTAGAACCAAATTCAACCATGGCACAACTCCAGTGGAAGTAGATAGTGCATGCTTAACCTTGAGCAGAATTTGGCTTTCAGTTTCAAGAGTGATTGTTTTGGTCTTCGTGAATGTAGTAGTCAGACTTATTGTTACTTGAATGTATTTTTTGTGCTCTATTTTCCTATACCCACCCCCAAAGAAGTTAGAAATGAAATAGAAAATGCATGAGAAGGGTTCGCTGACACACTGTGAGGTACACATCTCAGTAACTCATTCAGTTTACAAGTGTTCTATATTAGTTTCAATTTTCATTCACAACATATACAGTATGGGTTTTTCATCCATTCACAGTCAGTAGAATGGAGTGTGTATTTTGCTTCTGCATTACATATCATATATTTGGGTTCATAATAAAAAACTCATAATAAAATAACCGTTTATTAGGATTTGTATGTAATAAGTAGCATCTTTGAAGTCTCAGGTTTCAGCTCTTTTAATTTCATAGGGTAAGTTCTTTAAAAAAATTCTGAAAAAATCGGCATGTTTGAGTTACTAGTATTTGAAAAATAGCTTGTGCAATAGCTATTTTCATAATTCATTTTTACGGCATTTCTGTACAGACACAAATTCCAATTGATTGTCTTAGGAAGTTAGGTTCTTAGGAGAGTTGGAATTTGATCTATGATGTTTCCATTGTATTGTTAGCATAGTCCATGTTGATAGAAACTAGGAAATACAAACTTCTGTTATCATATAGTTTTCTTACACTGTGTAGTAAGCAGACTATGAGAGTTTGTCCTACTTAGTGTTCTGCTACCAGGACAGACTTTTAGTTAAAAGGAAAGTTAGCTATTTTTGAACCTCTCATTCTCCCTTACACAGAAGAGGCCAACCTAAATGGAAGTCCCATACTACCAAAGAAGAAATCAAGACAAGTTAAAACTGTATTAAGCTTGTGTTAGTTTCCCCCTGTGGGTCTGGAGGGGTTAGAATCCGGAGGGGACTGCTTGATGTCCTGCTTCATAATCCCATTTTTGACCAACCTTTTTCAGCGATATGGAACTCATGGACACTTCACTATGGAAGGGCTTCAGCAGGGTAGATTCAAAAGACAAGGAATTCTTCCAAGACTAGAGGAATACTCCTCTTCTTGGGGGAAAAGCTCCCTTCTATGTGCAGGGGAGAATGATCCTATTAATAAAAATCCAAATCTGAATGTGAAAGTCTACAGTAGTAGCATCTGAAAGTGAATTTTCTTTTTTAGTGGGTTTAGGTTAGAACTTATGTATTGAGCACTTGTTAAGAATTGATTAATTTCAAGTCACAGAAGGATAAGGTACCTGTCCACTGGAGGTGCTTGTACAGAGATAACACAAAACAGACACAAAACAGACTGGGGAACTCAAATAGACATTCTGCCACAAAAGGGCTTGGGGTTTTGTTACTGTTGCTTATTAGTAGAAGCAACAATTGTTACTGTTGGTGTCATTGTGATTGTTCAGTTAACAGAATTGTTGTGTTTTGAGGAGGGATTTGGGATTTGGAAGCATGTTGCTCATGCTAAACAAACAGTAAATAAAAAATGAGATTGTAGTGTTTTAAGAAAGCCATTAGTATTTATATATATTTTTATAGACAAGGCAAATTATTGGGGGTTATTAAAGGCAGTTTGGTTCATGAGGCTGGCTCCCATCTGCACAGCTCCTTTTAAATCATTCACTGCCAGATTAAAATAAAAATTTAAAGCTCAATCCAGCTGTTATAAACAGAGCCTCAGATCTGTTAACACAAATCACTGTACCATGTGGAGCGTCATTGACTTCAGTGGTGTTTTGCATGCACACAGGTGTCTGTACCTACAAATTGCAGATTGAAGTCTAGAAGGGAACATTACAAACCTTCTCAAACTTTGGGTAATTTGGGGTTCAGATCTGAACTTTCCGGCTTTAGCCCATCTCTAAGTAGAAACATATTAGAATTTCCATCTCATGACAGACATAATCACAAACTAAATCTTGTATTTTGTAGCCAAAAAAAATCATTGCTGAAAAGTGATTGGGTTTTTTTTTTTTTTTTTTTTTTTTTGATGTAGTCTAAACTGGTTGTTCTCAAACTTTTTTTTTCGCGTGACCACTTGAAAATTACTGAGGGTCTCGGAAAACCACTTAATGATCGTTCCAAATGTTGTTAGCTAACTATTGTAAAGCACATTGGATAATAGTGCTATATAAAAAAAACAATAATAATTAACTTTTTTGTTCTACAAATAAAAGTACGCAACTCATATTTTAATATCAGTCATCTTATCTTTCTAATGCCATGGATGTGCCCTCTCTCCGCCGCTGCGGTAGCCCCTGAACTGAGGCTGGGAAGGAGGGCCATCGCTCCCTGGAAGCTGCAGCCCTGGAGCTGGGGAAAGTTGCCTCTTTCTCTGGGTGCCACAGCCCTGCATGTCCCAAATTCTTCCCACCCCCACTTCTCCCCCTACCTCCCCCTCCCATGTACCCCCATTCCTCCCAAGACTGCCACCTTGCCTTACATGTGTGTCTTGTCCAGGGTCCTAATTAGAGGAGCCACGCCTGCACTGCTTCACTAGTTAGGAGGGTGGCCCTTCATTCTCTTTTGTGTGTCCATCCCGACACGCATCTTAGAGGGAACTATCCGTGGACCACCTGAATGGAGCAGTCTGCGGACCACAGTTTGAGAACCTCTGGTCTAAACGTTATCCTACAAAGCTTTGTGCTTAAATTCAGTGTTACAAACCACCTGCTACTGTAGAGGAACTGTTTTAAATCCCCAAGAACAACCAAATTAATAATTATATGATGCATACCAGGTCATTTTGCTCTTTCCTGACTAGAAAAACTAATTTAAATATGCTGCTTGTACTACATTTAGGATGCTGACCTTAGTAAATTGTGGTGACATCCAGAAAATTACTCATTAGGAAAAGGTATTTAGAAAAAATGAACTGTAGTTTGAAGGAGCAAATGTGTTATATATCTCAATTTTTATGAGTTCAATGTAATTTCTATTTTCGGTTCTGGTCCATCTTTCCTGGAACATTTCTTCTTAACAGGGTGGCTGAACAACATGTTTTTCCACATAGCAAGGGACTTTGAAGAAGTCTGCTCCCCTTGGCTTTAAAGATTAAGTAAAAAAAGCACATTTTCCTCACTAGAAAGGTCTTTCTGGAACAAAAGAAGAAATGCTGAGGACCCATTTTTAATGAAAAGCTGTTAAACATAACAAAAATCCAGTGTACCATATGGCAATTATGCCAAAAGATTGAATTTATTATCAAATAAAACTGTTGGCTTGTACATTTCACAGTTTCCTCTTTTCACAACCAGTGTGTTTTTAGAGGTTTTCTGTAGGGTTAGTTGCCCAGACTTCTGCAAAAACAACAGTTTGTCCTTGTCACAGGGGGTGTTAGGAAATCAAATCCAACTGAAGCAGCGAATGAAATTACAGATTAGTTCTGTCCCAGCTGCGTGACATGTGCCAAAAGCTGATTTTCCATAAAGAAATGTCAGGCAATGAACATAAAATTCTATTTGCTTGTTATGGGAAGGTGTTTCCCCTGTTATGGTCTTTCATAATTTTCTCTGATACTTAATCTTTTTACAAAACCCCAATTCATTCTCACCACAGTTAAAGGTGAGTCAAGTGTCTTTCTTAAAAGGTTTTCTTACAACAATTTTAGTTGGATTACTAAAGCGCTCCCATGAAAAATATTGAGCCAGATCCTCAAATGGTAAAAATCAGCATAATTGGGTCATTTTACACCAGCTGCAAATCTGGGCTGTTGTTATGCATTTGTGGAATAATGTTCTTTTTCTAACAATATATTGTACACTCCAGAGTAGGTTAAACATTCATGTTACAGCATTTCCTTCAGAAATTTCCTCCAGCATCTTCTGGTCTGAGGGAGTCCCCCAGGGGATACTTGTCTCCTATCTAGTTCTGAGAATGATTTCTAATCTTGTTTTTAAAAGATATTTTATATCTGACAGTTTTATGACACCTATCCCCTTTTTAAGCTAGGATCTTAATTAGGTCACATTAAGGAAAGTGCTTCCTCTCCTCTGCCCCCCGCCCACTGCCCTGTGTAGCCATTCATCTATGAAAGTGGAAGTTGATATTATTGCCTCAGATGAGATTTGCTCTCTGAAGTTCAGAATCTCTGAGGCAGTTAACAAACGTAATTTCATAGCATGCATGCTTAGACAACATTTATTGAGAGCTTTCAATGTAGCTTGCATTCAAACCATAAAATTATGCTTTCTTTTGCAGCCACTTGTTGAAAGAACTTTAAATGAGTGATCGGTGATGCTTATTACATTCAAATTCTATTGCCAAAAAGTGTGTGTGTGTAGGGGGGATCAGAGATGTGAGACCCCCTCATTTTCACTTGGATATGAAGTGCGACTTTCACAATTAAACTGGCAAAGAGCCTTGAGGCGTGAAAGGGGATCCTTCAGTAAGGACAATGGTGCTTTTCTTTGGCAGTAGGAAAAGATGCAAGAGAACACAATTAAGCTCCCTACTCCTGCATTGAATGGCTTAATTCAGCTTTGCTCCTTCACCGGTATTTCACTCCTATGCCAGTGATTGGCATGGAGAGGAATACAGGAAACCTAGTCCACAGAAGCCCTCTTCACAAAGACAACTTACTTATCTATAACCTGTCAAATTTGCTACCAATTAGTGTCAGTATAATAAACCCTCTACAAATGTGTCCAGACATTTTGTTCTTTAGATCACTTTCATTACCACAGGAGATCTTTAAATCTCTCCCACTCCTTCATTCCCCTTTTAATTCGCCTTCTTTAGCAAACATAATGTAAGAGAAATAGGATAATATGAAGTTGTGAATAATGTTTTCGGTGAGTACATGTTGATATAATATTTCCCAGAGAGGAACATTAATAATGAGTTGGAACGTTAGTCTATGGAAGAGGATTGTTTAGTCTACAGAAGAAAAGACCGAGGGGGGATTTGATAGCTGCTTTCAACTACCTGAAAGGGGGCTCCAAAGAGGATACATCTAGACTGTTCTTAGTGGTACCAGATGACAGACCAAGGAGTAACGGTCTCAAGTTGCAGTGGGGAAGGTTTAAGTTGGATATTAGGAAAATCTTTTTCACTAGGAGGGTGGTGAAGCATTGGAATGGGTTACCTAGGGAGGTGGTAGAATCTCCTTAGAGGTTTTTAAGGTCAGGCTTGACAAATCCCTGGCTGGGATGATTTAGTTGGTCCTGCTTTGAGCAGAGGGTTGGACTAGATGACCTCCTGATGTTCCTCCCAACTCTGATATTCTATGATTCTATGAACAACATGTTTGCTATGGTGGGTTTGATGCCTTGATTGCATTTCCTTGGTGAATTTATTGTTGTTTTGAGGAAAGTTTGGATGTTGGGTTCAATGGACCATAGAATTTTGAATTAACCTATTTTTTTTCCTAATCATGAATATAATGGTTTTTGCAACCTGTTCTTCCATGGTTCTTTTTTAAAAGGGGGGAGAACAAGAAATGTTCAAGTTTTTAAGATTCTGAAACAGGTATGGAATAAGAGAAATATTAATAAGGAAACTTTGTTTCAAAAGAATTTCTTGGGTTTCTTTTCCCATAAGAATTCCCCATATTGTTTCAACCATAAAATATTCACTGCAGTCCCCAGGAGTGAAGGATGAAAACCATTAGTATTACATTCAGATGTGGCAGTTTCAGTTATACATCCCTGTGTTTGGTGAACGCTTATGATGAATTTGAGAGGCTCCCCTGGATGATTTTCAAGAGTCTTAAACACTATCAGGAGTCCTATTTTAGGTAAATGCCTCATTTTCCTGGAAATTCTAATTAAAAAATGTAATTTACAAGATGGAGATTAAAGAGAGAGAGACAGGAGGTGGGGGGAGGGAGGCTTTCCTCGATTCCCAGTTGCTACGTTCAAGGCATATTCTGGTTGTAAGGAACTATTCAGTCAACTAGAAATTTTGCTTCGGGGGTCCCTCTGCATCAGAGGATCAATCTGAATTTTGCACTGTTTCCAAAATGTAAAATGCTATGTGTGGGTGGGTGGGTGGGTGCGTGGCAGTGAGGGGCACAGAGGAAAGAGGTGGAGGAAAGAGGGAAAGGGGTGGTGGTGGTTGAGTGGGAAGATCGAGGAAAACGTAATTGAAAAGGACGTTTTTTCATCACTGCGTTGTTGTCAGAGTCTCAGCAAAGACAGGATATGCCTGGCAGGCGAGAGCATAAATAGTATTATAGATGGTGAACATGTACTAGGGTAATGAAGGAGTCACGTTGGGGCAGGACAGAATTTACAAACTTTGTTTCAAAATAACAGGATTTGTATGTAACGTAAGAATAATTGACACCTGTAAAGTGACTTCCCTTTGAGATTCTCAGAACACTTTTCTAACATTAACTATGCCTACAACAGGGATCGGAAACGTTTGGCATGTGGCCCACCAAAGTAAGCCCCCTGGCGGGCTGGGCCAGTTTGTTTACCTGCTGCATCTGCACATCTGGCCGATTGCAGCTCCCATTGGCCAATAGGTCTGGGGGAAGTGGCAGCCTGCCCATCCCTCAGATGTGCTGCTTCCTGCAGACCCCATGGTCTGAAGTGGTGAATCGCGGCCAGTGGGAGCTGTGGCTGGCCAAACCTGTGGATGCGGCAAGTAAACAAACTGACCTGGACTGCCATAGGGGTTACCCTGGCAGGCCACATGCCAAAGGTTGCCAATCCCTGCCTTATAAAAGCCTTGTTGATTAGGTACAGTTGCACTCATATCGATGGGTAAACTCAGGCAGAGAGGTTAAAGAGACACTATCGGTTTAAAAATTAGACATCTTTGAAAAACACACAGATTTCTTTACCAACTGTTGGTACCACTTTGGTTTATTACAATTGAAAGAATGTTAACAATGAAATTATTTTTCATCATTTAGGCTCAGCTATGTGTTTATTCTGTCCATTTTACTTTATTTGAATAACAAAAATGAAAATGAAGAGTTTAACATTACGTGGTTTAATTCACTGGCAGACATACAGTAGCATCATGCTTCAGTATTTAGGTTGAAATACTACAAGGGCATGTTTGAAACTACGTGAGCTTTTAATTGAAATAAAAAAAAACCCTGACAAATACTTTTAATAGTTAGTCTTGTCATTTATTTTAAGCAGATCTGGGTTTACGGTATTTGGTGGGGGGAGATAATTAAGCTAACAACAAGCCAGTAGAAAAGTCTGAGTCTGCTCATCTAAGCACAAATCATGATTGTGGAAGTTTTAATAATGCTATGTTTGTAATTTACAGCTTTGCAAGT
Organism: Sternotherus odoratus; assembly: GCA_032164245.1. NCBI lineage: Eukaryota > Metazoa > Chordata > Testudines > Kinosternidae > Sternotherus > Sternotherus odoratus. The sequence goes on from JAVMKO010000001.1 coordinate 240,281,743, forward strand.
GTATTGAAGGCAGTGGGTGTCTTTCCATTAACTTCAATGGGCTTTGGAATATAACCGAAATTTGAACTGATGAAGTAAACCTTTGGGACATTCTACCTGCGTCTCTGGCTTGGGCTAGATTTGTTTGCACTAAGAAATGGTTTAACTGAACTGATGTTGTCCACAGCTTAGTTTTTAGTCAGGAGAGGGATGAACCGAGATCATCATCAGCAAAATCATTTCAACAATCAGTTGTCAATAATTTGTTTGATTTCTTGTATAGATAAGGTTTAAGAGCAGCGCTGTTGAAATCAGAGTCTGTTCTCTCTTCGTTCAATTCACTCCAGTAAGCAAATAGGACTTGCCATTTTTTCCCCCTAAAGCTGAGTCTCTTGCTAAAATTTCCCACCATTTTTATTATTGTTTCAGCTCCATTGCTGATGGGATACAACAGGGATCGGCAACATTGGCACACAGGACCACAGGGTAAGCACCCTTAGGGGGCCCTGCTGCTTTGTTTACCTGCCATTTCACCGACTGCAGCTCCCACTGGCCGCGGTTCACCGTCCCGGTCCAATGGGGGCTGCGGGAAGCTGTGCGGTGCTGGCCACCACTTCCGCAGCCCCCACTGGACCGGGACGGAGAACCGTGGCCAGTGGGAGCTGCAGTCGGTGAAATGGCAGATAAATAAAACAGTGGGGCCCGCTAAGGGTGCTTACCCTGCGATCCCGCGTGCCAACGTTGCCGATCCCTGGGATACAATAAGGTAGATACAGTAAGACTCTGGGCAGCTCTGGCATTTTAATGACCATGGGCTTGTTTTTTTCTGACATGCCCAGCAGTCATAATTCTAAGTGATGTCAGTGGGAGTTGAGGGAGCTCAGCTCTGTTGAAAATCAGGCACCATGACATCTAATCACGTGTGCGACAGGGGTTTTGGCCAATGTTATCTCTTCCACTAGTGCTACCACCACGGAGACAAGTATGCCCAGGTGTGGTATCAGACGATCAAACAATTTGGTTACACAAAAGCAAATAGAAGGTGCTCAGCTTGGTACCATATGGAACAAAAGTAATTACTGAGGATGAAAGGCAAAGCAAGGCAATTAGCATGCTTGTTGTTTGTCAACGAGTAACCTTCAATATCTCAACATGTTGCAGTTCAAGTTTCATGCCAGGGTTTTGGGAATGCCTCAGAAATGGTGATTTCAAAGTCTGATTATTTAAAATGTATTGCAGTGACAAATGCAATGGAAACCTATTCCTAGGCTTGCTCTGTACTCAATTGCTTCTTTCAACATATTCATTTATCAGATATCTGACTAGGAGGAACACGGCCTAACATTATATTGATGAAAATTGGTGCAGAACAAAATACATTCATTTGTTAGGATTGCACATGCAGCAAAGCAGCTGATCTTTACTATATTTCATATGTCAGGTATTTATTTCATACGTATCGCCACATGGGTGAACTTATTTTTCTTCTAAATGTACTTCTGTATTATCTTAGAGTGCCAGTTTTTTATGATAAATGTAATGAAGCTGTGATACACAGGAAAAAGCCCCCTCTTTATTTCCTGGCTCCTGCCATATGACTTGTGTCAAACTTACAGAAGCTTATATCTCTGTCACATGGAAGGACATTAAGTTATGATGAGTGTGACTTACAGCATGTTTTCACATGTACTGTAGTTTTACTACAGCAACACTAATTTACTGTATGTTACTTCTAGTTAAGTCATATCATTCTCCTGTCAAGAGGCTGCTGGACCACTAAGTGAGGAAAACTGGGGTGGGGGTTAGAATCTAGTACAGATCATTATACTGCTTCAGGAGATGAACCAAAGTAAGAACATTTCTTGTTCCTCAGTTTAGCTGCATGTGTAATATGTAACGGTGTATCTGGGACTGCCTTTTACTCTGCCAACCCCCCTTTTTTTTCTTACCACAAATAAAAAAAAATGTCTAAGAACCTTGCCATGATATTTACATCAGAAATTTCAAATGTGCAAAGTTCTGGAAACATATGGACATTTCAAGCTCAAAGTGAATTGTACGAGATGTTTTTGTGAATCCTTATAATGTACGAAAAGCAAAATTGTGGGCACTCAAAAACTGCACAAAATGCATTGGTAAAACACATACGTTATGACTGAACTGGTTAAAAATGTCCCTAAACATGAAATCTACTTTTCTGGGGTTAATAATTCAGGAATATATTTTATAATCATTCATGGAAAAATAGCTCTCAAACCTGAGGGGAAAAGTAATTAACTCTGTGTTACAGGTTCGGTCACAGAAACCCCTTGGGACTGTCTCCTGATGTGCTGAGACTACCTCTGAGCCTGGTTTCCTCTGTCAGCTTGGGATCCCAGAACCCTGCCTTGTTCAGCCCCATACGCTAATCTGCTGCAACACAGACCCAGGGTCTGACCCATGCCTCCAAAACTGCAGATTTAACTGAAAATGACTTAGCAAGTGCTCCTGTCTCTAGCACCCAATGGAGCCAAACCCCAAATAAATCTGTTTTACTCTGTATAAAGCTTATACAGGGTAAACTCATAAATTATCTTCCCTCTATCACACTGACAGAGAGATATGCACAGCTATTTGCTCCCCCAGGTATTAATTACTTACTCTGGATTAATTAATAAAAAAGTGATTTTATTAAGTATAAAAAGTAGGATTTAAGTGGTTCCAAGTAATAACAGACACAAAAGAGTAAGTTACCAAGGAAAATAAAACAAAACATGCAAGTCTAAGCCTAATACAGTACATTAAAAAACTGATTACAGATGAAATCTCACCCCCAGAGATGTTCCAATAAGCTTCTTTCACAAACTGGACTCCTTCCTAGTATGAGTCCAGCAATCATTCACACCCGCCTGGCGACTGTCCTTTGTTTCAGTTTCTTTCAGGCATCTCTTTGGGGTGGAGAGGCCATCTCTTAAGCCAGCTGAAGACAAAATGGAGAGGTTTCCAGGGCCTTTTATATTCTCTCTCTTGTGGGCATAAACCCCTTTGTTGTTCTGTTCAAAGTCACAGCAACAAGATGGAGTTTGTAGCCACCTTTCACATTTCCATGAAAGATTTAGCTTTTTGAAGACCGACACCATTTGTTTACATGTTAGTTTGAACAGTCCCAAAAGCTCAGATGTGGATTGACATCTCCCAAAACCCATTGTCAGTTAAGTATTTCTTGATTGGGCACTTATTGAGAATAGTCCTTTCTCGAGAAGCTGACCAAATGCTTCACTGAGGCTACTGAGAAGCAAACACAATGAGATACAAGTACATAGACAATATTCATAACTTCAAATACAAAAAATGATACACATATACAGACAGCATAAACATAACCAGCAAAATACCTTTCTATAGACACCTTACTTGACCTCCTTTGACAAGATTAGATGCAACTATAGGACATTGGTTGCAACAATGGTCCACAGGGTTACAGTTCATGTCAATAATGTCACCCCCCATATATCCATATCTATAATAAAGACATATATATAGCTTTGATCTGAATTTGTGTTTGTTTAGTCAAGGGGTGGGCAAACTTGGAAGTTGCATGGCAGGCCATGAATGCTCACAAAATTGGGGTTGGGGTCCGGAAGGGGGTGTGGCTGGTGATGAGGAGTTTGGGGTGTAGGAGGGTGCTCTGCGCTGGGACTGAGAGGTTCAGAGTGGGATCAAGGGTGGGGCAGGGGTGTGGGAAGGGGTGAAGGGTCCAGCTTGGGGTGTGAGCTCTGGGGTGGGGATGGAGATGAGAGTTTTGGAGTGCAGGAGGGTGCTCCATGATGAGATTGAGGGGCTTGGAGAGTGGGAGGGGGATCAGGGCTGGGACAGCTCCCGGAAGCAGCGGCATGTTCCTTCTCTGACTCCTACGCATGGAGTGTCCCCCGATCCTTGGAGTGGGGTCATGCCGTGGCTTCTGGGAGCCGCGTACTGCAGCCCCCGACGCGGCACCCCAGCTGGAGCTCACGGGCCAGCTTAAAATGGCTTATGGGATGCTGTTTGCCCACCCCCAGTTTAGACAGAGCTTTAACATCACTTCATGATATTGTTTTGTTTATATTGATCGGAGTGATTTTTACTATACTAGAGAATACTTCATTCCAGATAATATACTATTTTTGAAGGTATATGTACTAAAGTGTTTCCATGTAAAAATTCACCTTATCAGTAAGACTGTATTCTTTCCTGTAACTTGCAATCCTAAAAATAAGTATTTCTTAACATTGGCATAGGTGTCCTTTTGAGTTTGAGAATGGTTTCCATTCATATTATCTCTTACATATATTTTTCTGATGTGCATTTTCATTTGCATGCAAGTATTTTTTTCAAAGCACCAGCTTTTGTAGCTTTTTCTAGTTCCATAGGTCCATTTCCTAGATTTATTTCTGAGAGCAGAATTCAAAGTAGCACCGTCAGCCTTAAAATACCATATTTCAGTCCGTTTTGCTGTGAAATTTGAATCTGATTTAGTCTTCATTTTGAAAAACAAATGGAATAAACACTATGATTTGAATACGGTAAAACAATAACCAAGAATTCCAGATTTCTGTGTAAACTCTGACATACTTATGGCATCATAACATTTTGGGCTTTCCATGCATATAGGTTGAAGGTTCAGCTCTAAAATCTCCAACATGCACAGCTACAGAATAAGGTTGGATAGCCCAGTTTATGGGTGTGGGGAGGAGTTGTTTTGATTTTTGAACCTGATTGGATCAGTGGAGAGCTGCACTTGAAGGCAGTTCTGCAGTTGATTTGCATGGGATTAGGATCTTGTCAAAAGTCAAATCTCTAACACTAAACTAATCACTAACAAAAGACTAACAGTGATGTATGCATGTTAGTTTCATGTTATAAGACAAGAGAGACAAGCTGGGTGAGGTAATACTTTTTATTGGACCAACTGTTGCTGGGAAAGAGACAAGCTTTAGAGCCTACACAGAGCTCTCTTTCAGGTCCTTCCTCTGACCTGAAGAGCTCTGTATAAGCTTGAAAGTGGCTTGCTCTTGAAATGGTTTTGAAAATGTAAACAATGAGGAGGAGACTACTCTCCTAAAGTCCACACAGTAGACTCTCGATTATCCAGGATGATAGGAAAAAAATTAATCCTGGTTAATAAAATCCCGGATAAACACTATCCATAGGAAATATGGGGAGAGGGGGTTAGTTCACCTGCCACCCTGCGCCTGGGGGAGGGGGTGTTGGTTCACTGGCTGCCCTGTGCCCTGGTGGGGTTTGGGTTTTTTTGTGCTTGGGGCAGCAACAAATCCAGAGCTGGCCCTGTGAGTTACGCATTATATTTTTTTATATTCTGGTTAATCCACATCCTGGTTAACCCAATCCTGGATAATCGATAGTCTACTGTATGTCCATGATGGAGGCTACCTGCAGCTGAGGAGTTAATTATCCTGTGGGCCTTCTTGGAAATAGTCAAGTTTCTTATAGATTTACAAATAGGGTTTACAAGTAGCTTGTCAGGAGATGAGGAAGAGAAGGAGGAGAGTGTTTGCTATGGAAAGTAGGGGAGTCTACATCTAGATTTAGACATGGCATCAAATAATTGAAAAGGTCACTTTCTGGGAGGAGGTAGCTGTAGTTAATGGAACCAGGTCTCTTTTGGTGAGGTGAAAGGAGAAACCTGCAGTTAGGGGACCTCGGGTGCATTTTGAAGTGACTACAACAGGTGTGGATGAGGAATTGAAATGAGTGTTTAAGGGTAAAGTGGAGACTTTGTAATAGATTATGTTATTAAAGATATATACTCCAGTAGGTATATGTTGTATAGATGACATGCTAAGAGTAATTGAGTAATCAACTGCTACTGCTGAAATAGACCATGTACAATTGTTAGTGCTATTAGGTCAAAAGAGATTTCAGATTGTGTTATTGTAACTAGACAATTGCGAAGAAAAACAGTCCTTCGTTATAATATTGTTTGTCAGTAATGTGTCAGGATTGCTGGTGCACCATAAGCACTTGAGGGCTATTTTCTGAAACTGTCATAACTAAATTCCATGCCAAATATGTCTACATTTGGGAGATTCTAACAGCCAAAAACATAGCCATAATAATTTTTAAGGGGTTGAAAACATCAGGTTCAATTTTACAATGACAGTAAATTTTGTATTGGAGAGAAGAAAACAGTGTTTTTAACTCAGCAGTATCCAGCAAGTATAATGTTGCTGCCAGCAGGGTTTTTGTTTGTTTGTTTGTTTGTTTTTTGTTTAGTCCCAAGAACTGCTTGCTCCTGCTTGGTCAGGTGATATGAGATGCCTTCTTGCTGGAGGCAACAGGGTGAAAGGAGTGCTATTCCAGCTGACATTTCTGCCATGTGTTAGCATATATGGATAATTTTGAGTCTGCCTGATACTAATTTATCACAGTCCCCCATTTCACAAGGATGAAATGAAGATAATACCAACAGAGTTGATTCAATATGCAGCTACCGTATACGTGTTGTAGATTTCATCATATCCTATTCATCAAACACTGTTTTGAATGGTGTGTAGTGTTTGCAAAACACAATAAAGGAATAAAGTAGCCTAAATGTCAAATAATAATATAACAAATGCTTTCTAATTTAGGGCTTTTGATTACAGAAAATATACTGGATTAACCACCCCAAGGATCGGCAACTTTGACATGCAGGACCGCAGAGTACACCCTTAGCGGGCCCCACTGGCTTGTTTACTTGCTGTTTCGCTGACTTCATGTCCCACTGGCTGCGGGTCTCCATCCCGGTCGAATGGGGGCTGCAGGAAGTGGTGGCCAGCACCATGCTGCTTCCCGCAGACCCCATTGGTTGCGGCCAGTGGGAGCCGCGATCAGCGAAATGGCAAGTAAACAAACCGGCGGGGCCTGCTAAGGGTGCTTACCCTGCAGTCCTGCATGCCAAGGTTGCCGATCCCTGAACCACCCCATTGCCGCTGTCAACTATGCTTTTTGAAGTGCCATCATTCAGTCAACTTTAGGATGTTCATAGTGAACTTTTAGCAACAGGCTAGGTCCAATCACTCTCAAGAGTCCAATTATTAACACAGAACAGATTCTACTTTTCTTATAAAGTTAACAGATTGCATTTATTTATTTGTGCTAAAATTTCCCTCAGTGCAGAGAGCCAGTCCTAGTTCCTCTACCGGTCTTTCTCAACCTTTTTTGATACCTGGGACCGGCTTCCTGCCTACCTAAAATGTGTCAGGGAGATCTGAGGGACCAGCACCGAGAAAAGATTCCACATAACCCTTAAACACTAATTTCAGTTCCTCAGCCACCCCTCTCTTAGTCACTTAAAAATGCACCTGAAGCCCCCTACCTGCTCTACACTACCTAAGTGTAATGTTAAGGGCTTGGTCCTTCAACCACTGAAGTCATTGGAATTTATCCATTAACTAGAGCAGGAGCAGGAGCAAACCCTAAGAGGGCCTTAAGTGATGACAGGATCTTCTTGCAGGCTCTGTGAACTGAGATCAGTTTCATTTCCCATTTCTAGGCTTGGCAGAATTCAATTTTTATATATATTTTTATTTTGACGGAAAATATCAATGTTCATTTTTAAGTATTTTTTCAATGTTTATCGATTTAAATTTTCACAGTTGTGGGAAATGAGAGGGGGGCAGACAATAATTATTTAACGTCAGTAGACCTTAAGATTCAAGAAATTAAAACATTATAACTGTAAAAACACAAATTGTCAACATCACATGTCAAAATGTAAAAAACCTTAAATCAGTCTAATAATTTCTCAAGCAGCATTTTTCTTACTTTCCCTATCTATTAAAAAATTATCATTGATGGAAATATTTTTCATTGATAATAATCAAAATGTGTGTGTGTACTGGGAAATTAATGTTTACTGACATTTACCAATGAAAATCTAATGCTTCCATGCCTATTCATATAACTGGATACTAAACTACATTAGAAATCAAAGCAAAACAAAATCTAAGGCTCTGGAATTGTGGAAGAACTATTCAGGAATGTCTATAGCCTGGCATATGTATAAATATTGTTCTTTGACTCATATAAACACATTAACTTTGATAGCCCCATTTTTTTTTAATTATGTTAATTACGCCTGCTTTTTTATTAACTTGGTTTAGCATTTCAAGAGTAAATACCAATTAATAATGAAGGCTCTAAAACACAAATATAGTGAGCCGTTGTTATGGCCAGGTTGTCAGAGCCTTGATTCAGCTCCCCAGGACCACAGAGGAGTAAAAACGAGTGAGTCCAGCCACCGCTCCTACCCTAAGGCCTATCTTTGGCCTTGGTCAGATTGTGACTCAGCCATGGATAGGAGAGCCAGGGCTATTGATCAGATACTATGACCATTGGATGGGGGGAATGCAGGAAGTTGGAGCCTAAACTCTACCCCAACTCGCAGACCATAGTATATGGCCAAGATTGGGGAGGAAGAACATAGTTTATTTGTCTTCCAAGCACAGTCCTATCTCCCCAGATTAAGGGATAGCAGGAGAGGAAATGTGATTGAGTCACAATTCATTCTACTTTGGACTGTTTGTGTGCTAGTGCAGCTATTTGGGTTTCTTGGTGCTATAGTAATGCAAATAAATAATAATTTATAATAATAAATGATGCTCCTTACAATGAGTTACATTATAACAGTAAAACCTGCCCTGTGTGAGTATTAAATCTGTCTGAACTGCATGCACTGATTTGGTAGAGGTTGATTTCAGTGAAATAGATTTCAACACTTGGAATATTGGAGAGAATTCTAATATATGTTACTATGATTAGTACTGGAGAAATCCTGTCGATCATTGATTTCCTTTTTCTTGGAGAAAAATAGTAATAAAAATGGATTCTAGAACAAATTTAATTGACTGTTTTCTCTGCTGTATGAAAACTTCCATTTTAACTACTAAAGAGCCATGTGTATTTTTTGCTAACATGTATTACTTAAGCTGAAAATGGCATTAAAAAAGAAGTTCCAATTTTTGCCCTGTTATCACTGCATTTACAGAGGTAAAGGGACAGCTGAATTAGAGAAGAGACTATTTCTTTCTTTCTGTGTTGATACAGTAGACTCATTAAATCTCCCGTCAGGTTTGCAGCCTCTACAGAAAGCTAGACTTTTCAGAGAACTTCAACCTCTTAAGAACTATAGTTTGCACACTTTGGAAGTTAATGAGCAATCCCACAGTTATTAGTCGGTCTTTATTAATGGGTAGGCTCTGGGATTTTATTTGACTTTCAGATTGTAACTTGCTCTCTTATGTGCTGCATGACATCAGCGCTAGAGTGACTGTGCTTTCCAGTCCGCTAATCCTCCCAAAACAGATTAGACCAGGGATCGGCAATCTTGGCACGTGACCCTGCAGGATAAGCACCCTTGGCAGGCCTGGCCAGTTTGTTTACCTGCCGCGTCCGCAGGTTCAGCTGATCGCGGCTCCCACTGGCCATGGTTCGCCACTCCAGTCCAATGGGGGCTGCGGGAAGTGGTGGCCAGCACCACGCCGATTCCCGCAGCCCCCATTGGACCGGAGCAGTGAACCGCGGCCAGTGGAAGCTGCAATCAGCCAAACTTGCAGACGTGGCAGGTAAACAAACCGTCTGGGCCTGCCAAGGGTGCTTACCCTGCAGGGCCATGTGCCAAGGTTGCTGATCCCTGGATTAGACAATAATAAATGTTGCACAATATAGTGAATTAGCCAAAACGTTTTATGTGATAATCAAAATACCTGAATTGTATAATTCTTCTTCCACAAAGAGATTGTATCACCTTCATATTGTGGTCTGTAAAATCTACAAAATTGACCCTGACATAAATGAGCACATCCTCCCAAGCACCATCCATACTGGGGATTGGCCCCCATTCCAGCTATGGATAGGAAATGAGCAGTGTTGCTGTACCTGTGCAAATCCTTATTGTAGACAAGGTAAACTCCAGGGATAAACAACATTCTACAAATGACTACTTACCTTGTTTACATTAGGGATTTGCCCTGGTACATCTATGCCAATAGCAGGTCTCCAGTGGAATAAACTGAGACACTTGTCCCAGTGCATACAAGGTCTTAGGGCCAGATCCAAAGCACTTTGAATTCCATAGAATACTAGCAATGCTTAAAGTGAGGGGAGGTCACAGGCCAAGCAAAAATAAAATAAAAAATTCAAAAAAATGAGCTGAGTCACTGAGGTGTGCACTTTAAACACTCTGTTGCCAAAGATGCTGCTCCCAGATTATGGTCTTCAGACCACTTTAAGGACTAGATCAAATTTTGTCAACTAAAGGTTCCCCTTCAAGGAACTGCAGATAAAGCCAGGAGCTGATGTCAAGTCTGGTTACCGTGTTTCTGCTGTGTGCCCGATCATTGACTTTTTTCATGTCTCTTGTTTTGTTTTCTTTGCTATTAAACCAGAAAACAGTAGAACTGAATAACATAGTGGCATGTTTTCTGAAAAGAGTGATAATTTTCATGGACTTCACCTTCTCTCATAGCCTACGAAGAAGTGGCAGAATGTGGGTCAGTTAAGCAGAGATGAATATTGCTTGAGGATTAATTTTGGGGGAGGGCCAGGACGCTTCTGGGGGGAACCGGAAAAGAAAACATTTATTTTATACCAATCAGGTCTTCTTGTGCTGACAAGCAGTATTTTTCCACTCCATGAGACATAGTTAGACATCCTCTGACACCCTGGAGGGCTTAAATCAGGGACTGAGTGCATTGGCCTTCTTACACTCTGGAGAAATGTACCCATTTTTTGAATGATTGTTTTTCTTTCCCAAGTGTATTCTTGCTTAAGTGCTTTCAGTTTAAAATAAAACAAGCTCCCCACACGCATATCCTCAAAAGACAAAACAACTTTTGACTATGTCGCTTGTTAGCATTGTAGTGCGCCAAGAGTTTTTTTCCAGAGGTGCTGTGTGAACAGCCTGAAGTACAGCTGTTCTGCTCCAGCTAAACAGGTTCAGAGGGAATGAAGAGCTTAGAGCAATTTGCAGGCAACCAAGCAAAAAGAGAAATGCACAAAGAAGCAGCGGATGTTAGCGGCTTTTACAGTGATAGAAAGAGAAAAGGAAGAATAGGCAACGGAACAAGAGCAGTGAGAGAAAATGACTCTGGAGGCAATTTTAATAACTATTTCTCCAAACCAAAGAGAAGCCAGTTACTTATTTTTGTAAGTCAAATTTTATCCAGTCTCAGATTTCACAGGGATACCTGCTGAGCAATATTCTTGCTTAGAATATGCTGACATTAAGTGTTTTCTCCCTTTTTCTAGAATGTTTTCCCTCAATCCCACAGTGACTAGAACATGAGACCGGCAGCCATTTGGGTTTTATTTTTGTCACTTTCACTCACTCATGCCAAGGCACTTAAGCACATGGTTAAATCCCACTGATTTCAGGGATGCTTACATGAAATGGGATTGAAGGATATGACTTTGGGCAAATTAATAAGTCTTTTGTGCCTCCGTTCCCCATGCTTAAATTGGAATAATAACACCTACCTCCTATAGGTGTTGTGAGGCTTAACTCAAGTAATATTTTCAAAGTATTTTAAAAACCTTTAAATTATAGAAGTGTGATGTATTATTATCTCTCATCAACACTAACAGGAGTCCTTATGGGCATCTTGTAAGGAGAATGAAAAGTCTTACTGTCACTTGTTTTTGGAGTGTTCTTAATGGGCAAATTCTCAGCTCATGTAAATTGTCAACCTCCACTTAAGTCAATATTCAAAAGTCTAATCCTTCAAGCTTTGTGGATCATCTCCCAGCAATGGCGTGAGGAAGGGATTTTTGCTCAGTGGGACTTTTTCTTGCCCCCGGTGTACTCGTTGAAACATGTCCAAAGTGGCTGCAAAATGCTGCAAAATCAGACTAGCATAGCATTTTGCACACTTTGCACAGGGACAAATGACTACACGAGGAGCAAGGCATGGGAGACTCAGGTGCAGGGTGTTTACAAGATAAGGTCTTTATCTGCTATAATACAAGCTAATATTTTAATATATGTATGGGAGAGAGCTTAGAGTAAAGGTAAAAGGGTATGTCAAATAACAGTATAAATATATTCACATATATGTATAGGAGTTTATCAAGTGAGAAGTTACTGAAAATTTGAATGTCACAGACATTTGATAAACCATTAATTAATTGAAGAACAATTATGTGTGTGTGAGAGAGTGTAAAAAAGTATTGCAGCTGCTGCGATTTTTAAAAAAAATACTTCAGTGATTTAAAAATTCCTCCTAAGAGTATGTTTGATTTTCCTGGGGTATGTAATATGTTATAAAGTGTCGTGGAGAACAGGGACCCATTATTATATTTCATTGCTACTTTTATTACCTGAGGGTAAGTGCAGGCAATAGAACAAGGTGTCAAACTTACTTTTAACCTTTGGTCTCAAAGACGCTAGATGAAGGGTTTAAAAGGATTTTAAGTTATTATCCTTAGAATCTCCTCACTCCCTCTCTGTTTGCAACCAGTACACATGAATGTTATCCAGTTTGTAATGTCAACCCCTCCTATTGTCCTCCACTTAGGTCTGTTGTTTTCTCCACAGGCAACTTCATGCCTGTGCTTTTGCTTTATCTGATATGTGATAGGTTTTGTCAGATATCTTCAATGTAATTCCTCCTTAAGAAAAAAAAGGGAGAAATATTTCATTTTGTGTGCTGGGTAAGAAGCAGTAGCATGTTGTAATTGTTTAGAAACATATATGTGGTCCAGAGATTAGGTCTGTTATGCTTTGAATGATACGTGGCTTATCCTTGCATGCTGGAGAATAAAAATCGGAAAAATTGATGAATGTACTTTGAAGTTAAAAACTGAACTGTGTTTGTCATTAGGGACACATTGGTATTGGCAGCATTGTTAAAGGGCTTCTGGCTCCTGATGTTCTTAACTTTGCTCTTAAATTGAGACATAAAGTGCTCACAGAGTTCAGACAGAGAGTAAGCCAGGTTAAGTAGCTTCTCTGAGTTAAAGAAGCCACTTATAATGTCAGGCAGGAGAGCAGGGCAGATAGTTTTGCTATATGTTTCAAAAGGAGCCAGAGCCACATTATTCCATTTTTCACATGCGTCTTCAGAGATTTACATGAACTGCCCAAGACTAGAAATTTGCTTTGAAATCTAGAAAGCCCCTCCAGAAAATACTCTCCCTCTGATAATGCTGAATATCTACATCCTGATTTTCACGACAACATGAGGCTCTAGTCTTAGGACATTAACATAACCGTTCTCAGGAAGTAAATGTTCTCCCTGGTACGAAGACAGTTGTTTCTCTTACAATGACTGGCAAATGTACTGATTGTTTATAATAGGGGATTGCCATGGAAAGCAGGGATGTTAACATCATTTAAATAGTTAACTGATTAAAGGGAGAGGAGCTGGTGAGGCAGGGGATGGGGGCAGTTGGCAGGGTGGGGCTGGAGCCCGGAGTGCAGATGGTGGGACTCGGTTCAGAATCTGGTCTCGGCCGGGGACCAGGGTGCAGCTGGGACCAGGGTCTGGATGGCTCAGCGGGGAATTGGGGCCAGCTGGCACGGCATAACCAGGGGTTAACACCGGTTAACATTTTACATCCCTACTGGAAAGGTGTGGAAAGAAAACAAAAAGGAAACAAAAAAACCCTCTCAATTGGCAAGTCTCATCCCCTCCCCCTCCTCCCCAGCATATGATAGTATCAAGCCACATGACAGCTTTTCTGATTTTGAGTAAAAATGATGAACCAAGAATCAGAGAGGTAGCCGTGCTTGCATCCGACAAAGTGGGTATTAGCCCACGAAAGCTTATGCTTCAAAACTTTATAGTTAGTCTTTAAGGTGCCACAGGACTTTGTTGCCAATGATGAACCAGACGCCCATGGCTTTAGAAAGCACAGAAGTAAATACAGAGCATTACAAAAGTAATAATAAACATTTTTCTACGAAGCAGATCATGTGAGTACTTCAAGGAAGTTTAATCTTCAGCATTCTGTAAGGTAGTGTAAAATAATTATGGTTTCTGCTGCAAAAAAAATATATTGAAACAATGGCATTTGTCATATTAACCCTGATAGAAAGCGGATAAAATTCTTCCTTTAAATGGGTCTGGGGGGAGGGGGAGGAGGGAATTTAACAAAACTAGAGCTTCCCACAATTGTAAAAAATATCTTTCAGATTCATTGTCTGTTTTATTTTCCTACTTCAACAGTCTTCTTTAGTTGTGAGCTCTACCGTCCAGTTGGTGCCATTTGGTGCCCTAGCATACTGGAGACAAAATTTTGGTTGAAGTCATGTTGAGTAAAGCCAGCTCAACAACATGGACAATCGTCAAGTAAACCTATGTTACAGATTTATTACACAACTGTGGTTTGTTGATGTCTGTCAGTTCTGTTTTGGAGACCTTTCCTCATTTCCTAAGTGGTAGGAAACTTTGTGTTGTAATCCTTCTGTTAGGTGGGTTCAATATCTAGGGATTCCTTTTTAACAATACAGTAGAGTCTCGATTATCCAGGATGATAGGGAAAAATAATTCTGGTTAATAAAATCCTGGATAATCACCATCCATAGGAAATATGGGGAGTGGGGGTTGATTCACCAGCCATCCTGTGCCGGTGAGAGGGTGTTGGTTCACTGGCTGCCCTGTGCCCTGGTAGGGGGTTTTTGTATGTGTGTTTGGGGTGGCAGCAAAGCCAGAGCTGGCCCTGCGAGTTGCGCATATTTTTTTTGACATCCTGGTTAATCCATATCCTGATTAATCCAATCCTGGATAATCGAGAGTCTACTGTACAACACAGAACTGGCTCAAAAACTCAGTAACCTGGGAAAATTGCACACTAACCCCTGGGCACCTATAAGAGGCAATACTGCCCCCCTTCAAGAACTAAGTCTGTGTGTAGAAAATAAACTTCAAATACAAAGAGTAAAATAACACAGCATTAACTTCGTAAAATGTCACAAGCATGATTCATAAGCATAAGCCACAAGCATAAGACCATGAGAAAAGCACCCACCCCATGGTACATTGGACAGTGTCCTTTGCCTCTGGTTCTCACCTTGTGGTGACTAAATCCAACAAACAAACTAAAGTTCCTTTAATGCCTCCCTTCTCTCTACACCACACTCCACTCACAGTTGTCCTTGGGCAGTGAAGATCCAGAATTCAGAGTTTGTGTGATTTCACATTCCACCCTGGGGAAAGGGGGAAGGCACTTTGATCACTCTGGCAATCAGGCACTTGCTTGCCGGTTGCTCTGTCAGTGGCCGCTCAGTCTGCTGCCTCTCTGTCCACCTGCTGCTGCTTGCTCACTCACTCTGCTGGCCACTCTATTGTCTGTTTACTCCACCATTGGCTGCTATGCTGCCAACTTGTTGCACTGTCAGCTGCTCACCATGCAATCAGCCTCATTCTTCCTCACTCACCCTCAGTTCCTCTTAGGGTGGCCAGACGTCCCGATTTTATTGGGACAGTCCTGATTTTCGAGGATTTGTCCCACGTCCCGACCATACTTTGGTCGGGATGCACTTTGTCCTGATATTGGGACTTTCAAGGCCGGCACCAGACTCGCGCCTCACTTACTGCTCCTTCCGGGGCAGCCGCAGCACCCTCCAGCCGGCAGGAGCATGAGGCACGCCCCACTGCCCCAGGCAGAGACTAGGCAGCCAGCTCTCTGCTACCCCACATGCTCCTGGGGTGGGGGGAGGAGAGCCCCCGGCCACCCCCCCAACCCAGCTGTGTATCCGGCCCCTCATCAGCCCCACGCCCACTGCCCCCGGGCAGAGAGAGTCAGGGGCAGGCAGCTGCAGGACAGCTCTCTGCCACCTGTGGCGAACGCTGCGGGGGGGGGGGGGGGGGGACGGGGGGTTGCTTGCATGCTGGCGACAGCCGGCAGAGGGGGGCAGGGGCAGAGAGCTCCCTCCCCACCATCGACATCATGCCCCCAGCTATTTACACTTGATATAAATGGTCACTTGAATTCAAATAGTGCTTTCTCCGCAGTCAATCCCCCAGCTATTTACACCCTGCTCGTCTCTTCAAAGAGAGTCCGATCTGTCTGTGCCTCCCCATCCGGGGATCACAGACAACTCCAATGCCTAGGCAGTGATCACTTAGGAGGAGCAGGGTTTTGAATATTCCCAAGGAGGCGAGTGCTGTTCTTAGCTGGAGTCCACAAAATGCCTCGGCCAGTCTCTACGCAAAAGAATAAATGGACACAAATCTGACAAATCATAACATTCAAAAACTGGAAGGAGAACACTTCAGTCTTCCTGGCCATTCCATTAAAGACTTGATGGTGTCAGTTTTGAAACAAAAACTTCCAAAATAAACTCCAACGAGAAACTGAGGAACTGGAATTAATTTTCAAATTGTACACAATAAACCAAGGGCTTAACAGAACTTGTGAATGGTTCTCTCATTACACTAATTGATTGCATTTCCCTTGTTAATTTACCTTCAAAGTAAATTTACCTTCAGGTGTTAAATCCTGCCTGACAGAAATCCATTTCAAAAGGTATTTTCTTCTCCTATTGATAATGGCCCATCTACATTTAACAGCCTCTTAGAATTGGTATGCTAATGTACAACTTTCTTTCTTTCTTTCTTTCTTTCTTTCTTTCTTTCTTTCTTTCTTTCTTTCTTTCTTTCTTTCTTTCTTTCTTTCTTTCTTTCTTTCTTTCTTTCTTTCTGTATAAATGCATCTTATTTCTGTTCCATTCTATGCATCCGATGAAGTGGGCTATAGCCCATGAAAGCTTATGCTGAAACAAACTAGTTAGTCTCTAAGGTGCTACAAGTATTCCTCGCTTTCTTTACAGATACAGACTGACACAGCTGCTGTCCTTGAACATGTAAAAGCAAGAGACTCATCTTCACCCTCTTCAAACCAGGGTCTTTTCTATTCCTCAGACCCCTTCAGTGGGTAGCAGATGGGGAAGGCAGTGCATCTCTCCTGGCCAGGGGGGGACATTGGAGGGAGGGAGGGGGGAGAGAACTAAGCAAGTGGGGGGGCGTTGGAGTGGGAGGAGGGGGAGAGATTTTTAAAAGTTTCTATTCTTACCTGAGGGGGGAGAGAGCTGAGCGAGTGGGGGTGAGGAGGGAGAGAGCTGAGCGAGAGCGGGGGCCGTTGGAGGAGGGTATTATTACATCATAACTGCGTCACAGAGAACAGCAGGTGTTAACCTGCTGCCCAGCTGATGTGAATAGGCTTTAAAGAATTTCACCCCTAAGGGGTGTAAGAGGTGAGATTTGAAATTTTTTTGATTTTTACCCTCAAGTCTCTAGCTCAAACGGTGTGGAAGGAGTAAGGGAACATACATACACGCATACACACACACACACACACCCCATTTGACTTATATACTAGCAAAAATACCCGGCGTTGCTCAGGTCGGAGAGAGCTGAGCGAGTGCGGGGTCCGTTGGAGGGGGGAGGGGGGAGAGAGCTGAGCGAGGGGGGGCGCTGGAGTGGGGGGGGGGGAGATTTTAAAAATTTTCGATTCTTACCTGAGGGAAAAGAGAGCTGAGCGAGTGCGGGGTCCGTTGGAGGGGGGGAGGGGGAGAGAGCTGAGCGAGTGGGGGGCCGTTGTAGGGGGGAGAGAGCTGAGCAAGTGCGGGGGCCGTTGGAGAGGGGAGAGGGGAGAGAGCTGAGCGAGTGGGGGGGCGTTGGAGGGGGGAGGGGGAGAGAGAGCTGAGCGAGTGCGGGGTCTGTTGGAGGGGGGTATTATTATATCATAAGTATGTCACAGAGAACACCAGGTGTTAACCTGCTTCCGAGCTGATGTGAATGGGCTTTAAAGAATTTCACCCCTAGGGGGCGTCAGAGGTGAGATTTGAAAAATTTTCAATCCTTACCCTGATTAGGACCCTAAAGCCTATAACTGTACCAAATTTCAAGTCTCTAGCTCGAACGGTGTGGAAGGAGTAAGGCAGCATACATACACGCACGCATACACACACACACGCATACACCATTTGACTTTTATATATATACTAGCGAAAATACCCGGCGTTGCTCGGGTCCGTTGGAGGTGGGGAGGGGGCAGAGAGCTGAGCGAATGCAGGGTCCGTTGGAGGGGGTATTATGACATCATAACTATGTCACAGAGAACAGCAGCTGCCCAGCTGATGTGATTGGCCTTTAAATAATTTCACCCCTGGGGGGGCGTCAGAGGTGAGATTTGAAAAACTTTCGACTCTTACCCTGATTAGGACCCTAAGGCCTATAACTGTACCAAATTTCAAGTCTCTAGCTCAAACGGTGTGGAAGGAGTAAGGCAGCATACATACACGCACGCATACACACACACACGCATACACCATTTGACTTTTATGTATATATATTTACAGTATATGAAAAAGGACACTTAAATTAAGAGTAACCCTTACATTTGTTGGTGCCAAGAAATATTTGTGCTCTGTTTGATATTCCAGAAAATGGAAAATTGTTTTGTAATGACGTACTGCAAAGGAATGAATGGACTGAGGAGGAAATCTGACACTACTCCAGATGTTATGGCACATTCTTCCTTCAGGTGTACATAAATGGAGCTCCAACTGAAGTGAAGATAACAGACACTGCATCCAGACATTCAAGGGCAGAGTTGGGTCCTTTGTGAGCAAACATGTAAAGACTGAAGCTCTTAGCTTGTAATAAAACTCCATGTATGTTGTGCTTCTAAAAGGTGCTGGCCAGCCCTGTAGCAGCAGTCTTCTCTCTATAGAGATTTCAATGCAAGCAAAAGTCCAATGCCTACTTCCCCACATGTCTAGCAAGTGTAATTTAAACCTGATCTGGAAAGATCACATTTAGGAGAAGAGAAGGTAGGTCAGCCTCTGTGATCATTTAGTTCTTGGTCCCGTTAATAAGATGGCCAACAAGGTGCAAGTTTTTCAGATACATGTCCATTGGGAATTGGGTGAAGACCGCCAACTCATTTCACAAGGACGATTAAGCAGCCATTACTAGATGATGTTGCATGCTAATAATTTTCACTGTTGACCTTGACCAGATTAGAACTGGTGATCTACAGGTGACCCGTAGTCTAATTACTTTGCTTAAAGTAAAAAGACCCTAGTAATACACCCTGACTCACTCCTGTGACATTTGTATGGTTCTTTGACTATATATTTTTGAACAAGTATATATTTCTTTCAAACTTTCTTCAGCAGAGCCTTACTCCAGACAGTCTGAGTGACTGGTGAACTAAGTAGAGATAAGGCCAGATTGAGTCATAAAAAAAAGGAAAACCTATTTCTGCCATAGACCTGTCATGCTTGAATGACACAGAAGCTTCAATGAACATAGGAGCATGGTCAAAAACAATTTTGAAGGGTTCATTTCCATGAATGAGCTTTTTGAAGTTTGAAATAAAGTCCTTTGTGGGCAGGAGGAGTATACATAACAAATGATGAAGCCAGGTTTTGTGCTGATGATTTTGCTGACCCTTTTGGGGGCTATAGGTCTCTTTCCTGCCTCACATTTTCCCTGCCAGTTATGCAGTATATTGCATGTTCATTCAGTCATAGTGGAGTAAGTCTCTTGTGAAAGAGACTTAGGACCAGCTTTCCTTGTAGCAAGAAACTGAACTTTGGACAGATTATCCTCTTTTATTTAAACAACTGTTGTGAGGTACTTTGGATTTTGCGAGACAAGGCACACACATGTGGTTGTAGAAAGTAGATGAGTTTATTGGAAGGCCTCGGTCCCTCAAATAGGCGCTGAGGGGCCCGATTCAGATCAGCGCGACTGCAGAAAGGGTTACCCGGCACTTTAGAGCCGTTGTTGGGTGGGAAGATCCCACGAGCAAATACGGGAGTGGGCTTAAATACACTCACACATTTGCATCTCATACATACTCATGTCTCATTTGCAAGCAACAAGCTGATTGGTTACACACTGTCCTGCCTCAGTTTCCCCACTTAGTTTCCCACGCATTCGTTCTCACACAGACGGGGTAAACACTCACACAGCTGGGAACAGTTCTGTTCCCAAACACACAGATAGCAGAAGCTCAAGGCTGTTCTCACATCGATATCATCATTATGCACTCTCCTGGAGTTGACTTAGAAGTGTAACTACACCTCCTAGTGGGTGCCCGTCACAATGTCTTCCGGTCCTAACAACAGCCCTGCAGATGATCTTGGGATATGACCTCCACTAGATAAGCATCCTCAATGTTCTCTAATCACTTGAGGGAATGTTAATTTTCATTATCAGTAGAGAAGACCATGACGAAAATAATTGCTTAAACTTCACATAAAGAGTAGTGCATTTTGTGCCTGGTGTAAAAATCCAATATTTCCAACCATGATTACAAAGGCAAGTTAGCTTTCAGACAATCAGGCAATGTTATGTCTCCCATAGTTCTGTTGTTATTATCTGCTCAGGAATTGATTTCTGCATGGTATAGTTTAAAAGTTGACTTTTGTTTTTCTTCCACTGCTCAGTCACATATATCAGTGTGTAGTAGACTTCCAATCACTATGTGGCTCTGATAATACACAGCACCACAGGAATGAAATCTAACTTTGGGAAAAATGGATACTCTATCCATTGCTTATGCCATTTATTTTTTAGAGGGGCGGAGAGAAATAAATATAGGGTGTTTGTAAAACTGAACAATATAGTAATCTGGAGCATGGAGCTCTGGCTTCTATTATATTCTGCCTCTATATGAAATAAACTATAATAAGGTAATGAAAAAAAATTAGTTTAGCAGTATATAGTGGACTTCACCACACATTATGACTAACCAGTAAGAGTGCTAATATGTCTGGACAGTAAAGGCAGCATCAGCTAACAAGGAGCAGATTTCTCCCACAAAGTCATTCAGCAATGGAAACTTCTCTTCGGCCAGGGAAAACAGAGTACAAGATTAATTTGTGGAGTTACAGAAATACAAATGGTCAGTGGACTCATAAAGAAAATGTCTGAGCTTTATCCTCCTGTATATATCTGCAGATAATTATGTTTAAGACTATGTACATAAAGGAACATTCATTGTGGGTATATGTAAAAATGAATCTACCTTCCACACAAACATAGTCCCTATTGAAACATACACATATATCTTTTGTTTTCCCTTGTTTTATGTAAGTTTGAGTCACAGTCTTAATTTTAAAGTTAAAATGACTCTCTCCTTAATTCAATTGGTTTGTTTCTGTATCATGGCATACCATTGCTCTGAGACCCTCGAATTATTAAGGCACAAATTGAAAGGGCTAAGAGCAGAACACCTGTCTAAAAGAACATTTGCCAAAGTTGGAACGTATATAAAAAAAATCCTATGGTCCCACAGGAAGGTCTTACCTTCCTGACACTATCCATGTTTTCGTGTTTCAGAACACTTGTTAAAACCGAAAAGGAAAAAAAAAGTGTGTGACACTTAGACTCCTAGTAAACATAAACCATTTCTTATCTTACTTCTCAGCCCCTTTCCCCCGCCTCCCTTCTCTGTCTCCATTTACAACTTCACTATCCTTCCTGTCTCCTGGGACCATAACCTTAGTGTAATCTTTGACTGTGCTCTCTGCTTCCCTCTGCATATCCAAGCTCTTGCTAAGATAAACTGCTTCTTTCTGACTTCACCAAAAAATCCATATTTCCTCACTGTTTCTACTGTCAAAAACCCTTGTCCATGTGCTTTTTACTCCAAACTTTCTTCATTCTGGCCTCTCTACTTCTCAGCTCCCCCCATCAATCCACAGTGCTGTTGCTAAAATCTCTGCAGAGCCGACCACAAAGGGTACCAATTACAAAGGTGCTTTCTTTCCCTAATATGGACGCTGATCCATTAGGAACTGGACCGAGATCTCACAAACGTATGCCGTATAATGAACAGCCGTCAAGTTGGTACCAACTTAATTTATTCCCAGACTGGACTGGGTTTGACACAGTAACCTAGTACAGAAAAGGCCTATAATCCATTATCTATCTATTCTCTGAGCTTTAATTTGTTTTGCATTTGTCAATTTATTTCACAGCTTTCATGTTACATAATTTTTAGTACATTTTCCCTTTTGTCCTTCTCCCTACTGTAGCAGGGTACATGGCCCAATAAGTAGGATACTGGATAGGAATTCTGGAGTTCTATTCCTGCTGTAACAATAGGAATCTCTCTTTTCCTTAGTTTTCCATCTGTGTATTTGCTGTTTTTATAAAGTGCATTGCGGTCTACAGATGAAGAGAGCAATTTAAGAACTAGGTATTATTATTAGCCTGATTTTGACAGTCTGACACAGTCCAGCCTCTGGTTTGGCATTCACATTTTTTTGTGGCTACAAACACTCGCGAGTGCAAATGATGCCATTTAAACATATAGCTTTCAGAGTATACCCATAAAAGCAAGTTCAGTCTAACTATGTCTAAGTGGCATCAGTTGTAACTACAAAATTGTGACGTATTGGGGGGCTGCATCTAATAATCAGATCCTCTGTATAAACCTTTCTAGCTTCTTATCCGAGTTTATTTGAACAACTCAGGAAATGAAGTTATTCATATTCTGCATTATCTTTTATTTTAATCATCTGCATTTTTCAGGGCATATTGTTTTAGAAAGTGGCAGATATGATATTTAATCATGACGGATTGAGAGATGTAATACTATGCTATAATAAAAATATATATATAAACTTAACTGTGGCAGCTGTTGACTTTTTCGACAAGTCAGGCACAAATCACAAAATAGTTATTTCCCCCTCTTCCAATATGCAATTTAATAGATATTAAAAGCTTACTTTATAGTGAAGAAATAGTAGGCAGAGCTGGGAGCTGGAGCCGCCACTGTTATCTCTTCATGGACACACAGGGCCTGCCCCGAGGGAAGGAGATTGGGGAGCCATAGGGCACAGGCCTTGTCTCATCCTCTGCAAACCACCCACAGACTAGGCTTACCTGCTACAATTCTGCCGTGGCCTCACCAGGCAGTACATATCACAGCAGAACCATTACCAGGAGCTTCTTTGTGAACTGAGTTCCTGTGGTAACAAGACAGCTCCATGAGGCACCAAGATTCAAACCTCAACTTTCACTTGTTGCATTTTACAATGACAGGAGTGAGCTGAGAAATTGAAATCAAATCAGCATTTGCCCCAAACTCTGTATGTTTTTATCAGCTAAAAGGGGGAACAAAAGAACATGCAAAATGTATTTTCTAGCTTTTAGGACTTCTTGGTTAAGTTGTGCCTCACTTGCCTGGGCTGACAATCCATCTCTGAAACCAATTGGACTTGAAAGTTAACTTATTTTAACATATGAATCCAATCCTGCTTTTCCCAAATCCACAAGTCACATCAAAAATTCAATGGAAAACAAATGGCCTCTGGCTAAATTCTCAGCTGGGGTACATGGGTTCAACTCCATTTACAGCAGCACAGTAATTGGCCCCAATATTTGTCAGTGATAACAGAATTGTGACAATCAGGGTCTCCCATGGGGAGAATAGGGTTTCTGAACCCCAAAGAATAAGCAAATGAATCAACTGATTGTATACAGTAGTGTTGTATGGTAAAAGTGCATGGAGTAAGGTTTTTTTATGAAAGCTGGTGACACGCTGACCATGAATATAATTGTGTGATGTATATGTGGTTATTGTATAAATTGTTCTGTATGTGGTCTGGAAATATATTTCTAAAATATAGTCAGACCAAGCAATCGGAGGAGAACCAATAAACATGCTCATCCTAGACAAAGAACTGTGGATTCGCCCTTCTGTGAGGGTCTGGGACAATAGAAGTACATTTGCATACAAGGTAAACAAAGTCACAAGCTAATCAAAAAAGCAAATTGTCCTGGCTGAATAAAAGGACTTAGAACCTGCACCCTGAAGAACGAGCAGCAGGAACAAGGAACTTTGTCTGGACTTACTTTTCAAACCTTTTCCAAAGGTTTACTGTACTATATAAAGAGGGGAAGGAAACGAGTGATTTATATCTATGAAAGATGAGTCCTCCTGCTAAAAGAGCCTGGAGAATACTGACCATTTGGGATGATTAAGAAACTATGTTAGGCAAAGCTCTAATTTTCTAGAATTAAATTTTAGTCACTAGAAAGCATGTTGTTTTTGTTTTGTTTGTAACCCTTTCCTATCTCTTTCACTCTTACTTGAAATCACTTAAATCTATGGCCTTTGTTAATAAATGTATTCTTTGCTATATGCAAACCTTCTCAGTGCTGTGTATTAAGCCAGAGTGGGTAACCCCAGCTGAGCTAATAAGCTGTTCTGTATCCTGGCTCTTTGGAAGCAGTGAACTTGGTATAATCTCTGTGAGTGTCCAGTAAGAGGGACAGGATGTTGCCTGAGACATGTCTAGGAAACTCGGGAATTGGGGTTCACTGGTTGTTACCTGACAGGGAAGGTTTGGACCAGCAGAGTCCTGTTGAGTTTGCTGGCAAGGCATATGGGCTGGTGTGTTAGAAGATTGACTCACAGCTTACCGGTAGTGGTGACAAAGCTCTCACTCTTCCTAAGGTAACACCGTGGCTCTTCATTCTGGGTGTCATGATGTCAAGGCCATCTACGATTTTATGAGTCTACCTAAGTAAATAGAAGAAAGGCCATGACGATGATTAAAAACAAACAAACAAGCAAAAAACCCATAAGGGACAGAAAGAGAGAGATCAATATCTGACAAATAGAAAGGGAGACAACTATTATTTTCAAACGTCTAAGAGGTTTTGCAGTTGATAAAGGATAACGCTCTCTTAAAACAAATACAAACAAACAAACAAGAAGTCATGGGTAATTTCATATCTATGTTGTGAGTAATAGCAGGTCTATTATATTAAAAATCTGTTCTTCTAAGAAGATTAGGAAGTTTAAACCTTCAGCAGGTATTAGAAAGCTTTTCTGACACACACTACTGATATAATTGATGCTAAGCAGATTTATTTATGTAACTTGGTCATTATTTTTATAATAATTTAAGAGAGAGGTTTCTACACTAGACAGTAAATTTTGAAAGCACCACACCTAGTTCAACATGACACTCCTATTCAGAGAGTCACTCAGCTAAAGCAGATCTTTGAAAATGTACTCTCATAGGAATATATTCTACTATGAGCACAGGAATCTGCACAAGAGGTGCAAGGTCTAGTACATTTAATTTGTCACAAGCTACAGTGGACTGCCAAAACTGGGCTAGTGCTTTTCCTTGTTCATCAGTGCATTTTGCTATAGAGTACAGGGACCTGCATTCTCCATTTAGAGGCATCAATGCTTCATGCTCTTTTTTCTGCTGGCCAGTTTTCTTGTCAGTTTGCTTTTTCTCGTTGCTGGTGAGTAGCTTATGAGAAATAAACCACTGAAGCACGTCAGACCTTATAAGAACGGTAGACCAATGAGTAACTCAGTAGCTAGCTGAGTTTTTCCATTCTGCTGTCTTTCAGTGGCTTGTATTAAAAATAAAATAAAATAAAAAAGATTCCTGCTGCATCTGACGTTGATATTTAACATAACTGTAGAAAATCTTTTTACTTTAATTATGCCAGTGACATGTATTTTTGTTTATCTTTCTAATTATTTATTTATAGTTGACATGAAAATGTTTCCCATGAGACATCGTTGACTGCACCTAACCAGTAGTGAATTTCCTTTGTGAGACTTTTGTTATTATAACACGATTAAAATAGCACATTAATTATGCATCCTGCTATAAAACTGGATACAGCAGAGGAAATAAATGCATATTAATAATACATTCGTTATTAATCTGTATGCTTGTCGTTTGAATGAGATGCAAAGTACTAAGTCCTCAATTCATGAAGACTACCAGCAGTCTGCATGTTAAGTCCACTTACAGCTCTCCCCTGCAGAGGGATAAGCTTTTGTTCAAGGTCATCTTGTGCTACAGAATTACTCTGTCATTGGTTATCCTACCCAAGATAATGTACAAGTGTAGTTATGTTACTAAGCCAAATTTTAAAATTGAGTATGGCATCTGATTTGATAGCATCATAAGTACATACCATAAGAAGGGCTATACTGGATCAAACTAATGGTCCATCTAGCCCAGTATCCTGTCTCTGACAGGGGCCAGTGCCCAAATATTTCTGAGGGAATGAGAACAGGGTAATTTTGAGTGATCCACCCCTGTCATCTAGTCCAAGTTCTACCAATCAAAGTGCACTAGAGTACCTATTAGGTTTGGCATCACAGTTTTGTGCTTATAAAAAAAGTAGTTGAAGCTCAAATCACTCACACAGAGGACATTGTTAGAAGAATAAGAGGAATGATATCAACAGTTTGCTCTGCAACTACTTCCCATTGTCTCACCAAAAGGACACATTTGTGCTAACGACAGGGCATGCCAATTATAAAGCCAGTCCCACCTCTTGAGGCTATCTAGAAGGTTCCAGGAAAATCAACACATCATTGGATTGCTTCTGAGGGGTGTTTGTGAGTTTGAGAGTGGACTAGCTTAAATGCCACAAAGTTGTGTCCCTTTTGATTGCAACCAAGAGAGAGTAATTAATGTCTTGTGCCACAGGAAAACACCTGGCCACATCCTTCCATTTTTAGTCTAAGTAGTACAGTTGCTGAGAAAATAGGTCCAGCTCACTATTATGGCATGATTTTGTGGGAGACATTTGTCTTTGTTTTCTTCAAAGAAACAGTTGATTTGAATTATGGACTGTTTGGGCTGAGATCTTTATTGGGAGCAGGACTGTAAAGCAGAGGAGTTTAAGGGCAATTTTTATGTTCCCAATTTCAGTTCCACTATGAAAAGCACAGTGGTATTTTCCTCATTGCTTAGTACTCTGATGTCTAAATAAGTTCTCAATATTAGGACCACAGTGTGTGGAGTTTTTTTATATATAAGGTTTTGAAGTGAGCCTTCACCCTCTAACCTAACTAGGTGCATGTCACCTTATCTTTAATGTCTATATACACAGTCACTAATTTTGGGTACTAAAGTTTTTGTCTAGTTGCCTCAGAGTTGGCACTGAAAACCGGATGCACCCAGAATTAATATATACATAGTTATGACCAGATTCACTTGATGAAAAGGGTCATAGAGGTCAGCACATATAATAATAATACTTAGTACTCATGTAGCACTTTTCATCAATAGATCTTGTAGCTATGACAAAGGAGGTTAATATTAAATGGAAGTACAGGGAGGGGAAGTGAGTTGACATACAGCAAGTCATTGACAGAGCCAGGAATAGAATGCAGGTCTTCTGACTTCCAGTCCAGTGTTCTATCCACTAAGCCAGACTGCCTCTCCTCATCTAGATCACACTATCTCTGCAACAGATAGATCCAGCCACTGTTAAGACATAGATTTAGATTTTTCCCGGTTGACTTTGTATCCAAACTGCCATACTATTGATTTGCACAGCATGTAGCAGGGTGGACATGATACTCTTAAGAGTTATGAGTCTGAGCAGTCAATCATGTGTATGTAAAGATAATAAGGCTTCTCTCTCTCTCTATCACTTTCCTTTTTGTTGCTTAATCTCTTCTTACTATTGTCTCCCAACAGGTCCTTTACTGTAAACAAGCATCCTGGGTTTTACTCTGAAAGTAAGGGTGGCAGGAAATGTAAAAGAGGGTGGCAAAATATCGTGTCTAAGAGAGGAACAGGGAAGAGAGGCCACTTTCTCTTTCCTCACTAAAAAATGCTAAAAACCTTCCAGAGCTCCTCCAAAACAGTCAACATCCCCACCTCATCCTCCCTGATTAGAGATAACAAGCTGGTTCAGCCTGATTGGACTAACCTTGTTATCTCTAACCTGGTCCTTGCCTCTTATTTATTCCTGCCTCTGGATACTTCCACTGCATGCATCCGACGAAGTGGGTATTAGCCCATGAAAGCTTATGCTTCAATACTTTAGTTAGTCTTTAACATGCCACAGGACTCTTTGTCACATCCCCACCTACTGTTTCACCTCAAAAATGTGGTCACACTGACCTTTTGGGACAAGCTCAGTTCCTTGCAGAATCAGGCCTTTGGGGATGGAGAAACCAATAGTGGACTGCTCAAGAAGACCCCATCACAAAAACCAGGAAAAAAGGCTGAAAAACCAAAATACCAATGTCACAACTTTTAATGTTTGTATCATTAAATCGGTTTCATTTTAAAATGACATTGCAAAATTATATATTCACTGTTTACTTTGTGTTGTAAAACCCCTGAGTGTTCTCTGCGAGACTAAATGAAATTATCTGGCTGGCTGCTGAATGTTTTGGCTGCTCTAGGGTACTTAAGTAGAAGTGGTTTTGCATTATTTTTTTCTTTTCCTTTTCTGGTAGGATAAGTCATAAATAATTACACGCTAAAGACCTAGTTCTGCTGTACTTACCTATAAAATGCAGTGCCCAATCCTTAACCCTACAGAGAAACAGTATATTCATTCCAGAGTGGGTCACAGTGCCATTCTGAAAGACCCTACATTTTCATAAATGTGTGTAATCTTGTGGTGTATAGGCGTAGTTATTCCTAAATGTTCCTTGTTTTGTAATCTGAAGAGCACAAATCATGCAGATCTTCTGTAAGAACAAAAGAGTTACTCTTTAATTCCAGCACTGTTACATTGGTGCTTTCCATATTTAAAACTAATTGCTCCTGCACTTCCCTTTCAGCTTTGGTGGTGATGTTAGTAATTGCAGTACCACACAGCTAGTCTATATATGTTAGTGATTATGCTGTATTAATCCCTTACGGCCTAAGGGCTGTGGGAAAACTGTGAAGATCCTAGGAGATAAATTGGAAGTGAAAGCCGTCTTCACAGAGGATTTCTGCAACCCTCCTCCATGTCCTGCCAGTAATGCACCAGGGGGAATATGCTTCTGCACTTGGGAGAAAGATTTCTACTGCACGTAGGAAACACTAAAGCCTGGGCTACACTGGATGGGGGGGGGGGGGACCTAAGATACACAATAGTGTATCTGAAGTTGGTATCTTAGGTCGACTTACCTGACCGTCCCCACGGTGGCGAGTCGACCGTGGCTGCTCCCGCGCCGATTCGTCTTACGCCTCTTGCCGAGATGGAGCTCCGGAGTTGACGGGGAGCACGTTCTAGATGAGATGTGATAAATTGATCCCCGATACATTGAGCGCTACCTGCCGATCCAGCAGGTAGTGTAGCTGTACCCTTAATTTATATAAAGTATCCAGATATGGCACTTATAATCCTCAAACCCATCTTTAGTCCTGAGTTGAATACTACACATCTTGTAGCTAAAACCACTGGTATTTTGGTGGGAAAATTCACTTTGGAGGGAAAGCAGAGGTAACAAAGTCCTGTGGCACCTTAAAGACTAACTATAAAGTTTTGAAGCATAAGCTTTCGAGGGCTAATACCCACTTCGTCGGATGCATCCGACGAAGTGGGTATTAGCCCACGAAAGCTTATGCTTCAAAACTTTATAGTTAGTCTTTAAGGTGCCACAGGACTTTGTTACCTCTGCTATTCCAGACTAACACGGCTACCTCTCTGATTTTTGGAGGGAAAGATATTTTGTTTTTGTTTTTAAGCAGACAGCTGATTAAAATGTACACAGACGTCCAATCCAAGAAGGCACAGGTAGTAGGTAGGGTGTGAATGAAGTTGTCAGAGGTTCTTTATCTGGGAAGCTGAAAAAAGGTGTAGTTGGACTTCCAACATTCTCACCAATCTGATGATAGCTGTAGTGAGACAATTCTTTGCCCATTACATGAGCCCTAGAGGTTGAGATTTGGCAGGGATGGTTGCAGACGGGTTATGAAGTTGTGGAGTGATCTGGATATCCTGATAAGATGAGCACAAGCAAACAATATATATTTTAATATGGGTAAATGCAAATGTATACATCCAATAACAAATAATGTAGGTCATACTTATAGTATGGGGGGGAATCTATCCTGCAAAGTAGTGACTGAAAAAGATTTGGTGATTGTGATAATTAGTTGAACATGAGTTCCAAATGTGATGCTATGGCTAAAAAAGCTAATGCAACTGTGGATGAATTAACGGGAGAATCTTGAGTAGGAGTACAAAGTAGAATTAACGGGCGAATCTCGAGTACGAGTATTTTACCTTTTTACTTGGCAGTATTGTGACTGCTGCTGTAATACCGTGTACATTTCTGTCTACAATTAAAGAACTTGATAGACTGGAGAAGGTTCAGAGAAGATCTAAAATAATGATGACAGGATTAGAAAATATATCTTTTGTGACAGACTCCAGGAGCTCAATCCATTTATCTTAACAAAAAGAAGGTTAATGCATGACTTGATGACAGTCTGTAAGTAGCTACATGGAGAACAAATATTTGATAATGGACCCTTCAATCTAGCAGAGAGAGGCATGATCCAATGGCTAAAAGATGAAGCCAAAAAAATGAAGACTGGAAATAAGCCGTGCATTTTTAACAGCGAGAGTAATTAACCATTGGCCCAATTTACCAAGGGCTGTGGTGGATTCTCCATCACTGACAATTTTTAAATCAAGATGGGTTGTTTTTGTAAAAGATCTGTTCTAGGAATTATTGTGGGGAAGTTCTATGGCCTGTGTTATGCAGGAGATCAGATTAGAACAGATGATCACAGTGGTCCCATCTGTCCTTGTAATCTATGGAAAATTTTTCATCTGTGGAAGGGTTATTTTTTCCTCTTTCCACTGCCAGCCAACCTTCCATCTCAATAACCTCTCTGGTGCCTTCTGGGCTTTTGGCAGAGTAGGATCCATTCATTGTTCTCTCTCTCTCTCTCTCTCTCTCTCTCTCTCTCTCTCTCTCTCTCTCTCTCTCTCTCTCTCTCTCTCTCTCTCTCTCTCCCTCCCTCCCTCTCTCTTCCTCCCTCTCTCTCTCTCTCTCTCTCCCTCCCTCCCTCCCTCTCTCTCTCTCTCTCTGCCTAGAAACCATTGAAGACAATAGGTCCAGTCTGTCTAGTGATAAAATAAAAACACAACACAAGTGAAGTGCCCTGGACACCACTGCTTTGTGGTTTCTCCAAACTAATGCTTTGACAATATGGCATTACAACCGAGCCTGAGACAAAAACCAAATCTGGAGTGAAAAACTTATTATAATGTTAAAGTGAGTAAGATATTGGCTTTTGGGGGAATAGGAGCATCTGTAAAAGAAAACAATGGCATACTCTTCCCTCCCCCATCAGCTATCACTTATTTTAGTTTCATATTTGTTTGGAGCAAGTTTGTTTTCCTTAGGATTAAACTGTGTCTGATAAAGGAAACCATGATAGTATCAGGTTAACAAACCACATTTTGAAATGATTGCTATTCTCTTTTTCTACTGATCTCTCTCTCTCTCTCTCTCTCACACACACACACACACACACACACACACACAAACAGAACGACAACTAATAATACTTGCACTTAGGGCCCAGTTTGTCATGCCCTCTGTGTATAGAACTTCCATTGACCACAATGAGAGTTCCATACCTGGAGGGCTTGCAGGATCTGACCCTTACCATATGTAGCTCTTGTCAACTTCAAAACACCGTACAGAGATTAAGTAATCTTCACAGTACTCATACGAGGCATATTTTATTGCCTCCTATTTTACAGATGGGGAGACTCCTCCTCAGGAAGCTCAGGTGACTTATTCAAGGTCACACAGCAAGTCAGTAAAAGAGACCATGTTCCAATTCAATATTACTGGATCCTCATTCTGTGCTCAGTTTATGTGAAGTAATTGACACAGCAATTAAGATACAATTTTACATGTTTGAATCATCTGGGGAAAAACATATTTGTACATATTCAGTACATGAGCAATATAGGAAAATGGCTGAGCTACAGTAGTAACTAATATTTGAATTATGTTAGAGCCCCTCTTCTTTCAACCAGGCCCGCTCCGGAGTTTCTCCTCTCTGGGTGTTCACACCTCCCTAATTGGAAGTGGGCCTCGCTCTCCCTGATTGAATTTACCTTGCTATCTTGCCTGCTATTTATACCTGCCTCTGGAGATTTCCACAGCATTCATCTGATGAAGTGGGTCTTAGCCCACGAAAGCTCATGATCCCTAAGATCTGTTAGTCTATAAGGTGCTACAAGACTCTTTGTCGCTCTTCTTTCAATGTAAGTTTTAATTTTCTATCTGCTAGTACCTACATTCCTTTTCTATGACTCCTACTCCTTTGGTCCAGTTTCCTCTGCAGCTCCTTCATCCCTCTAGCCAATATCTTTTCCCAAGTATTTTGCTTTCAAGGAGAGACTGCCTCTTTGTAGCAGATGCCAGTTCCACTCTGTGGGATTGTAAACAGAAAGTACCCATGACAACTGATTCATTCCCCCACAGAGGCCGCACAAGGTATCTCTGAAATGTCTGCAATTTCAAAGAGCAAATCCTGTCTCCAACTCAGGTTCACAGAACTGAGTGCCAGAGCAGGTGCCAGGAGAATTCTTTTTGGCTTGCGCTATGTGAATAAACTAATGTATGTCGAAGACCACAGTCTCCATTGATGCTGCTTTCAGAATTCCCTCTATTAAGTGCAGAGAGCAGCGTTCAGACCACGGTATAATAATTTCCTCCACTCCTGAATTGATGATAATAATTTGTACCTGTAAAGTGCCCTTCGTTGGAGAAGTTTACACTCTGTAAACATTATTTAATGGAGCTTTATAATCCCTATGTGAGTCAGATATTATTAGTCTCTTTTTCAAATCAGATACATTTGGGAACTGAGAAAATCAGGGCTATGTTGTGCCTAGGCCTGCTCAAGTGCACAAGAGGGAGTTGTCAGGATTGCCTCCCCACTCTGAACTCTAGGGTAAAAATGTGGGGACCCGCATGAAAACAGAAATAACCCCCCAAGCTCATTTTACCAGCTTAGGTTAAAACTTTTCCCCCCATGAACACAAACTTCTCCTGTGTCTAGATTTGGAATATTGGCTGCCACTACCAATTTAAGCCCACAAAACAATGGTTTTGGGTAAATTGGAACCCTTCCTTTAATCCCTTCAGAACTCTTCCCTTTACCTGGGAGAGGCTTGAGAAAAAAAACAAAACCAAAACCACCTCTTCTCACTTTCTGTGAGACATGCCCGATCCAAACCAGGATCTATCCAATGGAAACAAGCAGTCAGAGTCTTAAAAGAAAGATTTTAATTAAAGAAAAAAAAAAGAAGGAATGTACAGAAATCAATAGAAAAAAAACCTTGCATCACACAGCATCACTGATGCCTCCCTGGGAATTCTTCCTCTCTTAAGCTTAACAGTATAAGAAACACAGTGGATCAATTATCAAGTGATACAGTTCAAGCATATAATTCACTTACTACTGAATTTGACTTGTTAGAAGATTATAGATAGGTAGAGTAAAGACATAGGTGTTGTTCATCCCATAGCCGGAGCGAACAGAGCGAGAGAGATAAACCAAAACTAAACTCTCTTTGTTTCCGAGGTCGATTAGCATCTCTGGTTCATCATCCCCTCTCAGGTTACTTTCAGTTTAACCCTTTACAAGTAAAAAGTAATTCTAGGCTATTTTATACTTATGACAGGAGTATATAAGAAGCCTTCATCCATCCCTTTCTACATATGCATAGGGATAGACAAAGCGCCTTCCTGAACTGCAATGACTGGAAAAAGCTATACAGAGTCTAGTGCTGACAGTGCTACTCCTCTTCCAAAGGTAGAGGGGCAGAGAAGGGAAGGGCCATGTACCTAGGCTAACGTGGCAGGGGAATGAATGCTACTTCGTGTAAAAGTGTGTAGCAAGAGCTGCGAGCTATGCACACTCTCCAGTGCTCCTAGAAGACATTGTGACTGTCACGGGCACAATACCTCATCCTGTACACAGATCTGACTTGCTCCCTTCCCCCAAGTCTAATGCTGACTTAGAGCTACAGTCTTCCCCATTGTGATTTGCCAAAATCATACACAAGCTTTGTGGGACATAGAATAGGGAGTAAAACCCAGGGATACTGCCTCCCAGACTTGCGCTTTATTAGAAACCAGATGGTAAATATCTCTTTATTTTGTTCTTTTTTTTCTGTTATTAATCGCACTCTTGCGTATGGAGTAATTTTCATTTTTCTGGAATAACAGTACTATAGTGACAGAATATTATCAGCAGAGACACTAAGACACTGTTACTAGAAAGTAAATGGGGATGAATAAGAAAAGGGATCTGCGGGACTTGGGTAGAAGAAAATTTAATGCTGGCTTTTAAGGGCTCAGGTGATTTCCACTGGGATAGAATATTGGAAATGTTGAATTATTTTAAAATGGCAGTATGCTTTATGCATCCATAAAAATCATTGTTTCTTTAAAGCATTACCAAGGACAAAAAAAGATTGAAACTTAGTCTATTTGAAGAAAATATATACTGGGGTTTACCCTCCATTAAGTATGCCTCCTGATTGTATACTGTGTGTGTATTCTTTGGCTCTTCAAGCCAGAGCCTTGTTGGGAGGGGGAGTGGAGGACATGCAGTATCAAGCAGTGGCTGCTAAAGGCATTTTGACTGCCTAGCCTAGGAGTAGGCATAGTGCCTCCAGGGGTGCTGGGAAGATCTGTGTGCACTGGCAGTGCTTCCTGTTCTTTATGCCTTGTGAAAAGCTGTAACATGCACACCCTACGGCAAAGCCCCGAAGCTGCTAATCCCTGGGGGGGGGGGGGCATGGCCATGATGCAACCCAAGGCGACACATCCCCTTTAGGACATTGAGTGCTAACTGGCAGCATCACTAAGCCCATCATTTCTCTTATGCTTACAAAATAACTACATTGTTGCTGCTCTCTCCCCTTGATTTGGCCCAAAATGTGTATGACCTGATCAATTTATTTGACATTTCTAGTAGCCAGAAACCAGACACAGATTAAGTCACAAAATTAGCATTGGTTTAGTTGATAGCAGTTCAGAGCCTGTGAAGCACTTCTAAACGCTTCACAGTTCAGGCAGGACCAGGATAGAAACACTAGAACAGAGCCTCAGGTGTACAAGTGTAGCTTTGTATCTATCTAGTGAGAGAGTAAGTCGACCTAAATTACGCTACTCCAGCTACATGAATAACATAGCTGGAGTCGACGTAGCTTATGTCGACTTACCCCAGTGTTTTCAGGCTGGATCAGCAGGAGACGCTCTCTGGTCGACTTCCCTTACTCTTCTCGGGAAGCTGGAGTACTGGGTTTGACCGGAGAGCATTCTGCCATCGATTTAGCAGGTCTTCACTAGACCCGCTAAATCGATCCCTGCAGCATCGATTGCAGCAGTGTCGATCTCCCAGGTAGTGGAGACCAGCCCTAAACGTCAAACTTTCATAAAGCTGCCATACCTGGCCTCCAGAGGATTATCTGTGTATAGTGTGGTACTCTGGTGCTGGAGTGTTGCTGTAGTGACACCTTCTTGCAACTTCCCCAGGGTATATAGTTGAGATATAGCACCCAGTGATATCCAGCTGCCAGAAGGAACTGTCCCATGAGGCCATAGACAGCCAACCTAGAGTAAAGCCCCGATGCTGGCAGTACAGATCAGCTCAAGATTGGTAGAGGACAAAGATGGTTTAGTCCTGTTTGCACAAATCCTTCCTGAGCTGCACCATGTAATACTTGAGCCAAGTCAAGATCTTTCCTCCTATGGGTTTCAGAAAAAAAGTACTACAATTTCATTGGACCATTGTTATTAATGCCTCTTTAGTAGTTGTTTGCCTAATCAGCACTTTCTTAAGAGAGATCTTAAATTGTGTTCCTTGGTTAAGAGTGGTATTCAAAGGAAGCCAATAAAGAAGCAAAAAAGCAACAACCTTCAAACCCCTCGCTGAAGAGGGAAAGACCTCTGACTTGTCAATCTGTACATAAACTCTTCCCTGAGCCTTTGAACTGCAACATTTCCATGAGCTCTACAATTTCTAGTCTACAATAGTTTTGGGACTAAAGCTAACTGTTTCACTCACCCACAGATTCATCTATTTGAAATATGTGTTTAACCCTTTGTCCTGTGAATTCCCAGTGAGATCTGTTTTATTATTTTTTAGTTTTGCAGATTCCAATAGCCGCACTTGTCAGTAGCACAAGCAGAGAAAGGGGAAGGTTTGGTTTCTGTAACTCACTTCCTCGGGTGTGAACATCCTTGCTCAAATTAGTTTCCTATTGTTGGTGATGGCCAAAGAGATTAGGCTCAGATATTTTAGGATCAGATGCCTTTGTTCCTCAAAGGGTAAATTTTACTGATGTAAGTATCTCCTGGCTGAACTGAGTGATAGAAAATGAAAGGGAGAATATGAAGGAGCCAAAAAATTGTACTATTAAGTTGCTCTCAACCAGCTTTGAATTAGAAGCAGAGGGATAACTAATGGAGACAACAGATTCATTGTAAAAAATAAAAAAAATAAATCCATACTTATGCTGTGGAAATATAGAAAGCTGAAAATTCATAATGACATTTTAAGAGGAAATAAAAGAGTCTAATATTCAATTCTTCAATTTATACAGAAAATCCAGGCTTGATCCTGCAGACAATCTTTTCGAGTAGTTGAATGATGGCCTGCGTGTAATTTAATAAGTGACAATTGTAATGCTTGTGACAAGTGGAGAAGCTCTCAAACACAATGGCTTTGTTTTGATTGCTCAGTGAAATCATTGTAAACAAATAAACCCAACATTACCTTAGTCACTGAAACAAATTCCAGCCTAAATGGAAAAAGGTTGTCAATACCAGGGCCACTTTTATGAATAATTCAAAAGAGTTAATGTCACACAAACTTATAATTAAAAGACCATCCTTCTGTAGGTGTACCGGTAGCAAAGTAACTGATTTCAAGAGTCTAATGACATATGTGAGCTCCTGACTAAAGTAGAATATTTTCAGCATGAATGCTTCATTCTGAAGTGACATAGTTCATTGCTAAAATTGACATGAATTACTGGAGCTGGATTTAGCAACAAGTAGAGGTTAACTATATACTAGCTATAGTTTTCCACTTTCTATTTATAAATTCTCCTGTAAAGAGTGGGTTCTAAAGAGAAAGTGAAGCATTTCTTTTTGCCAGCTGAAAATCGCCATGTGCTTTGGTGGACACAAAACAAGTATTACTAAGCATTCAAACACTGTGTTTTAGCAACTTTCCCCAACTTTCCTTTTCCCTTCATCTTTTCCCATAGACAGCAGCTGCCACCAAGTGAGGCAGTGTATCAAAGAGGGTTGGTTGGTTGCTTTGTGGTTCTTGGGGTGTCTGGTTTTCATGTGCTTTCTCCCCAGATTCTTCCTAACCTTGGTGCAGTTTGGCTGTGTGTGTCCTGCTTCACATCACCAGCTTTTACTACACCCACCCCCAGTCTTTCCTTCCAGTCAACCCAATCCACAGCAATACCTCTAGGTTGAGGACAGGGTGCACCAGTGTCTTAAAGCCTGTCAATGATGCTTCTTTTTAAACCAGAAGCAACAAAGAGTCCTGTGGCACCTTAAAGACTAACAAAAGTATTGAAGCATAAGCTTTTGTGGGCTAATACCCACTGCTGTTCCAGACTAACATGGCTACCTCTCTGATACAGGACTCTTTGTTGCTTCTGCAGATCCAGACTAACACGGTTACCTCTCAGATTCTTTTTAAACTGGCAAGAGTTGCTCTCAGCTGCACAGTGGAGTGGATTTTGGTTTGTTATACTTACTTCTATCCACAAGGTACCTCAGATGCTTTATAGAGCAATGAATTAAATATTGATACATGAAAGCAAAGGAAGACAACACCCTATGCTTAGCATAGACAGCCCTGTATATTAATTAGAACTTGTTTTACAGAGAGGAAGGGATGTTGTCTGGTTATTCTGTACTCTTTGCAAAAAGTTTTGTAGGAGATTTTTTTTATCTTCAAATTTGGCTGCCACCAAGCAAGGGTGAGTCGATACTTCCTTTGAATGCTTCATTGTGTAAATGCTTCAATAATTAAAATGTGCTCTATATCACGGATATGTGAAATCTTTTTAAATCTATCCTACTGGCATAGAGTTATTTCAGAATCTAGTGGTCTCACTTCCAAAGCCCATTGCCAGATGGTTTGTTCCTTAGTCCTAGTATTGGCCCCCGGGCCCAAAAGCACCTGAGTCATCATGATAGAATGATATTGATACAGTGTTCACTCTACCAGAGCAAGGGCACAGCCTCCACATCACTCAGCTTCAGATATAATAGGCTATGTATTTGATTGTTCCAAAGTCAGCATATAACCATGGTCATCTAGCCAGCTCACAAATCAATTTGTAATTAGTAAAACCTAAATTTCACTCTAATTATATTGAAAATATTTGTTGGGTGTCTGTTGCCGTGGTTAAAAATTCCAAGTTAAAATTCTGGCCTTATGTCACATATGGAAATGAGCTTGCTGGCCTATGCCAGTCCCCAGTTGTGTGTATCACAAAAA
The DNA here is from genome assembly GCA_032164245.1 of Sternotherus odoratus. Lineage (NCBI taxonomy): Eukaryota > Metazoa > Chordata > Testudines > Kinosternidae > Sternotherus > Sternotherus odoratus. Next base: position 240,320,006 of record JAVMKO010000001.1, read on the forward strand.
CATGCAGAGTTTAGTATGATTAACAGCATTTGGCCAAAATATGCTCAGGATCCAGAGTAGCTAACGTGTTGTTGGTCACAACTGAGGCGTGTTGGCAGATCTGTGTACCTGCTCACATTCTGCCTCCAAAGATCAATCTTCAAAATTGGCCAATGTCTAGTCCACTGTGGATGAATAATCACTGAGACAGAAATTGTGTGCATGTGAATGCTGTGAGCCAGGGATCAACAACCTTGGCACGCGGGACCGCACGGTAAGCACCCTTAGCGGGCCCCACTGGTTTGTTTACTTGCCGGTTCGCCGACCGTGGCTCCCACTGGCTCCGGTTCGCCGCTTACCCTACGGTCCCACGTGCCAAGGTTGACGATCCCTACTGTGAGCACTAGTTATGAAGCAGAAATTTAGAGGTCATATGAAACATACACTGAAAATTTGATTATAATATTTTGGAAATAAAACCATGTTGCTCTGCTTGTGATCCAAAACAGTTTTTATTGCTATGGACTCAGTTTGGACTAAACCTTTACACAGAATGCTGAGCTTCTTTCAATTTTATGTTAATGCCGTACTGTTTCTGACAGTAGAGACCACTTAAATGGAAGAACAATTTCATAAGGAGCAACATCATTTTAGGAGATCAAAACTTTTGCTGTGTAAACAGGCTGGGGAAAACATTGTCAAAATGATTAAAAGATCTTTGAAAATATAATTCCAACAATCCAAAACAAATTAACTACTGGTTAACACAATAATGTGCATTAAAAGGTGGGTATTAAGTGTGAAGCCAACAGCTTTATATGATGCTAGCTCATTAAAAGGAGAGACATCAAAGCATCCCACAACTGTAAAATGTTAACAAAGCATTTGGAAAATTAACTGAAGATTGTTCTGTAGGTGATTAGATTTATTTGGAGATCGGTTTAAAGAGATATGATGAGTAGATTTTAATGAAAACACTTACTTCGGAGACTTTAATAAATTGGATTTAGTCAGTAAGAAAACATGAAACATCAGATTCTTTGACATGATAGAAAATATCACCTTTCAAACACCAGGCAGAATTTCAGAGTAGCTATTAATCTATCCATTACCTTACCAATGCTGCGAAATGACTGCTACATTTCCAAATGTCGTCTGAACTATTTGAGTCGCAGTATACATAAATGGAGCTGCTGGATAGTATTATGAGCCTTGTCTACACAACTTAGCTCCTCTGGCATTAGCAGTGTTGTTTAGTATTGATGACCCACCAACATTTTAAGCATTTTGTCTATCTCTGGTCTCATTAACATGGTGCTTAAAAGACTGGCAGCAGCTATTGGTTCACAACATTGCTACAACTGGTGGATCTCCACCATTGTTAACAACAGTGGGAATGTTTGCAACATTTCACTGCTGTCTTTCACAGAAATGCAATAGGCTGGAACTCTTTGTTTGAAACAACCTGTTACAGAAGTTGATCCTGCTGAGAAAGTGTTAACTGGGGTTTGTTCACTGACTGGTACAGCTAACTTATTGTTCCACCAAGGTAAAAGAGAGGTGGATCTAGCCAATAGGTTTGGTACAAACAATAGCCCTAGAGCAGGGATGGGCAAACTACAGCCCGCGGGCCACTTGTGGCTCGCCAGCCATTTGTATCTGGCCTGTGAGCTCCTGCCGGGGGAGCGGGACCAGTGGTCCAGCTCTCCTCAGCCGAGCGCTCTGAGAGCGCCCCGGAGAGCGGGCCATCTGCTGGTTGGACGCGCCGCCTGAACAGTGGGGCTGGCACGCTGCAGGGAACAACGGCCCCGCGGCCGGCCACGTGCGCCGCCCGGAGAGCGGGACTGGCGCACCGCGGGGGAGAGCAGTCCCGTGGCCAGCTGGGCATGCCACTGGGAGAGCAGGGCTGGCGCGCTGCGGGGGAGAGAGGCCCCGCGCCACCGGGAACAGTGGTGTTGCGGCTGGCCGACCAGGCACGCCGCCCAGAGAGTGGGGCTGGCGGGCGCCCGAAGCCTGGAATAGTGGGCCGAACGCCCCCTGGACAGCGGGGCTAGCCCATGGATGGACAGGCGCACAGCTGGCTAGGCGCGCTGCCTGGAGCCCGGGACAGGTGGCCGCGGCTGGCCGGGCGCTCTGTCAAGAGAGTGGGGCTGGCGTACCTTGGAGCCCAGGACAGCTGGCCCACAGCTGGCCGGATGCTCCACCCAGACAGTGGGGCTAGCATGCTGCCTGGAGCCCGGGACAGCTAGCCAGCCAGTGGCCGGGAGCCTTGAGCCCGGGAGAGCAGGCCCGTGGCCAGCTGGGCAGTCTGCCCCAGAGCTGGCTGGTGGCTGGCCAGGCGTTCCGCCTGGAGCCCAGGAGAAGCATGGCTGGTGCTCAGCCCAGGAGAGCGGGCCTAGCGGATGGCCCTCCTCCCCTCCAGCTCTGGGGATCAGGACTGCTGTTTTGCTGGTCTTCACCCTGCTCTTCAGTGATGGGCCGTCATTTTTAGCAGCATCTTCAGGGAAGATTCTGCAGGCAAAACTCCACATTCAGAAGGTATGACCTCACCACCCCTTCAACAGAGTTTATTTGAATATCTCTGAATTGTTAATTTTGTGAGCGTTTTTATCCCACCATGAGGCAGTCGGGATGCGGGAAGTGAGAGGGACTCGGAAAGGGGCGAGGCCAGGCTACCTGGCCCTCTGTACAATTTCACAACGCTGATGTCGCTCTCGGCCCAAAAAGTTTGCCCACCCCTGCCCTAGAGGAAAGGTTTAGTATTATTTGTAATGCCGTTGTATTTTTGTTAATATCTGTTCCCTAGCAGAGTGACTTTTTAAAATTATTCTGTGTTGTTTTGTTTGGAGTGGAGTGAGGACTTGCCTGTATATGGTTCTAGAAAATTCAGTAAGGAAATATGATCCTCTTTGATTGTAGGAAAACTTTACAACCAGAGTGAGCATCTCTGCAATTGGTAGACAGTGTAGCCTTTCTTGTTTGAGCCTAAAAAGTTAGAGGCTTCTTAGGTGGTGCTTAGCATTTATAATGCATTTGCTCAGGCAGATGTGCCCATAAAATTATCAAACCGTTCAAAGTTATAACATGGTTACAAATAAAGCTTGTTTCATCTGTGTGAAAGACTGAATCTTTCCTCTCCAGACCAGGAACATTATCACTGCAGTTGAGCAGATTCTAATATGCTGGCGGCTGGTGTTTGCATTGTTACTGCTAGTTTTCTCTGTGTTTCTTTTTCTGGTATATTTGTTTATAAAGGAGTTATGAGACTGTGAGTGAAGTTAGAAAAGATGATTCCCTTTGGCTTGAAAAGTGACTGACCCCAATCAGCAGGGTTTGTTGTCAGTGGTGCTGGAATCTCTCCATGAGTGAATGGAAAGCGGTTTCCTGTCAAGTTTAGTTAAGAGTTCTTTTTCCCTGTGTAGCCTCTCTTCCTTGTTTGGTACACATTGAAATTGTACATTAATCCTGTGCTTCCTTAAAAAAGATACATAGAAAAAAATCTTGTATGGTTTTTTTTTAACTGACCAGTACTGCTAAATTCTGATTTGATCAGAGATGTCATGTAGATTATTTATCATTGAGAGAGAGATTTTTCAATCAGTGGGGCCTGTCAGAGTCCTTTAAAAAATTCAGCTGTATGATTGAGTATCCCATTATAGCCCAGACTACTTTAACTTCTACTTCTCCAGTTTGAACCTAGTCTTGAAATCTTTTGCAACATGTTGAACTGGGGATATGTGAGGTTATACAGGAGGAAGAAAGGGGAGAGATGTATTTGATGATGCATTGGATGGAAGGGAGGCAATAAAATTGTTCCTTTGAAACAGGAACATCTCTCCATACTGTGGCTGACAAAGCTCCGGGAAACTGTAGAGCCATTTTCCTCATCAGAGATTTCTTTGTTTCCTGCTGAACAAATTATGCTATGGATTATCTCTTTTGTTAGTTGATGCATGGTTTTATAACAGAAGTATAGGATAGCCCTTCTGGGGAGGAGGTGATTGGATGGGGAGAAGGAAAAAAATCCCTATAGTAAGTTGAAAAGGTGACATTTTTGGACCAATAGTTTATTGGCCAAAAAATGCAGTTTCAGCTGAACTGAAACTTCTAGAATTTGACCGGATTACTTTTGGTTAGAAAAAAACAACCCCCCTTTGTCAAGGTCAGCAAAGTGTATGAATGTTCATTCTTATAGTCAGTAGTCCACTAATGAGAGCACTTAATGAGGGTGTGGAGGCTTGAACTGCTATATTCTGGAGCACAGACTTGAATTCACAGTTTGCCTGAGCAACCTAACCACTAGGCTATAGACTGCTCTGAAATGGGAAATCTTTCCTGTTGAAGCTGTTCCACTTTTTATGAAATACTTCAATATTAATTGAGCCAAAGAGACAGCAAGTGATACTGACTCTATAGTTGGCTGATTAAGGCACTCACTTAGCAAGTAGAAGATGTGGATTCAAATCTCTCTTACTGATTCAAAGGAGGGATTTGAATCCATCTCTCCTCCCATGTGAATGCTTACTCAGCAGGTTGTAGAACTGTTTACTCTTTGGCACAATAGATAAGTAATTAGCCATAGTGGATCTGCTTCAAGAAGTTCAGATGATAGCATCCCTCTAACCTGGTGGTTAGGATTTTTATCTAAAGACGGGGAAGATTTGAGTTCAAGTCCCAGCTCCATTTATGACAGGCGCAACACAGACACACCTCATTCCTAAGAATGACTTCCTACAAACTTTGGTTAAGTGATAGTTTGCCTGGTCATAGGAACTTTTTTCCCAGCATGCTCTTCTGGGGCTGGCCCTTTATATGTGACAGAACCAAGCAACTGAAATCCTTATGTGGCCGTGTTGCAACTGACTGCTGCTTACTACAGCTCCCTTTTTCTAGGAGGTAAGTGTTCTTAAATCTTGTTGTTTCTCCCACCATGACCCCCACTTTTGCCAATATATATAGATATCCTGAGGAAAAAGATATAGTTTCACTGCTGTTCAGGGCTGGTCAAGGAAACTGTTAGAACTGTGAAACCAATAGAAGAGCAGTTCTTAGCTTGGTTTCAACTATACTGCAAGCTTTGTCTCAGAGCTGTATAGTTACAGAGTCCAGTTCTGAATCAGGCTGTGGAGCTTATGCCTAAAGTCCTCTGATAAGCACATGAGCTGAAATAATAGTTTCCTACCTCGCAAGATTGTTGTGAGGATTAATTAATGTAGAGTGCATTGAGATGCTCAGATGACAGGTGCTGTGCAGTAGAAGTGCCAACTATTCTTAATTATTAGTATTGGTGTTTAATTGGATGCAGCCTTCATGGTAGTGAGCACCTGCAAATCTATCAGTCCTGAAGTTGTTGGGAGGTACCGGCGCTCAGCTTTCTTTCAGAATTTGACTTACTACTGGGAGGAGCCATGATGACATGAAAGGCAAAGTATTACTGCATGCTGGAGGATTACTTCTGTTTCAGAGAGATCTGCAAACTAATGCTTTTTTTCTTTCTTTTCATTTGTTTGCTACCTTTTGAGGCGCTTACAGTAAAGAGTGATTGGATATGTGATTAACATCGTGTAAGAACCCTTTTTGCCCAATTTCCTGATGAGATGCCAAACCAGTCCAAATCCCCTGAGTTTTATAGGAGAGGTAATCCCACGATCCAATGTCAGTATAATCCCCCCAAGACAGCTTAAATATTTGTAGTTCTTTCTTAAATCAAGAAATCCCTTGAGGTTTATATCAATCCCAATTTAAAAAAATAACTTGACCTGAAAACCCTGGAGGAATGTCTGAATGAGGTTGTCTCGCCTCCAGCTCCTTGGCCAAATTGCTCTAACAAGATATGAATAAGATATACAAGGACACAATTTATAATGGGATATGAAAATTATGCATCCAGTGAAAGGCTAGGGGAAAGAAAGAAAAGGTGGCCTTGGGGGAGAGGCAGCATTTATTGTGATTACTAGAAGGGGGCCTCAGTGCACTAGGATTATTGTACTTTAAGTGAAATTGATTTTGTACATGATTTGATTTTAATCTAGTTTAAATGAATCAGATTCTACAAGGAACAGATATTTAATTTAGTACATTAGGATGAAAAGGACATCAGTTCAGAGAAGTTTAATGCATATGATGTGATAAAAGCAGTATCTGATTATGAGAGGATTTTTTATACTAATTCCTTTTTATTTTGCTACTACTTGGGTAACTTTTTCTGCTCATAATAGTTTTTTTTTCTTGTACCACCCAAAATTGTAGTCTCTATAATGGTATTTAGTATGATTTCCTGAGCTAAAATAATAAAAGAAATGGGGAAAGGGGTGAAAAAGGGGGAAGAGGTGAAGGTGAAGAAAGACTGTGCTATAGGTGTACTACTGGGGCAAGTCAAAAGTTCTCCCTCATAGTTGGACACTTGTCACAAGCAGAGCAAGTCATAGATGTCTTGTTACAGACAGCAGTTGTAAACCGGGGGCCTATAAAAACCAATCTCCTGCAATTTTCCAGTCTACTGTTTTCTAATCTAGAGGAGTTAGAATGCTTTTCAATTTTGAATATGCTGCTGTTGAACAGAGGTCTGCTCCCTTTTAACAGTTAGGACCAGATGGAACTGTGTTCGAAGTTTAACATTGGCGGGGGCAGAGCCATCCGTGCACAGAATGGAGTCACAGAAAAGTTCAAATGGTGCATATACAGATTTCTTTTTCTTATAGAATAATTGTATAAGTATTTTACTTCCTCTTTCATTCCTGATATCTGATTATTGGAGGCCTCTTAATGGAGGCCTCCTGTTGAAAGAAGCAAATGCTGTTGATTCACTGGCTTCCCTACAGGTTATTACAGATGAATCAGAGTACCTGTTCCTTCTCTTTCACTGAGGAATAATTTCTGTTCTGGTGCTCAGTGAACAAACCTTTTTTTATGCTCAAGGAAAAGATTTTCTGTGCTGGAAAGGACTTTATATTATTATCTAACATCACAATGATTTGCATGGGTCATAAGGACCTGCATGAGTAAATAAAAAAAAATAAATGAGGGAGAATTCTTACATCGTAGGTGCAAGGCATGAGTTGGCAGAAAAGCATTTTAATATATCAGTCTAGGAATGCTTGATTATATGTCACCTGGTTGTGCATGTGCTGCAACAAATTACAAATGCTTTTTCCCCCTTTTGTAAAAATATTAAGTTTTCCCATTTGCTGAAATGCTTTACCATAGACGAGGAAGGGGGGGCGAGGAATCTGTAGCTACTTCACTGCCTGTGAGTAGCACTTGGGGCCCTCCCTTTTCATACAGAGGGCTTGTCCTCACTGGGGTGGGGGATCGACGGCAGATACGCAACTTCAGCTACGTGAATCATGTAGCTGAAGTTTGCGTATCTGCCACCGACTTACCTGCCGTCCCCACGGCGGTGGCAGTCGGCGGCGCACTCCCCCATTGACTCCAGCTTGCGCCTCCCGGCAAGCGGAGTTCCAGAGTCGATGGGGGAGCCCGGGGTGATCGATTTATCGCGTCTTAACAAAACGCGATAAATCGATCGCCAGAAGATTGATCCTGCGCCGCGCGAGTGAAGACCAGCCCAGAGATCCAATCATCTGTCTCAGGCGTTGCTGATATCACCAGTTTAAAAAATGTACTGTTAAAATCCAATTAGTTAAACTGAGGCAATGTTTAACTAAATTGATAGCTCGATATAAGGCAGTGTCCCGGTGGGGTTTTGCGTTGGTTTAAATCAAATTAAGAACTGATTTTAAACAAGTGCATGTTTTCTCTGTAGACAAGTGTTTGGGATTCCCCCTCAAAGGTATCATTTAAGGCCACACTGCTGTAGAGTTACCATCATTGTGTCTCCCTCCCACAGACTGGTGGGAATAGGTAACTAGGATCTCTTGTGGCTAGGTCTACTCCTGCCCTAGGAAATGGCTGGAAAGACAAGCTGAGAGAGGGGTCTGGTATTACAGAGAGGCACTATGTCCTTTTGTGGTTTTGAAGCTGGAATCCTTTGCTAACCAGCCAAGCAATAAAAGTCCTGATGTCAGTCTTGAACCTGATGAGGCAGCAAAATTGAACAGAGCTAAAGCTATTGGTTTAGCTTGTAATATATTTCGCTCTGATATTTTTCCCATGAATGGAAACACTGTACCAGCTCACCCATAGATGTACACTTGCTGTAGAGGGAGATTATCCACGCAGATTGTTCGCTTTTAATATATTTTTTTAGCTATCAACTTTGTTTATTTATCTGCATTTCACTATCTATCGGGTGCAAATAAGGCTGACTTTGTCTTTGGTCACATGAGACTTGTGTGAGGCAGTGTGAGATGCAGTCAGGGTTGAAGTAACAAAGTATTTGTTTGGTCCATGCCTTATCAATAATCTGATTTCTACCATGTACAAATACCCATGTTTCAATCCAGCTCCTTCTCTTTCCCTGAGATTCTGGAAATAATGAGAATTCCTTTGTCGTCGCCAACTGTAAATCCTGTGCTGAGATTACATCAGTTCATTTAGCTGGAGCTTTTCAGGGACACATTGGCAGGAATTGATTTCCTTATTTTAGTCCTTTAGTTTTTTGGATTCAGACCCAAAGGCATACTCCAAGGAAGTGAATTCTGCCCTTACATCTATTTCAGACACAATTACCAGAAAACATTATGCTAGGTAGGGGAGGAAAGCAGCTTTTCTTTTTCTACATATAAAAAAAGGACTTCACAATTGTTGAACATGTTAAAGCATTTTGATTCATGTTACAATCCTAACTGCTCTTTCCTGAAAGTGAATGGAATGGAACAAAACAAAGAAGCACTTAACTCTGGACAATGACTGATAGGATAAAGAGAACACCAAGAATATTTCTATAGTGTCACATTTCCTAACCCTTTTTTTACCTTTAAATAATCTTTAAACCTGAAAGGCTACATTCAGCATCCTCAATCTACTACACAGAATTTGAGGGGGTTTGGCATTTTTGGCAGTGTCTGCTGAGAACAGAGCTGGCATGCAGTGTTTAGCGGAACAATAGAGTAGGTGGTATCTCCAGGAGTGTGGGATTAGATAACAAAGCAGATGGAGAGGAGCTTTAGAGGTTCAGCTAATCCTCTATAAGTATGAAGAATAAGAATTTAGGCCTGATCCTGCTGTCTTCACTCGGGCGAATTCCAGGGTATGCTTGATCAGGCTCACAGAGTCCAGTAATTTGCCTGCTGGGCTTGTTTAAAATGTCTTAACTTATTCGCTACCACAGAGTACATAATATGAAGTGAATTTATCACATTAAGTAGATCCAGGAAATGGGTCTATATGAGCTAATTATATTTATCTATTTATTTATTTGTTATAGAAGTGTAGATAATGACACTTATGATGAATTTTGTGCAACACTTTCCATTATGAGACCCTGTCTTGAGTTGCTTATAACTTCTCCAAATCTAGACTGGTTGGGTTGAAATTTTCCATACACAGTGTCTACCTGAGGTTGAATGTTTTTGGAAACTTAGGGCTGGTCTCCACTATGGGGGGAGGTGGGAAGGAATTGACTGCAGATGCGCAACTTCAGCTACACGAATCACGTAGCTGAAGTTTGCGTATCTGCAGCTGACTTACCGTCCATCCTCATGGCGGCGGCGGGCGGCGGCGCGCTCCCCCGTCGACTCCAGCTTGCGCCTCCCGGCAAGCTGGAGTTCTGGAGTCGACGGGGGCGCCGCGAGCTATCGATTTCTCGTGTCTTCATAAGACGCGAGAAATCAGTTGCCAGAAGATCGATGGCAACCCGCCGATTTGGCGGGTAGTGAAGACATACCCATAATGGCTGAATGATTTTAGCTGAAACAACAAAGCAAATGTTAGGGAAAATGTTATTTCGCCCACAATATACATAATTTGTACAACCATTTAACAGAGAAGCTCTAGGGCTTCCATGTTTTGTATTAGGGACTTCAAATTTGGCTGTGGGGAATGTATTTTGCCATCCCTGAAAATTCACCCAAATATTGTCGAGTTTTAATTATCTGAAAAATCTGTTACCATATGCTCAGGAGAGACTTGTTAGAGTCTGGAAATTAAACTGTCTGAGAACTCCATTTGTACTAAGCACATTTCAGTGTAGGCTCCGATCTGCAATCAGACTTCTCATGCACCATCCCAAAAGAGTAGGCTGACCATACGTCCCGTTTTGAACGGGACAGTCCCGTTTTTTCATATTTTCCGACCGTCCCGTCTTTTTAATATAAATATCAAATTTGTCCTGTTTTTGCTTTTTGCTAAAAAAAACTGAACGTGGCTTATTTCAGGGACCCACGGCCGGGTCCCGCCCCCTCCCGCAGCCCTTCAGTCCCTTCCCCTCATGGCCTCGGGTCCCCCTCCCCGGCCTGCTCCCCCCTCCCCTCCACCGCTCCAGAGCCTGCGTGGTGCGATTGGCTGGTCCGCCCCCACGTGTCGCGTGCCTGCAGCCAAGCAGCGGCGCGAGCCAGTTACCGTGGACCCTGGCGCAACGGCGGGCGGACGGAGTGGAGCTGCTGGCCGGGCAGAGACTGCCTGGCGCCTCGCTCCCCCTGCCTCCCCCCATGTGGAGGAAATGTGACGTGCGGTCCAATGAGGGGGCGGCACGGGAGGCACGGGGATTGCCGAGCTCAGGGAGCCAGGGGGCGAGGCCGGCAATGGGGGCGGGCGCCGAGTGGAGCCGGAGGCAGCGCGAGTCCGGGAGGGGAGGAGGCGGCGCTGCCCCGGGCCCCATGGAGCTGGAGAACATCGTCGCTAACACCGTGCTGCTCAAGGCGCGCAAAGGTGTGGGGGGCGGATGGGGGGGCATGGGGTGGAGGGGGCAGGGAGTATGGGGGGAGCATGGCTGCGTGTGAGGGGGGCAGGGGGAAAGAGGGGTGCGTAGGGGCCGTGTGTGAAAGTGGGTGGAAGTGGGGGGCACAGGGTTGTGTGTGAAGGGAGGTACTGGGGCTGCATGTGAAGAGGGGCACTGGGGAAGTGGGGGGGGCATAGAATGGGGGGCACAGGGTTGTGTGTGAAGGAGGGTACTGGGGGGGGGGTCCAGGGCTGTGAGTGAAGGGGGTGGGGGGAAAGTGGGGGGCACAGGGTTGTCTGTGAAGGGAGTTACTGGGGAGTCCAGGGCTGGATGTGAAGAGGGGCAGGGGGTGGGGAGGGGAGATGGCAGGTGGGTAGGGGTACCATGGTTAACCCCCTCCCTGAACACATGGATGTGAGGGTTGGGCCAAGCCTCAGAGCCCATTCGGGGCATCACTCTTCAAGGCACAGCTAAGGCCTGGGCAGGTGGCTGTGGCATGCGTGGGCGATGCGGTGGGGTTGGTGAGAAGCCGTGTTTCTGCTGCAGGAGATGTAGGGAGAGGACTTGGTCAGTCATAAGGGTTACTGATAGTGGAGGTGGTTGGGGGCCTGCCTGGAGGAGGAAGGCAGAGTGGCTGGCCTGGGGGAAGCTCTTGTTGCACAAGCTTCTGCCTGTGAGATGCTACGCAGGAAACTGAGCCATAGCCACAAGCTGATGTGGTTGGGGGAGGCAAATAGGGGGTCATTTGAGGTGTCTAAAGAAAATCATGGAGTGTGAGAAGTTTTATGATAAGGTATTGAAAGGCCGAAATTTGCTGTGTAATATTACTTCATCGGAGAAATATTCATGGTACGATCGTGGTGAAATACAGTCCCCCTTTACGTCTACCTAAATTTTTGTATGAGTTCTGTCACTGAAGAATAATGGTTAGCTCAAGTCAATATGTTCATGTAATAAAACTTTTTTTATCGTCTTACTTTTTCATGAATACAGAATATTACATAACCCCGTCATGTTTTTGCTATCCCAATGTCCCGTTTTTGTCTCAAGGAAATATGGTCAGCCTACAAAAGAGCAACTGAGTATATTCCATCCCAGGTCTGTAGGTGCTGAGCAGGACTTTCCCTTCAATAACTCCTTCCAATTCCAAGGAGCCACTGTGGGAGTAGGTGTCACAGTTCAGGGCAACAACACCAGTATTCCCCCTTTATGGTCCTGCAAGGGTATCCACTCCAGGCTTCTGGCTCACCCGCTGTTGCTTCTCTTGGGTGGAGATGCTTGTCTCTCTCCCTTCTGACTGGGTTTTACCCCAGTCAGAAGGAAAGGGAATTTTCCTTGCAAAAGTCAGACCACCTAAGCAGCCACTGCTTCGCTTCTCTCTGCAGAGACCATCATAGTGTAATTGTCACAATTAAGTTACCATGTTTCCCTTTCTGAGCAAGAACTTTTATTTTAAGGTGAAAGCATTATAGAGAAAACATTAAAAACAATGAACGAACCTACGTGTATCCTAATAAGCTTATCAGAGATCACCCCAACTCCAATCTAGGGCTCTGGTTAGTGACTAGTTTCTCAAACCTTATGCTGGGGTTTTTCCTTTGGTCACAAGTTCACCACAGCATCAGCTCAGAACCTGCCTTAAGTCCTGTGGGATTCAGTGGGCTGAAGACTTGCCAACTCTTCTGCTAAGTTTTGCGGCCCAGTGGCCAGAGGGCCTGTCTGGTTGCTGGATCAGAAAGAAAGCCCCAGGTCAATTTTAACTCAGGCTATTTTTAATGAAAAATCGTTTCTTTCCCTGGTCCCTGAAGTATCCAATTTGCCAGTTGTGAGCCTCTCTCTTCAGGTGGTGGTAGCACTCTGAAGGTGCTAGAACTTGAGTGAATTTGCCTAATCACTCTCCACTGTTATTAGTTCCTGGAGAGCAGTGGCCCTCCTCTCCCATGGAATTAAATACAATCCCTCAATCGAACTTAAACACTTGTGTTTTTTTAATACAATGAATTTCTAAAATGCATAAACATAATTCAGTAAGGTTTGTCCCAGATATTTCCGTGTGTCACAGTGGGGCACCAATACTGAGAGTGGGAAGAGTCTCCTGTACTCTGGGTACTCCCCCTGTTCATGCTTAAGCATCATGTAGCTGGAGTAGGAGGCATCAGCCTGATAGAATGAAGAGTGAAGAACAGGGGAGGGAGAACAGGCAGAAGCTGGTAGGGGAAAATAGTTGGGAAGGGGGAAATAGGAGCTGAAGGTTAGAGTGGCTCTGGGGATGAGTGAGGTTTGTCTAATGAAGGGCTTGTTGTCTATAGGATGCCTGCCACATTTGTTGCATAAGTTGGAAAGGGTCTAGTAAATGTGGCAGGGAACTGCAGGAAGAGAAAAGATGGTCTCATGGCTAGGGCAGTTGAATGCTTCCCTGGAGAACTAGATTCTATCCTTGCCTCTGCTATTCGGCTGCTGTATTCTACTAGGCAAGTCATATAAACTGGGGCTGTCAACTGATTAAAAAATTAATTGTGATTAATAGCACAATTTTAAAAATTAATCGTGATTAATAGCACTGTTAATAATAGAATACCATTTTTGGATGTTTTCTACATTTTTAAATACATTGTTTTCAATTACAACACAGAATACAAAGTGTACAATGCTCACTTTATATTTATTTTTATTAGAAATATTTGCACTGTAAAAAACAAAATAAATATATTTCAATTCACCTAATACAAGTACTGTAGTGTAATCTCTTTATAATGAAAGTTGAACTTACAGATGTAGACTTATGTATAACAAATAACTGCATTCAAAAATAAAACAATGTAAAATTTAAGAAACTACAAGTCCACTCAGGGTCACTGAGCCGATTGCTCAGACAAACAAGTTTGATTACAATTTGCAGAAAATAATGCTGCCTGTATCTTGTTTACAATGCTACCTGAAAGTGAGAACAGGCATTTGCATGACACTGTTGTAGCCAGCATCACAAGATATTTATGCGCCAGATACGCTAAAGATTCATATGTGCCTTCGTGCTTCAACCACCATTCCAAAAGACATGTATCCGTGTTGATGACAGGTTCTGCTCGATAACAATCCAAAGCAGAGTGGACTGACACATGTTCATTTACATCATCCGAGTCAGATGCCACCAGCAGAAGGTTGATTTTTCTTTTTTGGTAGTTCAGGTTCTATAGTTTCTGCATCTGAGACATCTGAAAGCATTCTCCAGACCTTGTTCCTCTCAGATTTTGGAAGGCACTTGAGATTCTTAAACCTTAAATTGAGTGCTGTGGTATCTTCTTTGCGTTTTGTCATATCTGCTGTGAAAGTGTTCTTAAGCCAAACAGAACAGGAGACATACAATTCTCCCCCAAGGAGTTCAGTCACAAATTTAATTAACACATAATTTTTTTAACAAGCATCATCAGCATGAAAGCATGTCCTCTGGAATGTCCTCTTCCCCAAAGCATGAAGGGGAAAAGGAATGTTTAGCATATCTGGCACACAAATATCTTGCAATGCTGGCTACAAAAGTTCCATGTGAATGCCTGTTTTCACTTCCAGATCACATTGTAAATAAGAAGCAGTCAGCAGTATCTCCTATAGCAATTGGCGGAACAAAACAAAGGACTGAGTGAACTTGTAGACTCTAAAGTTGTACATTATTTTGTTTTTGTTTTTCAGCTAGTTAACAACAAAAAAACCCTACATTTGTAAGTTACACTTCCCAATATAGAGATGCACTCCAGTAATTGTATGAGGTGAATTGAAAAATACTATTTCTTTGGTTTATCATTTTACAGTGCAAATATTTGTAATAAAAAATAATAATATAAAGTGAGCACTGTACACTTTGTATTCTGTGTTATAATAGAAATCACTATATTTGAAAATGTAGAAAAGCATCCAAAATATTGAATAAATATCTGCTGGTATTCTGTTCTTTCACAGTGTGATTAATCACAATTAATTTTTTTTAGTCCAGTTAATTTTGTTGAGTTAATCGCGTGAGTTAACGGTGATTAATCGACACCCCCAATATAAACCCTATTTTTCACAGGTCATTCACTAACTTTTTTATGTACTGAGTATGTAGCTTGGGACACTTATACGTGGGCATTCATTTACAGAAATACTGAGCACTCATATCTGTAACCGAAATAATGGGAGCTGTGCTCTGAAGTGCTATGCAATGCTAATTACTCTGAAAAATCAGGCCGATGACTTCTCAGATTTGGTACCCCCGAATGGCTGACAATTTTGATAGTGCTGAAGAGAAAAAAACAACATTGAATAGCTACCCATTCAGCAAGCACTATCCAACCTGTGCACTGAATGAAATGGGTCCTGTGGAAAAAATACAATGTCATTGTGTAATTAAAGACTGTATAATAATATGTATGCACAAGGGTGGTGAATTATTTAAGGGAGAATTGGCAACTTTAATTCAGGCATTTCCAAACTTTTGGGTCCTCAATTTTGCAGCCTTAATATTCTTTCAGCACTGGATTTTTTCCCATAATGATTGGGGCCCATCTTTTATATCCCCCTAACATTCTGTTCATTTCAGCAGGCTTTCTGTAAAGAGCTGCTACCAAAATGCATGCAACAGTGAAGGAAGTTAAGCTGCACATATCTTACACACCCATTTGTTACTCTGGGAATAGTGTTAACCTCCCACGAAACTGTAAATTTATCTTCTCTTTTAAAGCTCACAAGAATTTTCAATGATGCTCATTTGTCGTAATACGTGTTGGGGGGGAAGGAAAAGCCTGTGCAATTACAAGTTCTCTTCTAGCCATTGCTTATCAGCGTCTGCCTCCTAGTCAGCAGCCTGTTCCTGGCTTGAGCAGTGCAGTGAGGAATGACTCCTGTGCCAGCAGAATGGAAACTCAGAATGAGATTGAGTTTAAATCCACAGCGGGAACTTGAGCACTTGGCACAGGAGATCATCGGGTCATTGCAGTAAGACAGGGAACATTCATGCTTATTGTGTAAGAAATACACCAGCTCTCCAGTTTTCAGCTGTTTTAACTGCAGTGCTTCACTGTATTGTGTGTATATGTGTGTGGTATATACAGAGCTTACCAACCTGTAGAAAAATAACTACTCCATAAAAGTCTTTGTCTTCTTAAGTGAAGGTATTTCATTTTTACAAACAAGTATTTTATTACTAGACTCGTCACTTCCAACACAGGTCAAAATGGTGGTTTTATTTACTTTTTCACAATTAGAAGATGCATGGCATCTTGTGAAGTATGGAAAGAATCCTCAGGATATCAAAACTCCCATAACTGAAAACAATTGTTTTTCTGTTTTCCACATTTAAAAAACAATAATTATTTTTTTCTAAATCATTGTTTGATTCATGTATGTCTTGCGCACACACCATTCTGTGTCTGTTCTGGAGTTATCAATAATATTATATTCAAAAATCAGGATCATACAGTAGGACAAGATTCTGCTAATAGATAGCTCTAGATCAGGGGTTCCCAAACTTGTTCCATGGCTTGGCCAGGGTTAGCCCCTGGCTGGCCGCAAGATGTTTTGTTTACCCGAGTGGCTGTAGGTTCGGCTGCTCGCAGCTCCCACTGGCCGCGGTTCGCCATTCCTGGCCAATGGGAACTGTAGGAAGCAGCGCGGGCCAGGCCACCACTTCCTACAGCTCCCATTGCCCAGGAATGGTGAACTGCGGCCAGTGGGAGCTGCAAGCGGCCGAACCTATGGCCACTCGAGTGAACAAAACATCTTGCGGGCAGTCAGGGGTTTACCATGACGAACCAAGGAACAAGTTTGGGAACCCCTGCTCTAGTCTTATAGCAGGATTTCTCCTCTCTGTTTATGCTAGGTTAGGTGGGTTACCTTGTATAGTTCTTAATAAATCTGAAAAACCAAAAGAGAAAGAGCTTCTTTGTAGAGAGCCAATGTGACCTCTGGAACTAGAGATGCATATTAATCTTGCAGCCAATAAAGCTGCCTGAAAAATACATGAAATGTATTTTAATAGAATTGTCAGTAATAGTTTCTTACTGTGAAGGGTAGGTGAAAGCATGACTGAAGCATATAGAAAAGACATGTCTGCCTGCAAAGAGTTAGTATTCAGATTTGTATAGAAAGATGGGTAAAATTCCACAGACCCAGAGATGAGGGGAGCTGCAGTGAGCTGAATCTGCACAAGTGGACCTATTAACAATGGCAGAAGGTGGTTAGCTGAGATCATTCCAGGGTCATTTCTGAGCTCTGTTTGTTTTTCTTTCATGTTTACGGAGTACTAATCATCTAGATACTGCACATATTTTGCTATGTGCAAATGCCAATGTTCAAAGGTACCATCCAAAGAGCATGAAGAATTATTTCATGTGGCCAAATGGGATATACAGTATTTTGGAGTGATATTTAATATATGCAAAGGATAATATTGGCTGAATATCAGGGAAAATATAAAATTGTGACCTCCTAAGGCAGAGGTCTGCAACCTTTACCACTCAAAGAGCCATTTGGACCCGTTTCCCACAGTAAAGAAAACACTGGGAGCCACAAAACCCTTTTGACATTTAAAATGAAATAACACTGCATATAACGTTTTTTTTGCCTTTATGCTATGTATAAACAAACTATAATGTGTTGCATTTATGAAATCAATGAACGACTGCAGAGAAAACAAAATTACATTTCTGCATGCAACAAAACATTTTGAGCTCCGAAAAAAAGACGTTCCTTCCCTCCCTCCCCCCCCTCCGGCCGTGCTCTCGCTCTTCTTCCTCCCCCCCCTTCCTCCCCCCCGCTCCGGCCGTGCTCTCACTCTTCTTCCCTCCCCCTCCCCTCCAGCCGTGCTCTCGCTCTTCTTCCCTCCCTCCCCCCCCTCCGGCCGTGCTCTCGCTCTTCTTCCTCCCCCCCCCTTCCTCCTCCCCCCACTCCCCCCCGCTCCGGCCGTGCTCTCGCTCTTCTTCCCTCCCCCTCCCCTCCGGCCGTGCTCTCGCTCTTCTTCCTCCCCCCCCCGGCCGTGCTTTCACTCCCCCCCTCCCCCAGCTTGCCTTGCCTTGCCTCGTGCCCCGGCCCCGGCTCGCTCTTATCCGCCGGCTCCGCCGCGCTTCGCCTCCTGCCCCGGCCCCGGCCCGACTCGCACTTCTCCGCCGGCTCCGCCTCGCCTCGTGCCCCGGCCCCGGCTCCGCCTCCGTTCTTCTCCCCCCCCCGCCGCTCGCCTCTTATTGACCCCGCCCCTCTCTTTCGGCTGCGGCTCCGCGCACTGGTTGGACAGTGCTGGCGGGCTGCATAGAAAACAGTCTGCGGGCCGGTTAAAATTAGAACACACAGGGAGCCGCATCGGAGGGATGAAAGAGCCGCATGCGGCTCCGGAGCCGCGGGTTGCAGACCCCTGTCCTAAGGGAAGTGCTGGGAGCCTCATCACTTGCATCATTTAAAAGTAGTTGGCACAAAGCTCTAGAGAATACTCTAGAATACAGAATAAAGGAGGATGGATTGGATGACCTAACACTGTTGGGTATTTTGTATCTTTTATTTCTAGGATTATGACTAACTACAAAAAATAACAGAAATAATGGTAGTACCAAATGAAGCTGCCATATTTTAAAAAAAACCACTGATTTTCTGCACAGTAAACAGTGACTTCAGTGGGGATACTCTGGGTTTCTTCTGCACTCTGAAGAGAAATGAAGGCTGGGAGGAATACACAGGCATAGAAACACTCCCCTTAAGAAGTTGAACAGAACTTGTAGTAAGACTGGAGAAACTCCTTCAGGTGCCTCCATAACTTCCCTGGACAGGGCTCACCTTCTAGAACAGAAATATTGTAAATTTTGATTTACCTGGAGTCCCCCTTTGAATAGGGCTTCTCTGACTGCCTAGCAGTTTACTCAGTAAAGTTGAAGTGTTCTGTTGTCATGTTAAAGAACCCAAAATATCTCTCCAAACATTTGTTTGATCCTGTATCTTTTTCCATCTGTGTCAGCTTTTTCTTGCCTCCATTCCCCTCATGTTTTCTAGAATGGCCCTGCTGTTCTACCAAATGGTTCCTACTTTTTTAAACTTTAATTCTAGTTTTCCATCTTCCACAAGTTTTTCTCTCATTCTGATTTATTTTTATGTACTTTCCCTATAGGCCTGCAGAAATGCTACCTTCTTTGTCTTCTGTGTCCAAAACACTAGCTCTTTGCAGAGGTTCATATTTTGTTCGTTCCTCCTTGGGATCTGGCTGAGAGCAGCTTTATCATGAGTGGAAACATTAGCATGATGGCTAATTCTTTTCATCATCTTCATCTTAGAACTGTCTTTGAACGATGTTGTAGTCATAAGTGCTGAATATTTACAAAGGTACATCACTACATAAAGGAATTCATTCATGTTCTCATGTAACACTGTGTGTGGTTTTTGTTTTGCTCATCTGGCATGAAAAGGTTCTAATGCATATTATACCGAATAAATATAATATCTACACTATACAGCAGTTTCAAGAGAATTCAATAATGTATTAATACTTCTGCACAGCTAAAGTAGTAAGTGATTACATCAGTGACCTTTCAGCCATTGAATGTGGCTTCTCATAACCTTAAATAGAGAGGCTGAGATGACTAGATTTGTGTGGAGCCTTTTTCAGGAAGAATCATTTAGTTCTGTAGCATATGTCTCAGGGAAAGTCTGCCCTTCAGTGAGAGAGGTGTGTTTTTGGTTCAGGGGGCAGAGGACACAGACAGGTGCTTGTAAGAGGGGGTTTACCCCCCAGCCTCTATGCTCCTGAGTACAAAGGCTGGGCCTCTTCTATGCCAGATCAACAAGTCCTTTTCCCCCCACACCCCCACTTTGCCAGTTGGGGTTTTTGGGGTCACCAATCACTGCCACCAATCGAGCATACTTCCACTTTCTTCTGAAAAGGAAAGAACACCCCAAAGGCACGGCTTAATAGAAGAATCAATTGATTATACTCACATTAGCTAATCAGAAATGTAAGAAGAAAAGCTGAGTTATCTCCATAGCTAGAGACACACTCCTGGACCCTTGCCCATGTTGCCTGGCAAGCCTCCTGCCTCATGGACAACCCAGATGGAACTTTCCTGGCCCTGGCCTCCTCCCTGGAGACCAGCCAAGATGGAACTCCCTGGCTTTTCCCTCCTCCCTGGAGACCAGCCAAGATGGAACTGACTGTTTTGCTCCTTCCTTCTTCCTGGACTGGAGGCTCCTCCCTCCCTCATGGCAGAGAAACTCCCACGTCCTTTGTCTCAGACAACATAGCCCCCACCCAGGGAAGGCACACTGTATTAGATAACATAGCCCAACCCAGGCAAGGCACCCTCCATACTTATGACAGTGCTGAATATACATCTGGTACAAGGTGGCTTAAGACTGGCAGTATTCCCTGTGCTCATGTAGTCTTCTTTAGAAAGGAGTAGTGTTGTTCTGCTGGCCTACACATGCTCCCTATTCCTTGAATCTCTGGTATACTGTATTCATTGTGGTGAACAAGCCTCAACCTCAGTGCTGTCTTGAGGTACAAGTGCAGCTGTCAATGGAAAGAGGTTCTTTGTACCTGTATACTTCTCTGCCAAAGTGGAACTGCACAGCAGATGGTAGAATCTCTAACTCGTGGAATCTTGGGGACTGCTGAGATGTTAGAGTATATAGGGAAGGAGGTGTGCGTTTGCTAAATTCCCACCAATACCTCCCATACTGTTTGCTTTACCTTGAGTTATGGTTTTGCTGCAAACTCTTGAAAGAATGAGACTGAGTGAAGATTTCAATTAAAACAGGCAGCAGGGAGGTACAATAGCAGCACTTGTCATGTTGTGTCTAGGTGAAAGAAGGGGAAAGTGAGGAATATGAACATCAAGAGAGCTAGAATATGTATAACGCTGCAAGATCTGCTCTGGAAAATACTTGCTTGTCAGAGAGACCTGATTTTTGGGAGCAGATCATTTGCTATCTCAAAGACGACAACTTGCCAGTTTCATTACTTATTCTCGTCTACTAGTTATAGACCCTGTTCAAATCATTAAAGTACCCATCTTAAGCTTTCATTAAGTTTGAGCCAAATGTCACCATCTCTAAGTGTGCTGTAAGATTACAATATGTAGCTGCCTTCTGCTTACACATGGGTAAGCTTGTGATAACTTTATTTTAAAATGGATTTTCTCGCTCTCCTTTCACCATCCTCTCCCCTCCCCCTTTTTACTTGCTTGCAAAGGTTTAATTTTCACAGGCTTTCCAAAAGCATAATTATACTTGATACCTATAAATACCCAGTAGAGATCAGAGAGAGACGGAGAGAGACTCGTTTTAGAATTCTGGAGAATTTGCAAATGTAAACTGAAAGCACCAACAGGGTTGGGTGTGTGGGTTGGATCACTGATTTCCACTAGGGCAGGCTTTATTCAAGGGGAAAATATGGTTAAATTAGATGCAGGCAGGTATGAATTACTTGCACATCTCTAATGAGTACTTCAAATTGCCTGCTCTTAGAAACCTCAATGCATCTACCTAAATTTGGATGGAAAACTAGATCTACAAACAGCCAGTCCCCTGCTGGGAAAAAATAATATATTTACCTTTTAAAACCTGGGCCTTTCATTACACTGTGTCATGTTAAATGATCAATACATTTGATCAAATACATCACCTACATAGGATGCTGTCGGTGTATGCAAGATCTGGTAACAAATATTAAAAGAAAAGTACATACAGGATGCTGCTCATTCCTTTTGATATTGAGCTGGAATTTATTGGGCCAACTTCTACTTTCTGTTTCATCATTGTGAATGGTGTTACTCCACTGACATCTGTATAATGGAGAGCAGTTTTCCCTTTCTTCTGGCTAGCGAAGAGGAAGAATAAAATCGACAGTAACATAGGCTGATCACTGTTTGTTTGACGTCCAAGAGGGTTGGTGGGTTTTTTGTTTGTTTGTTTGTTTTCCTTCCATGCACTTCTCTACCCAATCTCCATCAAAGTCTGTTGTCGTTTCTCTGTGTTGCCATTTTCACTTAGATTTTATGCAGCTGATGGAAGCGACTTTGTCTTTGCACAAGGCACTTTACAGGAAAATATACACATGGTCCTGATATAATAATGTAGTTTAATAAATACACATGAAAAATAGATTGTGTCCCCCAAAATATTATGTTATGATCCGATGCTGTCACCTCACAATTATTTAAAACACCCAACCAGATTCATTTTATCAGATCCAGGTCAAAAGTTAAATAAAATGATAGCATTGCAAATGCTAGAACGTTATCCTGGCTCTTTAATCCCTTCTGGCTGTTGCACATTCAATTCATGTTGCCCCACGCAAGCACAAGGGAGGCTTTCCATTACTTTCAATGGAGATTGCCTAAGGGCACATTAAAGAGATACTGACAGGTGGATAGACATATTTTTTTAACCAATCTGAATAAATGAAGGGTGCATGAGTCATGTGGGAGTGAATGCAGTGGCTCTCTGGCCTCTTCTTTTCCCTGCTATTTTTTTTTGTTGGTTTTTTTGTTTTGTTTAAAAAAATATCTGACAACTTTCCCCATCCCGTCAAGCCATGCATGTAATTTAAACAGCAATTTCTGTTTACATCTAGTATATGCATGTCTCTGGGTGTACAAAAAAGCAGGAATGCATAGGCATGAATTCTTTGGGTAACCCTGGAAAGTGAAAATGTAAACATAAGCCATCATTTGGTGTATTTCCGCCAGTATTGTGTCTTGTGTTTGAGTGCGTGTGTTGCATGTGAGACCTACTTTGATGGAGGCAAAGATTGGTATTGTCCTTCTAATGGCAAAATGAATCAAATATAGTACCACATTTATATTTATTATTTAAATACAATATTGGAAACTGAATCATTATTCAGCTTATTGATTTCCAGTAAAGCCAGTACAAACTCCATTTCCAGTGTTGGGGTAGCACTAATCTATACTAAGAGTCTGTTTCATATATTGGCCTTTAAAAGGGAAATTATTTCTTAATAACTGATAAGATGCAATCAAAGTTGAAGCTAATAAGTAAACAAAACAAATTAAATATCAAGACCTTTTCTGAAATGAAAGGCTCAGTTGTTCCCCAGTTAAATCCTCAGATTTAAATACAGAAGGATTACTGTAATTTTTACATATTAATAAATTGGTTATGGATACAGAAATAATTATTATATATACTTAGCACAGCATCATATGTCAGGCAACAGGACACCTACTTTATTAAAACACCTTGAACATCTAGCCTGGTAATTTTTATTTTCACCCTATGTAACATAAAGCAGACATTTGTGTCTGAAGAAATAGTGAAGAGTGGGGCTGTTTAGCATAAAATAAATGGTATATGGAAGGTATTTGCCTGTTGTGTGCTTTAAGATCAAAAACCTGGTAGATTATGATTTGGCTAGATTTCAACAGGAGGTTGTTGGGTTTTTTTCCTCCTTCCTGGAGATATTTCTTTTTACTATTGGCATCAATCTTTCATATTTATAAATAAGATCAAAAGTTTGGGAAAACCTCAGTCTTGCATCTCTTTTCCTTAGTCCAGATTTAATATTACTTACTAGAATGTTATGTGATTCTCTTTCTTATTATCTTGCAGACATCTTCTGTAACTGGGATAGAGAATGAATATTGTTATATATACAGCAGTGGGACATGGTTTTAGGCAAGATAAGGAGGTGTAACTTGCATGAGGTGGTAATAAGGGATACAAGAGAAATAGCTGTGTTTCTTAACTGTTCAAACCTTGGAATTTTTAAAATTGAAACATAATTCCATAGAGATTATAATATATTTGGGAGGAGGGGGTCAAGGCTCCATAGATACACAAGGGCAGATCCTCAGCTGGTGTAAATCAGCATAGCTCCATTGACTTCATATCGGAAAAGGGTGTAGCTAGCTGCCGTGGCATATACTCATCTATACTGATTTATATCAGAATCTGGCCCACATTTTCTTCTTCATATCTTTTGTTTGTTATTATCTTTAGCTAACTAGTTATGTTCAGTACAATAGGAGAGATTATTTTAGGTTTTGTTTAAACTTTCCTTCTCCGCATGACTTATATTTTGCTTGACCCTAGAAAGTTAACATTGACACTTTTCAACCAGGGATGCCTTAGTGCACAAGACTTTGTGACATGCTTTTAGGTGCTGTCTGTTTTTGTTAGAATAATTTGTTGTACAATTCATCTAACTTCTTTGAGTGTGGTAGAAGGCCTTGCATTGGTTGCTGTAGCTTTCTGTGCAAGTAAATGAGTTGTCACTCTCTTAGAATCCTAGAATAGAATCATAGAATATTAGGGTTGGAAGTGACCTCTGGAGGTCATCTAGTCCAACCCCCTGCTTAAAGCAGGACCAATCCCCAACTAATATGAGGCAGTAGCCAGGGAATGCAGGATGGGATAAAAAAAATCAAAGTACAGTAGACTCTCGATTATCCGGGATGATAGGGGAAAAAATAATTCTGGTTAATAAAATCCTGGATAATCACCATTCATAGGAAATATGGGAAGTGGGGGTTGATTCACCAGCCATCCTGTGACAGGGAAGGGGGTTTGGTTCACTGGCTGCCTGCACCCTGGTAGGGGTTTTTTGTGTGCGTGCTTGGGGCGGCAGCAAAGCCAGATCCGGCCCTGCGAGTTGCGTATATTTTTTTGACATCGAGGTTAATCCACATCCTGGTTAATCCAATCCCGGATAATCGAGAGTCTACTGTAATTGGGTGTTAAAAATCTGAATATACGAAGAGCCATCATTTTCACAATTAACCGTGGAAGTTGAATAAGATCACATTTAAAATGTTTGTCCTGTTATGATCAAGGAAAAAAGTGTCTTTTCTTTTGCTGATGCCATTTACACGTTATGATTAGAGATGTGTGTTGCAGGTGTCCTGTGTACAAGCAGTGTTTGTCTCTGGGAAGATCCTCACTAGGTAAAATAAATAATCCAAAACAATTAAAGAAATGTGAAGGTTTCCTTTTTTTTTTTTTTTGGCAGCAAGTGACCCTTACCCTGAGACCCTTAACCTTGAGTAGTAGTAGGGTGAAGAGACTCTGACTCGCATGAAACTGGAATTCTGGGTAGGGAAAGGCTGAGACAAACTGGCAAACTGAGCAGAGCTTTTGCTTGTCTCATCTTTGTCATCGTATTTTTACATTGCACGATCGTCTCCTCTTATTCCTACATCTTTGGTACTCTGGAATTTGCAGCCTTATAATGAGCTGGAGACATACAACATGTGTCTGACTATCTACTACAGAGATTGGCAACCTTGGCACATGGCCCCCCAGGGTAAGCACCCTTGGTGGGCCCGGCTGGTTTGTTTACCTGCCGTGTCCGCAGGTTCAGACGATTGCGGCTCCCACTGGCCGCGGTTCACTGCTCCGGTCCAATGGGGGCTGCGGGAAGCGGCAGCCAGCACTGCATCGCTTCTCGCAGCCCCCATTGGAACGGAGCAGCTGAACTGAATAGTTACAGTATTTTATCCACTATTGTTATAATTATGTATCTTGTTTACCATTTTCTGAGTGTGCAACAATATACTTGCTGGTGTTAGCCATTTGGTATTGGGATCACAGACAAAATAACTCAAGGCATGTGGCGAGCTTCATTAGGAAAGAATGCTGGGAAATGTTCTGGATTATATTTCCACAAACTTCTTGAGAGACAGGGAGAATCGCTCTTGTCTTTATTTTGCTGGAGCAGAGCAAGTTCAAAGATTATCACTGTCCCTTACGCGTTTCCCTCTCTTTCTGGTGTTATGCATTGTCTGGCACTAGTCACAGTGGAGACAGGAAGATCTTTAACATGAAAAAACCCTCATTCACAGATGCTTTCCAATAAGTGCTTTGCCAGCATTGCTAGGAGAAGCAAGGATGTGTTGGGTGGTTTTCTTCTCCAAAAAGCCAGCAGAACCCTGTTGAAGGGGGAGGGGAAAAAATGGACCAGATCTACAATCTCAGCAGGACTTAAAGAGGACTAAAAGCTACTTAACGCCATCCCTGTTTCAGTTGCTCCTGCTCAGCAATCAAGCAGTTCTGGCCAGCACAGAGGCTTCTTGGGAGCTGTTCTCTACTGCACACATCAGACAGAACTTGTTCTGAGGATTGGAGAGGCAAAACGGTAACACAAAGCAACTTGTGCTGTCCCTGCTCAGGTGTGCCAAGTGCTGCTCTGGTACATCTGACCTCATCCATTTAACAGACAATGCAAATATTTCTGGTTAGTTGGAATGGGGGCCTTCCCGTTACCCAGATAAGCTTGTTTGTGGGACGGGCGACATCATTTCTACAGAGCAAAACTCCTGCTAACATTTGTGGGGCTATAGAAAGTGATAATTTCCAATATAATATTGCATTTCTCTAGTGCACTCCATAAAACAATCCTCAAAATATATAACCCTTATGTATTCCAGGGATATAGCATTTGACCAGGCCCTAGGAGGTACTGTACTGTATGCCATATCACTTCAAATGCTCCATTGAAAGTTTGGGGGTTGCTTTATAAATCATGGCTTGTGGCATGCCTTAGGGCATGGTACTTGCAGGGCTGCAATGATAACTAAGTTACTGTGTACGTACTGTACAGCTACCCATACTTACTTCCACATAAAATGGCACATTTACACATAAGACGAGCACAAAATGGTCCATGTGGAACTAGTTGCACTTGAGGCAAAGTTTCCTTGTAGTGGTCTGAAATGTGAAGTGAATTTTATTTTAAAGGGTACAAAGAAGCAGAAAGTTGATCAGTATTCTCTTTCCCATTTCAGGGCAGTGGGAGGGTTTGGCCTTTGTTTCTTTTAGGAATGAAGCTATTTTCTTTTTTCATGCGGCCAAGCCCATTTTCAAAGGAATACAAAGTAAAATAAAAATGGTGGGAAAGAGAAAGGGAGTACAAGCCTCCTGAGGTTGATTGGTGTGTGTGGAGAGTGAATTCATTTTATTTAGCATAACATGGAGGTTTCTGCTTGGCTGGGTACAGAGAGAGAAGGAACTGATTTTATCTTGCATGTGCTGAAGTGACAGAAGTACTGCAGGAAAAGTGTGGTCTATTTTTGCTTTCATTGTGAACAATCCTGCTAAGGCCAAGGGGCCGATGACCTAGTAGGTATATTCTTAGATGAATTCTCTATTGATTGACAACACTTGCAAGTCAGTGGGCACACTGGAGGACGTAGCACATGATAGCAGAGAATTCTCCTCTTCATCTTGGATTTTTGGACTGGGCTTAGTATCATTATGCAGCCTTTTAAGAGTTTTTACCAACTCTTTCAAGGAGTTGAGCAGCAACTATACGAAGAGCTGCTTTCTCACCAAAGGTAGCTTTCTGAAATATGTTCAGCAATATTCACCTTGGTAAGCAGAGCAACTTGAATTACTCGGACTCAAATTCAAGTGTCACCCATATGCAGTGGCTTATCTAACAAAGTTATGAATCACAGATGGCAGTAATGAGCCCAAAACCAGAATCAACTCCTCTGAGTCTCAATCTGTTGTTGCTTATGCTGGTGTAAATCAATAGAAGTAACTTCACTGAACTAGTGAGACTACTTATGAAAATAAGGGAGCTACATCCAGCTCACAAGAACAAAAGTGGGAAAGTGCCCCACAGGTTAAAATGCCCACTGAAATTACTGGGGATATTTTTCCATTGTTTATGAAACTATAGTCTGGTATCTTCCATAATCGAAAAATGTTTGACTCATGGAGAACTGAGGAGTATGTAATTGTGGGACCTGTACCGCTTGCCTCTTTCTAAATAGATGGGGTAATCTGGAAACCGGCCTCTCCAACATGTAGCTTGGTATGAGTTAAGCCCCCATTTTAATTTACAGTCCATAATATATTTTCTTTGGCAGGGATTCATAAATCTCCATTTCATCCGTACGACTGCTGCATGATAATGGAGTTTTCTATGGAGCTGCCTCTATCTCTCCTAAGCCTGCCTCTCAGGACGCGTAGGCTTCAGCTGTAGGAATATCACCGGATGCCAGTCTTCACAGACGTGTAGCATTATTGAAAATGTGCTGGTACCTCACATTGTTATGCGGGTCCCATAGTCATTAAAATTTTTATCCTATAAACCCTGTCGGCTGCACTGAAGAAGAATTGAGAGCCTTGGCAGAGGATGATCACATATTTTATCAGAATCTTCCGAGGGGGAAAAATCAGCAGATTCAGAGCAGGAGGGAACCAGGACAACATTCTCTTTCATTTAAATATAATATAATGTCAAACCCCCTGAAATTGACATTTATCTACTGTAGTTCATTTTATCTTTTCCCCCCAGAGTGGCTCATTGTCCCATCGTTGCATGAGAGTTCAAGCCAGTTGCACATGGTATCATTTTCATATGCTTCTCTTGGAAGGCAGATATTAATTGAAGGGTGCCAGTGAGAATTAAAGCAAAATAAAGCAATCTATTGATTATAATGTTGACCTATCAGTAGTCAGCCTGTCACGTCAGTTGGTTTTAGAGGCTGTCTGGCTCTCCTTAGTATGAATAAAGATTTAAATGAATTAGAGAACTAACTACACAGAATATTCTGTTGTTGAATCAGTCAAGAAGAGGTTTAAATAAAGAACAATAACTTAAAACCATGCTTAGGCCAAAATCTTTGGATTTCCTCATTTGCCAATGAAACATCCTTCCATGGTGTCCACAACAAATCTGATTGATTTTTGGGATTTTCTCTTGATTGTGAGTACAACAGATGTACTGCAGCAAGAACAAATAAGATGCTTCGTTTTTCTTTTTTAAAGAGTTTTCTATAGCTCAACTAGCTTATAGTTATTTGGATTGTTAAAAATAACAATTTGAAAATTGAAGAATAGAACTGAAGATCTACATTTTACAAAACATCCACTAAATTTTGGGTGCCTTAATTTTAAGACAACTAGGTACTGTTTTTAAGAAAGTACATGCAATGCTGGTTAAAGTCAATGGGAGCTGTTGGCAATGATCAGTTCTGACAATCAGGCCCTAGGTGTCTCCAGATGAGTACCCCAAAAACAGTACTTAAAATGGGTTGGCACTTAAAGTCAGTGGACACTTTTGTGAACGTAAATGCTAGTAACTTGCCAAGTGCTTTTGGGGGAGTTAGGATCCGAAGTCGTGAGTTCCTGGCACCCAGTGCAGAATTCAGATGAGGAAAGAACAAAAAAGAACTTTCTTAAAAAAATAAAAATAAAGACACTCCAGATCCATTGACAGTATAGAATATCTTCCCTTTCTCATGTCACATAATCACATGGTTTATCACGTTATCACGTTAGGCTGAACTGAATGAATCAGATTCACAGACAGGAAGAGGCAAACCCCTAATGTCCCAATAGAAGGATGAGGTTGTACATAAAGTAAAAAGCTGAAACTAGGCTTTTTGCTGGAAAGCTCGGGAACAGTGTCAAAGTCTTCAGAGGTAATTAAAATAAATCCACAAAAAATACTCATCCTTCTGTAATTAAGGTACGAACATTGTTCATATTTTCTTGTTCAGAAGTAAAGTTTGCCCCTAAAATTAACAGCTCCAAGTCTTGCATATCTGCTTCTTTTAGATTTTTCTCACCACACATTTTAATGTGGCAGATGGTGTAGATCTGGGGGCTAATTAGTAAATCCTTATTTTTATAAGTGTGCATGGCCTCTGTAGTTTTACTCCACTTAAGACTTAAAAACTTTCTTCAACTGTTGTCATTTCTTCTGCCTTAACAGGAGAACCTGCAGCTTTTTGCCTTTTTACCAGTGATGGGCCAGCAGTGCCAATTCTAAATAGAATTACTTTTGATAGTAGTTTATCACATGCCCTATAATGACTTAAACAACTATTTTAATCAGTTGAAGTGGTGCATGATGTCATGCTGAGGGAACTCTGGGGAATTACAGACAAGCAAAGAAAGTTCAGTGCTCTAAGATGTCTTTTTTTTTTTTAATGTGTTTTCTTATCTAATACATCCCCACTTATACTACATGAGTGAATCTATATGTGCCAAACCTACATTTTTATATCTTTGACTCTTGGAAGTGAGAGGTTGCCAAGCAGGCTCTGTAAACGCAAGACCCACTTCTTGTGTGGAAGCCTCTGCAGAAGAGTCTCTTCCCATCTCCGCTTTCTGTAACACATGTCCTCTGTAGACCCAGGACTCGAGGTAGGGAAGATTAGTGAGAGGAGCATGAGTGCTAACCTGGAGCCAGTGTAGAAGTACAGATGATCTTCATGGAGGGCATTTCACAGCTGGCAAATCTCAGGGGATCAGTGGGCTCATTCCACAGTGTTCAAACCTGTGAGCAATAAATGATTCAGAGACAACTCTGCACAAGGAACCTTAGGCCTGGGCTACACTGTGGGGAGGGGGTCGACCTAAGATGCGCAACGTCAGCTACATGAATAGCATAGCTGAAGTCGGCATATCTTAGGGCAGCTTACCTGGCCAACCACACAGCGGCGAGTCGACTGCTGCCTCTCCCCTGTCGACTCCGCTTCTGCCTCTTGCAGAGGTGGAGTTCTGGAGTCGAGCCGGAGCATGCTTGGGGATTGATTTATCACGTGTACAGTAGACGCGATGGATCGATCACTGCCCGCCAATTTGATGGGTGGTGAAGACATACCCTTGTACAGTTTACTTTTTCCCCAAAGCACCTTCTGGTGGATGAATGGGTGATGTGTGTTTGGGGACTGTAGTTACTAGGCAAATAATTCAAGGTTTTGACAAATACAAATTTCTCCCTTCCTCCATAATCCCTGAATATGATGAACCTGTAACCAATTCTACTTCTAAGCATCTGCTTACTTTCCATAAAATTCAGCTAGATTGCATTGTTTCTGTGCTTTTGACATTTATCTCCTCTGATTAATTGCTGCTAACAGGGCTGCTGGGAAGTATTTAGGCCTAAAAAATTGACAAAATTTAAAAGGGCACTGTCAAGGTACTGTTCTAAATATGCAATAACATTTTTTTCTCACGTCTGTTTGTAGGATAATATTTTAGATACTTGAAGCTGAAATCTGGTTCCATATCAATGTTTGATTTTTTTAAAAAAAACAATGCAGTTGACCCAGAGCATTACCATGGATAATTTTAGCTTCATAACAGAATTTTGTGGGGTTTTTTTGGTAAAATAAGTAACTGAAAACAAGTACTTAAAGCATGGTGCAACTTCAACCATGGACATTGTTCTGCCTATAATATTTATTTTAAAATGTCTTGACAGACTCTCCTTATGTTTTTTAATAAGCTCTGAGAAATATGATGAGTAAGGAGATTTATTATTTTTCTAAATCAATCCAAGCAATATTTAGTCCTATTTTTTTCATTTATTTAAAATGAAAACATTTTTAAAAGTGAAAGGCCTATGTTTTCTCCTTATTGCTTATGGAGAAACTGAGGCAGGATGTGACTAAGTGACTTGTCTGAGGTCAAACTAGCGAGTCAGTGGCAAAATTGGGAACGCCCATGATTGGAATCTATAAAGGAAAACACATCCGCTCCTGAAAGTACAGAATACACAACAAAGAAACAAATGATGGGGACTGTCAGACAAGGATTTTACAAAGTGAAGAGATGGGTAACGAGTGGCCTCAGATGACAGATGAAGAACCAAAAGGCATCTACAAGATTATTTAATTTATCTGTTTTTTGGATCAGAGTCAGAATCTGAGATTAGAAGAAATGGGAACACTGTCAATACTTTGTACGTATGCGTATGTGGATTACTGATACGTGTGTGTGTGTGTATAAACAAATCTTACCATAAGCTTTGCAAAGAAAAAGGATAAAGTTGTGGTGAAGTCAAAGTCCTTGACTGAGAAACACCATTTAAGTTTTCTAGGCACCATGTAGTAGGCTTTTACACTTGTCTTTCTGATTTTGGCATTCAGTTACTTGATATGGGTGGACACAGCAGCAAAATGAGAACCGATGCATGGAATTAAGCAGCAGGCCACAACTTTTTTATTAAACTTCAGTGCAGAAAGGAGAGCTTTACTAGACATTTTAGTGCCGTGGCAAGCAAGCATATTTGTGCCCCGTGCCACCTTCTCCCCAGCATTTTTATCCACCCCACTTTTCTGCCCCTGTGGCTTTGGGTCGCTGCCCCATTTGCTTGTCCTGTTTATGGTCCTGTTAATTGGTTACTACATGGGGGTTACAGGGCTCCTGGGATAGGTTGTTTTCAGTTTACCCCTTAGGATTCAGCGCTTCCGGAGTCCTAGAACCCTCCCCCCATTCCTGCAAGAGGGACAGAGGGTGCAAGAGGGTAAGACCTCAGCCTGCAAGGCCCACAGGGTCTAACCTTAGTCAACCAAGGTCACAAGGTCTCAGCCTATCACAATAGAACAAGGCCAAGCAGCCAAAATCCCATGTCTTTTACCTTTGGGAACCATTCACATTACTCTCTTAACTGCATTGGAAACCGGCCACAAGTTTCAATGCATAAATAGCTCCACCGCAGTACCTCAGTTAGGTACTAAGCACATTCCTATTCAACCCACTGTGGCTTGAAGGTGCAGCGAGAAAAGTGCAAAAAAAAAAAAATCTTGGTCTTTTGCCAGTTGCTTCAAGGGAGAAAAAAATTCCTTACTGACTCACAAATGGGTGATTGGCTAGAGCAGGGGTGGGCAAACCGGCCCCTCAGCTCCTGGCAGGGGACACTGCTCTGGACCCTCCCCTGTTGTCCCCTCCCCCTCCCCTGCAGCCCCAGCGTGCCGCGCCGCCAGTGTTCTGGCCCACAGCTATGGCAGGGCTGGCTCAGGTAGGGCCTGAGGTCCTGCCGCTCTGAGCGACGTGGTAAGGGAGAAGGGCTGCGACCTCCTGCTGGGTGGCGTGTCTCGCTCCAGTGGGCCTGAGTGGCGTGGTAAGGGGGTCGGGGCTGGGCCTGGGCCTTGGCTAAGGGGCAGGAAGTCCTTGGGGTCTTTCAGGGGAGAGGGGTGTGGATAGGGGTCAGGCAGTCAGAGGACAGGGAGCAGTGGGGCTTGGGTAGGAGCTGGGGTTCTTGGGGGCTGTTGGGAGGTGGTGGACAAGGAGCAGGAGGGCTTAGATGGGAGTGCGGTCCCAGGGGTGGTTAGGTGCGGGAGGATCTCAGGAGGGGGCAGTCAGGGGACAAGAAGAAGGGGAGGTTGGATGGATTGAGGGCTCTGAGGGGGGTGAGAAGTGGGAGGGGCTAGATAGGGAGCAGGGCCAGGCCTCCCTACCTGGCCCTCCATACAATTTTTAACCTCAATGTGGCCCTTGGGCCAAAACATTTGCCCACACCTGGGCTAGAGCCACAGCATTTGCCAGGCTAAGTTCCCATTCCTAGTTCAGGTGGGTAGGGTGGGCTCCTGGAACAAAGCTGAAAGAGGCTCCATCTGGTCCCTACTCTGGAGTAAATCCGGGGAGCAGGGGATTGGGGAATGTGGGCCAATCAACACTCTTCTCCTGCTGCTGGCCAAGGGTATCAAAGACTCTTGGGGGGTGAGCTTCCTATTGTCCCTTGGTAAGTGTCTCCCTCCCTTGCCACTGGGACTGTTCCCCTTTCCCTGCTGGCATTCCTGGTGAAAAGAGTACACGCCAGATGTAGGATGTTGTAGGAAAGCATCGTTCAGCACTTCTGTTTTACCAGGCACAGTACTTCATTTTTATCTCTTTCTGCCAGTACTCTAGGAGGAATTTACGGGAGGGATAGGCCGATGTTCTGTGAGAGATAAGATATTATAGTTTACACACTGATTTCTAAACAGTGCATAACAGATTGATAGCACAGCAAGTAAACAACAATAACTACTTCTCTGCCATACATGTCCACCGCTCTCACTAAGGGACATTGCCATGCGAAACCTTTTCTTCCATGCAGTGCTGCACAGCTGGGCGTGGACCGTGATTTACAGGCCATTGAACACAATTCCAGCCAACCTACTTTGAATGAAAATTTGCTCTTAAATGATCAGTCTGTGCTTTGTCACTCTTTCAAAAAAAGTCAGCTGAATTTTACACCAGATTTGTAAAGTTCTACATCTTTTTTTGTTTAAATGACTAATAGTTTTCCCATTGAGCCTTTTACACGGCAGGACAGAACTGTTCCCTGGCTGAATTAAAGGCAGAAGACAGAAATGGGCCACTCTGGGCTTCCTGGAAACAATTTAGATGAGAACAATGTGTTAACAGTTCCATGCAGTTTCCAGAGACTGCTTATTTTGCTGAGTCCCTGACAAGCCATCACATCAACAAGAAAACAATGTATTTCAATTAGAAACTCAGGTGCACAATCTCCTTTAAATATGGCTGGGATAAATGGAAATTCTATTATATTTCGCTGCTGGGCTTTTTTTGTTTTGTTTTGGTTTTTTTCCTGCTAAGGAGTGAGTACCTCCAAAGAGAAGCTACGAATAGTCTCATAAACGTCAAACTTCTTTCATTTTTTTTTCTTTAAATATTTCTGAACTACTTTTTCTAAATTCATTTTCCTGTTGGCTGCTTGTCACTGGTTGCCATAGCAACAACCTCTTGTAGCAATGAGTCTGGGATGCCCAGTGTGAACATCCTCACATTTAAGCCTTGCCAAGGCTAGTTATTAATCCAGGGCTCTCTACTGGTTCAACACAGTAAGATTGCTCTAATTTCCTCCCTTCTGCCACGCTGCTTTCCTGAACTGGTAGCACTTTCCCCAGGTGCATTCCTGTCAGGCAACCCACTGTTAATTTTCATGCTTGTGATTCTTAATTTGGCTGTGGTTATTTTCAGGAACTGGACTATAAGTGTCTTTAAGTGCCTTCAACAAAATAACTCAAAGAAACAATTAAATCCTGTTTTTAAGGATAGAGCTCTCTCTCTCTCTCTCTCTCTCTCTCTCTCTCTCTCTCTCTCTCTCTCTCTCTCTCTCTCTCAACATGTTCTTTAGAAACTCACTATAGGCAGTTTATAATAGAAAATTTCACTTGGCAGTAATTCTACTCTTTTTGTTTTTGAATCACTTTACAAACCATAATGAAGTGATTCCCTTTTCAATGGGTTTGGGGTGTGGTGGGGGAAACAGGAGACATGCAGAACAGGTGTGGATGATGCAGGAGTTACAACCAGCACTGTAAAACTACAACAGTCTTAAAAAATATTCCAAGACTCCGCACCTTCCCTTTAGTCAAGGGAAGCTGAAAACTCTTTTGTAAAGCAGAAGTAGCAAAGTGGTTAAGAGTAGTTGGATGGGAAATGAGAGCTGAAGGAGAAAACTGTGGTGTAGTGATTGGTTTGATTTGCTGAATAAATTGCTATTTTCAGATTCAATTTGTATCAATAGGCAAAGCACTGTATACCTGCAGAGCCTGTCACACTTGGTATCCAGAACTCTGACACAGCCAGTCTTAAACAGTCTTTTCACTGTTGCCAATAATTATAGCAAACCCCCATCCCCTCCCCCCGCCCCCCACACACAAACAGACCTTGTTGGCATGGGTCTTTTATTTTAAAACATTTAATAGTCGTGTTTTTCCTGCCTGCTTCCTGGAAAGGAACAATTCACTCTGTAAATACACAGAATAATGTAGCTATTCTCAACGGGTAATTTTCAAAGTAGCCAAGAGCTACTGCTCATTCGCCAGAAGGATTTAGTTTTATTAAATGTGACTGGAAGCATAATGTGCCGTCTCCCTAATGCACTGAAAATTACACTTTGTTAATTTACAACATATGATGTAACAAAGAGTGGAACAGGTTAAGCGTGTAAGTATGTACAATTACACTCAGACAGTTCACATTTATTCTCCTTTGCAATCCATATAGTTTTTCAGGATTGAAAATATTTGGCTTCTAGGTACGGCTTTTTTGCAAACCCTGCTGGGTTTGTTTTGCGTGAGTTCACAAACCGAACCCTGCAGGTTTGTTTGGAGGTTGGAAGAAAATCTCTGTGGGTTTGGAGATCTCAGTTCAAACTGCTGTGATTGAGAGGGAAGGAGAAACCCAGCTGCGGCTTGCAGGGGGTATCTGTGCAACCAGAATCAGGCCATGTGTGATAAATTTTTGAGATCATAGGCTGAGATGTGGAAACACCAATCTTAAGCACAAGGCTCTGTTTAAGGCGGTTCAGTACAAATAATTGCCAGAGTTCCACTTTGTATGTTAAAGGCATGTTATGATTCAGTATCTTTGTTGCTGAGGAGCAAATTATGCTGGTTTTACTCCTCTATATAATTCCACTGACTCTAATGGAACTGTTTAATGAATAAGGCTTTGGCCTTTATGTGTAATGTATATGATTTTATGGAATGGTCTGCATGCATCTAGGTCACTGATAGAACAAATACAATTAAGAGCATGTGTTTCCATTCTAATTCACTGAAATTCATGAGATTAAATCTTGAGTATCAAAGCATACATTTAAAAACTTCAAATACTAAGATTAAGTTTAAACTATGAGCTGTTTTGTAAAAATAGCAGACTCTTTGGGATAGGGAACTTTGTCTTGTGTCCATGACATTTCATGAACACTTGTGATGCTATAATAATAATAAATAAGTATCCAGAGTATTATTTATTCTGTTCAAAATGTCAAAGTTCAATTTTTAAGAGACATGAAATGAGTCCAGGATATTCACTGTATACATTTCCTGGTTTTCTTTTTTCTTTTTTTTTTTCTTTGCACTGCTGAAATTTTTGCCTAACATTTTAAAAAATATGATATGATAAATAGATTTATTCCGAAATGTAGACTAACTTGTTAGCAAGTGCTGGTGAGAAAGGAGAAGAAAATATTTTTTTTTTCATTAAAAATCCATATGTGTTCATGTTTAAATACTACAGCATTCTACAGCAGTTTTGGAACACTGTAGTTGTATGTAAACGGTAGTGTTTTAAGGACCTGATCTTGTACCACTAAAGTCAATGGCAAATTTACCATTGACTTCCGTGGGGACAGAAGTGAGCTTTTATAAATGCATGATACGGGGATACCATTGTATATTTGGAGAATGAGGGGAAATTTGAATATCAGGAGAATCGCAGGTTTGGTTTGTATAATTCCTCCTAGGTATGGCTACACGGTAATTAGACACCTGTGGCTGGCCTGTGCCAACTGACTGAGGTTTGCGGAACCTCACATGGTGTAGACCGCTCCAATCTTACAGAGTCCTAGAACCAGTGGTGCAAGTAGGGCAGTCCGGTCCGCCATACCAATAAGCTATTTATAGCTGGTATGCCATGCCGGAAAGACACAGGATGAGCAGAATGTGGGGCAGGTGGGTGACCCACGCCTGCAACTCCTCCAGCACATCTGTTCTGTCCCCAACCCTTCCACTCGGCTGTCTCCTGAGTCCTGTCTGGGGTCGGTACAGCAGGGCTGGAGGAGCTGCAGCCCCACGTTCTGCTTCTTTCGACAATGCGGTTCCGGGAAGCTCTGCGATTTGACGCAGCGGTAGGAGGACAGAGCCTTCCCACCATGTAACATGGGATGGATCATGGAGATGGAAGTGGGATGGGAGCGCGGGGCCCTGGTCTGAGAGGATGGGGTGGGGAAAAGTCATGTGAAGAGTCATGTGGTGAGGTCACGTATGCCCCACCCCCTTTAGCTGGTTCAGCATACTGGTAAAAAATGAATTGTACTTGCACAACTGCCTAGTTCCCAGGCTCAAGTCCAAGCCAGACATCTACACTGTAATTGCACAGTCCCTTAGTCTGAGCCCCAGGAGCCCAATCAAGTGGGCACAGGCCAGGCCAGCGCTGGGTGTCTAACTGCAGCATAGACATACCCATGGTATAAAACAGGGATCGGCAACATTGGCACGTGGGACCCCACGGTAAGCACTCTTAGCGGCCCCCGCTGCTTTGTTTACCTGCAGTTTCGCCGACCACGGCTCCCACTGACTGCGGTTCTCTGTCCCGGTCCAATGGGGACTGCGGGAAGTGGTGTGGTGCTGGCCACCGCTTATCCAAGGCTTATCTGGACCAAATCAAATATTTTCATCTAAGTGATTTATGGACAAACTTGTTTTCCTTTTTAAAGTTAACCATGTGCTGTAACTCTCAGTATATTCTGGCATGCCCTCACTGGAGTTACTTCAGTGTTTCCAGCTATCATTGCATAAAGGGGCAATTCCATTGTTCCTTCTGGTGAGCAATTGTTCTCTGCACAGTGATGTAATTGAGAGGAGAATCAGTCCAGTATTTGCTCTTAAGAGATAAGGTGTCCTGGGAAGGAGGGGGGAGAAGAGATTGTAAATGATTTATCTGCTTCTGTTGTATGGTAAGACCTGGCTATCCTCTGGGTTTTACCTCATGTTGTCCTGCGTGTGTGTATATAGTTGACCAGTGAGGTAACTTTTGTCCTGACCCTGCAATTTGTTAAGCTCAAATACAGTTGAAGTTGGCACCCTGCAAGATGTGTTTCTTAATGCAAATCTGCATCTATTTTGCTCAGTGCAGCAGTATGAATAAATTTTGAAATGTTATTCTTAATTACAGTTGACATTTGTGAACCCAGGGTCAAGCCAGTTGCTGTAAAATGGCTACTTGACAAATTTGGAGCAGCATTTTCTGACATAGTGTCATCAAAGACCATGGGAAGACACTAGAAACTAGTTTTCAACCTGTCTTAATATTGGTTTAATACTCTGATGTTTAAACCAAATGTTTGATATTTAAATATTAAATATTACCATTTTCCTCCAAGCTTTTAAACCAACATTAAAGCAGATTGAACACTGACTTCCTGTCCTTTATACTTGGACTCTCCGATTGCTCATGTCACAGTAAACATATATTTGCAGTAAGATGGCACTCTCTACAATGGCCTGATTCTCTTCCCATTGAAGTAAGTGGAAAACTGGTGCCATGTCAAGGCCAAGGCTCAAAAACACCAATGGTTATTACTCATTTGAAGAAAAAAATCCACTTCTGACTTTATGGTGACAAGTGTTCTTGTTACCATGCAAACTAATGAAATGTTGAGCTGGATAAAGTTGATGCAGCCTTACTTTAGAGGTGTTTTCTCAACACTTCTGAGGGAACTTGAAGTTCAGGATAAGAAAGAGATGCTTCAGCTTGGATGACTGACAAAAAAAAAATGAAATGTCCTCTCTAGTATTGTATGTATAGGGTGTACTGCTTTCAGCGATTGCTACTTTGTAGTCAAGAATACATTAGTCATATAGAACGTACATTGGAAATTTCTGAACAAGGGAACTGCCTGTGCTCAGGGAAACATGACTTTGTGTGTACAGTACTCTTAATAAATAAACAAGATTGCTGAAAATAAATATGACTTATTATTCCTTTCTCCTCCCAACAGGAATAACTTGGCAAGGCCCTGGATATTAGCTAATCTGTCCTATTCAAAAGGGTGAAAACATATTAACTATTGTTGCATATTAAAGACTGAAGTCACAGGATGTATTTGGCATCCTGTTTATATAGTATGGAATTTTCTTATTCCGTTTTTCAATATGCCATTTTGCTTCAAATATTGTAGGAATCCATCACTTGTTATAGGTGGATTTGTCTGACTTCTTGTCAAATCAGTGTTCATTTTTCAGAAATGTATAAGGCATTTTACCCTGAAGGCATTTGGTTAGTCGGTGCCAGCGTGAGCTGCCAGCTTTTACTGATTTTTACGATGCCAGCTGCTTTCTTGGTGAACAAGCTGCTCTGAGTCTTCCTTTACTTTAAAAGGAGCCCAAAGCTCTCAGAATCAGCTCGTTAACCAAGGTGCGGCATCTCCTCTTTGAAATCTTTATTGGCCCCGACCTGCTCAGTAGAAGATGAGAGGATTGATTTACCGTATTTTTCGTCTCCTAGGACGCTCCGGCCTATAAGACGCCCCCTCGTTTTTTAATAAAAAATCCGGACCAAAAACAAACAAAAAAAAAGCGCCTCGCTCTCCCGTCCCCGCCACGCGGGCGGGCTGCCGAGGTTCCCCCCTCCCCGCCGCGGGCGGGCTGCCGGGAGCGTCCCGGTTCCCCCCTCCCCGCTGCGGGCGGGCTGCCGGGAGCGTCCCGGTTCCCCCCTCCCCGCCGCGGGCGGGCTGCCGAGGTTCCCCCCTCCCCGCCGGACCAAAAAAAAAATGTGCGCCCCGGTTCCCCCCCTCCCCGCCAAACCCCCCCCCCCCAAAAAAAGCGCCTCGCTCCCCCGTCCCCGCCGCGCGGGCGGGCTGCCGAGGTTCCCCCCTCCCCGCCGCGGGCGGGCTGCCGGGAGTGTCCCGGTTCCTCCCTCGGCAGCCCGCCCGCGCGGTGGGGACGGGAGAGCGAGGCGCTTTTTTTTTTTTTTTTTTTTGCCCTATAAGACATTCGCCCTATAAGACGCACCAACTTCCCCCCCCCCCCCCCCGTTTTGGGGAAGAAAAAGTGCGTCTTATAGGGCGAAAAATACGGTATATTTTCTTTTTTTATTTCTAGGCATTTTTATAACAAGACCATAAGAAGCTGGCAGTGACTTACTTGAATATCAGACTTGGATAATGATGCAAATAATAGTTCTGGTGATAGTTTAAATGAAATACCGGTAAATATGATCACAAGTAAAACCTGGCTATTTCTCGAATGGTTGGGCCAGCTATGATTGTTTGCTTGTGTTTGTGGATTATTTGTGCTTGGCAATAGTTAATGGTTTGGGATTGCAATCATTGATGAAGAACAGTCGAATCAAAATAGCTACACCCAAACAAATTAAACTCCTGTAATGGAATTATTGTGCTGGGTGCATGAGTATTCACTGGTGTGCGCACACACAGTCTCCAGAGGTATGGCTCCTTGATAGATGGTGAAGAAATCATTCTGAAAGGGAGTTCAAGGGTGTGGCCACTCTTTCTTCCTCTGTAGGAAATGAAAATGTTAAGTAACTGCAGAGCAAACCCAGCAGTAGGAGGGTAACTGCTTTTTGAAAGAAAATAATAGTTATTTTGCTCACTGACTTCCTGCCTGCATCCTCATTCCACTGATAGTTTGTGCTAGCTCAAAAACAAGTAGATTGAAGAATCATATAACATGCCCATTCTGGCTCGCTCATGGATGTGTATTGAGGTAGAAACAATAGTCACCCCTTAGCTCGGGGTGAGATGGGGAGGGGAAGGGAACATTTTTAATCTTCTGCAAAGAGAGGGATATTTTGCATGATGTCACATTCCATTATGCTCTCTCTTTACAAGATGTTCTTCACAACTTGCCTGGCAAGGTCAAAATGAATGGTAGTACAAAATGGGAGTAAAATGTTACCTGATCAAGGTAGCTCTCCAGC
The DNA here is from genome assembly GCA_032164245.1 of Sternotherus odoratus. Taxonomy (NCBI): domain Eukaryota; kingdom Metazoa; phylum Chordata; order Testudines; family Kinosternidae; genus Sternotherus; species Sternotherus odoratus. The sequence goes on from JAVMKO010000001.1 coordinate 240,360,930, forward strand.
CACATTGTGAAAGTGTAAATGACTAAACTGATAAATGAAGAATTAAGCCCTTCATCCCTAAGGCCATGTCTAAACTACCACTTTATGTTGGCAAAACGTATGTCTCTTGGGTTATGAAAAATACCACCCCCACCCCCTCAAGTGACATAAGTTTCCCCAGCATAAGTGGTGGTGTGCATAGTACTATGACCCTGGAGAGCTACTCCCACCGACAGCTACGGCTGCTTGTGGAGGTTGTTTTATTGTGTTCACAGGAGAGCTCTCTCCCATCAGCATAGAGGCTATATGGTGGTCTTACAGTGACGCTGTTGCGTCGCTACAGCTGAGCCAGTGTAAGCTCTCTAGTGTAGACAGGACCTAATGTTCTTGAATGCTTGGAGTCAAATTATAGCACTGAGAGCGAGTGGAACTGGAGGGTGAGTGGGGCTTATGGTGACTGAGGAAATGTCTGTATGTCTGAATAAGGCATAATGACTCCAGGACAATGCTGGAGGATGTATGGATGTGCAAGTTAAAGTGGCAGCTTTATACCTCTGCAAAAGACCAGTGTGATTTTTTTTTCTATTTCTTTTTCTTCTAGGAGATGGTTTGCAAGTTTACAGCATTTTTCCTTTCTTTGCCTTTTAGCCTCTTAAACAGTTGTTATTACTGCTGTACAGCACTGCAGCTGCTCATTCTCACACACACAGTCAGGACCCGGTCATGCAGCCATTTCACATTCAGCATTCCCATTGACTTCACTTGGGAAGACATATCTGCAGCAGCACAATCATTTCAAATTCTGTGCAATGATTGGGGTTGGTTCTTACTGTATTTGAACCAGGTCTCCTACTGTAGTATAGCTGTCAATGGGAAAGCTTCTTAAATCCCACTCTGAATTTCCTTTTTGAGTGTGCTAGTTTCATGTGAGTTCTAAAAAATTTTTTTAGCAAGGATTATTTTTTGTATCGTGTACCTAAGTCAGCACACTGAGAAATAAATGTCACCAAAATTCAGGGCCACTTGATCTGATTTTTCAGCTTAGTTCATTTAAATGGTAAGATCTTGCTACAAAGGTCAGATCTCTAACTTGACTAAAGTTTGGGATGTTGGGATCCAACATTGGTTTATGCCCAACTCTGTTAAGAGTTGCAATTACATTGCACTCAAAGTGCTGATACGTGCAATTCCTCAGCATCAGAAAATGTAGGGCCTGATTCATCATTGCCCTGCAGCTTCTTGTGCACTTGTTTCCCCCACAAAGTGGATGCAAAACATGATCAAATCAGAATGCACTCACTTTGTACTGGGGTAAAGCTATAGGACAACCATGACTAAAGCCTAGATTATTCTGGAACATTAGCACGTTCCTTCTTCCTGCAGTGCATTATACAGTGCCCAGCAATGTGGGGCAGAACAACAGCTTCTTTTTGTTACTTTTCAAATGGAAATCTATCTGACTGGCTTTAACTCCCCATGATGGGGGGTGGGGTGGAGTTGGTGCCACTGCTGGGTCCATTGCATGGTGAGCTTAAGGTGACCAAGTGTCTGGTTTTTGACTGGAACACCCAGTCAGCACTGCTGATGGGGCCATTAAAAAGACCAGTTGGCAGTGCTGTGGTGCTAAGGCAGGCTAGTTCCTACCTCTCCTGGCTGGCACTGCACTGTGCCCCGGAAGCAGCCAGCAAGTCCAGATCCTAGGCGCGGGGGGAGGGCACAGGGCTCCACGTGCTGCCCCCGCTCTGAGCACCAGCTCTGCACTCCCAATGTAGCTGGCGGGCGGAGGGAGGGGGGAGGATAGTGCCTGTGGGTGAGAGCAGTGTGCAGAGCCTCCTCCCTCCCCCGCCCTCCCGCCTAGGGCTGGCTGCTTACGGGGGACATGCAGCGTGGTGCCAGGACAGGCAGACAACCTACCTTAGCGCTATCCTCCCCCCACTGTGCCAGTGACTGGTAAGCCCATATCCTCAGCCCAGAACCCTCACCCCTCTGAACTCCTGCCTCAACCTGTAGTCCCCTCCAGCAGTCCAAATCCCTTGGTCCCAGCCCCCATCCTGGAGCCCAAATGCCTCAGCCCCACCCTGGAGCCCACAGCCCAGTGAAAGAGAATGAGGGAGGGGGAAGGTAGTGAGAGGGGAAGGGGCCTAAGGGAAGGTGCAGGGGCAGAGCCTTGGTGACGGGGCAGGGCTAGGGTGTTTGGTTTTGTGCAACTAGAAAGTTGGCCTAGGTGAGCACAGAGAGCACTTGGCCTTGACTCAGCTGTTCCTGCTCCGCCACACACACCACAACCCTGACCCCTCAAAAAAAAAAAAAAGGTGTTCTGAGATCTGCTTGGTAAGAGCCCTCTGCTTATTCCAAAACAACTATGATTGTTTCCCGAAGCTTGTTTAAATTCTTCCTAGGTTGCATGTCACTCCTTCAGCTGTCAGCGTAATCTCACAGGAGCAATGTCAAAGTTATAAACTTCCAATAGACATCTTCTAAAAAGAAGATCGTTGCTACTTTCCACTAAGAGCCACTGGAACAAAGTTTTTAATGTAGGAAATAAAAAAAGGTTATGCTGCATGGCAATCCTTCCCAAACAAATGCAGATCATGGCATAATGTCCCTGATCACAGGAAAGTGGGGCAGGGAGCTTTTCTTTGCCATGTATGCCCCATCCGTGTGAGCAGGCAGCATGCTGGAGTGTACCGGAAGCGTGTTCTCTGAAGTGCTCGGAGAGCAGGGTTTGTTTAAATTTCAGTACACTTCCTGCTCACAAGCATAAGGCAGACAGACACAGCAGGGAGAGTCATGTTACCTGCAACCTTTGTGACCCAGTTTGCATTCAAAACAGTTGGCAGTAAATCAGGTATTTGCCTAGCCTGTCTTGGCAGTTTCAAGTGTATAGTCTACTGATGTGTGCCATTTCAAAGGAGATGTACATTTAAAAGGGATTATGCTTTTAAAAAATAAACAACTTTCCAAATGGGACAATTTTTAACATTGGATGTGAGACCATCTGAAGCATCTTATTGTATTTTGTTGTCAGTCCAGAGGCGATTTACACCCAATTACCATATGCATCAAGGAGGGGCTAGATCTCATTTCATTTTTTTAAAGAAATGCTTGTGAAAAATTTCAAATTGGAGCTAAATTCATCTTCTTTTTAACACTCAGCTGAACACAGCAATGTCTACATAGTAAGAAGAGAAAATTCATGAATCATAATATTCTATTCACAGTTTCCCTTGTTTCCCAAAGTGCAGAGCTGCTATGTTTTAAGGTTTAGAAGTCAATGCATTTGCCTTTCAACAATCAATAGCAGCTGTTGATCTGAGTCGTTAATGAGATTTAGGCTGCATCCACATTTAAACCTGGTATATTCAGCAGGAGATGGACTATGCTTGGAAATGGGATTTCTGTCATGGTTATAATGAAGTTTTACATGATTGAGCTGAGGGGACACTACAATGAATCCTCCGCCTGACAGAATGGAAGTTAAACCACACGAGCTTTTTCTCTAATGAGGAAGCATAAAAGCAGTTTCTTGTTGCGATTTCAACTAGAGCTCCAGGTTTATGAGCAAATGGCTCTTGGGTGGAAGTACTTGCCACTTCTGTGTTTGAAAACCATTTGAAATTCTTCTTGAAGCACAATGTGATTTCACAGGTGACCTGTTCATCTGAATGCTACCCACTACTGGCGTAAGAGCAACAGATTACCTCATAAAGTGACAGGCCTGTGTACATACAGTATCAGTTGGGGGATGCTCAATTTAATGTCAGGGTAATCTACACACACTGACTCTGGGTAAATTGAAACTTCACCAAAATTAGAATAGAATTGGAATAAAAGTCCCCAAATAATGTACATGTTACAATTCTGATCCATAGTGAACTTCCGCTTATATTTAGGTTTTGCTATGGGGAAAAATGATTGAATTGTCAGTGGGCTCTCCCGAAATACATCCTAAAATACTCAAGTAGCTGCCTGGGGAGATATCTGAGGCATTAGTAAGGCTATGATTTAATGACAGGTATTTTTAGTAATGGACAGGTAACGGAAAAGAAACAAAAAAGTACAGCCTGTGACCTGTCCATGACTTATACCATAAATACCCCTGATTGAATCTTGGAATTGGGGACAGCAGCTGCTATGGCTACCTCCGTGGCGGGAGCACTGGGGAGCCCTTGGCTGCTCCAGCTGCTAGGTCTGGGAAGAGAACCTGAGGTTAGGGAGCAGGCACTGTTCTCGCTGCCCTGGGACCACTGCTGGGAGCCACCAAGCTCCGGCTTCTCCAGCCGCCCTGGGTATCTTTGCTCAGGCGTTCCCCAGGGCCAGCTGCATCAGTTGCTCAGGCGGTTCCCTGGGCCAGTTTAGTTTCCCAGGGCTGATGGAGTAGCGACCAGGGCTGGGGCTGCTCCAGCAGTGCTGGAATGGCTGTCCCAGGACTGCCCAAGTGACTAACTCTGGGGCCAACGGGTCAGGCACACTGGCTGCTGCAGAGATCACAGGAAGTGACGGAATCTGTTACTTCCTGAACCTCTGTGACAAACACGGAGCCCTAGCCATTAGCTATTATCTTCAAAAAGTCTCAGAAGATGGGAGAGATTCCAGAGGACTGGAAAATGGCAAATAAAGCGCCAATCTTTAAAACGGAAAATAAGAACAAGCCATGGAATTACAGTCCAGTCAGTTTAACTTCAGTACCCAGAAAGGTAATGGAGTAAAGAATTAAGCCATCCATGTGCAGACACCTATATGAACATAAGGTGATAAGTAACAGTAAGCATGGATTTGTCAATAACAAATCATGTCAAGACAACTTAATAGCTTTCTTTGACATGGTAACAAGTCCTCTGGGATAGGGGGAAGCGTAGATTTGGTTATGTCTTAACTTTAGTAAGGCTTTTGTTAGTTTCTCATACCTCCTCTTAAACAAACTAGGGAAATATAATCTAGATAGAGCTACAATAAGGTTGGTGCACAACTGCCTGAAAATTGTGTTCAGGGAGTAGTATCAGTGATTCACAGTCAAGCTGGAAGGGCATATTGAGTGAGCTCCCTGGGTCTGATTCAGTTCAATATCTTTATCAGAGGTACAGATAATGGCATAGACAGTACACTTCTAAAGTTTGCATATGATAACCAAGCAGGGAGGGGTTGCAAGTGCTCTGGAGAATAGGATTCAAAATGATCTTGACAAACTGAAGAAATGGTCTGAAGTAAACAGGACAAATGCAAGTACTCCACTTAGGAAGGAACAATCAGTGGCCTAATATGAGTCAACACTGGGCCCCCCAAAAGGGCAAAAAAATAAACAAACCACCCCATCATTCTGGGATGCAATAGCAGGACTGTTGTAAGCAAGACATGGGAAGTAATTTTTCTGCTCTAATCTACGCTGATTAGGCCTCAACTGGAGTATTGGAGACGTTTCAGGAAAGATGTGAGCAAAGTGGAGAAACTCTAGAGAAGAGCAACAAAAATGATTGAAGGTCTAGAAAACATGACCTGTGGGGGAATTTTTTTAAAAAATTGGTTGGTTTAGTCTGAGAAGAGAAGACTGAGAGGGGACATAAGAGTTGTCAAGTACATAAAAGGTTGTTCCAAGGAGGAGGGAAAATAATTGTTATTCTTAATCTCCGAGGATAGGACAAGAAGCAATGGGCTTAAATTGCAGCAAGGGCCTTCCTTTCAGGTTAGACATTGGAAAAAACTTCGTACCTGTCAGGCTGGTTAAGATAAATACCTAGGGAGGTTATGGAATCTCCATCATTGGAAATTTTTAAGAGCAGGTTGGACAAACACCTGTCATGGATGGTCTGGATAATACTTAGTCCTTCCATGAGTTTAGGGGACTGGACTAGATGACCTTTTGAAGACCCTTCTATGATACTATGATAAATAGTTGCCAGCTCATTGTTCAACACAAACAGAAGAAGAAAAAATATTCCACTTTTTCAAGCTGAAAAAAAGAGAATTTCAACAGTTTGCCTCCCCCCCCCCCATGGTCTTTTTCCTGATATATGTGTTTCATTAGCCTTTTCATGCTTTGACTTTAAAAAATCCATCTTTTAAGAGCCTTTGGAGGTTGCATTCCTTAATTTGTCCTCCCCAGCATGCTAAGGGGAATTCTTTATGTAATAAACAGACATAAAATTCTTCAAGATAGCAGCTACTGAAAGTGTGGAAAATGAGTGAATAAAATACAGAGAGAGTATTGTTAAAGAAGGGCTATTGTAATTTTGCACCTAGAAGTCCAACTGAGAAATGAAAAGTTCCTCAGTAAGAAGCTTGTCTTCATCATGAAACCAGCACTCATTTTTGTGTCCAATGGCTAACTCACTCAAGAGATGCCTGTCAACTGAAACAGCAAAGATATTGTGCGGTAGGACAGGTGTGAAGTGCATTGGCAGAGTTACTGGAAGAAGCTGAGCCTCGCTGAAGACAGTAGTATGTCAAGATCAAGCTGGTAGTTCAAGTTATCACACTTTCCATGAGGATTCACTTTAGCCAACTTGTCTAAAATTAAGATAGAAAATAAACAGAAAAACTCAGCAAGTGTAGCTCACTATCTCAGAATTACAAGATGCCAGGTGAGCACTCCAGGTGTGCTATTGATCTCTGGTAGAGCAAATAATCCCAGTATTAGTCAGTAACACTGTCCCAGAGGAGGAATCGTAAACCATCCAAAATCATTGCTTAGTAGTTGCAGATTACTCAGAATTAACTCTGCTGGTATTTTGCCATGTTGGATGATCTAGAAATAGACACAATTCTTCATTTGGCTGGTGGAATTAAGGACAATATGGGATACAGTGTTAAGGTTTGCAAGAGCGATCATGTCCTTCATCTTTCTACATCTTTTTCAACACTTGCCCATGGGTGATTTACATTACCTTTTATTACCATTACCTGTTCCTGCTCTACAAATGTTTCTCTCCCTTAAGTGCTTGAATCCTTTAAGTCCCTTACCTTCTGCAGTGTCCACCCTCAGCTGATATTTCAGCTTTTGTCATACTACGTTGCAATGCAGACTGACTGAGGGAACATTAAATCACAGCAAACTGGCAACACAGGAAAAAGCTAAAGAAAGATGACTTCTGAAATATGTAGGAAATACTTGTTTTAAATTCAGTTGTGCACTTCACATTGTAGGGTTAAACTGTCAGATACTACACAAGTAGAGGCCATAAATAGATAGGTTGGAAGCCATATTGTCAGCCAGATACAAAGTCATGGTATGTAGGTGAGGATGGAGCATAAGTTTGTCAGTTATGGCTCCCTGATTCTAGGGACCAGCCCTCCACTAGCCTTGGCATAAGTTAGAACAGGGATCGGCAACGTTGGCATGCGGGACCGCAGGGTAAGAACCCATCACTGGCCACCGCTTCCCGCAGCCCCCATTGGACCGGGACAGCGAACCATGGCCAGTGGGAGCCGCGGTTGGCTAAACAGCAGGTAAATAAAGCAGCAGGACCCGCTGTGGGTTCTTACCCTGTGGTCCCATGTGCCAACATTACCAATTCCTGAGTTAGAACATCCTGGGTGGTGACATACATCAGCTGGCTATAAGCTCCCAAGTGGCCATTGGCCCAACAGGAAGAGACAGTGCAGAGTGCTCCATTCCTTTCTACTTCTCCTTTCCGTATGTGCCCCCAAACAGCTGGCGCGACAGGGTGAATTGGCATAGAAATCTGCTACATTAGCTCTATGTTCTCTGGAAACACCCTCTTGTCAGTGGAATCCCCACCATGTGAGATCCACTTGCTTTCTGCTCCCAGAGCTTTCTGAAGGGAATAGAATATTGGGTCAGAGAATATTGCCTCTCACATTCAACTCCAGCAATTATGGAGGTTAGGAGAAGGGAAGTAAGAGCAGAGCTCTCTCTCTGGTACTCATGAGCTGGAAAGCAGTGTGATTCACTAACTGTTTTAATTTATTTGTGAGTTTTCTTGTCATCAGTCACTAAACAGCATAAACGAGGAGAAACAATGATTCAGAATTTGCTTATCAATGTTCATTCAGTAGGAGAAATTGTGCTGTCCCAGAGTTTGTTTTTGCTTTCCATCATCTTTCTCCCTTTCAGTGATAAATTAATAAAAAAAGACTCTAAGTAATAACTTGTCTGTTTGTATAGCACAAGATGACTTTATGGAGGCTTTTAAACACGATTAACCTTTGAACATTGGTCTTCCTGCTGAAATGACTGCTGGCTTGGAGCTAGGTCATGATCTCAGGGCCCAGTCCAGCCAGCCCTTATCCACATGAGTGCTCCTTCTCACATGTGAATAGTGAAACCCATGAGCCTAATGATGGAACTAAATGTTTTCAGATAGACTGAACTGGACTTCCAAGTCCCATGTGTGTTAGCCCTGAATAATAGCTGAAACTGAGGCATGTTATAAGTTTTAAAACACATTAAAAATCTATTTTAGTTTATTTGAAAATGCCTACATTCTTATATAGGAATGTCAGTGAGCAACTTAATTGTATTTTGGGTTGCATAAGCTCCAAAAGTCCAAGATACATATATAATGTGCACTCTTAAAGCCAACCACCCAGGATGCGTTTCAAGAATAGGATGCATGCTCAAGATTTTCATGCTTGTTTTTTTAATGACACTGTTGTGGACTTTGATTCACACTTTTGTATTTTAAGTTCAACTATACATGCACAACATCATTAGATTTTAAAGTTCATAACTTTAATGCCATGTTTGTAGGAAAATTGTTCTAAAGTTATCAACTTCTAAAGTCTCAATGGGATCTACAAAACAACTTAGCTTAAAGTTCATTTTCTACCAGATTTTTGATCACACAAGTAGAATGTATGTGACTGACACCTATGAGAAAAGCAGCCTCAAAAAACCATTAACAATAGCTCAATTTGTTCTTTGGGACATTGTGTGCGGAGCGATTTTTGGACATGAGAAAAACGTGGTAAGTTTCAGCCCCAAAAATAAGTTGCATGGGAAATATATGAGCAGGTAGGTGTGAGGGAAAACATGGTCAGTCTGTCTGAATACAACTTGTGTCTCAAATAGTAGTCATGCAGTTTCAGGCTGAAAAGCTAAATTCTCTGCTGTTCCAGAGTTTTTGTGCTTTTCCACCATCTCTTCCCCTTTCAATGATGAATTCTTGTTTGCATATGTTCATGATTTCCTCAGACTTTTACATTTGCTATTGAAGTTTTCAGTGCTTGGTTTCTATAATGTTTGAAATGGAAATCCCTCCTGATGTTTGAGTTATGAGAGTCTGGAAATTTTTTTTCCTCTCTAATCACCCTTTTCCCCATACAAGCAATGTATAATGGTTGAATTTGAAACTTCAAATTCAGTATGTAATCAGTCCTTCGTTCTTTTGAAAATGTTGGCCACAAAATTAAGTGACTACTGATGTTTGGATGCAAGAATTTTTTGATGCCCAACTTGACAACTCAAAAAGGCCAGGTGTTTGATGCTGAGCCCCTTAAGGTGATTTGAGTTGCCCAGCCAAAAACTGAAGGTCCCCAAATCACTACTTGATTTTGAAAAATCTTGGCCACATTTAGTCGGATAATTATAAAGAACAAGATTATTACTGGCTGGTGTGCAGGTGTTCTGTGTATGCACTGGGGTAACTGCAAGTGAAATAAGGGACTGTCACATGCTCTGCATTCCCAGAATATCTCCACTTCACTGTAAAGGGGTTGGAGAGACAGGGCTATGTAGGCAGCTTCCCAACACATTGGAGTTTAGGGAAAGATCAGAGCTTCCTGGGGTACACTGCTCTCCTCAGTCACCATGGCTGCTGTTTGGTGAACGTGTGCACAACATTATACATCTAAATGTCTCATTGAAACACAGCACTTCAAAAATACCACCCAAAATGTAGTGTTTCTATGCTATTTTTTCTGTGGTGCAGAGTATTCCTCAAATTCTAAGCTTTTGAAATATTTTTAACATGCATTGCTATCCTTTTCTGTTGCCATGATACAGCCATCATAATGTAAGCAGATGTGTTGCTTCCTTGTCAATGCTACTTGCAGAAAAGTCTCCAGAAAGCAATAACAAAAGTGTCCATGTACCCTTTCCGTATCCTTCTTTCATCCCAGTCATTTTAGTAAAGTGCTAAATTCTGTCTCCTCCACATTCATTTGATGGAATGTGTGAATTCTGTCTCCGTGTCTCTTTCCCCTAAATGAAATGTGAACCTCAAAGATTGTACCATTTTAATGGAAAAATTAACAACAACAAAAATGCCTCTCCTTAAAACCACCAAAAAATCAAATTAATAAAAAAACACCAAGCAAAATGCAACCAATGTCAACTGTAAGGCAACAGTTAAGTCAGAACATTAACAAATATTTACTTATACATAAGTAGAAGATATACATTTTGCAGAAGATATTCTAAAAATCTTTTAGTGTGTGTATGTATTAGCTATGTTTAGCTATACTATATAGCTAAACTATGTATATCACTATATATGTTATTTAGCTACCAGAGCAAAAGGTAAATCTGAATGAGAGACTACCTCATTTGTGCAATATGGATGAGTTAATGTGACTGTAAGAACCTTAATTTTGCATAACTGAATAATACAATATATTGTGTCATATGTTAATTTTAATATAAAGTTTACAGGTTTTTCAAATCTGAATACTAAGTAGAAAGGGAGTGTGGAATCAATTGCAATAGTTTGTGATAATTATTTAGGTTCCTTCATGCAGCAGGGCTATTTTGATATCATTCTTTGCTTTTTAAGATAATTGAAGGGTTTAAATTAGAAGACTTGAAAGAAGTCAAGAAGAGCACTTGAAACATACATGATCATTATTGTAACAGTTTGTAACTGAATCTGTTCTCCTAAGCAGTATTTATGCTTATATTATTTTTTTATTTATTATGAACTACCAAGATAGATACTAACATAATGTGATTGTCAGTAGGCAAACCTTTACAATAAAGGAGCCCAAAATATGTACAGGAATTGCTGTATTTCTGCAACTGTAGCTTTATTATATTTTGCATTTGTGTTGTATTAAATACGAACAATACTTTTTTCCCAGATGAAAGAGATTTCATTGTTTTTGTTGTCCTGTAATATTTCCCACTAAGCCCTGATCCTACTCACATTTAAGAAAGTAAGGAGTCTTTTGAGCTTACATCCAGAGCAAGACATGAAAAGTAATTCTTCCACTCTACAACGTGCTGAATAGGCCTCAACTGGAGTATAATGTCCAGTTCTGGGCACCACATTTCATATAAGATGTGGACAAATTGGAGAAAGCCAAGATAAAAGCAGCAAAGATGATTAAAGGTGTAGGAAACATGACCTATGGGGGAAGATTGAAAAAATTGGGTTTGTTTTGTCTGGAGAAGAGAAGACTGAGAGGGGACATAAGTTTTCAAGTACATAAAAGGTTGTTACAAGGAGGAGGGAGAAAATAAACTTAACCTCTGAGGATAGGACAAGAAGCAATTGACTTAAATTGAACCAGGGGCAGTTTAGGTTGGAGATTAAGGAGAACTTCCTAACTGTCCAAGTGGTTAAGCACTGGAATAAATTGCCTAGGGTGGTGATGGAATCTTCCTCATTGGGAATTTTTAAGAACAGATTGGACAAACACCTGTCAGGGAAGGTCTAGATAATACTTACTCCTGCCTTGAGTGCAGGGGACTGGACTAGATGACCTCTCGAGGTCCCTTTATGTTCTATTATTCTATGATAGACATTTGCGAGATGGGACTTGCTTTGTATTAGTGCTATCAATTTTAACTATACTTTTTTGATGTCAAAACAAACAGCATCTATTTCTTCTCTCTTTTCATAAATAATTGCCATATTGTTGCCAGTTAGTGTCATCCCTTTTGCTGATGATTGTTCTACTACTATGCTTTTCTTCTAGACAAAATGATATGTAAATCATTGGAAGCCTAGCTGGAATTTGTATTTGTTCATTCAAACAAACAAACAAACACCAACAAACAAAACAAACGAAAAAATTTCAGTTAAGTTTAGTCTTGTACACTTTTTTATTCTTGTAGTACACTATATTATTCACACTGTAATACTAGGTGGAATCTACATCTTTAATATTTTATGGTAGTATTATGAATTGTAAATTTCTTAAAATAAAATAAAATGGGAGACTATTATTTTCCCCTAAAATCTTTAATTGGAATGCTCTGGGGCTTTTTTCCTTCAATTGGGTGAGCTGGACATTTTGTGTGTGTTTCAGAACATTATCACAAATTAATAATTACATTTCAGTCCAGCCATATTTGTACAATCTCTTTGGCTCACACTTCTGTGAGCAGACTGTTTGTTTTGAGCAGAACTTTCTATCTGTAGGAATACCATTATTTGTTTGCAGATTTGTATTTGCATTAGAAGTGTTCATCTAGCCTTCTTAGCCCTGGTCTACACTGGGGCGGGTTGACTTAAGATACGCAACTTCAGCTATGAGAATAGTAAAGCTGAAGTTGGCGTATCTTAGGTCGACTTTCCTCATGACGCAGGGCCGCTCCTCCGTCGACTCCACTTTCACCTCTCATCTTGGTGGATTACAAGAGTTGAAGGCAGAACAATCGGGGATCGATTTATTGCGTCTAGTGTATCCCCGATTGATCGATCACTACCCGCCAATCCGGCGGATAGTGAAGAGGTACCCTTAGAAAGAGAAGAGTGAGGGGAAAAGTAGAAGCTAGAGACTGAGAAAACAAGTGGTTTAAAAACCAACCATTATGAGCAACAATGAAGAGGAGATGAGAAAAATGTTAGAAAGGAGGAAATGTTCAGATGCAGCACAAGGCACAAGAAAGAAAAAGGTTCCTTGTTTGAAGGCAGTATTCACATATGTTCCAGCCATAGAACATGGAGCAAGATGTTTGTAGTGTAACTGGGGGTTTAGATTGGGTGTCAAGTGTCGCAGCAATGAGTATGGTCCTGCATCCAGACATCACATATTTCAACTACTCCAAAGACATGCAGAAAATGACTATGCTGTTTGTAAATATGACGATGGTAAATTGTGGCAGGTAACATATAAACAGAGATTAGTATGTTCAATTAGCATCTGGCATCCAAATGGAATACAGTAGACTCTCGATTATCCAGGATGATAGGGGAAAAAATAATTCTGGTTAATAAAATCCCAGATAATCACCATCCATAGGAAATATGGGGAGAGGGGGTTGATTCACCAGCCACCCAGCACCAGGGGGAGGGGGTGTTGGTTCAGTGGCTGCCCTGTGCCCTGGGGGGGGGGGGGTTTGTGTGTGATTGGGGCAGCAGCAAAGCCAGAGCTAGCCCTACAAGTTGCGCATATTTTTTTTTTGACATCCTGGTTAATCCTTATTCTGGTTAATCCAATCCTGGATAATCGAGAGTCTACTGTATTATTGTATGTGGGGTTGTATACTTAACACAGCACTAATAATTCAGTAATTATCATACTGGATCAGATCTGTGCTCCATCTAGTACAATATTTTTGTCTCTGCCAGTGGCTAGAATGAGAGGCCTCAAGGGAAAAGGCAAAAAACTCTTGAAGTAGGTAGAGGTGGGGTACTTCCCCTCTGCCCCTTCTCCTCCCCGACAAATGGAAATCTCATGCTAACCCTTTAAGTTATATTCTGCAATATAAGGCTTTAAATCCCTTCCAAAAGCTTTTTTTTTAAAAAGAGAAAAAAAGTTTTGCTAGTATAAGGATCACAAGAATGAATATCCAGAGTTAAGTGTCCATACCCTTTTTTGAATCTTGCTAAATTCTTGGCATCATTGACATCCTGTTGGCAGGGAGCTCCACACTCTATGTGCTATGTGGAAAAAAACCCACATACTTTTATCAGTTTTGAACCTGCTGCTTTTCAGTTTTATTTCATGACCTTTTATTCCTGAATTCTGAGACAAGAATATAGATGCTCCTTATCTACCTCTGCTTTGCTACTTATAATTTTGTGTACTTTTATCATACTCCCTCTGAGTTATCTTCTTTCTAAGGTAAATTATTCCAATTTTTTCTGTCCCTCTTCATATTCATTTCCTCCCTGTTTATTCTGATGACTCTTCACTGGACACTTTCTAATTCACTAATATACTTTTTTTGAGATGGGGTTACCAGTAGTGTACACCATAATCTAGATGAGGACAAAGTATTGGTTTTATATAATACTATTCTTGATTATTCCCCATCTAATTTTTATGCATTCTAACATTGTGGTGGTGTTTTTTGACTGCAGCTGCACATTGAGCAGGCTCTTCATTGAGGTGTCTACAGTGATGCCCAGGTCCTTTTCTTGAATTTATGTTGTTAATTTAGACCCCTTTAAAGTGTATGAGTAGTTATATGCCCTGCCTCCAACATGCACCACTTTTAATTTTATCTGCTGTCCTGATGTTTATTCACCTAGATTGACTAGGCCCCTCTGAAGTTCCCAGGTTTCACTGGACTTGGCTAATGTAAACAATTTTGTGTTGTATGCAGATTTTGTCCCCTTGCTGCTCACTCACTTTTTCACATCATTAATAGATATTAAACATATGAGTCTGGTAAGGAACCTTGGGATGCCCAGCTGTTAACTTTTGTGGTACCATTTATTCCTACTCCTTATGGGGAGTGTTTTTTGGGTTTTGTGATGTTAGTGAGTTTTTGATCCATTAGCAGTACTCTGCTTTTTACCTATAACTATATAATTCCTTTAGTAGCTTCTTATGAGGGACTTTGTCACTACTACAGCTATTCAAATGAATCCAACAAGGATAAGTGGCTGTTTCCAAGATTGGATCAAGTGTATAGATAGATAGATAGATAGATAGATATAGATGTGACCACTAAACTATGTCTGTAAGTGTGAGGAATAATGACAGAAGATGGGAGATTAGTGAATTCAATCAATGCTTTAGGCAGATTCATTAAATATTGTTACATATCAGAGTGGCATTGATCACATCATTTCCAAACACAATCTTAATGAGAGCCCTGGCACTTAGGAAATTAATAAGGACCCCACCCTCTACACTTAGGAGCTAGCTTTGTGTGAATGTGACGTGAAAGAACTGAAGTGAACTCTAAGCAGCTATTTATAAAGATCTTATCTTTCTTTCTGAACTTGACTTGAACACAGATTTTTTTTTATCATTGGGATCCACATATGCAGTTCATTATAATGCTCTTTTGGGGGGGGGGGGAGGAAATACCTATTTTTAGGTTTAAAATGTCCTAAAAATCCCCTAGGCCTGCTCATCTCCTGGTATCTCTCTTTTTCTCTCATGTGCTGCCCACACTTGCCCTAAGAGAACAGTGTCTGGCCATCAGTCCTAACTACCTGCAGTCCATAATAGAAACCAGGAGCTATCCTGCTCCTTCAGTGAGAAGATTACTTGCATACAGGAAAGCTTCTCAAGCAGCATGGAGCCAGATACCAGAAACAGATGCAGGCTACCTCCCTCCCTTCCTTCTGAACTCAGTTTGTGGATACTAAAAGAAATCTAGGCTGTATGAATGGCAATGCGACTCACCATTTACAAATTACTCCCTTTCTGGCTGGCAAAGGAGTCAATGACAATTAGGACTTCTTGTCTGATAAAATCTTATTTGAAGGAGGGATTCTACTCCCACACAAAAGCGTGCTATAGTCCAGCCAACCCTAAAGTTACCTTCTATGGGTGAAGTGGAGATTGCCAACTGCTACCTGGTATCAAGTCTCTCTTTTCTGAACAAGTTTATTGAGGAAACTCTGTCCAGAGCTGGTACCCAAACATTCCTGGTCAAGTATCAGGGTATGGGACAGAAATTTCACCAATGGATATATGTGGATTTTTCATAGCCATACAACCATATTATCACTCGTTGACCTTCCTGTAGCATTTCAGAGTCCATCACAAGATGTCAAGAGGTCTAGAAAGGGATAAGTAAAATTCTCTACAGTGACCTCCTTGCCTTGCATAGCAATGCAGAACCTATCAAGTGTTATTGATATTAAGACAGAGCCACTTTAATTAAGATGTATAACTTCACTCTTTTGGTGGAAGACTGAAAAGAAAAAAATGCTTGATACTAGTAATCTCGTTGATTTTTGGAAGACATTAAAATACTGCAGTATGGATGCAATAGAAGAAGTTGAGTAGGATAGGCAATCCTAATTTGTTCAGATATTCCTCCTAATAATGAAGTATAGGAAATCTGATCAAAGAACAGAAAGTCAACCATGTGATGTAAAGGACTCCCATATAATTTATTTACAAAGTACAAATGTCAAATACTTGAGCTCACAGCAAAGAACCATCCAGAGACAAATTTACCAGCCAAACCTGAGAAACCTGTTTCATGTTAGGCAAATGAAGGCTCAGGTTTTCAGCCACTTTGCGTTTGGAATACACATGGGGAAACCTTGGGAGCACCTTGTTGTTACAGGCTGGCTCAAACTCCGAATATGTCATTTGTGTATGCTTGAGCAGAATATATCTTCTGAAAGGCTTTCATGTTAAATAGCATAATGAATGAATATATGCGTCTTTCAAGAGTGCATTGTTTGAGGGGAAAAAAAATCACAGAATATTTGTTGGTATTTCCGGAGGTTGTCACTCATTAAATGGTGCTTCTAACCCACACAATTTTATGTAACCTACCATGATTTAATACATCAAAGAAATAAAAGGTAAAATATTGTCTAGGGCTGTTTCTCCTGAAGGAATAAACCCAGAAAATACTCCAGTACAAAATGGGAGCATTTCTTACAGACTTTTTTTTTTCCCATTCTCCAGTTCACGCAGAACCTTCATCAAAACTAATGTGAACATAGAGAAGATTTATCAGAGGCTCTCAGGCAGGTTTCTTAGATTTCCCTTGCATTGAGAACGGTACACATCCATCTGGCTTCCCAAGAGATTAGCAGCAAATCAGAACCTCTGACAGATATTATATTTTAAAGAAAGCGTTTTTAATAGCTTTTGCTCTTCTATCCTGTTAGCCTCGAATAATGACTGGTAATAGTTCCCAGAAAGTAGTGTTTAAAGTTTACAGTTTTAATATATAGAAGAGTAAGTGAAATGACATAGTGTGAGTGAGTCATGAAAGGATTTAGGGTGGAGAGGACACTTATGGTACATTTTGAAAGATCCTGTTCCATATTTTTAGACCTATGAAAAATCCATCAGTTTCTATTTACATGAGTACCAGTGATTCTCAGCAGAAGGTTTGGTCTCACATTTTTTGCACCCCCTCTCTCTTATGCTCTGGCTTTTAGGTTCATACTAACACTAAACTAAAGATGAAGTCTGAACAAAGGTGACTTTTTTTTTCTATTTTGTTGCTAAGCAAACAAGTTTAATTAGGAGACTCCAGAGATGAAATTTGCTATTTACTGAAAACTCATTCGTGAACTCTCGAAGTTTTCTCTAGAATCCAGAGCCAGCAAAATGCTTCAGGAAATGTTACTTTAATAAACCAGGTTCATCATCTAACCCAACAACTGTGAGAGCAGAATCTGCTCCCATGGTCTTTGATGGCCAAATACATTGATACAATATTTTAATACCATTTTTATACAATTCTAGTTATGCAGATCTGCATAAGATAACCTGCGATCAGGGGTGAAAAAACAAACCCCTCCAGTCAAAAAATTGTATGGTGGAAATATGGTTCCTAGAAAGAAACTGCAGATAATTGTAGTGCTAGATGGACACGTCCATTAATTAATGTTAGTTACAAATTCTTTTCATATTGTTTCAATTTGGAGAAATAGAGAGTCTATCAAATTTTAATATTTGGCAGGTGATGTACAAAATACGTTACCAGTTAGATATAATAAAAAGAAATTCCACTTCCAACTGTCACTTATTACAAGATACTTGCACAATTTCATACATACAAGTGTCTTGGATTTCAAAAAGAATGATCTCTTTGACGTGATATTCATATTTAACCCACAATATAGGACACTTAAAAATAGTATATAGCAAACTACACTTTGACACCACGTGATATTTATTCTCATGGGAACTCCATTTTGAAAACATAATGGCTAGTGTTCTTCTGTCTAATAGATATGAAACTCAGGGTTTAATCAGTGGGAAGGCTTATTCTATGTCCTTTTCTGTCCAGAAAATAAAAGGATGTCGTTTATTGCAATAAGCCCATGCCCTGTGTAGTCAAGTCATTAT
This sequence comes from Sternotherus odoratus, assembly GCA_032164245.1. Taxonomy (NCBI): domain Eukaryota; kingdom Metazoa; phylum Chordata; order Testudines; family Kinosternidae; genus Sternotherus; species Sternotherus odoratus. Next base: position 240,379,038 of record JAVMKO010000001.1, read on the forward strand.
GAAAAAGAATCAAAGAATTTTACCTCTGCTAAAAATGCATAACTTGTTAAGTGAAAGCTGCTCCAGTCCCAAGACTAGAGTTCCTATACTTGCCTTTGTAGTTTTCTAAAAGGGACACTGATGTATAAAAGATGATACTTAATAAAATACCTTACCTGAGTGCTTTAGTATTAATTAAACAATTATTACACATTTACGGCCAGATCTTCAGCTGGAGTACATCAGTGAATAGTGAAATTAGACTGGTCTCTATCTAATCAATTTCCATTTGATTTTTCCCTTATCTACAGGACTATTATGTTTGGGCAACAAACACAAAAGAAGAAAGGTTTTTTTTTAATTCTTAAAATAAATAAATACGTACATACAGTAATCAGAGAGGTAGCCGTGTTAGTCTGGAATAGCAGAGGTAACAAAGTCCTGTGGCACCTTAAAGGCTAACTATAAAGTTTTGAAGCATAAGCTTTCGTGGGCTAATACCCACTTCGTCACTGCTTGCATCCGACGAAGTGAGTACATACAGTCGACTCTTGATTATCCAGGGTTGGATTAACCAGAATGTGGATTAACCAGTATGTAAAAAAAAAATATGCGCAACTCGCAGGGCCGGCTCTGGCTTAGCTGCTGCCCCCAGCACACACACAAAAACCCTACAGGGGCGCAGGGGAGCCAGTGAACCAACACCCCCCTCCCCCGGCACAGGATGGCTGGTGAATCAACCCTCACTCCTCATATTTCCTATAGATGGTGATTATCCAGGATTTTATTAACCAGAAATATCTTTTCCCTATCATCCTGGATAATCGAGAGTCTATTGTACATACATATTTCAATTGATTTTTTTCCCTTTAATTACTAAAATATTTCTATTAAATTTTAAATGTCAATTGCTTTATTTTTTTCCCCATTATTTTAACACGACAAAGTTTTAGCTACTGGAATGTTTCCCTTTAAAATTTTGATGCATGGGAATATTGGATTTTCAAAGTGACAGAGTTAACTGGCCAGATACATTTCCTCTCTCTACCCACCACTGTCAATGTCACAACAGATTTTATGTTGCATAGCACTCATCCTTTTTTCATTCAGCAAAGCTCCTGAGACGGATATTTAATTGACAAAAATATAAATGGTTTGAAAATGCACTATATTCATACCTAATCATGAAGGGGGGTTGTTTATGAAACATCAACAGTTATTTTTTTATTTTATGTTTGAAATTTTCTGAAGCACTTTACAAAACACTTAGATAAATACGATATGTGGGGGAAAGAGTCAACATGTCTTTTCTAAAGGGAAATCAGTACTATCAATCTATTGGAGTTTGAGCAGGGTCAACAAATATGACAACAAGAGTGATTCAGTGAATGTAGTGTACTTTGACTTTCAGAAAGCCTTTGACAAGGTCTCTTACCAAAGACTCCTAAGCAAAGTAGACTGGCCTGGGATCAGGGGGAAAATCCTCTCCTGAATCAGTAACTGGGTAAAAGCTTGAAAAGAAAGCACAGTTATAAGTTGGAAGTTTTTACAAAGGAGGGAGGTAAATATCAGGATCTCCCAAGAATCTATACTGGGATCAGTGTTCAACATATTCATAAGTGATCTGGAAGTGAGGTGGCAAAGGTTGCAGATGATACAAAATTACTCCAGATAGTTGAGTCCAAAACTGGACTGTGAAGAGTTACAAAGAGATTTCACAAAACTGTGTGACTGGGCAACAAATTGATAGGTGATCATTGTTGATCAATTTAAAGTAATGCCCTTGGAAAACAATCCCAGCTATACATACAAAACAGTTGGGTCTAAATTAACTTTTACCCCTCTGAAAGAGATCTTGAAGTCATTGTGGATAGTTCTCTGAAAACATCTGCTCAGTGTAAAGCCGCAATCAAAAATCTAACATAATGTTAGGATGCATTTAGGAAAGGGATAGGTAATAAGACAGAAAATATCATGCCACTACATAAATCTCTGGTATGCCCACACATTGAATCCTGTGTGCAGTTTTGGTCACCTCATTTCAAAACAGATGTATTAGAACTGGAAAAAGTTCAGGGAAGGGCAACAAAAATTATTAAGGGTATGGAGCAGCTTCTACAAAAGGAGAGATTAAAAAGACTGGAACTATTCAACCTGGAAGAGAGATCACTAAAGGGGGAGATGTGATAAAGGTCAATGGAATCACGAATGGTATCTAGAAAGTGAATAAGAGTTATTTAACCGTTCAGATAACACAAGAACCAGAACTTCTTAGTTAAAGAAGTTAATAGGCAGCCAGTATAAAACAAACATAAAGATGTACTACTTTACACAATGCACAGTCAGCCTGTGGAACTTGTTGCCTGGGCATGTTGTGATGGCGAAAAGTGTTAACTGGATTTAAAAAAGTAGATAAATTCATGGAGGTTAGGTCATACAATGGCTTTTACTAAGATGTTCAGGGATGCCACTTCATGTTTTGGATATCCCTAAACCTTTGATTGTCTAGATCAGTGGTCTTCAAAGTGGGGTGTGTGCACCCCCGGGGTGCACGAGACCACCGCCAGGGGTGTGCGAGACCCCGGCACCGCCGCTGATCCCGCCTGAGAGCCCGCCGAACTTGCAAGCGGTCTATTTTTGTCCCACCAAAATGCCACAGAAAGCGGAAGCTTTCTATTCGGTGGCATTTTGGCGGACATACCCCGGGGGCCGTGAGTGGAGGCAGGACAGCGAAAAGGGGCCGCCGAAGAAAAGCTTTGAGGAATGCTGGCCTAGATGACAGGGGATGGATCACTTGATAAATTGCCATGGTCTGTTCATTCCATCTGAAGCATCTGGCACCGGCCACTGTTTGAAGATAGGGTATTGGGTTATATGGACCATTGGTCTGATCCTGTATGGTCTTTCTTATGTTCTTAAAACTCGCATATAATTGCCATCTATGTAATTCCAAACTTTTTTTTAGGCATTAACTCAATAATATGAAATTTAAAATGGGGACAGAATGTGTGAAATAACCTTCTTACACCTGCCATAGAGTAGTTTATACAAACCGGCCAACTCATATAACTTTTAATTTCATAAATATTTGTAATCAATTTACACAAAGACACATGCACTAACTACAGATCTCACATCCTTTGATCTCTTAGTGAGGTTTGTTTAGGTGTTCAGAGAATTTACGCAGGTCTTTCTCTTTCCTGTGATGGGAAGTAGAACAGGTTGAAAACGGATTTCTTTTTTTTAAAGAATTCATTCCATTTATTTTTGTTTAAGTTTTGAACAATTAACTAAGTCAGACATTTTAAATTTTGAGGAAATGATGAGTTCTATTAGGAAGAAACTGCATACTTTCTCCAAGAATATAACCTCTGTTGTGTCCCTTTCAAAAAGGGTATGTCTGTGTTTGTTAAATATTTCCCTACCTGACTTAAAGATAAGAAATTTTCAAACGTAATGTCAAACTGTTCCGTTGAATTCCCCTGCTGGTTCCAGCTCAAGTCAGTGGAACCTTTTTATATGCATCTAATAAGGGCAAATATCACTCCATAGGACTTATTCTGCTTTTGATTTCAGTGGACATGGTAAACATTCTTTTAGACCAGGGTTTCTCAAACTGGGGGTCGCGAGCTCCTGCCGCAGCAACTCGCGGCGATGGGGCCGGGGGACCGGCGCGCACCCGGCAGCCCGCCCGCGGCGGGGACAGGGGGCCCGGGCACAGACGGCCGCCCGCCTGCGATGGGGATGGGGGGGCCTGGGCGCAGACAGCAGCCCACCCGCGGTGGGGGCCGGGCCACAGCCAGCCACCCGCCCCCGGGGGGGGGGCGGGTATAGCCGGCCGCCCGGCCCCGGCAGGCAAGGGGGGGATGGGGCACAGCCGGCCGCCCACTTACGGCGGGGACCGGGGGGGGGGGGGGGTTTGCGCCGCAGCCGGCCGCCGGACCGGAGGGGTCGCGGCTTGCTGACAGCGCACGAAAAGGGGTCGCGGGGTCAATAAGTTTGAGACCCGCTGTTTTAGACTCATGTAATTAAAGATTCTATCTGAGCTATGGGGAAATGGAGCAATTGTGTAAGACAAAGAGCTTCTCTCTCTGCTCACCATTACCACACTCCCTATGAGAAAACAAGATAATATTTGATAAATATGTTGGTTAATCCCATCTTATTTAGATAGTTTAAGGGACGTGTAATTGCTATAGAGATGACACAAGCCACCATTTCTTGGTTTTGAATACTTGGTTCTTGTTCTGACCAAGTTTCACTGAGACTTGTTGGTTTATGGCTTAAAGAGCTGGTGACAATATGTAGAAACTATCAGTTTTAAACTTAAATCATGTGTTTAAAAAAACTGAATCAATTCTTAAATCATTCAGTCCTGGAAAACAGTGATGGATAGAAGCAAATTCAGTATTCCTGGAAATGATTGAGACCTGTCACCAAGGTGGTGGTTGTTGAAAATTATTGGCACGTCATGTCTCTTAGGAACCCAATGTTAAAAGAAACTTCGGAACTTTGTCCTCTTGGTAATAACAGAGTTCCCAGAAGACGAAATCCATGCCATCACTGCACTAATTGACACCTTTGCTAATCTCAGCAGAAAGGTCAAAATTCTGTTGGGCATGGGAGATGGAAGTATCATCTTTCCCTAGGTAGCTGCATAGATCGCAAGGCCTTCTCGCCTTGTAATCATCTAGTCCAGGGGTGGGCAAACTATGGCCTGCGTGCCACATCTGGCCTGTGGGACGGTCCAGTCTGGTCCACCTGAGCTCCCGGCAGAGGAAGCTCCCATGTCTTCCCCCATGTCCCAGAGCCTCAGCACTCTGGTCTGCTGCTCCTGGGCTGCACTGCAAACTCAGGTTGGGCCTGAGCTCCTGTCGCTTTGAGCAGCATGGTAAGGGGGCCGGGGAGAGTGGGTTGCATAAGGGGCGGGGAGTCCTGGGGTCAATCAGGGAACAAGGAGTGATTGGATAGAACGGAGGTTCGGGGGGGGGGGGGGGGGTTGGGGGATGGGAACAGGGGTGTTGGGTAGGCATGGGAGTTCCGGAGGTTTGTCAGGAGGTGGGGGTGGTGCGGATAGGGATTGGGGTGGTCAGGGTACAGGGAGTGGAGGGAGTTGGGTGGGGTCCTGGGGGGTTGTTAAGGTGGGGAGTCTCAGGGGATGGTGGTCAGGGGACAAGGAGCAGGGGGGATTAGGTAGGGGGTGGTTAGGGGCTGGGGGACGGTTTTGGTAGGGGAAGATCAAGGGATAAGAAGCAAGGGGGGAGTTGATTGAGGATTCTGAGGGGGGCTGTCAGGTAGGAAGTGGTGGGGGTCAGATAGGGGGCGGGGCGAGGCTTTTTGGGGAGGCACAGGCTTCCCTACCTGCCTCCCCAACCCTGATGTGGCCCTCGACACTGTTCCCTCTAAGCTGTGTGCGCATGTGTGCGCACACAAATCCTAAACCCTGCACACACAGTGAAAACACTGTGCGCACAAAAATTTGCACAGAATAATTTTTTTGCACACACAGCCTATCAAAAATTAGAGGGAACATTGGCCCTCGGGCCAAAAAGTTTGCCCACCCCTGATCTAGTCTGACCTCCTGTGATTTAAAAGCTGCCAGTGATGTGGCACCATTGCTGAGGATTCAGATTTATTCGCAGGCCATAAGGAGCAGGGGCAGCTCTTATTTACACTGACAGTGTCTTAGCCAATTCTGTAGATTGCCACTTTATTTTGTATAGTGCTTTTTTTTTTACAAACAATATTCTATGCTAGTTTAACTGCATACATATAGATATAGAAAATAGAGGAAGAGACAAAGTAAAAGGTATGAACTAGGCACGTGGGGGGGGGGGAATCACTTCAGATCTGAAAATAGATGGAGAGTCACTGAGTCAGACTGTTCCTGTTACAGGAGGACTTCCTAATAACAGGAACTGCAGAGGTTAAGTCTTTCACACAAACATTTGTTGTGAAGGAACAGAAAGGAGACAAGCCCTTGATAAGAGGAGTGAGTGTAGTGAGCAATATAGTTTGACAAGGTCTATGAAATATGCTGAATAACTCCATAATGAACTTTAAAAAAACAGGTCCATTTTGGTCTTGGTACTGAATGAAGTGAGTTAATGAAGTTGTTTGATGCAAGTGAGATGGGCATACTTGACACAGTATGGGCACGAAGATGGGTAGCATCATAATAGACATCTGTCTCCAGGCTGTTGGTATGATACTTGCACAAATGCTTGTGCATGTGTATGGACACTTTTTTATGATTATTTATTCACTGTGTCAAAGGAGCAACAGCGATTGGAGCAAGTTTTAAGTACTGTACAAACACGAGAGAGACCCTGCTCCAGAGAGCTTATGTGCAAAATAAACAAGACCATGGGAGGGGAAATAGAGGCCCAGAGAGACGAAGTGATGTCCCCAAAGTCACACAATGTGGTGTAATTTTTCCTGCCATTCCATGGATTGTAATGTGCTTTGCATGAGATAGAGAACTCATTTTGGCCACTCATTTATGAGAGCCTTTACTTTCAGTGATAAAACAACCATTTCTACTTACAAACGGTGCTATTGTCATAAACGGACTAATTTTCATTCATGAGGAACCAGTGGCATTCTTAGGAATTAGTTCTTCTACACTATTTATGGCTCTTCTATTTTTAATTCATTTTGATTATTTGACACCTTTTTAAGAGAATTCAGGAATTCTGCAACCAGATTTCTGCAAATTTATTGGGTCATTAGTCACTGTACATGTGGATGGGAAATCTCAATTTTTCATCTTCAAAACTGAAGGTTACTAAAGGACACTCTTCTAGAGACTTAATTTACAGTTAAAATCCTTTCAAGTGTTTTCATAGTATATAATGGGTGGAAAGGGAATTTCTAACCGAAGCGCCTTTGTGGCTGCCTCGCTAGATCTAAAATCTAAAGAATTGTTATATTATTTTTGTATAAAATTGCTCAGATCTAGTCTGAGCTGTCTGCCTCCATGAGAACAGATGTATCCTGAGAGGGCAAATGCTGAAGGTGAAATCCTCGTCCCATGGAGTCAAATGGAGTTTTTCCATTTACTTGAATGCAGGCACCTTTTGTCTCTTCTGCCTGAGTGTGACCTTAGTCACTTGCAGCAGATCTGGAGGTGTTGAGGGTTTATCAAGCCTTATACTGTGAGTTAGTTCCACAGTTTTCTGGTTGGTTAAGACCACTAAGAAAATACGAGGCTCATTTTTGGTTGAGGTTCAGTGTTTCCCATTGTTGGATTAGGGAATTCTTGAATGTGGCCATCTTTTTTCCGGGAAGGAGGAGGAAAGATGACTGAATAGATTGGAGCAGGGCATCTCTCATGTGGAGTCCTCAAATTTCATTGTCAAAGTTAGGTTTTCATTCTTGGCATGGGACAGGAACTGCCCTAGCTATAGTGGCTTATGATACCCTCTTAGTGATGTATGAAGATAAAGTGTCCATGCTAATTAGCATAGTTCTGTCTGTAGCCCTTGATCCTGTTGACCATGAGGTTTCCCTGAAATGTCTGTGTTCCCTAGCGGTGTTGGATGTGCCATCGTTTTGAGTTCTTTTTTTGGTAAGATGTCTGAGGGTAGTTTAGAGCAGTTGATCTGCATGGAGTTTATTTTGTCAGCTGTTAAGTGAGTGCATAACATCTTTGTGAGGGGTAATGAGGAGTCATAGGCTGTGCTGCGTTTAGTATCACTGTCTGTACCATTTTATTGTTCAAAATTTGGGACTATTATTAGACAAAGAACTTTTTTGGAGCTCAAGTAGCAACTGTAGTCAAGAGTAGATCTCTCTGCTCCTGATAAAAGGAGTGTGGCCTTTGATTTCATATGTAGGGCTTACTATGGTTAGGTAATATCTATTATGCTTCCTCCTGTCTCAGAAAAAATGATCACGTACTCGCATGTGTTCTGGTCAGGTTCTTTAGTCCTGTCTAAAAACTGATACTGGGTTTGGTTCTCTACCGCTTCTTATCTTTCATACCTATTTACATCTGTGCCATGTGGTGTAAAGTGCCACCATTCTTAAATGGTGATATTTTACATCCACTCTGCATGGATATAAAGGACTATACAAAGTGCACAGCGGTAGAGAAGCCCAATATTGATTTCCCATTCGAGAAGATTGCCTGGTTTGCTAGAGTTCTCACAAGAATGACCAAAATAACTGCTATTTAAACTGAGTAAACTCCCCCCTCTTCCTAGTACCAAAGAAAATCTGATTCAGTACCAAACAAAAATAATCTAATGAGACAAAGGTGGCTATATGAGATGCTAATATTTTAAAGTATTTTTCTGATTACATAATCCTAAAAGTTTAACAAATAACAATAAAGTAGTAAACCACATTTATAATGTCATTCTTTTGTAATCAGACTTTATATGCAGTTAAAAGCTTTGGAGCAAATTCTGTTCTTAGTTGCACCATTGTGACCCTGGGATAACCCTATTGTTGTTAAAGTTATTATATACTTGGATAATAAGGGGAGAACATTTTGAACCTTTCACTTTTGCACCCAAGAAGTGAATCAGATCACCATATAGATAGAAAATTTTCATCAGAAACTACTCATTCTGAGGTTATAGTGTACTACATAAAAACTGTGGCTTTATTACCTAAATAGAGATAGTACTGAGTACAGCCTTACTCAATATGGTTCTTTGATCATTTTTACTAGCAATGGGTATATCTTTCTGTTGTGTTTTTACACCACCTCATATTCACTACCACCTCCCTCTGCTAATATATTACTGTTTTAAAGGAGAAAGTACTTCTTCTTTCCTTTCAATCAGATACAGAACTGTGTCTGGGGTTGACTTTACACTCAGAATTTCATTACACTCATATGCTCTGTTTTGTTAGTTTTGCTCTTTTATTGTACACATCCTGTAGGGTTGCCAGGCATCCGCTTTTCAATTGAAACGTGCATTAAAAAAGGGACCTTGGCAGCTCTGGTCAGCACAGCTGACCGGGCCACTAAAAATCCAGTTGGCCACAATGGTTGACTCTGCGTGGTTCCTGGAAGTGGCTGGCATGTCCGGCTTCTAAGTTCAGGGGTAGCCGGGGGCTCCATGCGGTGCTGGCAAATGCTTCCTGCAGCCTACATTGGACCGGGACAGTGAACCACGGCCAGTGGGAGCTGCGGTCAGTGAACCGGCAAGTAAACAAATCGGGGGGCCCATTAAGGGTGCTTACCCTGTGGTCCCGCGTGCCAAGGTTGCCGATCCCTGCAGTAGGCCAAAGACTTAAAGACAACATTGGTCCCTCAGTATTTTGGGGCTGGGTTTGAAGTGGGCGGGGTGGTGGGGAGGAGGAGGAGGAGAGGTTGGCTAAGGGACTTTGTAACCATTTTCCGAAGGCAAATCCTATATTGATATTGACATCAGTTCTGTAAGGGGACACAAGCCAAAGTTGTGTAGGTACTGCAAAGAAGTATAGAGAAGGGAGAGAATAATGGAACAGGTCTGTCAGCCTGCCTTTTGTGCTCAAAGTAGAAAACAAGTTTAAAAAAGATTAAAGACGGGAGCAAAATAAATATATTACACGTGCTTTGTGTGCTTAACAATTCATAAACTTTGTCTGAAATATAGTAGCAGCAGGGTGATAAACTTACCCTCTCTTCTGTTTTCTCAGTAGTGGACACTTTCACTCAACAGCACTCAAGCACAGCTCCTTACGGCAGGTGTTTTTCCCATACTGGGAGTTCACTGCCCTTGTTTTGTTAGCCTCAGCATTTTGAAAGCGTCTGCTCACGCATGGTGCTTGTGAATATATCGCTGTCCATGCTGCCTTTGCCTTTTGTATTTACTTGTATCTTATGCTTCAGGGTTTCTGATGCCCTTGAGAAGCTGTGACCATTCTTTACATCTTAAAGAGTGCCAACTCATTTATTAAGACAGAGTCTGTGAGGCCTGGATGAATTTATTCTATCTAATATTTAATAAAAAACATTAAATTAAAAATGTGACTTATGTGGTGACATGCTCAGTATTACCCGTTCAAGGTTTAAATTTGAGAGGCATTGGGCCCTCCTATTTGAAACGTGACATGTTATCAATCTTGTGCCTGGGTGACAAGGCCAGTGATGTTTTCCCGAGGCAGTTGTTTAATAATAAATTTTTCATTGCTGGCATGTTTAATAAATTGATTGCAACATTTATACCCAGTTTGGAAGTTTTACAAGTTCCTTACAAATATCAGTAATGTTAATAATTAAGAATAGAATAATGAATTTATGCTCAAAGAACCCAAGATCAATCAAGCAAATTAAATCTACCCTAGGCCTCTACTGCTGCTTTTGGGGTTTTTTTTATACCCTAAAGTGTACCCTGTGTGGATAGGCCTATCTGGTGATTTGTTGAATTTCTTTGTGTTTCACTTGTCATATTAATTTAAATCTTTAATCTGCAAACATGTCAAGTGTATCAAGAGTTAACAAAGTCCTGTGGCACCTTAAAGACTAACTATAAAGTTTTGAAGCATGAGCTTTCGTGGGCTAATACCCACTTCGTCGGATGCAAGCAGTAGAAGTGTTCACAAACAGGCAGTTATGGAAAAGTAGGTAAGAGCCAGGTGGGAGGTGAAAAGGTTAGTCCAATTAAGCTGAGCCAGCTTGTTATCTCCGATCAGGGAGTGTGGATTATTCGTCTAGCATTTGAATGGGGTCTGTGGACATGGAGAGATGAGAAACAATGCCTGTAATGAGCCAACCATTGTAGATCCCGGTTCAATCCCAAAGTGTGTGTGCCGAATTTGCAAATGAATTGAAGCTCTGCAGTCTCTCTTTGCAGTCTGGATCTGAAGTTCCCTTTCTGCAGAATGGTGACCTTTAAATCCGCAATAGTGTGTCCAGGCAGGTTGAAGTGTTCCCCTACAGGTTTTTGTATATTGCCATTCCTAATATCTGATTTGTGTGCATTTATCCTTTTTCGTAGGGACTGTCCAGTTTGGCCGATGTACATAGCAGAGGGACACTGGTGGCATATAATGGCATATATGACATTGGTTGATGTACAGGTGAATGAGCCAGTGATGGTATGGTTGATCTGGTTAGGTCCTGTGATGGTGTTGCTGGTGTAGATATGTGGGCAGAGTTGGCATCGAGGTTTGTTGCATGGATTGGTTCCTGAGTTGGAGTTATTGTGGTGCAGTGTGCTGTTGCTGTTGAGAATTTGTTTAAGGTTGGCAGGTTGTCTGTGTGCCAGGACTGGCCTTCCTCCCAAGGCTTTTGAAAGTGAGGGATTATTGTCCAGGATGGGTTGTAGGTCACTGATGATGCGTTGCAAAGGTTTTAACTGAGGACTGTAGGTGATGGCCAGTGGTGTTCTGTTGTTTTTTTTCTTGGGCTTGTCTTGTAGCAGCAGGCTTCTGGGTACACGTCTGGCTCTGTTGATCTGTGTCCTTATTTCCTTGTGTGGGTATTGTAGTTTTGAGAAAGCCTGGTGAAGATCTCGTAGGTGTTGGTCTCTGTCTGAGGGGTTGGAGCAGATCCGATTGTACCTCAGTGCTTGGCTGTAGACAATGGATCGTGTGGTATGTCCGGGATGGAAGCTGGTGGCATGAAGGTAGGCATAGCTGTCGGTAGGTTTTCGGTATAGGGTGGTGTCGATGTGGCCGTCATTAATTTGCACTGTGGTGTCTAGGAAGTGGATTTCCTGTGTGGACTGGTCCAGACTGAGGTGGATGTTGGGGTGGAAGCTGTTGAAGTCATGGTGGAATTCTTCCAGAGTTTCTTTCCCATGGGTCCAGATGATGAAGATGTCATCAATGTAGCGTAGATAGAGAAGGGGTGTGAGTGGACGAGAGTTGAGGAAGCGTTGTTCCAGGTCTGCCATAAAGATGTTGGCATACTGTGGGGCCATGCGGGTGCCCATAGCAGTCCCGCTGGTCTGGAGGTATATATTGTCACCAAATTTGAAATAGTTGTGTGTGAGGATAAAGTCACAGAGCTCAGCAACCACCTGTGCTGTGGCATCATCAGGGATACTATTCCGGACAGCTTGTATTCCATCTTTGTGTGGGATGTTTGTGATTGAACCGGGATCTACAATGGTTGGCTCATTACAGGCATTGTTTCTCATCTCTCCATGTCCACAGACCCCATTCAAATGCTAGACGAATAATCCACACTCCCTGATCGGAGATAACAAGCTGGCTCAGCTTAATTGGACTAACCTTTTCACCTCCCACCTGGCTCTTACCTACTTTTCCATAACTGCCTGTTTGTGAACACTTCTACTGCTTGCATCCGACGAAGTGGGTATTAGCCCACGAAAGCTCATGCTTCAAAACTTTATAGTTAGTCTTTAAGGTGCCACAGGACTTTGTTAACTCTGCTATTCCAGACTAACACGGCTACCACCCTGATTCTTGACAAGTGTATCAAGTGGCATATTAAATCAATATTATATTGCAGATGACGTCTCTGAAGAGGTTGCAATTGTGTAGTGGAATGTAATAGGAATAATAAAAAGAAATTGCATTTTGATCTTTCCACACTTGTTATCACAAAGCCGTTCACCCTTTGTTTTCGTTTTTTTTTAAAAAGAAACAAACAGCCCATTTTTTAGAGCTTTGCCACACGTTCGAAATGCAAATTAACAAACAGACACCCCCCAAAAAAATCCAAATGAGAAAGACGTCCGTTACTATTAGGAATCTAGAAAATCACATCTATGAAGAGGGATTCTGTTGCTAAACAAGCATTAAGTTGGCATTTAAAATAAATGGTTATGGTCTCATTAGAGTTCCTGATAGTCAGGGATAATATCATTAAGAAAGTTAATAAAGGAGGAAGCTACAGTCATCCCTTTCTGTTTTCCACTGCTTTTCACCTTGTGTGTGCAGTCATTTATGCCTGTGCAAAGTAGGCATAAAACACTGTCCTGGTTGGCAGTGATCCTGTTAACAGGCTTTTTGCACAGGCATAACTGACTATGCAGTGGATAGAGCATTGGACTGGGACTTGGAAGAGCTAGGAGCTATTTCTTGCTCTGCCACCAGCCTGCAAGGTGACCTTGGGCAAGTCACTTCTCTTCCCATTTCTCTGTGCCTCAGTTTCCTCATTTGTAAAATGTGGATCATGATTCTAACCTCCTTTGCAGGGCCGGCGACAGAAATTTGGGGGCCCCTACTCTGATAGTTTGGGGGGCCCCCCAGCCCAGCTGGCGCTCCCCCCCCCCAGCTGACAGCGGCTGGGGGAGGAAGCCCAGCCACCCCTCCCCCCCAGCCCAGCCGGCACTTCCCCCCCGCCCCCCCCCAGCTGACAGCTGGCGGCAGTGGGAGCGAGAGCCGGGGAGCGGCGTGAGCCGCCCTTGTTGCTCCCTCCCCCCCCCGCCCTTTCTCCCCCGGACTGCGCCGCTGCCGCTGGCCGGGCTCACTGCTCCTGCCGGGGACAGGCGAGCTCGTCCGGAGGAGAGCCACGCCGCCTCCCCGCCCCTTCCCTGCTCTCCAGGCCCGGCGACAAGGGGGGATGACTACTGGTAGGAAGTGCTATTCTTCCCGCTTCGGAAGCTGTGGCCCATGTTAAACCCAGAAGCAAAGTCCATGGAACAAGAAGCAACCAGGAAAGGAAGAGAAGATAGAGATTCCCCACAAAGCTAATGGAAAATGACCTAAAGTCCGGGCCCCGGTACAGCTGTACCCATAGTACTCCCCTGTCGCCGGCCCTGCTCCTTTGTAAAGTGCTTTGAGATCTATTCATGACAAGTATCATATAAAACCTGGCTAGTAGCATTACACAAGAAGAATGACATTGAAGAATTGAGCCCTGGCTTTCTAAAGTCTTTGGTTCTGACTTATTACATTGTTGCACCAAGTATTTTGAAAGAAAGATACAGACCTGCTTCTAAAGATAATGCCTTACAAAAAGCTTTGCTGTGCATTTACAATTCAGAATAGATTCTTTTTTAAATGGGAAAAAAAATTGTCAGTTATCGTTTGGAAGTTAAAAAAAAATCAGATCTGTGAGGAAAACAATCTGGTTCTAGACTAACAGATGGAGGGCCTGATTCTGCTCCTCCTTAAAACACTTTTAGACCAACTGGCATCAGTGGAGCTATTCCTAGGATACCTTGAGAATAATCAGGTTCAGTGTGTATGTGTGCAAGGAGCACTATTAGATTCTATGGGGGTGGTGTGTGGAGTGGATAGCTTTTTGAGTGCAGATTTCCTATAAGAGTGTTCATCGTAGATGCTTTATAAAGATTTGTCTTTGAGATACAATGAGTGCGCAGAAAGGCTTACTGCAGTAATTCTATCAATCTATAGGTATTTAGAAGTGAATTTGAACATATAGTATCTAGTCTCTTTGCCAGAGACTGAAGACAAATGTATTAAGTTATATCTTACTTAAAATACTAGACTGATCCGGTTGTATATAAGTAAATGGGGAAAGCATGAATTGTTTTCTCCTTTATTCTGTTGAAGAGATTAATTCTAATACTACAGGTATGTGGAATGTACCTAAGTTTGCATGAAGCATGGACCTTTTAAAATTTCCCCTGTCCTGCAGGAAGAAATGAGGGACCCTTTTTTAAAAAAGAAATGAAGTGTTCAATAGATTTTTACGCTGCAGGACAGGAGGGATTTGAAAGGGCCAAGAATTGAATACAGTATGAGTAAGAAGCTGCATTATTATAGATGTCGGAATCCTAATGGAAAACATTTCACAAAAATCCATATGGAAGGAGATGTGGTTTTAAATTGTGTCCTCAGTGGATTCCCCCTCCCATTTCATTAACATGAATCTCATATGTACAATTAACTGCTATTCCTTTACTGTTCTCTCACTCTCTCTCAGAGCCACGTAGTTCAATACAGCCTGGTTTTCAGGGAATCTTGAAGTGACAATGAATCACATTTTTTCCACTCTGCTGTACAAACAGATACAGTTCTGAATAAGGAAAAACTTTGCTGCTACTGAATAAAAATCTTCCTTTTATGGTGATCCATCACAGTATTAAACAAACTCACCCTCACTACTCTTGGATTCAAGCCGAAGGTTTCGCCCTTTCCTCATTTAGTGTCTCTCCTCTTTAGGTTCTGGATCTTATTTTTCACTTAAGTACAACAGTAGCTTCTATTTAATACATCAGTTGCAGTTTAAAATTCAGCCCTTGTTAACAAACTACTCTGTGAGGTCCCACAGTTACTTCCTATTCTAAGAAGATGGTAAAAACTGCTTTTCTCAGATGTATAGGACTAAGTTGTTTCTTCTATTTTAATGCTGCTTGACTGCCTGAGCACATAAAGTCAGTACTCCATATTTTTTTTAATTTGAGTGTTTGAATTCAGCTTTCAAATGCCACATTTTGGCACTCAAAGTGTACATTCTTCTTTGTAACAAAGAGTCCTGTGGCACCTTAAAGACTAACTAAAGTATTGGAGCATAAGCTTTACTGGGCTAATACCCACTTCGAAACTTTGAAATTCAGGTTTACTTTTTGAGTTCCCAGATTTCCAGGCTTATAATACAGGAACACAGGAATTGCCATACTGCATCAGAGTAGTGTTCCATGTAATTCAGTATCTTTTCTCTAACAGTGGAGAATACTAGAAGCTTCGGTGGAAGGTGGAGAGAACTCCAAAATGGACAATTCATGTAATATCTCCCCCCCCCCCCCCGAGGAAGTTTCTTTCTAAGCCATCAGTTAATAGTTGGCTTATGCACTAAAGAATGAGAGTTTATATCCCCCCTATATAAAAGAATATATTCTGCCCACTGCTACTGTGGAAGTTTAATCCTTTTTTGAATCTTACTGAGATCTTAGCTTCAATAATATCTTGTAGTCAGATGATAAAATATGTTCCCCGGCACCAACTTTCTCTCTATCTGGGGGTGAGTCACTGATTCTGATGAGAACATATTCACCAGAGTCTCTCCCGGCCCTAATGGATGTGATATACCATATTTTTTTTCTAGAAGTGGCCAGTTTCTTGTCCCCTGGAATGGAAAAAATGTGCTTCATCCTCTCAACTCTATTAATAGTGTTTAGGTACTAATGGATTGGTCTTGCAATATTGAGTTTGCACCTGCTGATAGTTACCAGCTCAGTCTTGATTGAGTCAGATATATCGATCATTTATGGACCGTGGACAGATTTCAAGGTAATGTCTCTTGGAAAATACAGAAGAAAGGATTACCTGAACTGTGATCCACATAAGATTTCTAATACGTGGGTTGAAGTAAAAATGATTTTTAAATAGACTGGTATGGATTACAGGAATATGCTGATTAATGAAATAATAGGCAATAGGCCAGATCCCCAGCTGATGTAAATACCTACCCTGAGGTCAAGCAGCTAAGGAATTTGGCCCAGTAGCAAATCCAAAAGGAGATTTACAAGTGAAAGAGTGCTACCAAGGCACCATCAGTTTGGATGTTCACAGGAGTGTTCAGACCTGGATGCTGAAAGGGCAGAGATAAGAGTTGGTATGTTGAAAGCAAGTTTAAAACAGAATATGAAGGAAGGAAAATGTGCATATTTCTATCATTTGTTAGTTGAGAAAGGAAAGCTGCTGGGTTAAGAAGACTTAGGGTGACCAGATGGGAAGAGTGAAATATCAGGACACACTCCGTGAGCGGGGGGCGGGGCACGAGCAGGGGGGAGCAGGGGCGGGGCATGAGCGGGGGGGGGGGGCACGACAGGCAACGGTGCAGAGCCCTGATCGGAGCCATGAGAGGGGGCACACAGCCCTAGGAAGCTGAAAAAGACCTGTAGAAAGCACGGGGTCAGGGGCACAGGGCTCCGGCTCCACCCCCTGGCCAAAGCTGCAGGACAGACATGGGCGCAGGATCCTGGTTACAAAGTCAGACCCAGTTGCAGGGCAGGGGAGCGAAGGGTCCCAGTTCTAACTCTGGCTCCAGCCGCAGTCACAGAGGGGAGGCCCATAGTCCTGCCTTCAGCCCAGCTTCAGCCACGGACAGCTGAAGCAAACTACGTCACAGAGGTCTGGAATCAGTGAGTGTCATGCCCTCCTCCCTCCCTGGGGCAAGGATAGTGAACTTGGCAAAAATTTTACCTTGCGCCTCCGCCTCCCCCCCCCCTTCCCTTTTCATGGAACACTGCTTATTTTAAAACTTTTTTAAAATGAATATTGCATAAGGTAGCATTGTATATTAGAATGAATATATGTTTGCTTTGAAATTTTATTAATTTCATTATTTAGTTTATATATTTAATGAAAATAAATTAATAATTTGATAGTCTTGATATTGTTGTTATTTTTATTTTGCACCCTCCACCAGACATCCTCCACACCAACCCTCACAGCCCAGCACCCCACACACCTCCCAAGCACTCATCCATGCTTGACCCTGCCCCTCCTTCCCTGGCCACACTCACCAGCTCTGAAGGTCTCTGGCTCCTAGGGTGAGAGTTAGAGAGTAGCAAGGAGACTCTCCAGCCAAAAGCACTACCTCCATGACTCCCACTGGGAGCTGGAGCAGGGGTTGCAGGTAATCACTGCTGCATGCAACAAGGCTTCCCTCCCCCAAGAGCCAGAGGGACCTGTCACCTGCCAGGGGCCGAGGTAGGGAGTCCCGGGCTGGGGGTGCTTACCTGGGGTGGCTGTCCTGTCCTGGGAAGTATCTGGCAAGCAGGCAGATTCATTCGTCTGG
The DNA here is from genome assembly GCA_032164245.1 of Sternotherus odoratus. Lineage (NCBI taxonomy): Eukaryota > Metazoa > Chordata > Testudines > Kinosternidae > Sternotherus > Sternotherus odoratus. The sequence continues at coordinate 240,396,640 of JAVMKO010000001.1, forward strand.
CTCCTCTCCTGTAGCTGCTCCAGGGATCCAGTGAGGTCAGGGGGTGGCTGGGGCCAGCCCTGAAGTATCCAGCAGGTGGGTCGGTGGCTGGATCCGGGTTGGGGAGGTGTGGGGGGTCTCTTCCCCCACCCTCTTCTGCTGGCGCCTGCAATCAGGGCCCACACCCCTGCACCTGGTCCATGCATGCCCCACAGGCAGCAGGAAGGTGAGAGACCTGTCCTCCTGGCCATCATGCCTGTCCCTGTCTCTGCCTGGGGTGTGGGGCTAATTATGAACTCAGCAGGGGGGGAGGGGAGGGGAGGGGCGCAGGAGCGGGCCGTGGTAGCTGGAGGCTCTCTATCTCTGCGGGGGGGGGAGGGGGCAGTGGGCTCCCTGCCCCCCCTCCTCCCCTACAGGCAGCATGCTTCTCCGGGAGGCAGGGCAGAGAGAGCTCTCCTGGCCATTGCCGGCCCGCCCTCCTACCCCTGAAATGCTGTGCTGTCTCTGCCGGAGGAGGTGCTGAGGGGGGAGCAGTGGGCTATCTGCTGCTGCCCCCCTCTACCTGTGGGCACTGGTTGAGGGAGTGTCCACACTCTGCCCGCCCTGCATGTTCCTCCCCCCCTGCCTGTCTTTGCCGGCCAGAGGTGGGGGGGGGGGGGGGGGAAGACCGGGAGTGGACTGGGTTCTCTGCCCCCCCCCCCCCCCCACCCCCGCTCCCCTCTGCCGGCAGCAAGCTAGTAGCATTCTTTGTCCCGATTTTGGGACTTTAGAGATGAGCCCTGCCTGCGCAGGGCTCATGCAGGCAGCACATGGCTGCCTGGGGCAGTGGGCGGGGCCGTGCTGCCTGCATGATCCCTGCGTGCGCAGGGCTCATCTGCAAAGTCCCAAAATCGGGACAAATGGCATCCCGACCAAAGTGTGGTCAGGACGCGGGACATATGGGCAAAAATTGGGGCTGTCCTGATAAAATCGGGACGTCTGGTCACCCTGAGAAGACTCATACTTAAATCACAGCTCTACTGGGTAAAATCGACTGGGTAAAAATGGCAGCTTTGTATGCACCAGGCCGGGTCCGTTCATTTTTATTCCTTAATGCAACTGTCAGCCCTGCAGAACCAATGCAGCTATGGGAGAGTAAATTGGACTCTTTTGTGGCTCATGAAGCATCAAAAGAATTGTTAGCCACATCCCATTTTCAAGAGTGTTCACCTCACTATCTTCAAATTAAGTCTTCAGTTACACCCATGCAGCCCCACTGAAAGCACTAGGGTTTCACAAGCACAGTTGAGAAGAGCATTCAGCCTCTAGAACAGTGATGGCAAACCTTTTTGAGCCCAAGTGCCCAAACTGCAAATCAAAACGACGTGTTTTTTTTCAAAGTGCCAACACCCCCGCTCGACTCGGGACCCCCCCCCCCGGCCTCAGCAGCGCGGCTCACCCCCCCCCCCCCCCGCCTCAGCAGCGCGGCTCGCCCCCCCCCCCGGCCTTGCCTCCCCTTGCCTCCCCCCCTTGCCTTGCCTTGCCTCCTCCCCCCTTGCCTTGCCTTGCCTCGCCTCCCCCCTTGCCTTGCCTTGCCTCGCCTCCCCTCCCCTCGCCTTGCCTCCCCCCCCTTGCCTTGCCTTGCCTCCCCCCCCTTGCCTTGCCTCCCCTTGCCTCCCCTCGCCTCCCCTCCCCTCGCCTCCCCTCGCCTTGCCTCCCCTCGCCTCCCCTCGCCTTGCCTCCCCTCGCCTCCCCTCGCCTTGCCTCCCCTCGCCTCCCCTCGCCTTGCCTTGCCTCGCGTCGCCTCGCCTCGCCTCGCGCCGCGCCGCGCGTCGCCTCGCCTCGCGCCGCGCGTCGCCTCCTGCCTCGCGCCGCGCGGCACCTCGCCTCGCCCCGCGCCGCCTCCTGCCTCGCGCCGCGCGGCACCTCGCCTCCTGCCTCGCGCCGCGCCTCGCCTCCTGCCTCGCGCCTCGGCCCCGCCTCCGCTCTCCTTCTTGCCTTGCCTCGCCTCCTGCCTCGGCCCCGCCTCCGCTCTCCTTCCCGGGCTCCGGCCGTCCTTTCACTTCCTCCTCCACCGCCCGCCCGCCTCTTACTGACCCCGCCCCTCTGCTCCGGCGTTTTGACGGCGTGCCCACAGAGACGGCTCGGCGTGCCGGCAGCGGCACGCGTGCCACGGGTTCGCCATCACTGCTCTAGAATCTGTATTGCTGGTGGTCATGCATGAGCTAGAAAGGCAACAGCTTGGCTTTCAAATAGCATGCTGAGACTACAGTGCTGGAAGATAAGCTGAGCAAATTTTGATGGGCAGCCAATGTGGAACTGTGCTATGCCATTTTTGCCAAGTTCCTTTAAAGAGAACAGCAATACTTGAAAGTAGGTAGATGGGCATCCTGATTTCCAAAATACAGAGTGATCTCTGAAAACATTACATTGGATTGACATCAGTGTCATTGACTTATGAAATTTTCTGAAACTTTGAATCTCCATTTTTATTATTATTTTCCTGCGAGCTTTCCACTTGTTTAGCGTGGTTACTAAAGGGCAGGGTGAACCTGTTTGTGTCCATGCATGTGAAAAAGGACTGTTGTCCCCTTACTTAAACTCAGGGGTGTTTTGGTTGGCTAGCTCCCAGTACCAAAAGAAAGGGGAAGAGTTGATGGGGGAAAAACAGGACCCTGAGACTGACAGTCTCCAGAAACAATGGGGAGAGGCCAATGCTCCAAGTCAGCCTGATCAGGGAGTCAGGAGGTTGAGTGCCATCCTCAGTGTGAGCTGGAATTGCCTGGATCTTACAGAGTGGGGCCGAGCTAAAGAGAGAGTAGAGCCACACCAGCCAGAGGGGCCAGAAAAGCAGTCCTGGAAGCAGGTCAGTGCTGGGAGCAGAGCCATAGAAGCAGACCACAGAGTAGATCCGTGCTGGGAGAGAACTGCAGCAACCAAGGCCAGAAAAGCTGGAGACAGAGCAGCAGCAGTGCTGAGGTAGAGTAGAGCTGGAGCTAGGGCTGGAGCCGTTGAGCTGGGTGCCGTGAGCAGCTGAGGACAGTGAGTGGGACCCGGGGCAGCTGCCCCAGTGCAGGGAGATGCCCCCAATCAAGACACCTTGCAGCCAGACTTGGAGAGGGGATTGTAACCCTGATGGGGTGGGGGCAACACTGGGAAGAAGGGTCCTGCCACCTAAAGCCTGAGGGCATGTGGCCACTGCCAGAGCAAGTGTCTGACCTGCAGCACAGCCAGGGCCTGAGAAGGAGGCCTGGAACATGTGAGGAACAGACTGTGAATTTCCCTTCCATTCCAGAGACTTCTGCTTGTGATGTTCCCGTGCCACAGAGCGTAGTTCCATGTTTTCTTTAACTTTTCCTATTTTTTCCTTATTTTTTAAAAAATTGATGGCTGTTTAATAAATTGTATTTGCTTTGAACTGTATGTAATGATCAGTGGGTCAAGGAAGCATCCAGTGCAGAGAGAGCACCCTGGAGTGAGGACACCCCAGCCTCTGCCCTAAGTAACCATGACAAGGTCGGGGGTCAAGTCCCCCAGGAATCCCGGGCCCCGCCTTGTTGGGGTTACAAGGACTCTGCCACATAGGAGAGTGGAAGGGGAGCCCTGGAGGTCAGGCAGGCCTCTGGGTAAATGAAGTGGGAGTGAGGACTCCGACCCTTTTGCTAGCCCATTTCCCTGGGGGTAGTGTATCAGCCAAGAAAATTCCTCACGATAGTAGGACCATTCCCGCCGCTTATGTAAGCGTGTTTCTCATAGTATACTCCAGAATAGAGGCCCTGCTGTCTCACTGATGTAGAGAGTTTTGTGGACATAATCATTTGATGTTTGTTTCCTAAGCTTGCTTGATCTTGTTTTGAAGTATCAAGTTTTTCTATCTCAGGAGAAGAATAGAAACAAATGTTTTGTTGGTAAATGTCGCATGATATATCTAGATTCTTACCTCCCCCGAGGCTGGCCTTCAAACCCCCCAGGGTCTCTTTACCAGACATTTATCAAGTCCAGTTAAGGTGCCATCAACTCTCTTTAATACAATATATAGGTAAGTTATGCTCTTGTGGCAGACTAACAAAATATATCAACCTCTTTGCTTTCCCCCCAAAATATTCCCCCCCCCCCAGGTTGAATGCAGCATGTCACAAATGAAAGTTGTTTTATTTATTTAACTAAGCTGTTTTGAAATGCAATTGCTTCCAACCTTTCTTTGAGGTATATTGCTCTGGGAAGCTATGCCTATGCCTCCTAGGGAAGCAGTAGATATCCTGCAAAGAAGTAGCTTTCAACTATTCCAACCTGCAGGCGATAGCAGTACTAACATTAATGTTTCTACTACAAACTTGTTCCATCATGCTACTATTTCATTTCCTAGGGTTCTTTTCCTCCTTTAATATGCTGTGGGAGTCTTTGGGAAAAAAATGTGGCAGTTGCTGGTATGTCAAGAGCTTAGCAGATTAGACACTGTCACATGAAGTGAGAAAATAAATTCTAGCAAAAAATTAGGTATCTAAAATAACTTACAAGTACATTGGGTTGTTAGCTCATTATTCCTAAGAAGTGTGGCTCAAAGCAGATACTTGGAGAGTCTATCTGGTAAAGTGGCATTATGAATGGGACTTCACAGGGACATGGGGTAATTTCATAAAGTGCTATTTCCATTATCAGAAAGTTGTATTCATTATTTGATAAAGTTAGTTGGGGAAATAAATTGAAATTAAACAGCTCGCATTTGTGAAAACACCAGTTGAACAATGAAAGCAGAGTGCTGGAATCTTTACTGTGCTAGCTACAGTATTTAATTCAGGGGGAAACAGTATATAGTAATAAAAATTCTAACATTATTTTTGGGACATTGACTAGCACCAGTTTCACAGACACACATTGTGGGGTCAAACTGCTGTTGGTCAGGTGCCCAGTTATGGAAACCTAGGAGCTATTTTGGTCTGCAATCTGATGTGGGGGAGTCTTCACATCCTCTGGTTTGCATCTGTGGACTGGTTTGCACATGACTAAACAATAGCTGAGTCTTCTATGTTGATCTTTTTACACAGTGTGTCCCCTATCTCCTCAAATGCCAGCAGTTCATTCAACACACTTCCCAACACCGTGTGTGTATAGAAAGGGCTTGTCATTTGATTCAGTTGCACTTTGCTTTATTTGCAAGGGCCACTCAACAGGTCAAACAACACACAAGCTGCACTGCTCAAGAAATGTAAAGGAGAACAGTGTTTCTGGATTACGAGAATGGCAGAATCAGTGATGAGGCAAAACCAACCATGAAACATCAAATTATGTTGTGGGGTTTTTTTGTTTATTTTTTAAAGCAACAACAAAACCCAAACAGGAAATTCCTCCTTGACCCCACAGTGTGATAGAATCTAATCCTGCAGTCCCTGAGTTCTGAATAAGAGAGTGACTTCGAACATCTTCTTTTAAAGTATCAAATTTTCCCCAGAGTGATCATATATGATATGTAAGTATCTGGCTTAAGAAGAATCAAAATGGAGGATATGTAGCTTGACTCAGTTTCAAAGAAGAAGAATTGATCATATTGGACTTGTGAAAGACCCCTGTACAAAAAGATATCCCAGAGGGCCTGGCCACACAATTCTGGGCCTTACCGCTAGTTCTGAGTGGCTGGACCTGACTGATGGCTGTGAGGATGTTCAGAACGTGAGACTTCTAACCCGGGCTTAGTGATTGGGGCCAGACATCAAGGTCAAGTTACTCTTACTTCACCACCTTTAAAAGGAGTAATTTGGGTCAGCATCCTACAGGGAACCCTGTATAAATGATGGCCAAGGGAACATATTGAGAATTGGGCAACAATGGCAGTATTGCTAGAGATTCCATGTATGCCAGGATCAGCTCATGCCAATGAGTAAACAGTCCTTTACTCACTACCTGACAGCAGAGGGGTGAGGGTTATTGAAGATGTATTCCTAAAGCATTCTGTAGTTGTTTATCCCAGGAATTGCCAGAGATTATACTGGGATCTGTGTAGCAAACACTTCTTCCTAAAATTTAGACTTTTTTTGGGGGGGGGTGTCCGTATTAAGAAAACTGAAATGAGACGACAGTTCTTTCTGATTTTAAATATTTCCTCAGCAATGACCTTTTCCGTGGTCAATCTTTAAAAGAAAAATACACCCCTTCACACTTAAGTGGATGACTAGTGTAGAAGGTTTATGAAACAACCTATTTGACGTCAAAGAAAGGTATTTCAATTACTGTTCCAACATTTCTGCCTTACTAATAAGTGAACTAGATGCTTGTTTGAGGTAGGTTCTGTCTATATAAATATTTCCTATGTTACTTGTCCTCATACATTGAGAGGGTCATTTCCTGAATGTCATGGAACACATAGATCTTGCTGTGCTGTAAGCCAATCCTGAGTTGAGAACAAGTTATTTTCACATTGGAAACACTGGTATAGGATTGCTACATAACCATTCACCTTTTAAGGTCAAACCATAATAAATGAAGAACAAATCTGATTCCTGACTCTCCCCCCCCCCCCATCCCACCCCCCCGACACCAAAATCTCTGTTGACTTCAGTGGGTGCTCCAGCTGTACTACAATGGCAGGACATGACCTGAAATTTACTTGAGGGTTTCAAGCTTTTCTTTTTTGTATAGGTTACACTGAATACTGATCTGGTTTTAAAGCAGTAAGTAAGGGTTCCTTTTTTTAAAAAAAAAAAAAAATCAGAACCTTCATTGCATCCATGATTTGTTTTTCGTTTTTATTATTTTGTTTTAAACCATTTTCCTCTTCCAAAGATAGCCATAGTTGGATTGGAAACTAATTAATTATTTTTTAATTTGTGAAGTTTGGGCAGTGGGAGGAACCTTTTGTGATGACACCTCCCATAATGCCTGTGCTGCTCAAGACTGTTCACAAGTTACTGAACCTGAGATCCATGGCTTTAAAGCCTTTTCTAGTCATTTACTGAGTGATGCTCATTTACTCTGTTTAGGATTGGGTTTGATATGAAGTCATGCCACAGAGTCACTAAGGGCAGGTCTACATTACAGCAGGGATTGATGTTGTTGTGAGATCAGTCTGTCAGGGGTCGATTTATTGTGTCTAGTTTAGACATGGTAAATTGATTCAACTTCTGTACTCCACCGCCACGAGAAGCGAAGGTGGAGTCAACAGGGAGTGGCAGCAATCAACTCACTAGCGTGAAGAAGCTGTGGTAAGTCAATCTAGGTACATCAACTTCAGCTATGCTATTCTTGTAGCTGAAGCTGTGAATCTTAGATTGATTTCCCCCCCACACACACCCAGTGTAGACCAGGGCATGGTCACCTGACCTCTTGTCAGTGTTTTATTTCAATCATGAAACCTGAACCCTTTTATCTTGTGCAACATCAATTGAGAGAAAATCCTATTGATATGCTTAGTTGTTTTTCTATTTACTTTGTGGTGCTTTTGTTTACTCAACATTGCTTTCTCATTTTCATATTTACAGAAATCAAATAACTTCTACTGTGAATTATGTAACTTAATGCCTTGTAAATGTTAACAGTGTTGATATGTGAAATATACCCTATTCATAGATGCCAACAATGATAGCTTGACTGTTCCACAGAAAATGTGAAGATATCTCTCTCTCTCTCTCTCACACACACACGCTTTAGTGCAGTAAGATGTATGAGTGTGTAATCTTACAGCAAATATAATATGTGTGTGAGATCACTGAGATGATAACCAGGGCCCAATCCTTCAATCTTCACTGTCAGATGAATAGAACTGTGAGGGAATTAGATTTTCTGTTTAATGGAAAATTCTGCAATTTCAGGGTGTTGTGAGGGGTTTTTTTAATTCCAAATTGGGGGGGAAACGTGAGAATTGTGAATTTTACTGCAAAATGGAACTTTTGAAACATTTTAGGACCATCTGAGCAGCCACAGATTCTGGCTTCCTGAAAGCCCACCCACCAGACAACTGGTTCTGTAAGGAAACCAGGCAGGCAGTTTGGCTGGTCAGCCTAGTTGGTTTCCATTGAAAGTTTTTATGGAATCAACACATTCCTGCAGAATATTTTGGTTCCGTCTAATCAGTATTTTCAAATGGAAAACTGTCCTGTGGGAAAATTCTTGACCAATCTTACACGTGAATACTCCTTCTGGGCCACTTTCTCCTATTTTACTCTCATCCCGTAGCATACCTATTCATGCAATATGGTTCTTCAGTTTGATTAAGGGTGGCAGAATGTGGCCCTATGTAAGCAGTTCTTCAGAAGACACTAGAGCACTGCTTGAATGGGTAAGGATTATCCATGAGTGTTGCTTTTTCATTACATAAATCTATTACAGCGCTAATGCATATACCATAGGTTATTGAGCATAGTGATTCTTTGGGCAGGTTCACAACAGAGTCACATTGGGATGAATCTGAGGTTCTCAATCTTTAAAGTAGTCAATAAACCAATTAATGTATCAACAACAAAAGCTATTAAGCAACAGTGCAATAACACTACTGATCCTGCCACTGATCTCTGGATTGGTATAAAAGGAAAATATGCAGTATTATTTTATTCTTTGTGCTACTGGATCAAAAATATAATAGCAGTTGGCACTAGAATAATGGAAGGAAAGGACAAGTTTCTTTGAAATATTTTGTTAAAGAATCACTTTTTGAATAGCTTCTAGTTTAAAAAGCAAGACAACAGCAAAAAACAATACAATAAATTGATAGATTGTGTTGCTTGTAAAATCCTTGTTTAGAAAATGTAAATGCCTGTTATAAAATTTGTAGACTGCTATCAATGGAATTAAGTGAGGATTTTCATTCCAGTAACTGTCAACCTGTGTAGCAGATTATGCCACACCTTGCATCTTGTCTCCCTCTTCCTTCTTCGTAATCTTGAAAGCCTCACGTATCATTAACAATCAAGGCAGGCTTTCTGACTGGAACAGTATCATTACAAATAAATACCTTAACATTCTGTGCATGTTAATGCAACAGAACAAATCTTAGCTCAAATTTGCAGGCACTAAAACCCATTAGAGCACTGGCCCCAAAAGGGGTAAATCATTGAAAATGCACTAATTATTACTTAGGCTCTCTGGAAGGATTTTGGGTTGATGCCAGATTTTAATAAGATTTTCAGTGACTGAGTTCTTTGGTCAGCTCCCAGAATGAAACCAGTAATCAGAGACATTTTCCTTACTAACTTGAACTGAGGCATTCTAGTTTTGTGGATTTTTTTGTGCAAAATGCTCAATATTTGTCAGTTCCAGTGTGTAGCACTGGGATGTGAAACGAAACTACCACATTATGATCCCTCAGATCTCTTTATTCAGTCTGTATTTTGGATGTCCCAGTTTATTACCATTGTCATCTTGCGGCTCTTCAGCAAGGAGCTGAAAAGTAGTCAGCACATATTAATAAGTAGGTTACTGTTTACACCAATGCAATGACTGGTAAACAGCAGACTTTCTGTGTTGGAGCTAGTCTGTGAAAAATGAGCAATATGTGAATTTATGGTTCTGTCGGATCATTTTCATGGCTAAGGGAATGGGTTATAGTGGTTATCGACCGGCGGAGGATTTATGGCTAGGATTGACTACCGTTGTTTTGCACAATGGATTGTTTCTAACATCTCATAAATAATGTGCAGCATTTCATTCAAACTGATGAATATACCAGAAAAAGGTTCCCCCCTTCTGCTTTGCATTGAAACAGTGCAAACATGTATTTTATTTGTGCTGTCTTTGCGGCTACAAGGTCTGAAAGAGAATCAAGCAAACTATGCATACATTCATTCAGGTACCTGTTTTTTTCCATGAAAAAGAAGCCATATTCAATCAGCTGCATTGGTTCTTGGTCTCTCTTTATCTAATTTGAGTCAGTGGTAGAACTAGATTCTTTAACATTTTTCATGTTCAGTAGGGTGCACATATTCATTGAAAGTAGAGGACCAAATTGTGCACAAGTACAAATGGAATGCTCTCTATTGACTTCAGTGGAGTTTCACCCATTTGCAGCAGGCAAGAGTTTGGTCCACAGCCTTTAAAATGCATGTTTCTTCAAATAAACTTTGAGAAAAAGTTTCTTCCCACATCTGTAGTTGCCCGTTCATGTGTGAGCTGATAAAACCACTTTTTAGCATTATCCTCTTATACCGCTGAACTTTATTAACTCACCATAACCCCCTTTCAGTGACAACATGAGACCAATGATAGTGAGTATAAGAAAGGAAAGAGAAGTAGAAGTGAAGATAGTGATGGAGGAAAAAACTATTTGACATACTCAGAAGAACTGTTGTAATTTCTGTGGTGCTTTCCCCTCACTGATGAGTGGTACAAGTAGTGGCAGAGCTCATGGTCTTTTTTTATACTTTGTTTTAAGGAACAGCAAGAAAATCAGGCCTCAGGTTTAGGGCATCCAGCAGGGGTTGTTGTGCATACTGAGAAAGGCCTTTCCATTCATTCATTTAAGGTACATTCACTTGGAATTATTGTTTGCAAAGTTCTGCAGTCACAGTAGACCGTTAATGATATGGCCAGGATAGCAAACTCTTAAAAGATCTGAATTTGAATAGATCTGAATTAAATTTGCACCATTTGCCCCTGCTATGTTAATATTTGCCTTGGTAATCAAAGGCAAATTACTTTTTAAGACACAGTGACAAAGATACACATTTTTATTTTGATGAGGACATCCAAGCAGTGGTCAATCAAGAACAGATCTCATTATTTAGGTCTTTGTTGGCTGGGTGTCCAAAGCTCAGCACAACTTATATCCACAGGTCCATCTGCCTCCCCACAGGAGAAATGTGGGTCTAGGCAACATGAAGGGGATAACTCAGGTAGTGGTGATGACTTGTCCCCTTGTGCTGAAGTTCAGCTAATTTTGCATTGTTATGAAATGAGATTCAGAACGAAACACACGTGCTGCTAGTGGCAGGAGGGCCATGAAGGAAAAAACACTGAGGCATCTCGGACGATCAGATAATCACACATTGACAATATCACCGTGATGACCTTTGCAATTGCTTCTTTTACCTAAGGGGAGGATAAACCATCACATTACTCTGGGTCCGGTGGAAGATAGTGGGTAAGCACGCAACTGTCCAGAGCGTTGTGTGAAAGGGAAGTGCTTCCTCAGCCCAATTGTGAACCCAGCATAATAGTCTCAGGGCTGGTCTATAGTAGGGGGCGGGATTGACCGAAGATACGCAACTTCAGCTACATGAATAACAGTGCATCTTCGGCCGACTTACCTGCCGGCCTCCGGGTGGCAGCGGCGGTCAGCAGCAGGCTCCCGCATCGACTCCAGTTTGCGCCTTTCTGAGAGCTGGAGTTCTGGAGTCAATGGGGGTGCCGTTGGCGATCGATTTATCACGTCTTAACGAGGCGCGATAAATCGATCGCCAAAAGATCAATCACTATGTGCCGATCCAGTGGGTAGTGAAGACATACCCTTATATTTAATACTTCTGTGAATCTCCTCTGTTCCTGTCCCCCTTCTCTACTAACACCCACATCTACTGCTCCCTACAGATGTTAACATCTTGTATTTGAGTGAGCAATTGAGTGTCTTTGAATGGTGCTTTAGCTATTTGAATGTTTAATGGCAGGTTTTACTGTGGTAAAGTATCTGTATCAAGCATCTCATCATTTGAAACGTATAATTACCTGACGTGAGCAGAAAATATGATGCATGATCATATTTTGTATGTAAAATCTTGTCTTATTGTCCTGATTTTTATCTGCATATTCTGTATATTATGTATTTCTAGAAGAATGTATATTTTTATAGTATAAATTATTCAATGCTAAATCATGTAGTATATGATAAACAAAATGGAGTTGTTAGCTATAACTGTGAGAAGATCTGGGTTCAATCTCTGATTCTCAGACTTCCTCAGTGATCTTGGGCAAGTCACTTAATTTCTCTGTGTCAGTTTTTCATCAATAATATTGGCATAATTATACATCCCTTATTCATGTTATTGGCATAATTATACATCCCTTATTCATGTTATTTATTGGCATAATTATACATCCCTTATTCATGTTATTTAAAATGTAAGTTTTTGGGAGTTGGGCCTGTCTTTTAACATATGTTTTGTATAGCAACTAGCTCAATTTGGCCAAAAATCTCATTTGGGGATCTGTAGATGTTCCTCTAATAAATAAAATGTAAATATGTAAATAAATATTACATATTATAGACATCTTTGTAAATATTAAACCTTAGACAGTTAAACCAGCTCCTGGTTTCTGTTACACTATGTAGTGAAGCAGAAAGAGAAAGTGTGCAAATGTTGTACTTATAGTGTTTGAGTTTTGTCACCAGTCTAGTTGAACTCCTTCTCTTGAACTTATCAGACTGCTCTGAGGAGATCCACATGTTAAATCAGGGATGGGTAAAATACAGCCCATGGGCCACTTGTGGCCTGTGAGCCGTTTTTATCTGGCCTGAGAGCTCCTGCTGAGGGAGCGGGACTAGTGGTCCTGCTCTCCTTGGTGGGGTGCTCTGAGTGTGCCCTGGTGAGTGGGGCTGGCTGCTGGCTGGGTGCGTTGCCCAGAGAGCGGGGCTGGCGCGCCACCCAGAACGGGATCTGCGGCTGGCCGGGTGCACCGCCCTGAGAGCGGGGCTGACACGTCGCCCAGGACAGCGGGCCCGTGGCCAGCACCGCACTCCTGGCCTGGGGTGCCAGGCTGACCGCAGCAAGCTGCAGGACCCTGCGCCGCAGACTGCGGGGCGGAGCGCTCCCAGCCTGGTGCTGGGCGGAGCGCTGTTAGCTGCAGGGCCAGCACTTGGTTCAGCAGGTAAGCAGGTGGGGGCAGGGCTAGTTAGAGTAGGTGGGGTGGGTTTAGGTGGGGGTGTGGTTAGGGGGATGGGAGGTCTTGGGAGGTGGCAGTCAGGGAACAGAGCAGGGGGGCTAGATAGGGGATGGGGTTCTGGGGGGCAGTTAGAGTGAGGGGTCTCTGGAGGGGGCGATCAGGGGGCAAGGAATGGGGGGGTTGGATGGGTCAGCGGTTCTGAGGGGGGAAGTCCGGGGTGGGAAGTGGGTGGGGGTCAGATAGGAGGCGTGGCCTTTGGCCCTCCGCACAATTTTGAACCCGTGTGGCCCTCAGGCTGAAAAGTTTGCCCACCCTTGTGCTAAGTCCTTATGTTCTTTAAGCTTATAGCATCTGAACAGAGTCCAAGCACTGCCCCTTGGTTTGGAGCTCTAGGTACGCTTTTGGGTGCAGATCATCTGTCTAGCATTCCATCCTGAGAGTTGAGATGTTGTGGTCCAGATGACTCCGCAGATGCATACGTAGCTTAGACACCCTCTCTTCTAGAATTTCAGCTTTGCGAGTGCTCTGGGTTCACAGGTTAACTCTTCGGGGGCATACAACAGGTTTAACATATAACACAGACACACAGACTTTGCACATTCTAAAACATTATTGCTCATTACTTAATAGCATGAGAAATACACATGTCTATAAAAAGTAATAAACCCTACATACATCTCCCTGCCTCCGTTTCTTCACCACTGGAGCATTATGTGGGCTGGAGTCAGGGTCATATAAGGGTCTCCTGGATCCTTCTGCTGCAACTGTTGATTTCTGATCTATGGACCCTGTATCTTACTCGGTCAGCTTGTTTCTTCTAATGTTGGTTGGTTCTGCAGCTAAACTGGCCTCTCCCCCGCTATGAAATCATGTCCATTTCCTGCCCACAACTTCCTGCCTTTCTCTGTAAAGCCTTCCCCATGAGTCCTTTTTAATCCCTTGTTCTTTCTCCTCCGTGTTTGTCTTGTTAGAGAATGTTGCACTCTCCAAAAGCTAGCCCCCGGTCTATGGCCTGGAGAAAAGTGGTTCACTTTCCTTTAGCCAGCCTCTTTAGTGTATCCATTGTGCAGCCACTCTAACGTGGTTAAACTTAACTACTCTCCATTGTCACTAGTCTGATGGGTACATGAGATTGGTTCTGCCTGTCCATGATGGATTCCATATTTCCATGGAGATATTCAGTGATACAGCAGTTTTCATAGTAACAACTTCATAATACCAGTCAGAATTCATGAATTGTGCAGACAAATTCCCTGAATCATCAGTGTAATACAAGGAGTCTTTTTAGAATCTAGTGTTGTCTGGAGAGCCCTCTCTCTGCCATCAGAATGAGGACAAATTTACCTTGAAGGGTGGGTTCAATGAATTTTCCGAACCCCCTCTTTTCTCTTTTTACCTCTACCACAACCAATAACATTGTTACTGTGATCAACCCTCTGACTAACAAATGGCAACATGGTCTCTAATGCTAAAGTGTATCTGTTATTTGGATACCACAGGGGATTGTCCAAAGAACATCCCAAATCTTACTTCACTGCTTCCCAGTTTTCTTGGGCTTTTAGTATGGCTGACCTTACTATGGGATTGCTGTGCCCTCTCAACCTATGTTCAGTCTATTATTAAGATTATTTTATTCAAGCACACCCCTGTAACAGCCTTATCAAAAGGAGTGCTGTATTTTTTTCATCAAACATTGATTCTATCCTTGAATCCCATGTTATTCTTCAATTCATAACACTCTCAATATATATAGGGCACTGATTTTTATGTAGACCTTGTCGGTTATCTTTGCCACAGAGGAGTAGACCTCTAGTCTTACTAATAAATGGGAGGAGAAGTATTTATATGCTGCCAAAAAATTGTCACTCAAGTGAAATCCTTCAGGAAAACAGGTAGTATTGGGCTAAGTTCTACAGTCCTTTCTAAGAGCCTAATGATGTGCGATTTCATGCATTGATTTCAGTGGCAGTTCTAAAAGTGCGAGTATAGAAAGTTTGGTCCCTCAGTTCTTATTTGGGCTAAATGATCATTGGAATCAATGGACACTTTATTGATAATGAAGATTCTTTACCACTGTAATGAAGTTTCTAACACAAAATTTGACAGCGAATTAAACATTTTGGTGTTGAAGAGTCTAGCACCTCATAACGGAAGTGCTTGTTACATTGCAAGACTGAAGTTTTGGAGACTAAGAAACTCCAAAGGGGCAAAACTAATTGCAATGAGTGTCTAAGCAAAAAAGATCTTTGAGTTTCCCATGGTGTAGATATTTTTTTTAATTATTATTCATGGAAATCCATTGAATTTATACACACCTGCTATTCTCTCTCTAGTAACCACTACATATACAAAAGAATGTACTATTACTAGGGTCCCTTTAGTCTGCCAGGGTATATAAAATCACCAGGAGAAAAATAGATAAAAACATGTTTACAAATTTAATCTGTTTCTTTACCTATCAAGGTACAAAACTCTTGCAGCTTCCAGAAGTTATTGCAATAAAATAGCATTCTGGTTACCAGATAGACAGATATTTTATCTATCCATTCATCCATCCATTCACATTGCTCCTTTTTCCTTTTAAGATTAGTATGGCTCAAGGAACATGGATTTCTAGATAAATAAATTAGTTAAATAGTCTCTAAATATAACCTGAGAAGAAACAAATAAGAATGAAAGGTCTAAACCTGTCAGACACATTTCACCATTTGGCTATGAAACAAGGGCATTTTTTATTTTAATTTAGAAATTTTAGTGCAGACATGCATAGCATTAGGGTCCAATTTTCAGACATTATAAACACTTTAGTGTCTACACTGTTACATTTAGCGACCAATAGTATTACTACTAATTAGTAGTTCTAGAGTATTGTTTATTTTAGTGTTGCTACAAATGTAAGTATATGTATTTATGAACCTCTGAAATCTCATCTCTACCTCCACTTTGATGCTCAGAGGACTGCACACACACAGTTTAAATACAAAGTATTTGTAATAACATTAAATGGGAAAAATAAAGCCAGGTATAAAGATAGTGAGAAGTGCATGGTTTATTAACACTGATTGAAAATCCATCCCATTTCCCATTCCCAAACACAAAACAAACATAACTGTGTATCAGGTAAAATTGGCTTTGCAGGGGGAACTACAAGGTGGTTGGGGGAAGACGAATAGAATGCAGTTCCTCCCCAGAGCTGCTACCTCAGTTTCTGGGTTATGATGTTAGGCGCCTAAATACATATTATAGGTATCTAAATGCTGACTATGGCACCAAGTGTCAATTTAGGTTCTTCTTTTTCTTAAGTTTAGGTATCTGAGTGTGAAAATTAGACCCACATTTATCACAGAATCATTTTTACAGTTTGATTTGAAAAGTTGCTAAGCTCCCCACCAAGCTCCTGTTGACTTCAGCAGAAGTTGTGTGTGTTTGGCATATTTGAGAATCAGGCCCTTGGTTTTAATTAGAGCAAATATTTGAATTTTCAGTGTTTTAAAGATTAAAGCTAACTATAGTAAAAGCTGAGACTTTAAAGAAATAAATAAGAAAAGCTGTTTTTGAGATATCTGTGATCTCTTTCCATCATTTGTAATGCTTCTTTTTCTTCCTCGCCATTATATGTCTCCATTGGCAAAATTAATTCTCAAATCTCTCTACCTTCCCAGTGATAACTTTGTGTGTTTAGTAGCCCTTTCTTTCTAGGCCTCTCTTAAGTTTAAGTATAAATAGTGTAGGATCAACTGGTTTTGCTTGAAATCTTAAACATTTTTCAAAAGATATTTGCACAATTTTTCAAAAGTCTGAGGAGACATTTAATTAAAAAAAGAATGGAGACTTATTCATGAGACCTCAAGGAATGTCAGCAAAGAGATTCTATAGTATTCTTTATGCTGAGCAAAGCATAAAAGAATCTGTCTGGAAATATTGTTTTTTTTTTCTTTTCTTAAAAAGCAAAGAAAAAGTTTTCTACATTTGCTAAGCTCACAAGTGAATAGTAGGCAAAAAAGATGCTGATAGAGTTGACAGGTAAAAACACAGGATTGTGGTCAGAGAATTCTGATGTGAAGAGAAGCTTAGAAAATAGATATAGATGCAGTCACTAATTCCACAGACTACTTTTTTTTTGTAGCACCTTACAGCAGTGTATATAGACATACCTGCAGGTTTCCCCTAGTATCATTTCCTAGAAAAAACATCTTAAACATTTCATGACCTCTGCCTTTGTGAGAGTTATGGATCTTCTTAATGTGTAGGTGAAGAAGAAATGGATATTTGCCACTGTAAGCTGGGTTAGTAGGAAGATGCAGGTAGACCCCTCAATTCAGACCACAGTATATAGGGATGGGATAGCAGAGTTCCAGAAGCTGGAGGTTTCTCCAGAAAAAAAATTCTCTCTAAGGGCTGGTCTCCACTACGGGGGAGGGGGGGAGGGGGAGGGCGGAGGGGGGTCGACTGCAGATGCACAACTTCAGCTACGTGAATCACGTAGCTGAAGTTTGCGTATCTGCAGCCGACTTACCGTCCGTCCTCATGGCGGTGGCGGTTGGCGGCGCGCTCCCCCCATTGACTCCAGCTTGTGCCTCCCGGCAAGCTGGAGTTCCGGAGTCGACGGGGGTGCCGCGAGCGATCGATTTCTCGCGTCTTCATAAGACGCAAGAAATCGATCACCAGAAGATCGATGGCAGACATAACTCTTCTACTTGTAGTGACTTCCATGTATAGGAATATTGTCTCCTACTCCTTTTGGAAGAGTTAAAAGGACAGCAATCTATGGAAATTTATTGTAGGGGTAAAGTGAAAAATGACACTGCTTTACTATTCTACGTATTTGTTTGTGTTCTACCTATACAAGACTGGATGAACCAAATAAAGAAGTGATGGAATTTTTTCTTAAAAAAAATAAAATCAATGTATGAGCAACTCTACAATAATAAATCAGTTGGTAAACATGTGGGATAGAAGCATAAATTAGTGAGGAATCTTGAGTGTTGATTTAAATTTACTATTAAATGGTAACTTAATTGGAAGCATAATTAGGGAATGGAGAGCTTTTGAAAAATCTTATTCCATATTTTTTTTAAAAGTGACTTTGCGATATCTTTGGCACATCATTATTCAATCTTAAGTTTGTGAAAAATGAAATCATTAAGGGACTAATTTTGCCATGCCTGCTCACATGAAGTAGTACTTCACTCTGCAAGTAGTTAAGGCTTCTTGAGTTGTGACCATTCAGGAAGCAAGGATGGCAGAATCTGTTTTGCAGCTTTGAAAATATTCTGCTTGTGTCAGCTGTAGGATTTTGTACTGGGAGCAGCTCTAGTTCCTAGTCCATAGTTCTTTTTCACTGTCTTTACTCTCAGAATGTTTCACATCTCTTTTTGGAAAAGGGAAGGAAGAAAGAAAAAAGAGAATGAAAGAACAATTAACAGTTTTGCTTTGGAAGGTTAATTAATATTTTCTGCTTCTGTCCTCCCTCCCATGCAATCTCCTCTATTCATTTTTGAAACACAGCACTTGAAAGTGTTGCTGTGAGGCTCACATCATGAAACCCGTTCTCCTTTCTCTGTTGGAAATCACTGGTTAGGCCTCAGGCTTGCCTCAGACGGGTGCACAAAATTACCATTCTGGATAAGTATGAGCTGATCTTGCTCAGAGCGCTACCTTACAATTCAGCAGCTTGAGTCAGAACTATTTTACTTTCCTGCTGACTCAGTTGGGATTTCATGAAATAGTAAAAATGAGAGTTTGAAGAAGTCTTAGATCATATATCCCACCTGCATGTATAACACAGTGGTGGGCAACCTGCAGCCCGCAGGCCAAATGCAGACCAACAGGGTAATCCACTAGTGGGCCACGAGACCGTGTTTACATTGACCATCCGCAGGCACAGTCAACCACAGCTCCCAGTGGCTGTGGTTTGCCTTTCCTAGCCAATCGGAGCTGCGGGAAGGGTTGGCCAGCATGTCCCCACAGCTCCGATTTAAAATGTCAAATGTGTAATATAACATAATTATAATATAACATACTGTGAATAGAATATCAGCTGTTTGGTACTTCTATTTAAAAATTGCAATATATGTTTGAGATTTTTATATGATGAATGAAATAAGATAATTGGTGAGGTAATTTAGAATACAACATAATCTAATACATAGCACTCATCAAATTAAAATGGTTAATCAGAAATTATTCTGTGTATAGTAGCATTAATTTTTTCCCCTTCATATAATGGCATAAAAATGCTTCTGGAATGGAATGGGGTCTTTTCTTGAAACCTATTCTCTATTTACATTGCTTGTAATTTGTGTTATGTATCACCAATTATATCTTGGCTCTTTGCCTATCATAGTGGATATTCTGTTTACAGTTGCAAAATCATCTCCTCTGGGAGATCCAGTGGCCTAGAACAGTGCATTACAATTCCAACTCGGACTGAATTTAGGAGAAATTCAGTTTTCCAGAAACCTTTACTAATGGAGGTTGTATAACTACCAGAAATAATGTACCACAACAAAGATCTGAGGTGGTCTAGATAGACCTTGTACTCGGTTGTCATTTGTTTGAGTAGCAGCTTGCTATGTCACTTGTCAACATTGCTCTTTCTGGTGTCCTTTAATTGTATTCTGTTTAAAATAAATACTTCAAAGAGACATCTGCTGGGGAAACCAGAGAAGAATCTCTGTCGTATTCTGGCAAACAGATGCAGTTACCCTGCCCGGAGCAGATATTTAATGTAAACTTGAAGACAACAGAATTGAAGTAGTCATGCCTGTTGTTTTCAGTGAAGAGACAGGTGAAGTGACTGGGCCTCTGAAATGTATCTTGTATTCATGCAGCTATGAGGTCGACATCATCTTCTCACCCAGTTGCTTTGGCTCTCTGTTCATGTTGTTAAACACATGATCTGTAACAGGGGGCAGAAAATGCAAATAGGCTGTTAGCTTTTTATCTCTGATTGCTCTGCCCCACATATTTGTTCACTTCCTTTGAAAATATGAGAGATGTTAGAAATCTTAACTGCTATATGTAATTGTGAAGGTCAGATATACATTATTACTAAAGCAAAACCCAGTGGGAGATGTAGGAATCTCAAAGCTATTTTATAGAATGACAGATAAAAATGACTAAGTAATCCAAGACAAGGTCTACAATGCATGAGGACTATCTGTATTCCAAACCTAGAATCTCTACTGATGAGATGTCTTGAGGTTTTATCTGATGGAGGATAACCTACTTCTGGTGATTAGTTGAAATGGAGCCCCCAAGAAAAAGGCCATTTTACATGAAGCAAAAAAATAATCCGACCTTTTTTTTGTTAGTCTTTCTTATTTACAGGGAAAGAACAATTTGACTGTCTGAGGACAGCTAAGTGTAGCTGTCCATGGTAGTCGGGTTTAAAAAAATCTGTTGGACAGCTCATTTCATTGAGGATAAAATGTGCAGCCTTTCATAAATCTCCAGCTCAGACTCGGGCTTTATGATGCAGTGACTTTACTGAAATCTCCTGGGAAACTGAGATCAGCATTCAACTCGTATTTTTTTCCTTTATTGGGATGAATTTTGAGCTATTTTTTTTAAGTGGCCTATGTTGTATGCACAGAATGTGTACATCCATGGTGAAAGTGTACATTGGGATTTGCTTGGCTACGGGAGAGCAACTTTGCACACAGAAGGCACTTGCATGTCCAAATACGTGTCCCTTTACACATGTACACATTTAAACATTTTTTACACATACATACTAGTGTGTGGGGCACTCACATTTAGGGGGCACTACTACACTTATTGAATATTTGACCGGCTGAGTCCATTATCCCACATAGTAGGGATTGGGGGGAAGGGACTATTTCTAGTATATATTGTAGATTAATGTATCTCTTTTATTTGCTGATTGTGATTTACAAAAAGAGACTTAAACTCATTCTATGTTCTGTGAAATGTAGTGTAATTCTCCCTCCCCTTTTTAAAGGCCACAGGCCACCACTAATATGGGGCAAGCTATTGTTAGTGTCAGATCAGAATTCATTAAACTACAATGTGGGATACAGCAGTCCATTATTAAATCCAGGTTATGTCATAGTGCTGTTGTCAATGAGAAGGTGAACAGTTCATGGAGGATTACTAGTGCAGTCACTCATAATTAGCCTACAGAATGTAGAATGTCAATTTGAAACATCTTCAGACTGTTTTTGCCCACAGGGCCTGAAAACTCAGTTTAACATATTGTAGTAGATCGTACTGTTATTTCCTTGACTTGTACTTCTCCTTGTCTCCCAGTGAAATGAGAGCTGCCACTCCCTCATCCACTCAGCTCCCAACGCAAAAAAATCTCATTTACACAGAATGACAGTATCAAAATAAAATGACATTAATGCATTTTTCCCTAAGACTTGAAACAATATTTTCCAGCTTCCTGAACCACAGAAAGCATGTTATGTGGTTAGCAGGAGTGTGGATATGGCTGAGGTCTAGGTAAAGTTAATGTGGGTGGAAGTTAATTTTCTTGTCTATGCTCTCTGCATTGTTGTGTGCATCTGTAGGTTTAAGTTATGCTAGTGAAGTACTCTGATATCACAGCTGGGTAGCATAAGTAAGAGGCCACAAGAAGATCATAGTTAGGGTAATTTCTGACTGCTTCTTCCGCACAGCTTGGCCTATGCTCACAAAACAAAACTGCTGTACTATGCTGAGATCATATAGTGTGAGTGAACAGGTATAGTTAATGAAAAATACTATGTCATTGAGACTGCAGATTTAACTTCGTTGCTGAGAGAACTCAAAAACAAACAGAGACTCCACTATTTTCTTTGCTCTTGTACATCTTGCAGCTCTCAAAACCCTTAAGTTAAGCTTCCCGCAGCCCCCATTGGACCAGAGCAGTGAACCGCGGCCAGTGGGAGCCGTGCAATCAGCTGAACCTGCAGATGCGGCAGGTAAACAAACTGGCCGGGCCTGCCAAGGGTGCTTACCCTGGGGGACCGTGTGCCAAGGTTGCCGATCCCTGGTGTATTAGGTTACCAACCTATTATAGAGGTTGAGACTATTAAACAGGCATCCCAGTACAAAGTACTAGTTATACCAAAGTGCCAGCCATGCATTGGCTAAGTGGTGAAATACATTGAATGATCAGAATATGTATTTTGGAAAGGAAATTAGGTAAGGGCATTTGGATCTCCAATGTATTCCTGTCACATTTTTATACTATTAGATATGAATTTAAGAACAGGAAAAAATATGTTTTAAATGGTTTGTGACAGGGCAGGGGTAAAAATCCCTAAAATGCCCTGCCTCTTTAAGTTAAAACCCTGCTTGCAGGCAGGAGGCTGAGGAGAGGGGCCGGCCCTAGCCACCGGAAGGCATAGCTGAAAGCACTAGTGAAGGCTAATGCACGGAGCTCTGCTGGGTTGAAGGGCTACTACAGCTGCAGCCGGAGGCAGGAGGGATTATAAAAAACTCTGGTCAGTAGAGGGAGGCCCTGGCAGGGAGAGGAAGGCTGTAGTGCTGTCTGCAGACTGTGGGAAAGGTACTTGGGGTCCCTAAAGACCTGAGGCCCAAGATTGTGGGGTCACAGTTAGGGGATTGCAGAAAATACCGGTTGTTTCACTGAAGTCATAAAAAGCACACTGTAAATAAAGGATACTGGGGTGTAACACTAAAAGCAGTGTCAAGCCTTTATTAGGAGCGAAGAGCACACAGAGCGGCCCGGACCCTGTGACACGGTGATAAAAAATAATTACTTAACTGCCAAAATTAGCTGATAATAATTTGGGAATTTGGTGTTTAGTTTATATTTGTGTTTATTTCCATACCAGAGACTGTTTACATAATAATTTGGGTTGTCAATTAATCACAGTTAACTCACACAATTAACTAAAAAAATAATCAAAATTAATCACAGTTTTAATCACGCTGTTAAACAATAGAATACCAACTGAAGTTAATTAAATATTTTGGATTTTTCCCACATTTTTATATATATATATATATATATATATATATATATATATATATATATATATATATATATATATATATATATATATATATATATATATATATATATATATATATATATATATATATATAGTATTCTGTGTTGTAATTGAAATCAAAGTGTATATTTTTTATTACAAATATTTGCACTGTAAAAATGATAAACAAAAGAAATAGTATTTTTCATTTCACCTCATACAAGTACTGTAGTGCAATCTCTTTGTTGTGAAAGTGCAACTTACAAATGTAGGGCTTTTTTTGTTACATAACTGCACTCAAACAAAACAATTTAAAATGTCAGAGCCTACAAGTCCACTCAGTCCTATGTCTTGTTTAGCTAATCGCCAAGACAAGAAAGTTAGTTTACGTTTACAGTAGATAATGCTGTCCTCTTCTTAATTACAATGTCCTGAGAAAGTGAGAACAACAATTTGCATGGCATTTTATAGCTGGCATTGCAAGGTATTTATGTGCTAGATATGATAAAAATTCATATGCCCCTTTATGCTTTAAACACCATTCCAGAGATATGCTGATGATGCTCATTAAAAATAATGTGTTTAATTAAATTTGTGAATGAACTCCTTTGGGGAAAATTGTATGCCCCATGCTCTGTTTTACCTGCATTCTGCCATATATATTTCCTGTTCGAGCAGTCTCAGATGATGACCCATAACTTGTTGATCATTTTAAGAACACTTACACTGTAGATTTGACAAAATGCAAAAAAGGTACCAATATGAGATTTCTAAAGATAGCTACAGTACTTGACCCAAGATATAGGAATCTGAAGTGCCTTCCAAAATCTGAGAGGGATGAGGTGTAGCGTATGCTTTCAGAAGTCTTAAAAGAGCAACACTCGCATGCGGAAACTACAGAACCACCAAACCACCAAAAAAAAATCAGTCTTCTGCTGGTGGCATCTGACTCAAATAATGAAAATGAACATGTATCGGGCTTCACTGCTTTGGATTGTTATCGAGCAGAAGCGTCATCAGCAAGTCCCCTGGAATGGTGGTTGAAGCATGAAGGGCAATATAAAACTTTAGCACACCTGGCATGTAAATATCTTGCAATACTGGCTACAGTAGTGCCATGAGAATGCCTATTCTCACTTTCAGGTGACATTGTAAGTGGGCAGCATTATCTCCTGCAAATGTAAACTAACTTGTTTGATCAATTTGCTGAACAAGAAGTAGACTGAGTGAACTTGCAAGTTCTAACATTTTACATGGTTTTATTTTTGAATGCAGTTTTTTTTCTACATAATTCTAAATTTGTAAATTCAACTTTCATGATTAAGAGATTGCACAGTGTCTATATAAGGTGAATTGAAAAATACATTTTTTACCATGCAAATACTTGTAATCAAAAATAAATATAAAGTGAGTACTGTACACTATGTATTCTATGTTGTAATTGAAATCAATATATTTGAAAATGTAAAATATATCCAAAAATATTTAAATAAGTGGTATTCTAATATAAATAAGTGGTATTGTTTAACAGTGTGATTAATCACGCAATTAATCACAATTCATTTTTAATCACTTGAGAGCCCGAATAACAATACCACTGTGTTAATGACTCACACATCACTACTATACAGCCTTTTTTACATATTCTGTTGAATTTTAGTTAAGTATTCTGTTTGATTTTTAAGAGTTCACTATATCTGAGAGAATGCAGTTGTTTCATGTCACCACGGTTTGGATACTAAATTACTTAATTTTTGTTTAGTGAATTTCCTGAGATTGATAGCTTAGTGGGTGAAAATAGAAAAAGCTGGGGAGTGGGGCTAACAACTTAGAAAATCAGTGTATAAAGAAGGTTTCAGTTTATATTTGTCTCGGTTCTGATGGAGGATTACTAGTTCAATAGATTGGCAATGAGAGAAGAAGAATGGCCTTCTGGTTAAGGCACTGGACTTGGGATACAGATGTTCTGGATTAAATTCCAATGATTTCCTCTGTGCCTTCCCCTCAGTTTACCCATCTATAAAACTGAAATAATACTTTCTTATTTCATAGGCATCTTGTGAGAATAAATACAGTCATATTTGGGAGGCCTATCATGATGCTGACATATAGGGTATGGTCTACACAGCATTTTGGAGCCTGGGGAGTGAGCCTTCCAGCCTGGTTGACAGACTTGACCTAGTGGGGCTTGTGCAAGCACTCTAAAAATAGCTGTATAGACCTGGCTCAGGCTGGAGCTTGGGCTCTGAAGCCACGGGTGGCATCTCTGTCTCTCACTCTCTCTAGTTGACAGCTAACAAAGAAATTAAGGGCAACATCTTGTTTTAATGCAGGTTTTTAAGAACAGTGACCTTTGGAAGTTGCATTGTTTTTTTGCTAGTTTATGACAGAATCCATACTAGCCTGATTTGTCACAACACAACATCAACCGCTGAGGAGAATTGTAGAACCGCTCTCTGCTTCTTATCTTGTTCTCTTTCATCTTTCCTATTTCTTTCTGCTTTTGTGTTTACCCTTTAGTTCAACCTAAAGACACCTTCAGCTTTACCCACAGGGAGGAAAAGCTAAAAAGAGGTGCAAAAACACATCTATATGAACATCAGTATGTCAGGGAGAGAGGCGTTCATATCAGAAGAGGATTAATGTCTCTTTTCTAGTGACTGGGGAGTAGGAAGAGGGGTGAGAGGGGAATGGCTGTGTGTAGAAAATGAAATGAGAGGGCTTTGCCGGTAGTGCCATTGCAGAAAAAATGGGGTGGTTTAAGGGTTAGAGCAGGGGACTCAGAATTACATTTCCTGGGACGTATTTGGGATTTTAGAACTAACTTCTTAGACCTTTGGGTAATCTATGTGTCTGTTCATTCACCAAAATAATATATTTACTTTATGTGCATGTTGAGTCTTATTTACTTAATGTTTGCAAAGTGTTTTGAGGCCCTCAGGAGACAAATTGTTATAATTAGTAATGGCCCATATTAATTGGTCCATATTCCTTTTATACCCATGTTCCACTAAGAGTTTCGGAAACATTTATGAAACAGTAAAACAGTTGCACCTGATTCTGCCCTAAGTTGCAACTTGCGGAGTCTGGGACCCTCCCACATCACAGGGTGTGAGAGCCTGTGCTGCAGTCCAAGCCTGAACATCCACACTGCAGTTAAACAGCCCTTTAGCCTGAGCCCTTCAAGCCCGAGTCAGTTAGCACTAGGGTTGCCAGTTTTCATTGGACGTGTTCCTAGAGATTCCAGGAGAGGGGTGAAAGTAACATAATGGACTTACTGGTATGCAGGGCGTCTGGGGTCCTGGGCATGGGGTGGGGGATGGGAGAGGGGCTCTGGGACCGGGGAAGGGACAGGGCCTCAGGTGGAAGAGGTGGGGTTAGTCCCCGGCCTCCTCAGCCAGCCCTTCAGCACTGCCCAGCCCATGCCACCTGGGTTTCTGGCAGTGATTTCAAGGGCTGGGGGCTCCGGCCACTGGTGTGGTAGCGGCAGCAGCAGCCGAGACCCCATGGCCCTTTAATTGCCACTGGAGCCCCAGGGTAGCAGCAGTGGTAGCCAGGATCCCCGGGGCTCCAGTGGCGATTTAAAGGGCATGGGGCTCCGCCACTGACAGGAGCCCTGGGCCCTTTTAAATTGCCGGACTCAGGGCAGCCGACCCATTTTGCCCTGCACCCCCATCAACAGTCCTACCGGTAGGGTCGGCTGAATACCGGCAGCCACTTTCTTACTGGTACATCGGACCAAACTGGACTGGCTTATTTTCACCTCCCTCCAGGACAATCCTGGAGGGTTGGCAAACCCAGCTACTATGAGTTTAATAGCAGGGTAGACATACACAGAGATCTTCCTATCTAAGTAGAGAAGCGAATATGTGAGAAGGGGAATAGGCATGGAGCAGTGACATAGTGACACAACCTAGAATAGGACCCAGCTCTTTTAAGTTCCAGTCCAGTGACTCGGAACATATTGCTTCTCCACAACAATCTGCTTGTTATAAATTATAGAGACATCCCAGATGATTCTTTGGCATGTTGTTCACAACTTTTCTGCCATGTTATCAATGACATCTGTGTTTTAACAAATTTTCAGATGAGCTAATTCCCAGGAAGCTTTTGTAATATAAAGAATTGTTAGACAAACTATGAATGAATCTCAGGTAGACAATATGTTCTTTAGGAAATGTAAGTGTCAAAGGCTTGACAGATGTATTTCAACTCAATAGTCAATAAATGTCTATTCTATAATTGTGTATATTGTTATGACAATTGGTAGTGAATAGAGGAAAATAACTGATAGACACCGTTGATCAAAGCACCAATATATATGCATGTCTTCTCTAAAACAGACCCTTTGCAGTGACTTACCATCCCATTAATTCACCTATCTCTTGCCTGTAAAGAACTGTCTTGGAAAGACTGTTCAATTCACCTGCAGACAGTATTGTTTTTTCATGGAGTTAGCATTAGGCATTAAAAATGATTTTGCATTTAAAAAAAAAAATCAGACTCTTAGGTCAGTGTTCCTCCAGCCAACAGGTTGACATACTGTGGCTGTGTACATCAGATGAACATTGATCAAAAGAAATTTGGTTAGGTCTTTGTGATTTCTTATCCAGCTTTTTCGTAACAGTTTTTTTTTTTTTCAAGAATCTAGGCCTAAGGTAAAACAAGACAGTTTTTAATGAAACAATATTAATTCTTCAGTTGTATATTTAAAATATTATTTGTGTATTCCTGATGTTAATTAATCCTACCATTTATTAGTAGGGTCCTACCAAAGTCACACTATGAAAAAGGCATCACGTACCATGAATCTGGTCTCCCCCCATGAAATCTGGTCTTCCCCCCATGAAATCTGGTCTTTTCTGTGTTTTTACCATACACTACAGAGATTTCATGGGCAAGAGCAGTGTTTCTCAAAGTGGGGTTCCTGCCCAAAAGAGTTGCAGGAGAGTCATAAGGTTATTTAGGGGGATTGCGATATTGCCACCCTCACTTTTGCGCTACATTCCAAGCTTGGAGGCTGGAGAACAGCAACTGTTGGCTGGATGCCTAGCTGTAAAGGCAGCACCCCTCCAGTAGCAGCACAGAAGTAAGAGTGGCAATACCATACCATGTCACTCTTACTTCCGCGCTGCTGCCTGCCAAACTCGGGAGCCACCACTCTCCGGCCGCCCAGCTCTGAAGGCACCAGCGCAGAAGTACGGGTGGCAATATGATACCATGCCATCCCTACTTCTGCCCTGCTGCTGGAGGCAGCATTGCCTTCAGAGCTGGGCTTCTGGCCATCAGCAGCCGCTTTGAAGGCAGTGCTACCGCCAGCAGCAGCGCAGAAGTAAGGGCAGTAGTGCCACAACTTCCCCTACAATAACATTGTGACACGCTCCCCACACAACTCCTTTTTGGATCAGGACCCCTCCAATTAGAATAGCATGAAATTTCAGATTTAAATAGCTGAAATAATGAAATTTACTATTTTTAAATCCTATGACCATGAAATTGACCAAAATGGACCAGGAATTTGGCTGGGCCCTATTTATTAGGAATAAGTTACTTGGTATAATTCATTCAAATGTTGTTGTATATCAGCTGATAGGCATTCCTTAAAGTGAATATGTCTGCGTCAATAACTGTAAATACAGAGTAAGTTGCTCATATTCCCTATGAGTGTTCCTGAAAGTCCTTAAAAATAAGAGGGCAACAGATTTTCTTTTTGTTCTCTTTTCGTACAGCTCTTAGCACAATGGGGTCCTGGTCTATTACTAGGGCTCTTAGACACTCTAGAGACTCATGGTACAAATAATAAAGAATAATACAGATTGCACTTGTGGTCTCAGTTTTTGGAGTGTCTGTGGAAGTCTCAGGGTTTGTCTACATGTAGACAATCAGGAAAGTTAATCCAAATTAGCTAAAGGTGTGAATTTAAAATGGATTCATTAATTATTT
Organism: Sternotherus odoratus; assembly: GCA_032164245.1. Taxonomy (NCBI): domain Eukaryota; kingdom Metazoa; phylum Chordata; order Testudines; family Kinosternidae; genus Sternotherus; species Sternotherus odoratus. The sequence goes on from JAVMKO010000001.1 coordinate 240,425,310, forward strand.
TGGGGGCTTCTCTAGGAACTATTTTGGGGTCTGTGTTGTACAAGAGGTCAGGCTACATGATTACAATGGTTCCCTCTGGCCTTAACTATACGAAAACCTTATTAAACCACTGAGTGGACACTCCAATTAAGAACTAAAGTACCTTTAATTTGGTTTAGTTTAATACACACCCAAGTGAAATCACCTTGTGTCTTGTCCCATCACTGACAGCCGTCTGGCTGAGAAGATCAGACTAGAAAAGGGAAAGATACAAAGTGGAACACAATGAAAACTGTGAAAACCTATTCCAGTTGCTCACATTAAAGCTTTGACTAATATTATATTTTCTCAATATCTGCAAAAGAACAAAATAAAGACAGTTTGAAGAGCATTAGTTTGCTTTAGAACCTTTTAAAGAGAGTGTGTGTGTGTGTGTATGAACATACATTATGTATTGTTACAGCATATGGTTACTTTAGTATATATTGATGAGATGATCAAATTTCCATTTCACATTACCGGTGATATTTTCTGAGTTTGTTGCCAGGACCCAGATGTTCTAATATAGAAAAAAGTTACATTTATTTAAAACAAGCAGCATGTTAAAAGTTATAAAAAGAAATGAGGGCATCTGTTTAAAGAAGAGAGAGCTATAAATAGACCTGTTTCAAACGGCTTTCTATTAAAATAGCCAAGTTGAACAAGTCTCATTAATCCTACCTTTCTCATTCTTGTCCCCTTATCTCCAAATAAGTCTATATTTGCATTTGGTTACCATAATTAGTTAAAACATATAGCCCTTTTCTAAGCACCATGCTACATGACATGTAAATAAAATGTAGTGTAGTATAAAGGTTTTATGGTTATGATCTTATTACTCATCACAAATGGAATTTTTTGTGCATGTTTCATGACTTAAGATGACTGATTTATTCCCAAATAACTACTCTGTTTCATTTGTAAAGGAGTGTCTTGTAGTTTGGTTTTATGTTAATAAGCCATATCGTTTAGATTTCTGAAAACTGGGTTTAGAGATGTGTGAAATTTGCTTCTGCTGAATTTTTGTCTGGAATTCTAAATGGAACAATTTGGGCATTAATAGCTACAGATTATATAATTGCCTTTGAACCGCGAGGTAGAGTGGTAGTGGTGCACATTAAGTGGTGAAACAAATGGGAGCTGCAGAAATGTTTCAAAGGCAGATTTTGCCTCTGCTGGTAAAACAGGAGATGGTTGTTATGTTTCCAGTGAGGGTGATTCTCTTAAATGCATGGTGTAAAATACATTGTAAATTAATAGTGGTGGCTCGATATGTCTCTCTGACAAACAAGTAGACAGACAAGATTGTAATCTGGTATCACTTCAAAAATTAAATGGGACATCAGTATAGCTTTATGCAAAATTGTGCATGCATATTGCATAAAACAATGTATAATTACAATACAAATTGGATTTGCCCCAAGATCTCAATCTTTAAAAAAAACAACCCAATAATAATAATAATTTAAAAAAAAACACTTGGAAAATGGAGCTTTGACTGAGTAGAGTTGCAATGTTTTGTGCACATTGCTGCTGGTGGGATGTAAAAGATTTGCAATTGTCCTACTTCAAAAAATTCAGTTAAGCAGAGGTCAGGTAACAGGGTTTGTATGGTAGCTTTGTGCTTGGGTGTGATGTCAGTAAATATATATCTATTTACACAATCATACATATAAAATATATTAAAATGAAATTGTTTTTCTCCTTCCCTGTGCTACCGCTGTGAGAATGAAGAATTTGCCCCCCATCATTCTCCACTTGTCTGTTGTAAGACTCAACAAAAATATGCATGGTGTTTATCTTAGAACCATAACAATTTGTGATCCACTATAGCAAAAGGGGAAAATATCAGAGGGACATGTTGCAGACCAAGCTGGTTGAACAAGCATCTGAACCAAGTGATTAAGAAAAAGAAAGCCCGCAAGGAATGGAAGATGGGATGGATCAGCAAGGAATGCTATTTCTTTCAGGTCAGAAAGTGTAGGGATAAAGTGAGAACTGCTAAAAGCCAAGCAGAGTTGGACTTTGCAAAGGAAATGAAAACCAATAGTAAAAGGTTTGATAGCCATATAAATTAGAAAACAAGAGAAGAAGTGGGATGACTAAACATTGAGGATTAAAGATAATCTAGGCATGACCAACACTTAAATAAGTACTTTGCCTCAGTACTTATTTGAGTTGGGGTAGTGGTAGGCTAATAGGAATGAGGATGTAGAGGTAAAAATTACCACAGACTTGGCTGAAGTCACATTCACCTTAATGGGACTAAAACAGGGCCCCAGATAATCTCTATTGAAGAATATTAAATGAATTGGCACATGAAATTGCAAGCTCAATAGCAAGGATTTTTAATGAATCTGTAAATTTTGGGGCTGAACCATATGACTGGAAAATTGCTAATACGGTTCATATATTAAGAAAGGGGAAAGAATGTGATCTGGGAAACTCCAGGCCTTTTTGTTTGGCCTCAATTGTATGCAAGGTCTTGGAACAAATTTGGAAAGAGAAAGTAGTTAGGGACATAGAGGTTAACTGTAATTGTAATGAAATACAACATGGTTTTATAAAAGGTAGATCATGCCAAACCATCCTGATCTCCTTCTTTGAGAAGATAACTGATTTTTTAAGACAAAAGAAGTGCAGTAAGTCTAATCTATTTGGATTTCAGTAAGGCACTTGATTCAGGTCTACATGGAAAATTATTAGTTAAATTGGAGAAAAGTCAGATTAATATGAGAATTGAGAAGGAACTCATCAGACTGAACGGTCCAGCTAGAGGGAGGTTACTAGTGGAGTTTCTCAGGGACCAGTCTTAATTTAATATTTTTATTATTGACCTTGGCACAAAAAAGTGGGAGTGTGCTAATAAAATCTGTAGATTACACAAAATTGAGAGGTGTTGCCAGGACAGAGGAGAACCAGACCAGAATATTTTACAAGATGTGGATGACCTTGTAAAATGGCATAATAGAAATGGGATGAAATTTAATATTCCCAAGTCATGCATTCAGGGACTAACAACAAGAATTTTTGCTATAAATTGGGGATGTATCAGTTGGAAGTGACAGAGAAGGGAAAAGACTGGGGTGTATTGGTGACTCAGTTATCATGTGATCAACCAATGTGAATTGCCCATTTAAAAAGGCTAATGCAGTCCTACGTTGCATCAGGCAAATCTTCCATTAGAGATAGGGAAGTGTTAGTACCATTATACCAGGCACTGGTGAGACCTCATCTGGAATACTGATTGCAATTCTGGTCTCCCATGTTTAAGAAAGATTGATTCAAACTGGAACTGGTGAAGAGAAGGGCTGCTAGGGTGATCCAAGAAAAATAAAACCTTCTTTCTGAGAGGAGACTCAGAGCTTGGCTTGTTTATCTTAATCAAAAGAAGGCTGAGGGGAGTTATGATTGCTCTCTATAAATATATCAGAGGGATAAAAACCAGAGGGAGGAGTTAAATGCCAGTGTGAACACAAGAACAAATAGATATGAACTGGTCGTCAATAAGTTTAAGCTTGAAATTAGCAAAGGTTTTTAACCATCAAAGTGGTGAAGTTCTGGAACAGCCTTCCAGGGGAGTAGTGGGGATAGAAAACCTAATTGTCTTAAAGACTGAATTTGATAAATGTATGGAGTGGATGGCACATTTGCTAATCTGTGACTGCTCACAGCAAATGTCTCCCAACAGCCAGTGATGGTATACTAGATGGGGAGGGCTCTGAGTTACTACAAATAATTATTTCCCAGATGTCTGGCTGGTGGATGTTTCCCATGTGCTCAGGATCTAACCGATCACCATATTTGGGGTTGGGAAGAAATGTTCCCTTGGGTCAGATTGGCAGAAACCCTGGTGGGGGTGGGGTTCGCCTTCCTCTGCAGCATGGGGAACGGGTCACTTGAAGGTTTAAACGAGTGAAAATGGTGGATTCTCTTTTACTTGAAGTCTTTAAACCATGATTTGAGGCCTTCAGTAACTCAGCCAGAGGTTTAGGGCCTATTACAGGTGTGGGTGGGCCAGATTCTGTGGCCTACAATGTGCAGTAGATGAGTGTGGTGGGAGAACACTGTGTAAATAAAGATACGGGTGCTGTATACCTGAGGCCTCTCTGAGGTTTATTTGCGCATCAAGTGGCCTCACAAAGATTGGCAGGCCAGCGGACCCAGTTACATTCAGACTCAATGATCATGGTGGTCCCTTCTGACCTTAAAGTCTATGAGTTTAATCCCAGATCATTTTCAGCAGTATAACCACCTAGCCAGTTCTTCCCCATTTTGTAGTTGTGCATTTGATTTTTTTTCCTTCCTAAGTGCAGTACTTTTTCGAAGTGCTGCACTTTTCTTTACTGAATTTCTTCTTGTTGATTTCAGAGCAATACTCTAATTTGTCAAGGTTGTTTTGAATTTTAATCCTGTCCTCTAAAGAACTTGCAACCCTCCCAGCTTGGTGTCATCAACAAATATTGTAAGCATACTCTCCCCAGCCATTATTCAAGTAATTTATGAAAATAAACTACCGGACCCAGGACTGAACCTTGAGGGACCACATTAGGTGTGCCCTCCTTGTTTGACAGCATGTCTTGTTTACAATTATCAATGTGAAACAATTTCCAGATCGTGAGACTGACAAAAAGTGTGTTCTGAATGGTCCAGAGAGAAAACAACCAGTCAAATGAATGAGAAATTGAATAAATATTCTACAACAGTGGAATATTAAGGTGATTATATGCAGCTTTGCAACATTTTTGTTTGAGTACTTTTCCTTCTACCCATATATTCCTCTTCAGTAAACAGACAAAATAGACACTGTAAATCATCCTCAGTAAGATATCTGTTTAGAACTGGTTAAAGAGCAATAAAAAATATAATCTAATGTATTAATTCCTACCACATTTTTTTGTTTTTTCCACTAAATGTAAATGACTGATGTAGTTAGATTTTCTCTCAAACACATCATATTTACAATATCTTTAGTGAGCATCTGAGGCATCCTCTTGAATGATAATGAGGAAGGGTAATACTTCACATGTTTTGAACCTTTCATTCAAAAATCTTAAAGTGCTAGAGAAACATTCATTAATTACTAAAACAACAAGGAGACTGGTGGCACCTTAAAGACAAACACATTTATTTGGGCATAAGCTTTTGTGGGTAGAAAAACCACTTCTTTAGATGCAGAAGTGGGTTTGGGGAGGCACAGTCTTCCCTTCCGTACAAGTTTTCAACCCCGATGTGGCCCTCGGGCCACAAAGTTTGCCCACCTCTGCACTATACCGTATATAAGGATGAAAGAGCAGCCACAGTGGTGCACATTCCCTTAGTGCAGCATTGTGCCTGCTTGATGAAGAATGCTCCCAGGAAATCACTTCAGAGTTCCGTGCCCCAACACCTTTTCTCTTGGCTTAAAAGCAGTAACTAAGTGCCTAGACATTAGGGAACATGGTATATATTGAAGGATCATTGTACAAATATACAAGAATCCATGTACAAAAATATCATGCATCTCTAGTCTTTATACTCTAGTACAGTATCCAAGATTAATATATATATTAATCTTATATATATATATAATATGGGGGGAGAATCTGATTTTACTATATATACTTCAAAATGACTGGGCAACCATTAAAAATCTTTGAAGATTTTTTTTTTAGACCTCTACATAAAGCTTCTCAAGGAAGACAGATTCTGGGAAGATATTGAATACTAAAGAAATACTACAGTCCTGAACAGACAGATGCTGTAGTGTGCAGAAGCCAAGAACTTTGACTCTTGTCTGTTTAATCTGAAGGTTGGTGACAAGCAGTCTCATTACTCTGAACTGTGACTTTTTTGTCAGATTTTACAAGCCTAGTAAGATCAGGCCTAGTCAATGCATGGAAGGGAGGTCTTCAGTGAAAATCTTGTGGGTCGGTTCTTCTGAAAGGGTCACTCTTCCTTGAGAATCTGTATTGAACATATACCCCAATTTGGCACTAGCTTTCATTAATTTAAAGTACCAGTTACTTGTGGTTATTAAGAATGCCAGTGCACTTTCAGGAAAAGAATGATCAGTAGTCCCAGTATGTTGAGCAAATTCCAAATACAAAATGATATTCAGCTTACCCAAAGCCTAAATTGGCACTTCTCTCCCTATTTTAAAGAGAATTATATTTCCGTCTGTATCCAGAATTTCTGTTTCAAGTGAGCTTCAAATGACATGCAGTAAAAAGTGATGGACAATGTCCATAGAAAATGATTTCATTCAGTAGAATTTTACAAGACAATTGGGAAAGAGGGAGAGAGAGAATTGGCAGAAAAGCCATAAATAAATCCTTTAAAAATGAGATATCATTCCTTATCTAGGTTTCTCTAGAGTAAGGGTGGAAAAAAAGGTGTTTTGTTTCGGTGTGCTATTAAATGTAACATTTTCCACTCTGATAGGGGCTGGATGTCAGAACTAGTTATTCATTTCCCATCAAACCAGCTTGTCCTTTAGTACTTAAGGCCCCAAATTCTGCAAAGACTTACATAACTGTTTAACGTTATGCACTGCAAGGAGTCAATGGGACTACTTAAGAGTGCCTAAAGTTTAGCACATGTATTAAGTCACTGCAGGATTAAGGAATAACTACTGGTTACACATTATAACAATGGTTTCCTCTAACATCACGCAAACTGGCCCTGATCCTGCAATCAGATCCACATGGAACACCACTGATGTCAATAAAGTTGTATGTTTGTGTACAGGAACCACTTGCATGAATCTAATTGCAGGACAAGGGCCTAAATTTCAAGATCTTTTGTGTGTATGAATACGTGTGCATGTAAAGTAATAATTTCATCCTGAAGGATCTCAATCTACCTTGCTTATTATACATTTACAGGAACAATATCTCATTGGGTTCACGGGTCACTTTGGAGAAGTATTGTTCCTCTCTGGTCTTAACCAATCACCTTGTTTTGCTGAAATGCATCCAGGAATTTTATTGGGTTGAATGGTGCTCAGGCATAGAATGATGTTATCCAGTCAGATCTCATATGCAAATAAGTGAATCCTTATTTGTTGTCATGAAGCCTAGAAAAGCCTATTGTTTACCTTCTTGGAGTTGAACTGTAGGTGCTTTCTATATCACCAATTTAATCTCTTCTATAGAATGTTAGTTGTGAAGGAAAAACTCTTACACATTTGAAATTCATGGCCTTAAAGGAGAGATTTCTAGATTTCTGCCAGAGGTGATTAGAATGTAGCAACACATTCTGTGAAAACACCATATTAATATGTCTGAATTACTAAAATTGCCCTTATGTGTAGCAAAATCTGTTTGACAATATTGCTTCTAATTTGTCATTATAAATATGTTGTTACAAGGATAAAAAATTATAAATGAAAATTAGCACCAGGTATCAGTGCTCCCAATAGATAGCCTGTAATTATTTCCCAATAAAATAGATGACTGTGTACACCGTCTGGTTTTTTCCCCCTTTTGTACTCTATGCTATGAATTCAAGTGTTGGATGGGAAGGATTTATTGTTTGGTAGTTCAAATGGTAAACATAGGGAGGATTTGATTAAACAGTTTAAGACAATGTTTCCTAAAGCCAGTAACTTATTTAACACTTCAGTGAGGTTTTCCAAAAGGCAGTGTTATAGTAACAACAGATTATTTCTGACAGCAGCGCTCTTCATATTAGAACATTGTCAAAACAAGTACATACACAAGAATGAAAAACAGCTGAAATACATCTCCTGCCAAACACATTACTGGGCATGCTCAATCTGGTTGTCCAGTCATATAGTGACTCTATAAAGTAGTTTTCATGTTCCTCTTCTTTACTGAACCTTAAGATCTATAGAATCAGAGAGGTAGCCGTGTTAGTCTGGATCTATAGTGTGTTTTTTAGGTAGCAGAAGGAATTCATCTCCCTAATTTTCACTATGGTCCCATTTCTGCTTTCTGCAATCTGTTTACTACAAAATTAGTAACATGTAACATGTTTATCTGTGGAATCCCACACATCATTAGTCCTATTGACAGTGAGGACAGATTCAGTATCATAGTTCTCCTCCTGTGTTGTGCTAATATTTACTCAGTCTTGTTAAAGTGTGAATGTAATGTTGTTTATAAGATTCTAGTTGTCATCAATGAGCGGCTTGAACCAAACCCACAGATCTGCCCACTCGCTAATGTTTGGGAAGTTCACATTCAAATCAAGATCCAAAGTTAGTGATCAGGCCTCTCCCTCTTTTCTTTTCACAATCTTCTGCCAGGTCACTAGATGTCTGTCACTACCATTAACTTCAGCACTAGAATAGCTAATATGTTCTGAATTTCAACATTCCTAATATCATGAATAGGTGCCATGTGAGGCCCCATAATTCACTTTAAAAAATGCAATGCTGATCTAGCCTGACAGAGGAAGTGGCTGAAAATGTACTAGACAAATTCAGAATAGAAATAAGCTTTACAGTGAGGGCAATTAACCCCTGGAACAGTTCGCTGAGGATGTGGTGGATCATTTGACATCTGTAAATCAGGATGCAGAGGGCTGTGATTTACTACAGAGAATTATTTCCCACCTGAGTGGCTGGTGGGTCTTGCTCACATGCTCAGGGTCTAACTGACGGTCATATTTGGGGTCAGGAAGGAATTTTCCATTGGGTCAGATTTGTGGAGACTGTGGGGTAGAGCTCCATCTGGATACACAGTTTATCTACGTCTGCAGATATCTGTGGGTATAAATCAGGTATCCATGGAACTAAAGGGCTCTAGCAACAATGAGCAAGACCAGCAGAGCCATAGCCAGTGAGTGGGCCAGGAACCACAGCAGCGAAAGTAGCTGTGGGTTGGGCCACTGCTTGCAGGAGCCAGTGCCCATCCCAGGCAGCTTCTCTGGTGTGGCTGTACCACCCCCGGCTCTGCCCGCTGAGGTGGGCACCAGACTCCTGGGCAGCTGTCCCTGGTCACACTTGTGTTTTGCAAGCTGCTCGCATGCTCCTGGTCAGGAGTTGTTGCATGATCATGGTGATCCTTTCTGAGCTTATAGTCTGAGTCTGTTGGTGATGTTTGTAAAAGATATGATGTAGATCAAGAGATGTTGTGAGCCCGAGTCAAGACAAACTGGGTGAAATTCTATGCCAGGGATGGGCAACCTTGGACATGGCCCCGCAGGGTAAGCACCCTTGGCAGGCCCGGCCAGTTTGTTTACCTGCTTCCCGCAGCCTACATCGGACCAGAACAGGGATCCACAGTCAGTGGGAGCCACAATCGGCCTAACCTGCAGATGCAGCAGGTAAACAAACCGGCTGGGCCAGCCAAGGATGCTTACCCGGGGAGTGGGGGGGAGGGAGGCATGCCGAGGTTGCCAATCCCTGTTCTGTGTCCTGTGTTTTTTTGTTTGTTTGGTTTTTTTCAGTAGGTCAGACTACATGATCATAATGGACCCTTTTAGTGGGTTTTTTTTTTTAAAGGCTAAGAAAATCCATAGCCAATCATTGTTAAAGGATCTTATAAGGAGCCTGATCTTGAAGTCTTGCGAAGGCAAAATTTCCTTTGATTTATGGAGAGCACAATCCTAAAATCCCTGTTGGGGAAAAAAAAAATCACCTTTGAAGCCAGTAACTGTCCTGGAAGTCCTGCTTGGAAGTCAATGGCTATATTGCTAAAAACTGAAATGAAGAGTTAAGGAATGGACCCTCTGATTTATATATTTGTTTGGTCTGAAAAAGAAGTGACAAATTGGACCCCAAATGAACAATGCTGTTGAAGAGATGTTAACATGTTGTATTGTGCTAGAGCTTACAAAAATACTAAGTAATGGCCTGGGTTCTATCAGTGACTCACAATGATCAGGGACAACTTATCCTTTTTCTGGTTCAGTTTACATGTCCACAAACTCAATAATAATGAACTCCCTGGGATGTTGTGATGCCTAATTAAATAGTTCCAGATTGCATAAAGAAAGGCATTGTTCTGCTCTGAACAGAATCTTTAGACACTGGCCAAAACTGAGGCGCTTTCTTTATTTTGGCATAATTAGTAACTCAACAGTAACAACAAAAGTAATCCTAAACTGACCCTTGGCTGTTCCTACAGTGTCTACTCAGAGTCCTCTGTGTTAGACCACTGTTCCCTCTGTTTAAAGAGCCACTCCCATCTCCTATCCAGGTGGAATTAATGAATCATGAGGAATCTGCTCTTCCCTCCGTGATGCCAACTCCCGCCTATAAGAAGAATGCTTCCCTTCAGTTACAGGCACTATACCAGGGGTGGGCGAAGGAGCCGGGAAGCGCCTCCTCGGGGAGCCGCCGGCCAAGGACGCGCGCGGGCCACCAGGCGGGGGCGGCTCCCCGAGGTGCTTCCCGGCCCCTTCGCCGAACACGGAGCCGCCCCCGCCTGGCGGCCCGGGGCGGCTCCGCGAAGAGGCCGGGGAGCCGCCGGCCAGGGATGAGCGCAGGCCGCGGGGCGGGGCGGGGTGTGGGGGGGAGAGGAGCGGCCCCCGAATGACATTGTAAATCTTCAAATGGCCCTTGGCAGGAAAAAGGTTCCCCACCCCTGCACTATACAAATAAATATTGCTATTTTCTTTTTATATATTTTATTTTCATATGAGATCATCTAGGACTAGAAAATATCTGGTCTAACAACTTGGGCAGTGTTACTATGGTATCAGCAGAGCCAGAGAAGCTGGGTTTCTGTCACTGACCATTTCATTGCATTTTACTCTGTGGTAGAATGAATTAACCCCCCGAGTCAGCTATCAGCAGCCCGATATTCCATGGAGGAACATGTTTAATGTTCATCTGTAGATAATGACAATTGTGTGAGCTGAACCCCAAAAAGCAAGGTAATTCAGATTTAAAGCCTAAACCTTTAAATATACACTTCAATAAATAAGCTTGGTTGCCACATGGTCTTCCAAAAACAGGCCTTTGTAATCATCTTGCTATAATGTAAGTAGATATAGGTCAATAGGCATCTATAGTAAAACATAGTAAAAATGATTATGTAGAAGTTAAAAACAAAAAGAAAACAAATCTCATTATTTCCAATGATTCCCTATGAATGTGTCATCTTAACTTCTTTCTATTAAAACAGAAATTCTATTTTACTTCTGTAACGATGCTGGCTTTGGTGGGACACTGCTGATAGTACCAGTTTAGGATAGATTGCTTAAAGCAGGGCAGTTACAGCCCAAGGCTGGGGTTCCTTTGCACAGCGAGTCAAACCAAAGCAGCTGAACAGAGAAGACTTCAGTTTTACCCGACCGGCTACCATAAGTCACATAAACAAGTCCCTTAGACACTCCAGTTTCCTAGTATCACCACCAGTGCCACTCATTATGGGGATGAATGGTTATGAAAATCAATACCCCCATTAAAAAAGGACTGGATTATTGGTTTTCATAACCAAAGGACCAAGCTCTCTTAGGAGGGAGGGGGAGCCTGCCCGCGAGGACTTGCTCCTACCCCCAAAGGAGGGAGGGGATAGGAGCGAGGGCTCCCGAGCAGGCTCCCCCTCCCTCCTGCCTTCTGAGCGCCAAAAACCAGCTGTTGCTTTCTGCAGCTCCCATTGGTCAGGAATGGCGAACCACAGCCACTGGAAACTGCAGAGTCCTGTGGCTGCGGATGGTCAATGTCTCTCAGCGCGTGAGCAAATTTCCCTGATGGGCTGTTTGCTGAAGGTTGCTGATCCCTGTCTTACAGGATGCAGGCCAGTAGGTTCTTCTGAGCCACCAGGTCAACCCATTGCAACCCTTGGGTTGATCTGGTGGCCCACAAGTTCTAAGGGGATTGTGCAAATCTTGCTTTGATTTCTGTTCAGGTTAAAACTCAGATGAGATGATCAGGTTTTGCTTTATTTTACCCAAAATAATAAATATTAGGTTCTGCATAATCACTGTTAAGATTCAACTAACAGGTCTGTGAATCTAGCCTAAATTTTGGATTTGCAAGAAAATGTTTGGCCTCTTTTGATTGTGTTAAGAGCTGCATATGTAAGGTAACAGCTGCATCTGTAATGGTGAAAAATTACATACAATATAGGAGTATTGCCTCTTTTCTGGTATGTGGCTTTATTGTGTGGTTTAAATGCCACGCTACTCTTAAGATGACATTCACATTGTAAGAGTCAACTCTGGCTCTATGATTTTTAACTTAAAATACGGATTTCCTGTTAAAAGTGGGAGTCCCAATAACTCAGTTTTCCGTCTCTTTATTTGATAATTGAGCTGAGTCTAAAGGATTCTCTACATTGATGTGGAATACCTTGAATGAACAGAAATGCGTTTTCCATCAACACATTTGGAGGAGTAATTTTAAATCATCATTAAAGACTTGTCTGGAAATGTCATGTTCTCAGTGCTCTGCTGAGCTATTCATTAAAGTGTGTGTGTGGGGGGGGGGGCGGGAAGTCTTGAGGGGGGGCGAAACTGTTGCTTGCCTGGAATATGATAACCTCCTTTCTTAAAATGAATCAGAAAATCAACCCAGGGAGACTTTTAAATTGTTTTCAAAACTGCCAGCTTCTCTGTATGAACCATACTTAGAAAAGACAATTTCTCTGGTTTTTTTGCTAACAATTTGCACAGGGTAGAAAATTAAGAATAACAATCTCTCTCTTTTAATGTTAGTTTGGCATTTAATAGATCAAATTAGATGCTTCGACATAGTAATTTTGTATGCAAAACAAACAACCTAGTGTGTGGTTCAAGCCGAAACAGCTGAATATCTCAGAAATGTTTTTAATTAGCTATGTTGATGATCAATTAAAAACAACTAACTTGACCCAGGAAATACATTTGTAATGTAAAAATGATTGTGTCTGTGTATCTTTTGTCAGAGGAAGCAAAGTACTATGTATGCAAAAATCCTAACTAATTAATCAATTAATTTCCCAGTCTTTGTCTGCACAGTGTAGGATTATTTTCTAGACTCTTTTTTAAAAGTGTCTGATTTGCTTCTCATTTGAATACTTGCATAAAAATTCTCCAGGCCTTTAGATCTTCTCCTTCTATTTTACATATTTTATTTTCCTCAGGTTCTGAGAAGGTATTGTACCGAGGGAGTCAACTGGCACAATGCCCACAATTAATAAGCCTTTCCTTGTCAGACATTCTCTGCATCATTGGAGAGTAAGCTAAAAGAACATACCATATAATCCAGACGCTGAATGCAAAATCCGGCACTTCACCTTTTCTTCCTGAGAATAGGCATGAATGATTTTATATAGTTTAAAGGTAAAATGGTGAAAACAGATGTCAGTGTCTCCAAGAAGTATTTAGAAACTTTTTTTTTTTTTATAAAAGGCCTAGAAGCTATTTTTTTTAATCGATTTTCATATATTTAAGTGTTGCTATTGAGTGGATGTTTTTCTCATTGCTCTGGAATTCCTAGAATGGTGAACAGGATAAGACACCCCATTGGTTTCAGTGCTGTAGACTGAGATATGCATGATGTCATAGTGAGGAGGAGGTTATCCGATGCTTATAAGGAGGGAAGAATCATTTCGATGGAGCAAGGAGGGGGAATTTCTTTAACTGTCTCCTTAAAAATAAAACTCCAGCTTTGAGGGCTTGGCCCAGCAAGATGCTGAGCACCTTTAATGCCTATGTAATTGAGGGACCACTGAGAGCATTTAGCGCCTTGCAGGATGGAATTATAGATGAAGAAAGCCTTTGAATTATGTAACAATTCGGGCTTTCTACAGTGACACTTCTGATGATGATGTTATGTTGGAGTTTGCAGCCCCTGCCCGCTTACCACGCCGTTCCCAGCAGCAGCTCAGGCCCTGCTGGAGCCATGCCACTGCAGTGTTGTCCAGAGCCGCTCCTGGACACAGCACGCAGAGGCTCCGGGGGATGGGGAAACGGTGTGGTAAGGGGGCGGGGCTGCAAGCTCTGGACAACTCCCTGCCCCTCCAGACACACCGCTGCAGCGCTGTCCAGTGCTGCTCCTGGACACTGCCTGCTGAAGCTCTGGGAGAATGGGAGAGAGGGACCTCAGGGGGGCCAGATGTGGCCGCGGGCTGTAGTTTACCCACCTCTGATTTAAGCGTAAAATAAATGCCTGTTAAATAAGATTGCCTTTGTGAGCCTTAATGGGAAAAGAATAAAAAAAGAAAACAACCCGTTGAGACCCATAGAGAGGGGAGGAAGTTCCTTCAGATAAGGAAAGAGTGGAGTTGACTAATATTGGATCTTGTTTGAGTGATACAGTGTATGTTCCCTGTGATTCATTACTAAAGTATTTCAGCAATGAACAGTAGAAGACTTTCCTACTGGTCACAAAAGAAGTGGAATCTGATTTCAGTGGGGCAGATTCTATTTTGCTGTTCTGTCAGTAGCAGCAGATGTACATGAGTGAGGATCACATTTGGTTTATTTCTCCGATTTCTCTGTTATTGCGAGGAAAGCGGGGGGACAAAAACAAGTAATTACAGAGGATCCCATCCTTGATTGGTTTCATTGTTCTGTGGTGCTGCCAGGAGGCTTGAAATGAGAAAATCCCTTCTGTAGGAAGATGTCAGAGGGGCTTGTGACAATGAGCTGAGTTTCCGAGCCTTCTGACCAGTGGTGGATCAAGGAAGTTGCAAAGGTGACCATTTGTGTATGAACTTAGTGTGCAGAGGTGCAAGCAAAAGGGAGAACAAAGAGTCCAGGCAGCCAATGAGGAAATAAAGTAAATCATTTCCAAATGTCTTCTCATATTCTGGGAACTAACATTACCATTGTTATGACTGATGCAGTTGGTGCCCTTCCCAGGAAACCAAGCACATTATTTCTATGACATGTCCAGTCTGAACAGCCCACCTAGCAGTGCTCTGAGCTGCCCTTAAGGAATCACCCTGGAGCATTTATTAGAATGTAACCTTTCTCTAGCTTTTAAAAAAAAAAACTTTCAGACTCTAACCGAGAATTATATCCCTACTACTGAAATCTAGAGAATGGCTTAAATAAACATATATAAATTCTCAATATTCAATAAATATTCAATGTTATCAGTTTTAAGCATACCTTCTATAGCAGGGATCGGCAACCTTGGCACACGGGACCAAAGGGTAAGCATCCTTAGCGGGCCCCGCTGGTTTGTTTACTTGTTGTTTTGCCGACCGCGGCTCCCACTGGCCGCGGTTCTCTGTCCCGGTCCAATAGGAGGTGCAGGAAGCGGCGGCCAGCACAGCGCTGCTTCCCGCAGCCCCCATTGGACTGGGATGGCAAACCACGGTCAGTGGGAGCCGTGGTTGGGGAAACGGCAAGTAAAAAAGCAGCGGGGCCCACTGAAGGTGCTTACCTTGTGGTCCCGCATGACAAGGTTGCCGATCACTCTTCTATAGAACTCTGATTTCATCCCATTACAATACATTCTATAGCACTTGTCAGGGTTCCTTCCCCACTCTGAACTCTAGGGTACAGAGGTGGGGACCTGCATGAAAGATCCCCTAAGCTTATTTTACCAGCTTAGGTTAAAAACTTCCCTAAGGCACAAGTACCTGTGACCTTGGATGCTGTGACCTTGGATGGCATGCCAGCACCACCAAGTGATTTAGAAAAAGAATCAGGGAAAGGACCACTTGGAGTTCCTATTCCCCCCAAAATATCCCCCCCACACACACCCCAAGCCCTCACCCCCTTTCTGGGAAAGACTTGACAATAAAACCCCCACCAATTGTTATAGGTGAGCTCAGATCCAATTCCTGGATCTTTAAACAACGTAAAAATCAGTCAGATTCTTAAAAGAAGGATTTTATTTAAAGAAAAGATTAGAGAATCACCCCTGTAAGATCCAGATGGAAGTTAACATTACAGAGGCACAAAAAGATTCAAAAAATAACACAGAGGAATCCCCTCTAACTTTCAGTTTCAAAATTACAGAGAAAATCAGGGATAACCTTCCCTCTAGCAAAGGAGAGATTCACAAGTGGGAAAAACAAAAATAAACTAACATGGCTTGCCTGGCTGGAATTACTGGTTCAGAATGATTTGGAGAACATGGAGTGATGTCTGGTCCCTCTAAATTCCAAGAATGTACGAACACACAAAGAGTCCAAAACCAAAGCCTCTCCCCCTACCCAGATTTGAAAGTATCTTTTTGTTCCCATTGGTTCCTTTGGTCAGGTGCCAGTCAGGTTATCTGAGCTTCTTAACCCCTTACAACGGGGATTGACAACCTTGGCATGTGGGACCGCAGGGTAAGCACCCTTCGTGGGCTCCGCCACTTTGTTTACCTGCCAGTTCGCCGATCGTGGCTCCCACTGGCCACGGTTCGCCGTCCCGATCCAATAGGGGCTGCGAGAAGTGGCGCGGTGCTGGGTGCCACTTC
Source organism: Sternotherus odoratus (assembly GCA_032164245.1). NCBI lineage: Eukaryota > Metazoa > Chordata > Testudines > Kinosternidae > Sternotherus > Sternotherus odoratus. The sequence goes on from JAVMKO010000001.1 coordinate 240,441,628, forward strand.
CCAGAGCCCCCATTGGACCAGGACCATGAACTGTGGCCAGTGGGAGCCGCGGTTGGTGAACCGGCAAGTAAAGAAACCGGTGGGGCCCGCTAAGGGTGCTTACCCTGTGGTCCCACATGCCAAGGTTGTCAATCCCTGTCTTACAGGTAAGGAGGAATTTTAGGCTACCCTTATGGTTATGACAGCACTTTTCCACAAAAGCGCTGCGTGCCAATAGGCTGCCATTTAAACAACAGATTGAATGGGATCAGCAGCTAGGGGTCAGAGATAAAGAGCAAAACAAGCACTGGTTAGCCACATATTTTATATTGTGAGAAGGACAGTCACCAGAATGGTTTTGCTGTGTTTGGAAGCTACTGAACTTACAAGAAGCAAGACAGGCGTGCCACATTGAAGAGCCTTTTATTATAAATGAAAAGGTTTTAATCTATATAATTTAATAGCTCAACATGAGTAATGTTAAATGGGACAATATAATGCATTTTCAGAACAGTTCAGTGCATTTCCCCCCTATTCCACAAAGGTGTAGTCCTGTTAGCCTTTCTCCCATGGCATCAGAGCAGAGATTCTTCTGAGAAAGATATGCTAGAATACTGACAACTCTTATGGGACACCTTAGTACTTCAAAGGAACAGGCCAGATGGGGTCGCACCTGATGAGAGGGAGTATGACATTAGACTTCAAAGGAACCAGAAGAGCTAAGGGAGGGGAACCTGAGCCATCCTGGCTTTTTGACACGTCATTTTTTTTTGCCAGCTTGTATTACAATAATACATATGACTCTCTGCCTCTATGAAAATGTGTGTGTATATATGTGTGTGTGTGTGTGTATGTGTATGTATATATGAATGAGAGAGGGAGATTATGAAAATTACAGCAACATGAAGAATAAAAGAAAGCAGTGATACATTCGGTATAAAATTCATTGGTTAAATAAACCAGTCATACACAGTATCTAACAGATTTCATCAAAATCTGAGGAGTTTTATTTTAGATACCCATTTTAAAAAATCTTAATCTTCATATTTGCAGGCTAGTTAAGAGGGGGTTCCAAAATATTTAAGTATTTTCCTCTCTCTATCCTCTCCCACAGTGTTACCCTTTCCCTGTCTTCCCCCATCACCTCTCCTCCACACACTTTATCCTCTCCATTCTTCTTTGTGCTCCCTTAGTACTTTGGTACACTCCAGAATCATTTCCATATTAGACCACTCCTACTGAAACATGGCCCTCCCCTCCCAGCTCTTTGGTCTTGCATAGAGTGTGTCCTGTCCTTGCCAGGCCTAATGCATTCCTCGGACCCCCTCCACCAATTCAGTTCTTTCTATCTATAAGATAGTGTGTCTGTGAGGAAAGAGACGGGCTTTGCTAGATGGAGCTGTGGTGCTGCAATTGTTGGTTGGGGATACAGACAATACATGGGCCATAATAAAGAGCTGCCAGGTGGAACCAAAGAGATGGAGGAGATATCCATGCAGGGGTGTACATGTGCATGGGAATAACAGCTACCACCACCGAGTTGCTCTTCAAAGTTCTAAGGATATGTCTATTTTGCCAGCTAAGGTGTGTCTGAAGGTGCGGGTGAGAGGGCATACTTGTTGCTAGTTAATCATGATTGCACAGGTAACAGTAGATATGAAGATATAGTGACCTTTGCTTGAGTGCTGGCAAGCAGTGCATCTACATACCCAGGGCCCTGGTGGGATTTTATTGGGCGTGGTAAACCCAGACTGCCACATCTTCACTTCCAGTATAGACTTATACTGTTACCCGTAGTAGCTAGATTAAAGCTAGCAGGGCTATCCTCCTTGTGCTGCAACCACCTCTTCACTTCCAGTATAGACTTATCCTAAAAATCCTGTCATTGAAATACCCTAGCAGTTTTCTTCCCCACCCTACTCTTGCAGAGCCATTACAGTGACTACCGAAGAGCTATGAGATAAAGTTATTAGGATAGCACCAAATTGTGTCCTCTTTGAAGTAAACTGTGAAGAGCCCATAGCCAGGTTCTTCAGCATCGATAACTAGATCTGTGGTGTAGGACTAGTTAATTGGATGCATGTGTAAGAAAGGACCCCAAGTGTTGCATATATAGAGTACCAGTAAGTGTACATTAGGGACACATATCCAGTAGGCCAGGAAGAGATCTGAGAAGTGAGGAACAGAAAGAGGCCCATGCTAAGCCATAAGTGATGTCCTTAGAGATTCACCGGCTAAGGAAGAATTCACTATGCAGAAGCAGGATTAAAATGATGCATTCCTTCTAACCATGCTCTGTAGTGACTGGAGTAAGTAGAGGAGGAGAGGAAGCTGCATTAGTCTTCCTTTCATAGGTGTATAATCTTGTCCAAATTGTCATAATTAAAAATATGGAACACTTTTGTTTGTTTCCGTAGAGACTTACCTCTACAGCACAATTTACTATCCTTGAATTAAAAGGAACTGTGTGCACAGCTGCTTGTGAAAGGGAATGAAGCTGACTCTCTAGCTCTTCTGTCATGATGAATTCTGGAACTAGCTGTTAAGAATCCTTTTGAATGAGTAGCTTCAAATTGATCTAGTTTGCTGAAGAGCTTCAGGCCCAGTGAATTGAAAAATAGCACAGGGTTTAAAAAAATAGAATTGAAGTTTCTATACTATAGATTTAAGGTTTGTGCAAACTGGGGGTGGGGTTGCATTGCAGTGGTAATTCAGTAGTATGTGTTTGCTTATTTCAGCATTCCTTTTGGCTTGCATTCTTTATCTTTTCTGCTACTTCTCTACGCTTTTGAAATATATGAAGAGTGACCAGATGTCCTGATTTCTTAGGAACAGTCCCAATTTTGGGGTCTCTTTCTTATATAGGCTCCTACTACCTCTCACCCCCATCCTGATTTTTCACACGTGCTGTCTGGTCACCGTAAATATATGTGTATATACTATACTTGTGTGTGTATAAAATCATTCATACTTTATATTAAGATTCCTTTTAGACATTGTTTAAAGGGTTAATAACTGATTAATAAATGTTATAAACATGTCACCAAGATGAGTAGTATGTAATATAGTAACCAGGAAAATATGCTAGTTATTAAAAAATAATAAAATCTGTTGACTAGTTGGACTCTTTAATAATCAACAGTTATCCAGTTATTAAAATACATATTAGTCATTTATCATCTCTATAAACTATTTATAAGTGGAGCTATAATAAAGTGTAGCATATACTTTAAGTTCTAGGTTTTTCCTCTTTCTTTTGGTGATGATTTGAAAACTTCATCTATTAGTAAGATACCTAAAATCAGCAGGAGCAATTGTTATGAATCGTCTTAGCAGGGAAAAGAAGCCCTCCTTGATCTATGTAGCAGTACAATTATGCTGAGTGTTACATATTTTGCATTTATTCTGTGTGAAAGTAGTCCAGATATGAGATTTTGCAGGTCAGGGGGCACTGTTACTTTTTGATTTTTAATATGATTATCATGAGTATTTTAGTGTTTATTCCATTCCTCTAAAGCTATGCTGTGCCCTATTGTTTTTTTTTCTTATGTAATTCAAATTTCTTAGTTCTCTGTAGCGTGTATAACTAACTTATTTCCAGTGTACTGCAAATAGGGTGCTGTACAAGTTAATAGAAATTCAGTGAGAAGAGAACTGAATATCTATATCTATAACCACCTCCAGGCTAGTCTGTCACAATGTGTTTTACCTGGGGCTGACCCTGAAGGCCCACCCATAAAGCAACATCAGCTGCACCGTGCTGTATCCCACCTTCTAATCAGGTCACCAGGCCGCCGTGATCTTTAGTCAATATAAGCTGCTAGTTCAGGACTGGGTCCACATTAAGTACCAAACACTCCCCTTCAGTAACTTAAATGTATTAGGTTTTGGCTATCTTAGAGATTGCTTCTCTTTGTGTACCCTGAGCTGGCAGCTGGGATACTTTGGTGACCGTACCTAATTTTGACTTGGGGAAGAAGGGGAATTCTTAATGGAGAGCTTGAACCAGTGGAATTAATTATGTATACAAACCTGAGTCTGCTTTTAGGGTATTATGCAAGATTCACCTCCTTGTATGAGCCTCCTAACTGAAATTTACAGCCACCACCTGAATTTGCACTCCTTTAAGAGGGGTTCTGAGGAGGGAAAGGAGAAGAGGAGATTTATGTTCCCATGTAGGTAATAAAGATGCTTCAAAATGTTGTCAACTAAAGGGTGCACAGGTACTACAATGATGGAGTGCATGAAATACTAGTGGATGATAATTTTGTGCCTGCATATGCATGTGCATGTTTGTCCACATCTATATTTCTACACTGGCTCTAGAAACATCTTAATATCCATGTGTGCAGTTCACAGTTGGCTCCCATCTTTGTGCAGAGCTGGATCACATCACAGAATCATAGAATATCAGGGTTGGAAGGGACCTCTGGAGGTCATCTTGTCCAACCCCCTGCTCAAAGCAGGACCAATCCCCAACTAAATCATCCCATCCAGGGCTTTGTCAATCCTGAGCCTAAAAACCTCTAAGGAAGGTGATTCTACCACCTCCCTAGGTAACCCATTCCAATGCTTCATCACCCTCCTAGTGAAAAAGTTTTTCCTAATATCCAATCTAAACCTTCCCAACTGCAACTTGAGACCATTACTTCTTGTTCTGTCATCTGGTACCACTGAGAACTGTCTAGATCCATCCTTTTTATTACCCTCTTTCAGGTAGTTGAAAGCAGCTATCAAATCTCCCCTCAGTCTTCTCTTCTGTAGACTAAACAATCCCAGTTCTCTCAGCCTCTCCTCATAAATCAATCACCCCAGGCCCCTAATCATTTTTGTTTCCCTTCACCAGAACAAAACCACAAACATCATGGACTATTGCAAGTTTGACATGAGATCCCAATGTATGCAAAGTTCAGATTGTGGCAGGGTGCTGGCCAGGAGCTGTTAAGCCAGCCCTGCTTCCCCTTTAAGGGGAAAAAAGCCTCTGCTAGCAGCTTTCCTAAACTAGGGAAGCTGATTACCTAGCAGAGTGCAGCCCTGGGCCAATTAGGGCCAAATGGGTTGCACCTGGTAGCCTCCCCAGGGGATATAAAAGCCTGGCAGGGAGGAAGCCCAGTGTGGAGGGTGGAGAGAGAAGGAGACAGAGAGAGAAGGTGCAGGGAAGTGAGCTGAGCTGAGCTGAGCTGAGCTGAGCTGAGCTGAGCTGAGCTGAGCTGAGCTGAGCTGAGCTAAGCTAGGTAGCTGAGCTAGGTAGCTGAGCTAGGTAGCTGAGGCCAGCCAAGTGAGGGCTGGGCTTGAGCTAAACCTGAGCTTACTTGTAAACAGAGCTGTACATTGGTGGTGGGGGTTTGCACTATAAATAAAAGGACACTGGTGAAGCCAAAAAAAAGGACCCTCCTGCCTGTTTTTGGAGTGGGCGACAATCGGATCTCCTACAAGATAATATAAATATAAATGGAGATATACCAATCTCCTAGAACTGGAAAGACCTTGAAGGTCATCGAGTCCAGTCCCCTGCCTACACTAGCAGGATCGAGTACTGTCCCCTGACAGATTTTTTGCCCCAGATCCCTAAATGGCCCCCTCAAGGATTGAACTCACAACCCTGGGTTTAGCAGGCCAATGCTCAAACCACTGAGCTATCCCTCCCCCCAAAGATGTATTTAGAGTTGGGATTTTGGTGCAGTTCACTATAGAGGAGACTCCAGCTAAAGAGTCTAACTACAGAGCAAACTTCACCATCTTAGGGGGAAGTTTGAATGTAGGATTTTGATTTGGGCTAACTTGTAGTAGAGAACTGTTGGCGTGGTGTCTCTTCCCCTCCCTCCCCCCCCCCCCTGCTGTTCCCTGCCCATCCCCCAGTTTTGAAGTTTTAAAAATGTTACTTCTGGTTGTTACAGGAGGAGGCAAAATGAAACATATGGTCCTGGTCCTGCATCATTAAATTGAATGAGAGTTTTACCATTAATTTCAATGAGCATGGGATTAAGCCTTATATGTGAGGAAAGGGTAAACAAGCCATGGCTCTAACTCTCCTATCACTTGCACTGTTCTTATACTGGTGCAACTCAATTGACTTTAATACAATTATTCCTGGTTTTCACTTGTTTAAGAGGAAGAGCCTCCTGTCTTTACTGGTGCCTTCGGAAGAAATCCTTACCCTGTCTCTTAGCCCAACAGTAAAAGTTCACAGGGTCAGAAGCACTTCTCACCATGAGTAAACTGTGAAATGTATGTGTCCCAAAGCCACACAGCAAGTAGAGTTAATTCTTTTTAGCAGTCAGTTTATACATCCTAGAATTCCAATCACTGCTTTTTGCAAAAGCAAATTATAGTCTTTGGAGCAAATGATCCAAGCATGTCATACTATGTAATACCCTTTGGAAGGTAGATTATAGTCAGACTTTAGCTTGGATCATTGTGGTCATAGCAGATAATACAATAATATATTAATAATAGCATAATAAAATAGCATGACACTATAATCTATTTACAGAAAAAAGAATGATTAAAATAAACATCCTTACGTAATGCCACTACAGGTGCTTAAATGAGTTACATTATTACAGTGAGACAACAGAGAACACTTGAAATCACCATCATAATGTATTGGCACAGCTCTTCCGGAAAGTTAATTTCAGGAACCCTAGTAGTATCTAAACAAAAACAGAAAATCGAAGGAATTTACACCTGCAATTTCATAGGTTCACATATTTATAAATTTCAAGACCAGAAGGGACCATTGTGATCATTTTGTCTTGACAGTCCATAGAACTTCCTGAAAATAATTCCTGGAGCACATTGATTAGAAAAAAATCCTGTATCGATTTCAAAACTGTCAGTGAGGTAGAATCCACCATAACCCATTGTAAACTTTCAGCGTTTCTCAAGTAACTCCATCGCTTCATAGTCCCCTTTGTATTCTGTCATAATGTCATGGGAGAAAAAGAGTCCTTAGAAAAGGAATTTACCAACAATCCAGTAAAAATTATGGCATAAAAATAATAATGATAATAATAACCAATGTATTTTCTCTTTCTATGAGTATAGCTTGACAGCGTCAAATTAGCTTGCTTCTGTAAGGGAAAATCATGCCTCACTAACCTATTAGAGTTCTTTGAAAAGTTTAATAAAATAGCAGCTAGCAGTGACCGAATGGATACTGTTTATTTTGTCTTTTCACAAAGCTTTGGATAGAAGACTGTTAAGGGAAATAAATAACCATAGGTTAAGAGACTAAGACTTGTTGTAGATTAAAAATTGTTTAGATGATAGGAAAAAAAGAGCCATAGCAAAAGGGTGTTCCTCAGAACAGAAAAGTTAATGGGGTAATGAAGTAGACTAACCCATAGATCAAGACTGGAATAAGGACAAACAATTTCAAGAGAGCATTGTGGAAATTTGACATCATTTATCATTTTCTGACTATAGCCTTTAGTTTATTTTATATCAATTTACTTTATCATTGCTACAGAAAGAAAAATTTGGCATGAGTAGTGCAAATATAATCTATACATTTTCAGGTGCAGGGTCATCATTTTCAGTCTTTTATATATAAATCTGAAAAAGTCACCTATCTCTTAAAATCACAGTAACATTCTCCAGGGTGAGTAGCTATCATGTAACACAATAACAATTTGGCATTGTCATGCTTTACAACATTCAATAATTAACAATAACCCTGGACCTTTGAAGATTTTGGAGATTATATATATATATGGAGAGCAAGGATATCCACTGTTTTATAATAATTAATTAAATATCATAGAATCCTAGAAATGCAGGGTTGACAGGGACCTCAAGAGGTCATGAAGTCCTGTTTCCTGTGTTGAGGCAGGACCAAATACAGTAGAACCTCAGAGCTATAAACTGCTAGAGAATTGTTCATAACTCTGAACAAAACATATGGTGTTTTTTTCAAAAGTTTATAACTGGACAGTGATTGAATACAGCTTTGAAATTTAACTATGCAGAAGAAAAATACTGCTTCATTTTTTCCTTTTTTTTTTTTTTAAGTAGCTCACATTTAACACAGTACGGTATCGTTTTGTTGTTTTCTGTTTTCCTTCTGCCTGATTGTGTATTTTGTTTCCAAATGAGGTGTGTGGTTGACTGGTCAGTTTGTAACTCTGGTGTTCAGAACTCTGAGGTTCTACTGTGAATCTAGACCAGAGATTGGCAACCTTTGGACATGACCCATCAGGGAAATCCGCTAACGGGCCGAGACAATTTGTTTACCTGCAGCGTCCACATATTCAGCCAATAACAGCTCCCACTGGTCATGATTCGCTGCTCCAGGCCAATAGGGGCTGTGGGAAGCAGCGTGGTGTGAGGGATGTGCTGGCTGCCGCTTCCTGCAGCCCCCATTGTCCTTAAACAGTGAACCATGGCCAGTGGAAGCTGCGATTGGCTGAACTTGCGGATGTTGGAGGTAAAAAACCGTCTCGGCCTGCCAGCAGATTTCCTTGATGTGCCATGTGCCAAAGGTTGTCGATCCCTGATCTAGACCATTGCTGACAGATGTTTGGTACCATCCTGCACAGTATGGGAAGGGACATAAAAGGAAGTGTTTCAGGATTTAAACCAGTCTCTGACTATTAAGGATTATAGGGAACAGGTTATCTCACATCTGCCTAACATGGATTGTTTTTCTTTGCACTGTGCTTTGAACATCTGGCACTTGCCACAGGATATTGGACTAGACGGTTCACATTACTGATCCACTATGGGAGTTCCTTTGTTTCTGTGTACATAGCTTGTTGCTTAATTCTGCGTGTAGGAGTTAGTGCTAGATATGTGCCTACCTCTATGCTGGTCCACAAGTTGAAAGCTATGTCATAAGTCCCAGGTCAGGAGCTACTGATCCAGTGACTATGCTTTGATTGCATGAGGCTAATGCCCATTGCAGTGCTAACCTATCAAAGAAAGCAGGAGGTGGAATTGGGTGGAGTGTTGGGAGTGTGGTAGCCCTGCCTCCTGCAACAGACAAAGGGGATGGTCTATTGCAGGGATCTCAAACTCCAAATCACCATGATGGCCACATGAGGACTAGTACATTGGCCTGAGGGCCGCATCATTGACACCTTTTCATATAAAGGTACTAAAGCTCGCCCGCCCCCCCAGCACCGCCCCCATTCCAACCCCTTCCCCAACATCTCTGCCCCCTCCCTACTGCTATTCCAGCCCCTTCCCCAAATCCCTGCCCCTGCCCCCACCTCTTCTCTGCCTCCGCCCCTGAGCATGCAGCTCCCCACTCCTCCTCCTCCCTTCTGGAAAGGGCTAAGCAGCACCAAACAGCTGTCTGGTGGCGGGAAATGTCTGGAGGTAGGCAGAAGTGCACTTGCGGGGAGGGGTATGGCAGGTGAGGGGAGCTTGGCGGGCCGCAGGACATAATCCCACAGGCCACATGTTTGAGACTCCTGGTCTATTGTGAGGAAATTGCACATTCTTTCAAAGGCTGTACCCATAGGATATATCTATTCTGCAATTAGACACTCGTGACTTAACTGCAGTGTAGATATTCAGGCTTTGCCTGGAGCCCAGGCTTTAGGATCCTGCAAGGTGGCAGAGCCACAGAGCTCAGCGTATAGCATGAGCCTGAAGGTCTCTACCACAGTTAAACAGTTTCTTAGCCTGAGCCAGCTGGCAGGGGCCAGCCACTGGCTTTTAACTGTAGCGTAAAGATACCCATCCTGTCCTGGCTTGCACTCCCTGCCATTCACAGAGGTAGTTTACCTGAGTGTCGGTGACAGTGCCTTGTTACCTTTATTCTCAGTAATTAAGGAAGCTCAGGAATTGGCTTTCACACTGATTGTTGGCACTTACAAGTAAATGGAATTATTCAGCCCTAAGGAGAAAGAGAAGCACAAACTTTTGCAAATAATCAAAATAAAGAAGCCCTTTGCACTGAACTCATTCAGGGGCACGTCTCACCCCTATCCTGTTTCCCTTTTTCAAACCCACATCTAGTTGAGCTTTCGTATTTGCTAGGTCTCTAGATTGTCAAACCTCATTGTATAATAACCAGCTTATTATAGAAAGCGGCAAATGCCATGCTGCCAATCATTTGTCTATCATACTAACAGGTGCACTGCCATTGTCAGTGTCAAGCTGAATGCTGGGGATCAGTTAGACAGGTGGAGTAATTTGCTCATCTTGAAGTGGCAGGAGGGGACACCTTATCAAGGAAGAAAATGGGGCTTCACTTGGTACATTTTGGTATTTGGCTGTATGACCTGAGGTTTACACTATCCAGGGGAGAAAGTGATGCCATCGAACAGATACTGCTGTTTAGAATCAAATTCCTATTACTTTCACTTATCCTGAAAATCTTTCTGAGTTTCTCATCCCCACCTCCCTTTTTCTTTCCTTGTCAAGCCTTTACCAGTATCCTTTTTGTAATTGCTGGATGCTAAATTCTTGAAAGGCCTGATCATTTCACATAGCAAAAATGAAAACAAATACAAAACCATCAACCGACAACAACTCTCTGGGAAAGAAACTCACTTCATTATGTATCCACACTGAGAGCACAACTTATCTTGTCTATATGTCTATATATCTCATCTGTGTCTATATACTCTTATCTATCTAGGTCTTTATTTTACACTCATCACTAGTATATGATCTGGCTGAAATATTCTGAAATCAGATTTTGTATAGCCAGCAGTATAGCCATTGCATCGAACATTTAGATTAAAACTTTTTTTAATCCACTCTCTGAATTCACTTGAGGATTCATGCACCCCATTAAGAAATTAGGCTCAATCAATCTATTTTATTATGGTTGCAGTGCTAAATCTTGAAAGGGTTTATTCACACTGAGTGCCAAGTTTTGCTGTACTATCTGGATTATGAAAGTAAATCAGCTCTGTGGTGTTAATATATACTGTTGACAAAGTCATTTTAATGTTTCCTGTAGAGTTTTAAAAAATTGGGGTTATTCATCCCTGTTGGACTCTGATAATCTTGTTTCTTGAAATATATCTTATCATGATCCTTCTATTAATGATACATAATCTTTTGATGAAAACACCATTGATGCCAGAGATAAAGGGTACAAATTTCCCAAGAAAATTTGACCCCTAAAGAAGAAAATAATGGGTTTCCTGGAAAAGATCATAAATTAGAACTCTTTTAGCAATAGGATATCATGCAGAGCAATCCTTGAGGTCTTCTACTGGGGGGGGGGGGGGAAGATTGCTCAGGAAAAAGCCACACTTTGCTTTTGTAGGGCTGTTCTACCACAGATCCCCCCACATCCCTCCCCCTCACCCCCCGGGGCTCTGGCAGAATTTTAAAGGGCCCGGGGCAGTAGCGGTGTCCCAGCCCCAGGCTCTTTAAATAGCTACGGGAGCCCCTCCACAGCCTCCCCAGGGCTCCGGCAGTGGGGCTCCCATCCTCACGGAGCCCCGGGGAAGCGGTGGTGGGGCTCCAGTAGATATTTAAAGACCCCGGGGCTGGGACACTGCTACTGCCCCTGGCCCTGCCGCTGGAGCCATGCTGCAGCCTCCTCTGGACTCCCACAGCAATTGAAAGGGCCTGGGGCTCCAGCTGCTGCTGGGAGCCCCAGGCCCTTTCAATTGCACCTGGGGAAGCCGATCCGCCCCGGTACGGCACACCGACTCTTGCTGGTATGCTGTACCGGGGCGTACCGGCTTACTTTCACCTCTGCTGCTAACCCTCATATATGTCAGTGCCACTAGGAAGTGACCGAAAAAGGCAATCACAAAACATTTATTGAAATAATTTGAATCAGGAGACTAAACAATCTGAGGGAACAGGTTAAGAGAACCATTTAAGATGCTTGTAACTATCCTAACAGGTCATATGAGTGCAGAATGGGCCCTAGGACTGCTACTCTCTATAATCTTTCACTTCCAGGATGGTAGTTGAAACTCCGCTTTCATCTGACATAGTTATTTCATGGCTGTTCAGAGACTAGATCATGAAATATGTTTATAACCATATATGTATATAACAAAAATTCACTACAGGACCTGTTTCACTTGTGCTGGCAGTCTCAGTAGAGACCCAAGTTTTCGGGCCCATCCTACAATGCTTTTTACTTGATTTTGACAGTTCATGTAAAAGTAGAGTAGAGATTTCAGGATTGGGCAGTCTGTTCCTGGAGACTGAACTATCCTCTCATGCTCAGAGGAAGGCTTCCAAGTTCAACAATGAGGCTTATTAGTGGGAAGGTGGAGGCAAGTTGGCATTCCTACTTGTTCTTATGTTTGTAAATCACACATCAGTCTCCAAGACTGTAAGTCAAGCACCTTGTATGAGAACTAAATTGAACTGATAAAATGTGTGTGAGTTACAGTTCAGTAATAATAATTATGATTAATACTCCTCTTTCCTTTTTGTTTTTTAAAAATCTCCCGTGTTTCTGCAGCGTGACCTGCACTCATTGTAGTTTTTATGATGCACTACAATCCAGATACAATGAAAACTTATATATTCTGACCCAGTCATAAGATTCTGTCCACAACATGGCCAACATTTTCAAACCTGTCTGCCTAAGGCTAGGCTCCTAAATTCATACTGAGGACCTGAATAGAAAACAAATCTTTATATTTATATAACCTTGGAAATGTTGGCCTGTACACACTGTAGCATTGCAGGGGAGAGAAGAGAAGCTAATGTGAATGGTAGGGAGATGCCTGTTTCTATCTGAACACTATTAGACAGTTAAGATTTTATTTCACTCAGTGATGTGTGAAAGCAGCTCGTTAGGAAAGTTCTACTAGACCAGGGATCGGCAACCATGGCACACGGCATTGCAGGGTAAGCACCCTTAGTGGGCCCCGCCGCTTTGTTTACTTGCCGGTTCGCCAATCATGACTCCCACTGGCCGCGGTTCGCCGTCCCGGTCCGATGGGGGCCGCAGGATGTGGCGGCCAGCACCGCGCCAGTGGGAGCTGTGATCAGCGAACCAGCAAGTAAACAAACTGGTGTGGCCCACTAAGGGTGCTTACCTTGTTGTCCCACATGCGAAGGTTGCCGATCCCTGTACTAGACATTGCTGCTGCATTAATGGTGCTGCATAGTAAAACTGTAAAAAGTTTAGCCTTTGCTATTTGCACCAGGAGTGGCCAACCTGAGCCTGAGAAGGAGCCAGAATTTACCAATGTACATTGCCAAAGAGCCACAGTAATAAGTCAGGAGCCCCCATCAGCTCCCCACTCCCACTCCCAGCACCTCCCGCCCACCGGCAGCCTCCCCGATCAGCGCCTCCTGCGCCCTCCCCCACCTCAAGATCAGCTTGGAGGCTCTGGGGGGGGGGAACGAGGGAGGAGTGAAGGCACTGTAGGCTATGGGGAGGGATTTGTAAGGGGTGGAGTGCGGCCAGAGTCTGTGGCAGAGCCAGGGGTTGAGCTCACAGTGGGAATCCCCCAGCATATTGGAAAGTTGGTACCTGTAGCTCCAGCCCTGGAGTCGGTGCCTATACATGGAGACACGTATTAACTTCTGAAGAGCTGCATGTGGCTCCAGAGACACAGGTTGGCCACCCCTGATTTACACATTCATATGAGCCACTGATGGTGACCTCTTTTTTTTTAAGAGTATAGAGCAGGGCTAGGCAACCTAGACCATGCGTGCCAACGGTGGCATGCAAGCTGCTTTTTAGTGGCACTCCCACTGCCTGGGTCCTGGCCACCAGTCCGGGGGACTCTGTGTTTTAATTTAATTTTAAATGAAACTTCTTAAATATTTTAAAAACCTTATTTACTTTACATACACTAGTTTAGTTATATATATTAAAGGCTTAGAGAGAGTGACCTTCTAAAATATTAAAATGTATTACTAGCATGTGAAACCTTAAATTAGAGTGAATAAATGAAGACTCGTCGCACCACTTCTGAAAGGTTGCCGACCCCTGGTATACACAATACAGGAGTCAGGTGCATGCTAGCAATTGCCACAGTCAGCAGTGGCTGCACATGCGCCCCGCCCCCCCCCCCCCCACCCCACCCCCACCCCCCACACACACAGTGCAGCAATGAGCAGAAACACAAGGCCCTGAGGGGGCTTCTCTTACAAAGAACAAGTTTCCTCTGCATGGGAATTTATGTGCACAAGTCTCATTAGCATTATAGAGGAAGTCAAACACTTAAATCTCGTAGCATCCGGACAGGGATATATAAACCTCCTAAAACTTTACCTGCTTTTTACAGTATATAAGGCTGAATGTTTGCATGTATAGCTAAAATTGTTACAGCTTGCAAACCTCAGTGGCTAACTTTAAAACGAAACCTTGTGCTGAGCTTATATACGCGGCATTTCATTTCTCAACAAATTTTCAGCCTGCCATTTAAATATTATCACTTAAATACACAGGGGATTTCACGTCTTTTGTTGTTAACTTCAGGTGCCATACTGGCAACCGCATGTGGAAAAATACAGTTTTTCTAGTTCTCAGCTTGTGCTCTTACAATGTGTCTGAAAGGAGATGTCTCTGCTGTAGGTATTTTGGGGATGTTTGTATCATTGCCAGCTTACATCTTCCAGTGGGAATCATTGTAGAACAAGGATTATTTTGAATAGGGATTTGCAGATTAGCCAGAAAAAATACCCCCCAAAACCTACCATTACAAACATGGTATTGAGGAGGAGGAAATGAGATACCACGTGAAAATAACAGCAGTATCCAATATATGGTTCAGTAGGTTTTTTTCCCGCCATTTGCTTTAAGACCCTCCAAACCGCCTGATGTGAGTAAGGTGTCCTCTAAAACATATTTAGGATGTCGATGCATACTAAGGAAATATGCATCATCACACCCATTTTTTGCAGTGATATAACATTGATTTTTTATGCTGAATCCTCAATAAAATTGTTGTATGTTTTTATTGCTGCTTTAGGTGGATTTGAAAAGTAGTTTAAGATTTAGAACGTTATGTGCAAAAGCAAGCCACTTGGGCTACAAGTACACTTTTTACACCCAGGGAGCTCGTGGCTTCCATGGGAGAAGAGGGGCAAGTATAGACCCAGGTGTTTAGAGCTCCAGGGCTTCATTTAAAGGTCTCACTCACTTCTGATCAGTCACTAAGCACTCATTGAAGGCCACTGAAGTCTTGGAGTTAATGTCCGTGGATGTTGGATCTGACCGTAATAGAAGTTGACCACTGAGTTTCCAAATCACAGAAACTTCATATGTGAATTTTCAGAGCACATGGTTTGACAGGTGTAGAGAACTGAAATTCATACTATATCTCACAGGACATAATGACAGTCAGCATCCATAAATATCAATCAATATAAAGCAAAAATAGGCGACAGTCTATTAAAAGCTAGTTAAAGACTAGAGTTAAAATTCCATCTGATTTATTTAAGATGAAAGGAAGGCTACCTCTTGGCGATTAAATCTCATTAAGTTATCATCCTACCTCACTTCATGTAATTTCATGTCCCCTACCCTCAATCCTTGCTATTCTACAGATCTGAGATTCAAATAGGGGATTGCAGGTGGGTCACTCATTGAAGTCTCCTCTTTTTTATAAATGTCTGGCTATTGTAAGTAAACCTCTCCAAATTATTTTCTAAAGTGTAGCAATATATTCATGACACAACCAAGTTGACGTTGCAGAAGAGATTGGAAGCTTACCACTGTCGCTTACAACATTATTATTTTTTTTGATCAAGCATGCATGATGATTTGTTTTCCATCATTGGCAAGCCTTTTTGGCCTACCATGTATTCTGGTCATGTGCAACTGAAATATGTGTCTTATTTTGTAAGTATGTAGATGGCTTAAACTAAATGATGAACATCTAGTTATTCACCCCCCCCCCCCCAATAAATTCATGCAACAGTTAAACTATCAACCAGACATTTTCTCATGCCTTGCTTTATGATGCAAGCAGATTTAGTATTAATTCCTCTCAAGTCAGCTACATCTACATTCTGGCCTACAGGTGTGAACCTCCTGCTTATGTATACATGCTTGCTCTAGTTTTTATTGACCTAGAATGAGCATAAATATCCATGTAGCTGCAGTAGCATAGGTAGCAGCAGTGAAGATCCGGTTCAGCCGATCGCGGCTCCCACTGGCCGTGGTTCGCCGCTCCAGTGCAATGTGGGCTATGGGAAGCAGCAGCCAGCAGTGCACCGCTTCTGGCAGCCCATATTGGACCAGGACAGTGAACCACATACAGTGGGAGCCACGATTGGCTGAACCTGCGGACGCGGCAGGTAAACAAACCGGCTGGGCCCACCAAGGGTGCTTACCTCGGGGGGCCCATGTGCCAAGGTTGCCAATCCCTGTACTAGAACAAGCTGTCTCTGAGCTAGTGCAAGTAGATGTACATGAATTACACCCTTCGCTTGTAGTGTAGACATCACCTTTGTTGAAGGCTCTATAGATAAAGGTCATTAAAATAGCTAACATTCATTTCTATTTTGTCTGCAGTGTATACTGGGTAGATTGTGCTCATTTTTATGTTGAATATACCCAAATATGAAACATAATCAGCATGATATTTAATCAAGTTCAGAGAAAATATAAGGGAAATACTCCCAAAATCTTTGGTGTATTTAGGATTGGGCTTCTAGCTAGTCTGCCTTCAGATAGCTCCACTATATTACAGAGACTAAATTAATATCTAAAGTGTTACAGTTCATTGTGGATGAGTGATAATGGGATTATTGCTTGTACGCCCAAAGCATGACATTTTAAATCACATCATTCTTAAAAAGCAGTTATAGTCAGAAAAGTGACTGCGTGAAGATGAAGTGTGGGGTTCCATATTTATTCTTTCTCAACAGCTTCCCGATCAAATTTGCTCAGCTTATGAGTCAAAAGATGATTTTTTCTAACTGCCAGCGGTGCAACTGAAGCTGAGATTTGAAAACTGACTCGTACACCCTAGCCGCACAATAAAAGACTCTGATATTGACACTTGGATGACTATTCTGTTGATGATGGATGAAGCAGAATATAAGCTAGCTCAGTCTTCCATCCAATAATTGTGCTGGCTTTTGTTGCTAACAATTCTGAAAACTTTCTTTATCAATACAGTAAACAGATGTGACTCGACAAACAAGGAGCAAATATGGTAAAGGGAAAATGTTCTTTTTTACATAATCATTTTCATCCATAGATCCCAAAGGTATTGTTGTTCCCATTTTACAGATGGAGAGAATGAAGCACAGAGAGCTGATGTCAAGTTGCCCAAGGTCATAACTGATTTTCATAGACTATAATTTGTCATTTTAAGACTGAGCCAGTCCTATGGATTTACCTTCAAGAATAGCAGAATATTTTTTCCGTTCATAGCAAGGTACTGGAGCTGTAAATTGTAAAGACATCGCAAATGGTGACTTGCTTTTCCTGGAATAATATTACTAAACTCATGTTATGTACAGTTTGCTCCTTTCAGTGTTTCCTCTTCCTTTCTGTTTCTGTATACCTAATCTTCCTAACAAACCCCAAATATAAAAACAAATAGAAGTAAAACCAAAAGCCTATCTCTGCTTGTATATTGTAACCTCCCATACCCTTTGTCTGTCTGTCTCTTACAGCATAATGGGGCCCTCGTCTCAGCAGGTATCTAGGTGTTACTGTATTAGATCAAGTCAAAAATCTATCATAAAACTTTCACTCCTCACTCCACTTTCTTCCAAACATTTTACTAGACCAAAGGTTCGTTGTGCAATAAATGAATCTTTTAGCAATTGCCAACTGCTACATATAGCATGCTCTTGTCCCTTTATTATTTTGGGGGGAGAAAAATGGATATTTACTGTTACTGGCCACATGAACCGGAATTAAAGTCAAATGGGAAAATTGAAAGTGATTGTCAAGTTCATCATTTCCAATACAGTAGAGGCAAATTAGAGTTATCTGCAGCAGAAGTAGCAGCAGATTGCATTATAAATCATATCATTGACAGACAATTACATTCAAAACTTTTCAAGCATGAGGCAGTGGCAGTGTTTATCTACCAACAAACTTGATCAAGCCAGAAACCAGTGATTTTGGGTGCATGGAAAAAAATATTTCTTCAGGATCTGCTTATCCTGTGCTCTGGGTGTCCCTAAGCTTCTGGCTTCAAGAACTGGAACTGGATAATGGGATGGATTGCTCAGTAATTGCCCTGTTCTAATTCTTTCCCTCTGAGGCATGGGCCACTGTCAGAAGACAGGATACTGGGCGAGGTAAACCTAGGGTAACCAGATGACAATAACAAAATATTGGGACACATCGGGGAGTGTGGGGAGGGTAAAGGGGGGGAGGGAGCCAGACCCCTTCCTACCAATGGGGGCATGAGCTACAAAGCCTGGTGGTGGGTGGGTGCCCCCCGGCTCTGGGCGCAGCCCTCCCAGCCACGGGTCAGCGGCGCAGCACCCAACCCCCTTCGGGTGCAGCCCCCACCCAACTGCAGGTCGGCAGCGCAGGGGGTCCCCCCTCTGCTCCAGGGCCGGGTGCAGCCCCCCACCGCAGGTCGGCAGTACTGGGCCCCCCCAGCTCTGGGAGCAGCCTCCCTCTCTCCCCCCCACCGCAGGTCGGAGGTGCGGCTCCCCCTGGCTCTGGATGCAGCCCTCCCACCGCGGATCAGCGGCACATGTCCCCCCACCCAGCTCCAGGTGCAGTCCCCCACCACGGGTTGGCAGCCCAGGGCCCCCCCCGGGTCTGGGACTGGCGCAGCCCCTCTCCGCCAACTGCCGCGGGCCAGAGGTGCAGCCCCCTTAGGCTCTGGACGCAGCCCTCCTGCCATGGATCAGTGGCACATGGGTGGCCCACCACTCCGGGACGAGGCACCCCCTTCCCCAACTCAGGCTGGGCGCAGGCAGTGCATACCTTGTGGGGGGGCAGGGGGAGTGGCCAGGGAATCTCTGGAAACCCCGCCCCTGCAACATGTGGGGGCAGAGAGCCCTCGCTGCTTCTGTGCCTGCCTGTGGCCAATCTGCAAGAGAAGCTGTGAGCAGCTGCCTGCGTTCCCGGAACTTCCCTCGGTCCCAAATATGGGACAAAGGACATCCCGACTGAGGTAAGGTCGGGACGTTGGACAAGTTCCCTAAAATCGGGACTGTCGGGACATCTGGTCACCCTAGGTAAACCACTGGGCTGAATGAATATGGCTGTTCTTAAGGATTTACATTTTTTTTTTACTGCACCTCTTCTTATCTACTTGTAATGCACTCTGTGTTAAGTAGGGTGATAGAAAGCGTGAAAAGTTGGGATGGATGTGTGGGGTAATAGGCGCCCATATAAGAAAAAAGCTCCAAATATTGGGACTGTCTATAAAATCAGGACATCTGGTCACCCTACTGTTAAGAAGGGTGTAATGCTGTCTGGAGTGGCTAATGACCATTAGTGTCTATCTCCGGGCAGTCTGTCAGAAAACTGGGCACATACCCGAAACTGGTGGGTTGTTCTGTAATTATATTTCACCAAGCCAGGAACAAATGTGAACTCCTGGATCATTATGCCAGTCTTACCATGGAGTCACAGTCATTCCCATTAGATGCTGCGGTCTATCTTGCAACCCAAACAAATTGGAGTTTGTGATAAAAGGCCACTCATGCTAAAATCACATCACATTTAGGTTGCTTATGGTCCCAAGAGACCAGTCACTTATCTCAGATCAATTGGCACTCTAGATCTTACACCAAAGGCAGTGCTAGCACCAATTCTATAGTAAATTACCTAAAGGTTTATTAGCTAAGAAAAAGAAGTGAGTGTTACTGAAAGGTTAAAGCCAGTAAAATATATGTATAGGTAGTTAGTCAAATGGTGGAAGTGATGTAATAAATTGCCAGTTTCCCAAAAGTCTTTTCAGGGTATCCGGATTGTCTCCGGAGATCTGTGTTTGCATCTGGGACACTTCCCTGTGAGAGTCCAAACAGTCCAGAGATGAAGGATCTTTCTATGAATCCATAACTATAGCTTCTTCTCACAGAAAACAAGCTGACAGGTCACTATCCATGTGGGCTTTTATTTTGATAAGGAAATGTCTGCTCTTCCAACAAATTGTCAGGATTATGTTCAAAACCTAGGTATTGAAGTCATCCTGTTCTTTGTCTATTTTTTTTAACTGATGAAGCTGCATTTGAACCTTATGACAAGAGTTCTTTATAACAATATCTCTGCTATTAGGCTACAGTCGCTCGATGTCCAATTCTACTAATGCCCATTATATTATTTTAGCACTTGCAATCCTGGACTTCTGTGTCAAAATGTAAAATAAGGTTAATCTATTGTGTAAAACAAAATACCCCTTTCCTGGGATTATCATGGGTTTCTTGATGGGTTTTGGGAGGGAGCAGTTTTTCAGTTCCTAAATTATTTTTTTTTCTATTGGGAAGTAGGGGTTGTTTTTTTTAAAAGACCACTTTGGAAACTAGAGTGTTGTCTCAGAATAGCCCCCTGCTGTAGCAGTGCTTATGATCTCATAATTGTATGTTCTATAGAGAATGGAGTTGGCTCTTGTACCTTTTTTCTTTTATAAATATTATTGTGAGAGGGTGGGGAAATTATGGATTGTCAAATTGTATTACATGTTTTAATTTTTGATACAAAGAACAGATTTTATTTATAGACGGTTTCTCAGCTCCTGTAGGTATGGTTATTAATGTGAAAAGTTATTTGCTGAGGTAAACCACCTCTGCTAGACAGTGAAATTCATCACTCAAGACTTGTTTAGATACATGCAAAATACACTGTAAATGTTGTCTAAATTTCAAGGGAATTAACGTTCCTGCTAAGATCTTTTTAGACTACCTTGACATTAGGGATGGGGATTAATGACAACTATTCATTTGTTGCTTCTTTTTATATAGGTTTATTGACTTTCATATTCTACCTCGCATGTTCATTCCTTTCCATAATTTATCTGGAACATGAAACATCTGGAATCCCATTTTGTTAATATTCATCTTGCTTCCACATCTCTAATCTGTGCAGTTTAAAGGACACAGGGTCTCATTCCAACCAACTACCAAATGTTAGAAAGTCATAGTAGTCAAGTTGCAAGCCAAGCTTTTTCAAAATAGCTATCATAGAACAGAAAGAAAATGTGTATAGTATTCAAATATTTTGCCCCCTAGAAAATGTAGTAATTCTATTTATGCTAAGGCATGTACTCGAATGGTCAGTGATCAATGATAACGTATAAAGCACAAAAGTCCAGTCCTGAAGAAGAGATCTGCATAACTCAAAAGCTTGAATCATTCACCAACAGCAGTTTTCCCACTAAAAACTGTTGCCTCACTTATCTAGCCTCTCTAATATTTTGGGACCAACATGGCTACACCACTGCAAGTGATACATAAAGCATAAGGTTATTCCAGGAGATAGTTACATTAACTTTTGCAGGAAGTCGGATTCATTGAATAAATTAGAGAGTTCTGACCCACTCTATAACCTTGCTAGCAAAAACAAACAATGAAAAAAAATAAAACAGCAAAAACCTGCCAACTAAAAGATCTGGATATATAACATGAGAGAAAAGTATATAGGGGTGTAGTTCAATAGTTAGAATGCTTGCCTGGGACTCTGAAGACCTAGGTTCAATTCACTGCTTTACCATAGTTGTTACCTGTTGAAATTTTGGCTGAGTCAAAACATCTAGGCACCTAATGACATCTTTAGGAGCCTAGATACCTTTAAAAATCTGATCCTTTGTGTGTCAGTTGGCCAGCTCTAAAATGGGGATAATAGCATTTTCTTGCCTCATAAGGGTGTTGAATATTAAATACATTAAATATTATGAAGTGCTGATTAACTATGACTATGAGGGGCACATAAATATACTTCTGTGAAGTCGTGGAAGTGACATCTTGAAGTCTTTTGTCCTAATTCTGTGGGTTTAGGGTGACTTGGAATATGATTTGATAGCGCTTCAAAGGAAGCAATCTACTGCAGGGGTCGGCAGCATTTCAGAAGTGGTGTGCCGAGTCTTCATTTATTCACTTTAATTTAAGGTTTTGTGTGCCAGTACTACATTTTAACATTTTTAGAAGGTCTCTTTCAATAAATCTATAATGTAGAGTCTAAGTAAACTATTGTTGTATGTAAAGTAAATAAGGGTTTTTAAATGTTTAAGAAGCTTCATTTAAAATTAAATTAAAATGCAGAGCCCCCCAGACTGGTGGCCAGGACATGGGCACTGTGAGTGCCACTAAGAATCAGATCGTGTGCCATCTTTGGCACGGGTGCCATAGGTTGCATACCCCTGATCTACTGTGTTGTTCTCTTTGGGTCTCTTGGATCATTTGGTACTATAATGGCTAATAGTTCTGGGAACTGCATTTGCATATCTCCAATTATGTCTCTGGCAGGCTTGGGAAAAGTTTCCCACTGCTCGTTTAGACGATAGCAATTCTGGCAGATGTTATTTTTGGGGGAGGGGAGTAGTATTGATATTTTTATAGTGCTTGAGCAACATTTAATTTTGCCATCTGAAATAAATTAATTAACTAAAAAAGAATGTGGGAGGGAGGAGGGATTTTACCACATGAAGCAGATAATAAAAATCCTGGTACTTTAAAGGAAATCCATTTCATTTCAGTCTTTGGATATCACTCAGATTGCAGCCTGCTAAATTGAAAATGTAATTTCTCACTTCCAAATTTAGGCATCTGAAGGAACGGGTAAGGGAGAGCTAACTCCAGGCTTTGACAGAACCATAACCTCTTTTGGCAGAGTGGCTTTGCTAGCATAAAATCTGCTCTGATGCTCACTGGGAAGGATCTGTTGTTAATAACATTTCCCAGAAAGGAGGTTGCTATGATGTGATAGTATAAATGTTTAAATTAATAACCAATAATAAATAACGTTTTTGGACATCTGTGGTTTATAAAAGAGACGGTGAGGAAAAAAGATAGATGATTTTACTTCAGAATATTTTGCTTCATGCTGTATTTTGATCACACTTACAAACAATAAAACTATTGCTCCTTAACTTGCTCAAGTAGCTATGTGGTAATTGTGAGAGAGACACTGAAACTGAACCCTGATTACCACTGGCTAATGCTTATCTCTTTCGTATCTCATTTGCATGCACAAGGAGATAAATCCTGTAGTTCGCAAACAGGCAAAACTCCCACTGATGTCATTAAGAATTTTGTTTGAGGAAGGTTCACAGGATTTTATGCAGGGATCATTTAGATTCCGTCTTATATAGGTTTATCATGCAAAGTATTTACCAGTATTTGTCTTTTGTTTTCTTCTACCCTGCATCATGATGAATCACCATCAAAATAACAAATAGCCTGTCAACACATTTACTGGACTGCAGCCCTCCTGGGATAATCACTACATTTTCATCAAGACTGCAATGATTAGTGTTTGATTATGATAATCAAATGACTAATTAACTAACAGATTTCAGAAAAGATTTATAAAATTAAAAAAAGAAATGTTTCCAGAACAGTGGGAGACTGAAATTTTTTAGCCACTTCCATTTTCTACAGACTGCTTAGATCAGGGGTCTCAAACATGCGGCCCGGGGGCCACATGCGGCCCGCAAAGCCCTTCCCTGTGGCCCGCCAAGCTTCCTGGCGCCCCCCCCCCCCCAGTCCCCCCATAGCAGTTTGCAGGACGGAGGGGCCAGAAGTGGAGGCTTCTCTGCTGCCTGGCTGGGCGGCGTGTGTTTCTAGCTCTGGACTTCCTAGATTGCTCTTGCTTTGTTTGCCAAACAGCTGTTGGTGGTGCCTAGTGCTTTCCAGGAGGGAATGGGGAGCTGTGTGCTCAGAGGAGGAGGTGGGGCAGGGGTGGGACCCCTTGGAAGGGGTGGAGTGAGGGCGAAGCCGGGGCAGCAAGGGCGGGGTGTGTGTCAGTGGTGCGGCCCTCGGGCCAGTGCACTAGTCCTCATGGAAGGGGTGGAGTGGGGGCACAGCCGGGGCAGCGAGGGTGTGTGTGTTTGTCAGTGGTGCGGCCCTCGAGCCAGTGCACTAGTCCTCATGCGGCCCTCGTGGTCATTTGAGTTTGAGACCCCTGGCTTAGATAATAGGAGAGAATTTAAGAAATGTAATCTTCTGCAGAAAAGCAGTGTTCTGTGTGTGTCGTGGAGGAGAGAGGGGGCTATTCACACACATTTTATATGGGCCATCATCATTGTGGTATCTGAGCACAACTCAGATTAATTAGAACAACAAGATGGGGTTTCTAGTGGACTTCATAGTGCAATACATAACACATTTTTGTTCCTGCCTGTTTTGTCCTCTATTTTGAACCTTTTGATGAATTTTCAGGTTTATTATTATTTTTTTTGGTATAAATCAGACTATAGACATAAGACAATAGAAGAAGGAGGGGTCACATCTCACCGATTTACCTCACTGTGGTACTGCATTATGGTGCTGAGATGCGGTATATATCTTTAATAGTCATTCATCATGAGTGTGTGCATGATGAAAGATTTGTTATTTTGGGGTCGCCTCCTGCAAAAGGATGTGTGCTCATGCCACAAGGATTGGGGGGAGGAGAGGAAGACTTAATAAACTCTCATGCAGTTTGTCAAAGGATGCTTTAGGTGCAGTGGAAGGTACCAGTTCCATAGACAACTCTTTGTCTCTAATGGGGTTTTGTGCTACACATTTACCTTGAAGTCTCACTTGTCCTTCATCCTAGTTCAGTTTATATATTTCAGAGGGAGATAGTGGCATTATATTACAATTTCAATGTTACATTTCTCCACTTCTTTGACCATAGCAAAGGTAGTTGTTAGGATGAATAGCGGGTAATTAACTCCGGTGATGGGCTGATCACAGAAACCCCCTTTGGAACTGCCACCTTATGTGCCGAGACTACCTCTGAGCCCGTTTTCCCTGGCTACTTGGGACTTCAGTGCCCTGTCTGCATTGAGCCAGACATGCCTGCCTGCTACAAACACAGACCCAGATCTGAACAACATCCCCAAAAGCTGCAGGCTTAACTGAAAGCAGCTTAAGAAGTGCTCCTGTCTCCAGCACTCAGACACCCAGCTCCCAATGGGGTCCAAACCCCAAATAAATGTGTTTTACCCAGTATAAAGCATATACAGGTCCAACTCAAAAATTGTTCACTGTGTATAACACTGAGAGAGATGCACAGCTGTTTCCTCCCTCCCCCCCAGGTATTAATACTTAATCTGGGTTAATAAGTACAAACTGATTTTATTAAATACAATGAGTGGGATTTAAGTGGTTACAAGTAATCACAGAACATAGTGAATTACTAATCAAAAAATAAAACACACAAGTCTAAGCCTAATATGGTGAGAAAGTGATTACAAATGAAAATTTCACCCTCAGAGATGTTCCAGTGAGTTTCTTTTACAGATTAGCCGCCTCCTAGTCTGCGTCCCACTCACACTCCTGTAGTTACTGTCCTTTCTTCCAGTTTCTTTCAGGTAGCCTCTCCACCTCAAAAGGATATCTCCTGAGCCAGCTCAAGAAAAAATGGAAGTCTCCCAGGGGCTTAAGTTGACTTACTCTTGCGGGTGGAGACCCTCTCCTCTCTCCTGTGTAGAATCCAGCTGCAAGCTGGAGTTTTGGAGTCACATGGGCAAGTCACATCTCCATGCATGACTCAGAACTTTACAGGTGGCAGCCATCCTTCACATGCTACCTTGAATGTCCCCAGGTAGACTTCTTATGTGGATTGGAGTCCTCCAAGGTTCCATTGTCTGTTAAGTGTTTCTTGATTGGGCACTTAACTTCCACATTCCTCTCTTAAGAAGCTGACCAAATGTCCTACTAAGGCTACTTAAAATCAAACAAGTGCACAGCCAATATTCATAACTTCAAATACAAAAATGACACATGCATACAACTAGGATGAATATACCAGTAGATCATAACCTTTGCAGAGAGAGATTACATGGCATATCTAGCATAAAACATATTCCACTTATGTCATATATACATTCATAAGCATGTTTCCATAAAGCATTAATGGGTACAATGTCACAACTCCCGTCTGAGAATAAACTAACTGATAGAGCTATAGGAAAGAGGTGGGCAATTCTTTTGGCCTGAGGGCCATATCTGGGTATGGAAATTGTATGCCAGGTCATGAATGTTCATGAGATTGGGTGTGGGAGGAGGTACAGGTGCTGGGCTGGGAGGTTGGGTTTCACGGAGCCACGGCACGCACAGAGCAGGGCAAGCCCATGACCCCGGTTCCCAGCAGGAATGCCAGAGTGGGGCAAGCCCCCAATCCCGCTCCCCAGCAGGAGCTCAAGGACCAGATTAAAAGGTCTGACGGGCTGGATGTAGCCCATGGGCCATAGTTTGCCCACTCCTGCTATATAAGATTTAAAGAAAAACATGTAAAGTAGTTGTGCAGAGATAGTACATGTTTTGTGCCTACGGTGGGGGGGGGGGGGAGAAAAAAGATTTCAAAGGGAAGAATTTTTCACCTATGATTTAGTCAATAGCTGCTTCCTCAGCAAGTATCTCTTTCATTCAGAGATTCCTATCCTAGCTTATAAGAAGATCAGTTTTTAGTGAGTTTAAAAAGAAAAGTGGCCCACATGTATGTAAGATCTGCTTCTTAAGAGATACCAAGCTTTTATAGGGGAATTAGATGGAAAGACTATCTAAAAGCATCCTACTTTAATCTGAGTTCTTGGCTAAACTTAGACAGTGTCTGCATCAAGATAATGATCTCGCCTCAAAGATCACTGTGGTTTGTTTCTCTTTCAGCCTAAACATGGGAATTATTGAGCTCTTGACTATAAAAGGACTCTCAAAGCAGGCCCTGAAACCATAGACATTCTCTGTTGCTAGAATAAAATACTGGTGGAAGCATCAAAGGCACAGTTCAACCATTTCTGCTCTTTTAAAAAGAGAACTGAGCAGGGTCATGTGGGAGGACACTATGATACGTAAAATTGAAGGAAGGTTTTAGTCTACCTTTGAATATACACTGGCATTAATGTGATTTTTAAGAGCATGAATAAGAAACTCTATAGTCAAAGAACTGCCGTGGGAACCTTTTTTTGGCCTTTTTAAAATCACTGTTACTATTACACTTTATCTTCAAAAAGTAGACGAATAAAGCCCAAGGACTTGATTCTGCATTCCTTACTCATACAAAACTCTCATAGAGTTTGGTGGAAGATCACTGTTAGTAGTAGCTGCCTTCAGTTATTGACTATATTTACTCACAGTGGAAGGAGTACCTAACTTTCCTAATTCTTTTGATTTTTAGGATATACTGGCTGAACCAAAGGGAACTCTTGATGCAAACAAAGACTCAATGCCCCACATTTTCATTAAAATGACTTTTTACGTCAGGTGTCCCATGGTTGTGTTTTTTGGATGGCCGGCTTGCGACTCCTTAAAGGGGCTTCATTTTAAGAGGGTGTAGTGTACATTCAGCACACTGTAAAAATTAGGCACTTTTAAAGTGTTTTAATATGGGACCTGAAAATCTTAGTTAACATCTTTATTTTGGGGACCCATGATTTATTCAATTGTATCTTTTTGGTGATGCTGGGATTGTTAATTGACACAGTTGAACTCATCACAGAGGTTATCTTTTCTTAAACTATCAGCAGAAAAGCATGTATTTCAACCCTACCAAACCGATTTGATTCTTCCTTTAGAAGTGCATTAGCAGACATTCAGATTGTAATAGAAGTTACTGAACATGGGAAGTAAGGATGCATTTTCTGCTGAGGCAAAAAGAATGTCTACTCTATGTCAGTGTTAGTTAGGCTGACCATATTTCCTTTAGACAAAAACGGGACATTGGGAGGGCAAAAACGGGACAGGGTGTGGGGGGGGGCATGGCCCCACCTGGGCCCCCCAGCACCGGGCGGGGGGGAGGCAGAGGGGGGTTGGGGGGGATGGATGGAGGAATAAGCAGAACAGGGATGGGGGATGAAGAGGATGGAGGGAGAGAGAGAGAAGGGGGGATGAGGGATGAAGATGATGGAGGGGACGGAGGGAGAGAAGGCACGAAGGTGAGAAAGGGAGAGGATGGATGGATGAGAGAAGATGGGGGTAGGGAGCAGGGTGGATGGAGGAGGCAAGGGACAGCGAGAAGGAGGGATGGAGAGAAGGGAGATGGAAGAGGAGGCAGTGGACGGAGGGAGAGAGAGAAGGGAGGGATGGAGAAGGGGATAGAGAGAAGGAAGAGAGGGATGGAGGGATAGAGAGAAGGGAGGAAGGAAGGGATGGAGGGATGGAGAAGGGGATAGAGAGAAGGGATGGAGGAAGTGAGAGGAGGCAGTGGACAGAGGGAGAGAGCAGGGAGGAAGGGGGGGATGGAGAGAAGGAGGAATAGAGAGGAAGAGGCTGCAGCGGGCGACGGGCTGGAGGAGGCGGCAGATCAGAGCTGTCAGGAGCCGCAGCTGGGAGCGGAGCGAGCCGGCGGGGGGGGGCTGCCGGCCAGGTTTTCTGAAGAGAGAAGGGACGGAGGGAGTGAGAGGAGGCAGTGGACAGAGGGAGAGAGCAGGGAGGAAGGGGGGGATGGAGAGAAGGAGGAATAGAGAGGAAGAGGCTGCAGCGGGCGACGGGCTGGAGGAGGCGGCAGATCAGAGCTGTCAGGAGCCGCAGCTGGGAGCGGAGCGAGCCGGCGGGGGGGGGGGGGGGGGGCTGCCGGCCAGGTTTTCTGAAGAGAGAAGGGACGGAGGGAGTGAGAGGAGGCAGTGGACAGAGGGAGAGAGCAGGGACGGAGGGAGTGAGAGGAGGCAGTGGACAGAGGGAGAGAGCAGGGAGGAAGGGGGGGATGGAGAGAAGGGAGGGAAGGAGGAATAGAGAGGAGGAGGCTGCAGCTGGCGGCGGGCTGGAGGAGGCGGCAGATCAGAGCTGTCAGGAGCCGCAGCCGGGGGCCCGAGCGAGCCGGCGGCGGCGGGGGGGGACATTTTATGATTCCATGTTTTTTCTGAGTCCTGCCCCAAAAACGGGACAAAATTGATATTTTGGTCAAAAAGACGGGACGGTTAAAAAACATTAAAAAAACGGGACTGTCCCGTTCAAAACGGGACGTATGGTCAGCCTAGTGTTAGTATTCTCTCTTTCCTGTCTTTGAGAAAGATTTATATTTGTGTCCTCTAGGGGCCATATCTCAGCATTGGGATCTTAGGGCTTCTGAAATGTCAGAATGTTGGGTGGATTAGTTTGTCACTAGGTTCTCTCAAGTTATTGCCTTACAAATTGAAAATGAAAATGATCTTTGGTGTGCTTTTTGTCATACATTTGTATTACATTATTCCCCAGACTTCAAAATTCCATCTATTGCTCTATTCTTGCCCCTTTCATTATCCAATTCCCAGAATTAAAGAAACTGTTGTGAATGCATGAAATCCAAAGTGACCATTTGGTTATATTCTATTCAGAGAGTGTCTTTCATCTTAAAGGACTCCTAAATCACTTTTTAAAAATATACTGATGAGTGATACCCTCTGTTATGGCTGTATAACCTTGTAAACTTCAGTGCGATTATATAGCTGTATCTGTGGAAGAATTTGGCCCTATCCATTTATCCATCTGACTGATTATCCTCTCTTCACAAACCAACCTATCCACTGAAATGCAGATGCTTATAGGGTGGATCATTACTGCTTTTTTATAAACTCACACTCACATCAAAACTGCACAACCATTTGGGTACAGAAAGTAAAGCTAAAACCTGAAGACAGGGAGTAAGCACTGTAATTCCACATATCAGTAGAGATTCAGTCACTTCTTTTTACCAAATACCAGAATTATTCAGTGGTATTTCAGCTGGTTGGAAAGTACTGTTGAAGTACAGAGCAGGTTTAATTCCCCTCAAGATATAAAAGGGGTTAATCCTCCAGAGTGTAGAAAAGTGCTCAAAATTGCCAAGTAAGAGTCAGATATGAGCTGTACTTACAACACTTGAATTCTTTAGTAGGGGCAGTCTACTTAGCAATATGCTGAATGAATTCCTTTATCTGTTAATGAACATATCTGATGCATTATTCCTTAGGCAGACTTTGGTCCAAAATGGCATTTGTATTCAGCTGGATGTGAAGTTACAAATGCCTATATTTCCTGCATCAATTTACTTAAAACATAATGTTAAGGTGCAGTTAAGAAATCACAGTGGCCTGTAATGCAGATTTGTAGGGCCAATCCAGTGTGTTCTTCTTTTTTCATTTAAAACTGTTCAGTACATTTTCCTTTCTATGAAATGGATTTTTGGCAAGGAAATAATAGTGTGCGTGCATGGGGGAGTAAAAGGGAGATGCAAACAAAGAAATAGGAAATACACTTTGATATACATTTTATTTAAATGCATACTCATAGCAACTAGGTCAGAGCAGGTGACTAAAAATCAAAGGTAACAGCACAAACCATTTAAGCTTGGTCACCGTTATGTGTGCAGAGCAGCTAACATTTGTGGCCCACACTAACAGGGTTTTGTATTGCTTCTGCTTTGTGAGTAATGACTTGAAATTGCATCTGGCATGGATATATTAAGATGGAATGGTGGACAGTAATTGCATGTGAATGGTCTTTGCAGTTGGACTTCAGAAACAAACGATTGGTTCTTTTAAGAGCATGGCTTTGTTTCCCATTTTGCCCATACAGCCCCTACTTTGCAAGGTTTCCATGGCATGCTTAGTGCTTTTGTTGAATTCCAGCAAGTCTAGTCTAGCTTGTATATTACAGCACATTTAGAGAGACCCTGCTGTGTAACTTTCACACCGGGTGCTGCTGTTCATTTCTTAATTAAATTACCAAGAATTCCATTGTAATGGTACACTTTTTAATATGTTTCTTGCAAACCTTTGCTAGATTACTTGCAGCAGTAACTGAAGTCATTATTTTTCTTATAACAAGTATGATGACATAAATCGTACACACACATCTCTTTGAATCGGGGCTAATTCTAGCACCAGCTGTATCATAATTTAAGCAAGTCTTTCTTCTCTTTAATTCACCTGTTAAAGGAAGAATTTTGAAAACAAACATACTTTTATTAGCAACATTTCCTTGGATATTTTTACGCAATATCTTCAAACTATGTCAAAGGGACTGCAGTTCTGAGTACCTTGAGTACAAAATACAAAAAGAATTGAAACAAAAACAAACAAAAAGGTGTAATCTCTTTATCTACTAATCCTGATTGAACATCAGCCTTTTGGAGTTGGAGAAATTAACTAGCCCTTTTCATAACCAGTACCTGTGCTGAAAATCCATTCTCTTCAAACTGAGAGAAAAAAATGAATATTGTGTGTATATTTGTGATGAGATTTTTGTATAACAGCTGTCAGTAGGGCTGATTTAAAACTAACCATAGGCCTAACCTTCCCCTCTCCCTTGTTTTGCTCTTGACTTTAGTACTTTGACTTTGTGTTTCTTTAGTGCAATCTGTATACCATTCAAATATATTCACTGGCCTCATTGATATTACCATTACTATTATGACTTTATTTTTAAGTCTTAATAAAACTTAATAAAATAGAAACAATAATGTGTTCATTGTTTTGAGGTGTGCCCCGTGAAAACACTTTGTTTGGTCTGTCATACTCATACCATTCCATCCTTACTACCGTGCTGCTGCTGGCAGTGGCTCTACCTTCAGAGATGGGCTCCCAGCCAGTAGCCACAGCTCTCCTGCTGCCCAATTCTGAAGCCACACTGCTGCCAGCAGCAGCACAGAAGTAAGGGAAGCAATAATGCAACAGCCCCTCCTAACTCCCTCCCCCCAATAAAAACCACACAACCTCATGACCCTCCGTCCCCCATGACTCCTTTTTTGGGTCAAGACCCCTACAATTACAACACAATAGCTTTAAATAGCTGAAATCATGAAATTTATGGTTTCTAAACTCTTACGACCATGAAATTGACCAAAATAGACTATGAATTTGGTATGGCCCTGGCTGTGATGGTGGTGCTTTGGCACAGGACTGTGTGATGCATCTAGTGCTGCGTGTTGCATTCAGATTCTCACTTCATACCCAGTTGCCAGCTGGCCTTGATGAAAGAAAGACAGAATTATGTGAGTCCTAGTTGCTGGCACGTAGCTTCTGCATGGTCAAGACTCCTGGAGTGCCTCCTTGTGGCACCAGCTGGCAACTGACCACACCTGGTAGTTTCAGGCTAAATGTGGGGGGGATCTCCCAACAGCATGGGCCCCTTAGGTGCAGTGATCAGGACCTCCAGTGTGTGCATATACCCTGCTGCTCACCTACCATTCCCCATTACGGGTAAATAGTCCCAATCATATATTTTACATATTGATGGGGGAATGAGAGAGAGAAACAGTTTATTTATTGTAAATACTCTGGAACTTAACCTGCTGTGTTGAAACCAATAACTGAGAACAGTATTATATCCTAAATGTGTGCCAGATAAATTCTTTTGCTTCTTTCAGTCTTTTTTATTAACTAATAAACATTTCAAAATCATGGAAATGTTCTATTTTTAACAGTTCCTTTGAATCAGTAATGATAAATATTCCGAGGAAAACAAATAATATTCCAGTGGCCATATTGTGAAGTTTCTATGCAGTTCCACTGTCAATCATGGGAAATTCTACTAAAAAATATAACCTCTTTTTTTGTGCTTATTGTTTCTGTGCCAACTTGTGGCACAATGCACTTCAAAATGACCGACATGTTAAACCCCACTATATGTGACAGATCCTTATGTGTTCTACAGTTAACAAACAATATGATAATATGTGATGCTGAAAAAAAATCACTAT
Organism: Sternotherus odoratus; assembly: GCA_032164245.1. NCBI lineage: Eukaryota > Metazoa > Chordata > Testudines > Kinosternidae > Sternotherus > Sternotherus odoratus. Next base: position 240,474,227 of record JAVMKO010000001.1, read on the forward strand.
GTTGCAAACCTTTCTCTTCAAACACGGTTATTACACTAAAATATGTGCTGTGATTTAAGGTAATTTATGCTGTTTTTCCCCTGTTGTTCTGTTCAGTCTGTTGTGGTATCTGGTGTAGTCTTTGTCTCAATAATTGCACGCTTAATCAAATTGGTTTTGGATGTGTTCCAAGCACATTTAACATGAACCAAACTTGACCAAGCATATATCAGTGATAGTGAAAAATGTTCTGTGCCCTTCATCAGATGTAGTTATTTCAGAATAAACAAATAAGTTCTCTGCTTGTTTATCATAGATATTTGTTTCTGGTAACACCACAATATTTCAAAGGCTGCACAAGCATAGAAGAAGGCACAATCCCTGACTGAAAACAGTTGTTTAAGGCCTTGCTCCTACAAACACTTAAATATGAATCACTTTATTCATGTGAATAAATTTGTCTTTGATGGCCGTGTGGAATATTCACATTCTATAAAGCTATACACGTCATAAGAATTTGCAGGATCAGTGCCAAAACTGTATTTGGCCTGCCTTATTTAGTTTGGTAGAAAATTTGCACTTGATTTTCACTTTGAGAAATTTTTAGAACAAGGTTGTGTGAGAGAAGAAAAAAGGCTTTTTCTTCATTTTAAAACTCTTCCTTCCCTCCTTAACAAGTGGGGGTGGGGAAATAATATCAGAGCCAGTTCACTCCACCTCCTTCAGAACTTGGATCTCAGAAGACTGAGGATATTTGACAAATATCGACAAAAGGGTTCACACTAGCTTCTTGATAGTCAGTAAGTGAGACAGAAACATTTTTAGGAGCGCAAAAGACTTGCTACCCAAATAAAATACAAGGAGCTCAGCACTAGATGTCTACAGCGCTGAATAACTGCTAAAGCTGAGGTAGTGCTACATCAGTCCTGATGTTGGTTGGGATTTTAATGCAGCCTGCTGCACGAAAATAAGACTCCTGCCTCCTTAATTATAGCAAACACATTTTATAATGACTCTACTGATCTTTTGCAAACAAGGCTGATTTTGTTAGGAAGGGTAGGAGGAATAAGTGAATAATAGCAGAACTACTATTGGATTCCAGCAGGGAAATAGTATTTAAAAAGCTGCTTTAACAAAAGAAGCTACTATTTGTTACTGAGGCAGAATACATTTTCAGTAGTCCAAAAATAATTCAGTATCTCTCTGTTTCATGACTAGAAGTATTACCAGCTTCTGTAATTTACAGGAAATTACATCCAAAAATCTCCAAAGAGAACATGTAGCTATTTTAGAATTCTAGTGAGATGAGGTAATGCTATGTAGCCAGTGCAGAGTGTCCCTGGCATACTGAATACAGTGTTGGGAAGGACTTTAGGCAATCATTCAAAATAGTGGCTACATATTAAAATGAAAGCAAATATTCTATGAATTGAAAGTAACATGAACAATTTTCAGCTAATTAGTCAACTAATTTTGCCATATAGTTCTCAAATTATCTGCAACAATGCTTTGATTTTTAAGAATTTGTAAATTCAAGATTTGAAGATTTATACTGTTTATGGGTTGTTCATTATATAATTACTAGCAAAAATACACGGCATTGCTCGGGGTATTTGTAATTGGAAACTGGGATGTAAAAAGCCTACAATGTTTTTTATTAATACAAATTTTGTTCAGAAGTCTCATTTTGTATAAGTAATTTCATTCTCTTGCATTTCGATGTGGTTTCTCCGATACATTTTAGCTTTTTACGCGGCATAACGAATAGGGTCCTTTTTAAGAAAAAAACCAGTGTATTTAATTATGTTTGCGCTACACACAAGGGGGGCCTTGGAGGGGGAGAGGGGCAGATAGCTGAGCGAGTGTGAGGTCCATTGGAGGGGGGAGGGGGAAGAGAGCTGAGTGAGTGTGGGGTCCATTGGAGGGGGGCAGGGGGAAGAGAGCTGAGTGAGTGGGGGCGGCGTTGGAGGGGGGAGGGGGAGAGAGCTGAGTGAGTGGGGGGGCCATTGGAGGGGGGAGGGGAGAGAGCTGAGCGAGTGGGGGGGGCAATTGGAGGGGGGAGGGGGCAGAGAGCTGAGCGAGTGGGGGGGCCTTTGGAGGGGGGAGGGGGCAGAGAGCTGAGCGAGTGTGGGGGCCGTTGGAGGGGGGAGGGAGAGAGAGCTGAGCGAGTGGGGGGGGCATTGGAGGGGGGAGGGAGAGAGAGAGCTGAGCGAGTGGGGGGCCCTTGGAGGGGGGAGGGGGCAGAGAGCTGAGCGAGTGTGGGGTCCATTGGAGGGGGGCAGGGGGAAGAGAGCTGAGTGAGTGGGGGGGCCGTTGGAGGGGGAGGGGGAGAGAGCTGAGCGAGTGGGGGGCATTGGAGGGGGGAGGGGAGAGAGCTGAGCGAGTGGGGGTGCAATTGGAGGGGGAGGGGGCAGAGAGCCGAGCGAGTGGGGGGGGCATTGGAGGGGGGAGGGGGCAGAGAGCTGAGCGAGTGGGGGGGCCTTGGAGGGGGGAGGGGGCAGAGAGCTGAGCGAGTGGGGGGCCTTTGGAGGGGGAGGGGGCAGAGAGCTGAGCGAGTGTGGGGACCGTTGGAGGGAGGAGGGGGCAGAGAGCTGAGCGAGTGGAGGGGCCTTGGAGGGGGCAGAGAGCTGAGCGAGTGGGGGGCCTTTGGAGGGGGAGGGGGCAAAGAGCTGAGCGAGTGCGGGGGCCATTGGAGGGGGGAGGGAGAGAGAGCTGAGCGAGTGGGGGGGGCATTGGAGGGGGGAGGGGAGAGCTGAGCGAGTGGGGGGGCATTGGAGGGGGGAGGGGGCAGAGAGCTGAGCGAGTGCGGGGGCCGTTGGAGGGGGGGAGGAGGGGGACAGCTGTGCGAGTGCGGGGTCCGTTGGAGGGGGGCATTGGAGGGGGGAGCTGAGCGAGTGCGGGGGCAATTGGAGGGAGGGGGCAGAGAGCTGAGCGAGTGCGGGGTCAATTGGAGGGGGGTATTATTACATCATAACTATGTCACAGAGAACAGCAGGTGTTAACCTGCTGCCCAGCTGATGTTAACGGGCTTTAAAGAATTTCACCCCTAGGGGGTGTAAGAGGTGAGATTTGAAAATTTTTCAATTCTTACCCTGATTAGGACTCTAAAGCCTATAATTGTATCAAATTCCAAGTCTCTAGCTCGAACGGTGTGGAAGGAGTAAGGGAACATACATACACGCATACACACACACACGTATACACCATTTGACTTTTATATAGATAGATAGATTTTGACTATATATTTAACTAGTTGTCATTCATTATTTGTGGTGTGACTAACTACCTACCTGATATGGTGTTATTTTTCTTTCAGATTAGATGATTAACTTTATTTGAACAAATGTTGGGGATTTTTTTTGTAGTATCCAACTCTAGTGCTGAGCAATTAATGCTGTAGTGTAAAGTAGTGATATAATCTGTATAATTGAACTTGATTTACAGAAATCCTCCTACATATTAGGTACACTTTTTGTTGCTGATCTGTCATACGTACCACAAGATCTTGAAAAACTTTTTGCAAAATTTAGATCTGTATATATTTGTAGGTCATGGGATGTCTTCAGGTCCAATAATGTTTCCTTGTAAAACTGGTTTGGAAGCAGCTGGTAATTGCTTAATCAGTTTCAAGAAATCACAGAAATAAAATCCACTGAATTATGTGAGTGCTAATCCTGTGACTAAAATGAGCAGGATTTGTGACAGGATATTTCATTAACAAGAGCAAAAATCATAAAAGAAAAAAGTCCATCACTTGCAAACATCAAAATACCACATACAATATATGCTAAGTATCATGCATCATTGTAAGCACTGGGAGGGTAATAAGGTTATTAGGAATAGTCAGCAGGGATTTGTCAAGAATAAATCATGCCATACAAATTTAATTTCCTTCTTTGATAAAAGTACTGATTTAGCGAATGGGGGGAAGCAGTAGATGTTATATACCTTGATTTCAGTAAGGCTTTTGACACAGTTCCACATGACATTCTCCTAAGCAAACTGGGGAAATGTTGTCTAGATTAAATTACTATAAGGTGAGTGCACAACCGGTTGAAAGATTATACTCAAAGAGTAGTTATCAATGGTTTGTAGTCATAAGAACAGCTGTACTGGGTCAGACCAAAGGTCCATCCCGCCCAGTATCTTGTCTACGACAGTAGCCAATGCCAGGTGCCCCGGAGTGAGTGAACCTAACAGGTAATGATCAAGTGATCTCTCTCCTGCCATCCATCACACGCCTCTGACAAACAGAGGCTAGGGACACCATTCCTTACCCTTCCGGGCTAAGGAATTTATCCAGTTCTCTTTTAAACCCTGTTATATTCCTAGCCTTCACAACCGCCTCAGGCAAGGAGTTCTACAGGTTGACTGTGTGCTGTGTGAAGAAGAACTTCCTTTTATTTGTTTTAAACCAGCTGCCCATTAATTTCATTTGGTGGCCCCTGGTTCTTCTATGATGGGAACAAGTAAATAACTTTTCAATATTCACTTTCTCCACACCATTCATAATTTTATATACCTCTATCATATCCCCCCCTTAGTCTCCTCTCTTCTGACCTGAAAAGTCCTAGCCTCTTTAATCTCTCCTAATATGGGACCTGTTCCAAACCCCTAATCATTTTAGTTGCACTTTTATGAACCTTTTCTAATGCCAGGATATCCTTTTTGAAGTGAGGAGATCACATCTGTATGCAGTATTCACGACGCAGAGGCCCGGTCTACAGTACGCGATTATATCGGAATTAGCTGAGTTATATTGAATTAAAACTAAATCCTGTCCACACAGCCAACCCAGTTTTATCAATTTTAAGGGCTCTTAAAACCAGTTTCTGTATGCCACCTCAGCAAGGGGAGTAGCACTAAAATCAACATCGCTGTTCTGGATTTGAGGTACTGTGGATGCAATTCAATGGTGTTGGCCTCCGCAAGCTATTCCAGAATGCTCCATTGTGACTGCTCTGGACAACACTTTCAATTCAGATGTACTAGCCAGGTAGTCAGGAAAAGCCCTGGGAACTTTAGAATTTCATTTTCTGCAGTCCCAGAATCACAAAAGAATTCCAGCATGGACCAAATGAGAGATACTGCATCTGATCACAGTATGGGGAGAAGGGGCTCAACTCAGGGTTGGGGAGAAGGGGCTCAACTCAGGGTGATTGTGCAAAATAATCTCCCATTGAATAATCTCCATTCCAGCATGGACCAAATGAGAGATACTGCATCTGATCACAGTATGGGGAGAAGGGGCTCAACTCAGGGTTGGGGAGAAGGGGCTCAACTCAGGGTGATTGTGCAAAATAATCTCCCATTGAAGTTAGTGGGTAGTAGCCATCTGGGACTGTCATAGAATTTGAAGCAGTATTTGATGTTCATGGCTCATAAATGTTAATAGCTGTGTGGGTTAAGACCCAGGCCTTCATTTGACACCAGTACTGAACTGGGAACCAATGGAGAGTGTGAAGCAGTGGTGTTTATGTATTCTGAGGGCGTTTTCTCACCAAGAAACTGCTGCTACTTTGTGCATTTACTGGAGAATCTTTACATTTAACCCCAGATACATTGAATAAAGTGATGTAATTTAAAAGCATGCAATTGTGTGACCATATGCTCATCCAAGATGAAAGGGTGTAGCTTATTGGGTAACTAACAGTGGAAGTAGGCATTTACTATCACTGCCGTTGTTACTACACTAGTAGAACCTGACTTTTATGATCCACAATCTGGTTCTCATAGTCTGTTTAGGAAAGGAGACATTATGATTTCATCATACAATATTATAGGATTTTGTCTGTGTATTTATGCTTAAGTTTCACATATCTGCAGCCATTTGCATAGATGTGCCTTGTTTGGAGATATTACATCTTTTCATGAAAATACAGCTCATCAGAGTGATAATCACTATATGTACTATATCTAGTTGACTAGCTTGTCATGATCATTTTGTAATCTAGTGCAGTGTAACACAACTTAGTAAGGGCGACAGTGTTTTTCTCTCTACTCTAGAATCCCCGTGCAATAGTTTCACACATGCTAAATACCTCAGAATGTCTTTCTCCAGTATATTTCTATGGAGATGGCATTTTTATACTAATCAATTTTTTCCTTGATCACTTGGAATGTTATCTGTTATCATTGCTTCATTATGTTGCCTTTTACATACTCTGCTTTTTTCATGATCTTTTATACGTGTTAGTCATTTAAAATAAAACCTGCTCATATAAAAATGGAACAATACCCAACAAATACATTTTTTCTCTTTTTTTCACTGCTCTAAGGTACAAATGTGCTCTAAGATATGCACCTAAAAAAGCACAAAAAATTACTCTGAGAATGAGTTCAAAGTTCTGATGTTCTCTTAACCTAGACAGCCTAAACCTCAATTATCATCTGATAAACTAGGAATCTGCTAATCACAATAATTTATCAGTAGATATGATTTAAGAATTGCCTTTGAATCCAAGAAAAACTAGACCTTTGTCAACTCATTTTATTCATTTGAGGCAAAATTCTGATATCATTATGCCACTTATTTCCTTTTGAAATGAATGGGACTACTCAGAGAAGAAGATCATACTCACTCTGAGGGATGGTGACAAAATCTACCCACTGGTGTTTAGGATTTGTCCAGCTACCAGGAGGTTTGGCAGAACTTCTAAGGGTATGCCTTCACTACCTGCCAAATCGGTGGGTAGTGATCCATCAATTTATTGTGTCTCGTGAAGACGCAATAAATCTATTATCAAAGGCACTCCCGTTGACTCTGGAACTCCAACTCGCCAAAAGGCACAAGCTGGGGTTGACGGGGGAGCCCACTGCTGCCGTGAGGACGGCAGTTAAGTCGGCCTAAGAATCATCAACTTCTTGCGGATCTTAGGTCGTAAAGTTGTGTATTGTAGGTCAACCCCTCCTCCTAGTGTAGACCAAGCCTAAGATATTTTTGATGTTAAAGGAAGAATTGTATGCATTTGGAATAATTGCTGCATGGAAACCATCTGAGAAATACAAGAGGGCAATTAAAGTTGTTTGGTAAATTTAACTCTTTGTTTCCATACTTAGTGATAGTTTTTATAAATAGTTAACCATGCTTTTAAATGTCCTGTTGTGTGTGTGTGTATGTATGTGTTTATATGTGTGTATACCCCCACACACACACATATGCAGCATTCTATTTACCATATTGAATCATATTTACCACTTTTTTTCAAGGTTAATGATTTTTGGGGGTCTGGGATTAGCATTTTGTAGAATAATACAAGAGTTCCTCTCTACAGCCTGTCAGAAATCGACACAATGATCATGTGCTATAAGAGGGGAGGTCTCAGCAGCCCTTTGTTAAAATTCCACAACCAAACTGAATGGTTGGAATAAATTCCCTGACTTTGACTGGGTTCACCAGTCTAGAAGAGCTGTTGTATCATCTGCACTAGGACATGGCTTATCCTTGCAGCCAGGGTTCCCTAACCCTGCGCTGGGGGGCTACACACAGTGAATCTACATAGTTCTCTCAAAGACTGTGGGTGAGTGGAGGACTATGGGCAACTGCTTCTGTCTCAGATAGTTGTGGGGGAGGGGACGGTGGAGAGATGATCCGGTCCTGTGACAATAGAATATATTTGGGATCAGAGCAATGGCTGCTGCTCTTTTAAGAAGATAGGTGATGTAATGAGGGTAGCGCAGCTTAAACACTACTTTTTTTTTTTTTTAGGATGGGGAGCTGGAGAGGGAACAGAATGTTTCAAACACCTCTACTGATTTCTTAGAAGGTCAGGGAGAAGCCTGATGATCTAGAATCTCTTTTAAGTCTGTGAGTCGATGGCTACATATGCATGGCTGAATGAGTGTGTACATATAAATATGAGTGAGTAGATGCCCAAGGGTGTACGTGCATACCTGTGTGCAGGTGGGTTCATGCATGCAGGCAAGAGAGTATGTGTGAGTTACGCTGGTTCAGTCAAACTGTCATTCTGTACACAGAGGGGGAAAAATAAGAAGACACTGCTGGACTAATAAAAATACTTATGAAGTATAAACAACATTTCAAAAGGACCAGATTTCCCCAAATGGCTGATATTAAATATTAAAGAAATATTAAATATTAAATATAATATATATAAATATAAATAAATATAATATATTATATATATATATTAATATATATATAATATATTATATTTAATATTTAATATTAAATATTAAATATATATTATATTTAATATTAAATTTAATATATTATATATTAATTTAATATATTATATTTTATTTAATATATTATATTTAATATTAAATATTAAATATAATATAATATATAATATATAATATATTATATTATATTATATAATATAATTAAATAATATTAAATATTAAATATTAAATATTTAAATATTAAATATTAAATATTAAAGAAATATTAAAGAAATATTAAATATTAAATATTAAAGAAATATTCCAAATAGAGCCTCCCTATTTATCTTTCTTCAAGTTGTTACCTTTTGAAATATGCAAGTGGAATGTCCAATTAAATTTAGCATAAACTAACATATATATATATATATATATATATATATATATATATATATATATATATATATATATATATATATATTTATTTCTGACGAAGTATCAACCCCTGCAGAAAAGCATAGCTAGCATAAATTTGTTTGCCCCACCTTCATTATGGTTAGGTAAATAAATTTGAGTGGACAAGCTGGGAAGGAAGTAATGCATGGATTTGATAGGCACCTCTTTCTACCTCCTCCCTTTTGTAGGTCTTTGTAGGTACATGTACCACAGATCAGCTAAAGGAGACTATTTTCAAGGAGCCTTAGAAGTCCATCATGAACAACATGGCAATTTTATTTCTCTATTTATTTATTTTGATTAATTAAAGAATCCTCTTTAAGCTCTGGCTGATTTACCATTTCAAGCCAAAAATAAAATCTTATTACATACTTGGTGAATGCAATGTATTCTGTGAAATTAATAGACTGTGTGCAACAACAGCATAAAAAGTTAATTATTAACAATAGTCATCAACAATTCAGCCACCTCCCTATTCCATAAATCTGATTTCTCTCCAAAGCCTGTTGAAGTCAGTCAAGAATGAGGTCAGGCCCACAATGCTGCAGAGGAAAAGATGAGCTTTGTGGACTTTATTAGACCATTTTGAAGTAAATGGGAAGAGGGAAATAGAAACATTGTCTTTAATTTATTTGCTTTGTTTGCTCACTCAATCCAATTGTGAGTTTGGATGTTCAGCAAAGAAATGGGCCTTTCCTTCTACTTCAGTGCATTAACTTCCTTTTTTCTTTTGCCAGCAGAAATAGATGGCAATTTCAGTGGTACAAAAATTTCAGAAGTTTTTTACCCTTGAAAACTAACCTAAAATAATATGAAAATCAAAGTCTTAGTATTCCACTGCACGCAGAATGTAAATGAATTATTGTAGTGTTGTACAAGTGCATGGCATGAAACTAACAATAGAAATGGGGGACATTAGAATTGCACATCTGTAAGTGTTTGTCTTAGTTTGCAATGTATAGCCAAACAAACATCCATTATTTGAGACGTTCATTTCTAATATTTGTTGTTTAAAAGTTCCAATAGGAGCACAACGTAATATCTGAGAAATAAAAAAAAGGGCTAGCCAAACTTCGATCCTGCCTTGCCATTCACAGAAGTACAGAGGAGCTGTTACCCTAACTGATGGATTGTTACAAGTTTTCTTTCCTCTTACATTTGTCTCTTTGTACAGAGAACACTGAAAATCTGATTTCTAAAGGAGACTGCCAGATCTGTAATATAATTTAAGTATTTATAACATAGGGTTGGGCAATAATTTAAGGGCCTTTATCAGGTTTAAAAGCATTTCCTAACTATTTTTACTTATAACACTTGAAAACATTTAATTAAAAATACTTTTAAAAAAATTGTGCTGCTTGTTAAAGTTTTGCAGTTCTTTGCTTGGAAAATGAAAAGAGACTAATTATATTTCTGAATAGCTCTCTCTGTGCATTATCAATGTGCCCTGCCATTGTGGTGTTTAGGTACCAGTTGTTACAGACTAGACAGTTTAACTTTTGTTTATAATCCCTTTTTCATCAATTTTACTGTTGGTATTTATGCACGAGCACAGTGCTTTGGTGTTTAGATAGAATGCTTGCTTTTGTTAAATGGATCAATTGTTTTAAAAGCATTGTTTCCAACAGGGTGTGTTTGTCTGTTGTTGTTTTTTTTTTTTTTTTTTTAGAAAACACGTCTATTGATCTTACATTTTGTAAAAAAAAAAAAAAAACTTATTTAACAGAACGGAACTCTGAGATAAAGGGATAATGACAGCTTCAATTTAAGTGTTATCTCCCTTACCTGATAAATTACCATGATCATCACTCCCACTATATCAGCAAATTTGATTTAAGGAGCTACTTTTGAAGTCCTGTCAGAAGTAAGTGCCTGTAAATGAATAAGTAAACTTTACTCTCAGGAGTAATTCCACTGAAGTCAATTAGGTTACTTGTGTGAGAGAGGATTATTCCTCTGATCACAGATTGTTGGATTAGGCTCTCGTGAAAGGAAAAGTAGACACAATTCTCTGTTATTAAACAGAGATTAAAATCATAGGACCTAGTCCTCAAAACGTTACTTGTGTGTGAGGTTATGTGTGCATGTGTAAAGGTTTGCAGGACTGGGAGCGAGACACAAAGCTGACTAAGCAGTGGAAATTGAGAAATTGAAAATTCTCAGAAGGACTGAATATTCAAAAGTACTGAGTAAAAGTACTTAGAAGTAATCATTTGAACTCCAGAAGTGGTTTAAATTCTTCTGTGGTATCTGGAGGTATGCCTTAGCTATGGACCATGTCACTAAGTAACTGGAAAAAAATAGTGAGGAGTACTTGTGGCACCTTAGGTCTCACAAGAACTCCTCATTCTTTTTGTGGATACTGACTAACACGGCTATTATTCTGAAACCTGTAGTAACAGAGTACATCACATGAATTTTTTTTTAAAAATGAAGTCAATGTCCACCTTCAGATTGATGCTTTGTTTTCAGAAACCCTGTTAGTTGTGCCAGCAGGTTGAAAATCAGTGTAATGCACCAAAGATCTGGGAAGAAACAGAATTTGAGTGTGTCCTAGAATTGGTTAGAAAATAGGGTTGTGCGGGGGGGGGGGGGGAGAGGGAGATTGTTTTGTGAATTTTGGCTCTTGTTTTTTTCAATTAAATTGTCCAGACAGCCCCTCAAAACACATTGATTTTGAAAATAGGATTTGAGTGTCAGGCTGCTTTGTATGTTGTCTCTTTGGATTTATCCTTCTGCCTGTTCTTGCACCTGCTGTTCTCTTCTGATCTTAGCTCTTGGAACTGTCCAGTTCTCTTATGCTTCTCCTTGGCTACAGCCTACACCTGGTTTTTCAATTGATGGAACACTGTGTGCACGTATGTCTCAAGATCGTCCCAAAAATTTTAGAAATAGTGTGTGTTTATTTTGTGTGTGCATAACCCTGCTGACCCAATCATTAATGTAAAGAAGGAATTCAATAAATAAATAATAGGTTACCTATGTCTTTTAATCCACCAGAACAAATTCTTAGTGAAATGAACAAATACAGGTCAGGCAGGTAGCTGAGCAGAGTTTGGCTCCTTGCCAATTAAGGCTTGATCCAAAGCCCACTGAAGTTAACGGGTGGGTGGTTTGAGAGTGTGTTTGTGTGCGTGCTTTGGTTTAGTCCTTTAGTGCACAGAGGTTCGCTGTTCAATGTTTAGCCATATTGTTGATAGAATCCAGAAACAAAAATAATTAGCTGTTGTTTGTATGCTGTTGATGTAGTTTTGAATTGTTAAAATATTTTAGAGAAGTAACAGTTGACATACTTTCAGTTTTGTCAGTGTAGATGTGGTAAGTTGCGAAAGAAGAACTTGGTAACACATCGAATTAAATCTACAGCTTTGTTATAGAAAATGGTTTTAAATCCAGAGACTTCTGTTAAGCAGCTTGAAATTAAAGATGAAATATATAATCATGCTGCCCTCCCATCCCCACATAATGTAAATGTCCCAAACCCATCAGAAACTGAAGAATTTGAATCAAATACAGCAACCAACTGTTGCCAAATTCTGGAATCTCTGCTAGGATGCCTCACTGATATTAGACGTCACACAAGGCTGGATCTCAGTATGAATAGCTGTTCCCTGTCACTGTATTTGACGCATGACCTGAAGTAGTTTTACAAAGTGATCTGGTGTGCAGTGTATGAATTTCTGCGATAAGCCTTATTTCTTTGTAGGGATGAAATCCCAAAATCAATGTCAAATTGAAATCTAAACTCTCAGAGATTGGGGGATTAGTGGGAAAGGTTTTAATAAATGTGAATTTTAGATTTTACCCTGGGAAATTTGGCAGATAGACCAAGTGTGAAATTCATGGGAGCAGATGGCTGATTAAGATATCTGAAGACATAGCACTAAGAAGATCTAAATCAAAATAGGGAATAACATTTTGATGGAATGAGAAAATATTCTGTGTTTCACCTGGATTTATAACACGGACCTACTGGCATTGAGAATTTGAGAAAATTAAGTTATTGCCTGCACCTTTGTGAAACTGAATGATAACATTCCAATATATCTCAGTAAAAAGAGCATCAAACTTAATTGCTTCTATTCAAGTAACTTTTTTTTTTTTACATTTGAACTATACACACACATGCACACACACACAACGTGGATACAGCACAATAAAATAGCCAGCAGAGTAAATCAGTAAGGTGAAAGTCTTTATATACTGTAGCAAAAACATTGCAGCACAGAATAAATAAAAAAGCACAATTTAGATACAATTTCTTTCTATTAAATTGTATTCACCAAGGCGCTACAAAAGTTGATTTTGGCAGTGATTGCCTAGAATCTCTGGAATTAGAAGATTTTATTTGTTACATATATCTACTGCAGTACTATATGTGTATAAAATATGCCTTTCACTGATCATTATTGACTTATTGTGTCACCATGCTTAACGCAGCAATTTTGGCTTTGCTAAAAATGTGTTTCTTTATATAATACATTTTATATTGGCATTTAAGGAGCAAACTTAGAACTATGATTGGCAAATCATTCATGTGAAAATAGTGGAAAGTTATCTTAAAGGAGCTTTCTGTTTCTTGAGGTAACTGTGGAATTATCAAATGAAAAGGGAGTAACAAAATTGCTAATAGAAGAGATGGAATTTTATTAGAAGCCTTATCATCAGAAAGGCTGGGCCCCGTGGCTACTAATGTCAAATTGGAGATCTGTCTCCACTTTTTTGTTTATATTTTAAAAATCCATCATAGTTAAAAAAACAAAAAAATAAATTCTAGGCTGGAAAATGACGGCAAGGGACAATTTGGCTTGGAATGCAATGGATCTGTGTTTCTCAATGACCTGTCTGTGGTCCCCGAGATCTCCCTCATACAGTTTAGGAAGGTAGCAAGCCGGTCCCTGGTATCAAAAAGGTTGAGAAACACTGCAGTAAATGATGTATTGTAAGGGGGGGAGGGCTTATCCAACACCTATTGAAGCCATAGGGAATCTTTCTGTTGACTTCAAAATGCAGTGAATCAAGTCCCCATGATCCTTGTCCTATCTAGATTGTGTGGGACATATTTTCCTTCACCTCTGCATGAGTGTGCAAGAGAGAGGGCACTGGAGAATTTCCCCTCTTTTGCATACCTAGTGCAAGAATCTTGCCCAATCATCAGGAAATGCAACTCTTTGTTGCTGTGAATGCTATTTTGAGCCTGAAGTGTGGTGAGGGATGAGCCAGGGCTTCACTCCTAGTTCTCCTTCTGCAGACAGAGCTGATCAGTCACAGAGGGATGCAGTGACCATCTTTAAAGTCAGCAAAGTGGTTATTCTTAAATTTTGTGGGATTGTGCCTCAGTGAGATACTCACACAACCCCCAAGCAAATGGCTGTAGCAAAAATACTGCAGTTAAGTTCAGTGACAGTTGAGTTAAATTTGTCGAAATTACACATGGTGGTCTTCAGTGACCTAATTATCAATTTCTCTTTTTTTTTATTTCCCCTCTTGCTTTATAAAAAAGCTTCCGCACTCTGTTCACCATTCTAGTTAGAATTTGGCTTCATCTAATTATAATTGTGAGTTCCTAGCAGTGCTTGGTGTACATAGAGTAAAGTTTGTTTTAGAAAAGAGCACAAGAGATTCTACACCCAGGCAAGGATTATTTTCTTATTAGAGATATGGTTGGGGGGAGGAGACATGTAGTGAACAGCCTACAGTAATTACAAATCACTGAAACAAAGTCTCACCAACTGTAATACCCTTACATCTGATATTTTTTTTAAGATATTAATAAATATCAGTGTAAATTTTCCTCTTAGCTCTGAAATATCAGCACAGGGATTTCACCTCTAACCAGAAGCTGTAAAGCATGGGTGTCCAACCTTTTGGCTTTCCTGGGCCACATTGGAAGAAGATGAGTTGTCTTGGGCCACACATAAAATACACTAACACTAACGATAGCTGATGAGCAAAAAAACCACAAAACATAGAATAGATAATGTACATATCTAAGTAATAAAACTTCATTAATTTTTTGATATTTTTATTATAAAAGTAAAAGAAAAAAGGGCACCATAAAACTAGTGGGATATTTGACATTGTTTTTGGGACACTAATGCTTCAATATCTGGTTCGATGGAAGTAGTTGCAATTCTCAGTGAGTTCTCAAGGTGCTCATCAGATATTTTCGTTCTAATTTTACTCTTCGTGTGCTTCATCCTTGAAAAAAGCTGCTCACAAATGTAGGTGCTCCCAAAAAGCGATGACATGAATAAGGCATGATTGTGAAGTGAGGGATATTTTTCTCTGGGAAGATACGTCTTATAAAAGTCCAGTAAAGAGACATGATCAAATTTTTCTTTAAGTTGAATGTCAGATTGCAGCTCTATGCATTCCATTTGAAAATTGGCAGGTAACATATTTATGTTGACTGAAAATGGAGTCGCAAATATACCAAAATATTGATTATTTTTCCGGAAACCTTGAAACCTGTTCTCAAATTCCTGTATCAAATCGAAAAGCGAGGCTGCATATTTTTCGATGTTCACAGGACCGTGTTTAGCCAACGTATCAAAATGCATAAAATTGTTTGCCTTAATTTGAGATTGCCATAGTTTCAGTTTCATTTCGAACGCTGTTATGGTTTGAAACATTGTATTGATAAGTTGGTTTTCACCTTGAAGACGCATGTTTAACTCATTTAAATGAGCAGTCAAGTCTACTAAAAATGCTAAATCTGTGAGCCAGTTTTCATCGTCAAGTTCTGGCACAAATTTTGTTTTTGATTCCATAAACGACTTGATTTCATTTCGCAAATCATAAAATCTTTTCAACATTTTGTCTCGACTTAGCCATCTTACTTCCGAAAAGTAAATGATGTCCCCATAGTCAGCATCCATACTTTTAAGAAATTCCTGGAATTGGCAATGATTCAATCCCTTGACCCTTATGAAATTCACAGCCTTGATGACAATTTGCATGACGTTATCCATTTTTAAAGCTTTTGCGCATAAATTTTCTTGGTGTACTATGCAGTGATATTTCATCAAACGTAAGTTTTGGGCGGCAATTGCATCGTCTTCTATTAATTTTACAAGTCCCTCTCTTTTACCTACCATTGTCGGGGCACCATCAGTAGCTATACCAGATATGTTCACAATTGACAAAGAAAATCGCTTTAACGTATTTTTCACTGCTTCGTATAAATCTCTTGATTTAATTGTGTCTTTTAATGGCATTAAAGAAGCCATTTCTTCAGTGACATTATATTAGTCATCAATACCTCTAATAAAAATTGCCAATTGAGCTGTATCTGTAGCATCAGTGCTTTCGTCCATCGCCAAAGCATAACATTTAAAATTAGCAGCTTTACTCACCAAACCTCTTTTGATAGATTTTCATATTTCATCAATTCGCCTGGCTATAGTCTGGTGAGACAAACTGATTTTAGAAAAATCCCCTTTTTTATCAGGGCAAATTATATCTGCCACGCTTTCCATACATTGCTTAATAAATTCACCATTGGCATATGGTTTTGATTATTTTGCTATCAGATTTGCTACCACATAACTAGCTTTTACAATAGAGTCCGTTTGAGTTGTAACTTTTTAAAAAAAAACTTTGTAGAGATGATAGACTTTTTTTCAGTTCCGCTATTTTGTCTTTACGACACATTCCTTGATACACACTAAATTTCGCATCATGTTTTTGCATATAATGCCTTTTCAGATTGTAGTCTTTGAAAACTGGCACAAATTCCCTACAAATTAAGCAGAGTGCCTTAGTATTTGCCTCGACAAAAAAGTAGTCATCTGTCCACTTTTCGTTGAACAATCTTCCTTCTTCTATAATTTTTCTTTTTTTGGGTTCTGTTTTCTTTTGAGACGCTGTGAAAGCCATGCTGGAATTAAAAAAATAATAATAAATATGCAATTATATTTACTTTATATTTTTATATAAAATATATTTTATATTATGAAAATTAATAGAAAATTAGAAAGCAAGGTTTAATAATCAAATAAGAATACTTACATGTCTTCTAAATAACAATA
This sequence comes from Sternotherus odoratus, assembly GCA_032164245.1. NCBI lineage: Eukaryota > Metazoa > Chordata > Testudines > Kinosternidae > Sternotherus > Sternotherus odoratus. Next base: position 240,490,819 of record JAVMKO010000001.1, read on the forward strand.
GACATCTATCGTTTACAAAGGTAGGTTGAAATATTATCGATAATCGCTGCGTTTTACTCGCCAAATCGCCACAAGCACACGTAACGTCTGCACCTTTCTTCGATGTCAATTCGACTATCTGCACATTGGAAGCCGTACACTGCAGAAAAACTTAAGCCACACAAGCGTACAAATAGCGAGAGCATATGGCACGCGGCGGCGTTATGCCTAGTACACACAAATTCTTTGTCACAATTCATTTTACGCGACATTAGAGTCCTCTTGCTCTTTATTTTATTAGTCAATTTTATCAGTTTTTCATTTTTTTTGGTCGAACTGTTTGCAATGATAATGCAAATTACGAATAATACTCCGGTATTTGTGGACGTAATCTCATAACGTTGTAAGTTTACGATTTTGTGTTGGGCTGCATTCATAGCCGTCCTGGGCCGCATGCGGCCCGTGGGCTGCAGGTTGGACAAACCTGCTGTAAAGCATCCAGATAACAAATGTATCTGTAGGAGGTGTTAAATTCTCTTATTCACTGAACACTGTGGTAGAGAATGAGAACCCACTCTGTTCAATGTGTTTTTTAAACCTGTGTTCTACCATCTTTCCTTTGGCACACCCTCTTTTTGTGGCTATTTTCTCAAATGAGGAGCCACACATGACAAGACACTTGATGGTGTTGACATTGGCAGCAAATGTGATGGACAGCACCAAACCTTGCTGTGGCCTACCTCCCGCTAATTAGCTGTTCGAAGGAACTCTGTGCCCCAGGCACAGTCTTATCAGTAAAGGACATCTTTGCCATTCACACTGACAGCTGTGATGCAGCTGTTTGTGAAGAGAATGGAGTATGTGGAGGGGGGGGTGAGGTTGAGGCGGAGGAGGATTTAGAACAAGTGACAGCTCCAGTGTCTTGCACTGAAGCCATTCTGAGTTATAATAAGTAAGCAGAGTAGAGAAAAGAAAAGGTGAGAATCGAAATGTATAGAATTAGAATGTAGATTAGACATAAAAGGAGAGTCTGAGTGAAAGTGAGAATAAGGGAAAGAAAACATATTGCCCCACGAATACTTTGTAAGACAACTGCCACTGTATACTGCCGTGATTAATGCAGGCTTTGGGATTTGCTTATGGATTTAACATACAAATCTTCCTGATTTTCCGTAGGTTGTGTGCATGTCCATAGATATTAATGGGGAAGCATGCCAGGAAGTCCCACATTTGAGCAAGATGTAGAGAAGCATGGCCATGAATAATTTATTGAGGTGCCTTAGATCTGATGGCTTTGGAGACAGGCTGGGAGGAGGAGTTTGAAAAAAAGAGAGAAAGGAAGGTACTTGCTTAAGAAATGTGTTGAGAGATTGGGTGGGGAATTAAATGGAAAGAGAGAGCCACCGGTCTGCTTGTCAGAGACAACTTCCTTTCTGATTCAGTAAACCAGTGTGGTTAAAAGGACACTGTTTGTTGTTGTTATAATTATTTATTGAAGTGTTTTTCACTTGTACAGTGTGAACTGTGTGCTAAATGCTTTACTGAGAGGTTTGAAGACAGATCCCTGGCCCAGATTTCTTACAGTTTAAATTAACAATGTAGAAATAAAGCTAGGAGCAAAAGATCAAGAGACTGAGATGGTGACTTTTTGAATAATTCATTTTTGTTAGTCCCATTTGATTTTTGTTTAGACTTTTTTCTTAAGTCTGGAAGCTTATCACCTCTGGAGGGAGGGCTGGAGTACATTTGCCTTTTGGATACACAAACCTCACAATAGTGGTAGGCTGAGACAGGGAAGGACAATAACCATGGGGGGAAAGCTCATTAACACTTCATCATTTATCTATTTCTGTATTCTTTTTTCTAGCAGTTGGTCTCAGTAGTGGTGAAGGAACCAGTTCAGATAGGGCGAGGGAGCGGAGAAAAACCCAGCCCAATCTTTTCCCTCAGAATGCAAACTAAACAATTGTTGAAGCATGAGGAGAACAAAATAACATTAGTTTATTCCTCTCAGTGCTTCGTAGAAGCAGAAATATTGACAATGTCTCCATCGTAGACAGGAGCAGGGGGTATCAGAAATTTCTGGAAAGAGCTTGCTCTTTAAAAGTTTCCAGCATAATTTTACAAGTCTCAGTGGGTGGACTGATTTGGATAGTACCAAAAGTTGGAATGTTACTGTGAACCAAACCTTTAAAGAATAACTCTTTATTACTGATTGAATGAGGGTTTCACTGCATCCAACTTCTCTCTTCTCCATTGACACATAGTCAACATAGCTGATAGTACAGTGCAGTCAGTTGCCAAAAAGGTCCCAAAACAAATGTTTCTACTGTGGTTGCAAAGAAATCACACACACATGACCAGAGTGTGGCTGACCGCTGTTAAATGAAGAAGATCCAGCTCCCCTGTGCCAGCGCAGGTGCTCCCATTTCCCTGGTTAAGAAGACAGAGCAGGGTTTGGAGCTATAAAGAATCAGGGAGTTCCAGTAAGAGAGTGAGATGTGTGAGTCTGGGCTGACAGAGTCAGTTGGGGGAAAAAGTCAGGTGAGAGGTACTGGAGCCAGATGGTGTTTCCTGAGGGGAGGACTGAGGGCACGGAGAACAGCAAGTGAGATTTTATGGGTGGCCTCCCCAATTCAGAGAGCTCAGAATTAAAGCGGGGAGGGCAGGAAGAGCAGCAGAGGGGGTTGCCTGCTAGCTGTATGCTGGAGAGCCTTAGAGGAGGGCTGGAGAGGGCTAAAGGCAGGGGAGCAGTAGAGCAGCTTGTGTGCTGATGTCTCCATTCTGGAGAATTGGATCCAGGGAACAGTCACAGGGTGAGGGGGAGTGAGGGAATCTCCCTTGGTAAAGATGATCTCCCAGAAAAGAGGCTGTGGGGATGCCTGCTAGCAAGAGTGGGGGCTCCACTCTCCTTGGAAGGGCTGGGGTGACTCTCTTGGGGTAGAAGAAGAGGATTGACAAGGAATCTAGGTATGGTGGAAGACACTCTAGTATGGTATGGAAGGGGTCCCAGCAGAGCAGCTGCTGGGGGTGCCTGCTGGAATGAGCAGAGGTTTAAGTGCATGTGGTGGGGGTGTTCTGCAGTGTGTTTGGGGCTTTGTGTACAGACTGTTTGCACTATGGTAATAAACTGGCTCCCAGGAAGGGTAAGCAAGAGAGCCTGGTGTAGAGTGGTTGGGTTACCTGAGGGACTGAGCTGGGCACACCACTCGTGCCATGGCCTGCTGCAGGAAGGTGTGCCAGTTGGGATTGCTTCGATGCACCTTTACACACCTCCCTGATTTTAAGCTCATGTTACATTTTACTACCTAGACAGCTTCTTCATCCTGTTTTGCAGTGGAAAAACAACATTCACTTGCCAGAAATTATAGGCCTAGAACTCATTTCAAAGATGTCTTTGTTTACTTATGAAAAGACATCAGATAGGATAGATGAAGTTATGCCCCAGGGACTCTTTCCCAATAAGAAAATAAGAATAATGGGTATTCCTCCTCTGCTTTATAGTAGGACTGTTTCTATCATTTTTTATTTGTTTGTCTATAATATATCCTGTACTATATGTGGAGAGACATGTAATGCCTTCTGGTGACATTCTGTTTATTTTCACTCATGACTTGTGGGATAATTCCTATTATCCTACTGGAAACTGTTAGATAGTCTTCATAAATATTAGATGTGGCCACATAACCTCGGGTTTATCTTTTAGGTTTCATACAAGTCTAATGATGTCTATGAAATTCATTTTTAAGGGAAAGCAATTTTGCTCAGTACCACAACTCGTTGAACCCATTTGTTGTAAACACTTTGTCCTCTAGATTAGCCCTTCTTTCTGAACGTGAACTGTCAGAGAATTGAACATGGGTTCTACAAATTTTGATGATTTATAATTGTTTGAATAGTCTTCAGAAACTATGCATGGTCAGTGCTCCTTTGAATAGTTAGCATTTGATATCCTGTCTATATAACTAATCACCTAACTCAGTTATTTAAATGAGACTATTTGTGTTAGGACCCCCTAATCATTGTGGTGATTTAAATGCTCACTGTCTCTCCCTAGATTTGGAGAGTGAATAAATTTCTATGTCTTCCAGATGGAGAACTAAAAATGTTTTAAAGGTTTGCTTGTACTGCATTTAAAGTAACATTTGTTCAGTAAACAAAGTGTGATGGTTTCTCATGCCACTAAAAGTTGATGTTCCAATATAAAGAATGTAGTTTTATTAGCAGATGTAACAACATTAAGATACATTCATATACTAGTTTTGTTTCTAAAGACTTTTTTTAAACTATGGGTACGGATATATTATCCATGGGAAAACAATATCCTTATATGCTATTCACAGTCTTGAATTGCTAAAAGAACATCTTTGTTGACTGTGCATACATGCATAAAATCAAATCTTTGTGCAGTCTTTGCATTACAAGAAAAAGTGTTAGATTTACTGCACAGTTATGCAAGATAGTTATCAGATGGATACGTTTGGTATGAACTGTTTAGTTCTTGGCCATGCTTAGGTTAAAAAAAAACATAAGGAGCTATGACAGTTAAACTGAACTTTGGTTTGGATGGCTTGAGGGGTGGGAAGGAAGGGGAGAGTGAAATTGGGTAGGGAGAGACGGGGAATAAATTCTCCACCAAGGCCTTTCTGTAAAATGGGAAGATAGATGACACCAGTAGGTCCTCCTTGTCCTACCCCGACCACACACATTGCTCAGTGAGAATAGAAGCCTGTTGCGAAGTTGAGGGAGATAGAGATGGTCAACATTTTCCAAATGTGGAATCTTCTTCTGAAATGCAGAGGCTTTTGATTAGCTCTAGGGAGTTGTTTAACCCATTGCATACAACCACAAGCTCTTCTCCTACCCTCCTCGTACATAGAGTAATTTCTATTTGCTCCTTATGACCTGATTCATACCCACTGTAATGGCAGATTTCATAATAATGTTGTTTAAAAACAGGACTGAGACAAGAGTTTTCTACGGCGTGTGTGCCTTCTTATTGCTCTGTGGGAATGCTCTGCTGAGAGAAGTAACAATAGCTTCTCTTTGCTATTTCATTCCTGAGTCCAAACCCATCACTTTCCTGCTCCCCTATGGACTATTTTCCTCTAGGGGATCATGACGCCCCTTCTTTTTCTCTCTCTTTTTTCGGGGGGGGGGGGGTGGGTGGGTCACGGTTGCCTCCCCACTCTGAACTCTAGGGCGCAGATGTGGGGACCCGCATGGAAAAAAAAAGCCAAGCTTATTTTACCAGCTTAGGTTAAAACTTCACCAGGTACAAACACCCCCCCCCCCCCACACACACACACCAATTATGCTAGGTGAGCCTGATTCAAAGGCCCTGGATCTACACAATGGAAAACAATGGAGTCAGATTCTTAAAAAAATATTTTAATTAAAGGGAAAAGAGCTAAAAAAAAGAGCTCAAGCCCCCCTTGACCAGAGTAAGCTCATTAATTCATTTGTCAGTCCATCAAAGGGTATGAATATGCACCAGCCTTTGTAACCTGAGTACAAAAGATAAAATCACAGTCTAATTTCTAAAATTTAGCAACCTAAGACAAGTTTGAAGTAATATATCTTATCTTACCCCAAAACCTACAAAGGTCCGTGCTAACTGAAAAGTTTTTTTCAGGTATGACCATGCTCCCCAGTCTAAATGTGTCTTTGTCTTCCTTCAGCGTAGGTAAGCATGAGACATGAAGTGATGATGTCACTGTCCCTTATTTTATATTCTCCTCCAGATACTGGAAAGATTTGTGCTGTGTAATGGGGGTTAAGCAGCCCCAAGATGTATGTGCTCGATCAATGCCTTTCATGTTGCTTGTAAATCTGTTTACAACTCCCCTGCTGCTGAATGTCTGGTGATGGTCACTTAACAGCTGGCTTGATATTAGTTACTTATTGGTTGCCGCCGAAGTTTGTCGGCATTTCCCAGACTTGCAACATGTTTCAGTAACCAACATATAGCAAAATCTCATAACGTCATATACAATGATGATACACACATTTCAACAGGACAATAATGGCCTACAGATTATGCCTGTTCCAAAGATACCCTATGAAGCATACTTTGCACAAGATTTATCATAATTTAGTATATGTGGTGACCAAAATAGCGTAGGCTGTAACACAAGTAGTGGTGTTTTCCTGTTTTAATAGCCCAGCCAGCATTTTTGAGCCTGCAAGCTATATAGGAGCTGGGGCAGGATTGTACTTGGATGTCTAACTTGAGCTGTTGCTTTGGCCACCATGGCCATAGTATTATTTTTAGCATGCTACCTCCAGTAGAGCTAGCATATATCCCTACCCATGCTTGAAGCACACTCCCAGCTGCTGTGTAGACATATCTTACAAGGGAAGGAGCAGGCTTAACCTGTCTGGGTGTGAACATAGAGGCCTAGAGGTTGGGCAGAGGCAGTGAAAAATCCTAGAGAGAAGGTTTAGATCAGACTTAGCAGTAAAACAAATTGTTTGTTAATTGTTCATAGTGCAGGTGATGGTGGTGTGTGTGAATTTGGAATTACGTGGAGTTGGGAAGTTACCTTTTCACATTCACTCATGTGCATGCACACAGTCACACATTTGAAGGTGCCAAATTCACTTGGGAGGGGGAAATTTGAGTTTTTCCAGGGGAAATCCAGCAAGGTTTTTTAAGTTAGTGTCACTAGAGTGCAGCTGTGAGATCAACTCCTTGGAGAGAAGCTTTGACTAGTGTTACCAACTGTCCGTATATCCCCAGACATGTCCGGCTTTTTCATCTTTAAATAGCCGTCTGTGAGGAATTGGTTAAAAGATTGAAAGGTCCGGGATTTTTCCCACCTTCCCTCCCTTCCCCTCTCCTCCCCCCCATTCAGAGTGTGATTGGGCGCCTGGGCCTGAATGAACCGCTCCCACTGGCCTCCAACAGCCAGAGCCCCTCTCCCTCTCCCACTGCCTCAGCACTCTGTGGGGGGAAGGGGCTGTGTGCTCACGGAGCAGCACCACAGCATGTTTGTTTGCCTCCACGTGTAGCCAGTGTCTGAGTGGCCTGGTAAGGAGGTCCCAGGGGTCATCAGGAAGCAGGGGGTGTCTGATGAGTCCAGGGGTTCTGGGGGAGCCTGTCACGGTGTGGAGGTGTGGAGAGGGGCCGAGCAGGGGGGGTTGGATGAGTCAGGAGTTTTGGGTGTCCTGTCAGGGGACAGGGAGCAGTTGGATAGGTGTGGGAGTCCCGGGTGAGGGTCTGTCTGGGGGTGGGGTGTAGATAAGGGTCAGGGCAGTCAGGAGACAGGTAGGGGGTAGTAGGGTCCATGGGGGGAAGTTAGGGTGGGGGGTCTCAGGAGGGGGAAGTCAGGGGCCAATGAACTGTGTGTGTGTGGGGGGGGGTTGCAGGTTCTAAGGGGGGAAGTCCAGGAGGCAGGAAGTGGGAGGGAGCAGATGGGAGCAGGGCTAGGGCGTGGCTCCTACCCCCCACTACCTCCCATGTCCTCTTTTTGAATCTTGAAATATGGTAACCCTAGGTACTCCGCATATGTTATTGGGGTGCCTGCCTTGCTTTTCCAGAGTAGTGTGTGGTGTTTTAAGCAAAGACCTTATATTGGAGATTTTTATGATAATCCACAACCCACTGGTGCCTGCTACAATCATGAACTATCAGGTCTCTCCTCTCTGTGAAATTAAAATAGTGCCTCTGGATGCTGTAGATACAATCTGCTTGGCATTTCTATCTGTTTATTGAGTTTGTAAGAGATGAACAGGAAGTGGTTGTTCAAAGAGGCACAGTTTTTAATCTAATGTATCTGATATACTCAGTGATTCAGTTCAAATATACATAATTTTCCTGCATAGCTAAAGAGTCCATATAGCAATGCATTTTTAGTGTCTCTGATTCTATCTCTTCTAATGAAGATTTTAAATAAATAAAAAGAAGCATTAAAATGGAAGTGTGTGGGGGAGCTTTTTTTTTTTTGAGCTTTCTTTCCTGAAATTAAATTAATGGCTGCTGACTCCTTGTAGAATCTCCCCAAGCTTCATTTTTAATCATTGATGTTTAATGATGTTATCTCAACAAAAAATTTAGGGCAAAATTCTCATTGCTGGGACTCAGCAGTTGTCCAGGGATTAACGAGGCAATTCAGTTGGATCTTGGGTGCAGAGACCTCTTTATGAATCTTGTTAACTGGATTCACAAGCGAGTTGTATTTTTTTTTAAAAGTTCAATCACTTTATTGAGGGGAGCTAATTTAGCAGCACCAGTAGACATAGGCATCACAGCATCAATCAATCAACACAAATACTTTCCTACTGAGACTCCCCTGTGACCTTGAGGAGTGTGACAAATGACTTGGAGGATGGAACAGACAGATATCTTGTGATAAATCAAAAAAATTATGTTCTGCTAGTTGACGAATAAAAAATAAAAAAAAGAGTGCAGGTAGATATATATGTTTGGTTTAAACAAGACTTGAGAAGTTCTGTAACTACCCTGTGCTGCTTTGGCTCTGGTTGGAGGAGTTCAGTTTCTCAGTAATAAAGATGTCTTTAATAGACCTTAGTGCAGTGTTCAGTTGGTTAGTGCTAGGGTACTTTATGGTTATCAGTGCTTGATTATGGTTGGAGGTTGTAGCAGTTACTGATAAAGATTCTGGAGGCAACTTATCTCATCAATAGGGTGACCAGACAGCAAACGTGAAAAACTGGGACAGGGGGTCAGGGGTTGTAAGAGATTCTTCCTTCTCCCCACTCTAAACTCTAGGGTAAAAAAAAAAGGGGGGGGGTCTCTTATGGAGACCACTAACTTAAAGCTACTTTTCCTGCCTAAGTTAAATCTTTCCCCCCCAAAACCCAAACTCTTCCAGTTGGGGATTGGATCCAGCTGTCACCATCAAAGTGATTTCCCCAAGACTATGGGGTGGGGCACCTTGACAACCCCCCGAGAGTAACCCTCCCGACCCCTCCCTTTCTATCTGGGAGATGGAAACCACCGAGACTTCGCTCTACCCTCCCCCTCTGGCTACCGAGGAGAGAGTTTAAACACACAGACCCTGCTAGCTATAAGCTGTGCCAGATCCAAAGCCAGGACCACTCCAAGGGAAATAATCAGACCCTTTGTATAACCAAAAAAAGATTTAATAAAGAAAGAAACAAAGCATACAACTAACACAAACTTCACAGATATAAAGCTTTTTAACCTGAGTCTCCTTGCATAAATTAGCCCCCTCCCCGGGGATTTCTCTCTCTCTGATAAACTCTACAGTTTAAGGACGCCAGAGATCAAATACAAAGCATATGCAATCAATAGTTCTACTTACTGTTCATCTAACTTATGAATATATGAAGGAAAAGGAGGAGATGAGTCTCCATAACTGGAGAAAGATGGAGTCAGCCCAAAAACCTCGGACGAACTGAGACTAACTTCCTGGTTTGTCTGTAGGTAGGCTACTCTGATGTCACCCCCTCTCCTGTTCAGTTAACCCCTAACAGGTAAAACAGCAACTCCAAGGCACTTTACACTCATGACAGGGGTAATAGGAGCCTATATAAGAAAAAGATGCCAAAATAGGGACTGTCCCTATAAAATTGGGACATCTGGTCATCCTACTCATCAAATTCAAGCAGAGGGAAGGTAATCTGCAAGGTGAATCTCCTAGCCTGGAAGTACTTGGTTTATTCTAAAAATCTACAGAATGGGTACTAAATGACAGGAAGTTTGATAATCTAACATTAAATACATTAATAACAGTAATCTATAGTCTTGCTAGAGATATTGTGTACAGAGGTTTTTTAAAAAAATAAATGAATTGTAGTTCTTGTGAAAAGTGATGTAAGACTGTGCTCTAGCTCTTCAAAGAACAAGTGTTGCATTGGTAGCAACAGTAAATGCTCCGCCACTCTCCAATGAGGGACTGAACAGACGAAAACTCTGCGGGAAGAGTAGCTTCAGTCCCCATACCTATTCAGTCTTCATGCATCATTTGATACTGCTATTACAAGGTAGACTGCTACCACTGTACAGAGACCATCAACTCCTATCCCACCCATCCACCTGCCAGCCCTCATCTTGTATATTTGTCCGCATCACAATATTGTCTGAACACTTTCCAAATATGTAATTATAGATAACACTAATAATGTATCTCAAGCTTTCTTCCTTTCTGGCTTGTATGAGAAAATTTGATGAACATATAATTTTGATTGAGTGATTGCTTTTGGTGTGTGAAAGAAACTGACCATGGGAAAGTCAAGTCAAATCAAACAAGTTCTTTAGCTTATTCAGAAAGCAGTGAGACCTCTGGTTATTCTTACCTCTTGTAGGAATGAAGCAGTTATAAAAGAAACAAAAGGAAGTATTTCTTCACGTAACACACAGTCAACTTTTGGAACTCTTTGCGAGAGGATGCTGTGAAGGTCAAGACTATAACAAGGTTCCAAAACGAAGATAGATCCATCAATTGTTGTTAGCCAGGATGGGCAGGAATGCAAAACCATGCTCTGAAGTGTCCCTAGATTCTGTTTGCCAGAAGCTGGGAATGGGCAATAGGGGATGGATTACCTGTTCTGTTCGTTCCCTCTGAAGGACCTGGCATTGGCTACTGTCAGTAGAGAAGATACCGGGCTAGATGGACCATTGGTCTGACCTGGTATGGCCAATATTCAAGGACAAGTTCCTGTAAAAATTATTTAATTTAAAAATTACTAATAATGTAAATTATTATTTTAAAAGTATTAATTTGCAAATGAAATGAAGCAAGTCCAGATCCTCTATGCCAGAGCAGGTGCTCCTATTTGGCCAATTAAGAAGACAGGGCAGCATCTGGGATGATACAGGTTCGGGGAGAGACCTGGTCAGAGGGAGTCCCAGTGGATCACAGCAAACTGGTTCAATCACAAAGGCCAGGTGAGAGCTGCCAGAGACTAAGTGACTTGGGAAGGTCCCAGAGGGGGACAGAAGGTGTTCCCTGTGGGAGGGACAGAAGACAAGAAGAGCAGCAAGAGGGGTTGGCTGACATCCTCAAGCCAGAACTAGAGGGCTGGAAAGGGCACAAGGCGGGAGGAGCAGCAGAGGGAGTTGCCATGAGAGGGCCACTGGGAGCCAGGGGTGCTCCCAGCGGAAATGCTGTACATAGTTCCCACTGGGCAGAGCAGAATTCCCCACAGTTGGAAGGCCTCAGGTGGCTGTTCTGGTCTAAGACCACAGAGGACTGAGTACATTTCATGCCACAGCCTGAGGGTGCTCTAGACAGGCCTGCCCTTCTTACAATATGGCATAATCCTTTGGCCAGTTTCAGATGTTGTCTTTGTAGCCAAAGGGTGACTTTCTTAGTGAAATATAGGCTGCTGCACAAACATCAGATAGTAATAACATTTGGTCTCCATCAACATAGCTGCACTCAGACCAGTAGAAGTTAAAGGCTCAGTTCCCTATTTCCAAAATGGGAGGTTGCCTTTTTCTAACGCCTTTTTTGTCAATGCATGAAAAGATGTTTTGGTTCATTAAGATTCCTAGCACCACTAGTTAATCAAACGGTAAATGAAAGAAATGTAAAGGCAATAAAATACCATCATCCCTCTACCGATATTGAAGTGGGTCAGACTCAGTGGTAGGATCCCAAATGTATATGCATAGTGGGCATAATCCAATATTTGAATGTGGTGCTGTAGTGGCAGAATTGCAAGACAGAAAAAAAAAATATCTAAAGCATTACCTTGTGGACAGGTTAAAATAATCTGGAGGAGTGCACGCCTGTTTGGGGAGGAGAGAATGACAATCACTACAAGGCCCTGGAAAATAATTGTCGAAAGAATTCTGCTGCAGTTCCAAAAGACCTGTGTTAAATTTACCAACAAGGGATGTGCTATCAGAGGGCAGCAGACATACATCAGGAAAAATTCAGGTAGCTGCTTGCAACTGGGATTTTTAATGAGGTCAGTAACCCAGTCCTGTTGAACAATTAATTTCTGCAGCACCTTGCTGAATGTGCTTCTGCTTTTGAAAGTGTTAGATTCCGTCCCTCCGTCCCCCTAGATTTAGCTGTGCTTTTCATTCATGTGAGGCCAAATTAGCACTATGTAACTTTGCTGACCACTCATTCCCTCATTTGCTATAATGAGGGCTCTCAGACTGGGTTTGACGATGGAAAATGACAGGCAAATGGGATTATAGGATTAGCTAGAGGTTAAAAAGATATCAAGTCAGAGCATTTAAGGTTAGAATGAGCCATGAAATGAGAATCGTAATTTTGACATACTCTGTTTAATAACAATAAATAAATAAAACCTAAAATTAAAAGCCTCAAGGTTCGCACCTTTCAGTCTGGAAAATTCTGAAAAGCCCAGACATTTGCCCTGAAGATAGTTCATATCCCATCTGAACACATCCTATGAAAAGATTTTCAGAACTGTTTCTGTTCCATACCATCTTGCCTATGGGGTATGAGGTCAAAGTTCTCTCCATATTAAAGATCTTTAAATGGTTGCATTTAATCTATGCATCTTGGGTACCTGTGTGGCCTCCTTGCTATCTGAGTGCCTAACAATCTTTAGTGCTTCCCTGCCTCAAAGAGGAGATATACATTATTCTCACCACTTCATACATGGGGAACTGAGGTACAGAGAGGCTGTGCAACTTGTTTGTTTAGTTTAATATTGAATTCCAGAAATACTTAGGGACAAAATATAGACAAACTTACTCCTCATGTTCTTTAATGGAACCAAAGGGATTTCCACAGGGTAGAAGTCCCTTGAATTTGCCTCTAAATCATTACATTGTAGCTATGGCAAATGTTGTTTTTCTTTAACCCTACCCACAAAGTTCACAAGTTGTTAAATCAGGGACTGAGAGGAGCCTTAGTGACTTCCTGCATGATCTTGCAAAAGTAACCAAGAGACTAATTTTGATCTTATTACTGTCAGAGCAGATGTAGCTCCAAAATATTCTCGGTCTTAGATTGGCTAAATTAAAATTTACTTCACACGGATGTTATGAGGCATAATTAATTGTTTGTGAAGTGCATTGAGAACCTGGGACGAAAACAGTCTGTGTATATGCCAGTTTATTTCTTTAGCTATGTGGGTTCTTAGGAATTTTAAATCATATATGTTGTATTGGATCAGTGGTCAAATTTGGGATTTATTCTTTAAAAATGGGATGAACAAAAAATGAGCCGGTAGAGCCTTCTGTCACCCACTAACATTGGAAAATGTTATGAAGCCTAAGGATCTCACCATTTAAGAATGGTGTGCAGGATGTTATATGAGAGGGAAGGTGCTGCGCGGGTACGAAGGAGCTAAGATATTAACAACCTCTGCATTGTTTCTGAATAAGATTCTTTCCCCCCCAACTCCAACAAATGCTGACAAGGAATGAGGTCTGTATTGTAAAACTAAAATAAACACGCCCACACCCTACTGGGATGGATGCCAATAAGATGCTAAACTCAGACCTCAGATTTTGGGTGTCTTTTTCATGCCAGATGAAGAGTGTGGTTTGAAAAAATTAAGTATTCTGTATAGTCTGATCTGTAAGTTCCTGAGCCCAGCCTGAAAGAGAGAAAAAAAACCTTGAACTGTAATGAAATGAATTTTATTTTGCAGGCACAGGGCCCATGCTATTTCATTTCATTACCACGACATGCTGAGTGGGCTGGGATCAGCAAGTACTCCAGGCAATGCAAGCAGATGATAAGCATTTCATCATGGTCCTAAACATATTACATTTTTAACTATAAATTTTATCAACAGCATCTACACGGCATGGTAGCACTCCCGCCCCCCACTTTCCTTCTCCGTCCCCCTCCTTCTCTCCTGCTCTGCAAGCATAACTTGCATTTGACCATTCTGAAAAGAACTTATTGGCAAATTTGCTTGTCCATTAACTATCAATCAGGTTGTTACCTGCTGTGCTTAAGGAAAATGGGAAAACAATATTATAGCATCAGTATCTGTAACAACAGAGAAATACCATTAAGCCCATTCAGCTTTTTCTTTTTCTTTCTTTTTCTGCTTTCTAACCATCGTTTGTATGGAAATTCATCTATTTTTTACTGTCAGAGCTCTTTGCCTTTTATTATATGGATCTTTCTTTAAACATATAATAGATTTAATTGAGAAGGATAGCGGCTTATAAGCGGTGAGGATAGGCAAACTCAAAAGGAACTTCAGAATTTCTGAAGCTTTTTTTATACCTTTATGGACAAACTAAATAACCGTGATCTAAAAAATTGGCCTGGAAATCCTGCCAGAGCAGACTTTTTTGAGTGTTGCATATACAACCTTACTTCATTTCTTGACGTGAGTGCAAAATGACACAACTAGAGCTGACTGAAAAATATGGGCAACTCTCTAGATTTCTGGTTAAAAGTGTTTCTGTTTTGAGCATCTCTACTTATGAGTTTTCATGGTCTTTTAACAAAGGGTTTTTTGGGGTTTTGTTTTTTTTTTGGTTAACAGCAAACACAAGTATGAAAAAAACAACAACACAGTGCAGCTGTGTGGCTAGCCACCATGCAGGCACCCCCGTCTGCACAAATCTGCAATCGGTGGCATTTTTACAGCTCACCTTAGGAAGAACATAGGAAAGAGCATCTCTGCTGCAGGTTTTAATGTACAAGACATGTAATGAATCTAATTATCTAAGTTCTTAAATGGTCCCTGCCAACACAGTGCTTCCTTCAAATAAACATAGCAATAAGGATCTATCTCTCCCTAGCTCTCTCTCCCTACTCCTTCCTTCCCTGCTGGCAAGACACTAAGAGGGATTCCACAGCATACATTAAAAGATGTGAAGTGAGTATGAGAAGGCCTCCACATTGACTTCAGTGAGCTTGGGATCTAGGCCTACATGCCTGCAAAACATTTGTCCCTGCTTAGGAAAGTTATGCAGGCACAACACAGTGTTGCCTTCTTTACCTGTGCATTTTAATCTTGATCCAACAGAACACTTGAGCATGTCAGTAGTCTCATTGACTTCAGCCCTTTTGTGAAAATGTACTTCATGTCCAGGGAGTGCAATTTTGAATAGATTTTAACTCGGGTAATTCTAAACTAGTCTTCACCAGAGTAGGAAAGTATTTCTGCTCAGTGACGTCTAACTCTGCCAAGCTTCAGCTTTATACACATACACTAAGCGCTAGAACAGGAAGCACACAGCAGCAACAAAACACAAGTTATTTTTTAATAACAGGGAAAGATATAGGTTTGGTTTTGGTTTTCCCCCCAGTATCATCACACTCATTCATGCCTGAAACATTTTGCTTGGTCTTAAAAAAATATATATATATCAAAAAATCAACAAGAAGAATGAAAATAGGCAGGTTTGTGGGGAAAATGGAAAATTATGCAACTTTAACTATACCTTTTGTTGCCATTTCTGCTCTAGAGCCATATGATACCCTTGCTCAAACTAAGTGGGGCCTTACTTCAGGTATTCATTGATTTCAATGGGGCTCTTGTGGAATATTGTGCTATTCAGCATGAGTAAGAGTTGCAGAATGTGACCTATAACAAATAGTGTCATTAATTCATAAACATGGACCTTCCCTCTTTTTTTTTTTTTCTTGCTCTCTGTGGAACTATAAAACCTGAAATCTGTGCCTGAATTTCCAGGAAAACTCAGAATTAACAGGGGAAATAAGTAAATCCTCATATGAAGTGGACATTACTCAGTAAAACTAATATTTGCTTAAAGATTAATTGAGGAATATTAAACATAGTTTATGTAATAAGATTGGGATTAATACATTCTGATATGTAGGTTAATCTTAAAATCACTCTAGTCTTGCATGACCTGCCCAGTGAACCTTATTTTACTCTGTCCCCACTCCTTGCACTTTGGCTGATTAATGTATTGGTCTAGAACTCATTTCTCCTTTTCTTGGTTTCTATAACTTTCTGAAAACGTGAATTGAATGTGAATTAAATATGCTGTGTGATCTCAACATTCCTATTGTACATTCCAAGCCTCCTGTTGTCATAAGTGATGATCTGTGGTGTGACCTTCAGAGGGCAATTATATCCAGAAGCTTTTTTAGGCAGCTGTGTTTGGTGCCCCTTTCTATGTCCCGATCATCAAAGGGGTCACATGCAGAAATTTTGTTTTGAAACCTCAAGAGCCCTTAGGAGTTTCATTCTATTAGAGGATGCAGAAAATGCTTGTTTCCTTCCTTCGCACAGTGCCCCACCGTTAATGAACTGCCTCTTATCATAGATTTTTTAAAAAAATGCTACATTGCACTTGGGATTGCAACTAGTGCTTTATATAAACATTCTATTTTCTTTGATTTAGGCACTAGTGCTTTACTAATGCTATTCTACCCAGATTTTTGTTTGACTTATTCACTGCCTCTGTGCAATGGATTGAGAGTTTTTCTATGTCCTTTATCCTTCAGCTTGCACATATTCCTTCTTTGTGCTTTGGTCCCAGAATTTATTTGCACTGCATAGTATTTTTGTCTTGAAGCCAAGCCATGCAAATTCATTTCTAGTTTAAAGATGACTTCCTTTTCATTAACTACTTTGCCTTCTAATTTTATATTACTAGCATCTTAGCATCATCATCATCTCTCTCTCTCTCTCTCTCTCTCTCTCTCTCTCTCTCTCTCTCTCTCTCTCTCTCCACACATAGTTAGAATTTGGGGATTTAGAACAGTTTTCATGTTCTCCCTTCCTTGTTTTTTTTATTTGGGGATATAGTTTTACTGTCATGCATGCATTTTTGTCTTGCCTTTTTTAAGATTTTGAGCCAGCTGGCAGGTGCCACTCACTAATTTGTATGATACTACACATAGCTCTCTGAACAATTGCACTTGATGTGGTCCTCAGGAGGTAGTATTTCCTGAAGTGATGTCACCGTGTCAGCCAAATGACAGTCTTCTGAAGATAAAGTACAGTAGATACTGGCTTTGGCAGCAAACCAAATCACCTGCTTTCAGGCCATCAAACACCCACATGCGTTCATCTGAAGAACTTGTTCCGGGCTCATTCTAGCCATTATGCACTCTCAAAAAACTTCTGAAACAACTTGTGTTTTCATGAGGACAGGCTTTATCTAAAACAATATCAGTACAACTTGATGGATCAACTAGATGTGTCACAGAAACACAATAGTCAGCTATCCATTTCCTTAGGTCGAGACTATGACTTCAGCATAATGCATCCGACATCCACTAGGTGAGAGTTATGATTTCTGAAGTTCCATGTTCCATCTGTTCTGAGAGTCCCACCTCAGATAAGGATGCCTACACAATACTTGAGCTTAGCTCAAACATTTCCACTGTGTTAAATAAGTGACAAAAACAAATCCATAACAGGAGTTGAAGTATGTAATTCTCAAAGAAAAGAATAATCTGGATTGGTTTAATGATGCAAGGATTTTTTTGGAAGGAGAGGTGCAAAGGGGATTGGTTGTCACTGTAACATGCTCCTAGTGATACGCAAGGAGCTTATTCTACTTAGCATAATAAAGAGAAGGTCAAGGGATGACTTGATTAGTCTACCTGCACAGGTGAAAAGTACATGTGCAGGTGAAAATTGTGTGATAATAGGCTCTTCAATCTAGCAGAGAAAGGTACAACCTGACCAATGGCTGGAATTTTGAAGTTAGACAAATTCAAACTGTCAATAAATTGTAACTTTTTAACAGTGAGAATAATTATCCATTGGAACAGTTTACCAAGGGTCGTGGTAGACTTTCATCACTGAAAAAAAATAGATAAAGATTGGCTATTTCTTCTAAAACTTCTGCTCTAGGATTGAATTTGGAGAAATTCAGTGACCTGTGTTACGGAGGAGCTCAAAATATATGTTCACAATGATCCTTTCTGACCTTGGAATCTATAGGAATGTCATTCTAGTTACAGTAGCAAAAATGTGTTGAACAGTGAGTGGAGATTTTTTCAGTGTATTTGTCTAAGAGACAAGATCCTCTGGGGCCAGTGTGAATGCTTCATCCCCTGACTCACATGCTTCCTTCTTGTCTTTGATCTACATAGTTCTGGAGAACAACTGTCTTTGTAGTTCATACACTGAAATGTGATCTCTAATGTAGCTGGGGTCAAATCCATTTTCAGTCTCGAAGTTTTGGAGCAAGACTTTAAAATGGCAGTAGAAGCAGAGGAGTCGTCAATGAAAGGAATGGAACACAGATTTGACATTCTTTGTGGCCTAAACACAGAGGAAGTGGTGAGTTGCTTTCTCTACCACCCGGAGCGTTTGCACTTTATTTTCACATTCAGCTTCAGATTTAGTGAATTGCCTATAGTTCAGTCTGGAGGTGAGAAATACATGTGTCACTGTGGCCAGGAGGAAGGGATGACGTTTGCTAGAAAACAGTTGGTGCTTTTAGATACTGAGAGTGCCTTGTTATCAAAGCTTAGTAGTGAGTGAAATGGGATCGTGAAACTTTGACAAATGAAGACCTCAGCTCAAGAAGAGGATACATGTCCATTATAATTTTTCAGTCTGCTTTTACCTTTCAACCAGCATCACTCTGGTTTTCCTTGGCTTAAGTTTGAATACAAACTCTCAAAGTCATTGTTTTGTGGTGGTGATAATTCAACAGCAAGCTGCTTAACCTCTGCTTCAGCCCATCGGTGGGGTGAGGTAAGGGAGGGAAATGTTTTCTGTCCCAGAAAGGGAGGAATAGTTCTGTTCTAGCCCTGTTCTGGCCCATATCTGATTGGTCCCCTCCTTTGGTCCTATGATTCGCTCTACTCTCCTAACCAATACAACGCTGAGCTGTGACCGGTCAAAAGTGCAGTGGCCCTTGACATTGACTAGGTTCCTCCAATCAGTGAGGGGTTGGAGTGGAAGCTGAGTGTTTCAGTTTGGGAGGAAGGGAACACCACAAAGCAGCTCAGCTTCATATGCTTAAATAAGCTGAACTCCAATGTTGTAGCAGCTACATTTTTAGCAGATATGCATGTTGAAAGCAAAATATTGACTCTCAATCCCCATGCCTGGTTGCTATTGCTGTTGGATCCTGTAATTATCTGCAGCTTCCAATGTCAACATCACTGTCCTTTTCACTGGAGCTGAGTAGCTGTAATTCCCCTCTCCCAACCCCCAGGCAATGCCTTGTTTTTTTGTTTTTTCTGGTTTTTTGTTTTTGTTTTTTCTCTTTTTCTTTTTTCTCAAAACAAAAACCTATTGACTGTACGTATGTCCATTCTATTGTACTGTGTTTTCCATGGTACTAATCACAACTTGTGTTTGTTGAGCCTACAGCTGCATCCATAACCCCTTATTAGTGATCTCATCTCTCCAGTCCTCTGGAATTGTAACAGCTGAAAGTCTGTAACTAGGACACTTTTGACATCAGATTTTTTTTTTTAAAGAATGTATTCTGATCCCAATCCTGCGCCCCATTTCTCACTAGGCAGATGAAATCTTAGGTGGTATTATGGTATTACAGCTGCGACTTGGGGAAACTGAAAATGATTCTTGGGGGTTCAATGGAAGCCCTGCATGACCTTGAGGAAAATCACTTTATCTCACTGTGTCTAAGTTCGCCATCTGCAAATACTATCTTTCTCCACTCTTTGTCTGTGTTATCAGTCTATTTACACGGAATTCTCTGAGGGAAGAACTATCCCTTATTATGTGTTGCTACACTGCATAGTGCAATGGGGCTTTTAAGTACTAGTGTAATACAAATAATTAACAATAAGAATGCTTTGCTTTCCCAAATATTGTGTACTCTGTCACCAAATCAAACTTGAAGGTGTTGTTTACTTAAAATAGTCTTACAGATTTATTAGTGTGATAATCGTGCCCCCCTCTCCTTCTTCAACACACGTGATGTCCAGCTGCTTGGACTATAATGTCTAGTTTCAATTTCAATTCCATTATTCTCTAACGTGGTATCCGATTTTGGTTAGTGTGAACCAGTTTTCAATGTACTTCACCCATTACTATTTATAATTCTCTGGTACATGTGTGTTAAAAATTGGGTTACATCTTCCACTTCTCAGATATCAAAGCATATGGCAACACACTTTTCAAAAATTGACCTCTAGTTCTGGGTAATTCATTTTCTGGATAGCTAGCTTGAACCACTTTAAAGTGTCCCAAGTGGGTCACTCAAAAATAGCCTTTTCACTTTTGTAAACATTTCCTTAAACACACAAATTGCAAAGCCTTGCATTAGCAAACTGTAGGTTTCATTAGTAAGGGCATTGCCTAACTACAGTGTCTTCTCACTTTAAAGACTCTGACCATTTCCTAAGACTCATTCTTTATACTTCTATGGAAGTGTGTGAATTCTGTAAAGCAGGGATCGGAAACCTTGGCAGGTGGCACCGCAAGGGAAGGACCCTTAGCGGGCCCCGACAGTTTGTTTACTTGCCAATTCACTGATCGCAGCTCCCACTGGCCGCAGTTCACCATCGCAATCCAATGGGGGCTGTGGGAAGCGGTGTGGTGTTAGCTGCCGCTTCCCATAGCCCCATGAGGACCGGGACACCAAACCTCGGCCAGTGGGAGTCGCAATCAGTAAACTGGCAAGTAAACAAACCAGCGGGGCCTGCTAAGGGTGCTTATCTGCAGTGCCACCTGCCAAGGTTCCCGATCCCTGCTATAAAGTATGAAATTCTTCCTTTCCAGTGCCTCAAAAATCAAGTGTCTGATATAAGACATATCTCTCAGGATATGTCTACACTACAAATGTAAGTCAATCTATAAGGTCAGCTTACAGTCACCTCAGTGTAGTTGCATGTCCACACTACGTAGTGCGTGTCCTCCCCAGGAATGACCAGTGTGGGGAACTGATAGCCTGGTCTCTGGGGTCCGCCGGCAGCTCTTTGCTGGAAGCCAGGCTGCCCCCAGAGTCCCAGGATCTGGGCAGGCTGCCCATCCTCCTGCTCCCCATTCCCCTTCGGGAGCTGGGGAGGAGAAGTCACCTGGGGCTTCTTCGCCCCCGGGGAGCAGGGTCCAGCTGCCCTGGCTTCTTACCCCAACTCCACTTACCCCAACTCCAGCAGCCTAGCTCCCCAGTGGAGTGGGGTGCAGCTGAGCTCTAACTGCCCAGCTTTATTGTGAATTTCATGGTCCTGATGCTCCACACAGTGCTTACACAGAACACAGTATTTACACAGATGCTGTGTCACTCTAGCTGCCTGATGTTGAACTAGCTATGCAGTGTAGACCAGGCCTCACCCTTCTCATTTGTGACGAGAGATGCACCGTAATTGTGTGTGGGTATAGGTGGTGTGTAGTTTACATATTCTCACTAGCTCATGTTATAACTCTAATCCGTCATGAAGAAAAGCTGAACAGGTTCTTCTCCATGGCACTGGGCTTGATTTGCTGTGGGCTGCTGTTATAATTATTGAATGTTGTTGTAATGATTCTTTGTTTATTGCTGACAAACTCTCATCCAACATTTTATCTTTCATAAAACTACAAGGTTGCAAGTACAGTCTAGGATACAGACACCTCTTGCAAAAAAAACCAGACCTCTGGTGACCAGCATGGATTGAAAACAACATGACAGGGACTGAACATTAAAGAGTAGGATAAATTGGCTATGGAAATAGGAAATCAATATGCAAGTGTACAGCAAAAGCATAAAGAAAAGCTGCTAGTAGTGCAGAATACTGGGGAAAGTGTTAGCACTGAAAAATCATCATCATTTTTCAATATATTAAATATAAGTTGTTCTTGCCAAAAATGGGAGTGTTTCCCTTCTGGCAGACACTTTGGCATTTATAATGTGTTTCAATATTGCTGGCATATACCCAGAGCGTGGAAACTGATACATTATTGTAATAGGAGAAAAAAATATCCAAACCACCCACTTCCCTCTGTGGAGGCTTCATATTTGTGGTTTTGTGTGCAATTAATCAAAGCCAAAATGCGTTTGTATCCTCTGAACAGTTGGGGAACTCTTCCATATTTTTACACTGGAGCAGAGACAACTGGTACAGGATGACAATGGAAAATTGTTCTGGGAACAATATTTGTATCTGCTAATATTGTTCATATGGGCCTTGTAGCTAGAGTTTTAGATGATGGATTGTGACTTTTCAGTTGTTTGCAAGTCGTGGGCTTCACATTTGTTCCATGCACTATCAATATTCTTATTCGGTTTGAAAATCCCAGCATTTTACTTAAAAGCAATACTACATCTTGTTTCCACTCCAGTTAGTGGTCTAGAAAGGTGGTTAGGATTGGAGAAATAATTTGTTTATTTTACTACAACATAAGTTCAATAGAGATGTCTACAAATATTTTTGAATTAGCAACCAATGGGGTTGAAATGTAAATTAACACAAAACCCTCCTGAATTCTCAGCTACAAAGCACTCCCTTAGTATAAATTCACTGACTCAAAACACTGAATATCTGAGGGCTTACTAACATCTAAAAATGGTGCCAGTCCCCCCTAGAACAGCCTTAGAGAATAAAATCTCCTTTGAGGCATGTTATTATATATGGCAGAGATATAATCTGCTTGAGCAAGACGAGATCTGAACATAAAAACTTGCCATTTTATTCAGCAATGGCTGTAAAATCAGGCTTCTGCTGCTCATCAAGTGAGGGGCTTTAATTTAGCTCTAATCTTGCAAGTGAAATCTTCAATCAGGGGACCTTAGAACTGCACTGTAAGAAGACCTCTTTCTTTGGCTATACATGCGACTTGATTTAGAAACAAAATGAGAGCTAGAGTCAGAAAGATGCAGCCTTATCCGGCTTTGAGAACCACTGATCTAGTCCAACCCCCCCTGCTCAAAGCAGGACCAATCCCCAACTAAATCAGAAAGGCATTCCCTGGGAAATATCTAACCTTCTACCCTCTAACTTCACCGCCTCAACCAAGCTTCACAATCATCATTGCTGTGTACAGTATGAACTTTTTCTTTAAAATATATAGTCTGTGTGTGTATATATATATATACATATATATGTGTGTGTGTGTGTGTGTATATAGTTTTTTGTCTGGTGAAAAAAATTTCCTTGGAACCCAACCCCCCATTTACATTAGTCGCATATTTCCGGAACATAACTACAACGTTTAGCTAGGAATTATTGTAGTGGTGAAAGTAATGAGGTCTGGAGGTCATACTTAACTCAGCACTGCGCTGCTTCCCGCAGCCCCCATTGGACCAGGACGGTGAACCCGGGGCCAGTGGGAACCGCCGATCCCTGGTCTAAGCATATGCAGTCATGCGTCCCTGAGGTGGGTGGATTGCAAAGAGGATAAAATCTGTTAGTAACAGCCGTTCCTCATTTGGCTCATGTGGTACATGCTTGTGCTTTTAATGCTGAAGTTTAGAAAATCTATCCCTGAAGACAGTGCATGGTGTCTCTCTGTGTGCAGCCACCGGTTTGTTACATGCAAGCTAGTCATGTTGTATTTTCTCTGTCACAGAGTCACAGGATTGATGCTAGGGAACAGTTTTGGAACAGTTTCTAGGAGGAACCTCTTCAGAGTGCCAGACCCTCTCCAGCATACACCCGACACCATTTCACCACGTCCTTAGACTGAGCCATCAGCACTCCTGCTTCACCCCGTGAGCTCCATTCAGTGAGTCCAACTGAGACAGACTCCTGAGGGACACTTGTACTCTCTTCAGGGTTTAATGCACCTCACCAAGCATTTGCAGTGACAATCACACAGTGTTGTCAGAACAATAGGATTTATTAGTCAATTGAAAGCTAGGACATAGTCCACTCTGGTTAGTGCAGAGCTCAGCAACCTGTAGTGAGCCCCTTGTTTCAAACTCTTGTCTGTCTCTCCATCTGACTCCATTTGTCACAGTCCAGGTGACAGCCCACTTCTTCCCCTGCCTCATACCTCTCCTATTCTTTGATAAAGAGCCGGATATTGTTGTACAGTTTGAGCTTCTCAAGGAGAGGTTGGAAGTCCATGTTCCCCTGTGAAGTTGGTTGCTAGGTGTCAATATCCGGCGACTGGATTTGCCATTGTTTTCTCAGATGATCATTGATATGGAGATTAAGGTCCAGACAGCTAGCTGACACCCACACCTCTATGTCTCAGCCTCCTGAGACAGCAGAGTCCACTTCCATTCACTGGGTAACCATGTAGCACAGAGATCCGCAACCTCTGTCATGTGGCCCATCAGGCAAATCTGCTGGTGGGCCGGGACAGTTTGCTTACCTGCAGCGTCTTCAGGTTTGGCTGATTGCTGATTCCCACAGCCCCCATTGGTCTGGAATGGCGAACCGCAGACAGTGGGAGCTGAGATCAGCCAAACCTGCGGACACTGCAGATAAACAAACCATCCCGGCCCACAAGCAGATTTCCTTGTTAGGCTGCATGCTTAAGGTTGCTGATCCCTTATAGCACATAGGGGAAACTGAGGCATGAACAGGCCTAAAAATATTACGAAATATTCCCACTTTCTCAAATTCTCGTTCTAGCATGTATATCAAACCACAAGAATATGAAACTGTTTTCATTCAATAAAACTTTGTTTTTAATGATATACAGCAGTAAAAGGTTGAATTATAGAAATCTTTCTGTATATAGAGGTAACAAGTACATCAGACAGATGTAATGCTACCACTAGTTGACCAATGTAAAAATTAATATTAATCATAACAACAACAAAATTCAGTGTTTTTTCTTCTTGACAGTGAACATTTCACCCTTAAGACTCTTAGCCCTGGTCCCCACTAGGGCTTAACGTCGACTTTAGCGAGGTAAAGTCGATTTAAACCTGTACCCGTCCTCACATGCATGCCCTTAAAGTCGATTTAAAGGGACCTTAAAATCGACTTCTGTACTCCTCCCTAATGAGAGGAGTAGCGCTGAAATCGACCTCTCTGGGTCGATTGTCAATTAGTGAGGATGCATGTGACTTTAAGCCTCCGACCTTCCACAATGCCCGTTAGCTCCCCAGGGGACCAGCCACCAGTCCGGGCAGCTCCGTGAACTCCCCTCCTCCCCCCCGCCCGCCCGAGCAGCCCCATGCTGGACACCCCCCCCCCCCCGCATCCGCCCGAGCAGCTCCACGGACCCCCCCGCCCGCCCGAGCAGCCCCGCGCCAGACCCCCCCGCCCGCCCGAGCAGCCCCGCGCCGGACCCCCCCTGCCCGCCCGAGCAACTCCGCGCCAGCTCCCCGCCCGCCCGAGCAGGTGGGGGGGGGGAGCCAGCGCGGAGCTGCTCGGGTGGGCATGGGGGGTCCGCGGAGCTGCTCGGGCGGGCGGGGGGGAGCCGGCGCAGGGCTGCTCGGGTGGGCACGGGGGCCACGGAGCTGCTCGGACTGGTGGCTGGTCCCCTGGGGAGCGTGCCTGGCTGCCCCAAAAGGTGGTGCCTGCTGGGGACTCCCGGCACGGTGGGATATCTACCCACAGTACAATGCTGGCTATGTCGACCCTTGCAAAAGTTCTAAGGACAGACACTGTTGACCTGCTGTGCTTTGTGGGGACACACTATGTCGACTTTATGCAGTCTGCTTTAGAAAATCGATTTAAGGGAAATCGACCTACTGCTGTAGTGAAGACATACACCTAGAATGCTGCTTTGAAGCTATTTTGACTCTTCTTTTCACAGCACTGTTCATGGACTAAATGTGTGTTTTAATCTCTTACCCAGATCCTCAGAAGTGCTAGCACTTTGCTTGGTGAAACAGTAAATGGAGGGTGTTAACTGGCTTTAACCCACTTTTGCACTTCCTTCACCCTTCGAGGGTAAATGGTGCTGATTTCTTCCCTGATGCCACTTATAGCATCTTCAGTATAGTTCTAATTATGTTAGCTGATAACAGCCCCAATAGCCCCTTGCACACTGGGGGGGGGGGGGGGGGGTTGTTGGAGGGTGGCATGATCTGGTCAGCCGTCTTCATCCTCCAGAATGGCCTACATGCTGACAGATTGGGGTATGTGTGGGAAGTGGGTGTAAAACTGGGTATGTAACAGATTCTCAGCAGTTGGCTGCTTAAACCAGCTTTCCATGCTTGGCACCCCCAGGGTAGCTCAAAGGAGCCAGAGATGTGACCTGAAAACTTTACATTTATCACATTTTCTAGCTGCCACAGATATTGAAAAGGCTGTGCAGTTTTTTCACCATTTTACCATTCATTCAATCTTTCCTCTTGATGGTACAGGCTGCCAGAAACACAGACTATATTCAGTGGAGTTAGTACCTGTTTTCATTTTAGTGGTGACTGATAAATCTCAGTAAGTAAAAAACTGTGATCCATAACTAGCACTTATCACAGAAAATTGTGCAGGTCTTGATCTTTTTCTCTTTAAAGCCAGTGTGAGTTTTGCCATTGACCTCAGTGGAAGCAGGGTGTTGATTCAAAATATATGCATTTTTATTTCCCTCACAGAATAATGTAATCTAAACAATATAGTTTTTTTTTAAAAGAAAAGAAACTCAGGAGAGGTGATTTGATCAACAGTTTTCATCTGTTTCATTTTACTTAATTTTTTAACATTATTTATGAGCTATTTAGGTTTTTTGCATTTCTGTTCAAGGGTTGTAGCAGTTTCTAAACAATTACAGAGTCTTTGGTCTTTGCTAAATGTTCTGACACCACCAGATGATGCATACTGATGATGCTGTTTTGGAGGCGGGGGAGGGGGAGAATGAAAGCAAAAAGACAAATTAAATATTGGAATTTACCAAACTGCTAATACAGAAAAATGCATATCTAAAACACAATTTTAAAAAAAGGTTTCTTTGCATGTGATTCTTTGGCAGCAAAAGGGCTGCTTTTAAAATAAAATGTCTGTTATCCTATAACACACTGTAAAAGTCTTAGTGACTACTAATGCCTGCTATTTTTTAAGAATCAGAGAGGTAGCCGTGTTAGTCTGGAATAGCAGAGGTAACAAAGTCCTGTGGCACCTTAAAGACTAGCTATAAAGTTTTGAAGCATAAGCTTTCGTGGGCTAATGCATCCGACGAAGTGGGTATTAGCCCACGAAAGCTTATGCTTCAAAACTTTATAGTTAGTCTTTAAGGTGCCACAGGACTTTGTTACCTCTGCTATTTTTTAGTTGCTTGTGATTTTTAAATACAAGGGAGGGAATTTCTTTTGACATGTTTATGATGGAATCTTGTTTTTTTGGGTTTCCTTTCCTTTGCCAATAGAATGTGAGGGAGGAAATAAATAAAATCAAAATTTGTAGGCTTTACACGGATTATGTCAGCTCTGTAGCTTTTGCTACTGTAACTCTATGGGAAAAAGTAATGGATATGATGAAATGATTTCTAATTTCATCAGTGTGCTACTGTTTTCATATGATACTGAAATGAACTATTAAAATGCTAAAATCATACTGAGTTTCATTCAGAGTTAATATAAAGCACTACGTTAGAAGTCTTTATTATCAGCTGTCCAGTTATATTGGCTTTTGTGATATGACACTAAAGTCAATATAATATGAAACTCGTTTAACAAGTATGTTGAAAGTTTGTTAATGCAATAGCTGTATCATTATTAATTTTCTTAACAGGAGCTCTCAAGTGATGAAGAGCTGCTTAGATTCAAAACAAGATTTATAAAATGGTAGAATCCCAACTCAATTCCTGGTGATAGTCTTTGCAGGATTGTCTCATGCAAAGGGAGGATATGTAAATGAGAGAGTGATTTTTAGTACAATATTTTTGTTGTCATTGAAATGAAAGATGTCATGCAGGTGTGTGGTAATGCTGGCATTCAAAGAAATGTGTTTGAAAACCCAAAACCTCAATATTGATTTATTTTTCTCCTCTAATTTGAGTACTACTTTACTAACATAAAGAATGATTTTGTTTCAAGTTGATTATGTATTTAAACTATTTAAAGACTGAAATACCATTTCACTATTTTAGCTGGAGCATCCCTGGAAAAAGAAAAAGAAAAAAAGCCAGTGCTCAGCACCCACAGGCAGGTCCTGCAGATCAGCTCCTTCCACCCCCTCCCAGCACCTCCCGCCCACCAGGAATCAGCTTATCAACAATGGGCTGGAGGTGCTGGAGTGAGGGACAGAGAAAGGGTGAGGCATGGAAGGGTCAGAGCAGGAAGAGGTGTGATAGGGGTGGACACTTGGGTGAACGGTGGAATGGGGTAGGGTGTGGAGTGGAGGACAAGCACCCCTGAAGAAATGAGAAAGTCAGTGCCTGTGCCTACTGTATTTCCTTTGTCTAAAAAATCAATTGTCTTCTCAAAGAAGATAATGATCTACCTTTTGATAAACTGTGTTTTGTTTTATCCCACGTTCTGTTCACCTCTATGTCCTTAACTCTTTCTTTCAAAATTTGTTCCAGGACCTAGCATACAATTGAAGTCAAAGTAACAAGCCTCTAGTTTCCAGGATTACTTTTTTCCCCTTTCTGAAAAAATTCTGTTAGCAATTCTCCATTCATAGGGTCTGACCCCTGACTTTACAGATTCATTAAAAATCCTTGCTATTAGGCTTTCAATTTAATGTGCCAGTTCCTTTAATATTCTTGGATGGAGATGATCCTGGTGCCCTGATTTGGTTCCGTTAAACTATTTGACTTTGACTTGCACCTCAGATGTTGTAATTTCTGCTTTGACATCCTCATTTCCATTAGCCAACCTGCCATTACCCCTAAGATCTCCCTTGCCCTCATTAAAAACAGAGCATAGTCTAGAATTGGGGCCATGCCTACTTTATCTCTAATCTGCATCCTATTCTCAATTCCTACATTTCAAATCATATCATAACGTCACTATATAAATCCATGGTATGCCTACACGTTGAACACTGTGTGCAGTTCTGGTCTATTAGAACTGGAAAAGGTACAGAGAAGTGCAATGAAAATGAGTAGAAAATAAATGGAATAGCTTCCCTTTGAGGAGAGATTAATAAGAGATGACTAAGGGGGATATGACAGAAGTGTATAAAAATCATGAATGGTCCAGCACCTCCACATATCTTCACATAACACTAGAACTAGGGGTCACCCAATACAATTAATAAGAGGCAAGTTTAAAACAAACATAAGGAAGTACTTCACACAATACACAGTCAACCTGTGGAATTCATTGCTGGGGATGTTGTGAAAGCCAAAACTATAACTGGATTCAATAAATAATTAGATCAGTTCATGGAGGATAGATTTGTCAATGGCTATTAGCCAAAATGACGAGGGATACAACATTGTTCTCGGGGGGTCCCTAAAGCTCCAAGAGCCAGAAACTGGGACTGGACAACAGGGGATGGATCACGTGAAACTGTCCTGCTCTATTCATTCCCCCTGAAGCATTTGCTATAGTCAGAATCATAGAATCATAAAATATCAGGGTTGGAAGGGACCTCAGGAGGTCAACTAGTTCAACCCTCTGCTCAAAGTGGGACCAACCACATCTTCTCATCCACTGTAACCTCTGGGTCCTTCTCTGCAGAACTGCTGCCTAGCCATTTGGTCCCTACTCTGTAGCAGTGCATGGGATTCTTCCGTCCTAAGTGCAGGACTCTGCACTTGTCCTTGTTGAACCGTATCAAATTTATTTTGGCCCACTCCTCTAATTTGTCTAGGTCCCTCTGTATCCTATCCCTACCCTCTAATGTATCTACCACTCCTCCCAGTTTAGTGTCATCTGAAAACTTGTTGAGAGTGCAGTCCACACCATCCTCCAGTCCAGATCATCAATAAATATATTGAACAAAACTGGCCCCAGGACTGACCCTTGGGGCACTCCGCTTGATACCGGCTGCCAATTAGACATGGAGCCACTGATCACTACCCATTGAGCCCGATGATCCAGCCAGCGCTCTATCCACCTTATGATCCATTCATCCAGTCCATACTTCTTTAACTTGCTGGCAAGACTATTGTGGGAGACTGTATCAAAAGCTTTGCTAAAGTCAAGGAATAACACATCCACCATTTTCCTCTCATCCACAGAGCCAGTTATCTCATCATAGAAGGCAATTAGGGATAGTCAGGCATGACTTGCCCTTGGTTAATCCATGCTGACTGTTCCTGATCACTTTCCTCTCCTCTAAGTGTTTCAGAATTGATTCTTTGAGGACCTGCTCCATGATTTTGGACGATGGGATACTTGGCTAGATGGACCATTGGTCTGACCCCAGATGACTATTATTAGCTCTCTGTTATGGATTAACAGAGAAAGTACTGTCAACAGAAGCAGATAGATGCAGCCTCCTTCCCAAGAATGCTTCCGTAAAGCAGTATGGTTATGTAAGACATACTGACATTTATGACATAAATGGTTATGTAAGACATAAAGGCGACAGTGGGAAGGGCCAATGGGAGCACCTACTCTGAACATACACATCTCTGAAGTAACCAGTGAGCCATAGCATGGTCCTTCGATTCTGAATTGTTATAGTTAGGAATTGTCTGGTTAGATTCCTGTAAAATGTTGTACAAATGTTGTACAAATAAATGTTGTTTCTTTTGCCCACACACACTGTGTCCTATCTGACCGCCCTTTACTCATTACTCTCCGAAAACTCCCATTAACTTCATTGTGGTTTTCCCTGAGTAAGAAGGCAGTAAGTCACAAATAGATTTGGGAGAATACAACAGAGAACAAAAGTTCAAAGAATAGTGTTTCATAATTTAAATTAATATACTTCAGAGTGTTCTAATCTAGAGGGTTAGGGCACCAGAATTGTTTCTTACTATCGTTCAGTCTCTTTGGTGTGAAAATAGAGACGCTCTGGGAATTTGTTGTGCTTGTATCATCACAGCTTCTCTCTTAGAGAGCAGTTTAGCCTAAAAGTTCATCTTTCACATGCACTGTAGAAAACAAATAAAAGTAGAACTCTGTCCAGACATTCAAACAGTTTGAGAGCTCAACTTTCAAGAGCTTTTCACCTGAAAATTGGGCTTAGACTTCTGAGTTCACCTGCAATTGTTGAGCCTTAAAGCTTCACGCTTTTCAAAGAGCTTTCCACCACTCTTGGATTCTTATATCTCCTCATAGAAGTTTTCTGAAATGGATGTTTCCTGACATTGATTATACACTAGAGGAGATCTACGTCTGTCTTCCCAATCCAGTAGTGAACAAATAATGTAAACTTGAAGACTGCTTGACAGTAAGATCTTCATGTTCTGATCATAATAAAATGCCATTCAAGAAAGCATGTGCTGTCATATGGTACTGGAAATATGCACTCCTTTAGCTCTACATCATGAATCAAATGAAAATACTTGGGGAGGAATAGTGAGAGAGAGAGAGAGCAAGAGAGAAATCTATAGTTAAGGTTGCCTGACATTCTAAAACTACATTTACAGTTACTTATAATGTTATCAAGCTTTCAGCATGTGTGCTGAAATTTTCCAGGAAGGGTGCCTGCCTCAGGCTCATGTTTTGGGGACAATTTCATTTAAATTGTTTCAGTTTGGGGGGGAAGGGGGAAGAACTGTTTTACCTATGTTAGAAATAAAATTTGTACAGCCATTTTGTTGAGAAGTTCTATTGCTCCCATGCTCTGGCATAAGGGTAGCAGGGATGCTACCTTGGTGTCATGGTCCTCCCCAGAACTCCTGCTGCCCCTTTCCTGGTTGGCTCCCTTGTAGGGGCACTTGATTGTCAGTCTTGAGGCAGTCAGTAAGAATATCTTGCAGGCAGAACAGAGGACATGGGCTGCTGGAAGCAGGGCAAAGCTGGGCAGGTCCTGGGGGGAGGCCTGGCGCAGAAGCTATCTGGCCCTCTCCCTACTCAAATTGTTCCCCATGGCCTCTCAGTCATGATGATGGGGTGGCAGGGCCAAAATTGAATGGCATAGCAACCTGGTGTGCAGGGAGGGGGAGCAGTGCTTTTGAGGCTCGGCCTTACAGCCCCAGGATTGTGTCAGGCAAATGTCAGCGCCAAAATTAAGAGGCATTCCAACCTGGTTCCCAGATCTGTGGGGCCAAATCTGAGTGGGCAGTGGGACAGCCAGCACTGATCCTTCTCTCCGATGCTGTTGGGAGGTCCCACTGCTGATGCCTTGGCATGGTGCCCCTCCCAGTGGTATACACCGTGCTTAGTGCCTGTGTGGCTGTGGGTACCACTGGTCCTTGTAAAAATCTGCCAACGTTTGAGCGAGGCAGAGGTTACCTTAATGTTCATACTTTCTATCTTTTGAGCGCTGTTAGACACACACAGACACGCACGCGCTAAGGCTAATGTCCTCCCAAACCCCTTAACTCTGTCTACATTTTAATCAGAATCATACTGGTGGGGGGAATGAAAATAATCTCTCTTTAAAAATCAGTTTAATCTGGGTCCACAAACACTAACATGTCTTCATCATGATAACATAGCTACTGCACAATGGTAAAGCTAATGAGCTACTCACACCGACTCTGTATGCCAGATTTAGCACATAGTTTTTACATAATTGCAATGGAATAAATCTGGCTAACTGACAGACAAATTGGGAAATAGCTTTGGCCAATGAATGTCCAGTGCTTTGTTGTAACAATACTTCCAGACCAGTCCTGCAAACAATTATGTGAATGAATGGTCCCTTAACCTTTTACTCATGTGAATAGTCAACTATTCACATGAGTAAAAGGTTGGGCCCTATGATTCCTTTAATAAAAATATGGGTGTAATGGACAATATTTTTCAGGTATGTATAGGAATGCTAAAGCTGCAGGTATATGATTTTCATAGACTCTATGCTAAGGAATCCAGAATGCTTCTAATAGATAAAATATTAGGAACCCTTAAGTATATGTGGTGTTTCCAGCTCTACCTATAATGTTGCACTCATAGAATTAGGAACCCTGAATTCATTACTAGGAAATATAGCAAAACGACTTGAATGCATGTGTTTTTCTGTTTGAGTGTTTCACATTTAGGACCTGCTTTAAGTCCCAAGGAAATCAATGGACAGACTCATGTTGACTTTAGTGGGCTTTGAATCAGGCCCGAGAGAGAGAGAGAGAGAGAGAGAGAGAATGTATACCACATACACACAAGCACCATGGCTGAAACATGGCAGACAACAAAAAAGAGCCTGTAACATTGAGCAGGTTGTGTCTCTAAATATGGTCCAAGGAAAGTATTTGCGCCTATCAGAGGGATGAGAAATGTGTTCACTGAACAGCAGGATGTCTTTTAAGCAGAAATTCTCTGGACATAGTGACACCTATAACCTCTTCCCAGTCAGCAGTAAACACAGGCTATTGAACAGATAGATGCTTTCTTGGCTAGCAATCAAACTTCTTTAGCAGAGTTTCTTTTGTGTATACACTCCCCTTTGAGCTAATGGAATACTGACAACATGTTTTCTAAAGAAAACCTATGTATGAGAAAATTGCTTAGACATGCACAATCTCTTTTCGTGGGGCTGTCAAGGATTTGTATTGATGCTTGATGGTATATTATTAACATGCTTACCAAACTAATTTAAAGGCAGTGGAGCAATGCTATTTATACCATTTGCAGTAATATTACCATTACTAATTACATTATATTGTTATACACATGGATACAAATCAAATGTTGGTAATGTCGGGATTAGTGCAAGATGGTAAAACTAGTTGGTTTTCACACCCTTTGATTCAGCTTGGCACTGTTTCATCTTGGTTCTTGTCATCTCTTTCTTTAAAAGAACCTGAAATGATGCAAATGCAATTTGCTTTTATTTCTTGTCCTCTATTTTCACCTTAGGATAAACTTCAGTTTTATAGAGCAAAACACTGTTAAGTCGATTGAAGACCATTTCATTTATTAAAAGAGATCAGCCACATTTATTATGGAAGGCGTTAATTTTTATTTTTCATCTTTAGGGTCAGAAGTAATGGGTGAATAATGTATAATGGGATCAACATACTTAATTTAAGGCGTTTTAGTGTCCAGAGTGGAGCAGCCTGTACTGATTAAGTGGTCTGACTTTATTGACTACATTATTAAATATGAATTCTATTAAACTTAAGTACAGTCTTTTCCCCCCCTTCAAATGTTAACATTGGTGCAAGTGCCAGGGTAAAACTCATGACATTTAGAAAGAAGAGAGATTCAGATAAGATTTACCAGAAACAGGATGTATGAATAATTGAAGAGGAACGTCTGTAACAATGCAGCTCCTTTAGATAAATCTTGACAAAATATGTTTCCATTTTGTGATGGGAAAAAGTTGCTGAGGGAAGGTTCAATCAATTGTTCCTTAATCCTGTAATCAGAACAATTTCTGAGGTTTCTTTCTGAAACTTGATTTATTTCCCCTATATCCCAAGGGTCGTCAGTATGATTGCTTTGGCACTGCTATTTATGGTGGGAAAACAAAACCTGTGACAGTAGACTCTGCATATCCGCATTCCTGGATCAGAAGTACATCCCTACTTTATCTGATAATGAAGGGTAATTCACATACTGTGACTATCTTTCTCTCTGTGTACCATCTGTGCACACTGTCCAAAGCTGTCACTCTGTTCGTAACTGGGAATGACCCTTCTGCCTCTGTAAATGAGATCCAGGAAGTCTGACTGTACATTTTTGTTCTCAGCTGAGATTCTAGCTCATGGTACAAAGTAGAGTCAATGCACTAAACTGGGATAAATGGGAGCACTGAGTCATAGTGCCAGTTTTACAGCTGAACCCTTGCTTCCTTTGGGGTTCTAGCAGAATGTAGCTTTTCATGCCTGATATTCTTCCTATCACATTGCAGCCCTCTTCTGAGGTGTAAAGAAAAGACCTTTCTCTTTCAGCATAGCAAATTGCTTCTCTAAATGCGAGAGCAAGAGAGATTGCTATTGCTTCAGAAGGGATAAGCTTCTTTTGAAGAATGTGCTGCTACTACTGTGGGTAAAACACTTGGGGAGGAGGGGGTTATGGGGAGTGTATAGTCTCAAAGGTGCGCTCCTTTTTTCTTTTAGGGCATTTGGGTTTGTCACTGTATTATGGTGTCAGAACACTGTAGCTTTTCCTAACTGCTGATATGCCTTCAAATAGCAGATCCATATATAGCCTCCACTGCTTCCAATTTTAAAGGAATATTCAACCAGTGAAAGGTGATGGATCTGACAACACTGGAGGCTGAAGTTCTCTGTTTTTTCCCAGGTGCAGTACAGTGTACAGCAATGCAAACTTCTTCACGCTGATGCAAGAGTGTATGTCAATCCTGATCTTGAGAATCAGTCTCAAGGGGCTAGAGAATAGTCTGAAGTCTGAATCCTTCACTTCTTTTTGCCTGAGACAACCAATAGGCATATCACTTCTGATTCTGTCTTTTGGTATCTAGAATGCATCACTTTTGAAACAGATTGGAAACACCAATGTATTTCACATAAATATAATTTTGCATAATGCCTCACATATTGCCTTGGCTGGAACACAGTTTATTTTTGTTCATAGAGGGCCACATCTTTCAGCCCTTCCCCAGTCCTTAAACAGTATCTGAATGAAGCTGGCAGAATGTCTCCTTTAGAACATATCTTTGATGGGGCCTGGTATGGACAAAGAAAACACCATATGATATGCTAAGGAGGAGATAAAGCAGTTCATAATTGCTGAATTTAGTTATTAGCTGTCAGAACAAAGGCCAGTCCTGACCCATTTAAGTGAAAGGGACTTTAGCAGTATCCAAGTTCATGTGCCCAGTGTTCTATTTTGTAGTGTATCCAGTGTTTGCATTATTTTGTAGTGTGCCCGATGTTCACACTATTTTGTAGTATGTCCAGTGTTCTATTTTCTAGTGTACTATTGGATAAGTGTGTTAAACCCTGTTAAATTAACATTTAAATAGCTGTGGCTCATCTCATCTAATGGATAGAATCAGGTTGCAAAAGCAAAACAACAAAAATCCCATAATCCACAGCTAAAATATCATTGGGTAGGTATATTTAACCTGAATCTAATTCTTTAAAGTGTAAATTAAAAATAAACAAGGAATCCTTGGTTGAGAATTACCAAGTGTTGTCCTTCGGAATTGAAGGTATTTAGGTTTCTTGTGCCCCAAATAAGATAAAGCCTCAAAATAACTTTCATATGTATTATTCATTCAGTGCCACAGGTGTGATGAAGCTTTCCACACCTAAAAAGCTAAGTCCTCATTATAGGAGTTTAGTCTTAATTAGACATTACTTAGACCAGTGATTGGCAACCTTGGCCCGTGGCACCGCAGGGTAAGCACTTTTAGCGGGCCCCGCCAGTTTGTTTACTTGCCGGTTCGCCGATCGTGGCTCTCACTGGCCACGGTTTGCTGTCCTGGTCCAATGGGGGCTGCAGGAAATGGTCTGGAGCTGGCCGACGCTTTCCACAGCCCCCATTGGATTGGGACGGTGAACTGTGGCCAGTAGGAGCCGTGATCGGCGAACCAGCAAGTAAAGAAACTGGTGAGGCCCACTAAGGGTGCTTATCCTGCAGTGCCGTGTGCCAACGTTGCCGATCCCTGACGTAGGCAATAAAAAAATGTGGAAAGGGGGAATAAAAACCGAAGGGTTGCAACAGTGGAAGACCTTGAGAGAGGAACTAGCTATTGACAAGTTTAGGATTGATATGAGGCGA
This sequence comes from Sternotherus odoratus, assembly GCA_032164245.1. Taxonomy (NCBI): domain Eukaryota; kingdom Metazoa; phylum Chordata; order Testudines; family Kinosternidae; genus Sternotherus; species Sternotherus odoratus. Next base: position 240,527,168 of record JAVMKO010000001.1, read on the forward strand.
AGGTTTCTAACTATTGGAATAGCGAAGTTCTGGAACAGGCTTCCAGGGGAGCAGTGGGAGCAAAAAGCGTATCTTAGGGCTGCCAATTTTGATTGGACATATTCCTGGAGATTCCAGGCCATTCCTGCAGGTTTGACAACCCTAAACAGGCTTCATGCCTGAGCTTGATAAGTTTATGGAGAGGATGGTTTGATGAGGCTTCCTACTGTGACATATAGCAGACCTGTAACTGCTAGTAGCAAGTATCCATAATGGCTGGTGTTGGGACACTAGATGGGGAGGCTCTGAGTTACTATATGTTTGGTCTTGTCAAAATGCTCAGGGTCCAAGTGACTGCCATATTTGGGGTTGGGAAGTAATTTTTGCCTGAGTCAGATTAGCAGAGATCTTGGGATGGCTTTTTTTTTTTTTTTTTTGTTTGGGTCACTTGTGGGTTTAAATTAATGTTTAATTTAACCTTTGTCACTTGAAGTCTTCATGATTTAAGGAACTCAGCCGCAGATTATGGTTCTATTATGGTTGGCGAGGTTCTCTGGCCTGCCATGTGCAACAGGTCATACTAGATTAGGGGTGGGGAACCTCCGGCCCCCGGGCCGTATACGGCCCACCAAATCATTCGGTCTGGCCCGCAGGCGGGTCTAGAAAAACTGCGCCATAGAAACGGCCAGACCAACGTGGCGGTGGGGGCAGAGTGGCGTGGCGGGAGCAGTGAGGTGGCAAGAGCAGGCGCTGCTGAGGGGAAGGCGCCAGCGTCTCCCCCCTCGCAGCAGGCCGGGTGCAGGGCTAGCTGAATGGAGCGGGGGAGCCAGCGGGCTGCGGCGGAGGGAGGGCCGGGGCCTGCGCGCCGGAAGTGAGCGGCCAGGGAGAGTCCGGCGCGGCGGGGCCGGGGCTGAGTCAGGCACTGGGGCGTGGGGGAGAAGACACGCCGCAGCCACCGGCCAGGGACGCACGCGGGCTGCCAGGCGGGGTGGCTCCGCACTGAGCGAAGGGGCCGGGAAGCGCCTGGGGGAGCCGCCGGCGCCATGCAGCCACCATTAGCCGGGCGGCGAAAGGAGGAGCCACGGGGAGACGACGGTCAAGGGGGGGGGCTGGGCTGGGGGGCAGGCAAGGGGGTGGGGGGGGGAGGCCAGGCTGGATGGGCGGGGAGGGGGGCAGGAGACTAGGCTGGATGGGGTGGGCAAGGCGTGGGTGTGGGAGGGAAGGAGGTTTGGTAGGGGGGAGGCTGAGCTGGGCGGGTCAGGCATGGGGGCAGGAGGCTGGGTTGGGAGGGGGAGGGGGAGGAGGTTAGGTTCGGTGGGATGGGATGGGTCAGGCAGGGGTGGGGGAGGGAAGGCGGTTAGATGGAGGGAGGCTGGGCGGGGGTAAAGGAAGATCACCCCCTACAACCAGGCTGACAGCGGGAGCTGACTGGGGCAGGCGGCAGGACCCCAGCTGGCAAGGGGCCATCAGGGGAACCCCCAAAGCAGTGCAGGGCTAAGCACTCCGCCTGACACTGCTTTGGGGTCTCCCCCGCTGGCCCCTTGCCAGCTGGGGTCTCAGCTCCCGTTGCCAGCCTAGGCTTCCTCGGGGGGGGAGAGGGGGGGGGGAGGAGCCGCCCGCGAATGACATTATAAATATCCAAATGGCCCTTGGCAGAAAAAAGGTTCCCCACCCCTGGACTAGATAATCATGCTGGTCCCTTCTGGCCTTAAAGTTTGAATCTATGTGTTTACTGTTTTGTTTGTATGGTCTTAGTTTCTCTTTAAGTTTTTAAAGCAATTAACATAACACTTTATGTATGGTGTCAGGAATGTAGGTTGGGTGTAGGTCAGCAATGGAATGCTGAGTAACAGAAGTAACCTTAAAGTAAGATTTACAGTGTCACGGCAGATTACGGAGTTACATGTAGGAGAATCGTAACACTGAAAGTAGGGCTTGCATCATAATGCTTCTTCTGTAGTTCAGATGCTTCTCTCGGATCTGCAAAGCAGATCTCTACTTTGATAGTTTCCCTTCCATAACTGCCAATAACACAAACATGAAAGCATCCCAGGCAATTTCTTGCCAGGCAATAGGTCACAGAAAAGTTTAGTGAAAAATGTGATTGAGTTCCTTTGACCTTGTCTTTAACACAGTCAGTGGGTGAGTTTGTCTCTGTGAAAACAAGCAACTTTGAATGAATGGCTATCTGCTGCAGATGATTTGTTCCAAGATAGCAGTGGTGTTGACGATAGGGCACAACTGATTTCACATTTATCTGAGGGTTGGGTTCTTTTAAAGTACAACAGTTTTGATGGCTTTCCAAGTTTTTGTACAATAAAATACTGCAATTTCTACAGACCAAACTTGGTTGTTTTTTTCCCTTGCACAGCGGGGTCAATTCCTCCCTGAACAAACAAACAATAAAGGCAAGCTGCAAGCAAGAGAATAATGAAGACAGTATAGGTCATGCCAATTGGCATACACAGGAGCAGAATAAATTGGCAAGGGCTTATCTGGTGCTCTTTCCTTGAATTAAGTGTTTATTATGGAGGTATTTTTGTGTGTATCAAAATGTCAGGGCACAACTAAATTCAGGTTCCTTGATTTATTATTTTCCTTCTTTCTTGGATCTTTTATTTCCTTGCCATAAATAAAGGGGGGCATTTAACTTTCTCCACTGTTTTTGACAAAGATCGCCTTCCATGAAGATGAATTTTACATCTGCATATAAAGGACTAGTCCTGTGTAGGCAGCAGTGCAGTACCACATCACTCCAGAACTACCCCTGTGAGTGTATCGATTTTAACACCCATTTGAAGGACTGCAATGTGGTTTAGCCGCACTGGAGTTTAGGGGTGAAAGAGGAAGAGTCTCCGTGCACACATACTCACAAAAGGGACTAGCCATAATTTGACCAAATGTCTCTTCTTAGACTATTGTATAAAATGCCTCTTGGTTTTACAAATTATTATATTTTAATTTTATTTCCTTTAACATAGGTGGGGTCATACCCAATAGAATTTGCTGCTAGGGAAGCAGGATCTGCCTTCAGAGTGATGATATTATACATCAGGGATCGGCAACACTGGCACATGGGACCGCAGCCCCCGTTGAACCGGGACGGTGAACCGTGGCCAATGGGAGCCGCAGTTGGCGAAACGCCAGGTGTTAACAAAGCGGTGGGGCCCGCTAAGGGTTCTTACCCTGTGGTCCCGCGTGCCAACGTTGCTGATCCCTGTTATACATGATGCCAGTAGATAAGTACTAAACGGACATTAGATTCCTGAAATTAAGGGCCTGATACTTCAAGCCTATGTTTACAAAGGTAGTGTTGTTGACTTCAGTGGGAATTGTGGGATGACCACCACCTCCAAGAATCAGATCACTTGTTTAGATGTCTAGTAGATTTTGGTTTTTCATTTGAGGCTTCGAGGCTGGAAAATTGTGACTTGCCTAAAATCACATAGAAAACTCTGGCAGAACTGGGAATAAAACCCAAAGGCATCTGCATGATGCCTTAGTCTGGGATGTATATTTTAATGCACACCAACAAGTCACACCCTGCTGCTGTGCACTAGAAGTTCCCTAGTGCATGTTAATGTAGCACAGTTTGAAACAGAACTGCATAATGTGCACTAGGGAACTTCTAGTGCATGCCGGCAGAGTCCACACTGATAGTGTGCAACACTCTAGTGCTCATTAGAATTTATACTTCAAATCATCTGTTGTGTGTTAAGGTACTTTGTAGACAAACTCCAAGTCTCTTAACTCCCCTATCCTATCCATTAGCCAGATAATGTTATCTGACTCACCTATTTCCCTCTAAATCTGCAGAAGAGTAACAGAAGTGCAATTCCCATTGATAACAGCGAGAGATATAGGATTTCTTATGTTTGCGCCATTAGCACCAGTGGGAGTTTTACCTCAGTAAAGACTTACATAGACATTTAATTTGTGGAACTGAGGCTTCTACACTCCACAAGTATTATACACACCTCTCTCTATGATCTGGCTGAAGAGACCCAGGTTAAGACTTTCAGGCCTAGGCAGCCAACAGTTTTCAGCATTGACAACTCAGCTGTGGAACTCCTCACCAGAGGAAGAAAGACTTGACAGAGTTTGGATTTAAATCCGAGACTTGTCTTTTTGATTCAGATCTCCCTAAATCAGGATTCTGATTTCTTTTTTTTTTAAATATATTAAAAACAGTCAAACTTTTACACACTTTTTGGATCCAGGGCGGGGATAGGGAGTGAAGGAACAGAAAACTCAAATTTTGATAGATGATGGATGCATGGAAAAATAAAGATTTCAGACCTGATCCTGCTGTTCATACTCCAGCAACAGTTCCATTAATTTCACTGGGAACTTTACTTGTTTATGGGCTGTAAGATCAAGCTCCTTTAATAAACAAGAATGATGCAAAATAATTAGAAATAAAGCATGGACAGGATTTTACTATGTAATGGGTTTTTAGCTGGCAAAAGCATGATTATTGTGGGAGTTTTAGACTAATCTGCCTTTACTCTTACTTTTGTGCATAAATTGATGACACTGTAGACAGTTTTCATTACATTTTGAAGGTCTGTGGTTCAATCTGCTCATTTTATTGGGAAATAGAGCAGTCGGCAGACCTCCTTGTTGATCTCTCTCTTGCCGTTGGATTTCAGTACATCACCCTTGATGCTGATTTTATGTCACTTCCCCCCAAATTGATATTCAGCCAGGATATTCTCCCAACCCTTCTCTTTTTTTAAATGGAGAATGTTAGATTAAATGGATTGCCTGACTGTATTTCAGCTGAAGAATTTTACTAATGTCCGTTTATAAAAGCCAGGCACAGTCAGAAAGAAAAAGATTAGAAAACTGGACTGTGGTCTACAGGTACAAATCTTATATGTTTTATGGTATCTTAAATTTTGCTGGCTTCTAAACCCTACTGGGAAAAAAAACCCTAGATATATTCAAGATCTCCTTGAACCTTGGCAGAACCTGAAAAGTGTCTGCTCTTTGACAGCAATCACCATTCAAGGATTCTCATTGTACAGTAGGTCAGGAGGTGATTGAGTCTTCCCTATCTCGAAGTTAGGGTGACCAGACAGCAAATATGAAAAATCAGGACAGGAGGTAGGGGGTAATAGAAGCCTATATAAGAGAAGACCCAAAAATCAGGATTGTCCCTATAAAATCTGGACATCTGGTCACCCTACTTGAACTCTACTTGAACTCTACACCCTACTTGAACTCTAGGTTATGGGTCTCATCTGTGGCTGACAGCCATCTTTAACCCATCCTTCACCATTTTAACACAATATTTTTTTAAAGCCACTCTTTGTAGAGTGACAGGTTTCAGAGTAGCAGCCCTGTTAGTCTGTATCCATAAAAAGAACAGAAGTGCCGCAAGTACTCCTGTTCATTTGTAGAGGTGTTTTCTTTTTCATTAATGTCAACCTCTCGAAGACTCTCCTCTTGGGCTATCTTTAGTTTATCTGGCCAGAGAAGTAAAGTCCCTCTTACTCCCCTGTCTAGATTCTAGATGAACTGGGATCTTGCATTCCCAGGCTTGTTGGGGGCAAATAGGTAGCACACAGAATGAAATAAGCTGGTCCACAGAGCAAAGGGAGATTAAGGGAGGAAGTATACATCTGGGTCATAATTCATTCTCAGTGCAGCTATGTGCCTTCCTTTACTCAAGGCAGATTGTAAGGTTACAGTCCCATATTAGTTAACATTTGTTTCATTTTATATAATATAATATTTGTGTTGTCTTGTTTGATTATGGTTTATCATTTTATTTTAATGGTGTCTGCATCATCTTTACCTGGAAGGGGGAATACATTATTTTCTTATTAACACTAATGTTTTTATTACACTTCTTTACAAAACCACTTGTAGGAAACAATAATTCTGAAAGCTATCCGAGAAATTTTGATAGTATAAGATAATGTATTTGTTAACGTATGCCAAATTTGAACTTCAGATATATTCATATAACTCCTATCCAAGTGAATGGGAATTGCACCCATTTATCTGAAGGCAACATTTGGCTTCTCCTCTCTGTGGTTTTAAACCTGTGTACTTCCATTGACTTCAGCTGAGTTGTACTTGATTTATACTTGTACAAGTGGAAAGACAAACAGGCATAAAATATCAGAAAGAGAGGCAATCTTCTGAATGTGGTATGTATTTTAAGACATTTTTAGTTGCCTTTTTTTTGGTTAAACTATATTTATTAATCTCCATGGAGTGCATACATACTTTTGATTCAAAGAGCATAAGACCAAATGACAGGTTTCTTTTGGTTTAAAGTGAGTTTTCTTTCAAATGAGGTATGTATTACTTCACAAATAAAGGCTGTCCCCACGTTAGTCAGAAACATCACGTCTGGTATCAGAGGAGACTGCTTTCAGTGGACATAAATAGTTAAGACTTGCTGCTTTCAAGGCAGGGTTTTTCAAAAAGCTTTTTAGAACTGTGATATAACTCTCCAAGAACACAAGACTAACATAAGATATCTGAGATATCTGCTGGGAGTACTTTGGAACAGACATGTGTTTTCCATTGGGGTTGACAACATTTTTTGATGTAAAGTTTTCTGATGTTCTTGCTTACCATATGATGATAAAGGGGTGAGCAAACAATTCTGAACAGAATACTAATGTCCTTATTGAATATATTGCACAAAGATGTTTGGAATTTAGAATCATCACTCTGTAGAGAGTGGATTTGAAGTGATCCAACTTTCCACATATGTTATTCTTAAACTAATGTTAGCTGTCTAGGAAGGCCTTCTTTTCTAATAAAATAATAATTGAATATCTGAGCAACACAATACATAGAAAGGAGAAAATAAAAGAATATACATTTCTGGATCCCTCTTTGCTTCTCAAGTGGAGTACATGCTTTTTTCCTGTTTAAAATGGCTTAAAATTACTCTGGCACTACTGATCTGTTATCAAAATAAATAACCCAAAGAGTCATTTCCTACAGGAATATACAGCACTGAAGATTCTGCAAACTTTTAGAACCCAGGGAACTTTTCCACCAATGCTGTTTTCATCCCACACATATGGATTAAGATTATTGTTGAGGTTTCCAAGTCCTACACAGAAGGGGACTTGAACTACAGAGTGGTATTTATATTCAGCAGTTAGTAACAGAGCATGAACAGCCATTAATGCTCCCATATTAAACACAACTTTAATTGCAGTTTTAAAGTTCTGCTGCTTTTGCTGTTTAGAGTCTCAGGGTTGATTTAATAATATCTTAATAAAAAGCTTAATAGTGCATTAAATTAAAAAATAAATTTCTTCTTATTATGAGACAGCAATTTCAGTGGGTAGTTCACTAAACAGAAAACTAAACCTGCTCTGCTGTTTTGGAAATCTGTTGCCTGATTGCAGCAAAGAATACCACGATGTAAAATCAGCCTTCAGAAAGTAAATTGTTCCTTGATGTAGCACTTCAAATGTTACCAGGCATGTACTTGGATAACGAAAATATAAGCTTTCATAAGCCTGTACACCCAAGAGAGAATTATTTCACTTCCCCTGCCAGATATTTTCCCTTAGTTTGCTTTATATATTAGCCAACGCTGGGCCAATGGGGGGTGGGATATCTGAAAATCTGTAGTAAAAGTAACACATCTTTTTATTTAAATATTACTTGCTTTTTAGGCACTGAATTTTGGAGATATGCCGAAGTACTTGTGGGAGATTTGGGTACCTGACAAACCATGGGTGGTAAGATATCAGATCAATGAAATAAATAAACAAGAATATATATATATATATATATATATTTAAAAGTTAAATATTATGGGCTGTGTTCCCATTGAAGTCAATGGTCATGACTCCCATGGGGCTGATGGCAACTGTATTACTTTGATTTGCACAGTTGTAACTTTGTTGATTTCAGTAACATCACCCTGGGGTAAAACTGCAATAAGGTGGTGTTAAACTAGAACCATGCACTTCAGCAGGTGCAGAAATTTGCCTGCAGCAAGTCTAAATCATGCTTTCAAATACTCTGACACCTGAGACTCTGTAATCTGTACCCTATAAGTAGCCAAGATTTTTGATTTTGGTGAGGTGCGTAAAATTTACTTCAGAAGGGAAGACGTGTTATTTTTTATTTTAGTGCGAACAGAAGTATTATGGGCCTATTACTGCCACTCTTACACTGCCAAGCAGTTACTCACATGATAATCCCATGGATTTTAGTCACTCTTGTGAGATCTTTTCACCAGTAAGATTAAGGGGGTCAGAGTCCGGCTCGTTAAATAGTACTTGCTAGCACGAGTCTCACTAGTCTCAAATGGCTGTCACCTACATGCCTGTGCTCAGTTCTTAATTTGTAATGAAAGAGGTACCAGGGCTCAAGCATTTCTTCCCCCCACATTCATAACTACGCAGCAAGCCCAGAGGTGCTGGGGCTATAAATTGCCAAGCCTAGAGGTACTGGGGCTCAGCCCTGGCACAAATAAGTACTGCCCATGCTGAGGCATAAAGGGAGGAAGACTTTCCTTACAGCCTTGTGTGGAATACTCAGTAATTAGGCCCAGTTTGTGCTCTGCACCTGCTACCTTCTTACCCACACCCAAGAGGAAGGAGAAGACTCTACGTCCTAAAGCACGGACCACTACATCTGCGCCAATGCAGGTGAATGGTAATTTGTTACTTCTTCTAGAGTCAGGAGTCAACAGGTTCCTCTCAGAAGTATAGTTCATTCCCTGTGGAAAACTACAGTCCTGCCCTTTGCTTTCAAAGGTCTCAAGCAAAGGTGGCAGCATCTGCTCATTAGTAGTGAAAGGGGGACATTGTAGAATTTGTATTAATGATCCAAGCCCATTTAGATTCTTACAAATTCACAAGGTTTCAAAGGTTAAAATTCTAAATAAAATCTAAACTTTGATGCAATTTATGAATCTACTGTGAGTTAGTTAGTATTTGAAAGCTAAGCACTGTCCTGCAGTATCTTTGAGTTACACGAAGGCCAGGACAGCATTCCAACAATCAGCAGGCAACCTTAATTCTGGCATTCTCTAACTTTTAAGTGCTTGGCTTTGCTATCTTAATGATCTTTGAATGTAGTTGTTTTTCTATATTGTGTAATACATAAGCAGTATTGGCTCTTGAAATCTTATGGTCTACTGATAAATATTAAGCACTTAAATTAATATTTATGTATTTACACAATGAATTATAATGGCTCCAGAGGAGGTATTGTGGTCTGTCCAGACAACAGTTTGTCTTTTAAATGATCTTAATTTTGTAGTTAGCTTTTAGTGACTGGTCTCTTTCTATGAAGATAATGATCCTAAATGTGTATTTACTTGGTCTGAATTTTCAAATGGTCCTGTGTATGTATTGATATGATAAACAGTGACAACTCCACAGCAAATGACGTCTCATACACTTCCATTAATGATTTGTGTTTAATTGAATACTACATAGAAGATGGAAAAATTATAGCCACATTGAGTTTCTAGGCACAGCATTGTTTTGTACACTCTATTTTTAAGGTCTGATTTTCAGAGTCTAAGAGAGTAGGCATGCAACTCCTTTTGAGTTTCAATTGAAGTTACGTGCCTAGCTCCCCTTTGAAAACCAGCCTCAAAAGTTTTGTTATTTAATTTGACTGTGGGATTTAACTCGCAACATTTCTCCACCTTTCCTATGCTAAATCATTCTTTTTCAAGCAAATCCCTGTCAGGAAAGTCAAACAAACAAAAACAAACAACAGCAACAAAAACCTATCATGGGATATATTCTAGCTTTTTGGAAAGCCTGAAGATCCATGCTGGGTAACAGTTAATGGGTGTGAACAATTTTGACAGAATTTACAGGTGGTATACTCAATAGAAGTAATCTTGCCTTTATTTATGAACAAATTATATCCAGATTTAGTATGTTCGGTTTTATGCAAGAATTTCTCTAACTCTCATATTGTTTGTCGTAATTCTCATCTCAGCTCCCATGGCCGTGGTTTGCGGATGTTCTGGCTGTTGCTTCTCGCAGCTTCCATTGGTGGGGAATGGTGAGCCGCAGCCACTGGGAGCTGCAGGGGGCTGTGCACACGTACGGTCAATGTAAACAAAATGGCTCGCTGCCCGCCAGTGGATTATCCTGATGGGACTCGTGCCGAAGGTTGTTGACCCCTGTTCTACAGTATACACAATCCTTGCAATATATATAAATATATAGTGCGTTTGTACCTCTCTCTCTTTAGCCTTGGAAGGCATTGTTCTTCAGAGACACTCCTCATATATAAGACGAGGAAGACTTGAGGTACCTTAGAGACTAACCAGTTTATTTCAGCATAAGCTTTTGTGGGCTATAGCCCACTTCATCGGATGCATAGAATGGAACAGAAGTAAGATGTATTTATATACACACAAAGCAAAAAAAAAAAAAAAAAGGTTGTACATTAGCATACCAATTCTAAGAGGCTGTTTAGTTTGGATGGGCCATTATCAGCAGGATAATGTTCCATTCTATGCATCCGATGAAGTGGGCTATAGCCCATGAAAGTTTATGCTGAAATAAACTGGTTAGTCTCTAAGGGCTGGTCTTCACTACTCGCCAGATCGGCGGGTAGCGATCGATCTTTTGGCGATCGATTTCTCGCGTCTTGTGAAGACGCGAGAAATTGATCGCTTGCGGCACCCCCGTCGACTCTGGAACTCCAGCTTGCCGGGAGGCGCAAGCTGGAGTCGACGGGGGAGCACGCCACCAACTGCTGCCACCATGAGGACGGCAGGTAAGTCGGCTGCAGATACGCAAACTTCAGCTACGTCATTCACATAGCTGAAGTTGCGTATCTGCCGTCGATACCCCCTAGTAGTGAGGACCAACCCTTAGATGCCACAAGTCTTCCTCGTCATCTTTACAGATACAGACTAACACGTCTGCTAATCTTAAACCCGCTTATATACATTCCATCCTTGCTTCCTCTTTGTCTGAGGTATAGGTAAGAGGGGTTTGCTGGGCTCTCCAGCAGGCAGGATGTATTGGCTATTTTCATTGCCATGATAGGTCTGGTAGTTTATGCAGGAGTATAAATGGCGGTTTTGTATATCCCTTCACTTCCTTGTGTTGGTGCATAGTACGAGTCACAATTTAGCCTTATTTACAAATGCATAGGAGCCAGTCTTTCCTCTTGGGTTAATATTCTATTTCTGTTTCCTTTCCAGTCATTACATAAATGCATATAAGGAACAATTGCAGGGACAGTATCAGTACAACATTGATCTTTGTTGGAGCTGGGGAAAGGGGAGGAAGTAGTTCCTGAAATACAGTAGTCTGTATATGGCCAAGCAGGTTATTCCTTATTTCAAAGCTATTTCTTTCTCCACTGACATTGGTAGGGCTTTATCTTCACTAGCAAAATAAAGTAAAAAATAAAGTACAAAATAAAGTACAAAATAAAGTACAAAATAAAGTACATGGTAACTTACTTGCGGAAAAATCCTAGTGACAGTGAGCAGTTGTAATTTTCATGTATTAGCAGATTGAGGTAAACAGCATGAGGGATTGTAGGGTTTACATTGAGCTGGCTAACTCATGTTAACACTGCAAACTGCCCGTGTCTTCACTAGGATTTTCCCTAATATTAGATTATCTATATATATTACAAGTGAGGGTTGCGTACACATACTCATGTTAGCTCTCATTGAACTAGTGCAAGTAGAAGTAACAATGTAGCTGGGGAGCATGGGTAGAGAAGCAGAAGCACGTCTGTACCATGCTGAAAACATACCCACCAGTTTCAGGCGGGTGAGAGCTTTCCTGAATGCATGTAAACAAGCAGTGGAATCACACCCTAGCTCTTAGTGTAGCTGTAACCTTAGTTACCACTTGTTATCCAACATGAGGTAAAAACACACTTTTCTTCCTATTGAAGATTCACCCTAGGAGATTTGGAACTCAGTTAAATGGTTGCTGAGTCCTGCTCTCATTCATTATCTGTTTAAATAGATTTGTTGATTTTTTTTTTCTTTACCCATCTCTAAAGTAATGTGTATTTAGATTTCCTGGATATCTAATATATATAAGTGCAATATTAGTAATTATTGCATATCTTGGTATTTTAACTGATATCAGTTTTAATATCTGTTGTCTGGTCTGTCAGGGGACTACTGTAGATCCTACACTGGCAGGAGGATAAGAGTTGATTATTAAATAGAAGTTTGCATATCTAATTTCTGTGATCAACAATAAAATATGTGCATTTTTCATTATTTCTGATGTGAACTTAAAAACTGAAAGTTCAGTTTACTTGTGCTCTTGCTCCCTTGGGAGTTCTGAGGCTGTGCTGAGACATTCTACCTTTGCATTGATTCTGCACAACACCCGAGTGCTGTACCGATTTCCTTACACTTGCTTTAGAAAGGAGCATCATATATTCCCTTTTGTTCCTGCTGCTAGATGCTAGCAGTGGCTCTCAGTGTCAGGCAGGGTAAGTCTTTGGGCCCTTGGGTCCATGGAGTATAACTGGGGACATTAACAAGTGCTCAAAGGCACACTAGTTCTGTATTGTGCTTGGCTTCAGACTGAGTGTGCTGAGGTGGGGGAAGGAAAAGCTCCTTTCACTAATGCTTCTGTGTAGTGTTAGCCAAAGGTAACACGATCCTTAAAATTATTTTAAAATTAATAAGAGAGGCTGATATATCCTTTAAAAAGATTAGAGGAAATTCAATCATTCTATAACTCAGTTGGTTGTATCTCAGTTTTCAGGGACCAAATTCATTGATTTACATTAGAGATTCATTTGGACCCATCAGTCATGTTACAGATTATTCAAATTAAAGATTTAATTCCCCTGGGGGAGGGGGAAGAGTTTGCACAATTAATTTAACAGCCATTTATTTAAATGTCATGATAGCTACAATAAGATGGGAAAATATCTGCAATCAAATGTATTGTACCCTCACAATGTATGCTCAGAAGAGGCCCTCCAAGTGAAGAAGTCCTCCTTGCTGTCTGCTTTTCGGTTATCGTGTCACCTTCCCTCATACCTCCAAGGGCTCCATGACTCTGGGATCTGAAAGAGGATACTGGTGAGAAGTGGGCAAACTGGGAGGGGGGAGGAACGGATGAAGGTTGTGTCTCTCCCATTCTCCCACAGCTGGAACAGTTCCCTGTTAAAAGGGGGTCCCCAAAGCAGTCACTAACTGTAGAAGCTCTGTCAGTGTGGCTTCCCAGGAGCCTACCTGCTGGAGAGCAGTCAGAGTTGTTGGAGAGCCAGAGCCAATGTGGATATTGATAGTCTCTGCTTCCCGCTGAGCCTCCAGAATCCTGTGGCTTCCAGTGGGCCTGTGAGGTTTCTGGGATTGTCCCTCTTACCTGCATTTTTTGGGGGGAAGCCCGACTTTCTCAAAAGAAGAACTAGAGAGCACTCCTTGAGGAACACCTCTCAGAGACTCCTTCCTTTTAGTCCCTTCTCATTTGTTTCTCTACAGAATGTGTGAGTCTGTGGAAATAAGACCTGATGTACTGTAAATAACACAAACAGAGGCATAGCAAGTCACTGGAGTGTAAATAATTCTATGATATTTCCCCTCTATGGGGTGAAGAAATGCAGGTCTATAAGAAATATTTATTTTCATATAGTGTAGTCACTGTACTATAAATGTATAAGTTAACAGTATTTTAATATTAAAATAATTCATTTAGGAAAAAGTCTTGGTTTGATGTGTTGTAGGTTTGTGCTTGCATTGAAAATTGCCCTATTTATTATCCATTCCGTTTTTAATGAAGCAGAACAAAAAGGCAGTAAAATGTATTGAATATATTGAGTCTAAAATTAATGATTGCTGGGCATGTTCATAATATCTGTGCATAATGTTGAAATATATATTCACAGAGATAGACACAATGTCTGTCTATCTTTGGGTATTTTTGCACACAATATAATGGAGTGAGGGGGGAAGGAGGGTGCATAAAAATTCTTAGTGTAATTTTCATGTGGCTCAGAATTTTTCTTCAGTGATGTATACTTTATATGATCTGTTGATACTGTTATCTGAGTCTGATATTTAAAATGTCTCAAACCGTCATATGCCATCATGGAAGTGAAAAGCAGAGATTGTTCATATGCCTGGCCAATTTGACTGCAATCTTTTTTTCTTGTAAAGAAGGAGGGTTTATTTTGGATAGGCTGGTGTGTGTGTATATATATATACACACATACAATTAGGAAGTTATATATATATATATCTATATATATATATCTATCTATCTATATATATATATAGATAGATAGATAGATAGAGATAGATATATAACTTCCTAATTGCACAAAACAGAACACTCTGACCCCTGGCCCTTCTCTGAGGCCTGTCCCCCACTCACTCCAGTCCCCCTCTCACACTTCCTCATTTCTAGCTCCATCCCAGAGCCTGCACCCTCAGCTGGAGCCCTCACCCCCTCTCACATCCCAAACCTCGGCCCCAGCCCAGTGAAAGTGAGTGAGGGTGGAGGAGAGTAAGCAATGGGGGGAGGGGCTGGAATGAGTGGGGACAGGGCCTCAGATAAATGGCAGGACAGGGCAGGGGTTTGGAGAAAGGGCAGGGGTGGGGGAAGTGTGTTTGGTTTTGTACAATTTGAAAATTGGAAATCCTACCAGACATTCCAATTGAATATACATATGTGTTCAAAACATCTATGTTGAAGATCTGTTTCTTGATACGCTGAGAATTTTTCATTTTCTGAACATTTTTTTTGCAGAACCAAAGGCAGGGAAAACTTTCAACCTATATGGTGTCATCACCGAAAAAAGCATAGCCCACTATATTAGATGACATTTTTGTGTTCCTCGCTCCACCTGCTTGGGAGGTTTAAAAGCTCTTTTTACATTTGAAAAATGCTAATGGACAACACACAGTTCCACACAAAAATAATGCCTTTTAAGTACAGTGTGCATGACTTTGGTCATCCTATAATGCAAGATCTTGTGGGACTTGTACCTCTCCAGTTACCAAACTCTCTTTGTGTCACTAATGTATTAGTGGTGAGAAATCACCAAGGCATTTGTCCTGTTATTTACTGTACACAATGGTTTGTATTTTTATGAAGCTAGTGAATATGGGGGAAGTGGGCCTGTGATGTCAGCTGTTAGACCATTATTACTTCACGGGTTTTCTTTTCTCTCTTTACTAAAAGGATTTTTTGTTTCATATTTGGGAAAATTCTATATTACCAGCCAATTAAAAAAAAGAGTGAGAGACTGAGAGAGGACTGTTAAGTGTTCCACAGTGCATTAGTCTTTTTTACCCACTTTTGGCCAGCCCCAATGTTGAGTTTGTTTCATGGCTACCTGTAGTTGCTGAGAGTTGATTTGAGTGCAGGGGACAGGATCAGTAACCAGCAAATTTTAAAGAAAAAAAGATATGTGTGCTTGTGGTGGGGGAGAGTTTTATGCCACAGAATGTTTCATCAGTCCCCAATTAAAACACTCAATCTTTTGTCAGCCAGCTGCACTTAACACCGTGTTTGTTCCGAGCTGCAGTATTTGTCACAGAATGTAATAGCTCATGTCATCCTTTAACTCTTTCAGGACCTTTGGGCATACATGCACAGAGCATACCTGCAAAAACACAACAACCATGAAGGGGGGTGGATTAGAGTGAATATGGTTGGAAAGCCTTGCTGTTTTTGCAGTGTTCTCCAGTGCAACAGCATGCTGCATATCACAGGGATTTATTTCAAGACATTTTTAATGATCTCCACTGTATTTATGCCATTCCATTGCCAAAAACGGTAAATCTATTTATATAATCTCTGGTGGTCTGCTGTAAACTGGTCTGAAATGGGGTAAAAATAATCCTTATATTTTACACCACTAAACTACCTCTCCCTCCTCCCCCCCTACTAATACTGTGACATAGATCAGAAGCTTTAGAAGGCTGACAGCTGCCAAGTGTGTTTGCCAGCAATTCATTTGTACACTTTTCAATTTACAGAACCAGCCCTCAGTCTCAGTTTTTAATTTGGTGCTTTAGATGAAATCCTATTTGGGGAGATCAGTACGAGGTTAACTGAAGCCGAGGCAGCTGCAGTGGTTAAAAGTGCACAGCTTTGATTTGACGCCAAACTGACATCTAGGTTTTGTTTTCTGTTTTACATTGCTCGTTTCCCCAGCCTGCAGCCACATCACATAATGCCACTGTTGTCAAGCATTGGTGAAAAGCATTAGAAAGCTTATCACAGTATCATTCATTACCATACATTATAATGTTACAAACCCACAAATATCAAACGAGGAAAAAAAACAATGGATATTTAACACAGATGAATTTCTGAAAAAGCTTGGTTTTCTCTCTGGGAGGCCTATTGCTCCGACACCCTCCACTACTCCCAATTTAAATCAAGCTAGTGATTAAGTCACACCATTGTTGGAATGTAAAAGGCCACAGAGGTACTTATACACTACAAAGTGATACACACAAACAAAAATTAATCACAATCTGAACAGCTTAGCAAATTAACGTGCCAACTTGTGCTGTCCATTTAGCTGTTTTACCTGAAACAGTGAAACATGTAAATCCTGACTGTTGCTGAAGCATTTATATCCCAATGGAACTGAAGGCTATAAATGCACACATCCTCTCTCACCCTAAAGTAAGCGGAAGGAGATCTAATAATAATAGACCTTTTGTATCTGTATACAATAGTGTTTTACAAAAGTGAGCTAAGCATTAGTAAACTCATGTGGAAGTTGATGACAAGTGGTTATTGACTTGACCAAAATCCAATGGATAACACAAATCAAGTCCCACACTCAAGTCTCTTGTGTACCCAAAATAGTAGGGCAGTATAAGCTATGTAACAGACACCACAGACTGTTGATATTGCTCATTGGCATGCCAGTTGTGTGTAATATTCTGCAATGGGCCACAGACAAGAACTTCCAACTGAACAGATTTTTGAGTTGGTTGAATGGAAGTAGGACACACGTAGGACACACATTTGATGAAAGAGTTTAACTGTATCCAAGTAACATGGAGGCAGTTGTACAAATGGAAAGTATCCAAAAAAAGAATCTTTATAGAGATTCAAGGGCATGTTAACATAGATACTCGTGTAATTTGTCATATTTTAAGTGTGCCACTTGTAATGCTGGTTGAAGATGGTATAGAATGGAACTGGTAAGATTGGGAAAAGCCATGGGGAGTTTAAAAAAAAAATAGTTGTCACAGAAGCACGTGCACTGACATATTTTGTGATTAATGAAGAATGTAAGGTCTCTGTTGATGTGAGCTCACTGGAGTTATCATCTGTCTTTTAAGATGATCACCAAGTGGCATGTGCTTCTGCTATCAGATATGCTGATAACTGTGTTTAGTTGGAAGCAATTTTTATATATATGTTTATGGGCAGAAGTCAATGGAGGCACAAACAGAGTGTAAGGCTTTGGTAGCCATATTACAGACACTATGTAAAAGTACCAACTAGATTTCAGATAATGATGTTGAGAACCTGGTTTGGTACCCACTAAAGTCAATGGGAAAAGTCCCATTGATTTCATCTTAGAGGAAACATTCAATAGTGTTATAAAATGGAATTTTTTAAAACAAATATGCTGTCAAGACCATTTGTCACTAGGATCCCTAGGGAAAGGAGTTTCAAGTAAATATGTCTCAAGTTACTTATTTCCAAAACAGAATTTTTATAGATGCAAACAAAAATGAAATAACTTTACCATTATTTCCCACCATTATTCCAGTATTCATATAGTAAATTTCTTCTAATCTATAAAGTCCGTGATCCTGTTGAGAATTTTTCTAGCAACACTGCAGCTTCCAGGTGGCCTGATTTCATAGTGCACAGACATGTAAATCCTGTTAAAGTCAAGAAGGGTTTTTCATGTCTTGTATGTGTAGAATCAAGATTCAAAGCTCCATATTTTCTTATAATGTTGAGTGATGTTACATTATATTTCCACGTAATAGTAATGCCCACTCTTACTTCCTTGCTGTATTTCTGCTGGCATGTAATAGGCAAAGCGGGGGGCAAATTTCTTTTTTTTTCCTATTACTTCCCTTAAGGAAGATATAATTAAGTTTAGTATTAAGCCTAAATGTAGTCACCTATATGTGCATTTTCTGTTTTAGATTTGTGAACACTGATATAAGTTAAAAGAGGGACTGCTACCTTGTCTTAGTGAAGTAAATTATTGCACCCCAGAATTGTAGAATTAAATCTATGGATGTTTTACTGTGATTTTTGTGAAATGTCAAATTATGCCTGAAGAAAGATAGACGGCTGTAATTCATAAGTACTGAAGGCACAGATGAATTGCAAGGTTAAGTTTCATTCTGGAATACAGCAACTGAATTTATGATTGATTTTTTGTTGTGTTTCTTTTATTTACACCCAAAGACAAAGTGAAATTAGGTTCACAAGATTGTGTGTAAGTGCACACAGAAGGGATAGCTCATTAGAAGAAAAAAAGATGACATGAGCTAAGCAAGGATATTTTCTGTTTTGGGGAAAATAGAATTTTTTTTTAAAAAAAGGAATTCATGGTCAACTTTGATTTTTTTGACATGTAAAATGAAGACTCGGGCATCATAGATGTAGAAGACATTTTCAACAGACGTGTGAAACTAATGTCTCTTTACTATGTAAAACTTAGAAGAATAAATTAGTGAATTAGTGAATTAGTGATATCAGCATGAGAGTTACACTATCTTTCACCTCTACATCAACATCAGACTGTTGGAGACTTTATATCAGGGACCGGCAAGGTTGGCATGCGGGACCGTAGGGTAAGCTTCCTGCAGCCCCCATTGGACTGGGACGGTGAACCGCGGCCAGTGGGAGCCACGGTTGCTGAAATGGCAGGTAAATAAAGCAGAGGGGCCTGCTAAGGGTACTTACCCCGCAGTCCCGGGTGCCAACGTTGCTGATCCCTGCTTTATATTAAATTAGTTTTTGGTCTCAAATTAATTTTCAGTAGCCAGTAACAACCACTAGCATGCTTTGTAGGTGTTGTCTGCAAGTTTTGAAGAATTAATGGATATGGGGAGTGAAATAACTCTTCTTTCTTGGAGGTTCACTCATAATTGAGAAATATTGGTCCACATCATTGGATCCTGCTGATCTAGGCTCAGCACATCTTTGGGGATATATGGTGAAAAATGTGGCTCAAAACCACTTTTCTAATCAGATTGGATTGGCCAAGGACCAACCTGGCTGACGGTGTAATTCACACTACCCAGAGCACTACATGGGGACTGCTTTGCCACTTGGGATGCGAGAGCGCATGAGTAGTTTGTCTGTGATCATTGCCTGTACTGTGGTGTTCTATATATAAATTGAAGGCTTCAGCTTCTGCTGTAGAAGTGTAAAATAGGACTAAAATGTATTTTTTTTAAACAATGCAAATGATAGAAACCCAGTGAAGATGTAGATGGTAAAACTGGGTTTACCCCTGCTGGTAACAAGAAAAACCCAAGAGATGGACATGAGAATGGAGGAAAACTGGTCAGAGTTAAGCACTGCCTTCTTTGCCCATCACTAGCATTGTGAAGGCCATACAACTGGCAAGAAATATATGCACTCCTAGCAATTGCACTACTTGTTTCTGTTGCCAGATGTTTATTGAGGTTTCCAATTCATCCATGTTTTTGAAATGATGTCAGCAGAACTTGGCAACTGTTCTGATCTAGACCCAACAATACCAGAAATATATTCACAAATTATAGGGGTTCAGAGAAAAGCAACAAAAAATATTAGGGGCCTCACATCATAGAGGGCAATGTAAATAACTAAGAAGTGCTTGTGCTAAACATGTTTGCAAGGTATAACTTTAGGGGGAATATATTCTAGCCATCTAGAAGAATAATTTAGCTCTAGTACAAGGGGATATAAAGAGGATTAATAGGTAAAATATTTTTTTTTAAAAAAAAAGATACTTTACATTGCATATAAGTGAAAATATCTTCACAGTGATGTTTTACTAGATTGCGTAAGAAATCCTAAAGAGAAAGGCTGAAAGCACAATTACTTCCGATGTCTAAAACTAAAGTAGACAATGTACAAATGTGTTGAAGAAATACCAGCTAGCTGAGAAGTCGTAGATCAGTGGTAGGCGGGCTGCGAGTCAGTTCATTTATATTGACCATCCACAGGCGCAGTTAGCCATTCCTGGCCAATGGAAACTGTGGGAAGCGGCAGCCAGCATGTCCCTGCTGACCACACCGCTTCCTGCAGCTCCCTTTGGCCAGGAACAGTGAACCGCAGCCACTGGGAGCCGTGCCTGTGGATGGTCAATGTAAACAAACTGTTTCGTGGCCGGCCAGTGGATTTACCTGACTGGCTGTGTGCGGCCACCGCTGGCGTAGATGGTCCTAGTGTGTTTATAATCGTGGATGTACACTTCAAATTACATTTAAACCTCAGCCAATGAGGGACAAGGGAGAGTAGTTACGTTTATTATCTTAACTCCCTTTAGTGTGCTTAGAAAAGAACAAGACTTAAATACAAAGAATGATCAACAGACTGAGCAGAAATGGAATGAAATATAAATCCTAGAGCCTATCTCAGCAGTTTCACACTGGTGCCACTTTATTGACTTCGTTAGAGTCACTCCCAGGGTTTAAATTCTTATAGAGTATTTCCCAGAGCCCCACACCCCCCCCCCCCCCATGCACTCCCAACAAGCTACAAAAACTCTAGGGGGAGAGAGGGAGGGGATATTTACTGATGTTCTGCTCCAGCTGAATTTAAGCCCTGATCACTCCCGATTGACACTTCAGAAAGTGAGATCAGAATCTAGGCCTAAGAGTTGTCTCATTAATATGTTAGCCACCAATGGATGTGTTCTGGGTCTCTCTGGATATTTTAGTGGCTGGAAACATGAGTTGGATTATCATCATTTTACTGTAAAATAAATACAGTCTTTGACAAGTAAACAACCACACTTGGCTTTCACTTTAGTACAACATCTCCTTTGCACGCTGGCATTGATATTATAATTTGAAGATGATTAATATGTCATAATTTACCCCTATTATCTGTATGTGATTCACCTTTCCCGACCATACACCTTTGCCCATAGATGTTTAAATCAAGGAACTGTTAGTGTGAATGCATCTGCTGATATCTGTTGCCACAGTTGGTGCAGAGGAAGAGGTGTACTCTTGAACAGTGAGGGCCTCAATCAAATATGCTTTAAATATTAAAAAAAACTTGAACTACACTTGAAAGCAAACAGGAGGATAGTGCAATCTAATCTCCATAGTTCCCTCCACAAAGTATAGTTTTCTCCACAAATTTTGTACCACATGAAGATTCATGAGTGTTCTGTAAATGTAGCCTCAAGTGTATTTATTACATTAATCCAGTCTGGGGATGACGCAGCACTAGACACAAATTCACTTGGAATCAGGGCACCTTTCTGTGTGTAAGAGAAACAACAACTTGATTTTCAAATTTAAGGGCTTGCTTTCTAAACACTTTGAGATCCTAAATTTTTATTACAGAATGACAGACCTTTGTAAATTATTAACACCTACATTGAATTATAATGTACAAAAGAAAAAAAAATCAAGGTTTCAATACAATCAATTTGATTTAAAAATGATAACTCATTAGATATTACAATTATTATGGACAGAAAAGTAACATATATTGTCCCTCTCTTTCACAACTCTTGCCATACCTGAAAATAGGAGGGAAAGAGAATAAATTTTGAACCAGTGAATGAATCTGTCTGTCTGCCTGCCTACAGTGTGTAAGTATTTATGTACATAATGCGTACACAATAGATATATAAAAAGAAGTATAGAAAGAATCACACACCAAGTTTCTTTGTTTATGATTTATATAAGACTCGAGCCCAAATATAACCATATTCATACTCCAAACTACATAGAAAACTTCTCCATAGTTATTGATAAGGTAGGCTTGTCTCAGAAGGTTTAATTAAATTTTTTAGTATTTATGAACATCATAAAACCTCGGTCCATGACCGCACTTAGGCACGGGCTTAATTCCTGTGAAGTCATTGAGACTTAATCACACGGTTACATGTTTTTACAAATCGTGGCCAAAATTTGGAAGCCATTGAGATCCTGTAATTATATTCTTCCCAGTCCCCAGAAGCATTCTATATGTTTTAAGATCTTTCTGTGTTAAAATTTCATTTAATTCCACCACAAAGATAATGAATGTTGGGAGTGGGATTAATGGGGTTTTTTTTGTTTGTCTTTTTTAATTGCCAAGTATATTAAAATGCTCATACCAAATTTAAGTGTGTTAAATGGATGCCATGGATATTATTTTGTGGAGTATTCCTATAACTGTGCCCATAAATCCAATATAAACATATTGAAATTCTTAGTTTCACTCCTGTCTTTATATGTCTGTGTGAAGATATGTGACTTGCAGGGTAGTTGTGGTAACGATTTGGGGTGTCTTTACAGATAAGACACTAAATTACAAGTTATTTGTGATCCAGGTGTTTAGTTGTCCTTTTGAACCTAGTTACACTTTCTTTTGAACCTAGTTACACTTCCTTAAGTGGAAGTTGTTATTGTCATTATCATCACATACTCCCTTTTTTCTAGTGTTTGTTGGTGGAATTTGTGTTTTGTAAAATAAATAAATCCAAACTGTTAAAAAGCAACATATGATGAACAGATACATTATTTTATCTGTTGAAGATATAGAAATGTGCAGCTTCTGTTAAACTAAAAACAAACAAACCCCCCCCCCCAAAAAAAAACCCCTGTTTTCAGCTGTTATGTTTTTCAAATTTCTCCCTAACAGCACATGTTTTGATTGCACAAGATGGAAACTTTACAGAAGGGAAGGGGCTGGGGCCTCCCAGTAGTGGTATAAATCAGTCATCTTCCAGAAATTTGGCTATCTCCTCTCTCTACAAGACCATATATACTGTTTCTGGCTTCCTAACTGAAAATATATATTGTAGTTCCCTCTATGGGCAGTTAGTTATTACTGGTTTGAGGTCCATTGCAATTTCCATTTTGGATTGTTTCCAGAGGAGCATGTCATAGAGCAGAGGTGAGCAACCTGTGGCCCGCGGACCAAATGCGACCCATCAGAGTAACTGATTGTGGGCCGTGAGACATTTGGCTGACCTTGAATGTTCACATGCACCACCACCCCTCAGCTCTCTCTTCCCGGCCAGTGGGAGCTGTGGAAAGTGGCAGACAACATGTCCCTGCATCTCTTCGCCTGCAGGCGTCACTTCCCACAGCTCCCATTGGCCGGGAATAGAGAACTGTGGCCACTGGGAGCCCCGGGGGCTGGGGGGGGGGGGGGAAGGGGAGTGGTGCCTGCAGATGGTTAACATCAGTCACATGTCCCACGAGTCACATGTTACCCACCTCTGATCATAGAGTGTGGCTACGCCACCCTCAAAATAAAAACCTCTACACCTTTTCAGCCACCTATGTCCTGCCACTGTGCGTAGAGCTGCTTGCAATGTGGTATATTTGGAGAGGGGAAGTGTTGAGTTGAACGAGATATTGAAAATGTAACTTATTTGTTAAAATGAAGTTTTCGAGAGCATCTGCCTATAAAATGATTCTAAATTTATTCTTTACTGGTCTATTGGATGGCTTTAAGGAGGGGATTATTAGTTGTTCATTTCCTGCTCTGGAAACAGTACAAACCCATATTTTGAAGGATTTGAAATTTTACAAAAGTTATACTTCATTAACACACAAACAAACACACACACAAAAGAAGGGCAATTACCATGTCTGATTTAGTTGCATTCTAACTACTTGACTAAATTGTAGGAGTCTGTGCCCGCAACAACAAATTCAAAATAGACTTCCCATAAGACAAGGTGTATAGAAAGCAGAAAGGTTTCAAAACTACAGTAACATAGCTGGAATCTAAGATTAATGCACAGAGTCCACAATCTATATATATATAAAAGTCAAATGGTGTATGCATGTATGTACGTGCGCTTACTCCTTCCACACTGTTTGAGCTAGAGACTTGAAATTTGGTACAGTTAGAGGTCTTAGGGTCCTAATCAGGGTAAGAGTAGAAAATATTTCAAATCTCACCTCTGACGCCCCCCAGGGGTGAAATTATTTAAAGGCCATCAGCTGGGCAGCTGCTGTTCTCTGTGACATAGTTATGATGTCATAATACCCCCTCCAACGAACCCCGCACTCGCTCAGCTCTCTGCCCCTCCCCCCTCCAACGGACCCCAGAATCCCTCAGCTCTCTGCCCCCTCCAACGGACCCCGCACTCGCTCAGCTCTCTGCCCCTCCCCACCTCCGACGGACCCGAGTTGGGTTTGGTCAGAGGATAAGTCAGGTAGGGGTGTCGGGTTTGGTCGGGGGGTGAAGTGGGGGTGTCGGGTTTGGTAGGGCGGTAAGTGAGCCGGGGGTGTTGGGTTTGGTCTGGGGGGGTGGGAAGGTGTCGGGGTGGGTGAGGGGTGAGGTGTGGGTGTTGGGGTTGGTCAGGGAGTGTTGGGTTTGGTGGGGGGGTAAGGTGGGGGCGTTGGGTTTGGTTGAGGTGTTGAGGAGGGGGGTCGGGGTTGGTCGAGGGGTAAGTGAGGTGTGGGTGTCGGGTTTGTGGTGGTAGGTAGGGGTGTCGGGTTTGGTTGGGGGGAAAGTGAGATGGGTGTGTCAGGGGTGTGAGGTGTGGGTGTTGGTCAGGGAGTGTTGGGGTTGGTAGGGGGAGAGATAAGGGTATTGGGTTTGGGTGGGGGGGTGAAAGTGTGAGTCGGGTTTGGTCGAGGGGTAAGTGCGGTGGGGGTGTCGGGTTTGGTCGGGGGGGTGAGGTGGGGGTGTCAGGTTTGCTCTCTGCCCCCTCCCCCCTCCAACGGACCCCGCACTCGCTCAGCTCTCTGCCCCCTCCCCACCTCCGACTGACCCAAGCAACGCCGGGTATTTTCGCTAGTTTGAAATAAATTAGTCCCAGTTTAAAGAAAGGGTGCTTAGCTCTGTGTGTTGGAGAAAGCAATATTGTATTATAAATTGCTATTCAGTATTGCCTAAGGTGCCACCCAAGTTCAGATTCTCCTAGTTATAGGTAGTCCATGCCCTAACGACCATGTAATTGTATCAGACAGTATTATCCTAATTTTGAGATTGGATTTTTAATAATAAATATTTGTCAAGTATTCACAAGTGAGGTATCTATTAAATTAGTGCTGTGATTTTTTTATGAGGATTCTAGCTTGGGTGTGTTTATATTAGCATATAGTGTATCTAAAAACTTTTATTTACCCTTTGCACGAGAAACATCATTTCATTAAGGTAATTAGGTATCTACCATTGCCATATGCTGTTTTCTTTTAAAGCTGTTGACATTCTCAGTATTGAATTGTGACTGGGTTTGAATAAGGAATTAGAACAGACCTCTAACTTGGTGCCTTATCATAAAGCACACTGTACCTATCGATTGTGTACCCTTGCCAGATGCAAAGGGATGGTGCTTAGGGTAGAAAACAAGACTGAGGATTTTTGAGGAAAGCTGGTATTTTGAAGCTGGCACACATTAGCTCAAGTAATGATTGAAAATTGGCAGAGCTGTGCTGTAGGGAAATATGCTCCAGCATGTCTATTCCTGCAGGATTGTCTTTGCTATTGGTCCAGCAGACAGAGAAGTGAATGAAAGCAAACATAACAACAACAAATATTTAGAGGCATAATCTTATCTCCCTTTATCCAGAACTTTTCAGTGAATTAAAATAATAAATCCTATGAAGAAATATGGTGATTGTTACATTGGTGAATAATGTATTCAGAAGAAGGCTGTCGGACTAGTCTTGTCCTCACAAAAATTATAGGAAAGAGCTATTCAGTCATACCCTATGCACTTTAGTAAAATACTGGATCTTCTAAACTTGTTTTATGTTCCTGCATCTATAAAAGTGAAGATTGTAGAAATATTCTCCATCACCCCTATGCTCCATTTAAGAAGTTGATGAGCTATAAAACATCATTTTACTTTGGCTGCCCTACACAGTCCTTTCTTAGCTGGATATTTACTTGTAATCTTTTGGCATTATCACTTGCTTTAGGCTGTGTTTTAAATCCCAAGAACTTTATCTGAAATAAGATACTCAGGAGTACAGGAATTCCTTATTTCTCTACTTATTTATCAGGCTTTTTCAGCATGTGTAACTAAATGATATGAGAACTGCATCATTAATCCGTGTATTTATTTGTTATTTTCAGTTTGGCTCTTTCCATTTGTTGAATTGAAAAGGCATTGTCTTGGCTCTGTTTATGGTGCATCGGAATAAGGGTTCATGATCATTCTCTGACTTTCACTGTTCTCATCAAGTTTCTTGTAATATGTTTGAATAATATGGCCAAGATTTTAAAAAGTGACTAGTGTTTGTGTGTGTGTGTGTGTGTTTGTAATATATAGATATAATATATAGATATATACCTATATCTATCCATCCATATAATATAGATATATAGTTGTTCATGAGATGTATCCATATATAGTGCTGTATACCCTCCCTCCCCAACCCCAGTTTGGTAGGATACATTGCATATATAACAAACTTGGAGGTAAGTGCTGAAGGCAGTCCAAGCACTCACCTGTAGAGACTCAACCATGCAGTGAGTTCCAACTTTTACATTCTGTGTAGCAGAGAATTACTTTAGTAGGTGTGCCAGAAACTGAAATGCCCTGAGTGGGCACAGTTCCTTTAAATGGCAACACAAACGATCAACTCAACAGTTTTCAAACCAGATGCTTAGCGTAGGTCCCTAAACGATACGAGTCTCAGAACTCCTTCATAATATCCTGGATGGATGCTGCTGCCCTATGTCTTCCTCCTGCAGCTGGTCTGGCCTAGCAGCAACAGGATGTGTCTCTATTTGGCTCTTAGATGCTCCATTTCCAGCTGTGGGCGGTTTGCTGTCTAATCTTGCCTCCACAGCTTACTGCTGGTGGCCCACATATAGCTTCTGACTTTGTCTTGAGCCTGGCCTCCGACTGTACTTTCTTTTCCTGTACAGTGGGTATTATGGATCTCTCTGCTGGCTAGATATAGAACTGGGGGATAATGCAGTGTCCAGCATTAACTATTAAGTTCATTATGATATGATATCCTAGAAATAATTTATAGGTGTTGCTGAAAAAGAATTTTAAGGCTTAAAATTTCCTCCCTTCTGTCTTAAAACAGCAGCAGTAAACTATATTAAGTACAGCAATCCAAACTTAAAAGAAAAAGCTTCCTCAGACCTGTAGATCTGATTTAAGGAAATTTTGTTGTTTGACATGTTTTTATTAAAATTCATACTTTGGCATTCTCCAGAGCTGCTGAGTTCTTTCCCCATAGATATGAGAAACAGTAAAACCCATACAACTGGCAATACATATATGAGAAGTATGTCTTGCCAGGGTGTAAGAGTGTCCTTCCCCTTTCTCTGTGCTCTGGGGTACAGAGGAGGGACTCTTCTATGCCAGATCAAATAACTATAAGCTGCTTCACAGCCTAAGTTAAGTCTTCACACCCCCAAACCCCCACACTTTACCAGTAGGGAAATGGGGTTACCCAAGCTGCCACCATCCGAGTAAATCTCCAATGCCCTGGAGAGGGGGTACCTGGACTCCCCTAAACCCCCTTTTTCTCTCCCTGAGAAAAAGGGACCCTCATGCTGTTTCACTCTCCCTGATAGCCCCAGGCAAGGTAGCCACAGCACTTCGGTCTCACTCTCTGTGAGATTCCCAGATTCAAGTCTCAGACCACCTTACTAGAATTACCAGACAATTCTTATAGGTATAAAAAGTTTAATAAAGAAAAGAACAAGCATACAATTAATACACTACACAGGTATTGAATTTTATAACCTCAATCTTCTTGCATTAACCAACTTCCCCCCTCTCTGCTAACTACACAGATAGGGACACCAAGATCGAATGCAAGGTTATGCAGGATACAATCTTACTTACTGTTTTAGCTAGTTATGAAGACATACAGGGAAAGGACAAGGTTGGGGGTCCATAGCTGGACAAGGGGTTCTGAATCAATCCAAAGCCCAGATCGAACTGAATTCCACTTCCTGGTCTCTCTGTGTCTAGCCAGACTCCTCTGACGACACTGCCCACTCAGGTAACATTAACCCCACACAGACAAGACAACATTCGACACTTATGACACAGGGTAACTAGATGAAAACGGAAGATTTCAAACCTAGATGAAACTTTGTCAAGGAATGAAGAAGTTATGTAGGGAAAAATGAGAATCTTCCTTAGTGTATTGTTTCTCCTACATTTTATACTCAATAATTAGAATCTAGTCCAAAACTGCAAAATCTTTAATGATATACCGTATGTTCTCCAATTAATGACTTGATTCTCTAGAATCATACCTCTGACTAAATCAAACTGACTAATACCATAAAATTTGGTGTGACAACCATTTGTCAATGTAAGCATACAGATTTATAAAACTGAATATAATTCACATAAGTAGAAGAGTTGACTGCCACAGTATAGGAAGACAAATGAGGAAAGTGGAAAATCTCCACATAAATCAGGCTGCTAATAAATGCTTTTAATGTTTAATGGGTGCATTGTGATGTCACATGGGGTGGGTTCAGAAAGTAGCACTTTCATTAGCTACATCATTGTCTTCACCTTGGGTGAAATCCTGGTCCCTTTAACAGCAATAGCAAAACTATCATCAACTAATTTGGGGGCAGAATTCCATCCCTTTCATTATCAATGACATTAACCAACACTGTGACCAAATGGGAGAGATTAAAAGAGAGATTTTTTTTTTGCAAGAGTGAGTCAAAAGAAGATATTTTTTTAGCCATAGAAAAATTGCTATGATATATAGAGAGAAGAAGGTCTCAACTTTGCAAAAGGAGAAGAATACATGGACTTCCCTCTGGATGAAATAAGAACTTGACTTACTGCCATTAAATTGGAATCTTGATAGGTATGACAGGAAGAAACAGAACCTGCTATGGCAGTCTAAAATAGGATCTGTTGTAGGATCTTGATAATCAAAAGACCCAGGAGTAGGTTTTGAAAGGTTCTTAGGGGGCTGGGTAAAGTATCCTGATATTTTGGCTTCCCGTGGAATTTCTCTACACCCAAGAGACTACTAGGGAACATTCTTTTATCCCAACAGTCAGAGAAGACATAAAGGGAAACAGACTCATTGAAGATTTTGAACTTTCAATTGATGCAGAAGGCTTCCCGTGGAATTTCTCTACACCCAAGAGACTACTAGGGAACATTATTTTATCCCAACAGTCAGAGAAGACATAAAGGGAAACAGACTCATTGAAGATTTTGAACTTTCAATTGATGCAGAAGGAGTGGCGCTTTTGATGTAGCAAGAGAGGTCTTCACCAAAGATAGAAAACATGATAGCAGTTGTATTACAATGAGGAGGAAGTGACTACTGTTATAATATTGTTTGAGTTTTGGAAGATGAAAACACAATTTAAAAAATCTCAAGATTCACCATATGCCACATGCTACAGATTTTGAAGCAGACAATCATGCAGTCATTTTTCATGCAATGCAAAGTAGCAGTTTCTCTGGTAACAAACAACTTCGCAATACAGCCATATTTCTATTGCTGTCCTAAGCAGGAAACTCCTACACAACTGACTTATACACTTTTTAAAAATATGGTTTGTGGAGCACTGTAGAGCAGAGAAATTGTCTCCATACATTATCAAACGTATAATATGCTGTTACAGCTAGTATGGTGTTATGGGCCTGATCAACCTCACAGCGAGGCCAGTGGAAATTCTCCAGTTAACTTTTCTAGGCATTGGAGTGGCCCTTAAATAAATGATGACCAGTACTGATATGGTTTTAATCTGATAAAGAACATAAATCCCTCAGCATATCTGAGTATGCTGTCAAGATTTTATTATCCATGTCATAGTGAGAAAAGTAGATCTCTAGACACTTGAATATGAATTAGAGTATTGGGGGCAACATATTTTTTAATAAGGCATAACCTGTTCACTTCAATCAACTTAGTATTAACAGAGCAAACAATGGCAAGTTGAATAATTGTGAAATTGGCACAATAATACAGTTTGACCATGCTTTGATAATAGTGGGATTTAATTTAAAAATCTCCACCAAAAATGACTTCCAAATTAGTTTACAAACAAGAGCAATTGAAGTATAAAGGGGTAATGGATGAGGAATGTTCAATATTAAATGATTGCGTAAAAACAAATGATATGTCTGAAGCTAAGATATCAACATGGGACGCAGCCAAAACTTTATTAAGGGACAAAGTAATCTCTATCTAGGCGTGGTTGTAAAAGATTGCACCTGGCATATATGGATGAACTAAACTGACTTAAGTCTCTAGAACTACAACATAAAAAGTCCTTTAAGACCTAGTCAAACAAAAATTCAACAGTTAATAGGGGAAATCAAAGTACTAAAAGTCTACAAAACACAGCAGATGATTGGCTATATTAGATTGTTTTGTTATGAAAAAGAAACAAGTCATTGGCATAGACATTTTTTTGAAAAAAGCTGACATTCAGCTGATGATCCACCATGACCCCCCAAAACTGTAAGCCATACTTATTCTTAGATGTGCACATTTACATTTAGCTGCATTAAAAGGAATATTATTTGCTTGCATCCAGTATACCTAACAAATCAAATTGCTCTGAATCAGTGACCTCTTCAATATTTACCACTCCCTCAGTGTTTGGGTCAACTGCAGACTTCATCAGTGACGATTTTGTTTTCTTCCTAGTCATTGATAAACATTTTAAATAGCATTGGTCCAAGTACTGATCCCATGAAACCCCATTGTAAACACACCTGCTTAACGATTCCCTGTTTATAGTTAATTTTGACACCTATCTGATAGTTTTTAATACACTTTAATACATTAATATGTGATATGTTTATTTTATACCACTTTAGTTTTTTCATCAAAATGTTGTGCATTACCAAATCAAATGCCATGAAGAAGTCTAAGTATATCATTTCTACATTATTACATTTATCAACCAAACTTGTCATCCCATGGGGGGAAAAAAGAAGAAAAATATCCAGTTACTTTGATAGGGTCCATATTCCATAAATCCATGTTGCTTTTCATTAATTACTTTACTACTTTATTAATCAAGTCACATAAAAAGCCACTCAATTACCTTGCCTGAGATCGATGTCTAGCTATAATTATCCAGGTCATCCCAATTACCCTTTTTTAAAAAAAGTGGCATAACCTTAGCTGTCTTCTAATCTTTTGGAACTTTCCCAGTGCTCCACGACTTATTGAATATCAACATTGATGATCCACTAATCTCCTGAACACTTCTTGTATTCAAGAATTTCAAGTTATCTGGACCAGCTGATTTAAAAAAAAAAGTTTGATTTTTTAGTAGTGTCCATTTAACATCCTCCAGAGATGCTAGTGGAATGGAAAGTGTGCTGTCACCATGTTATAAGACTATATTGTCTGGTTTTGCCAAATACAGAATATAAATATTTATTGAACACTTCTACCTTTTCTGCATTATTATTGATAATTCTATTATTTCCATCTAGTAACAGAACAAATCAAATTGTAACATTTTCACGATTCATTTTGTTCCTAATATATATTTTATATATTAAATATATATATATTTATATATTAAATATATATATAAAACTTCTTTCTTATATAATTAACTCTAAAGGCCATAGATTGATCCTTGTGTCCGCTGGCTTCTCTTATTATTTTTCTACAAATCCCAACTGCTGATTTATATTCATTACTATCAACTTAGAATCATAGAATAGAATCATAGAATATCAGGGTTAGAAGAGGTCACCTAGTCCAATCCCCTGCTCAGAGCAGGGCCAATCCCCAACTAAATCATCCCAGCCAGGGCTTTGTCAAGCCTGACCTTAAAAACCTCTAAGGAAGGAGATTCCACCACCTCCCTAGGTAACCCATTCCCGTGCTTCACCACCCTCCTAGTGAAATAGGTTTTCCTAATATCCAACCTAAACCTCCCCCTCTGCAACTTGAGACCATTACTCCTTGTTTTGTCATCTGTTACCACTGAGAACGGTCTAGATCCATCCTCTTTGAAATCTCTTTTCAGGTAGTTGAAAGCAGCTATCAAGTCGACCCTCATTCATCTCTTCTGCATACTAAACAATCCCAGTTCTCTCAGCCTCTCCTCATAAGTCCAACCCCCTAATCATTTGTGATGCCCTCCTCTGGACTCTTTCCAATTTTTCCACATCCTTCTTGTAATGTGAGGTCCAAAACTGGACACAGTACTCCAGATGAGGCCTCACCAGTACTGAATAGAGGGCAATGATCACGTCCCTCGATCTGCTGTAAATGCCCCCACTTATACAATCCAAAATGTCATTAGCCTTCTTGGCAACACTTGGCACACTGTTGACTCATATCCAGCTTCTCATCCACTGTAACCCCTAGGTCCTTTTTTGCAGACCTGCTGCCTAGCCATTTGGTCCCTAGTCTTTTGAAGTGCATGGGATTCTTCTGTCCTAAGTGCAGGACTCTGCACTTTGTCCTTGTTGCACCTCATCCGATTTCTTTTGGCCCAGTCCTCTAATTTGTCTAGGTCCCTCTGTATTCTATCCCTACCCTCCAGCATATCTACCATTCCTCCCAGTTTAGTGTCCTCTTCAAACTTGATGAGGGTGCAGTCTATGCCATCCTCCATATCATTAATGAAGATATTGAACAAATCCTGCCCCAGGACCAGCCCTTGGGACACTCCGCTTGATACCGGCTGCCAACTAGACAGGGAGCCATTGATCACTACCCATTCAGCCCAACAATCTAGCCAGCTTTTTATCCACCTTTTAATCCATTCATCCAGCCCATACTTCTTTAATGTGCTGGCAAGAATACTGTGGGAAACTACTTTCTTTCATTTGTTATATATTATTTTTGTATTTTTACAGATTCATTACCTCCTCCTCTAAACCAAGTAAGTTTAATCGGCATCTATTATGGTGCTCTTAAATGATTCCCAATTATCATTCAAATTTTTCTGATCAAAATATTTCTCCCAGCTGATTAGTCTCATAATTGTTTTCAGCTTTGTGAAATTAACCCTATTAAAGCACTAAGTGTATCTATTACTGGTTGGGACTTTATTCTGCTTGCACATTATAAATCATGTCATGAGCACCTGTACATAAGCTACCATTAATTTTTGATTCTGTGATCTGTTAGGAAAAGAGCTAATAAAGAATTCTCCTGTGTTTGCTGTAACACTTTTTGAGTTAGGAAATTATCATCTATATTATCTAAAAGTTCCAAGGATATTTTAATACTGGCAGCATGAGACCTCCAGCATATGTCATTCAAATTGAAGTTCCCCATGATCACGCAGCTTTTGTTTCTTACACATTATAGATAGGTGCGTAAAGAACTAGCCATCCCAATCCTTAGTGTAATTTGGTGGTCTGTTGCAGACACCAGTTAATACCACTTCTTATGCTTTATCTACTAGACCAGGGATCGGCAACGTTGGCACGTGGGAACCCAGGGTAAGCACGCTTAGCGGGCCCTGCCGCTTTATTTACATGCCGTTTTACCGACTGTGGCTCCCACTGGCGGCAGTTCGCGGTCCCAGTCCAATGGGAGCTGCGGGAAGTGGCGGACAGCACCCCGCTGCATCCTGCAGCCCCCATTGGACCACGACGGTGAACCAGGCCAGTGGGAGGTGCGGTCAGCGAAACGGCATGTAAATAAAGCGGCGGGGCCCGCTATGCCTGCTCACCATGCTGTCCCGCATCCGCATGCCAACGTTGCCGATCCCTGTGCTAGACATTGATCCATGAGCATTAAAGATCACTTTCTGAGTTTAGTGACTCAGTAATAAATAATGCCATTTTTTACCTTGAGTGCCATTCCCCCTAACCATTTGACCACTGAATCCTTCTTATATGCATTATAACCGTTGATTTTTTAACATTCCAGTAGTGTGAATCATCCCACCTGGTTTCAGTAATACTAACTAGATCAAATGTATGTTCCTAAGTGAGCAATTCCAGTTCCTCTTTTTGGTTACCCAGGCTCCTAGCACTTATGTATAGGTAATTAAAGAACTTATCTTCATGTCCATTGGTTCTTTGATTAATTTTATCCTCAGCTTCTTGTTTTTGTAATGAGTTCTCATGAACTCCCTCTTTTAAAACTTCTGACTGATTTCAGATGGTTGTGAAGGAATCTACTATTTTGCCAACACACTATGCAATAGATGGAGCTTATTAGATTGTATAAACCAGGGGTCTCAAACTCAAATGACCACGAGGGCCGCATGAGGACTAGTGCACTGGCCCGAGGGCCGCACCACTGACACGCACACACCCTCGCTGCCCCAGCTCCACCCCCACTCCACCCCTTCCAAGAGGTCCCACCCCTGCCCCACCTCCTCCTCTGAGCACGCAGCTCCCCATTCCCTCCTGGAAAGCGCTAGGCACCACCAACAGCTGTTTGGCAAACAAAGCAAGAGCAATCTAGGAAGTCCAGAGCTAGAAACACGCGCGGCCCAGCCAGGCAGCAGAGAAGCCTCTGCTTCTGGCCCCTCCCTCCCGCAAACTGCTGGGGGGGGGGGACAGGAAGCCTGGCGGGCCGCAGGGAAGGGCTTCGCGGGCCACATGCGGCCCCCGGGCCGCATGTTTGAGACCCCTGGTATAAACGTTTGAAGAATGGATTAAATCAGGGAGGGGCAAACTATGGGGAACAGGGAACCGTGGCCAATGGGAGCTTTGTGGTGGTACCCACAGGTGAGGGCAGCATGAGGCAGAGCTGCCTGCCCCACCCCACTCCCAGGAGCCACTGCTGGACATGCTGGCCACTTCTATGAGTGGTGCAGGGCCAGGGCAGGCAGGGAACCTGCCTTAGCCCTGCTGCGCACCACTGCCATCCCGTTTGAGGTAAGCAGTGCTGGGCTAGAGCCTGTACCTTGAACCCCTCCTGCAATCTGCAGCACAAGCACCTGCCCTGAATCCCCTCCTGTGCCCCTTAGCCCTCCTGCACCCCAACCCCCAGTCCTGTGACCCAAAACCCCTTACCTTAACCGATGCCACACTCTGCACCCCTCCTGCATCCCATCCCCTTGCCCTGAGCCCCTTCCTGCAAACCGCACCCCACAGCCCGCACCCCAACCTCCTGGCCCAGTCCTACATTCATGGTCCTGCATACAATCTCTGCACCCAGATGTGGCCCTCGGGCCAAAAGTTTGACCACTCCTGGTTTAAATATTGTTTAACTGATAGTGAGATTTCAAGGTTTGGACTCAATTTATAAGGATTCCTGGGTACTTCTATTTATATGCATGTCCATGCACACACATGTCGTGTGCACATGTACAGACTTCGTTACCCCTCACCCTATCATTTTCACATAGCCACAAAAGGTTTTTAATAGGGAAGGGCTGAGCAGTGTCTGAGTAGAAATCATCATGTAAAGCCAATTTTGTTCCATTGTTGAGACAACTGACAGCAGATTTAAATAGCTGGACTAATCTGAACTCTGGCTGGTATATAAATATTTAATCTGTATGATTTATGCTTCCCCAGATTTGATAAAAAATAAATAAGGTAATGAATTCATTTGCACAGCAAAGATCCATGAACCCTTTCCTGCAGAGCCGTTAAGCTATAATACTAGCCAACAGACATTGGGTGTGACTTTTCTTGGGGCACCCTGGACTAGGTGTCTCCTCATTCCCTGGCCTCCAGTGAGAGGAAGCCTTTCTTGTAGCAGATGGGTGTCAGTTCCCCAACACTTCCAGATACTCAAGCACTCCAGTTGCTATGTCAGCCCTAATTTTACCTTGCAGGTTAACAATAGGGGAACCCCAGTCCCTGAGACCCTTTGAATTGTTCCACAGTGATATCCAGCTGACACTGGCTAATCCCAGAAATTTGCAGTGTACCACATTTTACCAATTTTACCTTAAACTCTTGCACCTGTAAACTACACTGCAATTGTGAGCACAGTTAGTTTATTTATAAAAGAGTAAAGATTAACTATTAGTGACAGAAAATGATAGAAGCAAATGGTTATCACACAAAACAAAACAATAAAATGTGAGCCTAGGTCTCCACTTATCAATAGTTACCTTTCCTATTTAATAAAGTAGACTTTCCCCATAGAGTTCAGTCTGTTTCAGAGCTAGGTGTTTCAAAGGAACCAGGATCCAACTGTTCATGAAAGACCCAAATTTCTTAAGGGGTTTCCCTAGTGAATGGATGGAGCTCTTTTTCCGAAACTCCATCTTGGGTCTTTATTGATAGCCTCAGAGATCTCCTGCATTCTGTAATGTTCCTTTTCACCTCTAAGTGGTTTCAGTTGTTTGCAATTATCTTTGATGCTTTTCCATGAACTGTTCTGGGATGTGGCAAATGTAGACAAAAGAAACTTTCATTACCTCAGTGACTGATTAGGAAGGGTTGACAATTCTCTGTTTCTTGAATGGGTCATCACTGAAACATTACTTCCTGGTGACTAATTTCTTTTCTACATACATAAAGCATATTTTCACAATAAATACATTATTCCTTAAATATTACCTGTACATATAGCTCACAGTGATTAAGGCTTGATGAGTTATGAGATATCTTTCTGTAGATACTTTACATCTTAATCTTTATGGCTAAAAATTGAGATGTGTTTGGTGTAGTGAGTTTAACAGGTCTGAGGTGAGTTATTTGCAAAGAGCAGGGGATCTTTTGCCAAGGACTTCAAGTCACACGGGATATCAAAAACCATATTCGGTTTACTAAATAGTGCTAAAGAAAACTGATTTGAAATGTAACGTCTCATACCAATACTTCTACATACCCAGATAGGAGAGAGCCTTAAACCCTAAGCTAATAAGAAAGTTAATAGGAGCTGGTGAATGCCCAGCACTTTTCAAAATCAAACAGGGGCCTAAATATGGAGTAAGGAGGTGAATTTCAGGCTATTCAAAAAAAATGTTTTTTCTAATGTGGCTCTTTTCATTTTCAAAAACTCCACTATCTATATGGAAAGATTAAATTATTTTAGGAGTATCCTTGCACATGTGTGCATGTGCACACACACAGATATAAATTACAGTAAGCCTCAAAAAAAATTTACAACTCTTTCAGATTTTGTAATTTCTTACTCACAAGATTATACAGAATTTACAAGATAGATGAAATTACTTTGCTCATACCTCCAGTTAAAATATATGTCTACTAATCTTTACTTAATAGCTACCATTCTTGTGAGGAGAACTATTTTAACAGTCTTTTTTCTTTCTGGAGGTGTCACATTTTCTAGCATGATCCAAGCTAGAGACTTTCAAAGTCAAAAGATCCAGTATGAATTTTTGATTATCCTTTCTGGGTCCATTAAAAATCAATGGACACTCCCAATAGTTATAGTAGAGGGAGACTCTATTACTATTTTCAGTCAATTTCAGTTGTTGCAGTATTCTGGTCACTTATGTTGTTATTATACCATTGGAGGAAACCTGAATTTGGCAGATGAATACTGATTTGAGTGTTACCCTCCTTTATTTTAAAATTAGCTCCTGGGTTTCTCTCTTTCCCCCACCACATTTATCCAACCCCCATCAACCACGTTGTAATTTTCTTAGTCTTCAGGTGGTTCATCTGTACCCACTTATTATAGTGCTCTTATTCTGCTTGTTTAATTATGTTTGTTTTAATTCTGTCTTCTTTCCTTTCCTTTGTTTATCTTTCATATGTTAAGACCAGGTAGAAACTTTTATCAAGAACACATCTTTAATAGATTAAGGACATTATAGTCTTTCATTGCACATTGTGGCTTGCTGTGAAACAGTGAGGATATTGAAGTCATTTCACATGCCTCACAGTCTAGATGTATGTTTGGCTAATATAAATATGTCTCTGCTATGACACACAATATCTAACAACGGAGAAGAAAAGTCCATTGGAAGTTGCAACAGTTAATGTTTTCATTTCAGTGTTGAATATTTTAGGTTTACAAAAAGGCAATCATCATCATTATGAAGGTTAAACAAGAATAATTCCTTTTTTTAAAAAAAAAAATCTCTAATCAGTATTTTTCCAGTTGATGAAAAAGAAAGATTAAATTGACAAATGTAGTATGTAATGGTCCTTCTTGGAGCAGTACTACAGGGGCCTCATTAGTAGACATTTTAGTGCAATCATTTTTACCCCTGTGGCTGTCATTTCAGACTATACACAGAAAAGGTGGCTGTAGGAGCTAATCACAGGGATGCCTTTCTCATTTTTTTCCTTGTAAAAATGAGGCACAAGAGAGCTAGTAAGCTCTAATTGAAATAAGAATTAGCATTGTCATAGATGCATGCTATGTCTGTAGGGTACTGTTTCACTACTGGATAAATGTATGGAAAAATTCTCTCCCTACATTATTTTAGAGTCATAAATTCTTTTTTAGACTTAAATGTGAAGTTCTGCTGAAATCAATATCAATACAGGTTCCACTCTGCTGTTCTGAATGGGACCAGCACTATGGGTCCCATGTTGCTTAAAGAAGGCTATTTGTCCATTTAATTCAGCCTTCCTAATAGTGGTTGATAACGGGTATGCTGAGACACACAGGGGATTGTGTCAGTTTCAGAGCCAAAGCTGCTGCTTGAGCTGCATCTTCCACACTGCTATTTTTAGTGTGTTAGTGTGAGTGCCACCAGGATGAGTCTGTCTACCCAGGCTGGGAGGCTCTCTCCCAGCTGCAGAGTAGTCATAGATGGACAGGCTTTGGGAATGAACTCTCACATTTGCATTATAGTTTAAATGTAGTGTGCCTCTCTGTTGGCAAATTTTCGGGTGTTTTATTTTTAAACTAGCTATTTAAACAGATTTCCTCTAGAGGAGGCTAAAGGGAGCAGTGGTTGTTTGCAATTTAAGTGCCCTTCCAGGCTTCAAGACCTCAGGACTCTTTTTTTCTTTCTTTCTTTCTTTCTTTCTTTCTTTCTTTCTTTCTTTCTTTCTTTCTTTCTTTCTTTCTTTCTTTCTTTCTTTCTTTCTTTCTCCCCAAATAAGCTAAGAAAGTTGTTGGGGAACAAGGGAGAGACTTTACAGTGGTATTTAGGCTTGGAAGGGTTACATCTTTATTGATAAATGTTGATTTCACCATACACGCATAAACTGGTGAATAACTATTTTCATCTATTTCTGTTTTGATGGTCATCAAAATTTAGAGATAGGCAAAGTAAGAAAAAAACTGCTTGAAAACTTATCAGAGGTTGATGTACTTTGTATGTTTTGACATAAGGTGTTAACAGTTCATGTTTTATCAGTTATAAAACTTTAGCTTTTTGAATCTCAACATCTGCTACCATTAAACAAATATCTGATCCCCCATAGTTTCCCACAGCTGAAAATGTAAATAGATAAATATAGCAAAATAAGTTTGACAGTAAACATCAATCTTATCTGGTGAAATTATTTTTTTTTTAAAAAGGCAAATTCTATGAAGTCTACTTGTATTGCAATTTAAAAAAATACTTCAATTTTGTTCACATCTAGGTAAGAATCTGTCTGTCATTAACTCATGTTTTGCAGCCAACAAACATATTATTAAATGAATCTCCCATGCTTCTCCATAGCTTGTACTGAGGGGAACTGTAATCTTTCTGCTAAAAATCAGTTAAGGGATCATATAGTAGGAAATCTTTTGTCAGCTCTGTAGGCCAGCCACTAGAAGGCAATAACACATGCACAGATATATACAAATGCCCCAGTTCTGCAAGCTGAATCTATTTGAGTAGTCCTGCAAGCTGATTTATTGCTGCTCAGAGTCCCACTGAATGGTTCTTTCTGTGATGTCATTCCCCGTCCCTCTCCATAAGGATTTGTCTAGTTAAGATAATTACCCATCAGCATTAGTTTATGTAGTGATACCTCCATGCACCATGAAACTCCCCTTACTTGTCTTTCCCTCAGAACAGCAATTTGAAGGCACTGCTCTGGGCGGATTGCATAGCACAATGCCACAGGGAGTTATACGTCCATGAAAGGGACAGATACAGAGACCTTTCTGCTTCTGTGCAGGTCACTCCTGGACTCTGTAATTCTCCTAGGATGTTCTAGTTCTAAGGGACTGAAGCATCTTTTTACTATACTGGGATGGGAGAAACCCTGTTCTACCAACGGAGTGATTAGGTGGATCATCTCTTAGAAAATATTGAGGAATTTTAATGCAATTTGCTTTCTTTTGTGGGTGCCTCTTTGGAAAGGGGAAATTATAATAATGAGTGAAGAACAGTGTTTGTGTAAAAGCTTCATTTAGGCCCAGAGTCTTGTTTTGCTCTTCGTGACTGAGAAGTTGTGTAACCTCTTGTTAACTGAGAATTTAGATCCTGGGCTTCAGATCCTTCTCTCATAAAACCTTTGAAAAGCACGTTTGTTTATGCTGTTGGATTTTTCATCCAAAGCCTGAAAATACAATTGAGAAGAAACACATTTTTATTGCATATCTGTATTCCTTTGGGAGGAATTTGTTAAATGTTGTTATTACTGAGCATCCCAAAGTAAACAAAGCCACAACATTGTTCCTAAAGGCTTAGAAATCAGTAAGCCTTTCAGTAAGTTAATGAACTGTGATTTTCTGTTATAAGGAATACAAAACAACATGGCACAGCAGTTAAGTATCATTACAACTACTGAACAACATCATGTCCAAAAATGCATCTTAAAAAAAAGCAAAGTTTTAACAACAACAAATGTTGACAACAGACTGATATCCAGGAGAGAGATTTTCATTGCTTACTGTATTCTTGCTTATAGTGTCTGTCAAATAAGGATAAAAGAACTCATAGGTAAACACTGTTGTCAGAATCATAACAAAATGTAGATGTTTTGAGAAGCCATCTACTTTATCCATAATCCCTTCCTCTGTGGCTGAAGAAATGAAATTGTTTTAGAGACCAATAACTGAAATAGTACAAAGAATTAGAGTGCTCTCAGTTCACCAGAATGCTACCGGGGCAACATTTAGAAGATGAGTGTTTGAAAACAGGCAGCTGTAATGGAAACTATTTTTCAACCTTAACTGCAGCTGGCACTATCAGACACTTGCTATAATATTGACTTCTGTTGACGTGATCTTCAGGAGTTATTGACCCAAAAGGTAACTATTGACTGAGGTGAAATTAAGGTCAATATAAAACTGGAGAGACTATGAATTTTGATGTTCACTGAAACCCCAAATCAATATAGATAGGTATATATATGTGGTGTTTTTTTTTAATAGTTTAAACAGAGCAGCTGGAAATCTGTTGTTGTGGCGGTGATCATGATTTTCTAACATTTTACAAGGCTTTTTCTAGCATCTAATTGGAAGATAGAGTCTGAATTGGGAAAACTAAGACAATGGGGATGTATCTACTTGTGTATGTATTCTAATTAGTTAACATAATCCAGAACCTCAGTATAGTTCACGTATGAGAAGGTACACATCTGAAACTTATTGATCTCTTACATGACTGGTTTTAGCCAACTATCTGACAGTTTGTTTTTCTTATATAAAACTATAATAATTTCATTTCAAGTCTGAATAAAAGCAGTGCACTAACAGATGACATTAGCAATGCCTGACCAACACAGCACTGAGGCTGCAGAGAGAAAACAAATAAAACCCACTAGTCCTCCAGCATTGAGGAAGTAAGAGGAGGGGTGGCGTGTGTGTGTGTGTGTGTGTGTGTGTGTGTGTGTGTGTGTGTGTGTGAGAGAGAGAGAGAGAGAGAGAGAGAGAGAGAGAGAGATTTTGAAATATATCTATTTTTTTTAAATAAGGAATCAGCCCTGAAACAAGGGATGGAGTTACTGATTCTGTGAGGGAAATATCCTGATATTTTATTTTAGAATAATGGAACAGTAATAATTAGAGATTAGAGATGGGGGTCAGGGAGAAAACTTACTTTCCCCCGTTGAAGTCAGTGAGGTTGAATAGATAGGTATAACTAAGGGCAAAAATTGGCCCTAACGGTGTGGGTGCTTTTCTTTGGTTGGCTTGGGAAGTAGTGAGGCAGTATAGGAGGAAAGGTGGCTACTGAGCTGTGAGGACAGCTAGTAATGTATTTATATTAGCACTTCAATGCCGCCTCATCTACCTTGGGCATAGCTTATGTATACCTTATGTAACCAGGGTGTATTTCATTGTTCTATTCTGATTTCTGAAGAGAGAAAGGAATACTGTCCTGAAGCTGAGGTAGCAGAGTTATCAGGTAAGTATGTTAATAACAAACATATACACATTTCTTTCATTTGTATTGGTAATTTGAATGATAATATGAGTGATGCCCTAATTTTCTAGGCAGCTGTCTGGTTCTTTTGCCTGGAGAAACTAAACAACCTTCAGACTAATATAGTTCCTTTATCAGGTTAATCAATTGTCTGGTTCCCTAACTAACTAAATAGCCTTCATATTTTATCCATTTAAGATTTGAGCTATTTCTTTGTAACATGGAGCAATCTTCTTATCACTTTATTTTAATATATAGATATACTGAGTGAGTGATTTAGTAGGACTACTTCTGACTTAAGGTAACCCCCCAAAAATTGTTATTCCTGTCCTAGCCTTAAAAAACATAAATAATAAATAGGTAAAATTCAAACTGAGAGGGTAGAAGGGCTTAAAAATATTTTTTTTTACAGTGAGACACCCACTAAGGCTGGTTGGTATTCATGATTCAGTTACAGATGTAAGTCCTCAAAATACATGTACAGAAACGTTGATGTATTTGTAGTGTTATCACTTTAAAATTATGGCAGACTGTCTCAGGGTGACTGTCCAGTGCAGCTATGATTGATTCTTGCTGCCCAGTTTGGCCTGAGGGAAGGCACCTGGACTTGCAAAGGGAAATTAATGCAGTATTGGTAGAGAGAGAGTGGAGAGCTACTCCTGAAAAGGCTCACGAAGGTAGCAGTTGAAGAAGCTGCTGAAAGAGCAGCCTGGAGTTTAGCAGACACAGGCTCAAGAAAGGGGCTTGTGCCTACCCTCTTCCCTCTCCCCCTGATCTCAGAGTGTCAGAAGAAATTTTACTTTAGGTTGATTTTATGTTAATAAACCTGTCCGCAAGCAGGAGTTTTCTTGTTGGACATTGGCCTCTGTAGATTAATCTGGACAACCTGGGGGAAAATTGACGCAAGGCGCTACAGACCCATGCTCAGCCACTATGGGGTCTATGGTTCAAAATGCTCTTAGATGCAGACCAATATATCTCATTTGCATTGCATTATGGGAGCCATAAATTCTTGCCACATAGTTTCCAAAATGGCAGTAGTATCTCTTCCAAGATGATGTATAGAATAGTTTTAAAAGGTCATTTTAATTGGTGAAAAGCTTATTTGAATTTAATGTTATAAACCACCATTCATGAAAATATCCTTCAGTACAGCACTGAAGCATATACTTCATGTACATTCTCAGATTTTGCTTACCTAAATGCTGTCCTAAAAGTGCCTAAGTGTGTTCCTGAATTGAGACTTGAATCTCTCCTTTTCCCCTGAGTGTCAATCTGTTATAAACCTCTTATTGGAAAAGTTGCCATTGAGGAACTTTGGAAATGACCCTTCTCTGAACAAGGGAATATGTTTTCATTTACAAACAAATCCCATTACCAAACCTTTCTTATATCCTACATCCATGAATGGCAAGTGGTGCTCCCCTGCTTATCCAAAGCCCCATTTTTTCCCACAATAACATAACCCTTTCCAAACCATAGGATAAACAGTTTTCTACTGTAAACCACAGTTTATAACATCTGTTATTGAAGAGGCCCTCCTGGGGCTTCCTCTGCTGAAAGTTCTTGATTGCCTGAAGCACATTCAAGGGGGTTCAAAAAGCCAGACGCTGTACTGTTAATCTGCATTCTGTTAATGCAGACATTGTAATTCATCTCTCAAGTCAATTAGCCTGCTGGTGGCTTGTGGGGAAAGCACAGACATTAATATTTCCAATAAACCTGATTGTAGTATGGTAAAATTTGAAACAATTTCCAAGAGGGAAAGGAAATTAGGTCAGGAGAAATAGCCACCACAAATTAACAAGCCTACTGATAGCTTCACTATTTCCATAAACTATTTTAATGTTGTAGAATTAACCATCAAAATTTATTTTATTGAACTGGGGGGAAGGAGGGGGAGAGGAAGAGGATGTTTTTGACATTTTTCTTTTTTAATGCATATAAGTGGATGCTGCTAAAGCAAACCCACAATGGATTAGAAGTCCTCAAACTGGGCAATGGGCATTGGTGTATGTTTTGCTTGTTGGCCTGTGTTACTTATGACATTGTAGTACATTTGTCTGCATTCTGTGAAGAATTGATTATAGTTCTGTCTCATAGCAACCCTGCCATGTACCATCGGAGACCTAGAGAGAGAGAGAGAAAGTAGCAATATTTGAGCATAGAAATAGATCATGTAAATCTATTTCATTATAATGAACAAAATTTGCTTTGCAGAATAAGTCAGGTGTATGATACCTAATCTTCTACACACATGTGCTTCTTTCTATTATTATTTGAAAAAC
Organism: Sternotherus odoratus; assembly: GCA_032164245.1. Taxonomy (NCBI): domain Eukaryota; kingdom Metazoa; phylum Chordata; order Testudines; family Kinosternidae; genus Sternotherus; species Sternotherus odoratus. The sequence goes on from JAVMKO010000001.1 coordinate 240,571,611, forward strand.
AAACTGAGAAACACAGATCACAGCAAATGTCTGGTCACAAATATGCCTTTGGATGCAAAATGACATGAATGATTTATTTCTTCTGAAATACCTCTCTCAGACTAAGCCAAGAAAATGAGCCCTGAAGCACTATGTATGTATATGTAATGTATGAGTATGTGCCGGAACAATGTATACTTTTTAACTGTATCCTCTATAGCAGGGGTGGGGAACCTTTTTTGTGCCAAGGGCCATTTGGACATTTATAATGTCATTCGTGGGCCGCTGCCCCCCCCCCTGCCCCCCTCCCCCCCCCCGAGGAAACCCAGGCTGGCAATGGGAGCTGAGACCCCAGCTGGCAAGGGGCCAGCGGGGGAAACCCCAAAGCAGTGGCAGGTGGAGTGCTTAGCCCTGCACTGCTTTGGGGTTTTCCCCTTGTAAAATGGAGATAATGATACCTCATGTGTAAAGCGCTTTGAGATCTGCTGCTGCAAAGAGCTATACAAGAGTGTATTTCTATTATTATGTAAGCCCATTAAGGTATTAAGTAGGATTTGAGGTGCATAGAACACCCCTCTTCACAGGCTGAATGTCACCCATTAAGAGTACTGTAGGAGGAGTAAGACAGTAATGATCTAGGGACTGAAAAAGAAGGTTCTTTTCTCTGTGCCAAATGTGTGTAATTTAGTTTGTGACAATTAAGTCTACACACCATTTCTCCCTTCCCCCCTCCCAAAAAATGCAACATCTTTGAAGTATTCTACTGCCTATGAGAATCTGTCTAACCATATAGGTACAGAGTGACATGGACTTTTAATGTCCTATGATCTTTTTAATAAAGGTTTGTGAGTATGGAAGATAGAACCCTTTGTTCAGTATACTTTCCTTACCATTATTTATTCATCAGAATGAGATAAAGCTGTCATTTAAAAATAACCAGTATTTTCTGTTTTCTTTGTATAATTGATATTATCAGGTTCAAGGGGATTTGAAACAGGAGGAGAGTTGCAAACAGGAAAAAACAGTACTAATAAATACACTACAGATATTCACCTTTGTAACAGCCTTTGAAAATCTAGGAAAATATGTGTGCATAAGTTAAAACTATATAAAGGCAACTTTACAGCAAATCACTTAAGAGGCAGTTAAACAGTAGATTCCTTTGGCTATCACTGGGCTTGGGTGTAGTCATCTATCATATTTCCACAAAAGATGTTTTTCCTACAATTTGTACAATGAATTGTGCACACTCAGGCTCTTCTTCCATAGCTGATATCTAGGATTTCTTTCCATTTTTCCAATAGGGCTGGATGAGTGACTTACCAAAATTTGTATAACCATTTGTACAACCTCTCTCTTACCCATTCCTCTCTCCCCCTACCAAAAAAATAAAATAATTAAAAAAAAAAGTTAGATTTGCATTTTCTGATCCAGCTCAGAAAATTAAATGGTTGATTTCAAACTATCCTGGTCTATTTTAGAAACCAGTTGTTGAAATCACTTTGGGCTGAGATGGAAGAAAAGATGAAGAATGTCCTAGAAACATGTGCAGATATGTATTCGAATGCTTTTCACCCAGGCCAGTGGTTCTCAAAATACCATCAGTGAACCACTAGTGTTACTCCTATTTTAAAACATTTGTGTTACTTCTATTTTAAGGCATTGGTTTGCAGTGCCATACTAGTTGTGCTGAACAATCAACATCCAAACAGGTGCATGTATTTTTAGTTGTAGTCCAGTTCAAGACTCAAAATCTTGAGAGGGTTTTTCATCCAGCTTAAATGAAGAAAGCCCCCAAAGTGTATTCTCTCTCCTGCTGTGCCACTCTTCTCTGTGGACTTTAACAGACATTTAACCTCTCAGTGCCTCAGCGTACACACATGTAAGAAGTGCTTAGAAGTTTAATTAATATTAATAAAATGTTTTGAGATATCTGCATGGAAGACTTGTTGAATAACTATTAGAGTGTCTGTATATATTGCTATCGGTGGTTGCTTGGAACCATATTAGAATGGTCAGATTGAAAGGCCATAGGTAACTATAGAAAGCAGAGACATTTATCTAAATATCTCCATGGCTTCTATTGCTGTAATGGGAACTCACAAACATTAAAAAGCATTAACATAGCATCACTGTATGGTAGGGATTCATTATTATCCCCATTATATAGATAGAAAGCTGAGGCACAGAGAACTTAAAGGTAAAATCCTAGCCCAGTTAATTCAGTGGCAAAATTTCCATAGAATGAATTCCTGCCCCTACTGACTTGCTGTCTATTGTACAGGGAGTTTCAAGCAGAAGCAGGACATCAACTCACATCTTTCAAATCCCAGACCAGTCCCTTAATTCTGTTTCCCAGTATTTGTCTATAAAGATTGTGCACACTCTTCAGGAAAGAGGTGCCTAGTGCACTTTTGGGCAACTGTGTTTGGGCACATAAGCCCCACACACAGGGGAACCAAGGGTAATGAGCGTCTCTGCACCCAGGAGAACCCTGTCCCCTTATGAGTGGATAACCAGACCCCTGTTGAGACTTTGGAGGGAAGAAGCCACAGTAGGAAGTGATCCTGGGAGCCGGCTTGATGGTATTCATCCCCAGGCCACACACCCAGCCTGCCACTCACAGGGCCATAGGTTAGAACTTGGTAGAGCAGAAAGGGCCTGGATTCCCTTTCCATCAGCCCTACAGACTCTCGCCACTGGGTGACACTTCCAGGCTCAGAAGCAGAACATGCAGACAATGACACATTAAAAAAATAATAATAGAAACAACGTATTTTTACTGGGGCCTTGATATAAGTCTGGTACACAAGTTCTGGGAGTATGCATATTTTTCCCTTGGGAAATAATTACAATTTTATGGAAGGAATAAAATCTATTATTTTAACTTAGACTTTGGAATATCCAGAGAATGCCCCTTGTCCGGTCACTCAAAGATTGTGTATGAGTAACAGCAGCAGAGGGTATTGAGACAATAGTTTTTCATTTTTAGCATCTGGAGAGTCATTATGAGCAGACTGTGTTGATAGTAACTTCTGCCAAACATTTCCCATGAACCCAAGCATTTTTGTGTGTGTGCAGATTCTTCTGCTTTCTGGTTAGACTCCCCCTGGTGTGGTATTACAGGGGAAACCAGATGAGTCACTAGAAAACCTCTCCAATCCAGACGATTCTGTTCAAAGTGCACATTCAATAGCCACTTTTCCTATATATGCTTTAAGAAAAGTGGTCACTCCCCATGCCCACAGTTGAAATTTGCTGTCAGTTAAACTCTGTTTGTAGGCCAGTAGACTGCTGTGCATTTTGAACATTCCTTGGCAAAAATACTAAGCACACAGCAGAACTGCCCTGCTGTGCAGAAGACCAGCTGGGAAAAAAAGATACATAACGTGGACGTTCAAATAGTCAGAACAGGGCCCCTCGTTGATAACAGCAGAGTGCTATAGCCAAATACAGCTATTGCTGCAGGATTCTATTGATTTAAACTGGACAAAACTGGTGCTTTTATCAAACTGTTTTGTGGCTACTCAGCAGTCTGTGTCAAGCCATAGGCAGAGATTTTCAAGAAGTTCCTGGCACCCAGTGAGCCAGAGACAACTGGTTATTATACCAGGCAAATCGCTCAAATCACTTAACAGCATGCCTGTCTCAGTCAGACGGAAAGCACATTCACATTATGCGGATTATACTGCAAGCCAGCACAGCAGAAAGATTAGGCCTCACAATTTACCAGGTAGTGTTTAAAATCTATTCCCCAGCTAAAGGATATAGCTGACAGTTCACACTCTGGAGTCAAGTTAATCTGTAACATTATCCACCCATTTTGCACTGGCAGTCCCCAAAGCAGTTTGTAATATGCATATGAACTGAACCATTGTTGTGATCAAATTTTAAATACCCTTGTGAAATGGGGGAAAAGGGAAGATAAAATAAAACCCTGCTGCTCTGGTACTGAAGATTGACAGCAAAAGGAAAAATATTGCTTCAGTGAATGCATGGCTTTGGCTACGGTGGATGCATTAAGTTGCTGGTGGGACTTTCTAGTCCCTCTTCTAATGCATGGCTAATAGCTCAACATTAACTGTGTAGAGTTCTAGATGAAGCTTTCCTGTTCCAGAATATTATGAAATTGCGGTGGTGTGAAATTAGAGTGATACTCATTGTAAATTTGTTTTGGACAAGGATACTTGGTTAATATAACTCATAAGTGTAGCTCAGTGTCTAACAGTTGCTCGCTGCTGCTGCAACAGCAGAGCAATGCCAATACATATTCCATTTTCTGCAGTTGATGGCTTTTTAAACTCGCTATTTATTGTACCAGGGATCACACATTTGTATGAAAGCGAGAAGAAAAAAAGAGCACATGGAAACAATTGCCATTATTGCAAAAAACAGAAAACAACACATGCTAGTTCTGTACCTCTGCTGGCATGATGCCCTCTTCTAGAGAGGCTGACACCATAATTAATTATATCCATTTGTTTCCTAGTGGTGAAATTCAGTGTTGGCTTTACTGTGTACTCAGAGTTGATCCCATTTGTAAAACTATATAATTCACTTTAATAACCTGAACACCAGAAGTGTGCCATGAGATTAGTAACAGCTTCTGTACTTTATGACTGTACTGTTAAATTAAAGAGCTCTCCGTTGGTGTAGTCCCGAAACACAGAGGTGAAATAAAAAAAAATTAAAAATGAAATTTTATCTATGTAATTTGTATTATATACTGCTAATGTGCTTGTCTCCTCACTGATTTCTTAACAGTTAACCCTTTCTTATCAATGCCATAGGAACCATCTAGGGTGATTCCAACACTATGACTAAATTAGAAGGAAAAGTAGAGTTTTTGTTTTTGTTTTTGTCTTGTGTTTTACATTTCAGGTGGTCATGAAACAACACTAGTTTGTAATCTGGGCTTCCTTGAAAAAGAACAGAAAAACCTAGGGCACTTCCCCCATCCTGCCCATTTCATGTGGTATATTGAAAATCTTTATTGTAAGGAATTGCATCTCTGCAGGTTGTTTGACCTGTGTTTAAAGAAGCATATTGAATGAGACTACTGATCCAAGCAAAGAGAAGGGACAGGATTTGTATAGGAGCAAAACTGATTAACTAGCATTGCCATTATTTGACAATACTTTCTTTTTTCCCTTAGACTGAATCAGGGGCATCTCAAGGAATGTAGTTATTCAGGCCTTGACTTTGTGAGTTACCCTGCGCAGGTTTAGCAGTCTGTTTGCATACAGCAGATCACAGGAGCCTTAGGACTGAAAATATTATTTTTTTTTAAAAAGGCAGCTCACTTTGTCTGTTGATGTAGTTGAAAAAAATATTCTGTATATATTAAATGTGTCATGAAGTTAGCACAGATTTTTAATGTAAATTTAACTTGAACAGATTCAAACAAGTTATTTAGGTCAAATTAAAACAAGCCAAACCCCCCCACACAGATTAAACTTGTAAAGAGAAAACTACAGGACGTTCCATGCCTAGGTACTGCTGTTGAAGTTTCACCTTACTAGAACTAGCTTTCTAGTTGTTACAAAGCCTACAAACACTGATGCAGAATCAGAAACAAAGCCACTAATTTAACAATAGTAAGTAATGAGCTTTATTTAATGGATTTACTCACTATATTGTGGGAGTCTATTTTTTTAAGCTTCATATATTTTGTACTCAACTAAATATAAATTCTGACACGAGTATGATTTGCATAACAATTGGTCACAAAATATAGTTCATTAATATGCAATGATGTTATAATTTGGACAGTGCCTAGAGCAATTGTAAACTTCATTTTGCTTTTAGTTGGAAATTTGTTACAGAGCAAATATAACTGTGTATAATTGTATTAATCAGTCTCAAACAGTGGTTGAGCTTCAAATCTATAGTGTTTGTTTATTTCTGACTTAGAGATTGACAAGAAGAGTTGGTTAAGACCAAAGAATTCAGTGCTGCCTTTTATTATGTTTTAAAAAATTATTATAATCCTTCACTCTTTAGTCTATTAGAAGGTGTACAGTTTAATATGATGGCAAGATATTTTGTGCAAAGGTGTTACCTGGTCAATTTAAGATACCCCTACCCTTTCCATACTGAGGGCTTGGAGTATATTACTCTTTCCCACAGGGCTCAGAGAGAAACCTGGTTAATTTAAGTATCCACCCCTACCCATGAGACTTGGAGCTCTTTGGGTCTGTGTGAATTTTTCCCTTGGAAAGAGCCTTACACATCTGTGCTCTAAATATCTATTTATTAGCAGCACACACACAATACATATACCAACCAAATCTCTTATGCTCCCCACTCCCAATATACAGAGAAACTTCACCCAATGGCCAGACAGGATCCACTCATGTGGGAGTTCCCGGCAATACCCCTGCAAGTCACAGTCATGAAGAGGGGTCAGAGTTCCAGCCGCTTGATGTTGAACTGCAGTCCAGAAATGGTTCCCAAAGAGCATTGTTTTTCATTTACATTATACAGGCATAAACTAACCATCTCCTTCTGATTTACTAAACCTATCACATTATCCCACATCCCTAAATAACAAAAATTTTAACCAATTACATACTGGCACCTATGTGTTCCTGCCTTAGTTTACCTTTTATCTTTTGTGCCCAAATTGTAACTTAGTGGTGACCTTCTTTGTTTATGCTGATTTGCACAAAAATGTTGGTCAAAGCTTTCCGTCTTTCTGTCTCCTTCCTAATTTCCCAGTGTCTGGGTGTCTCTACTTTACAACCTTGGTGGTTATAACTCTTATTAGGGACATTCCTGAGGAGGGGGTGCTTTATAAGCAGCAGAACATTATTATTATTATTATTATTTTTCTTCCTCCACCTCCCCTGATTTTAGTAGTGAACTCCAAGGGAATGAAAGTTGATCAGGTCAACAAAAGGTGCTCCATGCAGGTAGGGTGACCAGATGTCCTGATTTTATAGGGACAGTCATGATTTTGGGGTATTTTTCTTATATAGGCTCCTGTTACCCTCCACCCCATCCTGATTTTTCACACTTGCTGTCTGCTCACCCCACATGCAGCGCAGAGGAGACAAAGTGAAATTGTAGAAGAAAAAGCAATTGGTTCATAGATCAAGGAGAATGGAAGCATTAAGGAAAGAGGGAAAAATTCTTTTGTGTTGTTCCCGTTGAATCCTTAGAGATAACTGATAGCAAAATCGGTCTACTTTGTCCATTTGACCACCTGAAGGACTTTGAACAGGAAACAGATTCCTTTTTTTAAGTATATAATTTCAAACCTGCTGTAAATATGATTGAATTCAGTAGACCTTTACCTGGAAGCCCAAAATTTGAGTTAGCTTCAGGATCATGGATTTCTCAACTCTGTGTAGCTGATAAAGGCTGCAGTGGCAAGGCTGCAGTGGAGACTATTGCAATCAATAATAAGTATCAAGCCTGATGGCCAAAAAATTCAAATTCTGTCCAGCTCATGACAGCATATGGCACTGTGCACTTTGAAAGTGTAAAATGCAAGGTGCTACAAATAGAAGTTGTCTGGAACTGTAATGCTTTAAGGGGAGGTTGTCCATATTACATGATTATTCCCCCTCACAGCCCTTTAAAATGTTTTTGTACCATGCAGTTATTTTGTCAGGAGAGAATGAAAAATGAAATTAAGAGCGAGCAAAGACGGATGCACTGCAGAGATGCCCATACCACCAAGAAACAATTTGGGAAGTCAGCAAACAGATACCTGCAGTTCACAGCAGGTTACAGTGGAAAATTACTACCTGCTGAGGAAAGGAAAAGCTTGTCTCACCGTAGGTGGACATGGTGGAAGTAGGTCAAACAGCCACAGGTGTCTGACCACTGTGGGTATGTTATACCTTGCTTATGGATTGTTTTTCAAAGTGTCTTCAGCAATGGACTCCTTGGAGGTTGCCAACCATCTGTCACTTCTCAGAATGTTTGGAATTGCAGGCTTTTTGCAGTGTGCTGACCAGTGCTCATAATTCAGTCTGTGCTATTGGTACCTGACCTTTCACAGTGAAAAATACCTACAGTATTATGCGTACACAAAAGGATGTATCATGAAAGTCTCTTACGTGAAAACAAATCTTGTTTCAAGATAGAGCAGGTACATAGTACCAGATCTGGTAAAACAACATTGTTTGTGAAGTCCCAAAGAATCATAATAATAGGTTATAGAGCTTTCTAATATGTAGAGATTCTGCAAAGTGCATCTTTTCAAAATTCATTGTAATTATACAAAACACAGTTATGTTGCAGCTTGCATAAGCCTTGGTCATGAGTTTGTGATCAACAGGTGTAGTGCACTGTGTGTGTGTGTGTGTGTGTGTGTGTGTGTGTGAGAGAGAGAGAGAGAGAGAGAGAGAGATAGAGAGAGAGAGAGAGAGAGAGAAATAGAGAGAGAGAGAGAGAGAGAGAGAGAGAAAAGGATCAAAGGAAGGTAGAATTTTTTGATACTGTGAATAACACAGTGAGTGAATGCATGTATGTTCATGTTTAACATCACTGGGCTTTTGGATTGGTGTGCAAAAACAAACAAAAAATTTGAATTATCTGCCTTTTATACTGTAATGCCAAAATCTTATTTCATATGGCCAGAGAATACAGATTAGGATATGATTTCAGTGTTACCTGCCTTTAATATGTTATAAACTTTTACATTACAAAACTTGTCAGAATTCTGTAATTTAAGTCAATATCTTGAACATCTAGTAAGATGATGGTGCTCTTGATTCAGGCTAATACTCAAACTCTCGCCATAGACTCAGGGGTTCCCAAACTTGGTTTGCGGCTTGTTCAGGGTAAACCCCAGGCGGGCCACAGCACACTTTGTTTACCTGAGTATACACAGGTACGGCTGCTTGCAGCTCCCAGTGGCTGTGGTTTTCCGTTCCCGGCCAATCGGAGTTGTGGGAAGGAGTGGCCCGGCCTGCTTCGCTTCCTGCAGCTCCCATTGGCCAGGAATGGGGAACTGTGGCCACTGGGAGCTGAGAGTGGCCATACCTGCAGACGCTCAGGTAAACAAAGCATCTCACAGCCCGCCAGGGGCTTACCCTGAATAAGCCGTGAACCAAGTTCGGGAACCCCTGCCCTAGACTAACCTTAAGCGATATGCCAGAACCAGCTCCTCTGTGAGTTACTTATATGTAGACACAGAGCCATTTTCTGTGCTAGTATAAATGGGTGAAATTCCACTGACCTCATTGGAACTGCACTAGTTTACACTGGCAGCAAATTTGGCCTACAACATTTATGCTATATCAGACATGCTTGTATTTCTGCTTTTCCTTTTACCAAATCAGAAGAATGGTGTGTGTGTGTGTGTGTGTTTTCCATTGATTTTAATTGGATTTAAAGTAAAGAGAGATCTGCCTTACTCAATAACCTTTCAGACCTATGCTAATGTGATCCAGATGAGAAAAGAAAAGCTTCTCCTTTCATTAGTTCAAACCCTGGCACTTTTCAGATATTCTTCTTCCCTATAAAAAGTCATCATCAAAACAAAAATAGACCCCAGGACCAGCAAGGCTAGTGTTAAATCTTGTCTAGTGCTATGTATTCATATACCATTAGTTACATGAGATTTTCAAACAGCAGTACGCTATTGTTTTCTGCTCCTGTTTCTCCACACAGCCAAAAATTGTGGCTGGTGAACACTAGCTTTCCTCAATCTACTTTCTGATGCAAGCTTGATGTGGTAAAGCTGCCAGCAGCTACAGCAGGATGGGGGCACAACTTAACTGGCTGCCAGTAAATGAAGAGGGAACGCTAATGGTTATAAGTAATATTTTTGCAGCAATGAGAACATTGATTCAACACTCTCATGTTGCTCTGTGACAGACTACCACGTTTTATAGAGATGGCAGTGCATTGACTATTCTTTGCCCCCACCACCCACACAACCCAAATGTCCTAATGCAGTATACAAGCTGAGTTGGCTGAGAAATTCTATGCTTCTTCCATTCCCATTCAAAATAGGAGAGAATTGGGCCTGGTGGAAAAACGCTGTCCAGCTACAGCTGAAAGCCAGGAGTGCCACTTAACCAACATCTAACAATAACGAGAAAAAACGTCTCTGTATAGGTCAAGGTAATTGCTGAGTCATGGTGATAATATAGTAACATGACTGTGTTACCCATTTTTCTTTTAAAAAGAGAGACGGGAGGAGATGAGAATAAAAAAGAAACCATTGGATACAGTTTACTGGGAATCTGCCGAGATAAATGCTGGACTGCAGCCACGGTCTCCCATAGGTAAACAAGCAGGTTTCATCCAGGAAACCCTGGAATGGAGCTGAAACGAAGAAATGTGGGGAAATACAGGGTGCAGCTGAACTCCCAGTTCAAAATGACTGTGATATGTTGCTTAATGGCTACAGTAAATGTTCAGATGTAGAACAAAATGGTCCTTACCACTTCCACTACATAGACAGTTCAGTTTAGCAATACGATCATGTTCACCATTGTTTTAAATTCTTAGTGACTAGCTGGCTTGGTAGGGATGCAGGCCAGCTATGGAGAAATAGGAGACAGCGGCTGCTTGCTTTTCAAGGGAAAGGAAGACACCTTGATTGGAATGGTATGGCAGTCACAGAGCTACCTCCCTGACCACTGTGCACCAGATACAGATGTCTTGTCATAAATAAATGTAGATAGCAATGAGGTCAGAGGGATGCGGTGCCATCGGTTGGGCCTGGAGAAAGAGGGCTGCCGAGGTCAATGTTTAATGTTAAACAAGGGTATTTTTTAATGGTTAGAGGGGTTTGAAACTATTTTTATCCTGTTTGCTTAGAGTAAAGTCATTGATATATATTAGAAAACAAATAATTATCAGTAAAAAAACCTAGTCCCTTTTTGAACCACTTAATGTGGGTTTTTTTTATGCTATGGCCCATAGACTGTAGGTGACATGAATTATAACATATGTTAATCATTGGCGACTGGCTTCAGAGTGAATGTAAAATGGTGATATCTGCATGGCAAAGGAGTGAAAGGCTGGGATGATAGAAGATGAGTAGGTGTAATCAAGCAGACCCTCCCTGCATGATTTTATCTCCCCATTGGTTGCTTTTCCTGCTACAACCTGGATCCTGTTTTCCAAACCGCTCCATAAGCAATGAAACCATTGAGGAAACCATTTAAGCGTGTGCTTAAGAACTTTCCTGCCTTAGGATGTTTTCTTGAAATGGGGCCAAAATGACACTAGTTTAAACACTCACTTACAACAGTAGATTGACACATCATTTGCACATAATTTGTCACTTCCGACTTTGGCTCTGTGTATATGTGCTAAATTCCTAGCTTTATTGGCTCCGCAAAACTTCCATGGTAGTGGAGTGGGAGGGTAGAAATATTCAGTCCTCCTCATATTTATATTTCTAAGAAATAATAACAAACTTTATTTTTCTAGGTGATACGTAACAAGATATTTTCATAATGACATATTGTTGTTTACTAGAAGATATATTCCATACTTGTGGTTAATTTAATTTGCAAAATTATCTGTTTAACAATCTTAGCATTGGAATCTAATTTAGAACTAGTGGTAGTGCCCCTTATGTCTTGAAGATACCAAACAAACAACGGGTGGTGTCTATCTGGACAGGGTGGTTGTTATTTTTTTTTCTTTTTTAACAACATTTTTGATAGTATAAAACAGATAGATATGGACTGGATATTAATTGTTTCACCTGATTAATAGATACTGCAGGTAAATGGCAGTAAACTCTTAACACAGAATTTTAGGTGCCACAAATTATAGACTCATGTCATATTTTGTGTGCAAAAAGCTAAGGTCAGAGTACACACCAAATGAGTTGGAATTGGTTGGATGCTGCTAGCTCTTCTTCACTGTAGATCTAAACCATAATCCATAAAGACTGTTGGAGTCTCTGAGTGGAGGTTAGGTGATAGTGGTGACTGTTATCCTAAAAAGCAGATGGTAGAATGAGTGAGTGACACCTATAAATATGCAGGCTGTGTTGCTTCATTGACAAGATGCTGAGCCTTTCTGGCAGTAAAGTAGAAAGGGCAGGTGTTTTTTACACAAAAAAGTAATATTGAAACTATGCCTCAAGCCATTTGGAGAGGAAGAGCCAATTTTTCAAGTAAAAGTAACTAAAAAAACTAAATTGGGATATACATGTGAAAGCATGATAGCTTCAGACCTTTTCCATCGATGTCATTTTGGTGAGCTCTAATGCCTTTCTTATATCTGTAGAAGTAGCCAATCACCAATAATTTTCATGGCTTGAGAAGATTGGTAGCTTTGCTCTGGAAATCTTATGCTGCTCATTTCCAAGGGATATGAAATGGCAAGCGGCATTTTTGGCTTCTTTGATAACACCCATTATATTTGACGGTGGAATTCTTCAATTACCTTTATATCTGCCTTAAATATAGCATGAAGTTAATCAAGTGTTCACATACCACATATTATAATTGTAATTAGCAATGTCAGGTTTAGAGATTCATGTGGCCAACAGGGAAACCACCATAGTGTAAAAACCAATTTAATGAGTATACTTACTTTAAAATCCATTATCACTTCAACAGATTACTTTGTTTAAAAGGGTATTAAAGCTAATAGCATTTAATCTACTTGCTTGAATGTGGTAGTAGTTTTCAGAAGCCAATGAAACTAAAGCTTCAATAATCGAGCACTTCCAGATGGATAAATTTGCAGTGCAATTCTTTCTGAGGGAAATTGAGTTCCTATCTCTTTTACTGCTTTCAAATTATAAAATCCTATTTATTTTTATGATGGATGGAAGTAAGTTATGAAACAATAAAAATAACCTCATATTATCCACCTAAACAAAATTCACTGAAGCCCACCTAAACAAACGATGAAAGGAATAATCCTTGAATTCTGTGGAAGATGATACAAGGGTAAATACATTGCACATCTCTTGCACTGAAATGAGATGGTTCAGTAGATTGAGTTACTTTCAATAAAACAAAATTTTTGTTTGTCAGGAATAGTGGAAATGAAAGAACCTGCTGATTTATTGGTGGCTGAGGTTTTTTTCCCAGGTCATTAGCTTATACATATTAATGCAATAATAGAATATTTATCTTCAAACTTCTTTCACATAAATATGACAGCTTTTTATACATCTCCTACAGTGCATTTTTTCAAACACCTCCAGCACAGAATCTTGTAATCTACCCTAGTAATCAATGTTGGCATATGTAAATAATACATTTTTATATCACGTCCCTCCTTGCTTCACCTTTCTCCATCTTTCCCTCCCCTTCCATTTGCTTGGTCAGGAAGCTTGTCTTGTCAACTGGTTTCTTCTTGCACTAGGGATATGCTCCTGGAGCGCACATCTTTGGGAGAGCAATTTATTGCTGTGGGAGAACCCCTTTCTCAATAATAATGCACCCTTGAAATGTGGCTACTGTGTACCATTTACCTCTTCTGCTGCTGAAGTGTCCCCTGCTAGAAATAAATGTTCCTATACTATAACAGACCAAGTAGAAGGTAGAACTATTTCAGTATCAGTGCTGAAGAATACATGTGGTGTATAGATAACATTATTTAACTAGGTGTAATATGTCATGTCCATACATCATACAGTGGATACCACTTAACAAAATATTTGCAAATATTTAATTACTATATTCACGGTTGTCACCGTTAAAAAATCAACTTTTACCAAGTTACCACATGGTGATATTAGTTACCACAGTTAATTGGAATAGGAAATGCATGTATTAACTATGGATAAATGATACTCTTCTGTGACTACACTGTATACTCTGTGTTCATATCATTTGCTGCATTTTCTGTGACGGCAAAGCAAGGTTATATGGTATATGATTATATTCAAAAGGCCAATTCTGGTGTGAAGCATACAGTCCAGAAACATTATGATTCAGTTAATAATTCTGGAAGTGTAGAGGATCCTAATTTTTTTGAGTTCTATGAAGAGGATAGTTTGTTCATTTTATTATGATTATTTGTTAATATTATTATTATATAACCAAAACTAGAGTGAAAATTTAGAGTTAACTCATCACTAATAGTAGGGATTTACACAGTAACATAAAACAATGGTATAAGGTATGTAGTATTTCTTCACAACCTGTATGCACTCATGCAACTACTTTGCAGCCAAGATTTAAAATTCACAAGTCGAACTAGTGCCTGCTGCACGCTCCTTAGACTTGGTTTTGAGCTGGTGCATCTGTGTTGTTTGCAGTCCCATTGGCTACACCCAGTCCCTTCCCTGGCCAATCATAACCCCACTCATCAAAGCCTTGGTGTTGTCCCTCATAGATTGTCTCCTCCATACAGAGGCCCTGTGATGCTTTCACACGTTTAAAACTTGCTTACTCATACAAAAGGGAGACAGATTTTCCCTGGTTGGCTAGGTCACCATTCCTAATACTCCAGTTCTGGCAAATGGTGCCAGGGAATATGTAATAAGGAGTGTTCAAGATTCCTGTCTGACTGTCTCTCTTCCAAAACATAATACAATACCTTCAACCCCATGATAATCCATAGGCATAGTACTACACAAAAGGATGAACATTGTCACCTGTTGAGTCAGGTATACCACTTCAGTTATCTTTTTTTAAAGCATGACATCTGTGACTTAAAAGACTCAAAATAACTAATCAAAATAACAATATAGAAAATCTTAAAGCAAAATGGCACAAGTAAGACCATGCTCCCTTCTCTAGAATTAGATCTGATCCCTATAAGTTAACCTTAGATGATTGTTCCTTTTCTAGAAATGTTGCTGAATGTACCACAATTTGGTGTGTCTATTGTGTTAAGTTTTTGGCTTGTTTCAAGGATATTATAACAAGTATCATAATGATTTAGATATGTGCAAGACTGCATATGTTTTTAAGTGACACAGAACTTTTTTAATACCTAAGCTGATATGGGTTACCTTCTCCTCCCCTTTCTTAACTGTTTTCAAGATCTGAACTAATGAGGCCTTCATTATAATTTTCAGTGCTGCTTTTTTTATTCCTTTATAATCTTGGTAACCGTTATAACACCTTGTCAGGCATTCAGGAACTTCCATCTGTGCAGCATAGTGCCTTTGTGAAATAAATCCATCTGTACAGCTGATTAAAAATTGGATGTAGTCCACATTTTGTTTTTGCTATGAAAGAAGCAATATTGCTGCAGTAGTTGTTGATGTAAGGGCTGGGTGTAGAGTGGAATGCACAAGGCTAATGGAACAAAATAGCTTTTAGTGTATTCATTTCTTTTTAATAATAGTTAAGAATAAAATCAGAACAAATTAAGTGTGACAAGCAAGACCAATTAGAAAGACTGCAAGTTCGTATTTGCATTTGTTTCATGCATGCAAGCCTTGTTATTAGTGCCATTTCAAATGTGTGTAAAACAGCAAGGTGAATCCAGTGCTGATAGTATCTTATTCTTATTCTCTTTCAGCAGTGTTTCTAAATGTCTGACTGAAATGTAAATCTTCTTGCTTCATTTCTTCTTTTGTTTTGTTTGACATCTACTTTTGCTATAGGCCAGGGATTGGCAACCTTGGCACGCAGGACTGCAGGGTAAGCACCCTTAGTGGGCCCCGCCAGTTTGTTTACTTGCAGGTTTGCCGACCGCAGCTCCCACTGGCACTGGTTTGCCGTCCCTGTTCAATGGGGAAGGAAGCTGTGCAGTGCTGGCCGCCACTTCCCTCAACAAGAAGGCCAGACTTTTTTTTTCTAATAATAATAATAATAATAATAATTAATAAATAATAATAAAAAGCCCCAAATACACAAGCTAAAAAGGTTCATCATACTTTTCTGGTCTGAATGGGGGTTTCAGTTTTAACCATCCTCATCACACCTTTAAGTAGTGGGGCCCTTCATCCAGCTGAAAGGAGAAGTTGCTCCCTTTAATTGCACATAGGGGGCTTGTCCCACAGACGGAGAGGATTAGCTGTCCAAGTGAAGAGCCAGCTGACTGACCAGGTCCTTGTTAATCAGCTGACTGGAAAGGGAGCAGATTTATACTAAGGGCAATTCTGGAAAATCTCTCTTTACCCCAGATCAGGCTAGTGAAGAGAGAAGGAGACGGTGTGTGCATGATCCCCCTCAGGGCCGGTGACAGAAATTTGGGGGCCCCCTACTCTGATAGTTTGCCCCCCCCGCCCAGCTGGGCCCCCTCCAGCCCAGCCGACAGTGGCTGCCCCCCCCCAGCCCAGCCGGGGCCCCCCCCAGCCCAGCCGGCGCTTCCCCCGCCAGCTGACAGCGCCTGAGGAAGGAAGCCCAGCCGCCCCCCCTCCCCCGCCCAGCTGGCGCTCCCCCCCAGCTGACAGCTGGCTGCAACGTGAGAGCCCGGGAGCGGCGCGAGCCGCCCTTGCTGCTCCCCCCCCCCCGCCCTTTCTCCCCCCGGACTGCGCCGCTGCCGCCGGCCGGGCTCACTGCTCCGGCCGGGGACACGCGCGCTCGTCCGGAGGAGAGCCGCGCCGGATGACTACGGGTAGAGCTGTACCGGAGCCCCCCTAAAGTGCGGGGCCTAGTACAGCTCTACCCGTAGTACCCCCCTGTCGCCGGCCCTGATCCCCCTTGGTTTATATACTCTGCATATTTCTTTGAATAAATGTGGTCACATATCTTGTACTTTATGTGCATGAAAATGCAGACATACTTTCTTGCACAGAAATCTTCTCACAGCTTTTGTTATCACAGTGGTGTTCTGGAGATCATTCAGAATATTCCCAGGCTAGTAGGAGTGATCACAGTTTCTAAATAGATGGCAGAAGGTGTAATTTACTGAGAAAATATTATTTACCTTTGCAGAGCCAAACTTCTGTGAGACAATTTCATCCTACAGGGCCAACGAGTGTATATTTTAGGGTTACTTCTGAGCCTTAGCCTCTTGTCTCAAGGCACGATTACTACTATCTGGGGAACCAAAATACATAGGTGGGGTTCTTATCCTGAAAAACGATTCACACTTATGCCTGCAGGGAGTTCCTTTGACTGTATGTGTGTGTGTGTGTGGGGGGGGGGGGGTGTCCATGGACTTATTCTGGCTTTCAGTGTAACTGAGAGTAGAACTTGACCGTATGCCTTTAGATGAGTTTTTTGCTAAGATGTAAGTGCAAACAATGCTGTATAAACCATCATAACTCATAAATTTTGAGTAGCAAAGGATTTGGGTATAGCTGAAAAGATCCTTGCTTTTATCAAGCCATTTACAGTAATCAGCAAAAAACCCAAGACCTTAATTATAATGCAAATAGTAGTTGATAATTATACAGGATTGCAGTGTCATACTCCAAAAATAATATCCCATTTTAATACAGGAAGGGTAATACAGGAAGGAAGCTAGCTACTCATGGAGAAAAGTGATAGTTTGAGTTAGATTTACTCAAAGACAAGATACATTTGTTTAAACATTACAATAAACCTCCCTCGATGAATCTTTGTAAATATGAACACAGATTAAACACTGGGATGGGGAAAAAAAACTATTGTAATTATACACAATAGAGTTGTGGTCCACTGAGTACTGTTTGGTTGAATATGGTTCATTTTAGTGCTTATGGTGATAATAACAATACGTCACTTGGTGTATTGTCAGTGCCCTCAAGGAATATGTGATATAACCCTGGGGTGAACAAGGCTCTAGTGTTGGTACCTGACTTAAACATGATAAATACAGCTGTTTCCTATATAAAATGAGTGTCACCAAAATATATACCTAATATTTTTTGAACTTTTAGGCTGTGTTTGGAGTCCCAACTTCAGTCTATCCAGTTGTAGAGGCTTGATTCATTCTATTAAACATATTTTATTTTTTTCTGATAATTTTTCTTAGGGGCAAAATGTAATAATGCATAGGGGAAAAAATAGCTACATCACTTCTCCACCCCACTTTCTCCCATATGCTCAAGGTATGTCATCTTCATCTTGTCACATGCACAGACAGTAACTCACTCAGGTATAGCCTACTCATTATAAGGTGTCTTTCCACTAAGTTGTATGAATACTTGGTGATTCATATACCAGCTGCTGTAATAGATTAATATAGGGAAAGCTTTCTCATTCCATGTGGTGTATATGACTGAAATACTCCAGGGAAGTACTGTACAGTAGATAATAAAAGGAATTAATGTAAGCAATGTTTTAGGTAAATCCCTGTTGCTTCTTATTACCAAATTGTTAATTCTAGTTCTTTTAAGAGTATGTGATCCTATTGGAGTTTGTATCAGGGCAGAACCTAAGAGAGGACATTGGTATATACCACAGTTGAGAGAACTTTTGATTTTGAATGATATTGACTTTAGTATGAGGGGGACAAATTCACCCATTAGTTAAACTGGAGTAACCCATTTATGTCAATAGGTTGCACATTTCTATAGGGAAGATAAACAGGATGGTTTTATATACAGCATAATATTTTTCAATGTAATATCTACTCAAGCTGAATGTGAAAATGCTCCAGGTATCGTTATTGTAATCAACTACATTTAAGGGCTAAAATATTAACATTTGGGTTTTTTCCTATATTTTATTTCAGGCAGATACCGCTTTTAGCCAACCCATTTGAACAGCTGATTCAAACTCATTAACGTAACAGTATTACAGCAAAAGTCATGCTGATAGCTATTGGTTCATTAGTAACTGCATCCAGAAGGCATACAGAAGTAGTTAGAAGCAACTGACAATCCTGGCTTCTAATTCAATGCACTGATAAATAGTTTAACAGTGAGTTTTTTTGTGATTTCTCAAGGAGTGTGAGGAACATTTTAAAACCGTGCAGTGGGGAATACGTCTTCCAATAGAGCTAGTGAATCACTGCGCTCCAGGGGTGAAAGTAAGGCGGTACAGGTAGGTACGGTGTACTGGTAAAAAGTGGCCACCTGTACCAGCCCTGCAGCCTTGCTTTAATGTCGCTGCTCTTTTTCCCCCCTCCCCAGCTGCTGACGGGGAATAATGGAGAGGGTGGCAAAAGGAGCAGCTATCCTGGGGCTGGAGCCACGGGTGGGCAGGCTGGCAGAAGGACACTGATCCTCCCAGCACTCCCCTCCCCCCCCCCCCCCCCAGTACTGGTAAGACAGAAATTTTACTTTCCCCCCTGCTGAGCTCTTACTTACAAATATCAAATTCTAAATCAGTCACCATCATAATCAACTATGTTTTTGCTTATCCTCCTCAAACACAGTAAACTGGAATGCCTAATATAAATCTCCATGGGCCACAGCAGTTTATTGACTAAATCTGATGCATGCAGTCATTATGCACATGAGGCCTATACAGAATTTGAAATCTCAGATGCAGTAACTTACTGTGTTAAAATAAGGAATTGGTCTGAGACAATTTAAAGTGTGTTATTTGAATGAATTGAGTATGCAGTTAAAGACTTAGGCCCTGATTCAGTGAGACCATAAGTCTCATTGATGTAAATGACTGCACCACAACTAAGGTGGTGCAGAGTTTGTCTGGGCTTACCCAGGAAGGGCACCTCTGCTTTGTGGTGGGAGGTGAGGGTGTGGAGGAATGAGGTCAGAAACTGTTGTGAAAAGGTGCACAGTGGTCAGCTTTGCAGCAATGACTCACCTCCTCCCTCTAGAAATGTGCATAAAGGTACTAAACCTGGGTAGGGCAAGTCTCTACATTCCAAGCAGGGAGGAAGCCCGCAAACAGGATTGTGAGCATGGGTCCAGAGGCACAGAGAAGGGTAAGCTCAGGAAAACGGGGGGCTGTTACCCCCCCCCCAATCCCAGAGGCAGGGAAGGGCAGGCAGAGGCACATTAAAAGTAGGACACAAGGGAGGTGATTTAGCAAGTGAAGCTGCTCCCCGACCAGATAAATGGCCTGATAAAGGACTTAAAAGGAGGAACAGAATGGGGGAGAGGGATGTGGTTTTCTCTGGTGTGGCAGGGACCCCTCCCCCCCTCCCCATTCTCATAGCCCTACTTAACCCTCTTACAAGGGCGGTGGATGGTAAGGTCCAAGTCATGAGTTGGCTGGGGGACCTGGATAGAAACAAAGTGGAACTGGTGAAAGCCCCAGAGAATTGATTTGAATAAGCATGGATTTGCCTGCATTGTACACTTTATCTTCTGGGTAGTCCCAGACATTTATGTAATAAAGCTGTGGCCTGATCAAACCTATAACAAGTCTCCTGTCCTTCTTGTGGAGTACCCAGACAATGATCTTATCCATGTGCTTAGGTGCTATACTTTGGAATGATTCATTATCACTCTTTTACCCCTGTTTTCATGTGGTGTAACTCTATTGACTTCAGTGGAGTTACACTCGTGTAAAACTGGAGTAACATAGGGATGAATCAGGCCCCTGTATTCCATAATATTTTTAAACAGATACAGTTTTCAAACATGAAATATGATGAAGATAGTCTTAAGGAAGAGGTGAGGAAAACAATACTGACACTGTTTTGTTTTTTTCCT
Organism: Sternotherus odoratus; assembly: GCA_032164245.1. Lineage (NCBI taxonomy): Eukaryota > Metazoa > Chordata > Testudines > Kinosternidae > Sternotherus > Sternotherus odoratus. The sequence continues at coordinate 240,591,988 of JAVMKO010000001.1, forward strand.
GCATGTAAATTAGAGAAAAGAATTTGGGCTTGAAGTTTGCCTTGAAAATTAGCACTTTCCAAAGGTTATGATAGCAGGAGCTTTAGAAGTGTGTAACAGCATGCTTTCTCTTCCCTCTGCAGGTGCTTTTGTTGCACACAGGGGTAATTGCAACAGCAAATTTGACCGGGTTTATATACAAAGCCTACTGTATTAATAAAGCTCTCTGCAGTGCTTACCAGGTGGTCTAATGGACATACAATTACAGACTACCAGCTGGATATCAAAGGCTCATAACTACTCGTATAGTACTGAATCATTTATATTTTAAATCATATAAGTGAAATTAGGCCACACATCAATTGTGAGAAGTGGTTATTATTTACAATAATTTACCAGGTCTCTGGATATGATCATCTTCACTTCTTTATATGAATGAGCATCCTCACAATAGATTTCCAGTGAAAGACCGTTAGATTTTAGTAGATACCTTTAGTGAATATAGTGAGGTGTATGTAAGGGGGAGCCTGAAGAGTCTCCCCCTTATAGTTAAGTATCGGCCCATTGCACTCAGTAATCACAGAGTGTAAGATGTTATTTGAACTTCTACTGTACAGAGTAGCCTACCTGTGGTTTATAGGTCAAGGTAGAATAACCCAAACAGTTTTTGACTTGTACAAATTGTAACCACAGTTATCAACTTGGCTCCAAGAACCCTACACACTTGTGTTGAGGGACCAAGATGGACTAATGTGGCTTTTAATGGTGCCAAAGTATTTCAGGATATTGTCTTGCCAAATATTAATTCTTCTATACAAGTTCTACTTTCCTTATAGTGCTGCTCCCAATTAAAGCATTAAGCACTTAACCTGTAGTTGTGAAAAAAGCAGTTTATGATGGGTGCAATCTTACTCCCAAAGGTCTAATTATCTCAGTTGGTTCCCAATTAATCCATGAAGTTGTTAGGGCCTCCTTTTTAATTAGATCTGTTTCTCCTGAAGAACAATCTTATTTTTCAGATTTCACTTTATTATTTCCTTTACTGGAACCCTGCAGGGTGGGAATACTACTTTCAAATGTTCTTGTTTGTTTGATTGCTAGTTGATGCTTAATGAAGATGATGCTTTTTACCCAGAGCTTGCATTAAAGTTCAGAGTGGAGAGAAAAATGCACGTCCTTTAAGCATGAAAATTAAATGTAAATATGTATCAAGTATGACTGTGCATACTTCTGATATTTTAAAGCCATTATTCAACATTCAACTTTTTTCTTATCACTGCACATTCATCTTTTTATCTAATCTTGCAAAATGGGAAAATCAGTGGTGAATTTGTCATTTTATTCACCCTCTGCATTACCACTGTGGTTTATTAAATCCCTGAAGACATTAATTTATATTTTAAGGGAAGTTGTTATAAAATACATATGAAGGAGAAAGTTGGATCTGAAGTGATCTTTTTCCTTTTTCTTAGTTTGGTAAGAAAGAAATTGCTGAGTTTAAAAAGGATTTAAAGAAGGATTAATTAATGATTCCTGATAACATAGTATATCCCATGACTACACCTCAGTCTCTATCAGTAATGCCCCTCTGACCCTTAGCACCTTCCTTGAAAGAAGCCACTTCCACACTCAGGAGCAATGCATTGCTCTTCTAATTAGAGAGAGTTATTCACTATTGACCAGATGCTTTGTTGTCTTTTGGGGGAAGGGCTGTCATAGAGGAGATAGTCATTAAACCAATAATGTCCTTTGTGGATGGTGACAGGAATTGGACAGCCTGTAACACGTCCTTTGTACGTATGAAACACTTTAAGTCCAGAACTTCATTTCATCCTCGGCAGCTAACACTTTCTAAAAGGCTTAAAAGCACTATAAATATGTATATTAATAATACGACCCAAAATGTTTATAGTAGTATATACCCCACGTAAAAATTACTGATTCACACAATGATCTATTCACTGAAGGGCCAATGGATCCTGCCTTTCTTTTACATGTTGAGAATGACCTTACTCCAAAAATCAATCCCACTGGGTTAGGTTGTCCACTTCAAATTCCTATGCAGCAGGAACCTTCTATGCATGGACCTTTCCCCTTTTTGTTTGCAATGCTGAGAAGGAAATGGACCATGGCTCCCCTTCTTTGTATTTCCTGCAGAAGCACTTGTCAGTTAGGGTTTGCTGTGTGGGAGGTAGCAAAGAATGAATAATTTGGTTGAGAGGGAGGGAGTGTTGGGGAGGGAGTGAACAGAAACAGATGACCCTTTGAACCTGTCAGCTTGCAGGATCTGGCCCTTAAATCTCGTTTCTTCTGTGATCCTCACAATGTGTTAGTAAACAATTACATCCTTAGTTTCCATTACTTTTATTAAACAAAATATGCAAATCAAAATCCTTCACAGAATCACCCAGTTTTGCATACACATTAAAACCCGAACAAAAAGTCTACTGAAATCAAGGGGGAGATTCCTTGATTTCAGTGGGCTGTGGATCAAGCCCTTTCTGGGTATCTGTATAACTGTAACCACTTAGCCTCTCTCATCCATATGTTTAATTGTTTGTCACCCTTATTTGGAGAAAGTGTAGATAGTAAGCTCTTTAGGGATTGTATATTTATTTGTCACCTGTTACGTACCTAGAACACGTGATTCTAAGAAAAGAGTATTTAGTCTTATTTGTATGACATGGGGCCAAGAAAGAATAATATCCTAAGCCTAATTTTTCCAGCATTATTTTAAACTAGATTTTCTTTTCTTTTTATCCCTCTTTACTAATCCACAACATTATTAAATAATGGATGGTGAGATTACAATGGTGCTGAGAGCCTCTGCAATGCTTAAGAAGTGACTTAAGTCTCTTACTTTTCCGATGACAGTGTTAAAAAGCAGCATTAAATAATGACAAGCATTCTAAATACAAGTAGCCACTGGACAGAATATTAGCAGAACATTCCTGGAAACGTAGCTCTTTATTCCCACATACATCAGCTATGCTACATAAAATACAAAACTATACCAGTTTCTCCATCAGTACTTACACCTTTCTTGCATCTCAGTGATTCTTCCTTGTGTTTCACCAGTTATCACGCTGTTTATCCACTGGAACTTTGATTCTCAGAATGCTTGGGAAAGAAGTGATCAGCTGTGGTCTTTTAAATTTTTGAAGTTAGCCAGCAAATGACTATGATCTACAGTCCTTATATCTGTCACTGGGGACTTCAGTGAATAGGTTTATCTTTTCTCCCAGTGACACGAGTTCCTTTTACAACTGCATCCATTTTTATATCTGCTTTTTTTAAAAAAAAAAATATGTTTTTAATAGTTGAAACTATTGGTGAATATTGGTTGGGTAATTTAACATTTGGGGAACAGACAGTGGTTGCCAGCAATGCCAGATTCTTATCATGAGCAATATATATTGTACATATTATTCTTGGTCTCCAAATAGAAAAGCTTACTGATTGGGAACAGTAATAAGTATAGATGATTGATGATGAAAGATGATTAATTGTCTAAATAAAATAATAAAAATAATTTGCGTCATGACGTTCAGCTCCAAAAGCACAAAAGCTGATAATAGGATAGTCATTAGAAAGAATTATCCTACAAAGAATAGGTAGAGCAGGGCCAGAGGATATTAGTCAAAATAGATAATATAGCCAAGCACTGGATTTCGTTTTCTGCTTTCCAGGATTATGGTGGCTGCTATGGCGAGGGGGAGTCCTCGTAGTGTAGCTCCTATAGTGCTTTGCAACTAAGGATTCTGTGAGGGAAAGAAAGCATAGGTCTTTGGGATTCATGTAATTTGTGGATGGATTCAATTGCCTTTCCTGCAAGAGTGGGCCACAGTGGGAGGGTTCTCTAAGAGATTCTCAATTGATATTTCTCTCAGAATGGTGGGGGAATAGATATTTAAATAGACTGGCTGTGTCACATCTCCTGTTTAAAATAACTTCATTATTGATGCCCCCCCAACCCGTAGTAGTTTTTAGTAATCTGTGACTACAGAGTGCATGTGTATGTATATGAACGTGGTCTTGCCATTTGCATTATTTTGTCTATAGGAAATAGAAAGTGACTTTAATATTGGTTTGAACAACCACCACAAACTAACTAAATAAAAAAAGTCCACTGGCTATACTCTGCGCAGGTAGTTTTCTCCAAATTTGAGAATCTGCCATGTGCTCTTTTGCCCCATTCAAAGTGACTTTCATATAAAAATTAAGCCCTTCTTATTTTTGTTGGAAAGAGTCAGCTTCAGGCTGGGTTTTTTTGGTCCCCCTTTCCCTTCTCCCCCTCAGTAGATTCATACACCTGTACTGAACAGAAGGTTAGTAAGCAGCAGTTGTGATTCTGGATTTCTTCAAAGGAGGTCAGAAAATATCCAGCACAATTAATATATGTTTTAATCCTTTGCGACCCTAAGCCATGATTTTCTAGTTAATCTACTGTAATAGCAGAAGCTTTGGTCATGTTAGTTGCAACGGGTTAACTTAATAAAACCATTATATAATTCTAAAATTGGCCTCATAGCCAGCCTGAAGTGGGGCAGCAAATTGCACACATGTGTATCTATATTTTCAAGGGGGGAAAGTATGACCTTACTGTATTATTGAGAAATAGTAATAGGATTATGTAACTGGACATTGTACTGAAATTCACAAACACAAAAGGCAGGCTTAATTTTGCTCATTGAATCTTAACTTTAGCAAATCCTGTCTTTGGAGCTTATACATTTGTAACCTTATTGTTACTTTAGACATTGTGTTGTGATGTTATATTTCATAGATGCATCAACATTGGATGGATAAACATACTACTAGGCTCCCTAATTGCTCATGAAATGAGTCAAAAGGGTCTTAGAGAATGACAATTATAATTTAGCTCTCAGATATGGACCTGATGTAGGGTCTGATCCAATGCCCATTTAATCAATTAGACTCTTACCATTGCCCTCAATGGACTTTGGTCAAGTTCCTGAGGGTTGCCGACTTTTTATCATATAGTGTTGGATAATTACTTACTACAGTTGCAGATCTACCTTGAAAAAAACTAGTGTACAATGTTTGGCATTTTAACAATATTGTTCTTAGCAGGTGTGAATGAAATGTGACCAGCTGCTGGCTCCTTGTCTGGATTAGAGATCACTACATTGCTAGAACCAATAGAGTTGTCACAGTGGGAAATGTTGGAAAAATAAGTTTAATGTAGACAAGGCCTTACTATTTTCTAAAATGATGTATTGCTTTCCAGTTGCAGTACATCATATGACCCCTTCCTATCTGCTTTACATACTCCCAGGAGGTGAATGAACAGAGAACTTCAGTTAAATTCAACCCCAGAGTGGTGATCCATGAAAGTTAAGTACACTTATGGGAGTGTGTGAAAAAATGGAGATTTAAAACTGCTTGCAGGTAGATTAGAGGGGAATAGAAAGAACTCTAAATTTCATATAACCAGAAATATTTATACAAATTTGAAAAAAAATTAAGATATTTTTAAAATTAGCTCTTTTGGATGTAAATTCCTTATATTACATTAAATGTTCAAGACTGTAGGTGATTTTTTTTCTTAAATATAAAGAGGGTTACTAATTGTAGAGCCTAACCTCTGAAATTGCTCTGTCAGACCTTTGTTCATTATGCAGTAATTAGAAAGGGAACATTAGCATCTATGTTGTGAACTTTTCAATGTAGTTCGGGACATACGGCAGTATAACCAATTAAAACAAAAACATTTAAGTGGGTAAAAAAAAAACCCATTAAAGCCAATTCATTAGACCTGCATATTTTGGGGTCAGTGGTACAGAACATGCACATCAAAGCAAAAAAGCCTGAGCTGCTGATATGCCCAAAGCACTGAAGTGAGCGGCATTGCAGATTGTGAATTTGAGAGGTAGGGCACCCTTAGAGTAATGATTACATTGATGAGGATACCTTAATGACTTAAGGAGCTGTCAAGACTTATAGAGACCAAAATCCACAAGGATGTGTGGGAAGGTAGCTTTTAGATGTTTTCAGAACTGTCTGCTTCATAGATGTTGAATTACTTACAGCAAAGCTTTGATGAGATCATTTCTGGAATGTTTATTCACAGACTAGGTTTTTCAGTTATCAAAAGTCAAATGTATTGGGATAGTGGATGAGTATATAATGGCTACACCTGAAGAGTTGAAGAGTTACCAAAACACTCATCTATTCAGGGAACAGAAGAAGAAGAAAATAAATAATATATATGTCCACTCTAAGTAGTTTGAACTTTAAACTCTTGTGACAAACTGATCACAAATGAAAGACCAAGAATTATCAAAATGTATTATTTGGTGAACAGTTCTGAATAAAAAAAGTAAAAAAACAAAACAAAAAAACCACCAGAATTTGTTTGCAAACAATTAGTGACCAGAATAAGCAATTGAAAGATGTCCAATGACTTACACATTAACTAATTAGCCACCCAGTTTCGCTAAAGCATGTAAACATTATTCTATTCCTACTTATTTTTGAGAACCATGTGATGCATAATTTACAAGCAAATAATTTTAAAGGCTTTACAATCTATTATCTTTTTTGCTATACTGGATTGTGCTATTCAGACAAAGTCATGAGTACATAAGAACGGCCATATTGGGTCAGACCAACAGTCCATCTAGCCCAGTATCGTCTGTTCCGACAAGGGTTGATGCCAGATGCTTTAGAGGGAATGAACAGAACTGGTAATCATCAAGTGAGTACATGGATGCAAAGTTGTACTGACTTTGGGGGCAGTCCAGGGGATATTGATGTGGTGTGTCAGTTAAATTAGTATAAGTGCTAAAAAAGTTGCATATTGGGGAACACAACTTACTAGTGGTTATTATAATTCTTCAGGGATCACCACTCCACATCCTTTCCCCCAGTCCACATAACATTTCTGTTTAATGAGCAGCTTAGCAATTTTGCGCACACACATATATAAAATAGTGAGCTGTTGAGTAGCAATCAACAATATGATTAATCACTGTTAACATAAGACCAGTATAATATAGATAGAATGTCAGTATGCATTGTTTGATCTGAATGCATCTATTTGAGGGTGCCAGTCTCTCTTTATGCTTGCTGAAGTAACCCTGCTGTTCCCAACAACTGCTGAAATCAGGCATGTTTCATTCCTATTAATTCAACAGGCAAAATTGCTAGCATTGTGCTGAGGTGTTGGACGCATGTCATTCCTGCTTGGCTGATTTCTGAGTCAAATTAGGAAGACTTATGTGTGCTGAAACAATTAAGTATTTATTGAGAAAATGGCATTGTCCTGGTCACAGTTCAGTGCTATTGCTTTGCCTTACAAACTGAAGAAATTAAGTATCACAGCTCAAGGATAAAAGAAGAAAAAATAGTATAGTTCTACTTTGCATCATGTGTGAATAGCTCTTTGTGTTAATATGATGTTTGATAAAAACCAAGGTCCTGCTTTACTAAAACAAAAAGAGCTGTGCTTTTTCTTCCTCTAGCAATTGAAGCCAGAACATTATTAAGTCATTTTCTTTGGGTTGGGGGGATGATTAGGGATGATGTGTAGTTCCTTCCCTTTGGATTCAGTCAGCCAGTAAGTGACCAACCAGGTGTAGGAGAATGTGGCAGGAAGCCCATTCACTTTCAGTCATTCTGTCTCCAGGATCCCTAGTTTTTCTGCTCTCAGCTGGGAAGGAAGGCACAAAATCTAATGTTACCCATCTTAGCGTTCCACACTGCTGCTCATCACGGGAATATTTGAGCACCTTCCAACTAAAATGAATAGTAATAGCAAAGTCCATAATGCACTTCATGGAGTTATCAGTGCTTCTCCCAAAGTCCTGCTTGAGGAAAGGGTATATTTTGGTAGGGGTTGAAAGGGTTGTCAGTGTTGCAACCATCATTCTTATGGTGGAAAGGCTTTTTTGAAGAGGAAAGTTAGTCATATTCTAGATTTGCCTGATCTCTGGAAGTTTGTTCTGTAGCCTATCAAACTACTTATTAAGATAATTGTACTGGCACCCATCACTATAATATGTGTCCCTTTTTCTGAGGTAAGAACTATTAAGACATTTCTCTCTTCTTTCTCTGTTGGCATGAGGCACCTTTTGAAAATAAAATACAGGATATGGTGGTGTTTCTGTGTGCAAGAATATTAGTACATAGGAAGTCTAGAACAAAACAGTGGAATACTCTGAATTATTTCTTTATTCGTATACTACTGCTCTTTTGCAATCACTTTGCATATTACTAAGTCTACAGAATTAAACTTTAAAGGTTTTAATTATTTGAAACCCAAAGTGCTGTTATGCTATTTTGCTTGTTAAAGAAATGGATGTTACCATTTTAAGCTGTCATATTGGTTGATGCATGTGTCTGTCAACTAAATGGAAGCCTCCATAACTGTCACTATATCACTTAGGTGACTGTTTTGTCCATCTCGATGCTCAGAAGAGCATCTTCAGGGTCTGTGCAACAAATTGAGTTGTTTACCTTTGCTGTTAATTTGTAGCACTTGGGTGTACATTCCATGGTTTGCACCTGTCATTTCAGGCCATAAATTCTTGGCTCTAGGCTTCTGTTTTGTGTGTTTTAGCAATCTGATCAATGAAGACTCCATTAAAAATGATTCAGGTGCATGCAGCCTGGTCCAACCAATTAACTATAGGATGATTGAATGGCCTTTATTTTATTAAAAAGTGTGGTGGTAAACTACCTATGTGTACAGCTAATAGAAATTCAAGTACCTGTAGTAATTTCAGTCTCCTTTTATATTCAAAGGAACATTTTGAGAATTGAAGACATCTTGAATAGCCTGAGTATATAAATGAAATGTAAATATTCACCGATGTGTGGAAAACTGAGGTTATAATATATACACATATATATGGTGTTCAGTGTTGTATTCAAACCCAGAGAGCCAAATCTATACTATGATATCTTATTACCTCTGATATTTTCTGCGTCTTGTTTGGTAGTCTAGCAGTGTAACTAAAAAAGTAATATTAGTCTAAGCATCTCTACCTGTACTTTGATAATCAAACATAACCAAAAATAAATGAATCTGAGCCATTTAATTGGTAAGTTTAATGGTAAAATTATTAATGCTTTCAGTCTTTCCTGAAAATAAGCAGATGGTGAATAGCAAGTTCCTTCTAAACAAAAATTTCACGTATAATGGAATGTTGGCATGTTGGCCTGCTGGCAAGAAAACTTGAGCACACTGACTGATCCATTGCTAAAATAAATTGAATCAGTAATTGGAAGTCAGAAATACTAATGACTTCTTTGGTGCTGTGAATGTGAAACTCATCAGCTAGCATTGCTAAAACTATACCATTAAAAGTAGGCCAACAGTTGTTAGTTTGTCAAGGCAAATAGTCTGCCATGTGAGACAGCTTAATGTGTCTTCATAAAATGTATGTTGTAACATATATGTTCTATGGCTCTGGCTAAAATAGGTCTATGACTCTTCCTTTATGTTAGACTTCTAAGTCCATAGTTCTGTATCTAGAGTAAAATTTTCAAAAATAATTTTGGCACCTATTCAATTTAGGCTCCTAAGTGCTGAAGTCACTTTTGAAAATGGGATTTGAACTCGTAAATCTCAGCTCCTAATGCCTAAGTATGTCTTGAAAATAAGCCTTGGGCTCCAAAGACTCTTTGGTGCTTTTGAAAATTGTTCCCCTCGTGACCTGATTTTGAAAAGTGCTGAGTTAAAGGGGTTGCTGGGTGCTCAGCAATTTTGAAATGAGATTTATTTACTTGCCTCAGTCTGGATTTAGAAACCTAACTGTTTTTTTAAAAAAATGGTGACCTGGTTGTTAGTGTTACTTTGCAAACTTTAAAATAATAATTAATAAATCAAGCAGTTGCCTAACTGGATATGAAAACTGTTTAAGAACTTCACCATGAGTTTGTGAGCTGGGTCAGGGTTGATATTCGTTGTTATATGTCACGAGGATATCCTTAGAATAGTTTTGTCCCCAGCTGTGGAAGTCTCCTCTTCTTTGTGGAAAGGAATTCCTTCCCCCACCCCGGCAATTCTGAAAGGCTACTTTGTGGTAGCTCCTATATGTGTTGCAGGTTAAAAAGGACTGATTTCAATCCAATCAGTTCAGATGCTTTATTGTAGGTACTCAATGTTACATTGCAAGTTAAAAATCTGGAACAAAGGATACTGTTAAATCTGCACATCAGCTTGTGCTCGGTTTTGATTTGACTAATGTTACCCCTTGACATCCTGAAATTTATCAATAACTCCTTGAGTGCTGGTGTGTAGTACAGGATTAAGAGCCACAGCACTTTAATGATGCTCCATTAATTTCAGTGGAATGCTGGGAGGCATATTTTCAGAATGACATATTGGTACCACTGTTCTGGGAGTACATCATGCTTTGTGACAATTACAACATCCATAGGGTACTAAATCTGATAAGATGTGTTCCTCTAGGCCCTGAAAAAGAGGTAAATCACCTTTTTCAGATCTTTTTCTAGGATCATTTAAATTAAAATCAGATGGAGAGGGAGAATTAGCAGTGTTCTTTAAAGTGGATTAAGTTGAGAGGCAAGAGAGGTACATAGGTGTAACAGATATGTACCAGACAGGGTTTGTGAAGAGGGTGCCTTTCATCTGAATGTAGTGTTGAGATAATGGAAGTGGGGAGAAATATGCTGAAAACAATCTTTCTTTTATGAAGAAATATGAAAAGGTGAAATAGAGAATATTAGTTCCCATTTTATATCCCTGTGTGTTAAACAGTGTGTTGGCTCTGCAATCTTTTTCCAGATGTGGGGATGGGGGAAAGAAAATATAATAAAAACCCTCTGGCCAAAATGTCTTCTTATCTCCTGGAGTGCTCCTGCCATGAAGCTGATCTAAAGCTGCAGACATTGTAACATTTGTGCTGCTCTGTTGAAAATAATGTGATGCCCTAAAAAACCACTAGGAGTGCCAAGGAATGTGACACTCAAGTGGTGATTCATTCATTTTAGATAGCATGAATGTAATTGTTTCTTAACTTACAGTGATGCAGCAGTATTTTCAAGTATTACAAAAATCAAAATATAGAAAAAACAAATTATGTAAGTAGGAAACACATTGAAACCTCATAATAATAATTTTAATGTGAGGTATTTATAATGTATCATTTATGGCTCACTTGAGACTGTGGTACTGATGAACTATATGGATTTTATTCACTTGTGAGATATGCATATCTTATTCAAACTCATTAGGATTTATCTCTTTTGCAGCATAAGTTATACGCATATATACAGTGAAGTTTTTTCTCTTCATACCACTAATGATATGGAGATCTGTTGAGCAACTGAGGCCCCCACAGGAAATAGAAATACTTGTAGTACATGAAAGACCTGATTCATCTCACATGGTGACGTAAATCAAAAGAGGCATCCTAGTATAAAAGTGGTGTGAGTGAAGAAAAAGGCCCGACATTTAAAAGGCACGAGAATGTCAGAATACAACAAACTGAAGCTAGGTTTAATAAAATGTATGTTTACAGTCTAGTGTACCAGTTCTAGACCTTGGGAAATCGTTATAAAAGAATGTGGACACCATGCCATAATTCAGTAGATTGGAGAAATTAATTGATGACTACAGGTTACAGACATATTGCTACAATGGAACCAAGTTGACCACCATTTTAGAATTTCATTAGTTATTTGGAATGAATTAAGTTATGTATGTGACAGCATCCCAATTTATACATTATTTTTTGGACGTTTTATTGTGGAATTGTCTTTGATGTAGTCAGAAATTCATGTTGCCTCCATCAAACTAGATTAGTTATTGAGAAAGAGTGGCTGATGCATTTGAGTGAATCATTGTCGTATTTGAAATCAGGCCTCCATGAGGTGCAGAGCTAATGCCTCTTCTGCAAAATAATTCACCCTCTATGTAGCTTCCACCACACTTCCTATAACAGAAATTATCGCTAAATATTTCTAACTGTTAACAATATAAAACAGTTCATGGCATGGCAGAGGCCTTACAAGGATCAGCAGAGACCAACGTAATTTACTGTGGTTCCAAATTTTCTCTGAGCGACAACACTATATAACATTCATCTGATGAAGTGGGTCTTAACCCACGAAAGCTCATGATCCCTAAAATCTGTTAGTCTATAAGGTGCTACAAGACTCTTTAACACTATAATGTATTTGCTCTGTGTTTCTGTGGTATGTAAGTATGTATGTGTGCATATCCACATAGAGTTAAGTAAGCTATAAGGCTATTGTCAAGGGATTTACAGTGGCTTCAGGGTAATCAGTCAAGTGGTTTGTTATATCTTGAAACTTTCTTTTATATTAAGAAACAGGGTTGGCAAACTTTTTGGCCTGAGGGCCACATCTGGGTATGGAAATTTTATGGTGGGTCATGAATGTTCATCAAATTGGTGGTTGGGGTGTAGGATGGGATGAGGGCTCTGGCTGGGGATACAGGCTCTGGGGTGGGGCCAAAAATGAGGAATTCAGGGTGCAGGATGGGGCTCCGGGCTGAGGTGCAGGGTGTTGGAATGCAGGGTGGGGGGGATGAGGGCTTGGAGTGAAGTGCAGGCTCTGGGGTGGGGCTGGGGATGGGAGTGCAGGAGGATGCTCCAGGCTGGGACTGAAGGGTTCAGTGGGTGGGAGGGGAATCAGGGCTGAGGCAAGAGGTTGGGGCACGGGAGGGAGTCAAGGGTGCAGGCTGGGTGGTGCTCCCAAAAGAAGTGGCATGTACTCTCTCCAGATCCTTTGCAGAGGCACGGCCAGGTAACTGCACCATCTTGTCCGCAAACACCACCCGTTCTGCAGGTGCCAGCCCGCAGCTCCCAATGACTGTGGTTTCTGGCCAATGGAAGCTGCAGGGGCAGCGCTTAGGGCAAGGAGAATGTCTGGAGCCATCTGGCTTCCCCTACGCATAGGAGCTGGTGAAGGGCATGCTGCTGCTTCTGGGAGCCATGTGGAGTAGGTCAAGCCCCTGAGCCCGCTCCCTGGCTGAAGCACTGAAGTGGAACAAGCCCTGGACCCCACGCCCCAGCGGGAGCTCAAGGGTTGGATTAAAACATCTGAAAGGCTGGATGTAGCCCCCGGGCCATAGTTTGCCCACCTCTGTTCAGAAATGTCCCTTTTGCCATGAAACCTCCTACTTATTTTCCACTTCTGCACCTGAAACTGATTCAGAAGTTGGGATGACTATGGAAGGCAACTCTCCATTTTCTAAGTGGTAGAGAATGCATGTGATACCTGTGTTCCAGAAGGGCTTAGAACTCTCCTATCTAAGAGATCAACTCTCTCCTCATGTGTATACTTGTTGCTGTTAAATAAACACTGATGCGAGACAATATTTGATATAATGGGGAGTTCGGTCCCAACAGGTTGTTGTAAAGACCATGAGAAACTTGGAGCACCCTTCCCTTATTGGGTTTGAAGTAACCTGGATTTTCTAAATTTCATGGTGTGCTGGAGGGCCCGCTTTTTGTCATCTTGCCTTTAAGGACAATGCTGGCCCATGTCCTGGGTGCTTGTTAACTTGTATTGAGAGCTGCTGTTGGGCACATGGTGTAAGTGGAGCGAAGTCAGTGTTTGGCTTTATAATTTAAATAATTGACAGGATGCTCAGGGCCTGCGCATTGGCTCTTTCATTGTTTAAATAGGAAGAAATAAAGTTAGTAAAGCTATGTTGATTGTGAGGAGGAACACTGTTCACTTGTATGTTTTTAAAATGTTGCTTGATTGCATTATAGTTATGGCTGTTCTTGCCTTGTGGGATTGAGATAACCCTATTTGCAAACTGCAGTTTGGTTAAAATTTTCAAATGACTTTTTTACTTAAAAAGTAGTATTTTGTGACTGTAGCCTCAGCTGTGAAATTTGCACTTCTACAAAAATTCTTACCAGCAGGTAGTGGGTTCTTGCTTCCATGCTCCTGCTTTCCCCAGGTACATCTGTTATATAAAGCATTTCCCCCCCAGGGTACCTAATACAAAACTCAGAAAATAAAATACTGGGTCACTTGAACTGACAAAATATATTTTGGCTATATATAAAAAGTGGATGCTTCAGTTTGGAGATACAACTAAAATTTTATTAGAATGTTTTGTGAGGAACCATTTCAAACCAAGGAGTGTGGCATCACCTGTAGTTCCAGCACCTTTGGGAGATTGATGCTGTGAGTGGGTTGAGATTGGGATGGCAAGTCTGGAGGGATGCGAGTAGGACTTTCTGGACAAGAAGATTGGGACTGGGGTAAGAAACTTGGGCAGTGGAGCCAGAAGTTGGGAAAAGATAGTGCTGGGACAAGGACAGGTGGGAGTTATGGGGCACAGAAGGTCACATTTGTAGGAAAGGGACAGAATAGTCTGTGTCCCCTAGGGTACACTCCCCTTGAATGGAATCCAAGATTGAGTCTTGCCATCCCTCAACACTGGCAAAATATCTCATCCCCCTCTAGTGGGGTCAGCATGCAAATGACAATCCATTGCTGCTATAGTAACCTTTGTTATTTCAAGGAGCAGCCATCTCTATAGAGAGCTAGAACCTCCACGCTGGCTGATGACCCATGCCATTCTCAATATAATGTTACATGATGGAATTTATGGATTAGTGTTTTGGGTTTTTTTCCAGTTTGCTTTATTAATTAAAAATAAACTAGGCAATTACACACTCAAACAAAGCAACTATGCTAAAAGAATATTATTACATTTGCAAAGTCAATCACTCAAATTATAGAACATGTCAGATTTAAAATTGCCAGGGCAACCTTATTTTGCCTCCTTTTGCAAATGTGTATGATAGTCTATAATTACATGAACACATATAATTTTGTTCCGAAGGACATTTGCCTCATTCAGTGCACCATTTGGAGCTGATCTGGGGATGAACCAGAGTTGGGTAGTGAAAGAGATTTGTCTGTAGGACACCCACCTCCTTCGTTGCAGGAGTTCAAAGGTGTGTAGTGGATAAATCAGGTAATTGAAAAAAAGATATGATAGAGTGTAAAGGTATTTAAAAGCTGCTCTGGAAAATTGGATTCTGTCACTACAACTACTATAGAGCTCCTGAAGAAGAGCTGTGTGAGCTCAAAAGCTTGTCTCTTTCACCAACCAAAGTTGGTCCAAGAAAAGATATTACCTCATCCACCTTGTCTCTTAAATATCCTTGAACCAACATAGTTTCAACAACACTGGAAGCATAGAGTTCCTGTGTGTTGCTAGACCAGATATTTAATCAAAACTTTTATGATATGGTCACTAATTGTGTATTCCTCAGTGTTTGGATGTCTGACTTGAGATCCTAGGGTCTGATTTGCAGAATCAGTATTGAGCACTCACAGCAACAGCTGAAGGAAATGGAAACTATGTTTTGAACAGGTAAAGTGCTATATAATGCTTACTCTGAAACAGGGATTGGCAACACTGGCATGTGGAACCGCAGGGTGAGCACCCCTAGCGAGCCCCGCCACTTTGTTTACCTGCCATTTCACTGACTGCGGCTCCCACTGGCTGCAGTTCGCTGTCCCGGTCCAATGGGGGCTGTGGGAAATGGCGGCCAGCACCTTGCTGCTTCTCGCAGCCCCCATTGGACCAGGACGGCGAACTGTGGCCAGTGGGAGCTACAGTTGGCAAAACATCAGGTAAACAAAGTGGTGTGGCCCGATAAGGGTGCTTACCTTGTGGTCCTGCATGCCAATGTTCCCGATCCCTGCTCTGAAAAGTCATGTTATAGGTGTCTCAGATTGGGTACCCAAAGTTAGTAGATAATATTCACTAACAGTTTATCTGTGCCTCATTTTCCTATCTGTAAAATGGGGATAATATCACACTATCACCTCACAGGGGTGTTGTGAAAATAAGTTAGTTAATGTCTGGGAAGCTCTTGGGTACAATAGTGATGAGCACTATTGAAAATACCGTGAGGAAATTAATAATTCTGTCTTCTGAATTGGTTTTGAGTATTGTACAGTAAGTAAGGCAGAAGGCCACATGTTGATCAATGAGGAGCGAACAAAGTATTGAATAGCTACGTATTCAGTAAGTACTGTCCACCCTGTTCACCGAATGAGGCAGGGTTGGCCAGGGAAGATGGAATCCTGAGGAAAGAAAAGTACATCATTATGTAACTAAAAATGTATCAAAGTACCTATTCCTGGGGGACCAAATTAAAGTTGCACAGGCAACCTGAACATTGGCATTTTTCAACTTTTGAGTGCTTGGCTATGAAACTTTAATGTTATTTTAACATCTTTTTTCCTGTAAAATGTGTCTTGGGCAAGTCCGTCTTATTTGCTTTTATTGTAAGTGCAACTGATCCCACTCATCAGGCTCAAACTCTTCTGAGACAGCAAAGAAACTACTTGTTGACAGGAAAGCATGCATTGTGGTTGGTTAATATAGGCTCATTGAAATTCTCATATTTGCTAGGAAGCTTTTGATAGAAGCCTCAGCTAGAACATCCATCCACCTCTGGACTAAACACAATTGACACTTGTAGCAAAATATGTAATATTTCTTAAATATGTAATATAGATTTAAGTCAGAGAAACAAGTCAGACATGGGATAGGGTCATGATTACTTCTGATTGGTTTGGAAAGACCTGATGAGAGAGATGCATGGACAGATTTTCAAAGGTGACTAGTGAGTTTTGGATGCCTCAGTTCAGAAGGACAGAAGGTTATCTTTCCAGAGGGTAGGCCCTCAGCATTTTCTCAAAATCAGGACTTTGTAAGATGCTTCAGTTTGGGCACCTAAAATTATTAGTGACTTTTGAAAATCTTGTCCTAAATGTTCAGCTGTGACCTCCTTTTTAATTGTCTGGCTATATTTTCTCTTCCCCCTCCTTCTTTCTTGTTCTTTCATTCTCTTTCTCTCTATAGAGCTTTAAAAAAACATAATGAAATCTCTCCCCCACTGCAGAAATCCCTCCAAAATTAAACAGTCCCCCTTCTTTACATTTTGAAAGGATCCGCAGCTGATTTGTCTAGGTATGTGCTCTCCACTACAAAACCTACCTTCTAGGCTGCTATATAGTGTTGTACCATTACTCTTTGGCTACAGTTTGTCCAGTTGTGGAATATTTTGCATCACTTTATTGTGCTTTGTCTATTTTTTAAAAAAAATAATTTAATGGTAATCTTGTAGAGTTTTAGGCAGACATGAAATGGCTGCAATGAAATGTGTTTATACTCTCATAAATTCTGTAACATAACATTTCATAACTTGAATCAGAGAGGTAGCCGTGTTAGTCTGGAATAGCAGAGGTAACAAAGAGTCCCGTGGCACCTTAAAGACTAACTATAGTTAAAGACTAACTTAGTTAGTCTTTAAGGTGCCACGGGACTCTTTGTTACCATTTCATAACTTGATGACACAGTTACAAGGTTAAATAATTGCAGGAAGAGAGACAGAAATTAAGAGGCACAGCTTTAGGAGAAAATAAGTTTTCAAACAGATCATATCTGGAAGCAGTGAGTGAGCTGATGAGACTCTGTCAAGATGCAGAGGAAGGCTGGCCCAAGCAGCAGAATGTTCACAAAAGACACACTCCCCAGAACAATAGTGAGACGGGACAGAGAAACGTTGATGTAAGTGGACTGAAAATGAATAGACTGACAAGATCTGTGAGGAGAGTTGGAACCAAGTGATGGAAGATTTTCAAAAGAAAGGAATTATCCTCCAACATTTCCCTTCTTTGCAAATAATAATAAAATAACCACCTTGATTCCTCAAATAAATGTATAATGTGCAAAGTTGTCCCCTCTGAAGTTATTAATCTTTACACTTATTTCAGTTATGCTGTATTTCTTTAACTTGCTGAAAAAATTGGCCTATTAATATTGGCCTTTTTAGTACATGGTGTTGTGCCCCAGCAGTACTTAAACAAGGAATAGTTCTGAATCCCGATTGTACTTCTACACCAATAATGCAGAGTTATCAGTATAAATTTTATTACAGAAATCTCACCAGCTCCTTTTTCTAGTAGCTTTAATGATTCTCTATGTTGTAGCTTGCTTTCTTCTATTCTATCAAATCCACAGAATTCACTGTTCTGTTAACCTTATTTAACATCTTGATTTTTTACACTTAGTCTCTGACCATTCATCATTCCAACATGGAATTGTATTTTTCCACACATCCCATTTAATGTTAATTTTTTGAATAGAAATTATGCAGTGTGTATAAAAAATTGGTCATTTTTCTGCGCAGTTCCACCCACATCTTCATAGCTATTTATGGAAGGATTTATAGGTCTTTAAGCAGTCTATGTTCTTCACAGTCTATGATCTTCACATTTTAGCTGTCTTTTCTTTAATTTTCCTATAACTATGCAGCTAATAGCTCTTCCATAAAATTTAAGAAATTATCACTTCCTCAAGAACATCTTTATTTTTTCCATACTATCTCCACCTTGCTACCATTGGCAAAGTCACAATTCTAAACTATTAATTTACCTCGAATCAAAAATAATTTGTGTATATTATAATTAGAAGTTTAATACAAAATATCCTAGCATATCTTATAAACAATGATGGCCTAGATAGGTAAATGAAGGTAAACCATGGTAAGTTACATTATAGCATTCAAGGTACTCCTATACATGCAAGGACAGGAGGGGAAAGCTGAATGCAGTGACTACATTTGAATGAGTCAAGGGAAATTGAATGGCCTATGTGTGTGGAATTTGATTTTTCAAATGGGATCTAAAAATGGCTGTGGTAATTGATTAAGAGCAGAGACAGAGGATTCTCTTCAGCAATGAGGAAGAAGGATTTTCCTACACCTTTAAGGTGGTGAGACAGAAAGAGATTTCCTATTGGAGGGAATATAGGAACTGAGCTAGAGCATAGAAAGAGATTGGTTTGGACAGGCAAAACCGTGGAGGACTTTCAAAATTATAATAATATTTTGATTAAAATTACCACTTCTAATTCTCCAGAATGCTTCATACTTTTCTCAGTGCAGGGGGTTGACAAAAAGGGGAGAGAAGGGGAGGGGAATCTTGTTAGTTTTGTTTGTTTTTGTCCAGATTTGCAGAGGCGGCAGCAATCAACCACATCTAATACTCTGTCACAACATAGATCAGAAACCAAATTATTTTATTCAGTACTATGTTTTTCAAAATAAACACTGGGGAATTGTATAGATTTAAATCTGAACCAGGGGAAGGACCCTTTAGTTACATATTATCTTGGGATGATATCTAAAAAACTGTCCTAACCTGAATCTACCCCTTTCTCCACTTCCTCACTGTGCACAAAAAAAAAGAGGCCAAATCCTGATATTCTCATTATGTTGTTAATTAGACAACACTCCTATTGATATCAATTGGTGTAATGATTGAGTATATAATTCAGGATTTGGATTGTTAAAGTTACCAGTGTAAACCTCCTTGATCTGTTCCTGAAGACATTTAAAGTTAAATGAAACCAAAAAAGAAATCTCATTTGTGGGACACCATTACTAAGGTATTGTCGTGTCACTCCACCTATTCAGTATACTGCCACTATTAATGGTATAATCGTTTCCCAGATTCTCAAGTCTACCCTCTCCATTGATTTATATTTGTGCAACAGTTACGGGCATTTATAGTTTTGAACACTTATGAGACTCAGAAGACTAAATAAAACTTTGTATAGGTGAACAACACAACTTTCAAGTGGCTCTAGAGAATGCATAGTTTGGGAATGAGGATGTGATTTTTTGGAGTTCATAGGAACCAGTCGATCTCATGGTTACTTATTCCTTCAGGTGAAATCCCTGTGATATTCTGATCTCCTCCCTCAAGGTAAACAGTACCTTACCCCAGGAGAAGCACCATCTAAGATGCTATTTACTATGGGTAAGGATTTCGGAATCTACTGTGTTTCTATATATAATTTATAACATTATAAATATATATAACATTTGGAGTTATTTCTTACTCACCAGTTAATCTCTTTTAGTCTTGGCCATGAGCCACCACACTCCTAACAGTCTGAAGAATGTAACTATGAACACATTGAAGTCATTACTGATTTGTACTGCAAAGAATTATTGAAATAAAATCAGCCGATGCTTCTTTAAGACTCCACAACTTCTAGTGCAATTATAGTATCTTATTCTTTGCAGTGGTTGAGATGAGCAAATTATAACCTTGGTGATGTAAGTGAGGAATTGATTCCTATTAATCAGCAAAGTACTTTCATGAAGGGTGTTCTGTGCTCATGAGAGTGTGCTTTCATCCAGAAAACAAGCTGGATTTTTAGCATTCCCATAACAGATTTTATTCATTTATAACTTTACCAATTCTCTACTTTCAACTTATCTTTTATTCTATAGCCCCAGGAACCCCCCAACTAAGCATTAAAAACAAACAACTCCCTTCCCCTATTTTAAAGGCTTCAGTAGCATATGATATCATACATGTTTTATAGTTCAAACCTGTTGTACCTATTTCTCTTGGGACAACCTGTATATAGTATTTACTCTCCTCTTCCTCCTAATTCTCTCACGATTTACACTTTGAAGTACACTCTCAAGATTTGAGGACTTTCTACTCTAAAAGAGGATGTCAAATGCTTGACTGACTTTTTAGAAATCCTGACAACGTAATGGAAAGGTGTATTGTGTGAGTCTATCTGCCACTGACAGATTTGGCTTGGGTGGCTGACCTTCATAAGAAGGGCTCTAAAGTAGCTGATGCCATGACACCAACATCCTCTGTTAAAGCTTTTTGGTTATGATATGTGGCATATTCCTTCCATACATTCAGTACTTTAGTGTGTCAAACAAGGAAAATTGATCTGTTGTGTTAATGTGCACTTTATTTGTGGGGTTTAGGTGGGTCGGACCATTTCATTGAGGCTTCCCTGTATAAAAGAGAATTGTCTACCTCTCTGATTTTGGGTTTGTTTGTTTAAACCAAGCATTTAGCTATCCCTTGGTTGTTCTGATTTTGCACCTAAAAGTCTCTGGATGATGATTAAAGTTGTTGCCCATGCAAAATTAATGTCAGACGTTAAAACAACCAAAGGGATGGTGGTAATTTCTTGGGAATACTGAAATAAATTTTGATCTTGTTGTGATAGAGATAGCTGAGTATATTCTTATACCCATGTAATTGAAAAGAAACTCTGGCTTAAAACCACTGTTGAAATTTTGCTTCTGGGTGGCAAGTTTCCAGATCTCCAATTGCAGGTTCAAAGATGGGTATGGTAGCTAAAGTTTGAAACCTTGCAGAAGGACCACTTGACATAGAATATTTAGGTGACCTTATTTTAGAGATAATGCAACAAGTTGCTGGGTTATTATGAGCCTCCAGTGCTTGGTTTGGTTTAAGGGCTATCTTTCTCGGCAACCTTATGGATATATGCCTCAAAGAGAGAAGCTAGCTTGACACAGGGAAAATAGTATAAATAGTATAAAGAGATATTACTAAATATCCTAAACAATAATAATTATTCCTGGAGCAGCACCACAAACATTTGGCATCGTTAATCCCATTTTGATCCCATTTTTTTCCGTGCATTTTTTTCCATGCATTTCTTCATGCATCGTGACAACATGACATTTCAAGCCTTGTTAATTGTTTTTTAAGTTTGTCTTAAAATGTATCTAGCTTGACAATATGATGTCATGTGATATTCCTTTGAACCTTTGAGAAAATTGCTGTTTTTGATACAAATTCTTCTCATCATTTTCCATGACAACTACTTAATGAGAAGATATAGGTGCTGCAGAAGTGCAATGATTTTCTGTGTAAGTGGTGGAGGTGTCCTTTGAATTTCCTTTCATTATAAAGACTGAATGCATGCCTTAATGTTCAGCTCATATTGATCTTGCCATTGTCTGTATCTGTTTAAAGCTATATTTATTTGTTTATCTTTGTCATCATTTATTTATGCCCACATTCCTTGATGGAATCTGATAAAGACCAGACAGGGAGGTATGTTTTTGTGTGTTTGTTAATTATTTAGTCTGTGGTATTTTTAAAAATTCTGGACAAGAGGATAGGGAAAGAGAAAAAAGCAAAATATGTGAAATCAAACCTATATAACACCAGCCCCATTATAATACCCAGTTAGCAGTCAGTTTATTTATGAAGTTGGATGTCAATTATTGAATCACATGTAGTTCAAATGTATTATGGAATGAAATCTTATAACCACTAAATTATTTATCCTCCTGTTTGCAAGTAAACAAATATCAAACGTTTTATATTTTTTCTCAATTCACAGATGAAACAAATATAATCTTCTGTCATAAAAAGACCTGTATCGTTTATGAGATCAAATTTCAGTTTGATTCATTTTAAATTAAATTGTTATAAATGTTTGGTACGTATTAGGAGGCCCAGGAGGGAAAAAAATCAGTTATTCATATTTGATTGGCATGTAAACTTTACAACGGAGAAAGTTATGCTCTTTTTTAAAATGTGAAATCAGTGTAAGCAAGCAACAAACTCAGTTTTAACTCCCGAAGATCTTTTACTTGCCTGCAGTCCTCTTAGAACCAATACAAAGCTGCACTCTTTTTGATTCTTCTACAAACAAATGTCCTGAGACCAAGTTCAGCTCTCAATTACAATTACCCATTATCTTCAATGCACTGGTGTAACAGAGGGCAGAATGTGTTCCAAGAAATGGGACTTAGTTAACAACTGGATTGAGGCACAGGAAAAAAAATCCATCTCCCTTCCACTTAGCTGGGCTTGGTTTTCAGGGCCAATAGGAGTAAAAAGAAGCAGACTCTTATTATTGTCACTAAAGTCAGCATATGTATACACCCAGGGAGCTAATCTGCTAAGTAAAAGCTGCCCTTTTTACCTTGTCACTATTCAGAATAGAACTGCACTTTAAAACATGCATCTTCTGTGAGGTGCTGCCCCTACTCAAATTGTAGTGTAGTTAGGGTCATTCAACATTACTCAGCAGGTACTAAGCACCTTCCAGGACTGGGCCCTCAGTTTTTAATAGTGGCCATCAATTCATTGCACTCCCTCATGGCACACTTGTAGTGCATTCTTCCCCTGCAGATCCCACCCAATCCTCATAGTTTTAAGCACTTTTTCCAAGTGGGCTAACAAGTCTCTTGGCCTTTCTACCAGATACTGGTGCTGCCAGTTGCAGAGTGTGTGTGTGGGAGGGGTGGGGGGGGGATCGGGGTGCCTGATTCTTTTCTGCCTTACAGAGTCATGTACATCTTTGTAGAGTGCAAAGTACTGTGCGGGCAGATTGTCAGACTCCATGCATTGTCAGGGTTCCACTGACTTAAGATCTGTCCTTACCACTGTTGAATGTGAGTGGAAAGTCTGATTGGGTAATGACCTACATTTACTTTGCAGAAGTGTAATATTTCTATTTGCTAAAAAGTTGTTTTCTAATTATATTTTAAATACAACTCATTTTTTGGCAGAAGCTCACACTTCATTAAAAAAAACACCTTTTATTCTAACCTGCACATTGATAGCATTTTCACACACACACACTCACATACACCCTGTTACATGAGGCTTCAGTGTGTATTAATTAAGGATGTTCCTGTTCCTGGGTGGTCAGAGACACAAGGTGAAAATCTAGGCATGCTGTTTTTATACTACAGGCACACACCCTGGTGTTTTATTGCTAATTTTCACATTTTCACTGCTGTTCCTTATTGCTTTGGTGGACTGTGAAATTACTCTCTACTCCTATAAAATAAGATAATATGCTGTAGCCTGTTAAATTGGAGATCTTTTCTGAGTTCTGATTTCAAAGATCAATCTTTATGTTTATGCTTAAAATAGTTTTAATTACCTTTTGGTAACAAAGAAAGTGTCAATATATGTAGCCATCAAGGGATCTGATTCTCCTTTCGATTACACCACTTTTCTTCTTAAAGTGGAATTATTCTTGATTTACACCAGCACCGCGCCACTTCCCATTAGACCGGGACGGCGAACCGTGGCCAGTGGGAGCCGCAGTTGGCGAAACAGCAGGTAAATAAAGCGGCGGGGCCCTCTAAGGGTGCTTACCGTGTGGTCCCGCATGAAAAGGTTGCCGATCCCTGATTTACACCAATGTGAGAGAAGAGTCAGGTTCAAATTCTCAGAATCCAAACATGCAACGGAAAAAAAAAAAGCCCACCAAAAACAAACACCAAACCAAAACAAACCAAAAATCCGGCTCATAGGTTTTTCTACCTATGTATTTTAGTGATGTGTAGAAACACAAAATTCTGCAGTATCTGAGTTCCTTCTGCCTAAAGGTGATTGGCAGTTGTGATGTTTTGGTGGAAAAGCTTTCTCAAATGGGAAAGTTTCCGCCCACCCCATAGGTGGTCAGATTGTGGATTTATCAACCTGATGTGAATGTTCATTCCACAGCCATATCCTCTCTATTAAGAAAGATTTGTCTTCAACTCTCATACACTTTTACTCTGGGCTTCACACCTTTTAAAAGCTCCCTTGATAAGAAATACCAGGGGCCATTTGTTGATTTCAACTACGGAGCGCAAAAACCTATATCTGATGGGTCATTTTTTCTTTTGGGACTTTCAAGCTAAGAGCCCAACTACAGTTGACTTCAGTGGAACTATGTAAGGTAGTAAGCACAATAGAATTAAATTTACCTGCACCCTATCAGCTTACGTCTCTTACTTGATCGTTAGGCTTCTCCCGGTCTTTGCTTGCTACGACTCTGAGTACACCTTAATGGGAGATGGCATTTATATCCAATGCCTCATATGACACAGACCAGAAGTGTGAGTGTTAGGCTATAGAAATTCCATACCATTCAGCACCTCTTCATTGAGGTAGAAATGTTCTCATTTTGTTGTCTGGTTAATCACAGAACAAAATCTTCTTTAAAACAAGTTTTCTTAAAAATAGAGAGAAAATGATAATAAAACAAAAGAAGCAGTTTGTATAGCATACCTCAGCTGACTATTTTGGAAAGTCCAATGAAGTGGGCTTTCCTTAGCTTTGTTCTGGAGAAAGGAATATCTATAGAAATCAGTTCTGTCTGATCATTTTGCAGTCAGCTGTCATACAGCCTCCCATTGCTATGTCCAGAGTAGTGCAGGTATATTCCCGACCTGACCTCTGTATATCCCTATACCAGGTGATAGAGTTCATTATCATTTAAGGATGAGGCTGCAGTGTTTGGAACAGTGGAGCGTTTGGTCAGGGGTACTACCTGGAGGAAATGCTAAATTCTTTGTCCTTTATATAAGGACCATCGTTCCTTTGATACCTCTAACATGACAAAGCTCCTCGTTGTCTCCAAGTCCAGAATTTCAAAGGCAATTTTGAATTTCACTTCTGATGACTGCCTTTGGATTTTCATGTCCATCTGGGCTATAGGTGTTAGTTCATTACCAGGGAGTATATACTTTCTATTGTAGTTGATCACAGAGGTAACATGAATTTATTTTTTTAACTCCTTATATCACCTTTTCCTTGACTTGAACATAAATTAACAGACCGCCGGCCTCTGCCACATGGAGTTTTGAGTGTGTGTGTGTATATCTCTATATATAAAAGTCAAATGGTGTATGTATGTATGTATGTATGTATGTATGTATGTGAGCTTACTCCTTCCACACCGTTTGAGCTAGAGACTTGAAATTTGGTACAGTTAGAGGTCTTGGGGTCCTAATGACCGTAAGGGTAGAAGTTTTTTCAAATCTCACCTCTGACGCCCCCCAGGGGTGAAATTCTTTAAAGGCCAATCACATCAGCTGGGCAGCTGCTGTTCTCTGTGACATAGTTATGATGTCATAATACCCCCTCCAACAGAGACCACAGTCACTCAGCTCTCTGCCCCCTCCCCCCCTCCAATGGAACCCCGGAATCCCTCAGCTCTCTGCCCCCTCCCCCCTCCAACGGAACCCCGGAATCCCTCAGCTCTGTGCCCCCTCCCCACCTCCGACGGAACCCCGGAATCCTTCAGCTCTGTGCCCCTCCCCCCTCCTATGGACCCCGGAATCCCTCAGCTCTCTGCCCCCTCCCCACCTCCAACGGACCCGAGTTGGGTTTGGTTGGAGGGTAAGTGAGGTAGGGGTGTCAGGTTTGGTCGGGGGGTGAGGTGGGGGTGTTGGGTTTGGTCATGGGGGTGAGGTGGGGGTATCGGGTTTGGTTGGGGGGGTAAGTGAGCCGAGGGTGTTGGGTTTGGTCTGGGGGGAAGGGGAAGGTGTCTGGGTGGGTGAGGGGTGAGGTGTGGGGGTTGGGGTTGGTCAGGGGGTGGTGTGTTTGGTGGGGGGGTAAGGTGGGGCTGTTGGGTTTGGTTGGGGGGGTGAGGAGGGAGGTCGGGGTTGGTCGAGGGGTAAGTGAGGTGGGGGTGTTGGGTTTGCTCTCTGCCCCCATCCAACGGACCCCGCACTCGCTCAGCTGTCTGCCCCCTCCCCACCTCCGACTGACCCGAGCAACGCCGGGTATTTTCGCTAGTATATATATAAAGAAATCAAGGAGAATGGTTTCAGTCTCAGCTTGCGCTGGGATCCTTGGAAAAGAGAGAGCTTTTGGTTAGAAAGCTGGTGCTTGGAAGAGGGATTTCTTAGATGGAGTATGCTGGTGTAACATAATTGATTATCTAAAGCTCTGATGCATCTGAGGCTATATATGTTGAATCAATTTACTAGGGGTTCTAAAGTGACAAAGAGTCCTGTGGCACCTTAAAGACCAACTAAAGATTGAAGCATAAGCTTTCGTGGGCTAGTACCCACTTCGTCAGATGCCTCAATACTTTAGTTAGTCTTTAAGGTGCCACAGGACACTTCTGCAATTCCAGACTAACACGGCTACCTCTCTGATTCTTGACACCATGCTAGGGTTTCTAAGTCACTGTTAACTTTTTCTTTTACCAAAAGAACCAGCTTTCCAGAAAGTATTGTGCCAACTCTTCTTAAACCTCTTAAAATCTATTTTGCTTGTTAATTGTTTCTCAAAGTAAGGAAGTGTATTTTTGTAGGAGTTGGTTCATATACTACTTTTAATAATGCCAAGACAGGGAGTTGTGCAGAGTTAGAGGTTCCCATTGGAGATTATTTGTTAGCTATGTTTTTGTATTATAAGAATTGCTATAGTGGTGATATGATACCTGTATCCAAAGATATACAAAGCAAAAATGTGTCATCTGTGAGTGCCTTCAAACCTGAGAAGGGCTTGGATTACTGTTTCCTGCAGAGGAAAAGAATGCCTTTTCTAGAGCAATAGATGGCACCTTTCCCGATGACAAATAAATTGTAGAGCAACTTTGTAGCAAAGGCAAATGTATTGACTGAGTTTAGCCAACCAACACGCTTCCTCTTATGATCTAAGCCTAGAGGTTGTTTCTGCAGAGCTGTAAGGCTAACAAATTAATCAACTGCATCATTGGAACAACTGAGTTTTATTAGTTTTGAATTTTTGAAAGATATAAAATCATCATTGCTGTGCAGTTTTTTTGTTTGCCTTAACAAGCATTTTATTTTGTGTTCAATGTTTAAAATATGCTGATCAGCATAAGATCTTTTCCTCAATTGCAAAAATAAGCATAGTAAGTAATTGTAAAATTTCAGGCACCACTGTGTGATTACTATGGTTTTGTTTTCAATAGGAGCCACTCTGTGGATGTATTGGTGTGGATATGCTACTTTTTAATATATATTACATAAAATCATATCTATATCTGCCAGATGTTTTCTGAAAGAAATGTCAATAGCAAGCCAGAGCACAGGACATAATAACATGGCCTCTGTAAAAATTCAGCTGCCATTTGATACTATGAACAGAGAGCTCCAACTAATTTCCCTGCCCAAGCCTGATTGTGCTCTGGCAATTAATTCTACCCCTCTTGATTATTACCAGAAATAGAAAAAAAAACCCAACCTTTTCTCTTTCCACGAGGAGGGTGTTTTTTTCTTAATTTTATGCAATGCATCAATTGCATATTAATCTGAAATTGATGAAAGAAGCAAGCCACTCATTGTAAATTATATATTTTAAAGGCAAAAGAAAAAGCCCTTTTAACACTCATATCTATAGCTGCCTGAATGCAAAGTTAAACTATACATTTGTTCATGACATAAACTTTACTGAGCCATGTATGAAGTTAACATTCATTACAATGCATCTTAAAGATACAAATCTTTTCCTAATAGGCTGTTGTTAAGGTTATAATACAGGTAATACATGATTAGACCAGGTTATAACATAATTAGGGATATAGTCTTAGAGAGGATTTAGGTTTTGATAGCACAGGATACCTTCATCTAAATCTTAAAATATCTTCATGTTACAAGTCCATACAGTTAAGTCTGATGATTTAATGATTCCAACACAGCCCTTGAAGGATAAATTGGATTTAAATGCTGATGATTTTGCTGGTCTAGTAGTTTGTGGAAGTTCTTTCAGATGGAAAGCCATATGGATTGAAACACGGGTAGACTAAGACATGGAGGCATTTTCCTTCTCCACCTACCCTCTGTAAAATCATGCCTGATCTTCAGAAAACAAAAACTGTTTATTTCCATTATGGGTTAGATAATATTGCCTATGGTATGAAGTGAAAGAGGCTGGTTGAAGTTGCACAACATTGTTCAAAAATGGATTCTCAGGGGAACACTTCTGAATTCTTCTTATGGCAGACTCTTTTACCTACATTGTAAGCATTATGCACAAACAGACCATCAGTGTGCATCTTGACGAAGGTGCAAGTCACCCCACTGCGCTCCCTACTAGGACAGGAGAAGGAAATTCTCCGCTTCAGTGATTCTCAGATTCTGGGAGTAATGCCAGAGGAGAAATCCACTGGGCTTGAATTCTCCTATTAGGAACTGGTCTGTGTTAGAGACAGTTTAGCAAGCATAACAATGCCCATGTTTGGGTTGTCTCTGTGGATTGAATCAGGGACCTCTGGATTTAAAAGCACAAATTTCTGCCACTTTAGTTAAAGGACGAGGCTCACTGCCATGAAGGTGGTAGCAGACACACAAAGCCCTATCTGAAATCTAACCATCAAGGGGACTGAAGACTAATGTCGTGTTAATGTGGGTCACATAAGCACTTAGTGTAATTCGTGTCTTTGAAAAAGCAGTTTGGAGAAGTGGATAACCCTTGGGTCTGTTGTATTAGAAACAGGGGATTTTAGTCCCTTCTCTGCCTGAAGAGACCTTGTTAAACCTTTCAGTTATCTAATTTGTAGAATGGATGAAAGATGATTGCCTTCCCCTAAGGTAGAGAAAAGTGACTTTGGTTAATAAAGGTTGTGAAGTGCACAGACATATTAACAGCAGGCAGAGGAAGGGTGTTTGCTCTCTCCTTCTCTTGTCAAAAATGTGTTACATTTTACCATGAATGTGTGACAGATCTGCCAAACATGGGACACTTGGCAGGTCTGCCCCAGTAAAGATTAATAAAAAAAACAGCAGCAGCAGTAACAAAATGAAATGAACCAGACCTAAATGTTGGCAAAGAGATATGTTTCTTCTTTTATGTTTCTGTGCTCTTACCTAGACAGTTATTGGACACCATATCTAAAGCAACATTTATACCACAAACAAATGTTGGTTAGTATATCGAGCTTATTAGAGGCTCCCATGTCCCTTATAATTGTCAGTTATGATAAAAATAAAATGTCATTTGCTATTGTGGCTTGACCATTAATCTAAAACCAAGCAGAGTAATCACTTCTGTTGGATAAACACTGAGAAGGAATGAGGGAAAAGCAGGACCGGGCCTATTTAAAGTTAAAACTAGTTCTAGATTTCCACTAAGGGCAGATCAAGCTTTATTCCTGTTTTGATACTTCAGAACTATAATTGGCTAAACAATAAAATTCCAATTCACAAGTGAGGATTTTTATCGAGGCTCTTGTTCTATAACCCATGAAGGAGATTATAATGGAGGAAAAAATGGTATTTCATGGGCTGGAAAGGGACTGTGAAATGCTATAACACTGGGAGCTGAGAAACAAACATAAAAGGGAAGTTAAAGATGCTGCTTTGTTAGCTTGGATCAAATCTCAGCCATATATAGCTGTTCACAAGCAGAGGTCAAGTACCATTTCCAACTACTGAAATAATCAATGGCTACAGATATTGCACTCAACTTCTGTTAATAATTCCAGGACCACTGTATACCAGAGAAACAATCACACACTAACATAAGCTGTAAAGTTTGTTCAACTGTATGCATCAATTGAAGTTGGTGTCATATTTAATAGATGCATGACCAGAAGTAGTGGTTTGATTTTTGCATACTTTTCTATATAGATGTTGACAGGAGAGTTTTGTTGGCACAGTGCTTTACATATGAGAACTCAGTTTGAATATAATTGGGTTTTTCTGACTAACAGGTGAGGCCGCTGGACATCTCTGCATAATGAATTGAGGGTCTAAGGAGATCAATGAAAGTCTCTCCACTGACAACAGTGGAATTTAGAGAAGGCTCTGTACAGTCTTGCTGTAATTCTTGTGATTTTTCTCATCACCATCCTGCTCACATTCAAGTCGATAGAAACTCTCATTTACTCCAGCGGTTAAGGATTGAGTCCTATGTTAGGCAAATCTTTCCTTATTGATTTCAAACATTTTCTCTGAGATTTCTGCACTTTCAATTTTTAACACATTTTTAACCTTATAAATCTGATAAAGCCTACTCTTCCTTTGCTTGAAATCATTGGCTAAAGTCCCAAACAGGAGTGAGTGAGTTTTTGCAGAACCATGTGGAAAAGATAGTAGGAATGAAATATAGGGGAACTCTGGTTAGTTAGTTGTGTTAGGGAGCTTGGGGAAAGAGAAGAGTTGTCTGCTATGTATAATGAGTGTTCAAAGGTGTATGCTTCTGAATGTCAGAATTAGTGGGGGGGTTGTACTGATATATGCCTTTTTCATTCCTTGCTTTTTTAGTTTTGTGTAAGCTATGTTAGGTATCCTTGCCCCACTGAATTCAATGACAGAACTACCATTGATTTCACTGGTGCCAAGGTTTCACCAATTTTGTATAGACTAATGCTGACTTGCACATAATGCTATTTTTGTGCGTAACCATAAATATGATATGTTATGTTGGACTTATGTCTCCTATGTGAACTAATGTATAAGTGATCTCTTCATATTTTGTAGCCCACATGTGTCATGTAGTATTTTAGTGTCATAATACATAAAAAACAAATATCCTTTCTACAGATGGGGACCCCTCTTTGATGACTGAAACATTTTTTTTGTTTAAAAAGGTTACTTTGGGATCCACCTGTGTAGAGTCAGTACTATGCTTTGAAAAGCTCAAGATATTGGTCAATGGATTGGATCCAGTTCTGCTTTATTCCTTCAAACTGGAACAGGTGGTTGCTAGATCAGTACAATCTATGTCATGCTTCTTTGGGACCTGATTCATGGAGATTAACAAAAAAGATTCCCATTGACTTCTGTGGGCACTGGATTTAGGTCCCTAATACCTAGCATTATTCTTGAACTTAAAGTTAAGGGCCTGATTCTGACACCATTAGATTGCAAGTAATCCCAATTGAGTATTAAGTACTATTCAGTGTGAGTAAGTGTGGCAGAATTAAGGTCTAAGTAACTTTATACTGAGCCTGAGAACAAAATTACATTCCACTCTTCCGTTTGTACATGGTCACCGACTGGTTGCAATTCCTCTTTCCCCTCTGAGTAGATCAGAGATTTAGGGCCAGCAGGATATAACCCCTTTATAGTCCAAGCCCTCCAGCAACCCCAACTCTTTTGATTCAGTAAGAAGCAACAGAAGGAAGAGGGGAGCTAGTGTGCCTATAGATTCATAAGAAAAAATTGTGTGTGTGGGGGGGGGGGGTTGTATTGCCTGGAGAATTAGGGGGAAGAGGATGAGAGTAAGAAGTATCATGAGGGAATTTCACAGACTGAATGTGGAACTGGCAGTGGAGACCTCATGAGTGAAGGCATGGAGAGAAACGTACAGGGTGTAACTGTTCTGGGGGTAGCTGTTGGGGAAGGAGAATTTAGGGAAGCCTAGTAGCAAAAGGAGGAAGTAGTGTGGAAGAGTCTCATGTATGGGGGAGAGATGTTGTCATGGTGGGCATATCTATCTTCTATCTATATATATAAAAGTCAAGTGGTGTATGTATGTATGTATGTATGTATGTATGACAGCAAACTCCTCCCGCACCGTTTGAGCCAGAGACTTGAAATTTGGTACAGTGAGGGGTCTTAGGGTCTAGATGCTGATAAGGGTCAAAAAAATTCGGATCTCACCTCTGACGCCCCCCAGGGGTGAAAGTCTTTCAGAGCCAATCACATCGGCTGGGCGGTTAGGTGGTGATGATGTCATAATGCCCCCCTCCAACAGACACCTCACTCGCTCAGCTCACCCCTCCCTCCTCCAATGGAACCCCGGAGATCCCTCAGTTCTCTGCCCCTCCCCCCTCCCAACGGAACCCCGGAGATCCCTCAGTTCTCTGTCCCTCCCACCTCAACCCCGGACTCCATCAGCTCTGTGCCCCCCCCCCCACCTGCGAAGGTCCCCGGAATCCCTCAGCTCTGGGCCCCCTCCCCGCCTGCGACAGATCTGAGTTGGGTTTGGTGGGACGGTAAGTGAGGTGGGGGTGTTGGGTTGGTGGGACGGTAAGTGAGGTGGGGGTGTTGGGTTCGGTCGGGGGGGTGATGTGGGGGTGTTGGGTTTGCTTGGGGGGGGTGAGGTGGGGGTGTCGGGTTTGGTCGGGGGGTAAGTGAGCCGGGGGGTGTCGGGGTTGGTTCTGGGGGGGGGCTGTGGAAGGCAGGAGACCGGGCGGGGGGGCGCGGGAGGCAGGAGACCGGGCGGGGGGGCGCGGGAGGCAGGAGACCGGCCGGGGGGCCGCGGGAGGCAGGAGACCGGCGGGGGGGAAGGGGCGGGAGGCGGGAGACCGTCCGGGGGGGGGCCGCGGGAGGTAGGAGACCGGCGGGGGGGGCTCTGGAGATCGGCCGGGGGGGGCCGCGGGAGGCAGGAGACCGGCGGGGGGGGGGGCGGGAGGCTGGAGACCGGCCGGGGGGGCCGCGGGAGACCCGGCCGGGGGGGGGGGCCGCGGGAGGTGGGAGACCGGCCGGGGGGGCGCTGGAGATCGGCCAGGGGGGGGCCGCGGGAGGCAGGAGATCGGCGGGGGGGGGGGGGGGGCGTGGGAGATCGGCCGGGGGGGAGCGCGGGAGGCAGGAGACCGGCCGGGGGGGGGGCGCTGGAGATCGGCCGGGGGGGGGGCCGCGGGGAGATCGGCCGGGGGGGGGCCGCGGGAGGTAGGAGACCGGTGGAGGGGGGGCCCTCGGGCGGCAGTAGATCGGCGGGGGCGCGCGGAGGCAGGAGGGGGGGGAGCGCAGGCGGCGGGAGACTGGCCGGGGGCCGGGGGGCCAGGGGCGGCGGTGAGATCGGCCGGGGGGGGGGGGGCGCGGGCGGCGGGAGACTGGCAGGGGGGGCCCCGCGGACGGCAGGAGAACGGGGGGGGGGGCCCGTACGGTCTGCCGTACAGGGCCCCAAAATTCCTGTCGCCGGCCCTGACAGATACTATAAGCATTACTTTCTTATGTGCAATAAAAGCTAATCTTAAGAGACCACTACTGACTAAAAAAAAAAATCAGTTGCTTGAGGTAATGACTAAAAAGAAATTATGCAGAGTTGTACTCAGTATGTTTGGTGATACTTAAGATTGGTGTCTTAAGACAGAAGGTTGGCTAATAAAGATAGCTTCTATAGAGCTTTCACTGTAACTAGTTTGTAAAAACGTTCTGTACTCATGGGGAAATATCTTCATGTAACTGTGATTTTGGGGGCAAATTGATTAAAATAGGTGTTAGGCAGAGACCCTTTAGAGAAAATTAAATTCCAAATCGCTTCGCTTTCATCAAAGTGAACTCCATTTTTCTGACATTTCTCAGAGAGTTGCTAATTAGGAATATAGGTGAGCTAGTGGAGGTTAAAATTAAAGCAGACTCCCAACCATGATCAATTGTAACAGCACCCCAGATTTAACCACCTGTTTCTTTGTAATTAATATTGGGAGCAATACCCCAGGCAATATGAAGCATTCTAATTCAGAAGATGGAAAAGATCTAATAGACTACTGTGCCGCACCCCTCTGCTGTTCTTTGTTGTATATTTTCCAACATTTTGTCCAGTCTAGTTTTATATGTCTCAAATAATGAACCTCCACCACTATCTTCGCCAGATTATTCCACAGCCAAATGGATTTCAGTGTTGTTATTTTTCCAGAAAGTTAGCTTAAACTTTCTCTTATAATTTTACCCTTATACTCACAGTTACTATAACATGTACTTTCATAATAATTGCACTTCTCTTTTAGTGTTAATAGCCTTGAAATATTTGTAGATTCATGTCACGCCTTAATTCTGATGTTCTTGCCAGAGCTTCCTTCAATTTATCAATAACTTTGTGGTGCCCAACCCTGACCCTAATCTTGAATGTATAGTTGCACCAGAGCAATATGGAGAAACAGAATATTTTATTATTTCTATTTGTTCAAAGATGCATTTGCTACTTCAGCCTGTTTGTGTTGCCCTTTCTTCCTGCCATATGGTACTGCAAACTCACACCTAATTCGCTGGAGACAATCATTTGAAAGTCTGTTGCAGCATTACTACTGTTAAATTTTCTCTTTCGCATTGGCTACATGAGTTTTTGAATCTCATTTTGTAGTTTTCTCTTCTTTCTAATCTGTTGTTGGTTTTTTATCCCCTCCTCATTCAGTGTCTTCTGTGAATTTCATTAAATTCTGTGCCATCCTTGTGAGCAGGTGGCATTCCCACCTGCCCTGAACAGAGCATACACACAAGGAATATAGTACAAAGTTTTTCCCTTCCTGGAGTTTACCTTTATTGTTAATTTAAATGACAACAAAGCATAAACCTCACCCTATGCTTTCTCCTTGATATTGGCTATTCCTGGGCATTTCCTTGTAGAACTTTTTCTGTCCTGCTTCCTCCATCTCAGAGACATTCCAGTAGCTCCTCTTCCTGGCTGTAGTTAATAAGGGTCACCTTTGCATATCCTTATGCTCCCTTATTATTCCTTTGTTTGAATGATCAGCAATGGTCACAATCTAGTACAAACATTGTAAGCAATTTGAGACAGGTGCTGCATATCTGTAGAGTATATAGAGTGTCTGCTTTCTGTGGGAAATGTTGACCTTTTGTTGAAAAAACAAAAAACATGGGGTGTTGGACAGATGCCGAAAACTTTCCATCTGAAACCAAACTTTGGGGGTTTTGTTTTTGTCTTTCTGTGTGTGTGTATGTGTATTTTAAATACAATGTTGAATTTTCAATGTTGGGGGAGAATAAAACCCCCATCATTCTCTGACCAACTCCAGTTTGGGTGCCTGCATGCATACTTGCCTCCAGACCACTAAGATTTAATTCACTATAGGACATTATGGATTTCCAATGTTTCTAAGTATAGTACTTTCTGTAAGGCTCATACCATTTTTGCAATAATGCCCTTTGCTCATTAATCCCTGTTGCTACCTCAAGAACACACAGGTTTTGTTCATAGTTTAGGGATGAGATAGTGGAGGAAGCAGACTTCAAAATGTATGCTATTGTTATTATGCCTTTAAAGAACGAAGGGCATGGGAAATGAACTCTTCTTTTCAGATGGAGAACATGTCTGTTTCACAGTGAGAGCCTAATTTTGTACATGGCAAAAGGAGCATTCTTGTCATGTTGTCTCATGGGTTTTTCCCCGTTTTAAAAAAGTTGAAACAAGGTCAGACATTCTTCAGAGTGTCAGGATAACACAATGCATTCAGTTTCCTTATGTAGCGAAAAAATGAAATCAAAGCAGAACTGCTGAACAATGGTAAATTTAAAAAGCTATAAAACATAATTGGAAAATACCACAAATAAAGGCTATATATTTGTATAAAGGTAAAGAAGCTTACATTCTTGTAACAACATATATTAAATAATAAGTTGAACATTTGCCATCTTAGCCAAGCCTTTTGGGTCCAAATCCTGCCCTGTATTTTCATTTATTTCTTCAGATGTATTTAAAAGTGCCTGCCCACTGTTCTTGACACTCACAGAGACAATTAAAACAAGCCAAATTTATAGGATAAAAATCCCAAATGCAGCAACTTGCCATTCACATCAGCCCTGAACTCAAAAAAATAGATGGGTCAACAAAGCAGCCAGTATTTAAAGGGACAGTGTTTCTCATATTGCTCACATCCTCCACACTATCTTCTCCTCAAAAGGCCTGGGAAAGATTAACAAAGCCAGGCCCTGCTGGACAAATGGGGAAATGAGTCCCAGCGTTTTCATCACAAGGAGAAATAAAGTTCACATTTTCTCCAATGGAAGTTTCACCCATGTGAGCCAGAAAAGAATGGGTTTTGAGGGGAATTTTTTTCCAATTTAGCCATGCAACTCTTTCCCCATCACCTCTAGCAGCCTCAGCGGTGTGGGGGTGATTTGTCTTGGCCAGCAGGGAAAAAAAACCTATGGGGCTTTTTTAAGGGTCGTTCCCCTCTTCTCCACCCAGCATCTTTATGGCATTAGAGGATGGGACTAGAAAGGTTTTATATCCACAGAATAGTGGCTGATTGAATACATTAAATGGTGTAGTTTTAGACCTTTTTCCTTTCTGGGACTCCATTCCATGCTTGGGAGCAACTGTTCTCTTCTTTGTCTACACCTGCCCTAACCTCCATTTTGGATTAGAGTAGGACTGGGTTTCTTGGTGATGTGCCAGTCATATTTTTGGCTGAGAAGAAAGTTTCCCTCCTTGCCAGACTGGCCCAAATTGTGTGGATTTTTTTCTCCTTCCTCTCTGCAGACCTAGCAGGTCAGTCAGATTATTCAGGTGTTTGTTGTTCCCACTTCACAGGGGTCCAGTGGATTTGGAATCACAATGAAGTGAGTGTTGGGGTGGGGAGGGCGGTGCAGCTCCTAGTACAGCAAAGGATCACTCACTTTCCCTGCCTCCCATATCTTCAATCTTTGTATAAGGAGAAGGAGAGTTGTATAAGGGTCAGCACAATGGTGCTGGGACCAAGTTAAGGGTTTGGAGAAAGGATGGTGTGTGTATGGGGGGCAGTAGTCTTCCAGGTGATATGGGTTGCAGATGAGAGGTTGACCTATAGTGAATGAATCATTGCCAGATGTGTTAAGTTAATGAAGTTGCATTCCTGATCATATCCCAGAATTTAGAGGTTTAAGCATGAACCCATAAGGTATGATAAAGTGCTCTGCCTTACATATTGGGGTAACATAAGCCTCTCCCTCATCCCAGCCACCGTAAATTTTGATGGGGTACAAGTTTCCCTCTGTACGCCTAGTTCTCACTACAGCATGTATAGTCTTGCAGCAGCAGTTGGATGTCATGGATTTGCATTACTCTTTTTGGATATTGTTCCCAAAGCATGAATTTAAATTTGGCTTAGTATCCTTAGGAGTGATGCCCACCGGTTTAAGTTTTTTTTTAAAAAAAAGTAGTTTAGATATATTTATTTGTACTCCTTGTACTTGTGTCTATATATAGCTTAAAAACTACTGTCTGCCACACAAGAAATAACCTGTTTGATCTGGGCATACTAATTTCCTTCTAATTCTCTGAAGCTGAGTTGTAAAAATGTTGATTTGATTTTAAATATCAGAGTTAGTCTGTGGAATTGGGCAAATAAAGTTCTAAAAAACCCAAATTGTGAATATTTGTTCAATTTAAAAAAATATACATTGGCTGTATTCACTTTTTGGGAACACTGAATCCCTTTGATTTTTATTGGTTAAAAATGTTTGAATTTCACTTTTTTGCTAATCCTGATAAATCAGAGGTCGGCAACATTTGGCACCCGTCCCGTCAGGGGAAAGCTGCTGGTGGGCTGGGCTGGTTTGTTTATTTGGAGTGTCTGCAAACACACAGTCCTATAGCTCCCACTGGCCACAGTTTACCATTTCTGGCCAATGGGAGCTGCAGGAAGCAGTGGCTAGCACGTCCCTCAGCCCGGGCTACTTCCCTCAGCTCCCATTGGCCAGGAACAGCGAGTGGGAACTGGGGGGTTCTGTGTCTACGGACGCTCCAGATAAACAAGCTGGCTCGGCCCACCAACAGCTTTACCCTGACGGGCCAGGTACTAAAGGTGCCGACCCCTGAGATAAATGTTTCTGGGGAAAAGAAGAAAACGAATGGGAAGAGAAAGTAGAATTTGAAGGACCGGTATAAAAATATTAATGCCATGATCTTGTGTTCTGCTGTGCAACACATCCAGTGTGAGGAGAATACATTCCTCTCCTGGGTTAGCAGTGCTGGGATTCTATGAAATGGCCAGTTTAAGTCTTTATAGAAATCTGTTTCTGACCAGTCTTGGCCCATACTTGCTTTCGTATTTGGATGTCCTGAATAATAGCTACTTCCTATCCCTTCTACACTAGACCTGCACACAAAGTAGCAAAGACAACTAACTGTAAGAAGTCACTTTTGTTCCTCTGCCCGTTCTGATAGTTTCTCATCCCTGCAAAATTGTTTGTAGTGTTTCATGAAGATCGTGTTAATCCCTAACGGTTGTATAAAGTTATTCCCTGTGGATGACCAAATTGAAGCAATTAATGTGGGTGTATTATCAGAGTTTAGTAACTGGGCCCACAGCCTCCTTAATTATATTTCCAGAATGATATAAGTTATTTAGGAAAAGTGATGGGCATTCCTTCTTTATAAGCATGGACAAAATTAAGGGATCTGCAAAATAAATGGATAATCAGGTGGTTCAATTGGGGGTTAATTTACAATTAGAAGAGCTTTATCATTTAGTCTTTTAGAAAAAATAATTTTCTGTTGAAAGACTGTTTTTGCCTTGATGGCTTCTTTGTTTTGACAATGGCTCTGGCAGGGATTCACCTGTAATGTGACAAATTCGTAAAAATCTATAACTTCAATAAAAGTCAGAACTAACTAAATTCATGATGGCTAGACAACATACTACAACACCAGGATTGTGGGAGTGTTCATATGCTGTGTGGGAGGCAATGTGGTTTAGTGGCTAACAAACTTAACTGAAACTCAGGTGGTCTGGGTTCTGTTCTCATTTCTTCTACTGGTCTATCATATTTTTGTATCTCTTCCCTTTTCCACCATTTGTCTCTCTTGTTTATTTATACTGCAAAGTCTTTGAGGGAGGGAGGATTATCTCTCATTATGTTTTTTGTACAGCACTATCCTAATATTAATAATAATTTCACATTCTACTTCAGGACAGCATTTTCTTAAAGACGAAAATGTGCATGATAGAGCCAGTTGTTTTGTAGGACAGGTAAAGGAGTTGGTGGATGTGATTGCAGTGCCATTGCTCATTATCTTTGAAAACTTAGAGTGATTGGGGCAGGTTCCGGATGACTGGAAAAAAGCTAATGTAGTGCCCATCTTTAAAAAAGGAAAGAAGAAAGATCCAGGGAACTACAGGCCAGTCAGCCTCACCTCAGTCCCTGGAAAAAGCATGGAGTAGGTCCTCAAGGAATCAATTCTGAAACACTGAAAGGAGAGGAAAGTGATCAGGAACAGTCAGCATGGATTCACCAAGGGTAGGTCATGCCTGACTAACCTAATTGCCCTCTATGAAGAGACAACTGGCTCTGTGGATGAGGGGAAAGCAGTGGATGTGTAATTCCTTGACTTTAGCAAAGCTTTTGATACGGTCTCCCACAGTATTCTTGCCTGTAAGTTAAGAGACGTGATCATTCCTCTCTATTCGGCATTGATGAGGCCTTTTCTGGAGTACTGTGTCCAGTTTTGGGCCCCATGCTACAAGAAGGGTGTGGAAAAATTGGAAAGAGTCCAGCAGAGGGCAACAAAAATGACTGAGGGGCTGGAGCACATGAGTTACAAGGAGAGGCTGAAGGAACTGGGATTGTTTAGTCTGCAGAAGAGAACAATGGGGAGGGGAGGATTTGATGGCTGCTTTCAACTACCTAAAAGGGGGTTCCAAAGAGGATATATCTAGACTGTTCTCAGTGGTAGCAGATGACAGAACAAGGAGTAATGGTCTCAAGTTGCAGAGGGGAAGGTTTAGGTTGGATATGAGGAAAAACTTTTTCACTAGGAGGGTGGTGAAGCACTGGGATGGGTTACCTAGTGAGGTGGTGGAATCTCCTTCCTTAGAGGTTTTTAAGGTATGGCTTGACAAAGCCCTGGCTGGTATGATTTAGTTGGGGATTGGTCCTACTTTGAGCAGGAGGTTGAACTAGATGACCTCCTGAGGTCCCTTCCAACCCTGATATTCTATGATTCTATGACAGGACCTGCATCTGAAATGAGATTAAACTCCTACTGACCTCCATGTTATAAGGCTGCCTCCTGAGGATCGTAACAGGAGCCATAACTGGGGGCAGTCCCATAGCACTGCAGATTCTAAGCAAAGAGGCTGCTGTAATGTAGACAGGCCCTTAATGCAGTCTAAGGTATGCAGCCTGGGGCCCCTTCAGCCCAGGATTGACAGAGCCCCAAAACATTTTAAAAGCCTTCATATACCCTCCCCCCACTTCTCTGCAAATCTCTCCAGCCATTTTTCTTTTGTAGTTTTAATTTTTTTTGTCTTTGTTACTGCTGTATGAAGACTCACACAAACAGGGGGACTGACTGGATACATAGTAGAAACTGTCAGATTTGACTAGGTACTAAGTGATGTCAAATGCACACAGTAGACAACCAAAATTCTAATCTCTTAAAATAACCAAAGCCACTGAGAGCTGCGGGTGGCCATGCCTGGTGACGGTCAGTGTAGACTCTGTCTTGCAGCCCGCTAGTGGATTACCCTGACAGGCTGCAGGTTGTCCACCAGTTCTCTACCTACTGGGGCTGGAGAGCATAACAAGAACAACCTAGAGATTGGTTCACTACTAATAGCAATTTCTGAGTATCTTCCCCTGGCTGTGTTGTCGAAGCAGTGAGCACTGATTGTTGAGGCCAAACTTTATTGCATACACTTCTCCGAGACTGTGCATTGAGGTGCAAAGAAAATGCAATAGAGCTCTGCCTTGCAGGTAGGAGTTTTGCAGTGTGGTCCAGGAAGAGAATTTTGCCTTATTTAATATTTCAGACGTTTCTAACAAAAGATATGGATTTCCTTTTATATGCTATGATTCTTATCTGACAGACATCCAAAGGGGAGACACATGGTCTTCTGTTGTAAAGTTGTCTGCAGCTCCCCTTCTCCCATTTTTTCGTTTTGCTGTTTCCATTGCACTAATTTTCACTTCCTTCTGTAAAAAATAAACTGGGAATGCTATTTTCTATGATTATTCACCTTAGATTTCTTCCAAAAGCCAAAATATTGTTTTTGGTGGTTTTCTTCCTTTTTGGATTTTATCTGAGAAAAAGACAAACTCTATAGAAACTGCATTTATTTGAGCTGTGCAGTAAAACGTGAATCATCAGTGTGTGTCTAGTAAATTACACAAAGAAAACAACATTAATAAATGGCTAGTCTTCTTGGCCCTTATCTGTTTTGCCCAAGGCAACAATACTGCTGTGTAAGATATCAGGTTCTGCCTTAACTACAGTGTTGGTATGTTCTGTAATAGAGGGCATGACCACTTAACAAAATGGAGAGAATTATTTAATCTCTTCTTTTATGCAAAATTACACGTGTTCATAAATATGTCTCTATGAATGAACCAGTCAGGATCCATTTCTGATAGGTGGATGAGGTTACCCTGAGTGAACAAATATGCTATTTTCATGAGAGAAGCTTTGAACAAATCATCTTAAATAATAAAAAGCATAATAAACCATTTAAAAT
The DNA here is from genome assembly GCA_032164245.1 of Sternotherus odoratus. Taxonomy (NCBI): domain Eukaryota; kingdom Metazoa; phylum Chordata; order Testudines; family Kinosternidae; genus Sternotherus; species Sternotherus odoratus. The sequence goes on from JAVMKO010000001.1 coordinate 240,633,659, forward strand.
CATAATATAAAAAAGCTATGTAACATTACTTGATAGCTTGGCTTTGCAAATATATGAAATCAAATATTCTTTGCAAAGGGAATTACAATAAAAGCAACTTGGCTTGTCAAGATGGATACCATATTAAGAAACACCAAAGCAACCAATTTACAATGGCCAACTTACTACAGTATATTGTGTTGTCATATGATTCTGTCTGGCCAGATGCTTATCACAGCCTCTCAAATCCATTCATTAGTTTAGTGTAAGTAAAGCAGTTGGGTGTGTGCTCTAATAGTCTAATTTAGGTAATATATAAGTGATTCAGTAGGTGGTGCTCTTCCAGATGAATCAGTATTGAATGAGTATTTACTCCATAACGCTGTTGGAGTGGGGACATTTTGCTGCTGGAAGTGTCAACTTTTCCATGAGACATAATTATTGTTCTGACTACCTGAGTTCATTAAAAATCATGCTGACTTTGGTATCTTGGACAAACTCCTTTTGATTATCAATGTTTACTCAGTAGTTTCAGATTGGAGGTGATATTCAGCCTAATTTGTCCTTGAATAGCAACATATCCAGCTTCAGTGTGCTGTTAAATAGATGTCATGTACCAGGCAGTGGTAGGTGAAATATATAATTTGAAGGTATTATACTGTAGATAAAATCAAGATAAGATTTTGTTTTAAACTATTGGGCTCCAACATTGCAGATTCTTTCCAAGCAGAGATTACCCTTGTGAATGGTAGGCACTGTGTTTCCTGTGCTGCAAAAAGGAGCTACAAAACTTCCCAGAAGTCCTCATAATTGCTTTTTCTCTTTGAGAAATTCTTGACAAAGCTCTGGAACCCTAAATCCACCTAGTATCACAATATAGTTGTATGTTGAATATAAGCATCTTGCTCAAAAGAGCCAGTGACAGTAATTATCAATGAGTTTCTTGATTTCCTACCTAATTTAATCACTGACATTGGCCACCATGAGAACTGAAAAAAAGTTAGTCACACTGCTCACATGACTATAGGCAAAAACAAAGGAAAACTGAGAAAATGCACTGTGGAAGTACATCTAGAATAAGATGGTTTGAATGAATGTAATATTCCTTTAATCATGGAGTTCTGCTAACATCAAAGAACAAGAATCCATCTCAAACAGTTCTTAAATGATGGCAAAATCCTGACATTGAATTACAGCTTTCAATAGTCTTTAAGGTGCCACAAGACTCTTTGTTGCTTCTGCAAATCCAGACTAACACGGCTACCCCTCTGATTCTAGCCTTCAATCAGGTATTGCATATTTGTTGTCTATACAACATTATTTCTGTAAGCCAGTTAGGCGAATATACTGTAAGAATCTATCAAGCCATAACTATACAAAGTTTACCCTATAAGTTGCATAAGACAGTGATTACATCTTGTTTATGTAGCTGGAAGTGAGTAATTAGAGTGATGCTAAATGATATACAATAACTAATATTTATGTGGTTGAGGTTGAAGAAAGATTAGCGTATTCACTATGTTGCAGTACTCATAGAATCTATGTTTACTGTTATATGCAATGAAGTACTGTCTAGCATAAGGGAGGGGTTTGTTTTGGTTTTTTGGATGTGTTTTTTATAGTGTGATTATACAGCATCTAGCATGGTGGGGGCCTGGACCATATATAGAGAATTAATAAGTGAGTATTGCATAGGCGCTATATCTATCTATCTATCTATCTATCTATCTATCTATCTATCTATCTATCTATCTATCTATCTATCTATCTATCTATCTATCTATCTATCTATCTATCTATCTATCTATCTAATACAATGCTGTAAACGGTGAGATGTTGCTCTGTGCCAATGGGAGAGAGCCCTCCCATCAACAAAAAACCCACCACCATGAGTGGCATAAGTTATGTTGGCAGGAGACGTTCTCCCACTAACACAGCACTGTGCATGCTAGCGCTTATGTCAGTGTCATTTATGTCACTTGGGAGGATGAAATATTCACAGCCCTGCACGACGTATGTTTTGCCGACATAAGTGGTTGTGTAGACATAGCCTTTGTTTTAAATCAGGGGTGGGGAACCTTTTTTCTGCCAAGGGCCATTTGGATATTTATAATGTCATTAGCGGGCCACTCCCCCCACCCCCCAAGGAAGCCCAGGCTGACAGCGGGAGCTGAGACCCCAGCTGGCAAGGGGCCAGCGGGGGAGACCCCAAAGCAGTGGCAGGCAGAGTGCTTAGCCCTGCACTGCTTTGGGGTTTCCCCTGCTGGCCCCTTGCCAGCCGGGGTCCTGCCGCCTGCCCCAGTCAGCTCCCGCTGTCAGCCTGGGTGTAGGGGGTGATCTTCCTTTACCCCCGCCCAGCCTCCCCCCATCTAACCGCCTTCCCTCCCCCACCCCTGCCTGGCCCGGCCCATCCCACCTAACCTAACCTCCCCCCCACACTCCCAACCCAGCCTCCTGCCCCCCCCCATGCCTGACCCGCCCAGCTCAGCCTCCCCCCCCACCAAACCTCCTTCCCTCCCACACCCACGCCTTGCCCACCCCATCCAGCCTAGTCTCCTGCCCCCCTCCCCGCCCACCCAGCCTGGCTTCCCCCCCCCACCGCCCCCTTGCCTGCCCCCCAGCCCAGCCTCCCCCCCCCACCCCCTTGACCGTCGGCTCCCCGCGGCTCCTCCTTTCACCGCCTGGCTAATGGTGGTCACCCGGTGCCGGCGGCTCCCCCCAGGCGCTTCCCGGCCCCTTCGCTCAGCGCGGAGCCGCCCCCGCCTGGCAGCCTGCACGCGTCCCTGGCCGGCAGCTGTGGCACATCTTCTCCCCATGCCCCAGTCCCTGACTCAGCCCCGGCCCCCCTGCGCCGGGCTCTCCCCGGCTGCTCACTTCCGGCGCGTAGACCCCGGCCCTCCCTCCGCCGCAGCCCACTGGCTCCCCCGCTCCATTCATCCAGCCCCACGCCTGGCCTGCTGCAACGGGGGAGGCACCGCCGCCTTCCCCTCAGCAGCGCCCGCTGCCGCCGCCTCACCACTCCCGCCACGCCGCTTTGCCCCCACCGCCACGTTGGTCCGGCTGTCTCTACGGCGCAGTTTTTTGAGACCCGCCTGTGGGCTGGACCAAATGATTTGGTGGGCCATATATGGTTCCCCACCCCTGTTTTAAATAGTATAGCTACTACACTTAATGGGCTTGTCTTCACTACCCGCCGAATCGGCGGTTAGTAATCAATCTGTTAGCGATCGATTTCTCGCGTCTGGTGAAGACGCGAGACATCGATCGCCCGCGGTGCCCCCGTCGACTCCGGAACTCCAGATCTCCAAGAGGCGCAAACTGGAGTCAATGGGGGAGTGCGCTGCCGACTGCCGCCGCCGTGAGCATGGCAGGTAAGTCGGCTGGAGATGCGCAGACTTCAGCTGCGTGATTCACGTAGCTGAAGTTGCGTATCTGCAGTCGATACCCCTCCCCGCCCGTAGTGAAGACCAGCCCAATGAAATGAAATTGCTAGGCTGGGCCAGCTAATCAGGCTATGCTCTTTCCGTTCTAATGGTTGCACAAAGAAAACAAGTCTGTTTGAAAACCTTATCTTCACAAATTTTCTTTGTTAAAATTCAAAATAATCACATCAGGCCTGATTCTCTACATTCAGAATTTTGTAATCCCATGTAATTCTTTTGACTTCATTGGAGTTACTCCTTTATCCAAGTTTAAGTAAGTGGAGAATAAGATCCAGGATTTTTAAGTTACTCTATATAAATTATCTTCCTTGTCCTATTTCTGGAACTTTTTATCATTGTTCCTTGGAAGAAATTATCATGGTGGTTGTGGGAGGGAATAGGTTAAAATAACCTCTATTGAGTAGGAGAAAGAGTGTTAGCCTGCTGCTTTGCTATATAGCCCGTCTGTTCTGACAAATTATTTTTGATGAGCTTCTTAGAAGTTGCTGCTTTTATCCTGGTGTAGAATTGTCTGTAATTATGTTGTAAGCAGCATTGGAAGAGTAAGGGAAGAAGAGGGAAGAAAGACATAGGTCTTTTATGGGACCTTTTGTAGGCTTCTGTCTCATTATGTTAACAATCTGCCAAGAGAATGGTGTCAGATTTGGAGAGCAGACTAAATTGATTTACTTTTCAGGCCCTTCTACCCAGCCTAATTATTGCATTACAAATGGCGATTCTTTCACCCCTCTGAAGGAGCACTTTGATTAGTGTCTGCAGTGCAGGTGCCAGGGCCTGATACAGTAAGTGCATGTCAACTAGCTTCTTTCATCACATAGTCAAACTGTATAAAACAGCCATTGCATTGGTGGAGATGATGTACTGTTTTACACAGCTTACAAGAGCTTAAAATTGATAAGGTTAGGATGGTTATGGGTGTTGTCATCCTCAGTTTTTAATGCCCACTCTTACTGCACCAGTAAATACAGGAATGACAGGTAGATGTAAAATGAAAATAAAATTGATGTGAGCCTGTGTAGTCTGTCATCAATGAATTTTGATTAAAATTCAGGTCAGATTTCCCCCCCTCTTTCATAGACAAGGTTGAATGGTTCTAATTGCAAATTGTGATGTAGTTCCAATATCACGGGCACACTTATCATCAGATGTGTTTAGTGATTTGACTTGTGAATTGTTTTGGCATTAAACAATAGTAGACTGATTTGGGGGGGTGGGTAAAGGCTGGTTAACGATTTATTTATAAACACCATTTTTAGCAACTTCCAGATGACTAGACAAACACCAAATTGCACATCAGACTAGACAAACAGAATGGCCAGGCTGATCCATCTCTTGTGTTGAAGTATTTAATGTTAGTTCCTTCATAAGAAGAAAGAGTCCACAGTAAGTGCCTGATCCCAATACCACAAAGTCAGCGTGAGGTTGCTTATTGACTTCAGGGTGGTCCAGGGAAATATCTCGGCTGATAGGAAAAGAATAAAGTCAGCCTAAATATGCAGTGAAACTACAAAGACAAATTTCTTCATGGCAAGATCTAGTAAACTGTAGAATACTTTGCCAAAGGAAGTAGTGGCAGTTTCATTGTTTGAATTGCTTAAAGTGGACTGGAAGAAGAAATCCTGAATCTACAGGAAGGCAGAAATGGCAGAAAACGTAATAGGTCTCTTCCATTCTGACTTCTGAGAGCCTGTGAACACAGCAAACACTTGATTCAGATTAATTCATGAAATCTTTCCACATACTGTGGCCCTGATCCTTTCACCTTTTGTAGTCATTTACAAGTGTGCCAATAAGTGCAAGATAGATGCAACATATTTCCAGATGAGAATAGAAGCATTTTACATCCAATTTACACTCAATTTGTGTAGGTGTAAATGACTATGCAAAGTGCAAGGCAGTAAAGAAATCAGGCCTTATGTTCTGAATATATGTGAATAAATAGAAGGCATAGATTTATATTTTATTTTCTAACTTGTAATTAACATCCAACATCTTTTCACGAAGAAACAATAACTGGGGTTTTGTTATCCTTGTATTAAAAAAAAATTAAATGCATAGGGCAACCATCTTGGTTAGCTAGAAAAACAGGATCAGTTCACTTGATATATAAAAAGGCTGCTGTGATACTGTGTATTATGGTAGTCACGTGATCACGTCTCCTTGGACTGTTCTTATCATATTAGGATGTACCAGAGTTATGAACGGACCAGTCAACTACACACCTCGTTTGGAACTGGAAGTCTGCAATCATCATCAGCAGAGACGGGGGGGGGGGGGGGGGGGAAGCAAATACAATACAGTACTGTTTTAAAAATAAACTTCAAAAAAAAAAAGAGGAGGGGGGGAAGCAAACATTTTTCTTCTGGATAGTAACATTTTAAAGCTGCACTAAGTCAATGTTCAGTTGTAAACTTTTGAAAAAACAACCATGATGTTTTGTTCAGAGTTATGAACAGCAGCGCCTTTTCTGAGGTGTTCATAACTCTGAGGTAGGTTTTACTGTCAGTTGTGTCAGTGATTGAATGGATGTCCTGGTTCTAGAGTAAGATGGACATTTTCCTTTACAAATGTTTTGACAGGAGTTTTTTTAACAAAATGGAAATGTTGGAAAATAAAAGTTTGTGTGGATTCCTCCCCGCAAAAAAACTGCCTTGAAACTCCCTAAACTAAATATTTTCCAGTTTTCAGTGTCAAGACAAGTTTTATTTTTGTCATGGAAGAAGAAATCCTTACCTGATAAGCTCTGAGGGTTTCCCACTGGGTCACTACTAACCAAATGCTGCAGATTGTTCTAAGGATGCTGTCTTTTTTGAGTGAGATACAAACCTGAAGCTCTGGCTACTTGAGGTCACTACAGTTACGATGGTTCTTTTCACTAGCCTATGAGTTAACTTAATCTTCCCTGCAGAGAGCTTACTTTGAGTTCTGCCTATCTAAATTCCCTGTGAAGCTTCATTTTAGACTTACTCACTTCTTGTCCTAGGTTGTTGTTTAGTGTTGTGCATTATTAAACAGCAGGTCACCATCTCTAATTTCTGTGAGTTCATGAATACAGCAAATACTTTGTTCCAGTTGATGCATGTTCCCTTTCCATTACATTCTCAATGTATGTCTGAATATCTGAAGATAGTAGGCACAGATCTGTTTCTCAGTTCTCTCACTTGGAATGAATGTAGAATAATTATCAGAAAATGACAATTCCTGAAATCTTGAACAGTTGAATCTAGTGAATGTTGGTCCAAAGCTCATTAACTTACAAAATGTGCTGATTGTTCCTCTTTGTTCTTTTCAGTTTTTCAATTTTAGTCTGTGAATATCCACAAAGCCTACAGGACCTCACTTAGATTAGATCTCTGACTACAAATTGTGCTCTTACAATACTGATAACATTTTACAAACATACTGCTTGTTCCCTTGGACGAAATCTTGGCTCCCTTGGAATCAATAGCAAACACCCATGGATTTCAGCGTAGCCAGGTTTTCACCCAGCATATTCATATGTGGGAGTTTTGCTATTGATTTCAGTGGGCTCAGGATTTCACCTGTGTCTCCGTTTTGTGTTTGTCCCATTACAATAAGAGGAGGAGACTATAGTTTTTCCTTATGGAGCTGATCCAGCCAGTCTTCCTCACTTGGAATGAACTCTTAGTCTGCAATTAAAGTCCTGTTGAGATTAGATACACTAGAGGGGGAGAGATAGCTCAGTGGTTTTGAACATTAGTCTCCTAAACCCAGGATTGTGAGATCAATTCTTGAGGGGGCCACTTAGGAATACAGAGAAAAAATGGGATTGGTCCTCCTTTGAGCAATGGGTTGGACTAGATGATCTCCTGAGGTCCCTCCCAACTCTGAGATTCCATGAACCTCAGAGTTATGAGCACCAGAATTACAAACTGACTGGTCAACCATATGCTTCATTTGGAACTAGAAGTCTGCAACCAGGCAACAGCAGGGACAAAAATAAATAAGTACATAAAGGGAATATTTTAAAAATTGACAAGGTAAGAAAACTGTTTTTGTGCTTATTTAATTTAAATTAAGATAGTTAAAAGAAGTATTTTTCTTCTGCATAGCAAAGTTTCAAAGCTATATTAAGTCGATCAATTTCAGTTGCAAACTTTTGAAAGAACAATGAGCACGTTTTGTTCAGAGTTACAAACATTTCAGTTACACACAACCTACCTTTGCAAGGTGTTCATAACTCTGATGTTTTACTGTACTAGTCAACATAAGCTCGCAAGAATTCAGCAATAACAGCAGTCCTTTGTACAATAAACATTCCTCTCCACCTATATTCAAATCTGCATATACTTTGGTCAGTTCTTTCGTTGATTAAAGTAATCTCTGTTCTGCTATTTTTCCTCTCAACTCTCCAGATCATAAGTGCTGGACTTATGGGTGCTCTGGGTAGCTCTAAGGTTTTTGCCGCATCAAGTGTGGAAGTTCCGCAGCATGCCTGCAGATTCAGCAGCATTTCCATGGGAGGTCCAAGGGTCCCATGGCCTCGTCGTCTCCGCCGCCCAAATGCTGCTGAATCCATGGCAGCCACTGACCTCCCGCCAAAATGCCGCTGAAGACAACCTGACTGCCACCCTGATGGCAAACGTCAAGCAACCCCCCCGCAGCTTGCCGCCCCCGGCACACGCTTGGAGCACTGGTGCCTGGAGCCGGCCCTGGCTGTGGGTGCTGCAGCAACCCCTGACCTGAAGTGGTTTCCAGCATAAACAGAGTTTGCAGTTTTGTTCAATGGCTTTCAGCACCTCTCTATACAAATTGTTCCAGCACCCCTGTTCCTGATGCCAGCCTATCCAAAATAGCTATTGAATCCTCTTCCATTCCTTTTTGTACTCAATAGTCAGTGTCCCCAAGTCATGTAGATTTTCCTATATAGCATTTTTAAAAAAATCAGTCCTTTCCCTTTATCTCTATAGCTAAAATCTTTTTACATGGCCTTTACTTATCTTTGACCTTAGTTCTTATTATACCCTTGCTCACTTGGCTTTGCTGACATGTGGCGTCTGACCACTCCCATGACATCCGTCTCCCCATCTTGTTTCCAGACCATCTTTTATGCGGTTCTGCTGCAGCTCTGCAGGCAAAGCTCTATGTACAACTCTGCAGATACAGTTCTGTGTAGTAGTGGGCAATTAACTTAATGTCCCTGAGCGCAGGTAAAGACATGGCAGTGAGGCTTAATCCTCTGCTGTTGTAAACCAGTATGCATTCAGATCCATTCTCAGATGGAAGGAACTTCCAGAAGAGTAAAGCATTGTTATGAAAAATGATTATTTTTAATTATTTATATTACTATTGTTATTTATAAAGTGTTATACAAGTTAAGCCTTCCAAGGATAAACCACCCCATTCCTTTTACTGTCATTATAAAACTGTGCATAAATAAGGACCAAGATTTTCAAGAGTTATTAGTGAATTTTGGTTCCTGGTTTTTGGATGCTTATTTGGCACTAGCGAAAATACCCGGCGTTGCTCGGGTCAGTCGGAGGTGGGGAGGGGGCAGACAGCTGACACCCCCAGACCAACCCCAACACCCCCCGGCTCACTTACCCCCGACCAAACCCGACACCCCCATGTGACCCCCCCAACCAAACCCGACACCCCTACCTCACCCCCCGACCAAACCCGACACCCCCACCTCACTTACCGTCCGACCAAACCCAACTCGGATCCGTCACAAGGGGGGAGGGGGGAGGGGGGAGGGGGCACAGAGCTGGTGGATTCCGGGGTTCCGTTGGGAGGGGGGAGGGGCAGAGAGCTGAGGGATTCCGGGGTTCCGTTGGAGGAGGGAGGGGCAGAGAGCTGAGCGAGTGCGGTGTCTGTTGGAGGGGGTATTATGACATCATAACAACATAGCTGCCCAGCTGATGTGATTGGCCTTTAAAGACTTTCACCCCTGGGGGGCGTCAGAGGTGAGATTTGAAAAATGTTCGACCCTTACGACCATCAGGACCCCAAGACCTCTAACTGTTCCAAATTTCAAGTCTCTAGCTCAAACGGTGCGGAAGGAGTAAGCTTACATACATACATACATACATACACTATTTGACTTTTATATATATAGATAGACTAGCATAAGTGCCCGGCGTTGCTCGGGTCAGTTGGAGGTGGGGAGGGGGCAGACAGTTGACACCCCCTGACCAACCCCAACACCCACCCCTCACCCACCCTGACACCTTCCCACCCCCCCTGACCAACCCCAACACCCCCCGGCTCACTTACCCCCCAACCAAACCCGACAACACCACCTGACAAGACCGACCGAACCCGACAAGCCCACCTGACCCCCCAACCAAACCCGACACCCACACCTCACCCCCCGACCGAACAGTGTATTTAATAATCTGTGTGCTACACAGTGCACCGTGAGCCGGGGGGGGGGGGGGAGGAGTCGGGTTTGGTCTGGGGAGGTGGGAAGGTGTCGGGATGGGTGAGGGGTGAGGGGTGGGTGTTGGGGTTGGTCAGGGGGTGTTGCAGTTGGTGGGGGGGTGAGGTGGGGGTGTCGGGTTCGGTCGGGAGGTAAGTGAGCCAGGAGGTGTAGGGTTTGGTCTGGGGGGTGGGAAGGTGTCAGGGTGGGTGAGGGGTGAGGTGTGGGTGTTGCGGTTGGTCAGGGGGTGTTGCAGTTGGTGGGGGGTTGAGGTGGGGGTGTCAGGTTTGCTTGGGGGGGATGAGGTAGGGGTGTCGGGTTCGGTCGGGGGTAAGTGAGCCGGGGGGGTGTCGGGTTTGGTCTGAGGGGGGTGGGAAGGTGTCGGGGTGGGTGAGGGGTGAGAGGTGGGTGTTGGGGTTGGTCAGGGGGTGTTGCGGTTGGTGGGGGGGTGAGGTGGAGGTGTCGGGTTTGCTTGGAGGGGGTGATTGAGCCGGGGGGTGTCAGGTTTGGTCTGGGGGTGTTGCGATTGGTGGGGGGGTGAGGTGGGGGTGTTGGGTTCGGTCAGGGGGTAAGTGAGCCAGGGGGTGTCGGGTTTGGTCTGGGGGGGTGGGAAGGTGTCGGGGTGGGTGAGGGGTGAGGTGTGGGTGTTGGGGTTGGTCAGGTGGTGTTGCGGTTGGTGGGGGGGTGAGGTGGGAGTGTCGGGTTCGGTCAGGGGGTAAGTGAGCCGAGGGGTGTCAGGTTTGGTCTGGGGGTGTTGCGATTGGTGGGGGGGGTGAGGTGGGGGTGTCGGGTTCGGTTGGGGGGTAAGTGATCCAGGGGGTGTCGGGTTTGGTCTGGGGGGGTGGGAAGGTGTCGGGGTGGGTGAGGGGTGAGGTGTGGGTGTTGGGGTTGGTCAGGGGATGTTGCGGTTGGTGGGGGGGTGAGGTGGCGGTGTCGGGTTTGGTCGGGGGGTAAGTGATCCGGGGGGGTGTCGGGTTTGGTCTGGGCACCCACCCCGACACCTTCCCACCCCCCCAGACCAACCCAGAAACCCCCCAGCTCACTTACCCCCCGACCAAACCCGACACCCCCACCTCACCCCCCCAAGCAAACCCAACACCCCCACATCACCCCCCGACCGAACCCGACACCCCCACCACACTTACCGTCCCACCAAACCCAACTCAGATCCCTCGCAGGTGGGGAGGGGGCCCAGAGCTGAGGGATTCCGGGGACCTTCGCAGGTGGGGGGGGGCACAGAGCTGATGGAGTCCGGGGTTGAGGTGGGAGGGACAGAGAACTGAGGGATCTCTGGGGTTCCGTTGGGAGGGGGGAGGGGAAGAGAACTGAGGGATCTCCGGGGTTCCGTTGGGAGGGGGGAGGGGCAGAGAACTGAGGGATCTCCGGGGTTCCATTGGAGGAGGGAGGGGTGAGCTGAGCGAGTGAGGTGTCTGTTGGAGGGGGGTATTATGACATCATCACCACCTAACCGCCCAGCCGATGTGATTGGCTCTGAAAGACTTTCACCCCTGGGGGGCGTCAGAGGTGAGATCTGAAATTTTTTTGACCCTTACCAGCATCTAGACCCCAAGACCCCTCACTGTACCAAATTTCAAGTCTCTGGCTCAAACGGTGCGGGAGGAGTTCGCTGTCATAAATACATACATACATACATACATACATACATACATACATACATACATACATACACCACTTGACTTTTATATATATAGATTGCCTTAAAAAGACCCAGAAGTTAGCTGCTTAGCATATTATGAAGGCTTCTTTAAGGCGTCTCAAGCTGTATCCCAAAATCACTATACTTTTAAAAATTGTGCCCAATAAAAATAACAACATTGTCCTTAGGGTCTTATAATATGTTCTCCTTGTTCATATACCATCCGTCTGAGGCTTTCAAAGTGCTTGCAAACATATAAAAATTAAGTCTCACCAGTAGAACTTAAGGAACTGAAATTCACTTTACAATGGGAAACTGAGACACAAAGAGGTTAAATCTGACCTCAGTTTTAAATAATGGCCATTTAAATGCTAACAATGCATGCAAGAAGCAGTTTCTCTTCTTTCCCATGCCTCACACCAAAAAAAAAAAAAAAAGTTACATTAATGCAATATTGGGAATACAAATGTAAATTCACAAAAATCAGAAAATAAAATTGGGTACTCTAATCCACCTCTAATGTCATAAAACTCATCTTCCACACCCCACTCCCACCATACTTCATCATTCCCACTCATTGTGACTTTCCATCATGTTTAAGTATCTAGCATGCCTTTAACTATAAAAATTAATAACTATAAAAGCCGATACTGTTCTGACTTATACACCACACAGCCCCAGTGACCTCTCTATTTGGTTTGCTGTGTAGATTTTGGTGTGTTTTTAATGGCCTAGGTAGTAAACAAACCACATTTCTTGTCTGTTTTACAAGAATAAATTCCGAATAACTGAGACCAGACGTTGCAAAATGATGAGTTAATTACAAAGTAACCTTAACTTAATTTCCTGACTTGTACATTTCAATTCAAACCTTAATGTTGCAATAACCTTTATTTTTCTTCACTCATGTGTTCAAAATGGAGCATGAGTAATACTGAAGTTGCAAGCATGACATTATATTGCCACAACTTTAATTACCAATTAGCTTTCTCTTTCTGTATCACATATCACCATGATAGTGTTTATGCCATCACTCTTGCCTCATAATTGTGATCTGAAACCTTAATTTGAATTGTCCAAAGGAAGGTTGAATTAACGTCCTGTGCTAGTAAATATAACAGCTGGGCTTCTCTTCATTCCCCAGGCAATAGTTATTAGAAATTTCAAGTGTAAAATAAACTGTTGTGCTTCAGTAGTCAGCTGGCACAGTGGTAGGTCTACAGCTGTGCAAAGGGCAAAGTACACAAGAGCACAGTAAAGCTTATACTTCTGCTAACCAAAGCCTGGTAAAAGGTTTTAGGATGAATAACCACATACTTCATTATATCATTTGTACAGATGCCTGCAGTTCACAGTTCAATAGGCGCTGATGCCCCTATACTAGTCAATAGAGGGTTAATGTGTTGTAAATCTGTTATGTGTTTCTATTTCCTTGTTCGATAATCTCTGTTTTTAATCTTCATTCACTAATTAGTGTGTGTAAGCATGTCTTACTGTTGTGCCACTGGATGCTGTCATTCCGAGAATGCAGTTGAAAGAATTTAGGACAAAGGCCCTTTAAAAGAGGGGAGAGATTCTACAATGCTCAGTCCCCAGCCCAGGCTTTTCTCAAGTGACTGTTTTGTCAACAGCTCCATCTGCAGCCCATGGGCAGCCTGTGTGCCTCACATTATCATCATGGTATATGCTCTCAGAACACAGTTGTCTGTTAAAATTAGATTTGAAAGGCAACACCTTAGAACACCTTTTTTGCGGTTGAAATTTTGGCAGTGTCAGGTTTTATATGATTTTTGAGAGCATAGCCGTAGGCTTTGTCAACGGAAACTTGCTGAGAAAGAAGGGGGGAAATGAGGAAGAAGCTGTCACTGTTGCTGAAGGCCTGCAATCAGGCATAATAAACTCTCTCGTCAGCTGTTTAAACAAGTAGACAGAAAATTAAATTCATCTCTGATTTTTTTTTCTTGGAGAAAATTGATTTATCTGAGGTGGTTTTTCTTTTTTTAAAAAAATGTAGTTATTAATAACAAAGACAGTTTTTAAGCTGTCGTGTACTTGGTACTGTCTCCCTTGTGTTTTGAGAAGGAGCAGTGCAACTCTGTCTGCCAAAGTTATTTGAATAATCTGTATGCCCAGCAGTGGTAGTGTTTCTCTAGCAAAGGGGTGAATGAGGGACAGAGATTAGTATTGTTTATGTTTGTTTATAGTTGGGGTCTGAGGTATTGCAACACTAGAGGGATGTTTGAGTCTTTTCGAGTAACCTGTAATGGAGATAGGTTTGTTTGTGTGTTTGTTTATAATTTTAAAGTGGAAAGATGTCAGGGGTGGTGTTCTAAATTTAACTATAACCTTTGTTTTACAGAACGGAATTCTGGTAATTTAGAGGAATGTTTCATCTGTTGTTTGTACCATAAACGTGTACCCCTCCATACATGCCTACTAGTTGGGTTTTCTAGTATACTCTAAAAGTCAACACATTTGAGTCACTTTGTTTGGGCTGGGAAGTGAATTGTAAAGTCAAGGAGCCCTCACACAGTACTGTCTACCAGCAACTCCCTCTTTCTTATGCCAAGGGAGCTCTGGTTTAAGCGCGTCTGATGATCTCAACACATGGTGAGAGTCCGTCTCTCAGATAGACAAGTCCTGAGGCATTTAGAGATTTATAGGTCAAAAAACAACACTTAAGCTCCACCTGGAAAATTTGAGGCAGCCATACAGAATCCGGAGAGCAGGTGTTTGAGGCTTGAAAAACGACTCGCAGCTTAATAAGCGGACTGCTACCTTCTAAACCAGATTGTTTCCAATTTTAGGTGTATGCTATATAAAGAACTCTGCAGTTGTCAAACCTTGAACTGGCATTGGTGATGGCAGAAAGTGGTAAATAATGATAACATTGCCTTGCCAGGTGATTTATAATAGTGCATTAAAACAGAGGGGCAGTTTGTCCTGTTTAGTTTTTGAGTGGGAGTGAGAAGGGTGAAAGAAAGGGAGTAGCGTGACTTCTGGTATAGCTTTTCATTTCTCCACAGAGACATCATCATCCTGGAAACCCGTAAGAGCAGCAGGATCTTTCTCATTCTCTCTCATGGGAACTCGTGGGTCACACTGTCTTACAGATCTTGGGCAGGAGAGGTGGATGATCATATGCAGAAAACCTCCACCTGGGTCTCCCTATCATTAAGCAGAGCTCTTAAGAATTTCGACGAGCTCTGAGTTTAAATTGTTAATCTTTATTTTTGTGGTTTAAATATACTGCTATGCTAGATTCATATGGGGACAATACCTTATACCCCTAAAGGGGGGAATCTGGTAAAAAACTGTGCAAAGTTCAAACTTGGGGAGTTAAGTCCCCTACATAGGAAAAATCTGCACAGGTAGTTGTATGGACAATTATAAGTATGTTTTATCATTGACTTCTGATTTCCAAATATTTTTTTCACTTTAGAGTTCTGTTTTCAAATGTTTTTGCAGACACTATGGTGAAATAGATTTTGTTTTATTTTATTTTCCTCTAAAATTGTATGAAGTAATGCATCTGTTTTGCCTAAGTTATCTGCATAGCTCACTGAAAATATTACTGATCATCCTATTTGTTAATAATGACTTACATTTTATAGCCTTTCAAATGTTTTAAGAACTTAATTAACTGAGAGAGATATTATTCTTAGAGATACTTCACATGCTGTTGAAATGCAGCCATCTCTGGTGTAGAACATGGAAGCTGTTTAGCATGAACATCGCACAACAGTTTAAAGCAGGGAGTGAAGAATACTGTATTCAACTGAAAATGTTTAAGAAATGTGTTCCCCCTCATCACCGTTTTTAACCACATTCCTTATTGTGGCTATAATCAAATGGATTTCATTTTAAATTAAGGGAGAAAAGTGAGTCTCTTCCTTGTGCTTCCACTGTCAAAATATAGTGCTGGCAGGATATGTAGTGATGTATTCATTACAAGGGAAGAAAACAATATGTAGTCAGTCTGGGAAGAGGGGGGGGGGGGGGAGAGCCACAATCACAGAATCAGATTCAGCAACCTCCCAACAACTCTGTTGCTTTTTCAGCTGTCAGCAATGATAACATGGAGTCTAGAGTAAACACTGTAAAATGGAACACCAAAAGGAGCTTCCTTTCTAATATGCTATACAGAATAAAACAAACACAAAAAAAGACATGTGGAAAATGTGACATAAGCTTATGCTATTATCACAACTAAGGGGAAACAAAATAGGATGTCAAAATAATCTGAAAAATAGCATCTTTATCTTTGGAGAATGTAGGTCATGTTTGCAATCCACATATGTTTTGTTCTGTAATTGCACATCATATATGATGTTATATTAGTGGAAAATTTATAGAGAACTTAGAACCATACTTTTTAATTTAATTAATGACTATCTAGGTTTATTTTTTTTCTCAGACTCCCACAGAGCAGGGCTCAACATCCTGTGGATTGACCATTCTGCATGTTGTCTCTGAGCTCTTTGAAACATTAGTGCATTACTGGCATCTTCTTAAAGTATTAAAGGGGAAAATAAATTATGTGATACCACAGTTATTTAATTTCTATTATTGGTTTAGCTGACTATATAGAAGGATTCCCAGAATTTAATGTGAGTAGTATGTCAAAACTACATCAAATAGATTCTTATTTGATTACACATATAATGTGAGAGTTGAGCTTTCAAACTGAAAAGAGAACCATGCAAGAAGGCTCCTGCACTTCACGAGAGGGATTGTCCAGGGGTTGGGCTTTGCCCTACATAATTTAATATTTTTTATCAATGACCTGGAAGAAAACAGATGATCATTACTGATTATGTTTGCAGATGGCACACAGATTGAGAGTATTTTAAATAATGAAGAGGACAGGTTATTGATACAGAGCTATCTAGATTTCTTGGTAAGCAGTGTATAAGCAAAAAATGTGTGTTTCAACATGGTCAAATGTAAATTTATACATCTAGTAACAAACAGTGCGAGGCATACCTGTATGGTGCGGGAATCTATTCTGGAAAGACATGGGTCTGGAAAATGACGTGGGGGAGGGGGGGCATGGTGGATAATCAGCTGAACATGAGTTTCCAGTGCAATGCTGTGGCTACAAGTACTAATGTGTATAAATAGGGGAATGTTGAGTAGTTGTATACAAGTTTATATTATCTCTGAATTAGGTACTGGTGTAAACACTTCTGGAATTGTCAGTTCTCTTCACAATTCAAGTAGGAGGTTGGAAAAAGTGGTGCGGATTCAGAAAATATCCACGTGTATGATTAAAGGATTAGAAACCATGCCCATAGTGAGAGACTCAAAGCCTCAAGCGTCACAGTGCCTACATTTTTGTGACCTAGAAAATCACTGTAATTCACAAAACCCGAATTCAGGCTCTTTGGCTCCCTGTACAATGAATGGGGAAATATAGGTTCACAAAACGGTTATGCTAGGCAGGGCGCCCCCTAAGCATAGGCACAGGAACTAGTAGAGTTCCAGCGCCGCTCCCCCTCAAATGACCTATGGGAGATGCTGACCAGAAGAGTGTGCACTAAATCCCAACCCTCTCGTGGAGATAGGTCCCTAAATCCAGGTTGCAGGGAGGTGTTTATATCTGCTAGTGATTTTCAGTTATGAACCTGTCTCCTAGAGTTACAGCCACCAATTTAAGAAGAAGCTGGGGGCGTGGGGAACAGGGAAGAAGAAAAAGGAGCTCCTTTGTTACTTTTTAGTGTGGTGGTTAAGGTACTTCTCTGGAATGTAGAAGACGCCAGTTCAAGTCCCCCAACCACTTGAGATGAGACAGAATTTGTTATCTCTGGTGATCCTCCTGACCACTGAGCTATGGAATATTCTGATGTGGGCTCCCTCAGTTATGCCGTTGAATCTGTTACATTCCAGATAAATAATGAAAGAGTGATTGAAGCAGGGGGAAGCCCAGGTGTCTGTGCTGTCCAGGCAACTACATGCTCATTCTCTCTCTCCCTCTCTGGCCAATGACTGTACCACTGTGAATAAATCATTTGGGCTACAGAGAACGTGAGAGAGATTTCTGTAGTGTGATGGTAAGAGCACTAGCTCAGGGTGTAAGAGATCCAGGATCCAGCCCCTATACTCCAATGAGCCCCCGCATCAGAAAATCCTTTAGTCAATGGTTAGAGTTTGAACCAGAGGTCTCCCATATATCAGATGAGTTTCCTAACCACTGAGCTTAAAGTTACGAGGGAGGTCTTCCTTCTACCTCTCTCCCACACTGTTTTGTGTGACTTCTCCCATGGTACTCAATCCAGTAGGCATCCTCTGAGCACACCTACTCAACCAGGCCCTACATCTGTCTTCCTCTGGTTTGTGAATCACTCTGAGGCTTAGGCAGGAATTAGGCATCCAAACGCCTATAGGGAGACAGCAATGTGAATGCTCAGAGGCAGAAACATAGGCATCTAGGGAACTTTTACTGCAAAGACTTACTCACCAAACGAGTTTAGGTGCCTACATGGTTTAGTAGGAGTTTTGTGAATTGCGGTGGTCCTGAAACTGGAATTTAGGCACCTAAAATGGACTTAGGCACCAAACTCCTTTTGTGCATCTGGGACTTAATCTACTTAGTTTATCAAAGAGCGGGTTAAGGGGTGATTTGATCTCCATCTGTAAGTACTTTCATGAGGAACAGAAACTTGATGATAGAGGGCTCTTCAAACTAGTGGACAAAAGTATAACAAGATACAATGTCTGGAAGTTGAAGCTAGATCTTATCAAACTAGAAATAAGGTGCACTTTTACTTAACACTGGTGGTAATTAGCTCCTAGAACAACTTAACAAGGGTTGAGTCAACCACAGCTATTGGACTTGAAGTCAGAATACATTTAGGGAAGTCCAATGGTTTGTTTTACGCACAGGGTCAGATTAGATGGTCACAAGATCCTTTCTGGACATTCCAGTGTACTTGTCACCTAGGTAAGTTGGACTTAGTGATAGTTGCTTGCCATACATTAAAGATCATAAAATATTTAGGTTGCTTCCAGTGCCAAGAGACCAGTCACTTACACAGGTCAATCTGTACCTTAGGTCTCTCCCTTAAGACAATAGTTGTGGCCAATTCTGTAATAAATTAACTAAAGATGTATTAACTAGGAAAAAGAAATGAGAAAGTTATTAGAAGGTGGAAGCAGGCAGAGATATAGATACATATATGCACAGATGAGTTACAGTCTATGGTTTAACAAGGTGACAGAGTTGAAGCAATCTGTCAGTACAAAAATGTCTTTTAGGGATAACCCAGGTTGACCCTGCCGATCTCTGCTTCTGTTTCTTAGCCCCAGCCCTCTGAGAGTTCAAACAGCAAAAGAGATGAAACATTTTCCTGTGAGCTATTTTTATTTCCTTACTCCAGAATTCAAGGTGATGGGATGAGCCCTTTTGCAGGTGACCTCTTCATGATGTGAAAGGCAATTAACAAAGTCTTTGTATTCTGTTGTTCCAGAGTGGCCCATTTAGTTTTGATAGTTCAGGAGATGATCCCTCCTGACTGGGTTCACAGTTATAGAGCAAACATGTTTTATAGTTATAAAACAGAAAGTTAAATATTATCTCATAGCATGTGATAAAGACGTGAGATTAACGCATGCAACAATTTACAAGCATACAAGTCTTTAGCATAAAGACTAAACACTGAGCAAGTTATTAGAAGTTCAATGCCCATCTTAACCATACTAACACATGGGTGAAACAGACTGGTTTCTACCAATTAATTTGTCAATCCTCAGTAGAGGCATAAAGCCTTGGCAAGAACGTCCCAGCCTATGGGAGCGTGGAAAGTGGTGGCCAGCATGTCCCAGTGGCCCACGCTGTTTTCTGCAGCTCCCATTGGCTGGGAACAGCGAACCGTGGCCACCGGGAGCTTCGGGTGGACATGGAAATGTAAACAAACTGTCTGGAAGCCCACCAGCTGATTATCCTGATGGGCCGGATGTGGCCTGCAGGCCGCAGGTTGCTAACCACTGGTTCAAACTATTCTACGCTGGATAGTGGGGAGGCTGCATAGAATGTACAGCTGGAAATTTGTGTGTGTTGCTTGTTCTAGTACCTATTTGTATCTGATGAGGATACCGTGGGAACAATTCCACTGAGAATGGTAACTCATGACTGGCGACAAGCATGACTTGTCAATTAAGCCATGTAAACTGACAGTATGTCTGGACTAAAAGTGGTGTTAGTCTGATCCTTTGAATGTCCATTCGGCTAAAAGAAAAAAAAATACAAATTGCACATGTCTGATAGGCTTGCTGCCATAATTGCAGCTTTCTTGATTGTGGATATTACTGGCAGCCCACCTTCTGTGTCATAACAGGCTCTAACATTGTATTTAAATGACAACTGCCAATATCAGTCGAGTTAACAAGTCTGTAGTTCTCAGAGGTACTATAAAAATGTTAACCAGCCAAACCCATAACATTTGTTCCTACATGTGCACTAATAAGGAGGGAAGAACAGGAACATTAAGCTTATTTCTGTTGGGGTTTTTTTCACTGCAGTGACTGGAAAATAGCATTAATCATGTGACCTGTTATCTTTCAAGTTGCCTACAACCAACTTCAATAATACAGTTGGGCCCATACTGAGCTGTTGGCAGCTCCTGCCAAGCCTGGCTAACCCTAAAAGTGTGAGCGGAGGATGGCAGCACCGGGAGTTATGTAACCTCAAGGGGTGGAGCGGGAATAGCTAAAACACAGACAGCCCCAGAGTATCCCAGCATTAAGGGCTTGTCTACGAGGGGATACCTAGGAAAATTTATCCAAATTAACTAAAAGAGTGAATGTGAAATGGATTAGTTAATCCTCTTTGAATCCCCATTTGGTGGCTGCTATTAATTAAAGTGGGCTTAGCTTGTTTTAGTTTAATGGAAGTGAATTAAGATAAACCAAATTAAGGCCACTTCAGTTTTGAAATAAGGAAGTTCACACAGGAGCTTAATCCATTTCAAATTCAGACCTTTAGTTAACTCGGATTAATTTCCTGGATATCCCTGTGTAGACAGACCCTTAACCAAATATCCGTTAATAACACTGGAAAATTATGACTGCATCAACCCAGTGCTGAATATCTCTGTCAATATTTCAATATCTTCCATAGAAAACAATCAGTCTGTTAAATCATACTTGACTATTAGAGAAATAAGGTGGGTGAGATCATTTCTTTGATTGGATTAGGTTGGAAACAGATTGTGCAGTACCTATAATTATTGTACACTGGAATGGGATGTTAGTTCTGTGTGGACACCTATTTAATGGGGAGTCAAGGCGTGGCTGCCTGTCAGCATTAGTACAAGGTTTTCTACTTCCTGTTGAAGATCACATATCCCACCATGCGTGTGTTTAGTCGGAATTGTGTTCAAATATTGCCATGGTGTCCACATGCCGGGGTCTTTCTTCAATTAGCTGTCTGTAGGAGATGCTATTAAATTATTTTGTTTAGAGAACCTCTAAGGTGATTTACATCATTAAGCTTATAGACATAGTTTAAAACAAACAAAAAATCTTTATGTAGGCAGGTGCTGAGTTCTGTATATACCGTGAAAGGGACTGAAACTTGCTTTATTGACAGGGATATAGATAGCACTTAATGTTTGATTCAATTTGTCACAAAGTATGCAGTAGAAATAGCTATGAAGTAATATAAGTAGTAGTTAAGATTTCTATTGTGTTTGGTTTGGCTTTTTTTTTTCTCCTCCTTATTAGCTTCTTGACTAACAGAGAGATGTTGATAATTAAAAGATGTTTCATATTTTTAGAATAATAATGAATAGAATTATAATATATAATATAATATAAGCAATAATGGCTAAAAGCTTTATGTAAATAGTTTCTTATACATTTTTAAAATACCCAACAGTTTGTCCATTATAACGGATAGTAATTAAGCTCCATATCAACCATTTTCATGTGGTGTGGTTTCATTGCCTTGTGCTACATGGAGTCTTATAGAATTTATGCTACTGCATGACTGTTTCTTCTGCTATTTGCTGTTTTTGCTGATTGACACTTGCCCGGCAGAGTCTTTAACAATGTAATTAGGCTATTTGCATTGTCTAGAATTAGGTGACCTTTGCTTTTGCCAGTAATTAGCGTATCCCTGCTGTACTTGCTGGTAGGCACTAACCAGGCAGAAAAGGTGACCAAGCGCCTCATTTAGTAAGCTACAAAAGCTTTTCAAATGTCATTAAAATGAACATGAAATGATAATTAACAATGTGCTCTCATTTTATGGATGTGTCTTACAGATAAAATGTAGCTAGGAACAGTTACTTACATAGCCAGAAACAAATTCAAATAAATGAAAATTATTTTGGACATAACTACTTTAACATCTAATACCAACACCCAGTTATGGTGTTGGATCTCGGAACACTTGCATTTTCCAAATTGCCAAGCAAGTGAGTTCTTTGTAGGAAGTATGTGTATATACAAGAGGAAGGAGTTACTGTGGTTGAGATATTAGCTTGGGCTCAGGAGAATCTGGATTCAGTTCCTGTCTCTACTGCAAACCTCCTGTGTGACATTGGGTAAGTAACTGTCTCTGTAAAATGGGGGTAAATAACACATTAATATGTCTAAGGCTGTTGTGATGATTAAATTCATTCGTTTCTGAGGTGCTCAAATGCTTTGGTGACCGGGGTTGTAAATACATAAATGGATATGTATTTATTGTACACATACATATACAGAACCCAAGAAAACTCCAGGAACTGAAACTTATTTGATATGTGTAGCAATCCATAATATTCATATCTACAACTGGGCAAACTTGTTTAAATCAAAAGGTTTGGAGGGCTTTGCAAAAATGTCTTCAGACAAAAAATATAAATTTTCTCAGAAAATATTTTATTTTGACCAAATTTTGCATTTCTTCTACACTAATTTTGAATTGAAAAAACCTAAAATCTTTGTTAAAAAAATAAACAAACCAAAACTGTTGTAGTCTCTCTTCTCCCATCTCTCTCTATTATGCTTTAATGAAAGAAATGTAAAAAAATGAAAGAAAAAATAGATTTTTTTTGGACTCAAATTGAATTTTTTGTCAACTCTATTTTTTTCAACAACATGGGGAAACAAATCCTGAAAAGAAAAACAACAACAACAAATTCAACATCACTGGGAAATTTTCTGCACTCTATTCATAGCAGCCTGTTATTTAAGCATAACTATTTGGGGCACATTTTACCACCTTTACTGACTTTAAATAGTCCCTTACTCCACAATTAGATCTGTTGCCTTGTATCAATTCTGAGAAGCAACTATTTATTTCACTGCAAGATTGATCCTTTGGACATAATTTTTGTGAGTATAAAGAGGCCTGTTTCTCACAGTTTAAATGAAACAGATATGAGAAACTACTTTAACTATATTTTAAAATATCTTCTCAAATCACTCCAGTAACCTATACGACACAGCATTCTTCTTTGACATCATGAGGCAGAAATCAATTGTCATTACAGTAAAACCTCCATTTAACGGACTAATTTGGGCAATGGGGTGTCCGTTAAATCAAAAAGTCCGTTATTTAATAAAAAGAAAAAATGAGCTGTCAGAGCAGCAGCCCGCCCGCCACAGGGTCAGGGTGGCAGCTCCGCAGCCCGCCCGCTGCTGGGACCCGGGCGGCAGCCAGGAGCTGGCAGCCAGCCCGCCCAGGTCCCGGCTGCTGGGACCCGGGCGGCAGCCAGGAGCCGGCAGCCAGCCCGCCCGCTGCCGGGACCCGGGTGGCTGCCGGGACCCAGCCTACCCGCTGCCGGGACCGGGGCGGCAGCCGGGAGCCAGCAGATGGCCGCCAGGGAAGGGGACCGGGGCCGCAGCTGGGAGGGGTTGCGGTCTGATATGGATCAGAAATTTTGTCCGTTGCATCCGAAGTCCGTTAAATAAAGGTCCGTTAAATCGAGGTTTTACTGTATACACATTCTAGGCAATGGTGGGATATAATGAAATTGCTCTCATTTTCATATCTCACAAGCAGCTGTTTATGTTTTAATATGATAACTAGGCAGTTAAAGAAGAATAAAAATTATGGTATATATGAAGTAGAAAATTGGTCAAAATTTTTCCATCAGGTTGGTGGAATGGTAGAAGGTTTGTAGAATTGGGCCTTTTCTATGCACAAGACTTGGGAAAATTAAATATGTGCATATAAATTATATTAGAAATCTGGGTTAAAAATTTCCTAAACGTGTGTGTGTGTGTGTGTGTGTATATATATATAAATGTAGTGTGATAATTACAGTAATTTGTATTGTCTAATAGCTTTTCAAATTTGGTGTTAAAAATTGTTTTGAATTGGAACACTGAAAAATGTACAGAAACCTTTTTTTCCCTCTTGGTGGTAAATATTCTAATACTCTCTAGAGGTACCAATAGTGGCGACTGCTAGTATGTCTGGCTTTAGACAGAAGTATTTGTAAATTATGAACTGGTAAAATTAAGAATTTATAAAACATTTAATGAAATCTTATAGAGGTGTCTAATCCCTGTACGAAATTCAGTACTAGCATAATAGGCTCCAGAGCTGTTAAGAAAAGGATTATGATTACAGTTTGACTCAGGATTGGATTCTGAAATCCTGTAGTAGAATTATTGTAAAGGTTTGTGGCATGTTGAACATTTTTTTAAAAAAACATGAAGTGGGAACTCAGAACTTTTACTATCCCCATTTTAATGTGGGCTCACACTGTGTCCTCCTCTCTTCCCCCGGTACATCACTGTTGTTCAGATCTGGCTTTAGACATAAAATGTATGGTATGATCTACTCTATATTTATTTATATAATATTTGTAAATGAAAAGATAAGTTCTAGGATTTTTTATTAGCTAACTAACTATAACTCCAACAGAATTTTCTTAAGGAACAAGTGATAAATCTTAATAAAGGGGGAGGGATAGGTAGACACATTTCTTTCCCTTGCAAGAGAAATAAAAATTATTTCTTTTTTCAAAGTAAGAAACACAAGAGTTAGGAGGAGTTCTTTGATAGCTACTAAAGCAAAATGTCATTGACATCCTAGGATGTGGAAATAGAAAGTTGTCACTGTCATTTTATTTATGCAAAAAAGGTTTCAAATCTTTGTGGAAACAAAAATGACGGATAAACAGTGAATGGAAATAAAGTATAAAGTTGTCACTTGTCTTATGCAGCTCCAGCTGCTTCCCTTCTTAGCTTTATTCAAATTTATTGCTGATTTTTCTGGGCTATAAAATCCTGGAGTGTAACACAACCTCACATAATGCTCCCCTCAACTTTTACAGCAGAGGTATGATTTAGTATAGTAATAAAACTCTGCTTTCAAGTATTTTGTAACAGCTTTTAGCAATTTTGTTTATGAATAAGATTCAAAATGAGATTCTCACCTGAATGTCTAATTGAAGACAAAATTATGATTGTATGCTCATTTAAGAGGCAAAATGCATTTTGGTGTGTTAGATTAACACTGAAATGTGTGAAAATATCTCTCAACGTGTCATTCGTATTTTTCCTTGTGAATTAAACTTGGTTCAACCATCCATAGGAGAAATAGAACCACTATAACTTTAAATGTCAGACATTTGAGTCATTATAGCTGTATTCATAGTGTGATTCTACACAGTAGTTCATTTTTGGTTTTTCTGGATGAGGATATACATTTCTGAGTAACAAATTAAATCCTGTTGGAAGGAAGAAATGTAAAAAACGTTCTGGGGGCATAGAAAACGCTTGCAGTTACAAACAGAATAGTTATTAAACTTGCTCAAAATCCATTTTTTCCTTCCATTCATAACTAATTAGTATAGTGATCACTTTCCCCAGCCATAGGACATGTTTATAAAAACAATAGAGTTAAATAAATAAATAAATAAATAAAAAGGGCACTGCATAATTGCTTCATATGTGACAGCTTTGAAGTCCCCATAACAGAAGCCTTGGGATCTATTAAACGTACTGTTCCATGTGACTTCAAAATAAGATTGGTTCCTATTAAATTCAATGATTTTCTCCTCTAGCTTGCTTGGTGAAGGTACACTTAGTGTATAAGAGCAACTTGTAATTTCAAATGCACAGTATGGGCACAGAGATTGGAATATGTCTTTACTTTTGAGTGCTAGCAACGTGCCACTTCCTGCAGCCCCCATTAGACCGGGATGGAGAACCACGGCCAGTGGGAGCTGCAGTCAGCGAAACGGCAGGTAAACAAAGTGGCAGGTTCCACGTGACAACGTTGCCGATCTCTGGATTTTTACTTCAGAATGCTGGGATTTTGTCATGGAATTAGTATAGGTATGAAGTGAGATGGCAGAGTTGAATTAAGTGCCTTTATTGCACTCCTAATACCATATTTACCTCCTGCTTTCCTGCTGGTTTCCATTTGCAGTTAAATAGTAAGTGTTGTACTTATTTGTCACAGATTCCATTTTAGGTTTATTATATTGTCGGATTTATTTGAAAGAACTTTGGAGAAGCAGACATGTTTTTTTATAATACAAGGAATTGCTTGTTAAGAGAGCTATGAGGAGGATGGAAATTCCATTGCATGAAATATGAAATATTTCAGATTTCAACATTTGCATTAATTTAAAATTGGAATGAAATCTGGAAATTTTAAAATTATTTGCAAACTGAAATTCAAAGAAAAAAGAAATTTGTTTGACTTGCTTGTAACAATTTATTTTAACTAAATTGAAGCTGAATTCACATTTGTTTTAATTTTAATTATATTTTTTATATTTTTAATAAGTAGTATTAAGAAAAAAATGGAAAAGTAATCTTAAAACAAAAAATGTAAATATATTTTGTTCTGAAAATGTCAAAAAGGGGCATGTTGTAGTTTTTGTTTTGTTTTTTAAATTTCTTCAAAACAAAGGTTTGGCAGTAATCAACACAAATTTGTGAAATGTTTTGATTTCGACAAAACTGCATTTTTCAGTGAAAAGGGATTCGGTCAATTTTTTTCTGACCAGCTGTCCTTGTTGACTAACAGTTACAAATAACAGGCTTACTGAAGTAACTATGCTCCTGTTTCTTAAATGACGTTTTTTTTAGCAGTCAGTAGGCATGAGCAGGGCAGTAAAGGAGCAAACACTTTTAGAGTGTGCAAGTTTTGGTCCACATTTTTGATGATAAGTTGAAGTTCCTGTTGCTGAAGCAGAACTCTGCAGTCTTTGCAACAACCTTCCATTTTTCTCTTAAAGTGGTAGTTTTATTAATCCTTATAATTTGAGTAAAATGAAGGTACTGTACTACCTTAATGACCCTATTGGTGGACTGTGAAGTTAGCAGATAAACAGGAGTATATTGCAGAACGTGGAGTTTGTGAGATTTCCTCCTTATGGGCAAGTAAAAACAAGTGAAAGATTTGAATTGATCCGGAAGCACAAAAAGACATATAAGGCCAAAAGATTGCACTGAGCAGAACTTTCCTAGATATCTCTGATTTAAGAAAAAGGTCTGCGCACTCACTGTGTCATCAAGGATCTCCCACAAAAATAAGTAAAAATACAATAACTCCTCTATAGCACTTTTAATCAGCAGACCCAAAAGCATTTTACAAAGGCTGGCACTATCACAATCCCCATTTTCTATGTAGGAAGTCTGATTGTGGGAGCTTACACTGTTTTAGGGATGGGTAATTGTACAATATAGATAATGCCTAAAGAATACTGAGTAAATGTGAAATTGTGGCAAGTAAGCTACCAAATATAAAATCTGTAGCTCTCTGTGTAATCTTAATGGACTGCTACAAATGCTCTGTTAATAAAATTGCATTACTGAAACATCTTTTATTCCCCAGCAACTCATTGTTATTAATTTATTTGTCATTGTCAAAAACTTAAATAAAAGTTCACACAATAAAAGAGAAGAGGAAGGGGAAAACCAGGTTTTTCACTAAGCACAATTAAAATAAACTACGGAGCATTCCTGGTCTGTCTCGTATAGATGCACTGGAGGAATGAAGAAAGCCAGTTAGAATGTGTCAATTCTGTCCTTCAAATAAAGGCAATGAATGCTATTGACGAACAAGTTAAACCTCTTCCTGTTTGGCTTTAATGGTGGTAAATGAAATAATAAAGAACATAAATCATAGACTAAGCCTTTTCCCCAGCCTTGTATGTTCTAGGACTTCCAGCAGAGCCTTGCTGTGATCCTATTTTTCTTTTGACTAAAAGTGTCCACTACACCTCTCACAGCATATGCTGATGGGAACAAGCCAGTCCAGCAAGAGCGAGTCAACAGAACATACTCAGCAGCTTTCCTCACAGTTTTGTGTCTCCTGATAACAGGATTGGTGACAAGAATAGTCCTGCATCCTAATGTGGGGTTGTGGATCCTTCTATTCTTTTAAAGATCCTTTACCATCTATGCAGGAGCAGCGGATGATATGTTTCTGAGACTCACATGTGTGCTAGGCAGAAGAGGGCATCAAGTTAATTATATCTAATAACATTTCATGGGCATGGCGAGACCTTTCTGAAGTTGCCAACTTTGTACTCACACAGAACCGAACCCTGTGCCCTGCCCCATACCCCTCCTCCCAGGCCCCATTCATGCTCTGCTCCTTCTCAGAAGACCAGCCCCTGCTCACTCCATTCCCCCCCCCCCCCGGTCGCTCACTCTTCCCACTCTCCCTCACTCGCTCATTTTCACCAGGCTGGCTCAGAAGGTTGGGGCCTAGGAGGGGGTCGGGGTGCAAACTCAGAGCACAGCTTACCTCAGGCAGCTCCTGGAAGCATCGGCATGTTCTTCCTCCACCTCCTATGTGGAGGCATGATTAGGCAGCTCTGCAAGCTGCCTCGTCCACAGGCACCGCCCCTGCAGCTCCCATTGGCTGTGGTTGCCGGCCAATGGGAGCTGTGGGGATGACGCTTGTGGCAAGGGCAGTGCGCAGAGCCCCTGGCTGCCCCTATGCATAGAAGTTGGAGGGGGACATGCTGGTTGCTTCCTGGGAGCTGTGCAGCGTGGATGCTAGCAGGGAGCCTGCCAGCCCCATTGCATGATGTCACCAACTGGACAGTTAACAGCCCAGTCAGAGCCCCTGGGGGCCCTTTTTGGCCAGGTGTTCCAGTTGAGAACTGAACACCTGGTTACCACAGGCCAGATCCAGCTCATCAGAGCTTTGGATCCAGCCTGCATGATTGCCACCTCTGTGCTGCCGTGGGCCCCACACCACTGCTGGAAGCGGCCAGCGCCATGTTTCTGTGGCTCCTGGGGAATAGGAAACAGAGGGCTCCATGAGCTACCCTTGCCTCCAGGCATGCCCCCCCCCACAGTTCCCATTGGTGGGAATGGGGAACCGGGGCCAATGAAAACTTCAGGGGAGGTGTCCGCAGGGGACCACAGCATGCGGAGTCCAGCCCCCCCTGCCCCAGGGGCTGCAGGATGTGTTACTGGCCACTTCTTAGAGCAGCCAGCATGGGGCCAGGGAAGGCAGGGACCCTGTTTTAGTCCCGCTGCACACCTCTGCCACCCCAGAGCTGCTCCAGGTAAGCACTTCCCTCAGCTCCCGCCTCCACCTTCTGCAACTCAACACCCCTGCCCTGAGCCCCCTGCTGCACTCTATTCCCCCTTCTGAACCATAACCGCCTGCCCTGAACCCCCTTCTGCACCCCAGCTCCCTGTCCTGAGCCCCTTCTTGTGCACTGCACTCCCCCCCCACACACACACACCCTGCAGTCCCTCCTGCACCTCAACCCAGTGCCCCAGCCCTACATTAATCACCCTGAATGCAATTTCCCCACCCAGATGTGGCCCTCGGGCCAAAAAGTTTGCCCACTCTTGCCCTAGGCCCTTGACTCCCTGTAGGTGTAACTCCACCAGCAGTCCAGCAGTGGACACTTGTGGAGTGCACACCGTTTCCTTAGTGTGGCAGAGCACTGACTTCCAGATCCCTGCACAGGCAGGGTGGCTCAGTGAGGAAACAACAGGAAAGTGAAATGTACCTTCACCACTTTACCTCTTTGCTCTTCCCTGCCACAATCTATGCACCACATTCTTATAAGGCAAGAATTGTGCCCTGAGAATTAATTAAGCCATATTTTGAAAATGTGTTCAAACAACGTCATTGGATTTAGATGTCGATATTACATAAAGGCCAATGACCTTCTGCTTACAATGTGTGAAAACCCAGTGTCTCTGCTGACTTTGTCAGATTTGTCTGGTGTCTCTTGGCCATAGAGTGGAGATAGCACAGCTGTGTACCCTGACAAGGATAGAAAGTCATTTGATTATTTTCTTGCTGAGATGACTGAGGAAAATGTGGAGCAATTGTTTATCTGCCCCAAGACCCACATACACATGGATCTGCTTTGTTGCCTCTCCTAATCAACATCTGAGATAAGGTGTTTTATCTGTGACATATAAATGCCACTTAGCTAACAGTCTGTAGGACCTGAATATAGGTATCTTATGGCTATCTAGTGTCTTGCTCTGTTGAGGTTTTGAGTTAGGGGAAATGGTTGCAGCTCAGTCTAGATTTGTGTGTGGTTATGCTGGTAGATTGGGTGAAATACAATAAAGAAATAGTGGAAGTGATATTAGCTGGCCCTTCCCCAAGTCTGATGGAATTCATAGAAATGTAGACCTAGAAGGGAGCTCAAGAGGACATCTAGTCTGTCCCTTTGAACTGAAGCAGAATTACGCATTCCTAGGCCTGGGATTCTCAGACTTTTGTACTGGTGACCCTTTTCACATAACAAGCCTCTGAGTGTCACCCCTTATAATTTAAAACACTTTAAAATATATTGAACACCATTATAAATGCTGGGGGCAAAGCAGGGTTTGGGGTGGAGGCTCACAGCTCACGACCCCCCTCCCTTTCCCCCCCCCCCCCGACCCTTTGAGGGATCTGTTGTTGAAAGCTGGCATCCTTACTCCCTTATCTTCCATTGTGTAGATAGATTTCAGCTACAGAGAACATGAGAATAGAAGAGTCTGTGTATGGCAAGGGGCAAAAATGCCTTGGCTCGGATACATCTTATTCTGTCTGAATGCTGGGTGTTAGGAGTGTGTACTCATTGCTCTATTATAAACATCTCCTTCAAAGGCTGATACTTTCATTTCCCCAATGTATATGTAGAGAGAAAAAAGGTAGCTAAGCCTCGCCTTCTGTTGTCCAATTAGGAGTCTGTGGAAGCTTGGGTATATTTTTGCAGTTTACAATAAAGTAAAATTGTATTTACTGGTGGGTAAAATTGTTGTAAACTAATTTCACTAGTTCCTTCAAACCTTTTCATTTAAACTGACAGAAGCAAATTATGGTGCTATAGTTTGTTCATCCATGATTTCACGCTCCTGCACTTCAGGAAACAAGAGGCAAATCTTGAGGGATTTCTGTGTGGTAAAACAGTTTTAATTAGTAAATAATCATCAAGTTGCACAATCAAAACAAATCCTTACTAAGCAAGCCATATTGGCACTTCCATTCACATTATTTTCAAATTTCTCAATGACTGTGTGCAGAGGTTTACTTTTCAGAACAGTTTTCGCTCCAAGAGGAGAGTGAGTCCTGAAGGTGGTTGCTGTCTCCTGCCAATTGGAGCAGCATACAAATTGAGCCAAGTATAAGTGTCTCAGTATGCAGTCCATGAAATTTATACATAAAAACTATATTGTTGTAAAGAGTGAGAGAATGTTACACAAATATACATTTAGTTTAATAAAATATATTAAAAATAATGCTTCTTGTGATGGCTTATACAGGGAAAAATGTAAAACAAAACAAAAACCCTGGAATATGCTGCTTGATTTCATTTTGTTTTATTTTATAAAAGAAGATGACAAATAAAACTCCTGGGCTGCTACAGTAGGGATATAAACCTAAACCACAATTCAAAAAAGAAAATCAAAAGAACAGTGTGTGTGGAGGGGGAATGGAGAAGACTAAAAAAGTAGTAAGTGCTATCTATTTTGTATTCAGAGCCTACACTTTCTTTTATCCTGGTACTGTACTACATGTTCTGCTGTTTTTGTGGCTAGTTTGGCCTTGTTGTGAGCCAAGAAATCCCTATTTCAGAGATTAAGATCAAACATAGTCACCGCGATACTTGATTTTGCAGAGTGCAGAGAGACACCAGACTCCCAACATGGATAATTTCAGCCCAAACAGAGGTTTGCAAAGTTATAAGCAACTGAAAACAGGGTCTGATAATAGGATATTCCAGGCAACCTTTATAATAGTTGCTACTAGCCGCACCTATAATATGTATAGACTTTTTTTCTGAATTATGATTTTAGCCATGAAGGAGTCTGACCTTTCCTTTTTCCTATTAAAGGCTTTCTTTTTTTGTTTATTGTTGCTGGTATCCCAAACTCTGTTAAACTCTGAACAATGCATGGGGACTTCGACTCTAAATATTACTCCGAAAACAGCAGAGCATGTCTCTTTAATCTGGCAAAAGCCATCTCAGCAGTATTATTGAGCCACAGGGGAATTTTCAAATGCCAGTTTCTTTGTTGTTCTTCCTTTTGGCATCCTTCCTGGATTGCTCCCAGATCAGAGAGATATGAAATCCCTTCTGATTAAGAGACTGTGTGTGGGTGGCGATGTGCCAGACCACTTCCTTTCATTTGTGTAAAGCCCTTCACCTACAGATGACAGACGGAGTTGCTGAGTGAGAGACCTTGTTAGAGTCAGAGGAGGCAAAGTGGACAGAGAGCTGTCATTGGAGAGTCGACAGATGCACACAAATGAGACTCTTCTTCCACACTCTTCCTTAGGTGGGAAAGCTGCTACTGTAATTGGATATCATTTCCCATAACCATTGGCATCTCGACACCTCTTTTGAAGAGATGTGTGTTTAGGGAGGGATGGTAATAAAACCTGTAGGTAGCGCAGGCAATCGACTTTAATGAAAAAATACAGAAAACACTCAGAACCAAGAAACTACTCACTGTTTTCCCCTACCCTTGTGCTCTTGCTGGTGTTTCAGATGCTGGAACTGCTGCAGCTCTCCTATCAAGAGCTGGTTATGTTCTTGCACTTTCCTTTATCC
The DNA here is from genome assembly GCA_032164245.1 of Sternotherus odoratus. Taxonomy (NCBI): domain Eukaryota; kingdom Metazoa; phylum Chordata; order Testudines; family Kinosternidae; genus Sternotherus; species Sternotherus odoratus. The sequence goes on from JAVMKO010000001.1 coordinate 240,666,107, forward strand.
AGGAACTCTTTACTCAGATCTGGACCCCCAAACTCAGATCTGAACGTCTTAAAATATTGACCCAATATAATCAATCTGAGCATCTGAAATTAGGTACCTAAATCCATATTTGGACAACTTGGTAAGTGTCTAATTGTCCAAGGTATTGAACACCCACAACATCAATACCAGTTGCGGATGCTTAGCTTCTCTGATAATTGGGACATTTAGCTTACTAAACATAGATTTAAGTGCCGGATTTTAGGCACCCTAGTTAGGAAACATTGGCTGTAATTTCTAGGTGTTATACCCAGAGCTCTCTGGGTATCTTCATAAAAACAATTGCTAGTAAATAGGATATATTACCAGATGAAACTTGAGCAGGAAAAACTCCATATGCAACCAAGATTTTTTTAAAAAAAATTGCCTAAAAATGAAACCGTTTCTGAAATTTATTCCTGAAGGATGAGGCTGCTTTGCTTTTGTGTATGTCAAGGTAGGAGACAGTATTTTACAGCTGTGATCCCTCACTGGAAACAGTTCTTCTCTCCCATCCTTTTCCCAACAGTTGCAGGTATCATGTTGATTATATAGATCCCCCCATCCTGCAAGTAAATGTGCTTTGCAAACCCTTGCACCCATGTGCTGCACCACTGAAAACATACACATGCATCCAGTTGCAGGGGTCATAGACTTTATTAACATACTCATGTTTTGAATGCATAAATCTTGCACTCAGATGCAAGACTCCATTACTAATGTGGTGGAAAAGTTATGGAAAATAATATTTTTTTAATGACTGGAGACAAAGTGTCTAATTGAATAATTCTAGGGAAACATCTCATGGTGTATTTTAACTGGTGTATTTCAACTGCATTTCTTCAATATGCCTGCATATTTGCAGACATAAACTATCCATTGCCTGCATATTTTAGCTGGTGTATTTAAACTGTATTTCAACTGCATGTTGAAATTTCAACGTTAATTAACTTGATTCACTAACATTCTGACTGACAAGGTTTCCTCCTGCTTTTGGAGTGGAAGTTTATGGTTCTTTGTTATGTGTTTGCATTTGTTTTTGTCAAAGAGTATGCATATATTTATGCACTGCAATTGGTTTCATTCAAAAACAGTCAGATTTTAGGGAATGGTCTCTCCCAAAGAATTTTCCTTTGGTTTCTGTGTGTTTACACTTTCAAACTCTTTCATTTGTTTTGCCAACATGTCTGCTTTTTTGGCACACCTGCTTTCCTCCTTAGACTGTGTTAATTCTTCTCTCAGAATCAATCGTGAGCAGCTTGCAACCAAATGCCTGATTAAAAAGTTAGCAGACCTTGAGTGCAATTACTTCAGCTCTATAGCATTCACGCTTTAAACCCAGTGTTAATTGTTTCCCATTTTTGTAACGATCCTTATAATAGGATAAAAACAGAAGAGATCATTTCTTGTAGTTAAAACAGCAGAAAATAAAGACATTTGCTCTGATTAATCATTGTAATATGAAATTAAATGCAATCACGGGTAAACACACTCAGGCGGTGAGCTGGATGCCAGCAAAAATTGCCATTTGTACAGTGTGAAAAATTTATGTCGGAGGACTGGCACAGCACACACATTTGTCATGTTTGCTTTTAGTGGGAAATGATCATATGACGAGACAGTTTTATTGTTGCTGATTAGGCTATTGGTGCCCATTGTGTTTGTTCTGTTTTCTGCACTAACTGTTTAAATCTATAAGGGACCAAATCCCGATAGCACTGAAATGTAGAGGATTGTTGCCAAAAATAAAAATGCAACTAAGATCTGGCCAATGACACAATGGCTAAAACCACATCGTGCAATGATATATGCATGTGTCAAACTTTAAATACCGTGTTTCCCCGAAAATAAGACGTACCCCAAAAATAAGACATACCTCCAGTTTTGCCTCCCGCATTAATATAAGGCATCTCCCCGAAAATAAGGCATCCCCCCGAAAATAAGGCGTCCCCCCCCCGAAGCTACTGGTGCCGTAAGGAGTCACCGTAGAGGCGGGCGCAGCTGCGCAGCTCACTGATTGGCCGCAGCGCAGCCGGAGCTGTTCTTTAAATCAGAGAGCCCGCGCCGTCGCCAGGACAAGCTGCCGCCTGCTGCTCGCTCTGCCCTGACGGAGTCTGGCTGACTCACAGACTCACGCAGGGCCGGCGACAGGAATTTTGGGGCCCCGTACGGCAGATCGTATGGGGCCCCCTCCCCCAGTCTCCTGCCGCCCGCGCCCCCCCCGTCCCCCCCCGTCTTGGAGCACTAACCTCACTAACCGCTCCTTCCGGGGGGGCGCAGCACCCTCCTGCCTGCAGGAGCAGGCAGCAAGTCTCACTGCCCCAGGCAGAGGCTCTCTGCCACTGCACGTGGTGCAAGGAGGGGGAAGGAGGCTGCTTGCAGCCTGCACCGGCAGAGGGGGAGGGGCAGAGAGCCCCTGGCCGCCGCCTCCCCCAACCCGGCTCCGAGTTGGACCCTCATCAGCCCCCTCCCCCCTCATCAAGAGTCAGGGGCAGCGGCAGGACAGCTCTCTGCCGCTGCCTCACATGCTGCAGGGGCGGGGGAAGGGGGCTGCTTGCCTAGGAGCAGTGAGGAGGGTGGCTACAGACAGCGCCCAGCCGCCCCCCCCCCCAACCAGCCCCTGACCCACCTGCTGGCTGCCCCCCGGCCCAGCTCAGAACAGTTAGCAGCTGGGGCCCTGGATCCCCAATCCACGGTGGGGCTGCACCCCTGCACCTGGAGCCGGGCCCCTGCACCCCTGACCCATTGCTTCCTCAGACCCTGCCCCCATGGGTCCAGTGGGGGGGGGGGAAGCCTCTACTTCCCCTCCCCATCCCCTCTACTTCCCCCCCCTCCAGTCCCCCCTCCCCCATTCCCCCTCCCCCCCCATGTGTCCCGATATTTTTTTCTTGTCATCTGGTCACCCTAGTTTGTCTGGTTATGCTGGTTTATCTGATTATGCTGGTTATGTTTGTCTGGTTATGCTGGTTTGTGATGACAACTACTACCGTACCGTATACAGGTAGTAAACTTCCTTTTTTTTTGTTCAACAATAAATGTGTACTGTATTCTTCTTCATGGAAAAATAAGACATCCCCTGAAAATAAGACATAGCACATCTTTGGGAGCAAAAATTAATATAAGACACTGTCTTATTTTCGGGGAAACAGGTTATGAGTACTTCCACAGACGTCAGTAGGAGACATGACATACTGTATGTTAAACGCACACATATGTCTTTGCAGAACTGGAGCCTATGTTCATAAATCTGCAAATCATTTGTGGGCTTGAGGTGAAGGTTTAATTTTGCTTGGGTACCAATAGTTCTTGGGTTATTGTTTTTTTTTAAAGAATAAAAACAAATCCTTAAAAAGATCTGAGAAGCCTGATTTCTTGACTGATATCTGGAAGTATAAAAACTAAAGACATAAAGTGTTTGATTTTTACAGCTGTGGGACCTTTTGGGATTTTGTTCAAGATGTTTCTTCAGTAATTGGAAAAGCTTAAATTTAAGCTATCTTCAAAAAGTATTCCTTGTATATATTGTCACTGGCCTCAGTGGGTTACAGTTGAGAATACTGGATTCAGGACAAACAACTGAGAAATAGAGCAGACTCATCCCACTCTGCTCGTTATTCTACCATTAGATATATCAAACCAGTAACAAAAGTAAACTTACGTCTCACCCACACTGATTAACAAGAATTCAAAAACGCAGTCTCCTTAGGCATTCCAGCACTTATTTCACCCCCCAGATGCAAGACTTCATGAAGAGTGGTTATAGAAAACCAATTTAATCAAATAAAGAGTTCTTCTGATCTCAAGAGATCAGTGACAAACCAATCAATATATAACTTAGAATTTACCCAATAATCACACTCTTACCAATCCTTTAGTAACTAAAATCTAAAGGTCTATTTATAAGAGAAAAGAAGAAAAGATTTAAAAGTGGTTAATAAATCATATACATAGTCATTGCAAAGTTCTCATATCAGGTTTGTAGCAATCATGTTACAGACTGCTGGACTGTAAAGTCTCTGGTAACTACCAAAAGATTAGAAGGTCCGTAGTCCATAGTCAATATGTTCCTTTTACTTGTAAATCTACAGACTAGAAAATCAGAGCAGCAAAGAGGCAACAAGGGGATGTTTTAAGGATCCTTTATACCCTCTGACACGTGCTTGGAATTTTACTGTTCAAAAAAAATATAAAAAAAAAGCTCACAACACAGTTTGTGGAAAATAACTGGCAGAAGGAGGAGTTCAGGGTCACATGAGACAGTCATATGCCCTTACATGGCTTGCTGATTCATGGGGCAGCCAGGGGCAGCCAATACCCATATTTAGGCTGTAGTATCCACAGGAAGGCTCACTGAGTGGGATGAGGAGTACTTGTGGCATCTTAGAGACTAACCAGTTTATTTGGGCATCCGCTTTTGTGGTCTAGAACCCACTGCATCAGTTGCATAGAAGTGGGTTCTAGCCCATGAAAGCTTATGTCCAAATAAATTGGTTAGTCTCTAAGGTGCCCCAAGTACTCCTCGTTCTTTTTGCCGATACAGACTAACACGGCTACTACCCTGAAACCTGAGTGGGATGAGTTTCTTCTATGGCACGTTGTTAGAGAGAATGACCATCAAACTTGAACAGTCCATTCACAATGTGCTGACATGGCAGGATGTAAACTGTTACCCCAGGAACAACACATTTATGACAGAGATACAAAGATGAATTTAAACAGGATAACCTGATTTAGAAAATCATGACCTTTCCATTGACACCTTTCAATTGTCTATCAGTGGCAATATAATGATATACATGGTCATGTTTAATCATACAGTAACATACATGTATGTTCAGATGACATCTGAATGCCAGATATCAGGAAAAAGGGTTGGGAATGGGCAGTGATTGGGAACTGAATGGCCGGGAGAAAATATATATATATATATTTACAATTTTGAAAAGACTTGAAACTGAAAATAGGCAGAGATTAATAAAATAGCTAAGAATTATGAAAGTGGATATTGACAAGGATCAAATAACTGATTTTTTTAAACAAAGAAGCAAAAAATGTAAACCCATAATGATTTGGACCCTTCAAGTTGTGCAGTTATATAACTACTATATTCGCTGTTGGCATCATCATTGCCCCCTGGTGCTCTTGTGTGATTTGCTACATTTAATCTTCAACTGGCTTGTAAACTTTCTGGAAGCTTTGAACAGCGTCTAACGCAATACTTATTCAGAAGCCTTTTGCCACTACAGAAATACATGTGATAAATATCTCCCCCCCCATCAAAATAATGATAAGAATAAAATAGTTTTGTAGTGTTTTCCATCTGAGAGTATAACATTTCTTTTTAAGGATCATGGAGCTTAGTTCCCCAGCGCCTCTCTGGTGATTCTGTCACCAGTTTGCAGATAAAGAACGTGTGCACCTTAGTTTTAAATCAGTGACAGCTGAGGACATTTGGCACCTCTCAGGAGGTACTGGACACCTGGAAGGATCAAGCCTTAAAGATCTGATTCAAAACCCATTGAAATGAATTGGCTTTGGATCAGGCCCTAAGTGACTTGTATTAGGTCACATAGGCGATCTGTTACAGAGACAAGAATAGAACTTAGGCCTTCTATCTTCCAGTCCTGTACTTCAACCGCAAGGCTTCTCTGCATGGGAGAGACTCCTTATATTTCCTCAAATGCTGGTTTGTCTGTCATTTTGAGTTTAACTTAGAAACTCAGTATCATGAATTGTTTAAAGTGCTGCTTGTCTGACCTGGCCCTTGATTTTCATTGTTAAAATTCAGGTTAGCATTCCATATGGCCCTCTGTGGTAAAAAGGATGCACAAACTGGACCTGTCTGGTGTTCTGCCGTTCCTGAGTAAAGTGACAGCTGTTGGGTGTTTACTCATTGCTGAAGTCCAGTTGGGACCACCCCAGTGGATAAAATCCTGGAGAAAGTCTGGCATTATTGCTCTGGTATATATTTTCAGTCAAATATATTGCAGGAACAGTTTCATCTGTACCTGATATTAATTTTTTAAAAATCAAGAAATTAGAGCACATCTGTCTTTCTTTCCCTTCCATCTGTCAACCAGAGCATTCACTAGATCACATTTTTACTGGCATGGGAAGCATTTAGCTTCTTCATTATGAAGTTAACTGTATGTAGCTAGCCTCTGGATTATTATTATCATTTAATAACTTTTTCAGTTTAGATAATTGAACCATAAAGTTTCCTCCAAAATTCCTTTAAACAGTTTTACCTTTTTCTAAAAACAAGGGGCCAAGATTGTAGACACTGATTTCTTGCAACATATTCCTAGCACGGTTGACTAATGTGTTTTGTGTGTGTGTGTTTTTAGGCTGCAATTTGTATTATGTACTGAATACATTTCTCTTAGAAACATAGATTTTTTTTCATTTGAATAATCCCGATAGAAAAAACAACCTGTGGTGATTATTGTTTCTTCTTAAGATTTCCATTTTGCCTTAGAAGCTCAAAAGCTTGTCTCTGTTGCCAGCAGAAGTTGATCTAATAAAAGATATTTCTTCATCCACCTTGTCTCTCTGACGAGGCCTACAATGTTCAAATATTCCCTTAACTTTGCTTTGCCTATTCCACATCAGGAAACCGTTCTCTTCCAAAGGAGTGAATCAGACAGAAGAGATTGATCTAGTTAGGTGTTAAGTTATCACCCACTCCATCATTCTGACCTGTCATTTTTTCCTACCATATATCCACTGTCTTCTGTTAATTATACTTGCATCACTGCTCTGTAATATGATGCATGCTAAGCTTGCTCTGTAGGGTTGGAAATCCCAGCTATTGCTCGAATTCTAAAGTCACTCTTTATCTCAGGTATTTCATATGATGAGCTGGAGCTCAATTATATCTTAAAGGCACAGCCCTGTGTTGGATGAGGTGCAGAGTCACAGGACACTATTCTGCTCCATGAATAATTCCGTGAAGGCAGGGAAGATCTCGCCTAATGCCATATTCCTCCAGAAGGCGAGATATACTCTCCCACTGTGTGCCTTCTCAGTGCTATTATCCAATTCACTGGGAGGGTGGAGCCATGTCCCTTGCCTTTGCACCCTAGGCCGTGCAAAGATAAACCAGGTGCTGTAAGGCCTACTTTGGCCCATACAGTAGTACTTTGTGTCAGCCACCAGATTCTCTCTCTCTCTCTCTCTCTCTCTCTCTCTCTCTCTCTCTCTCTCTCTAATGATGGGAATTCCCATTGAGCCTAATCTACAGTCTTTTTTATTTTGGGGCAGGATTCCCATTGACTTTTGAGTAATGACGTCAGGAATTGGTCTTTAATGAAACTAGACATTACCGAGTAGTACTGTACTGTTGACCTCCCTTTTCAGTTACTATTTGATTATGGGTTTTTTGGTCAAGATATAATTCAAGAGTATTAGGGCATATTTTACATATGTTTCATTAATTGTACATAATGATTTGGTATCTGTTTGGAAACTGGAAAAGTAAGCTATTAGAAGAGAATGTGCCTAGTTCAAGAACAACAAAACGCAGAATTCAGCAAACAATATCCTATGCCAAACTCAAAAGGTTAATTAGATATATTTAAATCTTACTTAATATGTCCTAATTAGATTTTTTTGAATGTAAAAATAGCAACTTATTATCTCATAGCTACAAAATGCATCTAAGGGCATATTCATTCAGGAGAGATAAGTAAACTGGCATCTCGATACAAATTACTGTATCAGGAACCAATCCATGCAACAAACCTCGATGCCAACTCTGCCCACATATCTACACCAGTGACACCATCACAGGACTTAACCAGATCAGCCACACCATCATTGGTTCATTCACCTGCACATCTACCAATATAAAATACACCATCATGTGCCAGCAATGCCCCTCTGCTATGTACATTGGCCAAACTGGACGATTCCTACGTAAAAGGATAAATGGACACAAATCAGATATTAGGAATGACAATATACAAAAGCCTGTAGGAGAACACTTCAACCTGCCTGGACATATACCGTATATACTCGAGTATAAGCCGAGTTTTTCAGCCCACTTTTTGGGCTGAAAAAAGCCGCCTCGGCTTATACTCGAGTCAGTGAAAAATGTGCACCCCGGTTCCTCCCCTCCCCGCCGGACAAAAAAAAAAAAAAAAAAAAAAAAAAAAAGCGCCTCGCTCTCCCATCCCCGCCGCGCGGCGGGGATGGGAGAGCGAGGCGCTTTTTTTTTTTTTTTTTTTTTTTTGTCCGGCGGGGAGGGGAGGAACCGGGGTGCACATTTTTTTTTTGGTCCGGCGGGGAGGGGGGAACCTCGGCAGCCCGCCCGCGCAGCGGGGACGGGAGAGCGAGGCGCTTTTTTTTTTTTTTTTTGTCCGGCGGGGAGGGGAGGAACCGGGGCGCACATTTTTTTTTTGGTCTGGCGGGGAGGGGGGAACCTCGGCAGCCCGCCCGCGGCGGGGAAGGGGGAACCTCGGCAGCCCGCCCGGGCAGCGGGGACGGGAGAGCGAGGCGCTTTTTTTTTTTTGTCCGGATTTGATATCGGCTTATACTCGAGTCAATAACTTTTCCAGCTTTTTGTGGTAAAATTAGGTGCATCGGCTTATATTCGGGTCGACCTATACTCGAGTATATACGGTAATAGCAGATTTAAAGAGCCATCCTGCAGCAAAAAAACTTCAAGACCAGACTTCAAAGAGGAACTGCTGAGCTCCAGTTCATCTGCAAATTCAACACCATCAGGTCTGGACTTAATATTGACTGTGAATGGCTCGCCAATTACAAAAGCAGTTTCTCCTCTCTGGGTGTTCACACCTCCAGATCAGCTGCTGGAAGTGGGCCTCACCACTCCCCCTGATTGAATTTACCTTGCTTTCTTGCCTGTATATTTACACCTGCCTCTGGAGAATTCTACAACATCCATCTGATGAAGTGGGTCTTAGCCCACGAAAGCTCATGATCCCTAAGATCTGTTAGTTTATAAGGTGCTGCAAGACTTTTTGTCACTTTTGCAGATTCAGACTAACATGGCTACCCCTCTGATACTGTATCATTGTTATTTTAAGACAGAAAGACTGTTACTAGCCATCCATAAGCATCTGAGCCTTTACTGTCTTTTGTGTTGGTGGAATTAGTGGTAAAGGGCCTGGTCCAAAGCCCATTGAAATCAATTAGTTTTTCCATTCAGTTTGTGTTTCTTTTTTGATGTTTCTCTCTTCTGGTGAAAACAGGCTTTATTCCATTGAAGTCAACCACATTCTGTCTGCTTAGGTCAGATTTGAAGTTTGCTCATTCAGCTGTCCACTTTCACTGATTTTCAGAAGCTTAAGTTCTCCTGCAGCTTTAAAAACTTGTGTTGATGACAGTGCAAAGTTGCACCTTAGGAAAAAATGAAAGCCTGTGGTTATGCTCATATGATAAAAAAGTTTCCACTTTCAAGATTTCTCCGAAGTAGGCAATGGTTAACTGCCATGTTTGATCAGTTATCACCTTACCTACAGGCTCGGTGGAAAATCATTCAAATGTCTCTATCTGTGATCTAAGTTAAAGATCAAACCAGGAGTCTGAGCCTCATTCTGTGTGTTTTGTCAACCTGTGAAACCTGAGATAAGATGGTTTCTACAGACATTAAGCTCTGTGATGTATTCATAGAGAGATAACACCTTAAATTCAAAACTACCATCATATTTTCTTCCATCTGTTAGGGGAGGACATGTAGTAGATCAGGATTCTTTTTGATATTAGAAACATTTAACTTCAAAATGATGAGGCCAAATTGGTGGATTTTTCTTCTGACTACATCTAGTTTATTTTAACTATCATACAAGGTTGAACTCTAAAGTCAAAAAGAGCATTTTCCATTCTTCCAGGTACTCTCATGTATTGCAAATACTGAGCATTCCACAGCTATAATGCATTTACACCAGTGGTTTTATGTATGAATGTGCATTTCTCAGTGTAGGTTGCTCTGTTTTTACTTCCTCTTGAAATGTCATGGTCATGTATAGCTCTCCATCATTTATAAGGTGAAGTTGTATAGTTTTGCCTGGATTTGTGTATGAAATCCTTCAGTATTTGTACTTTGATTTTAATGTTTTAATTTAAAATATGATTATTATTACAAAATAATATTTTTTGGGAAGGATAGCTCAGTGATTGTGAGTTCAATCCTTGAGAAGGCCATTTAGGGATCTGGGGCAAAAAATCTTTCAGGGGACAGTACTTGGTCCTGCTAGTGAAGACAGGGGACTGGACTTGATGACCTTTCAAGGTCCTTCCAGTTCTATGAGATAGCTATATATCTATATGTTATAAATGTAAAACATTGCATTGGGGATTTTGCTGTCTCGTCAAAGTATATAACAAAAGGGTAGCAACTACAAAACGCAGAGATTAACAGAGGTGGGTGGTCAGAACAACTGAAAAGTTTTTAAAGTCAGCAATCATGTTGAATATAAATAGGTGTTGTGGTTCACACGCAAATAGGAGTCAATCCACTTTAAACTCTAGAATCAACGGTTGTAATCTCAGATGAATTGTGTGAAACGAGGCATGAAACTCACACTAAGAACAGTTTTACCTGGTTAATACCACAGGTTAGCATGGCATTAATAAATGTACAATGAGGGTATGTTGAATGACCACATCAGGAGCTAGGCTGTATGTCATAAACATGGGCCCAAAGGCCAGAGGTGCAGAGTACATTAAAAATGTCTTCAACAGTAGCATGTAAATTCGGTGGGAGGAGGAGAGTGGGGAATGCACAAACCAACCAGAAAATATTTCCTGACCAAACTTGATAGCCACAGTGTCTTGCTTCTTCAGCCTCCTATGTATGTGTTCAATATAGAGAATTCAGTATGCCAAGAACATTTAAAGATGAATGTTCTTGAATGAATGTCTCATTAGAGCAAGGGTTCCCAAACTTGGTTCATGGCTTATTCAGGGTAAATCCCTGGTGGGCCACGAGACGCTTTGTTTACCTTAGTGTCTGCAGGTACAGCTGCTTGCAGCTCCCAGGGGCTGCGGTTCACTGTTCCCAGCCAAAGGGAGCTGCAGGAAGAGGTGTCCTGGCACAAGCAGCTTCTTGCAGCTCCCATTGGCTGGGAAAGATGAACCGTGACCACTGGGAGCTACGAGCAGCCATACTTGCGGGCACTCAGGTAAACAAAGCATCTCACAGTCCACCAGGGCTTACCCTGAATAAGCCACGAACCAAATTTGGGAATCCCTGCACTAGAGGAAACTAAGCAGAACTTTTGAGAGTCTGAAGCAACTCTGAGACTCCACCAAACTCATTCTATACTGTCCCACACCTGCAAAATCAAAGATTCACCAGCACCACGCAGCTTCCCACAGCCCCGATTGGACCGGGACTGCGAACCGGGGCCAGTAGGAGCCATGGTCAGAAAACCGGCAAGTAAACAAACCAGCGGGGCCCACTAAGGGTGCTTACCCTGCAGTCCCACGTGCCAAGGTTGCCAATCCCTGTTCTAGACAGTAGGGATGCAACAAGGTCACCAGATATTTCAACTAGCATATAATATATGCAATAGATCTGTATAATCAAGAGATTCATTTCTGCATTAAAATATTAGATAAAGCACATATTTTATATTAAAGCACATTCTGTACGTAGTTAACCAAAATATCTATGACAGTCATGTTCACTTTTGGCTTTTCCACATGGATCCATTTGTTTAACATCAGTTATGATGTCAGTTATGTCAGTTATGATGTCCATTGTGTCAATAGATGTATGGCTGCTTACGGGAATCGTGGCATGTAAAAGGGTTTATCCTCAAAGGGCAATCCTGCTGTTTTTGCCACTTCCCATGCTCACAGAAGAAGACATGACTGATGACTCAGAATTAAATGTAACCCAGTGAGCTGTCAGTGACAGATATCCATTACATGCACTAGTACTAGTTCAAGAGGCAATGTTCTAATGTACTGTTCCCACCTCAGTAGCCTTAAATTGAGATTCTATGTTTTGCACTTTAAATATCCTGAGAGGCGTTGTGAGGATTAATGATTTAGCACAGATTAGTGTTTGTTTTATCTAAGAATAATGCAGTATTTTCTGCAGTTCTGTTTATTCACAAATTGCTAAAATGTGAAGATTGATACTAAATTGCTGAGGTTTATACGGACAATTTAAGTCCTACTGATCATTTGATATACTGAATCAATTAAGTAGTCAACCTTTAAAAAAATGTTTCCTTTTAAAAACGTATTAACCTAACTTACTGTAATGTCTAGTGTCACAGAGGTTCTTACTGGTTAAATGATCTTGTATTGTTGAAGCAGCACATTGCAAAAGTTTAAAGCGCATTTTTTACTCTCTTCAAGTTAACAATTTTGTAAGTCAAGTGTTCAAGACCTGAGGTTAATCATAATATATAGTGAAGGCCACATCCCTTCAGACACAAGCTTGCTACCTTTACACAAGAGCCATGGCCTGCATGATTTCCAAGGTCATACACTGTGTTAAAGAAAGCTAGCAGAACAGAATACTAAAGGGATTTTCATCAGCTCTTTTTTTCCTGAAGATCTCTGGGAAGTTTCCTGCTTTCTGGCACCACATGAATCTGCATTTGTACTTCAGTGACTGACAGTGTTGAAACCATAAACAGAGAGAGCATTTGTACAGCAAATGAAGTAGCAGCTAGGCCAAGAAGATGCCACATCAAGAATAGTTATTGACATTAGATCATGTAATATATTAGTTTACTCAATATAATTAGTAAGCCTTAGTTGATTACACTGATAATTTGCATGTGTAATTAATTATATATGTGTATATATATATATAAATATACGGCTAATCCACCCTGAACACACCCGATCCCATCTGATCTCGGAAACTAAGCAGGGTCGGGCCTGGCTAGTACTTGGATGGGAGACCTCCTAGGAATACCAGGTGCTGTGGGCTTAACATGGGCGTGGGGCTAGCAACTCCACCCCATAGGGAACCAACTTGCTACCGAAACACCAACACCAGAGATGGAGTGCTCTGTGGTTGATGGCCCATACCCCGCCTGGGGGGTGACGGGCAGAGAGAGAGAGATAACATTAATTTATGTTGATATTATAAATATCATATCAGTTATTTTTACTATTTCATGTCCTGGAGATGGGGCTATAATAGATTTGTTGATATCTTACAGGGATTGGCAACCTTTGGTATGCAACCCACCAGGGTAAGCCCAGGCCGGTTTGTTTACCTGCTGCCTCTCCAGGTTCGGCCAATCGTGGCTCGCACTGGCTGCAGTTCGCCACTCCAGGTCAATGCTCCCTCGCTTTTCAGGAGATTAAATTTATGTCCATCTTCTAAGTTACAATATAACATTCAGAAATATGTGGAAACCCAAATGAGATTCTGCATTAACCTGAACAGTAAAGAAACCTAGGGTTAGTTGGCATAACAACAGTGATGCATGCTCCAATTCAACACCAATATCTTAGTCTGAGGGAAAGGGCTGAATGTTTTGCTTAAGCCCCTGCTGCAGCATGTGAGTGGGAGGGAAAACACTGCTGCAGCAGGAGGAGACCCTGAATGACCATTTGCTTATCCCTTAGCTCAGTCTTAAAGAAGAGGTAGGCACAACTCCCCTCCTCTTACAAATCAGAGGGCTCCAGAGACCAACCTATGTCTTGGTCCAACACAAATTTGATCCACAATTGATTGGGAGAGGCAAGAAGCCCTTCATTCTTGGAAATCCCTAGCAAACCCTGCCCAGCCTGCCACTGCCCTACGATTCTGTTTGAAAGGGAGTGGGGGAAGGGGTACCTCTGGATGATGACGGATCTAAAATATATAAGTGATCTAAATTTCAGAAAGTGCTTATTGAGAACAATGGAAGCTGTTCATTGCTGAGCATTTATTTTTTTAAAACTAAGCTAAGCTCTTGGCCCAGTGGGGAGAGGGCACTGACCACTTCTGAAAATCAGTCCCTGAAGCTTACTACATTGTTACAGGGGTTTCAAAATTTCTTGCTCAGGCAAAATTACCCAGTAAAGTCCAAATTAATTTTAAAGACAATTGTTTTGCCTCAGTTAGGGCTTTAAGAATGTTCTGTGCCATTTACTGAGGAATACTGTAGCAAATCCCAAATGTAAATCTAATATCAACCTATATTTACAAAACCTGTCTGCTGAAAATACAGTACTTAGGCACAATTTAACATTCATGCCAATCTACAGCATTTGGAAAGAAGCCAAAGAGTTCCAGATTTTTGACTCTGCTTTTTAAAAAAAATGGTGTTTGTTTATTTTTAATTACAACTCATGACATCAAGGCAACAAAAGTGCAAAAAACTGTGACAGTGGGATATATGGGGGGAAAAGATAAGCTATGACTAAAGTGTATTTTCAAATAGGTTGTAATGCTTTGAAATAAAAACAAGATTACCATGAAAATTTAATATGCTGTGGCAAACACACTATTATTGTTCTGTACCTGAACAATAAGATTAGGAATATTTTCAAAGAAAGGCATTTTGTTGTTGTTGCTGTTGACATTCACAAAACACTGTAGCTATTATTTATATCAGTATTTAAGCAAGCTGAAATTCATATTCTTGGAAAGCCCGATCAGCTCTCATATTTTGCAATGAGCAACAGGCAACTAAATCAGTTTAACTCAAGGCTGCTTTGCTGTTGTGTGCTTCAATTTTGTTTGCTGGCCAACTAGTCAGAAATACCTTTCCCAGAACAAAATTGCATTCATAGTGTAACTTGAATAATCCTTAAATGTTGAAAAACACTGATGATATTTGTCATGCTGTCTGGAGTGGCTCACAACTGTGAATATTTACCTGAGGGCAGACAGTCAGAGGACTATCAAGGCAGACACCCCAAACTGGTGGGTTGTTCTATAATTGTATTTTATCAAGCCAATAACAAACGTGAGCTCCTGGATCTCTGAATCAGTCTTACCATGGAGTCACAGACTTGGACTCTCCAGTCTCTCTTTCTACTCAGACAAACTGAACCTTTTGATAAAATTTATTAAAACCCCAAATCACACCATCAGGTTGCTTCCAGTCCAAGAGACAAGCCACTTACCCCAGATCAATTGGTACTCCAGATCTTACACCAAAGACAATGCTGACAGCCAATTATGTAGTAAACTAACTATGGATTAATTAACTTAGAAAAGAACTAAGAGTTTAAAGCTGGTAAAATATAACAACAAGTAAATCACAGCTAATAGCTCCAAAGGGTGGCAGTAATGTGCTTAACTACCAGTCTACCAAATGTCTTTCAGAGCTAATAACTCTGGGGATCTGTCTTCTCATTCAGTTATTCTGTGCTGTTTGAATCCAAACAGAGGTGCAGGATCTTTCCTTGAATCCATATTTATAGTATCTTCATAAAGAAAGAATTATCTCTACCCATGTAGGCTTTTTCTTTGATGTGAGTGAGGGTTACACTTAGACTTTTGACCTCTGACCATATATATGATGACTAACTGCTTTGAAATTAGCATTTTCTGTTAAAGTCCTTAAATCCTTCATTATCATTTCACAAGATTTCTTTGATGGGTAATTTAACAAGGGTATTTACCATACAAGTGTTTGCTATTGGATTATGACAGGAACAGATAAGCAAAAGCAATACCAGTAAAATTCCACTTGTTTTCATGAAGTTGAAACATCTGAATACAAATCTACACAAGTGAATTGACCTGAATATGACCTGGTCAGCCGGTGTCACATACTATAACACCATGAAAGGCATGAGAAATTTTCTGCACCATTTTCATATGTGAAATGATGCTTTAGCAGGATGAGCTGTATAGAATCTCCTGCACGGGGTTACTAAATGGGCCTGTTTCAATGACACTTTAAACAGCACAAAATATGCTGGGTTTTTTTAAAACTAAAACTCAGCCCAGATTTTTTAAAAAAAGAGTTGTGGGAACCTGGCCTACTCCATAGATTTACATAGGTGGTTTCAGTTGAATTTCGATTTTTGTGTTCATCTGAAACTCAGGCATGCAGCACAAATACATGTACATCAGGAATGAGATAAATTGAAAGGAATTCTGTAAACTACGGAGTTTTGCAAAGTTCTAATGATAATCAAGGATTGAATATATGAAGAAAAGTTTTTATTTCAATTTGACGAAAAATGACAGTGAAACTAATACAACGATAGGACTGGAAGGGACCTCATGGAAAGACTAGTATTAGCTAGACCAGGGGTCTCAAACTCAAATGACCACGAGGGCCACATGAGGACTAGTGCTTTCACCCGAGAGCCACATCTTTGACATGCCCCCTTGCCACCCCTGCCCCCTCCACACTACCCCTCCCATGAAGTCCCGCCCTTGCTATGCCTCTGAGTGTGCCTAGCCCCTCCCTCCCAGAAACTGCTAAGCCACCAGAGAACTGCCTAGGGGTAGGAAGAGCAGCGCGAAGCAGCATGCTGGGAGCGGGGAAGGGGGAGGGTTACCATATTTCAACAATAAAAAAGAGGATGGGGGTGCCCTTGCCATTCCCCCCCACACTATCCATTCCCTCCCACTTCCCCTCCTGAATGCCCCCCTCAGAACCACCGACCACCTCTTCTCCTTGTCCCCTGCCTGCCCCCTCCTGGGACCCCTCCCACCCTAACTGCCTCCCTAGGATCCTACCCCTTACATGTCCTCTGCCTGCCCTGCCCATTATCTACACCCCCACCCCGAGATAGACCTGGCCCCTCCCTCCCAGAAACTGCTATGCCGCCAGAGAACTGCCTGGCAGTAGGTAGGCAGCAGGAAACAGTGTTTGGGGGGGTGAGAAGGGGGGGGTGAGGGGGGAGGCAGTGGAGAGCTTAGCAGCCCCAGAAAACAACTAGGGGAGGTGGGGGGTGGGGGTGGAGGAAGCTTTGCAGGCCACAGGGAAGGGCTCAGTATGAGCCATACACATCAGGTATGAGCTAGACTAGACCAGCGGTCGCCAACCAGTGGTCCGTCAGAAAATTTGGGTGGTCCGTGGGGAAATTTCGGGGCGGGGGGGAGGGGAAGGGAGGCAAGCGGCGGGAGCAGTGTGCTGTGGCGCGGCGCCGCGAGAGTGTGCCCCTGTGGGGCGGGGAGGCAAGCGGTGGGAGCTCCCGCCCCCTGCCTGCACGGACCGTGGTGCAGTGGCGCGGCGCCGCGAGAGTGTATGGGGCGGGGGTGGGGTGAGGGAAGCGGCGGGAGGCCCCCCCCCCCCGCCTGCCCAGAGCAGGGTGCAGCGGCGCAGCGCCGCGAGACTGTGCCCCTTATGGGGCGGGGGGGGGGTGAGGGAAGCGGCGGGACCCCCCCCCCCGCCTGCCCAGAGCAGGGTGCAGCGGCGTGGCGCCGCGAGACTGTGCCCCTATGGGGCGGGGGGGTGAGGGGCGCGGCGCCGTGAGACTGTGCCCCTATGGGGTGGGGTGGTGAGGGGCGTGGCGCCGCGAGACTGTGCCCCTATGGGGCGGGGGGGGGGGGGTGAGGGAAGCAGCGGGAGCCCCCCCCGCCGAGAGAGAGAGAGAGAGAGCGAGCCTCCAGCTACCGCGGCCGCTCCTGCGCCCCTCCCATCCTCCCGCTCGAGCAGCACGGCATCGCAGCCCCCCCCCCAGCTGGAGGGGGGGGCGGGGCTGCGGTGCCGCGCCGCTCGAGGGGGGCGGGGGACTTTAGTGGTCCGTGAGCTCTAAAAGGTTGGCGACCGCTGGACTAGACCATACCTGACGTGTGATTTCCTAACCTGCTCTTAAAAATCTCCAATGATGGAGATTCCACAACCTCCCTAGGCAATTTATTCCAATGCTTAACCACCCTGACAGGAAGTTTTTCCTTAATGTCCAGTCTAAACTGCCATTGCAGCAATTTAAAGCTCATTGCTTTTTGTCCTATCCTCAGAGGTTAAGGAGAACAATTTTTCACTCTCCTCCTTGTAACAACATTTTATGTACTTGAAAACTGTTATCATGTCCCCTCTCAGGTTTCTCTTCACCAGATTAAACAATTCCCTTTTTTCAATCTTCCGCCATAGGTCAGTTTTGTTAATCTTCTCTGGACTTTCTCTAATTTGTCCACCATCTTTACTGAAATGAGGGGCCCAAAATTGAACACAATACTTCTGTTGAGGTCCAATTAGTGTGGAGTAAGGCAGAAAAATTACTTCCCTGTTTCTTGCTTATAAGACTCCTGCTAATACATCCCAGAATGATAGGTTTGTCTATTTTTTTCCCAAGTGTTACACTATTGACTCATATTTATCTTGTGATCCACTATGACCCCCAGATCCCTTTTTGCAGTACTCCTTGCTAGATAGTCATTTCCCATATGTGTACAACTGATTGTTCCTTCCTAAGAGTATTCATCCTTATTGAATTTCATCCTATTTAATTCAGACAATTTCTCTGGTTTGTCCAGATCATTTTGAATTTTAATCCTGTTCCCCAAAGTGTTTGCCATGCCTCCTATCTTGGCATAATCCGCAAATTTTAGATGTGTACTCTGTATGCCATTACCTAAATCATTGATGAAGATATTGAACAAAACCAGAACCAGAGCTGATCCCTTCAGGACCCCCACTCATTATGCCCTTCCAGCATGACTGTGAACCACTGAGAACTACTCTCTGGGAATGGTTTTCCAACCAATTTTGCAACCACCTTATAGTAGCTCCATCTAAATTGTATTTCCCTAAACCATGTTAAAAATGTGATGTAACATAATAAGCAAGTTTGCATCACTGTTATGACACAAACAACCTGCACATTCTCATGGTGTATATTGAACCTTCACTTGCAACATTTGGATTCGGTTCAGCAGAACCTTACAGGGCAGAAAGGTTTTCAAATGGCTTGTCCAGCCTTAGTGATTTGTAGGCTCATTTGATGCCTTAATCATATGTAGATTGTTGCATGCTTGCCCTCAAATGGGTCTGAAATCCATGATGTCAAGATCTAATGGATTTGTGAAAGGACAGAATGTTGCTCACACAATGATACATGGTTATATATTATGCAGACGTTTAAGTTTTGCTGTAGCCACTGCAAAAATTTAGTTGCTGATTAATTTCTGATACTTGTACATTCCTGACCTACTTTCTTTTTGGACCATTTCTCACTGCTTCAGAGTGGCAATGGTATCTGGTAATAATGTCTGTTTAGAATAGTCTCAGTTATTAATAAAGTCTCCAGAGAAAAAGTCACTCATTTAAAAATACAAATATTTTAAAAAGTGAATTTGGTGCTGACAATATGTGATATATAAAAGTAACATCCTCTATTCTCCAACCATGAATAGCAGCCAGTATACTGTTTTAGACAGACTTCTTCTAAGACTTGTCTACCATAGGAATTTTTTGCTAAAATCACCCACTATTTTTAACACTGAGTTGGATTTATCATCATTTTAGGCACCAGTGATTTACACACTTCTTCTGGGCATAATTAGATGGGATTACCTAAAACATCAATGGCTGCCTGGAACCCTGTTTACCTGAACCTGTAGTAGCAACAGTGGGGAAATAGTTAGCAGAAATGCCTAGTGAAAACACCACCTAAGTGGGGAAAAAAATAAGTTAGCCTCCATGATAAGACTGCCATCATGTGGACCAATTAACGTCCTTTGGGATACTGGTAGTTGTAACAGAAACACCTATTGTTTAGTTACTTTGGTGGGAAAGCTTTTGATCAGTATTGACCTGAGATAGATTTGAACTTGCACCCAGTCTGGATCCCATCCCTTAAGCCATTGAAACAGATGAGTGGAGTATCAGTTTTTCAAAACTCAGTACTTTGACATCTATACTTTCCTTTTTTTTCTTATTTGTTTTTTTAAAAATCTCTAAGGTTTAGAACACATGGAGTAACTTATTTCAAATGTGCATTGTCGGGATGTTTGCAGTAGATGCAAAGTGAGTGTTTCAAGCTATGATTTTTAACTCTTCCCATCTTCTAAAGATATATGTGGTATTTTTTTAAAAAAAAACAGCAACAAAAATAACAAAACCCAAAGGAAAACCCTTTGTCTGTCACTCCTAATTTTCTTAGCATTATGTCCTAAGATACATTTAGGAGCACATACTCAAGGCATCTGAGGAAAAAGACATAGTTTATATTGGGAAATGTTGCTCAATCTTAACTATGATGATGCTCTAAGGCTCACTCTTACAATTACGCAGACAGGTTTTGTAATTAGAAAAGTGAAAAGTGCTAACAAGCTAGTAGAGTGTATGTGTATGCATGAAATACAGCTAAAAACTTGCATTGAGATCATAAGGGCTTACCATCCATGACCAGAATGTTTTAGGTGTGCTGGACGCTGATCATAAAGCTTGTTATTCAGCATAGACTGATCCCATCTGGAGGAAAACTGCACTGAAATACTGTAATTAGTGACTATACAGATGAGATGGAACAATGATATTGAGAGCTCCTTGGCTGCCAACAGTTAGACTTAACTTAGAGTATGTCTTCACTACAGCAGTAGGTCAATTTCCCTTAAGTCGATTTTCTAAAGTAGACTTTATAAAGTCGACTTAGTGCGTCCCCACAAAACACAGCAGGTCGACAGTGTCTGTCCTAGAACTTTTGCAAGGGTCGACGTAGCCAGCATTGCACTGCAGGTACATATCCCACAGTGCCGGGAGTCCCCAGCAGGCACCACCTTTCGGGGCAGCCAGGAACACTCCCCAGGGGACCCCCCCCCCGCCCGAGCAGCCCCGCAGACCCCCCGTGCCCGCCCGAGCAGGTCCGCGCCAGCTCCCCCCGCCTGAGCAGCTCCACGGACCCCCCCATGCCCGTCCGAGCAGCTCCGCGGACCCCCCGTGCCCGCCCGAGCAGCTCCGCGCCGGCTCCTCCCCTCCCCCGCTGGGGCAGGCTGGGGGGGAGCCGGCGCGGAGCTGATGGGGGGGGGGTCCGCAGAGCTTCTCGGGAGGGCGGGGGGAGCCGGCGCGGGGCTGCTCCGGCGGGCACGGGGGTCCGCGGAGCTGCTCGGGCGGGCGGGGGGGTCCGGCGCGGGGCTGCTCGGGCGGGCGGGGGGAGCCGGCGTGGGGCTGCTCGGGCGGACAGGGGGGAGCCGGCGCGGGGCTGCTCGGGCAGGCGGGGGGAGCCGGCGCGGGGCTGCTCCGGCGGGCGGGGGGGTCCGGTGCGGGGCTGCTCCGGCAGGCACGGGGGTCCGCGGAGCTGCTCGGACTGGGGAGCTAACGGGCATTGTGGAAGGTCGGAGGCTTAAAGTCACATGCATCCTCACTAGTTCACAATCGACCCAGAGAGAGGTCGATTTCAGCTACTCCTCTCGTTAGGGAGGAGTACAGAAGTTGATTTTAAGGTCCCTTTAAATCGACTTTAAGGGCATGCATGTGAGGACGGGTACAGGCTTAAATCGACTTTACCTTGATAAAGTCGACGTTAAGCCCTAGTGGGGACCAGGCCTTAGTGAGGATAAGAAACAAAACAAAAGCATAGTGGTCCTTGATGTTATTCAGCAAGGAAAGTTCAGTATGGTTTGGATGGTCAACAAGATTGACAAAGGGAGGGGAAGGCTGCATGGGGAGGTGCTTGGAATGTTGCATGCTCACAATAGTTTCTTATTTTGGGTGCCTGGTGTGTTACAGTGGATCACATTTTGGGCTGTGGGGAAAGGAAAAATGGTCTTGAGGTTAATGCACCAGAATGGGACTTGGGAGATCTTGTGTATTATTCATGGCTCTACCATAAGTTTCCTGATTGATCTTTCATGAATCGTATAGGTCCATATGCCTTGGTTCCCCATCACTGAAATGGAGATAATGCTTGCTGACCTCAGAGTTTTGAGAATAATTCCACTGATGTTTGTGAGGTGCTCCAATATTACAGTGATGAATTCTATAAAAAATCCTGTAGCTGAAATCTTTCTTCTTTCACTGGACAACTTCAAAAACTAAGCTGTTGGCTAAGTAGCTACCACTCTCATTCTTGATGCTGTAAAATGTATCTTCAGCTGACCAATCAGCTAGGAAAAACCTGTCCCATATCTATCTAGGTACTCTTATAAGACCCTGACATGACAGTGGAATGGAAGCAGCCATAATGGATTGTGTATTCCTGTTAGTATGAGGAATCATTATTTTAACTACCATCAGGTTTCTTTGTTGTATAACCCTAGAGGCCTTTCTTGGAATTGCAGATGCTTCTGTTTAGCTGAGTCATACCTTAATGTTTCTTAACTATTTTATATGGTCTTGAAGAGAAGGACTTTTACTGACTCCCTAATTTAGAGATCTCTTTTCCTCACCCACATTGCCTTATGCTGCCCTTTTAATTCACAAATATTGAAAGAAAATACTTTCTTGTGTTGCTGTAAGTCCTGCTAGTGTCATCGTCTCCTGTTTTGGAAATACAGAACTCTGAATGTGGTTGTTTGGAGATAAATGGAGGACGTTAACAGATTTGCTTGTTACTTTAGGTTACACTCATTTATAAGGGTTATTCTTCTGGAGTGGGGGCATGTTCTGTAATTCTACCTATGTACTGCTTGTGTCACTTGTGTTCTTATACGGAGCTCTACTTCTCCCTGCTGCAAATTCCCTCCCATGACGCTATCCTGCAGGACCTAGGTTTCCCAGGGCTGGATTCTTCCAGCCCCAGAATCAGACGAACACATACACACACAGACACACACAAACATTAGCAGGCACATCTGAGATGACCGGCTTAGTCAGCACGTCCAAGCTGACCCTTTATATGTCCTTGAACTCAGTAAGCTGGGTCGAGCAGCACTTCCTTATTGTCACCCTCATATGCCATGGACACAGCACCAGAATAGAGACGGCCTGAGCAGGCTGGGTCGAGTAGCACTTTCAATCTTTCACCCTCACCACTCTGTGATACTTGAATTGACTGGGATTTCCGGGTGGTGGTAGTAGCTGAGGGTCTGAAATGCTGGAGACAGGCAGAGCTCCCAGCTTGATCAGTCAGGAGAAGATGAATTCCCAATGGAACTAATGCAGGTTTTGGATCCAGGCATCAGAACACTTGTGGGTACGGGTTTTTGTAGGGAAAAAACAATAGTTCAAGGGAGAACATTATATTTGCTTATGGGTAAACTGGTGGCTCAAGGGAATACAACAAAGTTGCTTTGTTCAGACTAGCCCAGGGATTGGCAACCTCGGCACACAGCACCGAAGGGTAAGCACCCTTAGCGGGCCCCACCAGTTTGTTTACTTGCCGGTTCGCCGATCGCAGCTCCCACTGGCCATGATTCACCATCCTGGTCCAATGGCCATCCTGGCCAGCACTGTGTTGCTTCCCATAGCCCCCTTTGGACAGTGGGAGCTGTGATTGGTGATCCGGCAAGTAAACAAACTGGTGGGGCCCGCTAAGGGTGCTTACCCTGTGGTGCTGAGTGCCAAGATTACCGATCCCTGGGCTAGCCAATAGGAACTGACCATTCGTGGCTATGGGTGGTGTTCTTTCGAGGGAGCTCACAATAGAATTAGGCACCTTCAGGATTTTGGATACCAATAAAGGATTTATTACTAGAATTGGTCTGCTAACTAGTGAGCTGGGTGTGTGCAGGTGTGGGTTCATTAACATCTGGAGCTTATCATCGTCATGGAGTGCTTTCCTACTTTTCTGATCCCAGAGTTCAGTTGCAGTTCTTGCCTTGGAATCTCTGTTCTCCATTCTCTGTGCTAATGGAGATGCCTCCCTCTCCCATCTTTGATGCAGATGAGTCTAGGGGATTTTCCTTAATCCTGTCACCCTTGTCCAGAGGGGTTTAGGTGGGTCTCTCCATTCCTTTTCACATCTTTTTGTAACTCTTTCTTCTGATCATCTTTGGTTCAAGCAGAAGCTTGGGGTGGGTCTTTCGTGAGTCAGACAGGCTGGGTACTGTGCCCTGGTTCCCCAAGAACACAGTTATAGGCAACAAGGAAAATATATTAAGTTATATTTGTTTACAATTGAAATGTATTTTGTTCATCTTTAAGGAAAAAGAATCTGCTAGCAATACTGATTACACAGTATATTCAGAGAATCAACTACAGAGTGATAAGATAAACTAATTGGTATATTTTGATGTAAAATTGACCTAGTCATAAAACACTGAGAGCTAAATCCTCAGGTGGTATAAATTGGCAAAGGTCATTGACTTCAATGGAACTACACTGGGATTGCAGCATGTGGAACATATTAAAAGACAAAAATGTCAAGCTTATTTGATACCAAATTAAGCAGTAATTCAAAAATATGGGTTCAATCAAGCATATAGGTTGACCAAATACAATGAATAAAAAAGGAGCCCAGAGGAGGAGACTGATTATCTTGTACAATTGTTTTCAAATGGCTAATATGAGCAAATGCACAATTAGTAGTGTTTTGTCTAGATTTTCTCCATGTCATAATGAATACAGGACCAGTGCTGCTAGTATTGACTTTAGTCAAACCAGGACTGGGGGCATTAGAATCTAAAGGCTTCCCAAGCTCAGCACTAAGATTGTGAATCTATCCTGGATCCCATAGCATCTCAAATCACTCAAAATGCCCACTACTATAATTCAGATTTTGAAGGAAGATGTCCTTATTTTAAGTTATTTCCTCTCTTGGGTTGTTTTAGTTGCCCCCAGTGTCTGAGAATCATAGAATCATAGAATCTCAGAGTTGGAAGGGACCTCAGGAGATCATCTAGGATGTAGTGTTATTTCATTATACACTCAATATTATAATCATGCTGCTTTTATGAAAAAAACTCACGTTATTCCATAGTCACTAGCTGGTAAAAAGGGAAGTTTGCAACTTGCAATATTGTGTGACTCATGAGGAATTACTATATAATTTTCTGGTCACAGTTCACAAATTCAGCTTACTTCCTTAGTTGAGAATTGTTTAAAAATCAAGATTGCTTGTTAACCATTTCAAGTGTGTCCTGTGCAAATATTTTGGCCAGATTCTTAGTCTAGTAATTTGAGATAACATCTAATCCTGGCTCTGACTCACTCTGTTCCATTGAGCAAGGCATCTAACCTTAGTTTTCCCTTCTATAAAATTGTTGTAGTAATCAGCTACTCCACAGATGTGTTCTGTGAATCCTAGTTAATCACTGTAATTTCAAACCTATGTTATAAATGCTAAGTGTTAGTATAATTAAATAAAGAGACAAGGTGGATGAGGTAATATCTTTTATTGGCCCAACTTCTTTTACTGAGAGAGACAAGTTTGTGAGCCACACAGAGCTCTTCCTCGCTATGTGTAGCTTGAAAGCTTGCCTCTCTCACCAGCAGAGGTCCAGTAAAAGATTACCTCACCCACCTTGTCTTTCTAGTCACCAGTAAAAGATTACCTCACCCACCTTGTCTTTCTAGTAAGCTTGGATCAACGTATCTACAACAAAAATGGATAGCATAATTAAATAGACTTTTATCATTCTGGAAAGAGTGGGAAAGTTTTAAGATACACACACTGATTGTGTAGGTTATATGTTCACACTGTTTGCTGACCTCAATGGATGATTCAGTTGTCAGTAACGAAAGCCAGGAATACTTGTAGCACCTAGAGACTAACGAGTTTATTTCAGCATAAGCTTTCGTGAGCTATAGCTCACTTCATCGGATGCATAGAATGGAACAGAAGTAAAATGCATTTATACACAGAGAAAGAAAGAAAAATTTAAAAAAAAATTAAAAAAAACAATTGTACATTAGCATACCAACTCTAAGAGGGCTGTTAAATGTAGATGGTCCATTATCACTAGGAGAAAAATACACCTTTTGAAATGGAGATCTGTCGTCAGTAACTCAGGAAATGCAATTAATTACTGTAATGGCACTGTTAACCAGGGGCTTAACAGAAGTTCAGATTGGTTCTCTCATTACAGGTTCAAGAATAGCAGCCGTGTTAGTCTGTATCCGTAAAGAAAGCGAGGAATACTTGTAGCACTGTGAGCTATAGCTCATGAAAGCTTATGCTGAAATAAACTAGTTAGTCTCTAAGGTGCTACAAGTATTCCTGGCTTTCTTTATGGATACAGACTAACACGGCTGCTATTCTTGAACCTGTCAATTGTTAGTGTTCTGTTCCCTGCTTTTCTTAGCATAGTTCCCAAAGGTTTCTGTTGTTCAAGACAAGATTTGTATGTCATCCCTTTAACATGGCAAGAAATACATGAAAGTGCTTTCTAATGGGAAGCTTACTTCACAGATGAGCTCATGGAAACTTCTGAACCTCCACTCTCCTGCATGCCTTCTTCCCTGGGTTGCTGTACGGGGTTAGAAAAAAGTGCTGCAGGAGTCTATTTTTTAAAGATAGAGAACAGGAAAAAAAAGAGCACTAATCAGCATGTCCTGTGCTCTTCTTTGTAGTCCCAGCGCCGTGTTACGTTTCACCTCCCTGATGGCTCCCAGGAAAGCTGCAGTGACAGTGGTCTAGGAGACCATGAGCCTGTTGGTAGTGGAACCCTGATCTCACACCCTCTCCCTCTGGTTCAGCCACAGGACGAATTCTACGACCAGGCCTCACCGGACAAGAGGACTGAAGCTGATGGCAACTCTGACCCCAACTCTGGTGAGTTGACTGTCAAGGCTTTGGTAGTCTTAGAGGTTTTTGTTTGTTTTTGTTTTCACTTTAAAAAAAAAACAACTTCTAAGCTTCAGAGATGTGGAGCATGTGCCCGGATATTTAGTCACAGCAGTTCAGAGGATTTTACAGCATGTTTAATTAGTTGCCTGAAATACCATGTAGCAATATTGATTGTTAAACAGAAACACAAGTTTAAAAGAATTGTGCTCATTTGGGAAACATATATAGACAGACTACATGATGAGTCAAAAAAACAAGAAAGAAGGAAGTTCTACAAGGTAGCTTGCTTGTCTTTGTTGTCATTTGCGGTGTTGTATAGTATTTACCTATGCACTTTCTTCTTACAATGATGCTTCTGTCTTTACTGTGGGATGGGGTATGAAATCATCCTAAATACTTATTGGAGATCAAAGAAACAATGAGTTGTGGGTCATATTTGTAATTGAACGACGTTAGAAATGGAGCAAATTAGAGTACATATAGTTTTCTGGCTAGTCTGCATATAGGTACTACCTCTTTCTAGTAACTGTCACACTGAGCCTTTCTGCTTGCAAAAATAAATGGAAATTCTCCATTAGCTTGAGATGGTGGATATGAGTTTTATCTATGATGTTCCAATGGGCAGTTTGGCTGGCAACCACCACGTCTACATGTATGGGAAGCCATTTTTTCCTTTTAATTTTAATTGATTTGTACAGTATATTGGAATTACAATGCTTGCATCCTGCACTGTAGATGCAGCTCAGCAAGTGATAATGGGCGAATCATGCATCTGAACTGAGGACTCGACAGGTAATGTGACGAGAGCTCATTGGGAATTTTTTGACAAAGTGTTTTGTCATTGGAAAATGCTGATTCGTCAGAACCTAAACTTTTCACAGAAGCATATTGGTTTGACAAAACTTTTGCTGGAAACATTTTGCAGGGTAGAGAGAAAGACAGACAGACAGACACTCCCTATAATAAGCAATAGTTTAAATTAAAGCTGAGATTTGAAGCTGGGCCTCGGATTTCATAGGCAAGCACAATAACCACTGGGCTATTGGCTATTCAGGGGTTTATGAAATCTCTGTCTCTGCCACATACATGTTTGTTCTCGTTGTTGTTGATTTTCTTCTTTAAAACTGTTGAAAGGTTTTGGTCTTGTTTAGCAAAAACAAATTCCCAGAGCTTGAAATTTTTCACAAAATGGAAATGTTGTTTTCTGGACAGCTCAAACTGTGACCTTAAGTCTACAAAAACACAAGGATCTGTAGTAGTACAACAGCTAGGAGCAGAAAATGTATATAGTATATGTACATATGAGCTGTTTATCTCTATATAGCATATAGCATAAAAAGTCCATTAAACAAAGCTGGCAAAGAGCAGGATTCATAAACTCTGTACAAAGGTCTTACATGGGAGTTTTTTGGCATTAGCAAATAGGTGTCAACTGCTCCATACAATCATGCAGTATTAATTATCAAATGATCTAATTCACCAAAGTTGGCAGATGTGTTTAAAGCTCATATGAATATCTCTGTTTCAGTGATATCTGTAACTGATGTGATTATATACAATTTAGCCTTTGGGGACACTAAATTCATGCTAAATCTATGAGAAACTAATGGTCAAGCTGTATTGAAGGTTAGTGAGCCATGGGAATTTAGCTTCTTATACTAATTATTTTATCAGACTGAATGAAAACATTCATTTATATAGTGTCTTATATATCTCATCAGATCTTACATGCTAAACAGAGTGTAATAATTTGCACAGCTATCACCCCAGGAAACCTAGGTGCATGAGGAAATGGCAATGGTGATTATGGAGATTCTGCTCTTAACTCTTGAGTCCTTACTGAGTTATTGCCCACACAACCAATGAAGTGGTCACTGTGTGGCTGGAGATGCCTATTTTTTTAAATTATGAAATGTGAAATAGAGTTTGTAACTGTTTATGGGCCTGAAAGATCCCACGGCAGCTTTACATGAGTAGAAGTTCTACCCAGCATTAGGGCAAAATTAGAATGTGAGTAATTACATTCTGCCTACCTAAATTACTGATGTTGTGTCAAGGGGATATGGTAATCTTTGACACTTCCTGTCTTAATCTGTAGTGTATTATTGCTGTGCAATGTTAAAGAGTTACTTCATTCAACCCTAGAGGTAGTTTGATTTGAGTGGTTGTTGAAGTGATTCCTACTGTAGTGTGCATGGTTTAAAAGCATTGTAAATACTTTGGGATGACATTTGCAGTTATGTAGTGGGGGGAAAAGGGAGTCCTTAGGGAGAACCCCTACTGTTACATTAATGAAACACATGCATTGGATTAAATCTTTAAAAATACAGAGAAACAGTTAGACAAGCTTTGTGATTTCTTTGTAATCCTAATACTTACTGATATCTGTGTTCAAAAGAAAAAAGTGGACCCATTAAGACTATGTGGGGCTTTATGTTCCTCTCTCTTTCACCACACCCATGATTTACACTGGAACAAAATGCTCAAAAAGAGGGTGTAATATGTTTCCAAATCAGAATGGTCATATTTATATTCACTTTACAGAAGATATAAGGAGGTGAAAAATGAGGGTTTTTAAAAAGAAATTTGTGACTTTGACGTCAGTCTGGAGGTGTTATAAATACGGACCCTCGAAAAACAAAACTGTGTAATAATAGTTACAAGTTAGTTTTATTTTTGAGACCTTATCTCACCTCAAAAATAGCTTTGAGTAGGATGTTGGACTGGATCAGGGATTGGCAACCTCGGCACGATCCCTCCCCCTCCCCCCCCCCCAGGGTAAGCACCCTTGGCGGGCCTGGACAGTTTGTTTACCTGCCGCGTCCACAGGTTCGGCCGATCGTGGCTCACACTGGCTGCGGTTCGCCGCTCCGATCCAATGGGGGCTGCGTGCTAACGTTGCCGATCCCTGGACTAGATGACCTCCTGAGCTCCCATCCAACCCTGATATTCTACAATTATATGATTCTATGATCAATATTCAGTATTTCTTTAATAAAAAGCCTCATTATCCATTGCCCTTTCTCTTGTATAGTCATAAAAATAAATAACACTATCATGTGTATTTATACATATTATAAAGGTGTAATAATTTCACTAATAATGGGTAATTTGTAATAAAAATTGTCGGTAGGTTGGTTAGTTTTATGGGGGGGGGGGGTGTTGAGAGAGACTGCCTGAATACTATATTTTTTTCCAAAGTTCCTTATTTGTGTTATAAATAACACATTTGATTTTGAAACTCCAATTAACTTTTCTCTATTTACAATGTGTATTTGTTTATTTATGTATTCATTTATTATTTCTCTTCAGGTGGCAATGAGAGCAGACTAGGCAATTTCATTTTTTTTTAGTCAGTTTCTAGTATCTAATTTCATGTGAGTGTTCCTGTGCACAAGTACTGCTGCAAACATAGTGTTGTAAATATTACAGAGCAAAGGTAGTGTTGTAAATATTGTTGTGCTCTTAAACTGTTTCAACAAAAATGAAAAGAAGAGTAATCATGGGACTATTTGTATTGATTGTTTAATAATGTATCTGTATCAAAAATTACATGTGGGGCCAAACTTGTCCTTCACTAGCTATTCTAATGCAAGGTGTGTTCAGTTTGTTGAAGCAAGATGCTATTTCTGCCTGGAAAGACTTGTTAAATGGTGAGAACCATTCTGGTGAATTACTTTAATATTCTTGTGAATGGTATGCTTTTATTGTTGTACACCATAATTTTATGTAAATAAAGATGTAGCCATTGTTTCCTGATAGTGGTATGTTGCTGCTTTAATTAAGTTTGAATGGGGAGGGTGGGGGGGAAAGGGCCAGGTTTGGACAGCCTGCAATGTTAAAGTATGAGTTAAATATTCTCATAGCTGAATCATCTACTGCATGAGAAACTCATTGTTATGTTTGGTAAGTGTTGCCAGCCTATGAAGAGACAAGGGAGTTACAATTACACTTGTCTAATGAAAAGGACATACACAGCCAGAGAAAATTCTCCCAGCTAATATTAAAGACAGCAATCTCTCATGATGGGAGGGACTGAAAGGAAGAGAGATTACAAACACTAGTTCTGTTAGCTAAATATTGTCACAATGTTTATTAGGGGAGGGCAGATAGGAGAGACAGGACAAATAGAAAATAAATAAATTAGCACTTTAACCAGGATCTGTATAATTGAAGATTGGTTTAGAACACTTAACCTGTCTACTTTGTGTAGGCTCACATTGTCCAGCCATGGCAGAAGAAAAAACGGAGGCAATGGATTTAGTTTAATTAGTCTGAAATTTTATTCACTTAAGATATCTGGGTGTAACCAGCCACAAATTGTACAGTGCAGGTTATCATACTTTCCTTAATCATTTCCACATAATCCCCAGCCTGATCCCAGCCATCCCATAGCTGGGACCCTGCCATCCTCTCCTTTTGAGAGGGTTAAGGGGGCTAAAAAAGGAGGGGGCTTCCTTTTCTTTACATCAGGTGTGGGCAAATTTTTTGGCCCAAGGGCCACATCGGGATTGCAAAATTGTATGGAGGACTGGGTAGGGATGGATGTGCCTCCCCAAACAGCCTGGCCTCACCCCCTATCCAACCCCCTCCCACTTCCAGCCCCCTGAGTGCCCCCCTCAGAAGCCCCACCGCATCTAACCCTCCCTGCTCTTTGTCCTCTGACCACCCCCTCCGTAGACCCCCTCAACCGTAACTGTCCCCCCCAGGACCCCACCACCTACCTAACTCCCTCTGCTCCCTATTCACACCCTTGCCCCCTGACAGACGCCCAGGACTCCCACACCTATCCAACCCCCCTTCCTTATCCCCTGACCACCCCCGCAGAACCTCCACCCCATCCAACCACCCCCTGCTCCCTGTCGCCTAACTGCCCCCGGAACCTCCTACTCCTTAACCATACACCCAGGCCCTGGCCTCCCAGCCCCGGCCCCCTTACCATGCCTCTCAGAGCAGCGTGTCCGTCAGCCATGCGTCCTGCCAGCGCTAGACTCGCTGCCCCACAGGAGTTCATACCCCCGTCCCCTTACCTTGCCGCTCAGAGCTAGTTTATGTATTTTTGACCCAATCTGTTTCTAAATGAAGAATATTTTTGTATTTAAGACTATTCATTTCATTTCTCACCCTTCCTAAGAAAGCTGTTAAAAGGAAAAATAGTTCCAAAGGTTTCAGTTGTTGCCAGATTTTATCGCTCAATATGTCAGATACGAACCTGCAAAATCACCAAATTGCCCTAAAGTCTAGTATAAATTGCATATTACCAACATGTCTTTATTGCATCTATTCTGCTTGCTTTGTGGCTTTTTGATGTGTTTATTACAAAGTGTAATGTTAACAGAAACATCCTGTTTTATGACCTGTTGATGTTAAGAGAAGAATTTGATGTGTTTTAATCTGGATTGTTTCTTCTATAGTTCAGCAGACAGGTGCTCAGTGTTGTTTTCTTGCTAGTACAGTTTTGATTTTCATCAGCATTAAACGAGCCCTTATTAGTTAAGGATCCTGCTTTCACTGCTTTTTTTAGTAAAGGGTGCAAAGCACTATCATTTAAACTGGAATTGTTAGCCCGTCTAATGGTTACATTCAATATAGCTAACAGTATGATAGAATTGTATGAAGGAAAAATGTGCCTCCTAGTGTAAAGAAGGTGAAATGTGTACTTTCATGAACTTGCTTGATGAAATTACATTTTGATAGCTGCAAGCTTTGGATGTGATTCATTCTCCCTGAAAGAGATAAAGAGAAATAGCATACATCTAACAGAGTGTGGGAACTGCTCTGTGGAGAAAGCCTATTCTACATTTCAGATGTGCATGTGTGATAATTCCAGTAGTGTGGAAATAAGTATGAATTGGAAAGAAAAAAATATGTATGTCCTTCATATGTTTGTCTAATTTTTGCCCGTAATTAATAAGCAATATAAATAAATGTTACTTTCAAAATTATACCTTCTTGTAACAAAGACAGGGCTTGGGTGTAAAACTGTAGCAAACCCTTTGCATTTTAAAGGGTTCACTTTTAAACATAAAAAGAAGAAAATTGTTTTATAATGCCGGAGGGTATTCAAAATAAAAATATAAATTTAGAAGCAATTCCATGTTCTTGGAAGCAAATTCTAAAATAGCCCCAAGCTGACATTAATGCTATATCTACAATTCTTTCTATTTCCAGTATGTTAAACAATATTTGGATCAGTGTGGCTGATAAAACACGAACTTCCGCATTTGAAAAAATCTAGCACTACAGTTGTTTGGTGAAATGATGTCAGGGACATTAAATCATATAATCCCAGTAATAAGCAGGAATATTATTATTACTACAGTTCAGAGTTATGGCAAGAGTGTCTTGTATTAAAGTTGGTCATACGACATGGTCCCATGTGGAGAAACTAATCCTTTCATGCAAAGAACTCTAGTTTACAGTGTTACTATCCCAGAGCCAGTGGGTGATGGTGTTTTAACCTTATAGTCTGTTCCCACTATATAATCCTTGATTTCCTTTACTGCTCCAAAGTTGCTTATTCCACTTGCCTAGACTGAAGTTCATAGTGGAGAATTTTCAGTTTAACATGTAGCTAGGGATGCCTCTATGTTAACTTTTTCTCTCCAGATAAATCACTGTCCATAGCTATTTTTGTGTTTCATATTCTGAGAACTAGAAGAAGAACATTTGCCTTTGAGACATTTCCTCCATTTCATTAAACACAAGTTCATACCTCACACAGAATCTTACGCTGTCACATTTAGCTACAGGCAAATAATAGCAAGAGGAACTGGAGTCAAGTTGGGTGAATTAGCCTACTGAACAACTATAAAAGAGACTGAAGACTGGATTCAATCTTAGCACCATGTATTTGTTTCTTTAAAAAAAACCCGAGAGGCATGAAATGTATCAACATTGCATTAAGATTTCTATAGCATTCTTGGTTTAGAGAGAAGAGACAGAGCCAAATTGTATCCTGTTTTCCTTTCGCTTCACCCCATGCACCAATTCAGGATGTGTGGAACATGAGTCAGGGTTGAATCTGATCTGTGCAACTAATTACATAAGTGTGGGGCGCATATCCAGTGCAGATACTCCATAGGGAAGGGATTTATCTGCTTCTTAACCAGATAAATGACTTGGTAAAGGAGTTAAAGGAGTTGTTTGTTAAAGGAGAGGAACAAGGAGGGTAGCCTAAGGGCTTCTATAACCCGCATGGCAGGAAGCCAAGCCATGTTTCCTTGATAGCCTACCTTAACACTCATTTGAGAGTGGGGATGGTAAGATCCCAGCAATGGATTGACTGGGGACCAAGATGGAAAAAGAGGGGGGGGGGGTGGCAGAAGCCACGAGTTAGATATTGAATGAAATGGGGTTACCTGCACTGTGCACTTTTATCTGCTACATAGTCCCAGAAATCTAATACTAATATTGTGATTAACCCATATGCAATGTCTCCTGTCCTCCTGTCAGTATAGCCATCTACGCTAAGAAATCTTTTCATTATACAGATTCATAGAGTCTTAAGGCCAAAAGTGACCATTCTGACCATCTCATGTGGTGTCCTGCATAACACAGGCCAACAAATCTTACACGATAATTACTGCATCAAGCTCATAATTTCTATAATAGCCACAGCAGATTTTCAAAATATATCCAGTGTTGATTTAAAGGCTTCAAATGATGAAGAATCTGTCCAACACTCAGGTACTTATATAGCGATCAAGTTACTAAGTTATCAAGCACAGTGATAAACTAAGAAGACTGTGCTTCTTAACCTGACTGTAAGCCAAGTTTTCTAAACATGGACTCATATTGATAGCTCTTTTCTGAAAATTTTTCGTCTGGACTCCAAAGCAGGACACTATGAAAGAGAAAAGTGACTAATGCCACATGCTTAACCACTTAATCATCCAGACCTTTTACAATAGTCTCAAGGTTAAAATGACATAACCACAATTTCAACTTAAATGCCCACATTAGGGGAAAAAAAACCCTCCTCATAAAACCCCTAAAACACAAGCAATACTTTTATTGATTTCTTTCTGTACAAATGTTTGTGTTTTGATGTCAGCAGGTATTTCTTTATGCCTCAGCAGCTAAACAAAAAGTCCCTTTACATTAGTATTAAAACAGAGAAACTCAGGCCAATTCTATAGCCATCCCAGTAAGTAGACTTAGAGCAACAAAAGAAAATCAGAGTTTCAGTATCAGTTATACCACACGCCATGCTGGAAATCAGTTGTAAATAAGCCTAAGATTTTGTTATGGATATTTTTAATAAAAGTCAGGACAGGTCCTGGGCAATAAAGAAAAAATCACGGAAGCCGTGACCTGTCTGGGACTTTTACTAAAAATATCCATGACAAAATGGCGATCTTTGGGTCCCCACACCGCCTGCAGCAGGGCAACTGCACAGCAGCTATGAGCTTCAGGGCCCCCGCTGAGGGTTGGGTGTCAGAGCTCCAGGGTCCCCTTGCTATGGATGGGAGCTGCGGGGCCTCCCGCTGCCTGCAGCAGATGGTGGGTGCGGGGTACCCCTGCCACCTGAAGCTACTGGGGTTCCCCTCACTACCTGTGGAGTACGGGAGCTGTGGGGTACACCCTTGGCGGCCAGGAGCTGTGGGGTACCCCTGTTGCCCACAGCCCCGGTAGCCCACAGCAGGTAGGAACTGGAGCTGCGGGGTTCCCCTGCCACCTGAAGCTTCAGAATCCCCCATTTCCCATGGCAGCCAGGAGCTGGGGGGGGAGGTGATATGGCGGGGGGTACCCCACAGCTCCCGACCCCCATGGGTGGCAGAAGATCTTGCAGTTCCCAACCACTGCAGACTGAAGTCATGGATTTCCGTGACCTCCTGACTAAATCATATTTATTTATAAATAATCATGCAGATTTTACAAAATATAGTAACAGTAGTAAATTGCAATCCTGAAAACCCTTACTCAAGTAAATAGTTTCCTTGATTTTGCACCACATAAATACAGGTTCTCCCTGTCGAGCTAAATGCAGGCAGCTAGTAGAAAAATGTAACATGAGTGGAATAAAGGCAAAGGTAGAGGGCCTGTTGCTGCACAGATCCCCTGTAATTGGCCGGTGATTTAGAAAACTTTTCTCTATTTACAGCAGCTTATTAAACTAAAATGAATTTCTATAATATTTATTGGCTTCATGTACAACTAAAATTAGTGAATTATGATAGAGAAGTTCAACTTTCCATCATACTGTAACCCAGGGATCAGCAACATTGGGATGGGGGACCTCAGGGTAAGCACCCTTAGCGGGCCCCGCCGCTTTATTTACCTGCCGTTTCTCTGACTGCGGCTCCCACTGGTTGCGGTTGACTGTCCTGGTCCAATGGGAGCTGCGGGAAGCAGCGTGGTGCTGGCCGCCACGTCCCGCTGCCCCCATTGGACCAGGATTGCAAACCGTGGCCAGTGGGAGCCGCGGTCGGTGAAATGCCAGGTAAATAAAGCGGCGGGGCCCGCTAAAGGTGCTTATCCTGCGGTCCCACATGCTGACGTTGCCGAACCTTCCAGTAACCTGTTCTGAAACTGGATAGTTCTAGAATTTTGTGAAGGGGTGTCAACAGAGGGAAAAACAGATTACTGACTATTAATACATGTCATTATCCTCCCCCCTAGAAGCTGGTACTCATCTCTGGAAAATTGCCAAGTGCTGTTGGTCTAGTATCATATTTAACTTGGAGTCTATAAGCAGGAGGAATTAATATCTCCATAAATAAGATATGTATTATCCTCTTTTTTGAATTGATATCTTGAAAAACATATTTCCAAAAGTCAAAACATTAGGGGACAAATCCAGTGAGGAGACTGAGGGAATCTAGCATTATAAGGAGCATGTATCTTCAAATGATTCCTCCGACATGTACGTTTCACTAACATACATCCTTTAGACCTGCACTCGTTTACCAACATATTATTTACCTCCCTTACACATCACCTCTGAATGTGGTCCACTTAATGTGAATTTTAAAAGTCTATATTAGGTGTATCTTACACACTCAAAGCTAGACTCTGCTCTTAGTTATATTGTTGTAAATCCGGAATAGCTCTACTGGCTTCAGTGGTGGAAAATTTGACTCTGAAAAGAAAGAACAACTACTAACTTTGGGGTGTTTGTTAAAGCCATCATCTACTCTAACTTACATCTTCTGATACCTTTCTCAGGCTCCTCGGCCTGTAAATTACTTCAGCTCTTAGACTCCCTTTCATTTAGCAGCAGTCAATGACCGAATGGATAACAAATGTAAGGGAATCTAACGCAGTGTAAGGGATCAGACTTATACCAACTTGCATATCATTAGGGTTATATTAAATATTTATATAAGCATTTTTTAAAATAAAAAATGGAAGGAAATTTGCCAACTGAGTTTCCCATTTATTGACTTTCTATTACACATTATAAATTTACCCCCAGCGTTAAATCCAGGTCTGGATCTTTGGAAGTCCTTGGAGTTTGCATCTGCTTCAGTGGGCTGATTTTAATCTTAAAGCTGCTCAGTTCACTGGAGGTCAGGGGATCTTTTCTCTGTTCTCCCTCCTTCTGCACATATATATGTATGTCCTGGCACCCTTTTTGTTTCTTGATGATTTTCAAGATTGAATGAAACTGTAAAAGACAAAAATTATAGAGTACTTAAATGAGCTGTAGCAATTAAAATGTTAAATGTTTCACCGAGAACTTTAGACAACCCTAGAGCTCGAAACAGACTGAGCAGACTGTTTTGAAAACCTTAAAAAAAAAATATGAACTCTTCTAAACTCTTTATTTTCCTGCTAACAGTGCATTCATTTCTTTCTCTCTGTGATATTTTTGACCTAGTTGATAAGATGTTAAATAGTTATAAATTAAGTATTAAGTATTGTTTAAAATTATAATAAGTGTTAGTTAAGCATAACCAAGAGGTAAAAAAGCAAAAATAGCTTTTCCCTCCTCCCATCTTAGCACAGACTAACCTGTGACGCAACAGAACTGTTTATAAAAAAACTATCGAGTGTAAGAGAGCTGGCTAGTTAAAAAAAACCCCAAGCCACTCTCTATTAATGCGTGTACCTGTCAATAAAGAGTTTGTTTAGACTTTGCTAGTTGTTGCCTGTCTCTCCGCAGTCAGACAACGAACCTTTGCCGGTCGGGGTTCAAGTCCCTGACAAAACCAAAATATAAGGGGAAAGAAGCAAACAAGCAAACTCAGCTTGAAGTAGTTATAGTTTTCCTGAATTCATGTCAAAACTACTGAATTTCAGAAGATTTTCATTTGAAACCACTGAATTTCAAACTATGATTTTTTTTACTAACCACTATTACTTGAAACTTGCCTCAGTTTCATTAAAAGTCCTATGAATCTCAGAGAAATGTCTGGTCCACATGACAGCTTTGTAACAACAACAAAAAAAAAACCTACCTAAATTTTTGGCTTCATTGTAGACATTTTAAATGGCATGATTGTTGCAGGAAGCCACTATATTTTCAGTGGGATGCTCTGCCAGTTAACATTTCTCCGGTTGGCCAGATTTGTCTTATTTTCTCATTTATCATTCCATAACAAATAGAAATAAGATGAACAACTGAATAAAATCTAATTTTTCAGGCATAACTGAATGGATCTGGAGAACTGTGTGTGAATTCTGGGATACTCCAGAAGGCAAACTAGTTTTAAGCATGTGACACAAGATCAATTAATGATAGCGATGATTTTTACAAAATCCTAAGGCAGTGAAGAAGCAATATAATATGTCAGATACAGTTCTGAAGCATAAGCTTTCACCCGCTTTGTCGGATGCATGCAGTGGAAGTATCCAGAGGCAGATATAAATAAGAAGACAAGAACCAGGTTAAGGTGCCACAGGAGTCTTTGTCGCTTCTGCAAATCCAGACTAACCTCTCTGATTCTTCACAGTTTGTTATTCATTTATTTGTTTTTGAGACTCTTTCAGGAAACTCTGGGGAAATGTAGTGAACTTAAGTATTCTAGGGTTTCTGTTAAATATCTAGGTTTGTTACGTTAGTACTGAGATTGATTATCTAATTTGTCAAATTCAGTTTCCAGCAGTGGGTTTGACTGTGCAACCTCTGTTTTCTTTGGTAAGTGTCTCCTCATTCAATAGGACTATTCTGGTGAAAAAAGGATTGCACTGCTGAGTCTTTGGAAATCTCACCTACAACACTTGAATGGGAACAAATGACCAACAGAGTGGTAGAATTTTTGAGCACCAGTTAATGCTCCTCCTGTTAATGCTAACTCCTGTTAGCTTTCTTTTGTCTCTGTCATACCTTAAACCACGGGTAGCCAATCTGTGGCTCTGGAGCCGCATGCGGCTCTTCAGAGGTTAATATGTGGTTCCTTGCATAGGCGCTGACTGGGGTTGGAGCTACAGATGCTAACTTCCCAATGTGCCAGGGGGTATTCCCTGTTCAATCCCTTGCTTTGCCCTCACTCCACCCCTTCCTCCAAGGCCCCTGCCCCTTCTCCCAAGCCTGCCATGCCGTCACTCCTCCCCCACAGAGCTTCCAGGGCATGTGAAACAGCTGAATGTGGAAGGCGGGAGGTGCTGACTGATGGGGCTGCCAGCGGGTGGGAGGCACTGGGGGCTGGAGGACGGGAGCTGGTGCAGGGGCTGCTGACATATTACTGTGGTTCTTTGGCAATGTACATTGGTAAATTCTGGGTCCTTCTCAAGCTCATGTTGGTCACCCTTGCCTTAGACAGACTTGACCGCATGTATATTTTATTCTTATTTCTGCTGCTGTAATTTTCCTTACATTTACTTATTCCTCCTTCAATATATTTATTTGTGATGCTTATTATATTCAAGGCCAGCTTTGTCTGGTAGAGAGTGATCACAAGATATGCCAACTCTTGAACTAAGAGCGGCAATGGCTTTTTCAGGGTCTTTTACTCACTGTTTTACAGGATACAGAGTTTGACAACTACTTTTGTTCTGTAGATGTAAATTTCCATAAAATCATTCTAGCTTCTGGTTTTGAAAAATAATGGCAATGCAACTCCAATTCCATCTACTTAGAAAGTAATCTTGTTCCTTAGAGAATAAACAATATTTGTTACTTTTAAATGGTATTGAATGAACAAGGTTGTTGTCTAATTCCCAGTCCTATTTGTTCTATTACCATGCTAATCACATACACTAATTAATGACATTCATTTTCAGTGCCCTGTAGTACCTCTTTTTAAAGACAACAGCTGTTTTTGTTTTGTCCTTTTGCATCTACTTGATAATAGTTTGTTTGATTCCTACTTTTCTAAGGACCTATGCACCACACAAGGTTGTTGCTTTTTTCAAGATGTACTAGCTTGTGAGCATATCTTATTGAGTGCCATGACACCGGAGGAGTAGAAGGTAATATATCTTGGTGCTCAGAAATTCTAGTGTTATTGAATGCTGATGACTATACACTTGTGCCATAAATGGAAAACCATCTAGTCAGAAACTGAAATTCTTCATCAAAGAAATAGCAAAATGAGGTTTTGCCTCCCAAAATTGTGAATTATCCCCTTCCATACACAATGTAGAGGTATCATATGATAGTTTGAAAGGGCATTTTAAGACATTGAAAAAGAACTCTTAATTTCAAGTATTTTTTTGGAATTGCACTTCTGTTGAAGTGTTATCCTCTTAGCTGAAGACTGATATGGTTCTTCAGTTGTAGAATGAAATAGAGAAAACTCTATTAATTTGTTTCCATGTACTGTTTGGTTTAATCCTAAAATACTTATGTATTACTCAAAGATGAAGGCTTCCTCTTTGTACCAAGACATAGACATTTTTACCACATGACTTAAACTCAACAGCAGGGATGGAAAACCTATTTCTAATATCTTCTTTTACCCTCACGCTCTACCTACCATCATTGTGATATAATATTAATAAAGAACCTGGAAAATTCATTATAAAGCAGTAAAATAATCTCAGCCTTATCTACAGTGGAGATATCCACTCAGTATGGGTCCCATTTGAATTCACATGTAGATGATAGGTATCTGACCAACCCCTGTCCAGATAAGAGAAAATCAGTGCTTGATTTCTTATTGTTTGTTTTTTATTTTGTGTTTTGTTATTGTTTGTTTCTTTTTTGGGGGGGAGAGCGGTTTTATTTTATTTTATTGCACAAGTAGGATACCAATGGGTTGATGTAACCATACTTCCTCATGGAAGTTCCTTGGAGTAGAGAAATGCATTATTAATTCATAACATTAAATTAACAACAAGCCGTACCCTAACCATAACACCCAATACCTATTTTGTTTCTCTAACATATATAAAATAAATATTACATGTATTTTTCCTTTAAAATGTTTTCCACAAACAGAATAGAGTTGTGCCTGTCAATACACAAACTTGGTCTGCTCTCCTTTCCCCAAAAGAGAAAAAGACAAATCTACTCCTCTTTAGAAAAAAAAAATACAAAGGACAACTTATTAATATTTTAAAATATGAATGAATAAAGTCTCTAGAAACAGGAATTATATTTTGATCTTGGACTGTAGCTTTATCTCGTCTCGTACGGATCCAGAGAAATACAGCGTTAAAAAAAACAGTAGGTAAGCAGATTGAACATAATCATAGAATGTTTGCAATGTTCAGACATGTACAGTACATTACACTGTGATTCCACCACCACAACAAAATACTCATTACCTCTGTCAATCATAGTAAGGAGAGATGCCTTGCTACTCAGATGTGATAATATCTTAGTCTATTATAGTTAGCACTCATTTACCATGTGTGTGGGGAAGAGTGTAGGGGCAGAGTACACATATCTTCACATTTACCACAGCCTGAAATTGATTTTTTTTTTCTTCTGCAATCATAATAACAAAATCCAGTGTTTTGGCTTGTGCATTATTCTTAAAAATGTTTGCAGTTTTAAGAAGGGG
The DNA here is from genome assembly GCA_032164245.1 of Sternotherus odoratus. Taxonomy (NCBI): domain Eukaryota; kingdom Metazoa; phylum Chordata; order Testudines; family Kinosternidae; genus Sternotherus; species Sternotherus odoratus. The sequence goes on from JAVMKO010000001.1 coordinate 240,707,524, forward strand.
TTGTTTTGCTGTGTCTATACACATTTTGCAGACATGCAAGCAATCAGCACCTATAGCCACAGTCAATGGCATTCAGATACCACAGTGATAAGTGTGATATGGTAGAATCTCCCTAGAGAATGTGCCACAGGTAATTTTACTAGAGTTGGTTCATGCAGTTAACTTGCTTGTTTAATTTTTCCTCTGAGGCGATATCTCCTTGTTTAAAGAAAATTAATCCTCATAGAGTATAGAAGCTGCTACTTGTATTAAAATAGGAGAAATGTTATCTTTACCTTTATACATATATATTCTTAGATTTATATATAGGATGTTGTAATCTCCCAAGTGCACATTTTTGTTTCTCCAACGGACAGTTTACCATTTAAAAGTGATTTTCATTGCTTCTCATCAACAATAAAATTGTACTGGTGCCTAAAATTTCATGTTATTAAAAGTTGAAAGCATCCCCCAAAATTCCTCGACCTGACAAATCAGAAGTTTCATTTTCAAGATATGATTTGAAATGTAATTTCTCTGAAGGTAACCAAATTTCTGAAAAATGAAGAACTCTTCTGTCATCCTGGTTATATGCGTGATTCCTCCTTTGAGAGTCACTTTCTGGTGACCTATGGATCTGAAGTCAGTAATTAAGCACTAGACAGGAAAAAAAAGGGTGAACATTTTTTTTCTTCTGTGACAGGTTCAAGAATAGCAGCCGTGTTAGTCTGTATCTGTAAAGAACGCGAGGAATACTTGTAGCACCTTAGAGACTAACTAGTTTATTTCAGCATAAGCTTTCATGAGTTATAGCTCACTTCGTCGGATGCATAGAATGGACATGCATCCGATGAAGTGAGCTATAGCTCATGAAAGCTTATGCTGAAATAAACTAGTTCGTCTCTAAGGTGCTACAAGTATTCCTCGCTTTTTTTTCTTTTGGTTTCCCAACTAATCAGGATTAAAAGTGCTGTGCTGTACTTACAGGATCTAGGTGTGCTTATGTAAAAAATGTCTGTGGGATTGCTATCGGAGATATGGCTTTGTTGGCTGTTAAACGTAGCATATTTGTTATCAATTTTCCTTTAATTTAAAATGTTTCAATTTTTAAACAAAATATATAAATAAGAGCACTCTTGTATCCATGATTCATTAGCATAGATTGTACACAGATAGTTATTGCCAGGCATGATTATCACATTAAACAGGCCTTATTTTTTCTACATGTAAAAAATATACATGGATGGGATTATACTGCCTTGGAATAACTGACTAGTTTTGACATTTAGCTTTCACTGAGTATCATTTGTGTCAAATAGCAGAGGTAATAAATCCACTGTAGGTATCCTCTTAATTGAATTTTATCTTAAACAAATTCTTAGTTAGTTAAGTCACCAAAGTTAACACTCACACAATTTTTGAGAGCTTTATGTGCACTCATACACTTGAGTAACACCAAATAAATTTATACTGACAAAGTAATGGCATCGAATATAAGCCTCCATAGAGAAGCCAACACAATTCAAGTGTTATTTTAAGCATATTGGTTTTGCAAAAATGCAACAATAGAGGCTGGTTTGATCGTTACTGTTATTTCAAGGCCCTTGAAATCCAGCCACTTCCTAGTCCTGAATGAATGTGATCTGGCAAGCAGAGCTTAGTCATTAACTAATGAATTGTAGCTGCAGTCTTTCAATAAAAATGTGTAGGTGGCTAGTAGTGCTTTAGTATTACCAGCAATTTTAATGTCATTTGTAGGTTAGCTTGTGAAATTAAAAGTTGAAGCTGATTTTTTTTCCTCTTGCTTTTTGAAAGGAGGCTTAACTGCAGATAATTAGGATCTTTCAGAAAAGGAACTAAATGGTGCTACAAAGGTGTTCAAACATAACATGATGGATTAACTCTGGACGGTGCAATTTCATTGATCATTTTTCCCCTGTGATGTACAAAACAGCCTAAGCTGAGAAATTGTATGAGCTCAATATTTTTGATCGTATTATGCCAGGAATAATCATGGGACTCTCTTGTTTGTTTCTTTTCCCAAAACTGGTGAAGCATAATTATGCACTTAAATTGTGTATATGATTCCCTTGATGTACATGCAATTAAAAATATAATTATTTGCTCTTTGTATGCACACCTACACAGTTTGCATACACATTTGTGAAAATTATGAGTAAATGAGCATACATTTTTGCACATCTGATACATAATTTACACATAACAGATGAAGAAACATCAATGTGCAAGTTGCAAAAGGAAAATGTATACACTGACATCTTTAGACTTAATGCCCATCTCTGAATAAAAGGCTTTTAGCATCTAAATTTTTACCAGTGGTGGTATTGACTATCCAGCTTCTCTTCAGCAATAACGGAGACTGCATAACTGAGACCATAAACATTTACTTGAGAATATATCACCTATTTTTTTCCATAGTAGCCTATGTTAGAGGTGGACATGTTTAAAAAAAATAATAATCTGAAGTCTCAGATGTGGTCTAGGTGACACTTTGTGCAGTCCAATCAAACTGTTATGGTTGCATTTTCAAACTGGCGTCTAAGACCTTCTGCTCATACGTCCTGTTACAGAAAACTTCTCCTCATGGCCCCCTGATTCTGTTGTGCTTTACTGAGAGGGTCTGCTTGCATATGGGTTGAGTCCATGGTTTCTGTGCAGTTCACCTTGAGAACCATAAAGCAGGGGGTGTCTCCGTTGGCCTTATTACATATACTAAAGTCCCATAGACATTAACACAAGCTATTCAGTGAAAGGAACATGGATCCCCTTAGGGTTCAAAAGCTCTGTTCATATCTTCCTTTCTAAAAGGCAGCCAGCACATCAGGATACCTACATGAATAAGTGGGTGAAGAAGATGTCATGACCAAATGGCAGGGGTGAAGGAAAAATCTTAGAAATGTTGAAGATTATTTTGAATTTACCTATGCCAGTTTATGAACAGTAGCTTTGTATGATGACTAGAAACCATTTTTTATATGGAGAACTTGTAGTTAAGTAATGAAACTCTTTAATAAATAACAAGGGGTACTGTAACTGCCAAAGTAACATACCATTTAGATATTTTATTTACACGTTGGCTGAAGGGTGAGCAGCTGGAGCCATGGTAATGTACATAAATAAATGAAACATCTTTATAAAAGCACAGTAGAAGTTAATATTTCTAAGAGGCAGTTAAAATGCATTTTGCCCCCTTGGAAAATATTTTAGTTGCAATACAACCTTCTCCTCAACCCTTCTATCTCATATTTGGAGAAGCATCATTTATAGCCAGTGTCCCTCTGCACAGAATCTCAAACTGAGGTCCGTAGTACCTTTTTTTTTTTTTGCCCTTGGAAATACTCCACATAATTGTGTCTCATTACAGTACACTGAAAGTTCACAGTTCACTCTTGAAAAACAAGCAATAAAACAAAATGAAAACTCACTTGACTTGCACGAAGATCTTCACATTATTTATAAACTCCGATTTGTATTTCATAATAGTTATAAATTAAAATAAATGTTTCTGATCCCCCTGTGAGCAGCCGTTACCTTGCCAGAATGTAACCATCTTTCTGCTGCTAATACTTACTATATGACCCTGGCATCTGGTCTCTATCTTGCTTTAATGTCAGAAAAGTAAGTGTGTTTGGTAGTGGAAATATATGATGTAGAAGTATGAGGGTTTTTTCAAACTTGTATTAAAGGAGAGTGAAACCTGCTTTGTAATCTGGCACTGGGTCCCACTGCTGATGTCACAAATCTTGACACTTTTTGGTTTTAGAAAGGGTGCCAGAAGAAATCCCAGAAAGGCTGAGCCAAATTATTGGCTAGTGTATCAGTACAGCAACATTAACACCAGCAGAGAATTTGACCTGCTAATTTTCAAAGAAAAAAGACTTCAATTTCAGATATGTCAGTTTTGCCAGTAAGAATTAAGGACCATCCAGGAGGTATTTTTATCTTCAGTAAATAATTTGGTTGGCATCTTTCTTGATGGTCCAGCCTCTCTAGCCAACAACCAACCCTTCCACTCCCCAGGTTCTCTTTTTCTTACCTCCCATAACACTCTTTCATTCCCCTTCTCTCATCTTTCTTTTTCTCCCGCTTTAGGGATATTGTCCCCAGGATGGCCTTTCCCCGCAGCTTCTGCTCACAGAGATGCCATCCAGGAGCACGGTCTTTGGCTGGATGGCTTCTGAAATGTAAAACCCCACTTGGTCTATCCAGCCTAAGCCTTAAGCTAACTCTAAGAGAAATGTTTCTAACCATTAGAGACATGTTTCTAACCATCTAGAAAACAGTTAACTGAACAAACAAGTGCAATTGTTTTATACCAGACTAATCTCTTCCTGTACGAGGAAGAGATGGTAGTATATGTTAACTGGTTAAATGGAATAATTGTCTTTTGGTGTCAAGAATCAGAGAGGTAGCCGTGTTAGTCTGGAATAGCAGAGGTAACAAAGAGTCCTGTGGCACCTTAAAGACTAACTATAAAGTATCGAAGCATAAGCTTTCGTGGGCTAATACCCACTTCGTCAGATGTATTCAGATATACATCAAAGCATTATCTTTATTCTTTCATGAATAAGGTTTTATACACGGTGAGGCTCTTTTTTTCTTTTGTCTTGTGTGTACATAACAGCATAGTTTATTGCAATGTTGTTGTAGCTGTGTGGTGCCAGGATGTAAGAGAGGCAGGGTAGGTAAGGTAATATCTTTTATTGGACCAACTTCTGTTGTTGGAAAGTACAAGCTTTTGAGCTACACAGAACTCTTCATGTCTGGGGTAGGAAGCAGAGACACTTGAACTTGAAACGTGGTGGCAGAAGCTGATCCAGCTAGGAGATGGAGGGAAGAATGCCTCTCCTCTAGTTCTTTATTGGAGGAGGAAGATGATCCTTGGAGTATGTATGCATCTGAATCTCTTCCCCTTTGTTCCCTTTAGAGACCAGTCGTATAAGTGTGTGACATACACAGCATGCAATCTGGACTGATGAACAGCAGTGTCCCCTCAGCTCTCTATCCTCTCTATCCTGAAATGCCTTTTACACTGCATGATTGTGAGAGCTACCACACCTGGTCTTCTTACACAGCGTGTAAGTTACTCCCACTTATATGAGTGCTGCAAACAGCCATTCTTGAATTATACTATAGAGCACAAAGAGAAAACTCCTGGTCCCAGCCTTTCCCCATAAATGTATGTCTTGTGCTACCCAGCTCCCTCCTGGACAATGCAAGCTCATAAGAAGTCATTTTATGAATAGAGAATGGAATACACAAACCTTGCTATCCTAAGTGGAGTTTCCCAGACACTTCAATTCAAACAATTAAACATGTTTATTAAGCACAAAATGTTAGATTTTAAGTGATTATAAGTAATGAGGTATAAAAGTTAGAATTGGTTACAAGAAAAATAAAAGTAAAACAGACCCAGTACCTAACATAACAAATTGGAATGAGTTCAAAGCAAGGTCTCTCACACCATGTTTCAGCAGTCTTACTGGTTGAACTTCTTTCATTCAGGATTCCACTCCCTGTCCATTGCTGCTTCCTTTGTTCTTCAGGTCTCGTGGATGTATGGGCAGAGGGAAAAGGAAAAATGATTTGGGGTATCTGCCCGTGCTTCTTATAGTTCTTTCCCTTCTTCAATAAGGTCTGTGTGGACAGGAACCCCACACTGTTTATTTTTAAGATGCAGATTTTTAACCCATGTCTCTTTTCCTGCCAGTGAATAGCCACTTAAACAGGAGTTAGCCCATTTGGTTTGTTTACACCTGGCTGAGGTGTCACCTTGTCTTTTGTCTTTGAGGAACTAGTTTGGCCATTCCACAATCTTGGAATACATCTTAGTAACATCATACGGTGGAATCTTATAACTTTACATACAACATTGCCACATATATTATATATGGACAATATTGACCAGTGAGTTATGAGTTTCCAAATGATACCTCACTAGGAATTACAAAAAATATCATAAAGATGTGCAAGGGATGAACACCAGTACAGACCATCACAAGAGGATCAGGTGCCAAAATAATGAGGTGGGAGACATCTCTGTGTGGGGTAGACCCAAGAAGAGTATGGACATTGCAATTCTTGCAATTCTTGTACGTATAGGTCAGAAGGCACACAGTTATTTTATTTATGGCTCATAAGATGTCCATGAATCATTCTGCTTGCTGTATAGCAGGGGTCGGCAACCTGTGGAATGCGTGCCAAAGACGACATGCAAGACTATTTTTAATAGCACGCTGCTGCCTGCCCTGTAGTACCAGGTTTACCATGGCGCCCTTGTCCTTCGATCTTTCCTGCGGGGCAGGGGGCAGGGGACAGAAGTTTGGTCCTGCCAGCGCCTGCCACAGGGCAGGCTCTACAGGCAGCCAAGCTCCCCCCTTCTGCAGCCTGCTGTGTTCCTCTGCCTCCCTGACACCGAACAGCTGATCCACCGGGAGAGGGGGAGGAGCTGCAGCACTTTCACATCTCCGGGGAGGAGGCGGGGATGGGGCTGTGGGAAAAGGGAGTGGAATCAGGGCATATTCCCTCCAGCCCTCTGCCGTGAGCCTTTCAGAGCAGGGGCTGGGAGAACCTCCAAGACCCCAGCCCACACCCCCTCTGCCCTGATCCTTGCACCCCCCCCCACATACCCATCCACCCCATATCCTGACTCCTGCACCCCCCTCACACACACCCAGCTCCTGTCCTGACTCCTGCATCCCCCACACATACCCAGCCACCCCATACCCTGACTCCTGCACCGCCTCACATATCCCCAGCCTTTGTCCTGACTCCTACACACCCCCCCACATACCCAACTCCCCACACCTCATGCCCTGACTCTTGCACCCCCTATCCCCATCCCCACCCTGGGCACCAAACACCCACCACCCCATTAACACATGCATCCCTCGCACCAACTGGGAGCTGCCCCAGGTAAGCGTTCCACACCCAAACCTCCTGCCCCAACCCCGAGCCCCCTCCCTCATTTTAGCTCCTGGCCAGACCTGCACCCCAAGCCCCAGCCTGCTCATTCAGCCCCAGCCCTGTGCTCAGTGCACCCCCACCCTCAGTCTGCAGCCGGTCTGGGGTCCCAGCTGTCGGCTCCTGCCAGCCGGGGTCCCGGCTGCCAACTCTGCTCAGCCTGCTGCTGATCTGGGGTCCCGGCTGCTGGCCCCTTGTCAGCAAGGGTCCCAGCCACAGGCCCCGCTCAGCCTGCAACCAGCCTACATGAATGGAACCCCAGGCCGGCAGCAGGCTGAGCGGGCCGGTGGCGTAAGAACAGCATTTTAATTTAATTTTAAATGAAGTTTCTTAAACATTTTGATAGCCTTGTTTACTTTACATATAACAATAGTTTAGCTGTGTAATATATAGACTTATAGAAATCTTCTAAAAATGTTAAAATGTATTACTGGCTCATGAAACCTTAAATTAAAAGTGAATAAATGAAGACTTGGTACACCACTTCTGAAAGGTTGCTGACCCCTGCTGTATATGCTTGAAGGGAACAGTTGTCCTCAGAAGGCTTCAGAATCCCAGAGCCTGGGCCAAAGAAGGGTTGAACTTAATGTGATTTAAAATAAAAGAGCTCAGCTGAAGGAAAGATGAGTGCCATATTTCTTATGTCAAAACCTTTATTTTTTGCTCTTTTCAGCTGTTCACTATCAAAAGGTGTTGTCAGCCTGTTTAATGCAGCATTCTGCTGTGTAATATGAATTGCATCACCTAAGTTTGGCAGTTTGTTGATAACTCATAGTACTACTCTGTTTTAATGTGAGAATGTGGTCCTGTCTTCAGTTGACCGGTAAAGTCTCTATGATTAATTTGAGCTTTGGCAAATATGTATTTACTATCTTGAGGGACTAAACTTTGTTGATGTGAAGCTTGATGTTAAAAGAGGTCTGGCACTCACCAGAGACATGTACTGAGGCAAATATTAAAGGCTCCAATTTGCAAATAACATTAAAAGTAGAAACACTTTTGTTTGTGCACATTATTTTTCTTATTTTATATAAAATCCTACTACTCCAAATATGTAAATTCTATGCAGATTCTGTTCAGTGCATCTGAAAATAATTTAGTCCATATATACCCATGCTGAATTAACTGAAGTCTCGTTAACCTGCAAATTAACCTGCTAAATCTGGTAGACAGAGATTTTTTTCTTTCTTTTTTTCTTTTTTAATGTTATTTAAGCATTATCAAGTGAATTAGTCAGTCCAGGTTAATTTAGGGAGTGATCTAAATTATCTTTTCCTCTGGCATTTGAAGTCTGTAGGTGGTACAGTAGGACATAACTGTCAAATGTGAATTTGGCTTTAGCGCTGTCTATAAATCATTCAAAGTGAATTTTTGTTTTCTGCATTTATTCCATAGTTATGATAATTTAAATCAGCCATCCACAATTGATAATGGTCAATTCCTGTAGCTAATTGAATGTCTCTGGATAATACTATAGTAAAAAAAAATCTAGGTTAAAATAAGTGCCTGGGAGTTTACCATAAAAAAATAAAAGTTGAAAAGATTATTGAACTTTGTTATGTAGTTAAGGATCAGCTTTTCAAATAACCAGTTCTCCAGGATGTTTCTGAATTCTCTTTAAGAATGGCCCATTGATCTGTGTACTAAAGTGCTGGGCTTGAAGTGTCTTGGAAATATTGCATTTCCACCTTTTTAATCAATCGTAGCCTTCATTTTATATTGAAGATACCAGACAGGAAAATACATTGGTTTATTTTATTACCAAGATGTTTCTTTGACAACACATGTGAAGAAAAGCTCCCCAAATTATCACAATTAACACATTAATTTAATGGACAGGATACAAAATTAATTAGCATAGTATTAAGGATGCGAACCAGCAACCAAGTGTGCATGAGTATACCTCATTCTCTAACACATGTAGCTATAAGGAAAGTCAGCATAATCTGCTAATTATAAAGTATTTTGATTACCAGTTGCATAGCAGTTTCATAGATATACTGTAGTAATCAAAGTAATTTCTATTCTACCATGCAAAGTGAATTATTATCTGACCAATTACCAGATCTTGTTTTCTCAAGTGCCTCGTGAGGTTGTTATGAGGAATTTATAAAATTTCTGGCAACTGTGTCTTTCCCTTCACCCCAAAATCATCTTTTTAATTTATTCTTTGGACAGGGAGAAGGAGGAGAAGGAAGGAGCCCTAGCAGTTTTGTCTCAATTAATATGTCATGTGCTAAACAAATTTTAACAAGCACAAATTTCTGAATGTTTAGATTAATTAAATCATTAAACTAGCATTTGCTATGCTGCAAATATCCATTTCACCCTATTAAGTTTATCTAATATCTGTGGGTACTGATTAGTAAATTTGCTCATTATTTAACTGAACTTGTTGCATAAATCAAGGCCTTAAAGCATTATTTAGTATGGTTGTTCCCTGAGCCATTTTTAACCTTTCTATCTCAAGTACTTCAATTTATTAAAAAAAAATAATTAAATATCTACTATTTTATTTCTCAGGCTATCTACTATTTTATTTCTCTTATTTTATTCAGTATTGACTGTAAATAATAACAATGCATGAAAAGTTCTCTCTAAACCACCAAAGAAAGCTCTCCCTATACAGTCATTTAACTGGAGTTTCTCACATATATATGTATTTTTATTTTACCATTAAATATTCAATATCTTTAACTTGTTCATTTGATATGTCTTTCCTTTCTTCTAATTTTTCTCTTGATGATTTCATTTTTCCCAATAGTGTGTGTACATCCCAAGAACTATATATTTTTAGATCTTATTTTATTTATTTACTTATTTGTAGAAAATAATATCATATTTGGAAGAGATACCAATAGTCATTATCCTGAAATTCCAAAGTGAGGAATGAAGGGTCCAGTTGAAACAAGAAGCATAATGTTAAAGCTGTTATGTAGACCATTTCTGGATTTTTTAAAACATCTTCAGTTTAAGCCATCTCTGCTTCATCCCATTTTACATCTCTGAGAATGCCCTTAGTGGATTAATAAACACAATCATATGTAAAATACCTATGAGAGAACTGGAGGATGTTAACTTGGCAGCATTATTCTACAGGAGTATGTGATGAATCATGGCAGAAAATGTCACTACCCTTCTTAACCCATGTGTAAAGGGATATACTTATTTTCTTCATTTCAGGAGTCCTTATGTAAGCAAATAGTGTGACTTTAGTGTAGCTACTCCCATAAGTAAGTATTTGCAGGACTGGGAATATAAAGGACGAAGTGCTGTTTGTGCCAGGAGGCTTACAGTCTAATTCAAACACTTACACTTCTTTCACCAAATCACACCAAGTGCAGCAACAAATCTGCTAAAAACAGGTACATTGTCGTGTCCCCTCCCCCCCCCGCCCGTGTAATTTTTCAACCTACCACTTCATTATGCCTGCCCAGAAGCACTATAACCATACTGTGTAGAAGATTAACTACTTGCATCTTGTTGGGTTTTCCTTTCCCTTTTTTATTGAAAAAGAAACACAAATACTTTTGTTCTGGTCTTCTCAAGTGCTCTCTCCTGCTGAATTATCTTTACTGTGATGTTGCTACTACCCCTTTTCAGGATCCTATTAAAACTTTCCACATCCTTCCACGCATTTCCAGAAAATTCCATTACCACACTTGCCCATCAGACCAGATCCTTCTCAAACTGCATAGACAAACTAAGAATCCCGCATTTTTCAAACTACCTTTGAGCAATAGTTCCCTGCTCCTCAGCTGATTCATTCAGGTACAGTCTGCAGGATCTGGTCAGAGCATCCTCTGTCAGAATATTTGGGTGCTGGTCTTTCCTCCTTGTATGTTTGAGCACCTGGAGGGAGAAACCACTCTGATTTCCCATCGAAAAGTATAGGCCTGAACACAGTTTTCTTTCTTCTGCTGTTACCCAGGGTTTTCAGAACCCAAAGCGGTGGTAACTTAAGTGTTTCTCTCCAGGCAGTGTCAGGAATAAATCAATGGGGATGCTGTTCTTCCTTCTGATATATGATTGATACAAACTAAAGTACTTTTACCTAAAAGTACTTTATATTAGGTCTCAAGCACAGATGCACAGATGACACACACACACACACACATATATACACATGCAGTAACAGTAGGTTCAGAGCACCTTAAACCTTTATATTTACCAAAGTTAAGATGGTTTAAAGGAATCAGGAACCAAGCTGTCCTACTTCACTCTAGCTACTGGAGAAGGTAGATATCTGATCCATTCTCAAAGAAAATTTCTTTGGACTCTCCAAAGCACATTTTCTAACTATATTTATAAATTTTATTCGAACAAAGCACATTGCTCATAATAGCCCCTAGTCAGCTAACAATTTCCCTAGCAACAGCCTATAACAATTAACTATTCTCCTTATCAGCAAAGCATTTCTAGTTAATAAAACTTACATGTCAGAAGAACCTAAAACCAAGGCTGTCCAAACATTCCTTCTGTTTTCATGTAACCTTACTCCCTGTCCCAATCTCCCATTCTGGCAGCAAAACTGCAAACATGCAGTTTCATGGTCTTTCCTCTCAGGATCGTAAAACTCTTTGTAGCTATGCGATGTTTCAGCTGGCCATGGTTGAACATAAAATATGGTTGACTGCGGTACTAGCAAATTCTGGGGTACACACAGGAATGTCAAATTTGGGGACTACACTGCAAACAAGTAGATGATTTATTATTGTATAATCTTGTGCAATGGCCCCGAGACTGTGAATGATTTTCTTCCTTATCACTAGCTCTATCACTCTTCCAGAATGATGACCACCCAGATGTAGGATGGGGCTTTATACTTAGATTATAAGCTCTTTGAGGCAGGTACCATCTTTTTGTTCTGTGTTTGTACAGTGCCTAGCACAGTTGGCTCCCGGTCGAAGACTAGTGCTTCCAGATGCTATGGTAATCCAACATACAATAATCATACTACATGAGAGCTCCCTCTCCACCACTGCCTCCTCCCTTTCCTTCTTATCCGTGTTTCCATGTTGACCACAGGGGGAATCATTACAGTCGTAGGGCCTGTTGGAATTATTCCTTTTATTTATTTACTAGCATAAGTGCCCGGCGTTGCTCGGGTCAGTCGGAGGTGGGGAGGGGGCAGACAGTTGACACCCCCTGACCAACCCCAACACCCACCCTTCACCCACCCTGACATCTTCCCACCCCCCCGACCAACCCCAAGACCCCCCGGCTCACTTACCCCCCGACCAAACCCGACAACCCCACCTGACCCCCCAAAACAAACCCAACACCCCCACGTCACCCCCCGACCAAACCCGACACCCCCACCTCACTCCCTGAGCAAACCCGACACCCCCACCTCACCCCCCGACCGAACAGTGTATTTAATAATCTGTGTGCTACACAGTGCACCGTGAGCCGGGGGGGGGGTGTCGGGTTTGGTCGGGGGGTCAGGTGGGGGTGTTGGGTTTGCTTGGGGGGGTCAGGTGGGGTTGTCGGGTTTGGTCGGGGGGGTAAGTGAGCCGGGGGGTGTAGGGTTTGGTCTGGGGGGGTGGGAAGGTGTTGGGGTGGGTGAGGGGTGAGTGTTGCGGTTGGTCAGGGGGTGTTGCGGTTGGTGGGGGGTTGAGGTGGGGGTGTCAGGTTTGCTTGGGGGGATGAGGTAGGGGTGTCGGGTTCGGTCGGGGGTAAGTGAGCCGGGGGGGTGTCGGGTTTGGTCTGGGGGGGTGGGAAGGTGTTGGGGTGGGTGAGGGGTGAGGTGTGGGTGTTGGGGTTGGTCAGGGGGTGTTGTGGTTGGTGGGGGGGTGAGGTGGGGGTGTCGGGTTTGCTTGGGGGGGTGAGGTGGGAGTGTCGGTTTCGGTCGGGGGGTAAGTGAGCCGGGGGGTGTCAGGTTTGGTCTGGGGGTGTTGCGATTGGTGTGGGGGGGGGTGAGGTGGGGGTGTCAGGTTCGGTCGGGGGGTAAGTGAGCCAGGGGGTGTCGGGTTTGGTCTGGGGGGGTGGGAAGGTGTTGGGGTTGGTGAGGGGTGAGGGGTGGGTGTTGGGGTTGGTCAGGGGGTGTTGCGGTTGGTGGGGGGGTGAGGTGGCGGTGTTGGGTTTGGTCGGGGGGTAAGTGAGCCGGGGGGGGGGTGTCGGGTTTGGTCTGGGCACCCACCCCAACACCTCCCCCCCCCAGACCAAACCCAACACCCACACCACACCCCTCACCCCCCCCGACACCTTCCCACCCCCCGAAGCAAACCCGAAACCCCCACCTCACCCCCCCGACCGAATCCGACACCCCCACCTCACTTACCGTCCCACCAAACCCAACTCAGATCCGTTGCAGGAGGGGAGGGGGCCCAGAGCCGAGGGATTCCGGGGACCTTCGCAGGTGGGGGGGGCACAGAGCTGATGTAGTCCAGGGTTCCGTTGGGGAGGTGGGAGGGGCAGAGAACTGAGGGATCTCCAGGGTTCCGTTGGGGAGGTGGGAGGGGCAGAGAACTGAGGGATCTCCGGGGTTCCGTTGGAGGAGGGAGGGGTGAGCTGAGCGAGTGAGGTGTCTGTTGGAGGGGGGTACTATGACATCATCACCACCTAACTGCCAAGCTGATGTGATTGGCCCTGAAAGACTTTCACCCCTGGGGGGCGTCAGAGGTGAGATCCGAAATTTTTTCGACCCTTACCAGCATCTAGACCCCAAGACCCCTCACTGTACCAAAATTCAAGTCTCTGGCTCAAACGGTGCGGGAGGACTTCGCAGTCATACGTACATACATACACTCATACATACACCACTTGACTTTTATATATATAGATATATTACAGCTAATCACAAAACTTTTGATGGAATAATTTGTATGAAAAAAATCCAGTTTTGTTGAAATCCTCTGCAGGAACATGTTAATTTTGACAAGGTTTAATGGGAAGACATTCAAACATTGTGTTATGACAATGTGGAAACACTTTGATTCATTTTGTTTTGACTTTTAGATTAAGTATGTTTGTATTATGACTAATATTAGGTGTGTGTATATATAATCTATATATATAAAAGTCAAATGGTGTATGTATGCGTGCGTGTATATATGCGCGGATATATGCTTACTCCTTCCACACCGTTTGAGCTAGAGACTTGAAATTTGGTACAGTTAGAGGTCTTGGGGTCCTAATGACCGTAAGAGTCGAATTTTTTTCAAATCTCACCTCTGACACCCCCCAGGGGTGAAATTCTTTAAAGGCCAATCACATCAGCTGGGCAGCTGCTGTTCTCTGTGACATAGTTCTGATGTCATAATACCCCCTCCAACAGACACCGCACTCGCTCCGCTCTCTGCCCCCTCCCCACCTCCGACGGACCCCAGAATCCCTCAGCTCTCTGCCCCTCCCCACCTCCGACGGACCCCGGAATCCCTCAGCTATCTGCCCCCTCCCCACCTCAGACGGACCCCGGAATCCCTCAGCTCTCTGCCCCCTCCCCACCTCCGACGGACCCGAGTTGGGTTTGGTCGGAGGGTAAGTGAGGTAGGGGTGTCGGGTTTGGTCGGGGGGGTGAGGTGGGGGTGTCGGGTTTGGTCGGGGGGTAAGTGAGCTGGGGGTGTTGGGTTTGGTCTGGGGGGGGTGGGAAGGTGTCTGGGTGGGTGAGGGGTGAGGTGTGGGGGTTGGGGTTGGTCAGGGAGCGTTGGGTTTGGTGGGGGTGTTGGGTTTGGTTGCGGGGGTGAGGAGGGGGGTCGGGGTTGGTCGAGGGGTAAGTGAGGTGTGGGTGTTGGGTTTGTTTGTGGTGGTAGGTAGGGGTGTCGGGTTTGGTTGGGGGGGAAGTGAGGTGGGTGTGTTAGGTTTGGTCTACGGGGGGTGAGGTGTGGGTGTTGGTCAGGGGATGTTGGGTTTGGTAGGGGGGAGACGTGGGTGTGTTGGGTTTGGGTGGGGGGGTGAAAATGTGAGTTGGGGTTGGTCGAGGGGTAAGTGAGGTGGGGGTGTAGGGTTTGGTCGGGGGAGTGCGGTGGGGGTGTCAGGTTTGCTCTCTGCCCCCTCCCCCCTCCAACGGACCCCGCACTCGCTCAGCTGTCTGCCCCCTCCCCACCTCTGACTGACCCGAGCAACGCCGGGTATTTTCGCTAGTATAATATAATAATGTTTTAGTGTATTATAAAAGTCAAAACAAAATGAATCAAAGTAATAAAGCTTAAAATAAATCAGATTTTTTAGACTATTTCTTTTATAGGTAAAAAATTCAAAATTTCAGCTTTTTATTCAGATTCAGAACTCCTGCCTCCCCCAGTATGTTGGAATCTCCCACAGTACAGAAATTCTGGTTCTCAATGATCACTAATTATAGCCCAGAGAACAATTCTGACCCTTTAAGGTTAGGTGAGAGTGATGTGCACACAAGAAAGGAAGTGTTTTGCAACTTATGTGTAGCTATCTGAAACAACTCAAATATAGATCACAAAATCAGACACAAATCAGATATTAGGAATGGCAATATGCAAAAGCCTGTAGGAGAACACTTCAACCTGCCTGGATTTAATAGCAGATTTAAAGACAGCCATCCTGCAGCAAAAAAACTTCAAGATGAGACTTCAAAGAAAAACTGCTGAGCTCCAGTTCATCTGCAAATTCAACACAATCAGGTCTGGACTTAATATTGACTGTGAATGGCTCGCCAATTACAGAAGCAATTTCTCCTCTGTGGGTGTTCATACCTCCAGATCAGCTGCAGGAAGTGGGCCTCACCACTCCCCCTGATTGAATTTACCTTGCTTTCTTGCCTGTATATTTACACCTGCCTCTGGAGAATTCTACAACATTCATCTGATGAAGTGGGTCTTAGCCCATGAAAGCTCATGATGCCTAAGATCTGTTAGTCTATAAGGTGCTGCAAGACTCTTAGTCGCTTCAACTCAAATACTGTATGGCTTCATAAACCCCAACATCAGGCCAGGCGCACCAGGTTTTCTAAGCCTTTGGACAATTGTGGGATGTTTTTTGAATACTCTTGGACCATGTTCTATGGAAAAAATTCTATGGATTTGACTGAATTTTTACATATTGTGTGTTTGTTCATATCTGAAACCTAAACGGTGCAAATCCTTGAAAAAGGAAACAAACTACTGAGGTTAGCAGGAAACTCTTGTAAAGTGAAATGTCCAGATTTGTACAACTCCAGCCTGTGCCATTGCTTTAAATGTACACTCCACATTTATTTTTCCAGGATGGATTTTTCCAGTTCCTGTAAAATAATAAGAAAAAATAAATAAAAATCCTGCTTTGCAAACATAACATGAAATGAAAATATTGGAAGGCCAAAAGCTACATGAAGTGTGTCCTGATTGGTGGATGTGTATATCATAGCGGCCTTATTTTAAGTGCGTAACTGCAGGAGAAGTCTTTCATTAACTTCAGAGAGACAACAAATAGGTTAAAAGAATACAGTTTTTTCGGGGATGGAGAGCAAAGGGAAGAGGCATTATAGATATTTTTCCCCTGTCTAAACTAAATTATAATTCTGAAGAATTTAACTAGAAACTACTTAAATTCATTCTGAATATTAATAGTTAAAAATTAATTCTGAATATTAAGTCATTTATTTCTAAACCTGCAAAATGCATTTCAGAAAATCCCAAGGTAAGATTTAATTAAGTTATATCGGAGTGCACTTTTCTAAACAAAACAATTGCTTATGATAGAATTCTAATATGTTTCCAATTGTGCATGTTTTTATTGCATATGTAACCCTTCTGCCCATCAGAGTTGGCAGCAACAAGAGCCGGGTTCAGTATCCAGGGGTTCCATTTTAAGGACACAATACAAAACTGGCTCGAGCCCCCACCCAGTGACCTGGGACAACAATATACCACCCTTCTGGGCGCCTCTAAGAGGCAATACTTCCCCTCTCGCAAGCACAGAGTTTGAGTGTACCAAAACCCTTTTAATGACAGAGAGAAACACTGTGGCATATTATTGGGTAAATACCACAAACAAAAGTCACAAACCAAACCATGAACCAGAATCCCCCCACACACACACACACACACGCCAATGGGCAGTGTCCTTTCCCTTGGGTTCTTGAGTCCCACAAGCCCCAAAGTCCCAAAAGTCCAACAGCCCCAGCAGAGTTCAAAAGTTCACAGCAGAGTTGTACCTCCCCACCGAGGTGGGGGGGGCAGGTTATGGGGCACCTTACGTGGTCAGAGGCCGACTGCCCCACCTCTCCAGTCGTGCTGCAGTCCTCACCATGGGCCATTGGTCAGAGGTCGACTGCCCCGCCTCTCCAGTCGTGCTGGTCACTCTGCTAGCCGCCCTGCTAGCCGACACAGGAACTGCTCTGTCAGCGGCTCGACTCTGCTCTGCCAGCTGTCTCAGGAACTGGCCCACTAGCCAACACAGGAACTGCTCTGCCAGCTGTCTCAGGAACTGGTCCACTAGCCGGCACAGGAACTGCTCTGCTTAGGGCCCCCCACTTAAGATAAAGCTCAGTGATTTTTCAGCTCTTAAGTGATTTCAGCTCTTAAGTGATTTCAGCTCATAGTGGGGGGCCTTAGTGCAGAGGCACCACCAGACCCAAAGCAACCTCAGCTCAGTGGGCTGAAGCTAGACTCCTAATAGAAGCAAAAGTCAGCTCTAACATTCCACAGGGGAGAGAGGCCAGGTGCAATAGGCCTGTGAGGCCCTCAGACAAGGCTCTCACCACAAGGTATAGAAGCCTGTCCATAGCCTCTCTCAATTCAGTGGGTTTTGGAACCCCTGTCCCTTGTCTAGTGAGCGCTACCCAGCTGATGGCGAGTCCCTCCAGCATGCCAAAGGCCAAATACATGTCCCAACCCCTCATTCACATAAACAGGTCAATCGACACCTTATCATTCTTGCCCCAATACTACAGAAACTGGGGGTCCCACAGTAGCCAAAGTGACCATCTGGGCTGTTAGAGTGCAGGCCAGGTGCGGTGGGTGTGTCTAAGCAAATAAGGTGTTATTTTCCAAAAGTCATTGCAATTCCTGCAACTCACCACCGGATGCCACCCATCCCGACACTGCTTACACATAGCTATGTGAAGAAAAGGCTTGCGCGGAGAGACCTACCACACTGAAATACAGCTCTGCTCAGTTTAAAAGGATGAGCTGCAAACAGCTGTCACTGAATAGTTTAATGTTTCACTAGGCTTGCCTTGCAATCCTTTTCCAAAGTACCCTAGGAGACACTGCTTATGTGTTCTTTATAGAGAGACTCATTATTTACTAAATAGTGTGTGGATCTATTGTCCCTGGTGCATTATTCCAGCCTTTTGGATCTGTTTTTCACTTGGTTGAATAGTCAACTATTTAACATACATTCAAATACCCTTTTAAAATGTCTTTTCCTGGTATTTATTAAGCAAGCAGAATTCTCCAAATACAAGCCCCAGCACCCTAAAGTTCTTTGTTTTTGTTTTTTTGTTTTCCTTGTGTGACAGAAGCTTTATTCAGGAGAATAAAGAAATCTTCTGATGGCCAAATTCTTTATATCACTTGTACCTAGCATTTTGGCCCAAGAAAATCCACAAATTAATCCTTCATGTAAGTACATTAAGGTCCATGGAGTTACACTAAGAATCTTTTCAAACGGATTCTTGTTTCACCTATTGAGACTGGAAGGTGCCTTCCTACTTTCCAAAGCTTATGGAATGTATACCTCCCCCCTCCTGTGCCACCTCCAAAAAGACCCTGCTCAGGAATCTCTGCTTTCCAGGCTGCTTGAGAGCTCTAAGGATCTTTGTAATACACATACCAATCTCTTTAGAAACCGCCCCCCCCAACCCCCGTTGAAGCTTTGCATTCCTTTAAAGAACTTCTTATGCTGTCTTTGGGAATTTCCTAGCCAAAGCTTAGTGTAAGTCCTTCCCATATATCAGTCTGCTAAGCAGGCATGAATAGTACAGAATTCAAATGTTATTGTCATGATTTGTCATTTTTGCTCAGTATCTTTTTTTAGGGGAGTGAGAAATGGGGCGAAAGGAATGCAAAAAGGAAAGTTAAAATAGTATTAAATCATGCCTAGAACGTAGAAGTAGTTAGAGAAGTAGTCTGGGTGTTCTTTTAAAATATCCCTTTTGTGTTCTGGTATGTGGAAGTTGGTCATCTAGTGTCTTTTTTCTTTCGTTTTGTTTTGTTTCATTTTTTCTTCTAACAAATACTGCTCCTTATCCTATTACAATAGTCAAATACCTACAGTCTCAAAGCATTTAGTCAGGATTTCTTTTCTTTTTTTAAAAAAAAACTTACAATAAAATGTACTTAACCTTGGTTCAACCAGACAGTCTGTTTGGCTTTGGAATAGAAACAAATTTGCCTGTATAGCTCACATAAGTTGAACTGTACTTATGTTAGTTGTAAGCAGTATTCCAGAACACATTTATTCAGTACGATTGGTCACTTCATGCAGAAATAGAACAAAAAATGTCAATATTAATTTTTTTTGGCAGTCAAGGGGAGAGAATAAATGGGTATAATGACATTATAAAAAGATAATCTCAAGTCTTACATGAACCTAATATGGACCAGAAGAGCAACCCACATTTGGATAACTAAAAGGAGTGGTTACCTGTGCCAGTAATAATGTTCACATCCAGACTTTCAACAGAACAGCAACAATAAAAAGTGTTGTGGGGGGGTTTTGTTTGTTATTTTGGTTCTTGAAGCCCTGGCAATAGTTGTATGGCTCCAGATATCTGAGGCATAAAACTCAGTGTCAAGTAGTATAAACTGATCTTGTATCCAAGCCAGAAAATCATGATTCCAGCTAGTCACTAATTCAAAAATTCTGATCAATGTCTGGGTGCAAAATAAATTTGGGAAGTAAGAACTATTGGAAATCTCCCAGTCATCATCCAGAACCCCATGGCTCCTTTTTGCTAAGCAATAAACTTGTTTAAATAACCCTACTGAGTTTTGCCTGTCCTTTGAGGGTAAATTGGACACACCTCCAAAGGGATGAAGCAGTTTTTGAAACAGTAGGGAAGGGTCAGCTTAATAAAAATGAAAAGGTTGCATAGGCTCCTCTATATTCTTAATGTCTGTGTATGTCCCTCTGTCTTATTTTGTAAAATCTAATAACATTATTAAAGTCTTCCAGATGGGCTGTTTTCAACACCCACAAGTATGATTTAAAACACTCCAACTCCCTGTAGAAGGGAGGAGGTGTTTAGGCTCCTAGACCTATTATTATGTCATAGATAACATGCTGAAACCATTTTGACAACAGTTGGTGGACACTGAATGTGTATTGTGGCACTTAGTTCCCCAGGGCTGTTTCCTTGGTTCCTCCATTTGTCTGATGGAGAAAAATAAAGTACAGTAAACCCTCGATTTAACGGACCTCGATTTAACGGACTTCGGATGCAATGGACAAAATTTCTGAGCAAGTCTGATGCATTCCTGATCCATTTCTGGCGGGCTGGCTGCTGGCTCCTGGCTGCCGCCCGGGTCCAGGCAGCGGGCGGGCTGGCTGCCGGCTCCCGGTTGCCACCCGGGTCCAGGCAGCGGGCAGGCTGGCTGCCGGGTCCCGCCCGGGACCCGCCTGCGGGCGGGCTGGCTGACGGTTCCCAGCTGCCGCCCAGGTCCCGGCAGCAGGTGGGCTGCGGAGCTGCCACCCTGACCCTGTGGCGGGCGGGCTGCTGCTCCGACAGCTCGTGTTTTTTTTTTAAATTAAATAACGGACTTTTGGATTTAACGGACACCCCCTCGCCCGAATTAGTCCATTAAATGGAGGTTTTACTGTATCTACATTTACATTAAGGGTCTGGGGAATCCTAGCTAAGAGGTACCAATATTATTATTGGCACAATGCACCTATATGGGGAACCCAGACTTGCAAATTGGGAACAAAAACTATTTTGCATCATATGGATTCTCCAGTTAGTCCATGATAAGGGCTTTGTTCCTTTTCTAAAACCAAATCTACCTACTCAAGTGGCAGTACTTACAACTAAGACATTTACTAACAAATCAGTTCGACCCCAATGTGTTAGGACTCCCAGAAGAACCAGAATTACTGGGAATTTTAAGAATGCTTTATACATTTCCCAGGCCCATGTCTACTTTATATGTTTTGTTAATGAAGCAGGAATTGTGTTGTAGTCTGGAATTCTTTGTGACAGGAGTCATAGTTTCAGGGTAACTGCAGATGTATTCCTCACCCCACGCCTGTCATAGTCCCTTGAAGGCACCACTTAAGATTTCTGGCTCCCAGCCTTCAGCTTTCTGGGGTGGAAATCTGTGTCTCTCTCCTGCCTGACTGTGTTTTAAGGCTGCTCAACTCCTTGTCATAGACTATAATATGCTTAGCAAGTTAGTCTACCTAAAGCCAGTGCCTGTGTGTCTGCCTACACATCTACTTTGGTCTGTGTAGAAATCTGTGATGTAGGTAGAGTGAAGGCTTTTACACTGAGAACTTTAACCAAGATTTCATACCGTGGAGCATTTGATGGGCTTTCATTACAAGGGGTTTATCGATAGTCTTAACAACCCCGGTATCTCTCCACCCAATGAATGTCTCCTTCCATGCCCACTGGGGATCAGATGGATCAGCACCCAAGCTTAGGGTGGTTTGGCTTGGCATGAACATTGTATGTCATCATTGAACTAGTCATGTGACTTCCTCTCCAGAAATTCAGTCACTCAATTAACTTTGTGAGGCTGGGTGCAGCTGGCCTTTCTAGCACTGAGGTGAGCTTCAGTGGGTAATTCCGAACAAAATGACCCCAGTGGCCACAGGTGGAGCACCAGTTTTCCCTACCCATCCTGGGGCATCTCAAAGGTGATTTCCCTATGGCCAGGTTTGGTCCTCATTCCCTGTCCTCTGATTCCATTCCATATCTATTAAGTTGCCTTTCAAAACCAAGGACAACTATGCAAAATAGAGTCTGCCAGTTTCCCAGCTAAAGTTACAACTTCAGGATTTTTGTCTATTAACCATGATTTTAGATCAAGATGCTAGAGTTTGTAAAATTGGTCAAAACCCATTAATTTGTAGGCCTCATTAACTATAGTAACCCTTCCCAGGACCACATTTTCTTATGAAACCCCTCATTTAGGTTGTGTGAATGAATATTCCAATCCAAAGCCATTCTGCCCAAATATAATTTTCCTAAAGATAGTAATGGTGATGTCACCCTCTAGAGTTGGTCAGAAATATACTGAACTATGACAAATAGCTGTTTGTGATGAGTGGTACTTGCTGTCTTGGAGAATTTAGCTAAGAAATTTGTGGAAAGTGCTATGGAATTTTAGATGCCTACAAGTCATTTTGAGAGCAGTATCACAACCTCTCCAAGAGAGAGCAGAACCTGTACCAAATGCCTCTTAAAACAATGCTGGAGGTTTGATCCCATAGTGAATCAAAGGGAAGAATACTAACCTTCTGTTTCACAAGTATCACTTCCTGTGGCACCTTATATTTTTCTTATAATTTTTTCCTTCAAGTGTTGACTTCGCTTGACCTTTCTTGGACAGCTGATGAAATCCTTGTTTTGATTTTCTAGGGGAATTGCCATTTTAACTTTCTATACATGCAAGTGAAAAATTGCCATGTTAAACAGGGTAGTACCAATAGAGAACAGTACCAATATTGATTGACTTCTTGACTCCATATACTTCCATATGAACACCAGCAGTGTTGCCTTTCAAGATGATATCCTGACTAACACCTGCCACTTAAAAACAACGGCAGAAATCCAATGAAATGGTAAGATGGAAGTTGGGTGTTACCTTGCTGAACCTGGTGATCAATGTAAAATTCAGTTAAGCTCCTTTTTTGGAGTAAGATAGCTGAAGTAATAGCAGCCACCTCTCAAAAGACATACAAGGCCAGTGAGAAGCAAAGATATCTTGGAAAGAGGTTGGAACCGAGCAAACTGCCTCCTATTGTTTGATTCCTAATGGGTTCAGGATAAACAGGACTTTATATAAATCTTCTTTGGAAATAAACAGGATTGCATAAAAAATCTGACTATTGTCAATTTTTCTTCCTAACAGAAATAACCCACAATACCCTGGATATTGGCTACATCTTTTAATTTTCTTTTTTATGTCTTTTAAGTTTTATGATTATGTTGCTATTGTTGAAATTTTGTTAGGGTATTGGTGATACAGTTAGCCTTGTTTCTCAGAGTTTTACCCAAGCTGCCACTGATTTCCATATAAGAATAAAGGGACCATTTCATATCCAAATATGCAAATATTTTCCGAGAGTTCAGACTTCAGCTACTATGGAATACCAGTGAGCTGAAAGGGCATCCTGGATATTACATATAAATTGACATATTTCAGTTATTTTCTCCATGATGTCAACAGGATTAATATTGCAGCTTGCTTACATGGATAGTCCTAATGGCAGCTCTGAAGTGGACAGGATAAAGTGAGCTAGTGATCCTACTAGGTGAAGCAATGGAGGGACTGGGAGTCTTGCCATTCCCTCCACAGTGAGTGCTCTTGCAATCAGGGTGACTTCTGCAGGAGCAGTCTGGAATAGATGATTGCTTCCCTCCTATCATTTTCATGGACCTCCTCAAAACTCACTTTATTTGAGCTGCACACTGGCACCACATGTGGCCTCCACTAAGTAGTTTTAACTGGATGATAGTTTGTGTAATATATGACCTGGACCACATATTTAAAGCTCATAATTAGAGATCTTCAGCCTGTTGAAATTTAAATAAAGTTGAATATATGTTCCAGTCAAAAACCAATTAAAATAAAATGGAATCTGAATGTGGGAAAAGACCTTAACAAGCCATGATTGCTGAAAGTTCGTCATATAAACCATTTATTTTATCACTTGCTCTGGATGAAAATGTAGCTGAAAAGAGTGGAAGAGGGGTTTCCACAACATTAGATTAGTAGTTGGTTCAGGCAAATAAATGTGTTTTCTCGGTTCCTCCCTCACTACAAGGTTTTGCAAACTGTCACATTGTCCGCATTATACCAAAACCATGCTATGAGCTGAAGATAAATGAGGGTGTCAGTTGAATAGTGTTGCATGAATTACAGATAAGAAAAGTACTTCTTTTAAGAACTTACAAGCATAACATAAGAACGCAACATACTAAGCTAAGAAATAACATATTTGGTTTTGTGGTGATCTGTTGACGATCAGAACTAGGGCACTGCAGATGAAAAAGAGAGATTGTATCTTTTAGTACATGATATGTCAGATGTCTGCATGGAGGATATGGTGGGGGGCATTTGTCACACATTTCCTTCAGCACAGGTTTTAAGTTTGTCCTCTTGTGGTTCTCAACAGTTTGAAAAAAATATATTCCTGAGGTTCTCCCCTTTGAGTGTGAAATAAAATAAAAAGTAATAACACTGAAAAGCCGATGGGCAAAAATTGATTCATAAATGAGAAGGTGGCATTCATCTCAACGTTCTTATTGGAAACCTAAATCTCAGTAAATTTGTAGCCTAAGGATACAATGGGCTTAAAGGATTTCTGTCTCTGAAGAAAAATTAGAAGGCCTTTGAGGTAAGGTAAATGGAAAAGGTTGTTTGGGCAAACGTGGAGCTCCAGCACTATTAAATGTTAAGCACCATCAGGGGGTATCTCAGTCATTAACGAGAGTGGCATGTTGAAGATTGTTTCAAGCAGGAGAAGAATTATGGATGGCTGTGCAGAGGTGGCCCAATGCCACAGGGAAATTATGTCAAGCAAGACAAAGTTTTTTTTGTATCTTATTGGGGGGGGGGGGGGGAGTGCTGAAATAGTGTCCTTTTCTTTATCTATTTCAGGCATCTCCCCTCTTCTCCCCAACAAAAATGACCCTTAGTGGTCCTCTAAATGCACCAACTCTGTTAATTTATCTTCACTGTCTACTGAGATTTGTCCATGTGAGGGTCAGCTTTGCCAATGCGGTGCACTCACCGTTTACCAGTAATTTAGCAATGAGCACATTCACTTTTAAATTCCAGTAGTTAGCACTCTTGATTGACTTGGCAGTGTTTTATAGGCCCTGTGTGTTAGTTTTATATATAATTGAAAGGATCTCAGGGGTTCTGTTAGCAACCTACAAGTTAAGTTATCCTGTGTGAATGTAATGTTGCTGTCTAGGGAGGGAGAAATTTAGAAGCCAACCCAAGATCATCCCTGTTTCAGACCACTGGAGCCTAAGGACAGAGCAGACATGAAGTGTTATATCTCTAGGCGATAGTTACCAACTTTCTCATTACACTAGCGCATCCTTCTGGCTGCGTTGCAAAATAGCCCTGGGATTGGAAACTCTGCAGGAAACTGTGTGTTCTCTCACAGCTGGAAATATGTTGCTGTGATGACAGCAATTGCATGTAAAATGGGTATTAAAATAGTCATGAGTGCAGAGAATATGTTGCTTTCCCAGTGTGCCTTAAGTTATTGCCTGGAGAGAATGGCAGCTAGTGTGATCTATGTTGTAATCCCATTTCAGAACAAATGCTATACATGCTGTTGAGAAATGCCATTTTTAGGCTTGTCTACTAGTACATATTCTACTACTCTACTAGTACACAATTCATAGCCATGTGGTAGCAGGTTATTATGTGATCTCATGTTTGTAAATATGTGGCTCACATGATAAAAACAAACAAACAAACAAAGATATTGTCTCATGGATTATCACCAGCCTCATTCATGATGGCATGGACCATTTCTGCTGTCATTCACTGTCACATAATATTCCTGTTGCAGCTATAATGAAGGAACTGAAAGTCAGGAGGAGATCTGGCAGCCTGTGACCTGCTAGTTCCCCATGCACTACCATTGAGAGCTCGGAGGCCCACCAGTGGGCCCACAGACCACAGTTTAGGAGCCACTGATCTAATTCAGTTTGCTTTTGCTATAAAATATTACTTGAATTGGCTTTTCATCATAATTATTTTGGGCCAAATCAAGCCATACAATCAACTTAGTCACAATCTCTGTTTAGGAATCTGCCTTGTGGTGGGGATATGTAAGCTGTGCCATGGTTCAGCCTATTTCTCTAGTATGCCACACCTGATCAGCAGGCTGGCATGGAGTGAAAGAAGGGCCAAGATCCAAGCTCCTTACCACCCTTCTCCCTCCCTTGTGAGGGAAATGTGTGCCTCTAGTGGTATACAATTGGAACAGGCTCATTACCATTCCTAGCTACCCTCATTCAACCCCTGCAATGTAGAACTTTTAAGCCCTGACACAGGATGTGGAGTAGGAAATGGGGAGATGAAGGCTCCTGGCCTCCCTTCTTCTCCTCCGCTGCCTATAATCTACCCCTTAATCAACTATATGTATAGGCATAGGGAGAGATTGTGTAACTCCCACTCCACCTACTCACAAAGTATGGGGCAAAAACTGTCTCTCACAAATGGTTTGTATAGCAGTTAGTTCAGTGGGTTCACAATATAAATATTAATCACAGTCAAACAATGGGGCTGGATTGGCAGAAGTTTGAATAGCCTCATAAAGAGTGCATTACAGCATCAGAGTTCTTATTGGTAGCTATGTGGACATAGTCTGTGTATTTTTGATAACTATACAAGGAACTAGAATCCAGGTTTTTTAAAAATAAGAATAAGGGAATAAAAAAGGTAGGACCAGTCCACTGATGCAGTCAATTCAATTAATTTGAATAATATTGGGGGGGGGGGAGATCAACACTTTAGATAGCGACCAGGAAACAAATACTGAATAATCATATCCTAGTAAAATGAAGATCTTTATTGTCTCACCTTGATAGATGTCTCCTCCAGAATTAGGATGGAAAGACAATGGAAAAGTAGGACATGAAAGTTTGAAGTACCACTTGCAGTGCAGAGGCTACTGGATGGGACTTCATTCTCCAATGCTGTCAGCACCTAGCACCTTTCAGAATAAGTTCAGTTTTAAATAAGGAGCACGTATTCTTAGAAATTTCTCTCTCTCTCTCTCTCATATGCACACACAATTAGATTTTGTAATAGCTTGGATTTGTTAAGCTCCTTTGTGGTCTCTACAATTCTTAACCAGGTTGATGAGGGTATTTAATGTCTTTAAAATGAAAAAATCATTATTCGATCTTCATTTTTAATAGAAGCCTAGAAGTTCAAAGGCTGAAGAGCTGTGGACGAGAGAGACCACTCTGACTAAAATGTAGTAAGACTTAATCCTGTAGGATCCATGTGCAGTGCACTTTTATACATTGCACTCAAACGACCATTTGGCAAGTGAAATTAAAGATAAAGAAATGTATGTAAAACCCTAAAGTGCTGGGTTCATTCCTAGACTAAAAGTTTTAGGCTGTAGATTTAAGTGCAGCTTCTGAAAATGTTAAACATCATGCATACTAAAGATACTTAATTCAGATTTAGCAGTAGGAGTTTTGAAGGCCTGCCACAGAGTAAAGCCAGAGAAGTATGCATTCCCCTTACATTAAAAGGAACCATCACTCACAATAATATCTGCCTAATGTGAAACCATAGAATTGAAGTCTAAAATCCTGTAGAAGGTTTTTGCTGCTATGAAAAGTTTACATTAAAACCAGAATAAATGCTCTACCCATTCTAGAACTCCATCTGTATTAACAAGGGAGATTCTTTCCTTGTGTCTTCAGAGTTTGAATAAAACTGAGATAAAAACATCTGAGGTCAAAAGCTCAGTTTTAAATTTGGTCAAGTTGCAATTACTGAACAGAAAAACCAACAATATAAATACTGTATTAATAATAAAAAAGCCATTGAACTTCAATCTGCTTCATCTCAGCCGTATGTGTGATATCGATTAATAACTAATTGCTTTAAAACAGATTTTAAATTACAATATTTACTATATATGTTAATACATAAGTTGTGATTAATTATTTAAGGGATACATTTTCCTCTTACTTATGCTACTCTTACTGAAATTAAGTGGGTTTGATAAAATTATGCACATTTTGACCCTTATCTTGAAAATTCTTATACAGACACACCCATGCACTCTTGGGTTTACAGGTTTGAAGCCTTAGTCCTTGGTGCCCTCCAACTTCTGGAAAGTGGTTATTGCTGTTAATGATTTGTATACTCTAGCACCATAAAGTCGCCTGGTATTTTGTTGAAATAATTACAAGTCTCTTCCTGAAGATATTACTGAAAATAGACAAATGTTGGAAAAGGACAAAGGAAAGGGTAAAGATAAAGGAAGAAGGTTGAAACAAATACAAATATTGTGAGTTTTAGTATAATATATATGAACCTTATAAATTCTGATATGCTAAAATAATGAGCGAGATAATAAGACAAGAAGGGAAGAATAGATATGACAGGAATGGAGATTAACAGCACAAAGCAAAGTGAAAGAGGAGGATTTTGAATAGTGAACTGAAGGAAGGGGCTTTAGAAGGCAGTAATTCCAGGTATGCAGGGTGACAAGATAAAAGGACAGAGGTGAGAGGGGATGCAGACATAGGGAAGGACAAAGTGAGTAGAGCTGGTTAAAGTGTAAGTTCTCAAAAAGGTGTCCTTATCTCAAAATTTGGGTCCTTGTGTTACACAATGTGACGCTCTACCCATGTGGCAAAATGTGTGTTGTAATTTTTAACAAAATAGCTTTATCTTATCAACATTCTTTAGGCAAAAGAAAATTAAGTGGCCATAGATTATAACTTTTAAATTCCTGTCTGAAGTTCTTGAACCAGCCGAGGCAGCATGGTCCTGTAGATAGGGCATTTGACCTAGACACAAGAAGCTTGGGTTCGGTTCTCATTCTGCTACTGTCCTGAGGTGAGGCATTGGGTAAGTCATTTAATTTCTCCATGTTCTGTTTCCCATTCCATCAGTTATATGTCTTGTTTATTTAGACTGGGAGCTTTTGGGGCATAAACTTTCTGTCACTACACAACACCAGGTGTGACACCATCAACCATGGTCACTCTGGCTGGCACAACAGTCCTTAGTAGACTGTGTATTTGATGATGATGACTTTATTTCACTGTGTGTTTGTAGGCTTTAATGTAATGCAATTATTATTAATAGTATTCAGTAAGCTCCTGGGTGGAGATGTCATGAAACTTGTATTTTTTTGTAAACAGAACATGCTGAGGGGGAAAATAAACTACTTAATACTGATGACACTAATGTTACTCTAAAGTAACCAAAAGCTTAATTCCACTCTCAGTTGTGATGCAATCCCACTGACTTCAGCAGACTTTACAAACAAGAGTAGTTTTCTTCCCCCTGCTTGGAATAGAGTGACTCGTGGTCACTGCAGGGTAGAATTTTCCATTAGAAAAAGTTCCGCCCCACCTTTCCCCTTCTCCACATGCTCTTGTAATTAAGAACTCTGCTGGAGAATTTTCTTTATGGGAACTGTTGTTACCAGCTACGGAAATCTGGAAGCTGATGGAGAATAATTTTTCTTATGGTTGCATTTGTTTAATAAGAATATCTGCCCATGTCTAATAGCAGGAAAACTATTTCAACCAAGTGCCCAGTACAATCTGAGCGGGATACAGAGAGGGTTTTAGTAACTCAAAAGTCTCTGCATGAAACATATTAAGTCTTTTTTGATGGAGATTACATTTCTAGGGCCAGATCATGCCTTTCTGGTTGCACACAGAGAGGACGCTGTATATGAGGATCTCTACCTGGCCAGATGATGGGCAGTTTGTACTACTTTCAAGGATACCTACACCTCACATGCCTCAGTACACACAAATATACCAAATCCCACAGAGGTGTTGCCTAGGTCTGAAATCCACAAGTGGAGAAAGTGCTTTGAGAGGGATAGAAAGCATTAATCAGTCCCTCCCCAAACCTTCCTGCTCGAAATCAGGGAGACAGGGAGACCCATTCAGGGAGACCCATTGTCAGTATAGAGCAGGGGTGGACAAACTTTTTGGCCTGAGGGCCACATCAGGGTTGCAAAGTTGTACAGAGGCCCAGGTAGGGAAGGTCTTGCCTCCCCAAACAGTGTAGCCCTGCTCCCTATCCGACCCCTGCTCCCACTTCCAAACTGCCCCCCTCAAAATCCCCGACCCAGCCAACTCCCCCCCCTGCTCCTTGTCCCCTTACCGCCTCCTCCAGAAACCCTCACCCTAACTTGATAATAGTTATCCCATCTTATATTGGTTCAGAAGTGAAAGTCTTCAGTGGTATCTTTAATTCATCATACTTCTTAAAAAAAGTTTGATCAAATCATCACATGATTTAGAAATACTTTTTACAAGTAATTTTGCAAGCTAATTATTTAGTGACATTAAACTTTTTTAAAGTGCATGAAATAAGTGATTAGAAGATAGTATTCTCTAAGACCAGAAGAAACTAAGCCATGCAAAATCAACATGAAGAAATAAATAGACATTTTATACTGATAATAATGTCTTTAACTGAACATTTTCACCTATCAAGCTAATTTGTTTTTATTTTAATTGACCATAGTAATGCTTTCTGATACCTATGCTATAGCACTGAATTTGGTATTTCTATAGTTCCATCTCTCTAAGGATTTCATGTCATACAAGAATGGAAAATTGAAAAGGAGTGAGATTATGGCAAAATAATTGACATCCTTTTCCTCTTGAGAATATTAATGGCTTTGACCAGTCTTTCTGGTGGTTTCATAGTCCATGTTACATCCAATTCATTTGTTTTGTAAAAACCATTCAATGAGGAATTCAGGCCCTCTGTCTCGCCTATTAAACAAAGTTTAAATATTGGTGGATCTTGAACATAAATTATAATATTCTTCACTATTGATAGGCATTAATGGGTAGATTCTGCCACATTTATGTGGATTGTGCACATTATTCGGTGAATAGCCTGATTGAAAGTATTGCAGTTATTTATGAAGTATAATGTTTCTCAATATGGATAAGGGTTTCAGACTCTAAGCCAAAGTGCTTCTAATAGTCTAATTAAGAATGCTACGCAAACTATTAGTTTCTGCTGAATGTTGCTATGTGTTTTTTTTATCCTGCTTGAATAGAAATGTTTTCTCTTTTTGATATTCCATAAGCATTTCCCCCTTTTTACAGTATATTTAAATCTCTGCTTTTTCTTCTTACAAACCATCATCTTGCATTTATACAATCTAGGGCAAAGTGCTGGTGAGAGTCAGAGGAAAAAATACATTTTCCCCTTAAAATGTAGTCTAATAATAGGTTGGTAAGTGTAGAGATTTTTTTTAGCAAATACTTAAGTTTAATAGCTGAAATACAGTAAACACCACATTTTGATGTGGTTGCCTTGGTAATAACTTGTTTCCTATAGAATATCAGAACATACAAAGCAGTTCAGATTCTACATAACTTGCTAAAGGGTGAGTGGTGGTGCCTCTGGGTGGTCATTTACATGTTCATTTCTATGCAAAATGGTGATGTATTTCCCCCTCCAGGTGCTTTAAAAATTGTTATATTTATGCAAATTATGGTCTTTTGTCACCATTTTTTCAATTAGCTGGCATATTCTTGCAGTTTTAAAGTTTTGTGGGTTTGTTTGCTTGTTTGTTTATTTATATAAAATACTTTTTTTGTTACAACCCAAAGCGTTATATGGGAAAGTGATTGAGAGAGCTGGAGTGTGTATATTCTGTCAACTATCACCACCACCAAACTTTGTTGCTCTGGGGCCATGCTTGCCCAAATACATTACATCACACTCTGTGGCTAGTCCCACTAAAGCAATGCAATATTAATGATAATAAATAAAGACATCAAGACATAAATAAGTACAAGATTCTGATACCCTTATTCATTTTGAATAGCACCTTAATTCCTTAGACAGTCCCATTATTCTCAGTGAAACTGATCATGGAGTAAGGTACTACTCAACATGAGTAAAGGTTTCAGCATTTGGACCTAAAATATCGCTTATAGACTTTTTTATCCTTAGTTCTCAAACTGCTTTATAAAGGTATCATTTATTCAGAGAACATTGCAAAGTCCTGATAGTTTGTTAAACAGAAAATAGTATTAGGGCTTACACCACCTTGTTGGAAATTATTCTGCTGTATAAAAAAACTCACTTGTGAGCAATGTTTTCATATATTCTGCCAACATTTTCTTTTGCTCAGTTTCATCCTCTACACTATAGTTATACTTCTCCAAATTCCTCTCCCTCCTGAGGTTCAGAATGTGCTATCACTACTGATATTAAGCAACTATCTTATCTCTCAAATAGTTCCTTTGACTTTAGTGAAACTATCTGTAGAGTAAAGGTGTACTCTGTATGAATAAGGGTATTGGAATCTGGCCCTTGAAGCTTATACTCTTTAATATTTGTATTCCTTCCCCTTGATCTCCTTCATAGTCATCATTTAGACAAACTAGGCATATTTGGGCAACATTCTACTCTTTTCAAACATTTAACATTCCTAAGAGAATGTGACTGCACTGCTGCAACTGGGGGACAAAATTTGGCTTCTTGGGGAGTTTATTTTATTTTATGGCAGAACTCTCTCTTCTGAACTACCCAAACGATCTTGACTGCAATAGTCTGTTGAGCTGCCGTGTATGTAGTCAGAAAACATTATCAGAGTTGAAGTACCCCTGGGTACTTGGAAAGGAAGAATTTACAATTAAATATTTTCCATGTTTTAGTTTCTCAGGTCCTATTTATTTATCCCCTCTCTCTGAGATACTCTCACTATAACAATGTTCCATTATTGAAGTATGTAGAGCAACTACTAGGTTCAGTGCCTGGCTGAAAAGCAGCAGTTCAAGTGTAACTGAGATAAAACTGAAGTGATATTGTTAGAAATAGGGAAACATTTCAACACCTTTCTTTCCACTGATAATATCTCTCTTGTTGTCTAGGAGATACTCGGGGTCTTTTAGTTGTTACTGGCTTTTACCATACATAATAGTCACAGTGGCCAGAAATTCATTTTTTTCCTTCTTTGGCTTGTGATGGGTTGCCATGCTTCTTATCAGATGCTGACCCAGCCACTCTGTTTCAGGTCATTGTCACTTCCAAGGTATTTTACTGCAACAAGACACTGCAAAAGCTGCCTAAAAACATATGTCTGTCCATAACAATTAAGCAGTGTAGTAAGAAGACACTCCATTTGCTCTCCATCCCGTACCAGATAATTTTCAAGGTCCTGATGCTAATATTTCAAGCCATAGACAGACTAAAGCCTAGATTTATCAAAGATAACTTTTTTACCTGAACAACAGGGATAGTGAAGCTGAAAAAAGCCATAATGAAGCTCAATGGAGCCAAGATCAAGCTTTCTCGATGGTAGGTCCTTGAGTGTAGAATTCCCTACCGTATAGACACAAGTCTCACTGCCTTTAGGATGTTATTCAAGACTTGTTTTGGGGGCTTTTTTTTTTCAGGACTTCCTTCATTAATTATAATTACAGAATGTCAAACCATTCTCTCCCTTAACAATCAAACAAGTGACAAAAGATATCCTTTTAGAAAGCAGCAAAATCAATGGAGGGATGAAAAATATGATCCTTTTGGAAGAATGTTGCTTAGTAAATATGTGTGCATGTGTGCTACCATGATATCATGGTAATAATGCATTGCAAATGCCTACAACAAATGCCTAGATGTAGGCTGCGTATCTACCACGTTTGTCAACTATTTCATATGAAGATCAAAACAACGATGACTTGTTTATATTGAATATTGTCAACACAAAGTGCAAATGGTAGGAAGTTAGAGTACCTTTTACTAAAGTGAGTCTCACATTATATCTTGCCAATATTTCAGACTCATGCTAGACGTGAGCATCTTCTAGTTTAGCCTAATTAGGAACTTAATCAATGTGATGTTGGCAAATCATCACTAATAAACATATTAGAACCGAGTTAAGCATTATTCCCCTTGGCACTTAGACTAGTTTTCTGTCTGTGACAGTGTTCCAGACCAATCTGAATTCATGTTAAAAGTAATATTTCATTTGACATTGCATTAAATGCTTTACTGTGTTCTAGTTCTAATAAACCTATTGGGTATTAAAACATTGGTGATATCATGGTAGGTATCTAATACAGACCACCTAACCAGGAAAAAGAAGTGGATGAGGCTTTTTTAAACAACTAACAAAAACCTCCAAAGCTCAGGATGAGGTGAGTTATGGTGGACTTCAACTACCCGGACATCTGTTGGGAAAATAACACAGCAGGGCACAGATTATCCAACAAGATCTTGCAATGTTTTGTAGACTCTCTCTCTCTCTCTCTCTCTCTCTCTCTCTCTCTCTCTCTCTCTCTCTCTCTCTCTCTCTCTGTGTATATATATATATATATATATATATATATATATATATATATATATATATATATATATATACACAGTAAAACCTCGATTTAACGGACTTCGGATACAACGGACAAAATTTCTGATCCATATCAGACCGCGACCCCTCCCGGCTGCGGCCCCAGTCCCCTTCGCAGGCGGCTGGCTGCTGGCTCCCACCCTGATCCCGGCTCCTACCCCAGTCCCAGCCGCTGGCGGGCTGGCTGCCGACTCCCGCCCCGATTCTGGCAGCGGGCGGGCTGGCTGCCGGCTCCCGGCTGCCGCCCGGGTCCCAGCAGCAGGCGGGCTGGCTGCTGGCTCCCGGCTGCCGCCCGGGTTCCAACAGCGGGCGGGCCGGCTGCTGGCTCCCGGCTGCCGCCCGGGTCCCAACAGCAGGCAGGCTGGCTCCCGGCTTCTGGCTGCCACCCGGGTCCTGGCAGCGGGCGGGCTGCGGAGCTGCCGCCCCGACCTTGTGGTGGGCGGGCTGCTGCTCCAACAGCTCGTCTTTTTTTTTATTATTAAATAACGGACTTGTATATGTATATATATATATATATATATATATATATATATATATATATATATATATATAATATATATATATATATATATATATATATAATTTCAGAAGGTGGAGGAAAGCTACTGGGGGAGAGGATGTTCTAGATTTGATTTTGTTAAATAGGGAAGAACTGGTTGAGAATTTGAAAGTGGAACGAAGTTTAGGTGAAAGTGTTCATGAAATTGTAGAGTTCATGGTTCTAATAAATGGAAGGAAAGAAAATCGGACAATAAAGATAATGGATTTCAAGAAGGAAGACTGTAGAAAACTGGGCAAGATCCCATGGGAAGCAAGTCTGAGGGGAAAACAATTGAAGACAGTTGGCAGTTTTTCAAGGAGACACTATTAAGGGCACAAGAGCAAACTGTCCCACTGCATAGGAAAGATAGAAAGTATGGCAAGAGACCACCCTGGCTTAACCAGATCTTCAGTGATCTGAAACTCAAAAAAGACCTACAAAAAGTGGAAATTAAGTCAAATGACAAAGGATGAGTACAAACAAATTACACAAGTGTGTAGGGACAAAATTAGAAAGACCAAGGCTCAAAACAAGATTAAACTTGCTAGAGATAAAAGGGTAAGAAGAAAACAGTCTATAAATGTATTAGAAGCAAGAGGAAGACCAAGCAGAGGGAGTAGGCATGTTACATGTGTGTGTGGGAGGCAATAACAGAAAATGGAAATTTCTGTTTTCACCAAAAAATTTAGTAGCGAGTGGATGTCTAACAGAATGAATTTCAGTGAAAATAAGGTAGGATCAGAAGCTAAAATAGGGAAAGAACAAGCTAAAAATGACTTGGACAAGTTAGATGTTTTCAAGTCACAAGGGCCTGATGAAATACACTGTAGAATACTCTCAGGGAGCTGACGGAGGACGTATCTGAGGATTAGCAATTATCTTCAAAAGATCATGGAAGACTGGAAAGATTCCAGAGGACTGGAAAAGGGCAATTATAGTGCCTATCTATAAAAAGGCAAATAAGGACAATTACAGACCAGCCAGCTTAACTTGAGTACCTGGAAAGATAATGGAGCAAATAATATAGCAATCAATTTGCAAATACCTTGTAGATAATAAGGTGATAAGTAACAGTCACCATGAATTTGTCAAGAACAAATCTTGTTAAAGAAACCTACTAGCTGTCTTTGATAGTGTAACATTTGTGGATGGGGGCAAGTGGTAGACGTGGTATATCTTGGCTTTAGTAAGGCTTCTGATACTGTCTCGCATGACCTTCTCATAACAAACAAGGGAAATAAAAAATTGATGGCGCTACTACAAGATGGGTGCATAACCGGTTGGAAAACCCTTCCCCGAGAATAGTTATTAGTGGTTCACAGTCAAACTGGAAGGGCATATTGAGTGGAATCTCGCAGGAATCAGTTCTGGGTCTGGTTCTGATCAGTATTTTCATCAGTAATTTAGATAATGGTGTAGAGAGTACACTTATAAAGTTTGCAGACGATACCAAGTGAAGCAGTTGTAAGTGCTTTGGATGATAGGATTAAAATTCAAAATGATCTGGAAAAACTGGATAATGATCTGAAGTAAATAGGATGAAATTCAATAAGGGCACATGCCAATATCACTTAGGAAGCACATCTACAAAGTGGGAAATCACTGCTTAGGAAGGAGTAAAATAGAAAGGGATCTGTGGGCCGTAGTGAATCACAAACTAAATGAGAGTCAACACTGTAATACTTTAAAAAAAAAAAAGCAAACTGCGCTGATTCAGCCTCCACTGAAGTATTGTGGACATTTCAGGAAAGAAATGGACAAATTGGAGAAATTCCAGAGAAGAGCAACAAAAAGCATGAAGGGGCATATGAATGTTTAGCACACCTGGCACATAAATATCTAGCAATGCCGGATACACCCGTGCCATGCAATCACCTTTTTCTCATTTCAGATGACATTATCTCCCTAAATGTAAACAAACTTTTTTGTCTTAGTGATTGGCTGAACAAAATGTAGGACTCTGAAGTTTTACATTGTTTTGTTTTTGAGTGAAGTTATGTAGCAAAAAATCTACATTTGTAAGTTTCACTTTCACAATAAAAAGATTGCACTACAGTACTTGTATGAGGTGATTTGAAAAAAAAATATTTCTTTTATCATTTTTTCAGTGCAAATATTTGTAGTAAAACAATATAAAATGAGCACTATACACTTTATATTCTGTGTTATAAATTGAAATCAAATATTTGAAAAATGTAGAAAAAGTCCAAAATATTTAATAAATTTAAATTGGTATTCTGTTGTTTAACAATGTGATTAAAACTGATTAATCGTGATTACTTTTTCTAATTGCAACTAAGTTATTTTGAGTTAATCATGTGACTTAACTGTGATTTATTGACAGCCCTAGTAGTATTGTATCTTGCTTAGAATGGAACACAGACATTCGCTGTGTAGGTAAATCACTGGGCTTTAAACATTTTGTAAATAGCCTAATGAATGTTAATGTCTAAGTTCTGGTTTTTGGGGAGGAGGAAAAAAAGAAAGGAGGAAACAGGCATAAGGAGGCATAAGGCATAAGGAGGAAAGGAGGAAACAGGCATAAGCATTAAAGTAAGTAGTATTAATAACTGATTTAATCAGATATTTCATTTTCTGTGCATTGTTCCTCCTTTGATATGAAAAGCCTTATTTGTTTAAGAAATCCAGAAGTGTTTGCTGCCATTAACTTAGTTTAGAGCAGTTACTGAGACTTAGCAGAGAACAAGACTCCTGTCCTCTTGCTGGGGGCAGGTAAAAGAGGTGTGAGTGACAGCATGCATACTGGTGGTGAGTGGCTGTGTCCTGTGCTCTGAAGAGACACCCTGGAAACCCAGGGGTTACAGAAAGGGCACAAAGCAGCAGACAACTGTCAAATAACTGTTTCTGTCGTAGTGATGTAATGTAAATGTCTTATGACTGAAGCTACAATGAGTGTGATTTCAAAGTAATAAACATAACTGGCAGATGTAAGTGGTTAGTTTATCAGCTTCTGTGAGGTCTACACAATTTAAGGAAAACTGTAGCGCACATAAGGAATGAGTTTCTGCAATAAATATTTTTCACCATAATAGCGTGCATTCTCCCCTCTCACCTGACTGTCATATAATTCTAGGATCATTTTTGTTTCTCTTTTGCTATCATAAGATTATATTTGTTGTTTAAGTTTTTGATTAAAATGGGGACTGGATGTCTATGATAGGAGGGAAAACCTCAATATTTTGCATGGCTTAGATCAGTTTTTTTTTCATTGTTTGAATTTGCATTGAGACTTTAAATTAAATAATAAGAGGTTTTTGTCTGCTGCCTTCAGGTGTTTTCTGTACCGTTGTCTTATTGACAGATTTCTCTGTAATCCGTAATACTAAATTAAAATCGACCTGTAAACTGAAACAAAAGTGTTAAGTACTCAATTCTCCATTACTAACAGCATTTCCCTCCCTCACCTTTGTTTTAATACAAAAAGTCCTTCCTAAGTACTTCATTGAAATTATAAAACTCGTACATTGAGCCATCAGAAATACCCATATAATTTGTTTACAATCTAACATCCTCCATAGGTAGCCACTTTACTGTTACTTAACACTGAGTGTGTGCATTTGCACATATGTCTAGTTGTGGAGCGTAGAAATGGGTTTCTACATCAGCAATAGAATAGTCATAGAGTGATGACTAGAAGGGAACACTATCATCACTTAGTCTGACCTGCACAATATAGGTTAGAGAATTTCACCTAATAATATCTGCATCAAGCCCACATCTTCTATTCATGCTAAAGCATGTCTTTTAGAATTTTATCCGATCTTGATTTAAACACTTTAAGTGATGGATTATCCAACACATCACCGTGGAACTAGTTATAATGATTAATATTCCTTACTGTTCAAATTAAGACTGGAAATAAGGCAAATTTTTCTTAGCTTCAGTTTCCAACTGTTGGATTTTGCTATGTCTTTTTCTGATAGATTGCAGAACTGTGAACTGTGAGAAATTTCTTCATGAAAGGTACATGTTAGACCAGAATCAAGTCACTTTTTAATCTTCTCGTGGATAAACTAAATAGACTGAGCTTCCTAAATCTGTCACTGGAAGGCAGGTTTTCCAGACCTCAGATCACTCTAGTAGTTCTTTGCCAAACCCTTTCCAATTTGGCAACATCCTTTTTAAAGGATGTACATCAAAATAGGACACAGTATTATAGTAACAGACTCACTAGTGCTTCCAACTCCGACTTGATATTCCTCTACTTATTCATCTAACAATTCTGTTTGCTCATTTAGCATCACACCGTGAACTCATATTTATCTGGTTACTTGATATAACCCTAAAACCTTTTCAGTATTGCTCCTTACCAGGATACAGTCTCCCATCTTTTACGTTTGGCCTACCTCTTTTGTTTCTGAATTTGGCTGTATGCATGTATGATGGATATGGACCTGCTCTGTAATATTTTTCTGGATAGTGTCTGTTGATCTAGTTGGGATATTTACAATATGAATGTGTTCCTTTAGTTTTATAGGGGGCATGGAAAAACAAGAAGAAAAGAAAAGAATGGTTCAGAATAATCCATCCTTCTGCAAACACTACAGAGTGTGTGAAGAGACAAAGCCAGGAAGGAATAAGGCAATATAGGAATCAATAGAATTGTTGCAGGTTTAAAAAGAGCACTCTCTCAAGAGAGGGGTGTAGGGAATTGTTTGAGAGAACCAGTCTGAGACACAGTACCCTGCTGCGGGTATCTGCAGAAGTTAGGCCTGCCTCGTTTATCATCAGGGGATGGTAAACCTTTAGGTAAAATAGCTGAGGGTAAACTGTGGTTTTAAAATATCTTTTCTCTAAGTGATTTTTTTCCTGCTGCAAAATAATCAATACTTTTGGAATGACAAAAGTTGCCTTCACCTCTTAACCAGTTTTTGTTTTTTGTTTTTTATATTTTAAACCAAAGTAGGTTTTTTTTTTCATTACTGTAGATTTGTGTTTTTCGTAGCTTCTAATAAAACATTCTTAAACAATTCTTATATTCCATTCATGCCATTAAGTTTAAATATTAACCTCCACTCCATTTTGTTCATAATTGTTTTCAGTTTTTGGATATTGTAATATATTTAAAGCACCAAGTACATATATATTAATTATCAGGGCCATATTCTGTTTGCACATAGCAAATGAAAGAAGATTGTGATCCTTGCATCTAGATAGCCTTCAATATTTAGTTCATTAATCAATTCATATTGAGTGAAATTGTAACACAGACCTGGGGCAAAACAGCATTAATGAGCAAAGTGTAAGGTTTAATCTCATTATTGATTTTTAAAAAAATTAAATAATGAATTTATGCAATACAAGCTCACACAATGATTAGCAAGTTAAATGTTTGTGTAATACCCAATTCCTGTGTCATCCATGAGAGGTCTCATGATGTAATAATACACGTAATAATAAATGATAGGCTAAATAATGGGGTTATTGCTCCTTAATAAGAAGCTAATTGTTTTTTTAGGGATTTTAACTCTGTTCCTCTATTACTCAACCAAACCATCCTAACAAAACATTCTAACAATGTCAACTCACTGAAGAAGTTGTTGAGAATAATACAATGGATGTAACTCAGTAAACAAGCCTATAAGAACTCATCTAATCCAGAGGGAAAGAACTGCTTGTCTTTATAATTTATTCAATCAATCTTTCAGAAAAAGTGGAGTTTTGAAATGTTTTTGAACATTTTTTAAGTTGTATAAGGTTCCAAATTGTCATTTTCCTAGTCTAATATCCGACACTTTTTAGGGTGGGTTGGGGAGGAGGGTGAGGAGACATATGGCTTTTGTTGAATCTCAGTTGCTGAATATAAATAGAAACATAATAATATGCTGAACAGAGCAAGTGTAAGAAGTACCCGTAAGGGTTTTCATTGAATTGCATGTAATTTGTATCCCATTATCTCTCAGCCTCAAATTTTAGATTAAAAATCTTCTCCTTGAAATCCACTGAAGGGTGTTCTTGCTATTTTTGTATTCACTTTTTCATTCAAAAGAAGGATTGAGAATAGGGATGCAAGAGGTGCTCAAGTCCTATACAGAATATTTGCTAGCATTTCAATGCTCGTCTCTGAAAGAGAAGCATTGCTATTTTGGGTTATTAGATGATAATTCCAAGATAATAATTGAATCCCATATTGCTGTAAAAGTTACAATGGCTAAAGATCACTCAGTCTAGGGTACAAAAAGGAACACTTTGGTGGAGAAATGAAACCTGATGTACTTACCTTTATGGGAATAGGGGCTGAAGGGAGAGTGAAAAAAGTAATGGACAAACTTGTCAGTTCTACTGACACTCTTGATTTTCTTCCAATTCTTGGTGCAGATTCACATTAGAGCTCTGGTGGCTGGCCCCTTTCAATGAAGCAGGTCTAGGGCTTCTGTGCTAGAGCAGATGCTCCCAGTGTGCCCAATTAAGTGGGCAGGACAGCACCCGGGATATAAAGAACTAGAGTGTCAGGAAGGAGGAGAAAGAGTTGTCCTTGTTGTCTCCTGGGAGGTGAGATAGGGGCAACTGCTAGATAAAAAAGGACATCAAGGAGAAAACCCTGAGAGGCAGTGCTCAGTTAAGCACAGAAGATTCCTGTCATAGGCCTTGAAGCTGGAAGGACTGGGAGAGGCAAAAGGGAAAATCCCTGTGTCATAAGTGTGGAGGGTGCCTTGCCTGGGTTGGGCTATGTTATCTAAGACAGTGTGCCTTCCCTGGGTGGGGCTATGTTATCTGAAACAAGTGACGTAAGAGTTTCCCTGCCATGAGGGAGGGAGGAGCCTCAAGTTAAGTCCTACACCCCAAGACACCCCCCTTTTTACCAGTGGGGTTCTTGGGGTTACCAATCGCTGCCACCATTCGGGTGTACTTCCAAAACCTTGGGGGGGCCCCGAACTTCCCCACCCTAACTTTGTCCCCCTTCCTGGGAGCCAAAGTCAGACACCTGAAGGCTGCTTTTCTTCACCCTTCCTGGCTGAAGGCAGACTTCCCCTAACCCTGTCTCTCTTTTCCTGAGAGCCAGACCCTCAGAGGCTGCTTTTCCTCCCCCCTGCACCCTGTCCCCCTCCCTGGGAGTTAGAGCCAGACACCTGGAGGCTGCTTTTCCTCCCCCCTGTACCCTGTCCCCCTCCTTGGGAGTCAGAATCAGGCACCTGGAGGCTGCTTCCTCCCTCCCCCGTCTAACCTGATGGTAAGGAGAGACAGTCTCCACACTCCAGCTAGGCACTTAGCTGCCCTGGTCCCTATTTCCCTTCCCTTCTCCCTTCCCAGACTGGAAACAAAGAAAACCCTAAGGGAAATAAACCAGATGGTTTTATAACTAGAATCTATATATATAAAAGTCAAGTGGTGTATGTATGTATGTATGTATGTATGTATGTATGTACGTATGACTGCGAAGTCCTCCCGCACCGTTTGAGCCAGAGACTTGAAATTTGGTACAGTGAGGGGTCTTGGGGTCTAGATGCTGGTAAGGGTCGAAAAATTTTCGGACCTCACCTCTGACGCCCCCCAGGGGTGAAAGTCTTTCAGGGCCAATCACATCGGCTGGGCAGTTAGCTGGTGATGATGTCATAATACCCCCTCCAACAGACACCTCACTCACTCAGCTCACTGCCCCTCCTTCCTCCAACGGAACCCCGGAGATCCCTCAGTTCTCTGCCCCTCCCCCCTCCCAACGGAACCCCGGAGATCCCTCAGTTCTCTGCCCCTCCTCCCTCCCAACGGAACCCCGGAGATCCCTCAGTTCTCTGCCCCTCCCCCCTCCCAACGGAACCCCGGAGATCCCTCAGTTCTCTGCCCCTCCCCCCTCCCAACGGAACCCCGGAGATCCCTCAGCCCTGTGCCCCCCCCCACCTGCGAAGGTCCCCGGAATCCCTCGGCTCTGCCCCCCCTCCCCTGCGACGGATCCGAGTTGGGTTTGGTGGGACGGTGAGTGAGGTGGGGGTGTCGGGTTCGGTCGGGGGGTGAGGTGGGGTTGTCGGGTTTGCTTGGGGGGGTGAGGTGGGGGTGTCGGGTTTGGTCGGGGGGTGAGGTGGGGGTGTCAGGTTTGGTCGGGGGGTAAGTGAGCCGGGAGGTGTTGGGGTTTGTGGCGGGGTGTCCACCCGCCCCCTACTGAAAGGGGCTTGGAAAAGCCCCAAAAGGGGTTTGAAATAGCCTGGGAGGCTAGCCTGCAAACTCCCAGGTTGATTGGGAGTTGGGCTCAGCTGTGTGGCCACGCCCCAAACACTCCCAGCCAGGATATAAGGGCTGGGAGGCAGAGAAGCAGGGGCAGTCTCCTCTGCAGTCAGAGCGAGACAGGCCTGCTGCAGGAGGAAGCCAGGTACCTGGGTTAGGGCAGAGCTGGGGCAGGGCAGAAGGAGCTGGGTGGGCTCTAGCCACGAGCCCCAGGCCTCCGGGCCTGATACAAGGTCCAACCCAGAACTACCAGGGTTGCAGGGAGCAGCCTAGGGCCGGAGATAGCAGCAGCAGGCCAACCCTCCTTGCCGGTGATGAGTAGCCATGATACTGCAGTCCGCCCCAGTGAGCAGGGGCAAGTAGTGACTGACAGTGGCACATTCTGAGGCGAGTTGGGGATAGTGGGTGGTGGGTTCCCTGGGGAGGGGAGACCCTAAAACCAGGGGGGTACTGCAGGGTGCAGCATCCTCAGCAAGGGGCTCCGGGGTCCGGGAAGGGCACGGGGCCAGTGTGGAGAAGCGGACGTCGGCCAACAGAGGGCGCTCCAGGGGTCAAAGAGCTAATTCCCGTGACGACAAGACGGGGGCGCCGCTGGGTGAGTGACCGACCCCGTGACAGTGTTGGTCAGGGGGGGGTGGGAAGGTGTCGGGGTGGGTGAGGGGTGAGGTGTGGGTGTTGGGGTTGGTCAGGGGGTGTCAGCTGTCTGCCACCTCCCCACCTCTGACTGACCCGAGCAGCGCCGGGCACTTATGCTAGTATTTAATAAAGAAAAGGGGATGAAACAAAGATACAATACACTTTACAATTTGGGGTTCTCTAACTCCCTTCTGAAACAGAAAGACACACCCCAAAAGGCACCGGCTTAATAGAATCAAATGGTTATACTCACATCAGCTAAGTAGAAGTCTAAGAGAAGAAAAGCTGAGTTATCTCTACAGCCAGAGATGAACTCCCCCCCGCCCCCTGGCCCTTGCCTCCTGCCTTGAGGCCAGCCAAGATGGAACTGACTTTTTACTCTTCCCTTCCTCATGGACTTGAGGCTCCTCCCTCCCTCATAGCAGGGAAACTCTTACGTCACTTGTTTCAGATAACATAGTCCCACCCAGGGAAGGCACACTGTCTTAGATAACATAGCCCCACCCAGGCAAGGCACCCTCCACACTTATGACACCCTGAGAGAGAGGTGTAGATCAGGGTGGGCTAAGGAACTGTTTTAGTGTTTATTTGCCTCTGTTTGGGAAATCAAACTGTGCTACAAAGAGACTCTGGGTACAGCAGTGGGTCCTTTGTGGGCTGTGGA
Organism: Sternotherus odoratus; assembly: GCA_032164245.1. Lineage (NCBI taxonomy): Eukaryota > Metazoa > Chordata > Testudines > Kinosternidae > Sternotherus > Sternotherus odoratus. The sequence goes on from JAVMKO010000001.1 coordinate 240,751,692, forward strand.
AATACCAGCATCGCAACTTTGTTTTGCCATAACATCCAAATTAGGGGCACTGAGACTATAGTATAGAGAAACTATAAAGATGTTTTGTTCTGTCCTCTCTTTACCACTGGTCAGAAAATGGAAAACACAAATGCAAGCATTTGTTTTTAAATTCTGTATGAACGTCCATTCAATGGAAATTTCCCAACTAGTTTCACTTCTCTCTAGCTCCATTTCAGCCAGACATCTCTACTGTGCAAAGTATGTGAATGCAAGATTTAAATTAAGAAAGTCAGAGGGGCTCATTGGATAGAACATTGCATGCACCCAGTAGTGTTTTAGATGCTGCTTGTGCTTATTAGAAATGGGAGTCTGTAGGACAGGAAACAGGAAGGTGGGGGGAAGAGTTGAGCCAAGTCTGAGTTAGAGGTACAGAGGGGTGCAGCAGCAGCTTTGTAAAAAAGTTTCACTGTTGTTAAAGTCTGTTAAAGTTTGTTAGTACCTTGCCTGCTTGATACAACACACACTTAAGAAGCTGGGGTTCTATTCCTAGCTCTGACATTGCCTGCTGTGGGCAAGACACTGCACCTCTCTGTACTTGAGTTTCCCTCTCTCTATAATGGGGACATTGAGTCTCATACCTCCTTTATGGAGGGCTTTAAGTTCTGTTGATGAGAAGTTCTACCTAAAAGCCATTAAGGTCTGTTAATTTTAATAGTACTGAAGCATATGTTTAAACACTTTGCTAAACAGGAGTAGATTGAACCATGTACTTAAGTGCTTTGCTGAATTGAAGCCTTGCCAATGTGTGTCTGCATAGAGTTAGAGTGTTCCTTTTTAGGGAAATAAAGTTTAAATAAATAAATGTTCATTTATAACAGAGGCCTCTGTGCTCTCAGGTGTTGCAGTGTCCACTAAGCTGCACTTACTGGGCTATGTCGAAAATCTCCAGTGGACATAATTAATTGTAGAACTTCTCCAGAAACAGTGTAAGAATGAAGGACAGTTTCAAACAGCTGTAAAAAGTACACCTGTATAGCAGATATGGGTTCCAATGAGTCAGAGATGTCATGAGTGAGGACGGTAGTAATATTGATGGGCTTATTTGTTATGAAAGCCAGAAAAGGGCAATAATGCAGTGAACACTTTAGCAGAACTGTTCGTGAATGGACAGGGGGCAGAGGTCTGTTATCACCACTGTTTCTTTGCTTTTGATTAAACTGTTTGGAGTAACTGCTAAAGGGCTGGTCTTCACTAGGGAGGGAGATTGGCTGTAGATACGCAATTTCAGCTACGTTAATAACGTAGCTGATTTCGGCGTATCTACAGCCGACTTACCTGCCGTCCTCACAGCAGCAGCAGTCGGCGGCGCGTTCTCCCATTGACCAGCTTGCGCCTTTTGGCAAGCTGGAGTTCCGGAGTCAACAGGGGAGCCGCTGGCGATCGATTTATCGCGTCTTGACGAGATGTGATAAATTGATAGCCAAAATATCGTCCCCTCCCCAGCGTAGTGAAGACAAGCCCTTAGACTGTCCCATGAGAGTGTTGCAGTGAGTAAAAGAATATGACACTGACCCAGTAACTTCCGCAATACTGATAATATAATGCGATAGTTTATATAATCATGGTTTATCTCATGGTTACACAGAATATGTTTTCCAAAACAACTATTTAAGTGGGTTGTCACCATAGTTAACTTGGGAAAAGCAATGTAAAGCAATTTCTTATATATTATTGACAAACCCATTGTAGAAAGAATATATATTTCAACCTTTTTCATTGTCAGTTCTCCAATTCTAAACATGTTGAAACATGGCATCTTTGTGAAATATTGTACATTGCTTTCTTCTATAAAAGTAATAATCTTATACTCTACCTTATATCTCTATAATGACATTTTGCTATCTATGACTATTTAAATCCTGTGCTAGTCTTAGAAGTGTTAAACATTTATTAAAAATAAAGGGTGAAATCTTGGTTCTAGTGAAGTCAGTGTGGGTTTTGCCATTGACTTCAGCTGGGCCAGGATTTCACCCCTTAATTTTAATGTGTTTAATTTTTAATGTAAAATATATATGATACCGTGTTTCCCCGAAAATAAGACCGTGTCTTATATTAATTTTTGCTCCCAAAATTACATTACATTATATTACAGCGAGAGGCAAAACTGGAAGTACGTCTTATTTTTGGGGGATGTCTTACTTTCGGGGAAACAGGGTAGAATGTAGTAGTAATGGGACAGGACTGAATGTAACAGCTATGAAACAGACATTCTTAGTACTTCAAGACTAGTTTGGATTAAATACATTTCCATTTTTGCCTTGAAATGAATTACTCCAAAATGTTTATCATTTACTTTAGTGCCTGAATCATAGTAACTATGCTTATTAATTATTGTTGCTATCATTTTAGTTATACCAAAAAGTGCAAAACTAGTTATTTTCAATCAACATGCACTAGTCATTTGGTCTGAAACATTGAGCTGAAGCAACTATCGGACAATTTATTTGTATTGGTAAATGTCTAAACTGTTACCCTAAAAATGTAAGGGAATTCTGTCAGGTCCATTTAGAGTGTGTGTGTGTGTTTAAAAACTTTCAATAAAATATTATCTCCTTTTAAATAATGCCTTTAAATATATGCAATCTGAAAAATTCTTGTATGAGAGAAGCTGGCAGTGACTAACTAGAATTGTGTTTGCAGTGTGAAAAAGAGCTCTGTGTAAGATAGAAAGCTTGTCTCTTTCATCAACAGAAATTGTTCCAATAAAAGATATTACCTCACCCACCTTGTCTCTCTAATTAGAAACATGTCAGTTTAGACTCACTGTCCTAGCTGAGTGCCATATGAAAGTAAATAGTAAAAAGTATCGCCATTAAAAAAAAAAATCTGCTTTGCTAAACAAAGTCCCTGGTCCTGCTGCCAAATCTGCATAGAGGGACCCAGAGGGGTGCTTGGAGCACTGTTGAAACCAATAGGGCTCTCCATGAGTGCCTCAGCTATCACTGGTCCAATTGCAGGTTTGGGACATAGGGTGTTAGTAAAAGCCAAAGTTTGTTGACATACATATTTTTTTTAACTTGACAGCATTCTTTTCATTTATGGAATTTGTGAACATCTATTTGAGTCCCTTGAATCATCCAACATATGGAAAGCGAGGATGCCAGAAGGGGAGTGGGGGAGACATGGTTTGTTATTGCCTGAATACTCTACCTATGGTGGATATACCATTTTTTTCATTTGTGTCAAAAGTGTATCATTGTTGCATCAGGATAAGGCACTCAAGGGGTTGTTTAAACCTTGTCTCTGTGGTGAGGAAAATAATTGCTATTGATTAGCACTTGGTATAAAATTGCTGGAAGGGTTATTAAGGCCCTAAAGTGCAGTACAGAGTGATACCGAACACATCATGTACTGCCTCATATGTCCTAGAGTAACCATTCCTGTGTTGGAAATGTCCTCCTGACTTTGCTTATGATCCTCAGGAGTTTTGTTATACTCAGTGATTTGAAAGACTAAAAAACATTTCGCTAGTTAAAGTGTGTGTGTGTGTGTGCTCGCGTGTGCACAGGGGTGTGTGTGTGTGAAAGAATTGCCCCGATTCAGAGAGTGTTGGCTGTGTCCTCAAATAAAACTTCAAAGCTGTTTCATTTACAAAGTAATGATTAAAGAGTCAGATCATACAGCCATATTTATCCTCTACAGAGCTTCATCGTCTGTGATAACAAAGTGACAGCAAGGGACTGGAGAGTATATGTTCCTTTCTTTCTTTGCGTTCTCAGTCAAAGAATCCTCGCAGTGAGCTAAGAATATACTGGACTTGGCAAAAACGATATCCCCACTAATCCACTCATATTTGTCACTTCAATTTCTTAAGAGGAAATGATTTGTCAAGGAATGTTTCATAAACATATACAATTTATAGAGAAAGGAGTTTGATGAAAATCTGGATTGAAATGGCAGTAAATTTTCATATCATGGGACTAATTCTGCTCTCACTTCACTGAAGCAATCCCCTTGTGTCTAAGTATGTACCGGCAAGGTACCCATCACTGTCATATCTGAGAACTTCAACAAATATTAGTGCAACTGGGTAAAGTTTTCAAAAGGGCCTAACCCCCATGTTGAAAAGCATCTTGGGGACTTAAGAGTCTAAGTCTCACTGAAATCAGAGTTAAATTTTAGTGGCATTCTTTGTCTGAACCATCTTGTGCCTAGGCATCAAAACAGGTGATCTGCTAGAAAAAGATACTCAAAGCATTGAATGATCAAACTGAGTGGCTTAATTAATCATTTAATAACTGAGGAGCTCTGCTTGGTACAGAAAAACATCCATTCTCGAGACCAGCCTCAGTTCCAATGATAGATTATTTTTTTCAAGCCAACTTTAAGGTCCACCTTTGCAATAGAGTCCTTTAATGGACCGTAAACCAGTGGAGAATTGCTCTGGCAGAACTCCACATTCCTTCATAGCTCTTCCTTCCTGTCTTTAAGCACCCTAAACACTTGGACAGACGTGAGGATAGAGGCACAGAGTTCAGATCTGACCAGATGTGCCAACAAGGAACATCCCTTGGCCAGGTGAACTCCCTGCTAACAATTTGTGGTCAGAGTCCACTTCCTTTACACCTTCTGAGTTGTATTAAAGAGTATCTGGCCCAAATTCTTGATTTTTACAAGTAGATTTTTGTTTGGCAGTAAAATTTGTGCATATAATATTTATATCCACACTCTATTTGGCTACTATTTGCAAAAAATGTATCTTTTTCTGAAGAGTGTGTAATAACTGTTCAACTGTATGCTCACTATTAATACCAGTAAGAAACCCTTCCAGGTTTTTTTCTGTGGAAGAGGAAATGAAGCATCTATAAATGCTTTATACTATATGACTGCAATGTTGTTGTAGCCTTATTGGTCCCAGGATATGAGAGAGAGACAAGGTGTGTAATATTACCTCACCCACCTTGTCTTTGTCATATTATAGGAATAGTTTTTGGTAAATGAACTGTAAATAAGATTAGAACTTATAAATGTGTTGTTTAAGAATTACACACTGTAGTTTTAATTTTCCTGACAATCAGATATCCTTGCATGACACACATTACATCAGAGAATGGTGTAAAGAAATTATTCCTTTTTTTCCCATTTGTTCAGATGTAGTTTGGAAGTCTTGACTAATTATAGCAGCATCCTTTTAGGGTATTATGATTCCCTACAACTTCCCAACAAGTTTGCTATAAGCTGAAACTTACATTAGCAAATCTGAGTGCATTATTTTTAATCAGTCTGGTCAAAGGTAACAACATAGTAGGTAGTGGGAACAGACATCGTATGGTACTTCTAGAGCTGAAAAACAGCAAACAAAACTTTGAGGCCACTGTCCATAATATTTTAAAAGTAACAAAATAGATGAGGTAATGTTTGCAAAACCACTTTGTATGGTGTAGTAAAAGAGGAAGAGCATACCGAGTGAAATTAGATATTGAACAAATTCCTTGTTCACAGGTATTAAAAAGTTAACAAGGGAGGACAGATTTGCAGCTTCCCTTTGAGGCAGGACAAGTGATCTGATACATAAAGGAGCCTCCAGAAACTGGATGGTACAGATAGAATCTCTTCAGAGGTCTGGCACTTTGTATACTGGAACTCGTACTCTGTCTTGGCTAGGGCACGTCTACACTACACCTGGGATGTGTGATTCCCAGCGTGAACAGAGAGACTTGTGCTAGGTCAGCTCAAGCAAGACCCCTAAATGGCTCGAGCTAGCTTCCTGAGCGTGGACCCAGGGTGTCAGGCAAACTTGGACTTGGGCAACTAGCCTGAGCTGCCACCTGTGCCACAATGTCCATGCTGCTATTTTTAGCATGCTAGCTCAAGGTGGGTTAGTGGGAGTCTATCTACCTCCATGCTTCAGTGTAGACATACCCCTAGTTGTACTGTTCTGACTCATGCTGCACTCATCTCCTAACTGCGATGATATGCCCCTTCTGCAGGGTGTAAAGGACTTGTACCAATATCAATGTTTTACAATCTTTAACTTGTTGTAAATGTCAGAGAAGTATGAATAGCCCTTTCATCAACCCTCCCTGTATCCATGTCCTCTTTCTCCACTCTATTACTGAAGAGAGGTGGCTATGTTTTGGGGAATACGACCTCAATCATCTCTTTTCCTTTGTGAACCGAAACAAATTTGGGCTCCTTTAATACGGCACAATGGTTGCCTTCCATAGGATGCAATTATGGGTCAGTATTGTCTAGAGGTTTTTGAGTAGCTTAAATAAACTAGCTCCTAAGAAACAAATCTGCACGATCACCAAAACGACTTTCACGTTGTTCACACTGTCTTCCTTTTTGGAAGAGGCTGTCCTCTGTCTTCGCTGCAGAATTAATTTGAGTTACCAACACTGGTTCTAACTCCTCTCAAGTTAGCCTCTCTCAAAACAGGGCAGTCAGACTGTGAAATAACAACTGGAGCTGCACAGATTGATTATATTAACAATGCAGAGTAATGGAATTAGCTGCTGTCCGGTTATGTTAGCTCAAGCACTAGCCAGCCCCCTCTGATGGGCCAGTCAACTCAAGTTGAAAGCATCATCACACTCCTGTTAAGGTTTTATGTGTATGGATGGGATTTGGGTCTGGAGCAACACTTGAGTTATATCTTGAGTTAATTGCAGTGAAGACAAGCCCTGTCTCTGACATGGGGCCTCCAGCTCTGAAATGATGTAAGCTAGCTGGGGAGAGAGAGGTTAACTTCATCACTGATATTTGTGCAGTAGTCGTTCTGAAGATAAGACAGCAGTTTTCAGCAGCTTTCTCCAGCACTTTGGCACTTTTCCTATAAGCTTACTTATTGTAAAATATCTTTAAAGACTCTTTTAACTAGATACAATTACTTTTCAAATGCTTCTCCAGCTATATTGATCATCATGGATTCCTGTTCTTTAGGTGATATATATACTGTGCCATAAAGTATCTGTCCTGGCCTTTGAAGTTGTTGATTGTGTGGCTTTTCCCCACACACATAGTGGCAAACTACTAAACCCTATGGTTTCACAATTGTGACAGTCATTTGCCTTATTCTTATGCATTATAACACCACCTAAGGAGTGCTGTAATTGCCCTGAAATGCACAGCATGTTGTGTCTGATGTATAATTAATGCGCATATGGATTCTTTAGATAGATTCTATTTTATGCTGTCTGCACACCCTCTCCCTGCTTCTGCCTAAGCACTTTAGCTATTGCAAATGACCTTTCCAGCAAACTTTACAGATGACTGTCTGTATCTCAGTTTAAACATTTGACATCCCCAAAGCAGTTTACTTCATAGATTTTTCTAATTGTATCTCCACTACGAAGAAAAAATGCTGCCAAATATGGAAAGAACTTAGTAATAGCTTATAACAACAGAAGTTTCCCACTTCACATTATATGGTGACAAATTAAGCAGAGTACTATGGCAGAGTACTTGGAAAACATCTGCTAAACAAAGACATAGTTAATGATAAACTAATCAAAATCTTTTGTGGCTGATTGTCATTCAGCCTTACCGAACAATAGAAGGACTGTCAAATAAAACTACTCATTATTAGCGGCTTGTCAGGAAAGACTTAAGAAATAAGTTCAGTACAATCTGTTCAAAGTGTAACATTTTTTAAACACTCATCTGTTCTCACCCAGATAGGAGTAGATAGGTATTAAATCAGACAGGTATCAATCCTGGCGTCCCCTCGTCTCATGAAACAGATGCACACAATATATAAATCTCAAGGGGGAAAACATTCTCAGGTGCATTGTGGGGCCACCAGAGGTGAAAGTAAGCCGGTACGCCCCAGTACAGTGTACCGGCAAGAGTCAGTGCACCGTACCGGGGCAGATCGGCTTCCCCACGCGCAATTGAAAGAACCTGGGCTCCCAGCAGCAACTGAAGCCCCAGGCCCTTTCAATTGCTGTGGGAGCCCGGGGGAGGCTGCAGCGTGCTCCGGCAGCAGGGCCTGGGGCGGTAGTGGTGTCCCAGCCCTGGGCTCTTTAAATAGCTACCGGAACCCCACCACCGCTTCCCCAGGGCTCCGCAGTGGGGGTTTCCAGCAGAATTTTAAAGGGCCCAGTGGCGGTAGCGGTGTCCCAGCCCTGGGCTCTTCAAATAGCTACCGGAGCCCCGCCGCAGCCTCCCAGGCTCTGCGGGGACGGGAGCCCTGCTGCTGGAGCCATGGGGAAGTGGCAGCAGAGCTCCGGTAGCTATTTAAAGAGCCCGGAGCTGGGACACCGCTACCGCCCCGGACCGTGAGAGCCGGGTGTTGCAGAGTACTCTGGTCTCGTAGAAATGAGGCACACACAGCTGTTAAACAAAGTGGTGAGTTTATTGAAGGCAGAAAGTGACACACCCGCAACGGGGGCTCCCCTTTGTTGCTGCCGCTGAGATGGGGAAAGCCTGATGCACCGGAGCAATGCTCAGGTGAAGCCACCACACACGGGAACGCAGGGCATAGAAATAAACGTGCACATTTACATCTCATAAATAACTCATGAATAGCTAATGGCTTATTTGCTTCATTAGTGTTGCACAGTACTAGCAAGCAGTTAGGACCAGATAGCTCCGGGTATGCGATAGTGGGTGTGGTGACAGATAGTACCCTTTCCCTGGTGTCGGGGGTGAGAGTGCTTCTACATGCATACTGTTACAAGTCTTCATGCACCCTACACGGGGGAGGGGGGAGGTTTGGCTGAGGAGGGGTGGGGGGGCGCGAGGCCCCTTACCGGTACGGGGGCAGGATGGCTCTTCCGGCAGAGGCTCCTCCCTTCTGGCAGAGGCTCCACCCCTTCGGGGGCCAGAGCTGGGCCAGCCCTGTTTCAACCTGGGGGCCACTTATATTGATGGGAGTTTGCCATGGATTTCAATGAGAGCAGAGTTATCTATGGCCTAGTCCAGTGATGGCAAACCCATGGCACGCGTGCTGCTGCCGGCACGCCGAGCCGTCTCTTTGGGCACGCCGTCAAAACGCCGGAGCAGAGGGGCGGGGTCAGTAAGAGGCGGGCGGGCGGTGGAGGAGAAGTGAAAGGACGGCCGGAGCCCGGGAAGGAGAGCGGAGGCGGGGCCGAGGCGCGAGGCAGGAGGCGAGGCAAGGCAAGAAGGAGAGCGGAGGCGGGGCCGAGGCGCGAGGCAGGAGGCGAGGCGCGGCGCGGCGCGAGGCAGGAGGCGACGCGAGGCGAGGCGAGGCGCGGCGCGGCAAGGCAAGGGGGGGGGAGGCGCGGCAAGGCAAGGGGGGGAGGCAAGGCAAGGGGAGGGAAGGCGGGGGGAGGCAAGGCGAGGGAGGGAGGCAAGGCAAGGCAAGGCAAGGCGAGGGGAGGAAGGCAAGGGCAAGGGGGGGGAGGCAAGGGGAGGGAAGGCAAGGGGAGGCAAGGCAAGGGGGGGGAGGGAAGGCAAGGCAAGGGGGGGAGGGAAGGCAAGGCAAGGGGGGGGGAGGGAAGGCAAGGCAAGGGGGGGAGGGAAGGCAAGGCAAGGGGGGGGAGGAAGGCAAGGCAAGGGGGAGGCAGGAAGGCAAGGCAAGGGGGGAGGCAAGGGAAGGGCAAGGCAAGGGGGGAGGCAAGGCAAGCGCAAGCAAGGGGAGGGAAGGCGGGGGGGAGGCAAGGCAAGGGGGGGAGGCAAGGGGAGGGAAGGCAAGGGGGGGAAGGGAAGGCAAGGCAGGGGGGGGAGGGAAGGCAAGCAGGGGGGGAGGGAAGGCAAGGCAGGGGGGGGAGGGAAGGCAAGGCAGGGGGGGGAGGGAAGGCAAGGCAAGGGGGGGAGGGAGGCAAGGCAAGGCAAGGGGGGGGGGAGGGAAGGCAAGGCAAGGGGGGGAGGGAAGGCAAGGCAAGGGGGGGAGGCAAGGCAAGGGGGGGAAGGCAAGGCAAGGGGGGGAGCAAGGCAAGGGGGGGAGGCAAGGCAAGGCATGGGGGGAGGGAAGGCAAGGCAAGGGGGGGGGAGGGAAGGCAAGGCAAGGGGGAGGCAAGGCAAGGGGGGAGGCGAGGCAAGGCAAGGCAAGGGGGGAGGCGAGGCAGGCAAGGCAAGGGGGGAGGCGAGGCAAGGCAAGGCAAGGGGGGAGGCGAGGCAAGGCAAGGCAAGGGGGGGAGGCAAGGCAAGGGGGGGAGGCAAGGCAAGGCAAGGCAAGGGGGGGAGGCAAGGCAAGGCAAGGGGGGGAGCAAGGAAGGCAAGGGGGGGGGGAGGCAGGCAAGGCAAGCAGGGGGGAGGCAAGGCAAGGCAAGGGGGGGAGGCAAGGCCAAGGCAAGGCAAGGGGGGAGGCAAGGCAAGCAAGGGGGGAGGCAAGGCAAGGCAAGGGGGGAGGCAAGGCAAGGCAAGGGGGGGGAGGCAAGGCAAGGGGGGGGAGGCAAGGCAAGGCAAGGGGGGGGAGGCAAGGCAAGGCAAGGGGGGAAGGCAAGGCAAGGGGGGGAGGCAAGGGAGGGAGGCAAGGCAAGGGGGGGGAGGCAAGGCAAGGCAAGGGGGGGGAGGGCAAGGCAAGGCAAGGGGGGGAGGCAAGGGAGGGAGGCAAGGCCAAGGGGGGGGGGAGGCAAGGGAGGGAGGCAAGGCAAGGGGGGGGGAGGCAAGGGAGGGAGGCAAGGCAAGGGGGGGGGAGGCAAGGGGAGGCAAGGGGGGGGGAGGCAAGGGGAGGCAAGGCCGGGGGGGGGGGGGCGAGCCGCGCTGCTGAGGCCGGGGGGGGGGGGGGGGGTGAGCCGCGCTGCTGAGGCTGGGGGGGGGGGGGTCCCGAGTCGAGCGGGGGTGTTGGCACTTTGAAAAAAAACACGTCGTTTTGATTTGCAGTTTGGGCACTTGGGCTCAAAAAGGTTTGCCATCACTGGCCTAGTCTATACTTGTGCCTGAGTTTAGGGTATATGGAACGACACTGCAGTGAAAATCATGCTCATTGTGGTTTGTGGCTACAAGCGGTTCCAGGAGGGGAAAGGCAGCAAGAAAAGACTCTGGCAGTGGGGAGTTGCCGAAGCCTTTCCCTGCCTCCCCTGCCCCTCGTCCCCCAAGTCTCCCAAAACCTTTCTTTGCCAGTATTTTTTTACTGCAGCATGGAAAGGCTCTGGCAGCCAGGAGGTAGTGGATAGTTGCTCTGATATAAATGCGAGTGTAGACAGAAGAGTCACTGCTTGGATGTGTAGAGAGCCATGTAAAGTATAAACCCTAGAGTTCAGGCCTGTAGGGCACTCTACTCTTCTCTACTTGCCTAAGCAGTGCTGCATGGTCTACACTTCTATTTATGCTTGTGCTAGTTGGCTGTTTGTACTCTACACATCACTGCAAGTTCAGACCTACCCTATGTATATCATTGTTTCCATTATTTTGAGGGCAACAGCATAGAGGGCTAAAATCCTTCAAGTTCCTGAGTGCTGCTTGAAGACACCCAGAGAACTAAAACACTAGCATTCCGCACTCAGCGTTTCCTCAGCACATCTTCAGAGATGTATACACAAATGCCTATGACTGCACTGAACTGAGTCTTGGTCATTGTGAGGGAATAATATACTGGAGTTGCTGATGAGGTGTTAGATACCAATGTAAAAATTTGGAGCATAACTGCCATATGACAGTGTGCATGGTACACTCTTGGGCCCTTTAAATATGAGAGTTCTAGACACAGGGCGTAAGATTAGGGAAAAACACATATAGGAAACCAGGACTAAAGTTTTCTGTGGGGAAAGCGGAGAAAAAAGATCCAGCATCAAAAAAAGGCCTAGTCTGGATCTCTCCATAGTAGCCAGACAAGGCTAGCAAACAGGTAGGATATTTCCTTTCCTTCTGATTGAAAGAAAAGGAGAAATCCTGGGGTGGCCAGGATAGTAGCCAGTATATTGAATTGAGTTGATTGCTTTTCTTTCAGGACATTGGTTGAGGACAGGGACTTGAAATTCCTTATAGATGGGACTTTATTTTCCCGCCTTTGCTGGTGAAGCTTACAGATCATTTTTAGGATTTTCTTTTATAAAAGCTATAACTTGTGACTTCCTGGAGTGTGTTTAAGAGCTGTAATTAGAAGAAATTAATATCAGGGGCAGCCATGAGGCCAGGCAGTGATGCAGCAATGTGTCTATAATATCTCAAGAAGCAATATATCTCACTGTCAGCCTCTCATTGCTCCATGCTGTACTCCGGGCATAGTTTTTGTTGTTGTTGCTGTTTGTTTCTTTTCCCCAGCACACCAGTCTGCAGTATCCTCTCTTCTTGATTGAATTGTGGGTAACAAAGCACTTATGCTCAGCACATCTTCTTGTATCTCTCACAACCTTCATCGGTCAGAGAAGTTTGCTAAATATGAGACGTCAGTGACAAATATAGATTTTTTGGGGGTACAAATGTGTGTGTGTGTGGGGGGGGGATTGCTCAGTTTTTGGTTTTTCTAAGTCTCTGGAATCTTTATCCACCAGGGAATGCTATTTGAGTGTCTGATTTGTCAGGCCTGCCTCTCTCTCAACTCTCATTGACTTCAGTAACACTTCCGTGCCCCCTTATGTATTAGAGAAGAGTATAAATCTTCAACAATATATTAGCTCTTTGAATGGCTAAGTTAAGCCAAGCAATTAGAGAGGCAGTGTGACCTTATGAAGAGAAAACTGAATTCAGAGTTTAGCACATTGGCTTCTATTCCTGGATCTGCTGCTAACTAGCTGGGTAGCCGTAGGCATGTCTCTGTTTCTCCTTTGCCTTTTTTGCTTATATTATAAACTTGCTGGGGCAGGGCTGCCTCTTACCATGTGTTTGTACAGTGCCTCACACTATGAGACCCCAATATTATTTGGGGCCTCTAGGTGCTACTGTAATAACAATAATCAACATATACAATTAGAATAAACATTATCCTCCTTTTCTAATTCAATTTCGGAAGGGGCACGGTGAGGTCTAAGATGGACAAAATAATTCCTGATGTACTACTTATTCCAGTGATGTCACTCCTGGGATGAAACTGGATTACTGTCTTCTTTATTTTAAGCACTTAACTGGCTAAGTCTACTTTTATAATATGTCTGGTCCTCATAGATGTTATATCTTTCTGGCTGAACTATTCTTTTTTAACTTCGAATTTCTGCAAGATGTGAAAAGATTTGATCAGATAGATAGAAAGAAAGAAAGATAGTGAAAAATTGTGAGAAGCATGAAATCCAATGTAAGATGTAATTTTCCACCAATTTGGTTTCTGCCTTCAAAATATATAGTTGGATAAGGGTTGGGGTAGAAAATAATTAGTTTTGTTGTCCGTGTTGCAAGGTGATTGGGGCACAACCTGAGCAAATTATGTTTCTTGTAAAACTGTACTAAAGCAATTTCTAGAAGAAAATTGTAGAAACAGCATAACACTTTAAGCTATTGGAGCAGAGGTCTCAGAAGTTTACAGCTCAAAATATTAATGAAGTTTGCACTAACACTCTGTAAGCGTCAGTCCTTCTGGACTGAGGGGTGAAATAGTATATTATGCTCTCTTAACAATTGAAAAGGAGAGATTTCAATAGATTTTCTTTTATATTCAACTTTAATTTTTACTCTCCTCTTTAATGAAAAAATGCAAGATCACAGAGCCTGTACACTGCAATGTTGAAATTTTCACTCACAGGTCTAACCATATTCATGGTAGTACGTTCCTCAAAAGTTGTGTGGGTCATTGGTGCATTTTTGTACTGTTTCAGCGAGGCTTCTGATTTTGTATGGTGTCCAGGGTCCACAACAAAACAACTAAGAGCTCTGTGACCCTGTAGGGCATGTACAAGTAAGTTATATACTTTAGTGGTGAACACAAATGGGTGGTAGTGCCCCCACCTTTACTAAAAGGAAATCACATTCCCTCCTTCAATCATTTATATTTGTAGCAGCATGAACAGGACTAGAATACATTTTGTCCTCTTTCTCACCCCTCTTCCTAAAAAGCCATCATTTCCTATTAAAGATATGAATCTTTTAAATTAAAGACGACCTCCTGCTGTTGCTATCACTTGCTGCTGTACTGTATGAAGTCCACTCAACCGCACATCTGTTTCATTGCCTAGCAAAGTTAGATGTGAGTCACTGCATGTGGTAGAGAGAATGCTGCTCTGTAGCTGGACAGGAGGAGCAGCAATGATCAGCAGGAGAGAGAGTAATATTATTGCTGTTTTCCTATTTTAACATGTCTTTTTTCTGACTATTGTCTTTGGTCTCTATAAAGAGAATGGATAGGGACAATTGAATTGGCATGACCCATATCTCATGTGTGCATTGGTGCTTCATTCTATATCCTATACGCCAAAATCATTCCCATTGACAGTGTAAGTATGGGCAAGTAAGGGCAGACTTTTGTCTTTTGTCTATTGTGCTGTTAGTATACACTATGGCTGAAAATTGCAAAGATAACCCAGAATTGGTGTGGTTCCCTTCTCCAAGAAAACACCTGTGTGAAAAAGACTGACTTAAGGAACAGAAACTTGCTGTAATGTCATTTTCAGTTTGAAGCCACAGCTTGTGTCACTGTAAAAAGAACGGGGAATGTAGCCGAGATTTTGAAAATGTCAAGAATTCTCTCTGCTTTGTCAGAGTTCAGAGTGGTGTCATGGGGCTTAATTAGACATCAGGTAATAGAAAAATGCAGGGGTGCTAGTTAGTAGTGAGTGTCTTTCACAGAGATGTAAACATTCATGCTGCTACATTATTCAACATCTTTTCAATATGCTCGTGAATGACCTCAACTCTAACGAAAGATCATTCTACTATGAAATGTCAGCCTGGTACGCAGTACAAGTTCTCTATTCTTTGTTTCTGAGAGATTTCCTCAAATTTATTAAAGGGAGATTGGAATTTGTAATCTTTTCTTTTAATAAAATCGTGGAGAGGACTAGGTGCTTAGTTACTCTTTAAATGGTATTTTATTACTGAGCAGGTTAAAGGACTACCGGGTAATTCTTACAATTTTTTTTCTACTCATTCTTCTTTTTCCTTTGAAATATTTTTAATTTAGAGGAGTTGAATGAGACGTTTTCATAGTTCTATTGCTCTCCTTCTGAAGCTGAATATGTGTGAGGCTCTTCTGGAAATCTTAAAAGCCAGGCTATAGGTAGATACAAAACTTTTGCTGTCCCTTGAAATTTGACATGTGGCATATCTTCTGAGGAATGCCTGCTTTGGCTGTGAATCAGCACTGATAATTATGAGAAATAATAAGCTTAACAATCAATAAATCCAAGATAAGTCCTGGCACCAGGTGTTTTCAGATAATTTCAGAATTAATTATTTTTTTTCCTACCCTGATTATTAGAGCTGTAGATAAGGCCAGAATACTGCATTTTAAATAATTCTCAAGGGGACACACAGAGCTAATTGTACTGGATTATTTGGGTGTTAATGAAAGGTAGTAATGGATGAGCCTTTGCAAAATGCCACCTAAGATTCATGGATGTAATAATATTGTTTCCCTGCTGTGATGCTTGAATAGCTACAAAATCATGACAAAAATTTAAGAAAGATTATGAAATGCTGCATAATAAATGGCCTGTTTATCCTTCTTGAGCAATAATAATAAAAACAATAAAAGAGGGATTTTTTCCAAAGATGGGTTTATATTTACGAAAAATATGCGTGTAAAAGTAAAAACCTCTTTTTGCAGTATTTGAAAAACAAAATCCTATTTCCGTTGTATCAGCTTGCAGAATAACTCTCTCTGGTGACAAGCATATCTTTTTCATGAGCTTTAAGTATCTTGTCAGTCTTCATTCAGTTTTTGAGATGCTATTTTTTATGTGCTTTTGCGAAAACGTGGCTAAACTTTTTGGTTAACAGACTAAAAACATGTACTAAAAACATCTTTTAGATGTGTTATCATCATGGGACATGTGTAGCTTTTACATGATCGGTTTTCTGAAATGCCGATAATTTCTCCCAATCTGTTTCCCCCACATCCCCTTATTTATCCGCTGTTTCATTTTGCATTTTATATCTACCTATATGCAAACAAAAATCATTGGCTTTCAGAAACCTAAGATGAAGAATACATTAGAAATATTATAGATAAGGCTAAGTTTTAGTCACAGGTATTTTTAGTAAAAGTCATGGAGGGGTCATAGGCAGTAAACAAAATATCTAAAACTATGATATATTTTTACAATGAATTATCAATCTATTATATTCTATATATGTTTTTATATCACCCTTTTCATCATTGTATCAGAATAGCTTCCGGTAGACCATTGGGCAACATGATTAACATCTGTAATATAACGTATAGGTCTAATCACTAACAGTTTCATTCATTAAGTCACTTTAATAGTTTCCGGGAGGGCGAAAGGGAATAAATAGGGATCTCTCCTCAACTCAGGAATAGGGATACTTAGTATAGGAAGTGATGTATGAAATTTGCAATACATTCCAACCTAGAGAACTTAGCAGAACACCTTCTAGTTCTATCATTGGGAGGCTCTCCTTTGCTTCTCGTCATGCTGTTAGAAGGCAGTACGTAAGACAATTCAAGTAATAACTGGAATAGTGAAAGTGGAACACACTGCTAAGCCAGTGTGTTAAGGGTTGTTACAAAGAGGATGGTGATCAATTGGTCTCCGTGTCCACTGAAGGTAAGACCAGAAATAATCAGCTTAGTCTGCAGCAAGGGAAAACCATCCTAACTACAAGTATAGTGAAGCTTTGAAGGGAGGTTGTGGACTAGGGTGACCAGATGTCCTGATTTTATAGGGACAGTCCCGATTTTTGGGCCTTTTTCTTATATAGGCTCCTATTACCCCCCACCCTATCCTGATTTTTCACATTTGCTATCTGGTCACCCTATTGTGGACTCCCCATCTGTAGACACTTTTAAGAGTAGGTTGGGCAAACACCTGTCAGGGATGGTCTAGATAAACTTGGTCCTGCCTCAGTGCAAGAAGCTGGACTAGATAATCTTTCTTCCAACCAACATTCATATCATTTTGTGGGGCGCTCACTACTCCTCTTGTGGGGCGTCCACTACTCCTCTTGCTGATCTGAGAACTCTTGCTGCCTCCTGAGAAGGAATTGTGACATAGGGCTCCCATTTCTAACCATTTGCACATTGTAAACTTCTGCTTTGTTGAGAAAGCCAAGGCTCTTGCCTCACAGAATTTCTAAATCCTGTTGCATAGAAGTAAGAGGTGAGAAAAATGCTTATTAGGTCCTCTAATCCATCTCCCTGCCAATATAAGATATTTTTCCTTCAAGGGTTAAAAGTACAAAATGAATCTGAACTATCTATAATAGCCACTTTCATAAAAACAAGTGTCTTCCCCCCCCCCCCCAATTTTCCAAATAATGTACTGCATTGTAACCTGTCACATTACATTATATCCATCATGTAGCTCTATAGTATCTGATTTGACATAATGGGATGTGAAAGCAAGTATTAGATATGAAGAGAAGAAAAGCATTTTTACAAATGTTGAGCATGCTTTTGTGTGCCCGTGTATCTCCACTTATCCTAATATTATACCATAAAAAGCCATACTCTGTTCACATTAAGGGTTTGACTTCAATGCACAAAAGCTAAGACAATCAGAGTTAATAATAAAGCTCTGTCCTTAATTCACCCTGGCATACTGCAACACATTATTCTCTGGGCTGTGTAGCATCGCCCACTCTTTTAGAGACCTGACCTGTGCAAGATTCAGTGGCATTAGAGTCATTTAAAGATGTCTGATTCTGAAACAAATGAGTTAGGACTCACTTCAACCCTTCCTTTTATATCCTGAGCAAGGAACTAGTAGGGCTGCTCACAAAGTTAGGTGCTACACAACGTGTATGTGTGGAATAGGGGGCTGTGGGCACAAAAATCTGTCCCTTGAGGAAGATATTTGAATTTTAAACCTATTTTCCTTTTATTTTCTTTCTTGATTTTACTTGAACAGTTTATGAATGAATTGATAGATAACTACTTTCTCCTGCAATGTTTCAGCATCAGGGTATTCACAGTTAATAGCTATGATTTCTCATGCATATTATTTAAACAGAATCCAGTTTTTTTGTATTATAGGTGAGTCCTTTCTTCCATGTATTTGTCTTCCAGTCTGTAAACTCCTTAAGGTAGGGAGCATCCTTATTTTTCATTTTGTACCACATCAAATATCGTGTTATTTGTAGGCTAGTAATGAATACCTAATAACACGAATATATCAAAAATAAAATAAAAAACCTATGCATGTACATTCAACATAGTGCATTGTTAAACTGTAGTGTTTTAGCCAAGTCTATTTTAAAATAGTCAAAAAAACACCTGCTAATCATTGCCTAATGAGTCAAACAGTACATATTTATCACAGATTAGACCAATTTATGCTTTGTTTTTTGGTGGTTGTTATTTGGAATCCCTTAACACAGGCAAGACCAAAATGGTGCTAGTTATAAGTGGGGTGAATATTTTGAAGAACTAATCAAGATACTGTCTTTTCCATCTATTGAAGTAATATGGTGCAAAGCTCAAGGTCGTGGGGCCCTGTTTAACTTCTATCTGAGACTAGATGATAGCCATGAATGAACTAGATCTAGGCAATATTATACACCATACATCCATCTGTGAACTATTAAGGAAGTTCCGCTCCTCTGGAATAATTTCAGATCACAAAAACCAGGAAGAAGTTCATGAGGGATGGGATTTTGAACTATCAAAAATAACTTAGGAGCACAAGTCCTATTAACTTTCCAGTCTGAGATCCAGCAAGAAACCATTTTCATTTAAGGGGATCTGATTGTGATATAGACTTCCAGAGATTAGACAAATCCAGAGACTTTCCACCATTAGCAAATGGAGCAAGATCTTGTTTTTGTCTAACAGCATCAGATATTTTTTTACAGAAGTGCCACCAGCAATTCTCCCAACTGAGAAGAAAAAGCTATAAACAGAGCTTCCCATGACCAAGGGAAAAGAGCCTGAAGTGTTCCTGATCTCCCCTTCACTTTGCCTCATACTACAGTAGGCATTTATAGTACAGTGTTGTGAGCCAATAAAAAGTACTAAGGTGCTTTCCAAGTAGATGATTAAAACTTTTTAGAGAGCGAATACAGACTGATAGGTTGTGAATATAAAATCAGACATGTCCTGGTTTTTGTTTTTGTTTTGTTTTAAATGAACTTTTGGGTTTTGTGAACAATTTCATGTGTACAGGTATGGTATCAGTACTCTGAAACAACAGAAGTGACAAAAAGTCCTGTGGCACCTTAAAGACTAACTAAAGTATTGAAGGTTCAAGAATAGCAGCCGTGTTAGTCTGTATCCATAAAGAAAGCGAGGAATACTTGTAGCACCTTAGAGACTAACTAGTTTATTTCAGCATAAGCTTTTGTGAGCTATAGCTCACTTCATCGGATGCATAGAATGGAACAGAAGTAAAATGCATTTATACACACAGAAAGAAAAAGAAAAGAAAAAAAATAGAAAAAATTGTGCATTAGCATACCAATTCTAAGAGGGCTGTTAAATGTAGATGGTCCATTATCATTAGGAGAAAAATACACCTTTTGAAATGGAGATCTGTTGTCAGTAACTCAGGAAATGCAATTAATTACTGTAATGAGAGAACCAATCTGAACTTCTGTTAAGCCCTGGTTAATAGTGTCCAATTTGAAAATTAATTTCAGTTCCTCAGTTTCTCATTGGATTCGGTTTTGGAAGTTTTTCTGTTTCAAAACTGAAACCATCAAATCTTTAATGGAATGGCCAGGAAGACTGAAGTGTTCTCCTACTGTTTTTTGAATGTTATGATTCCTGATGTCAGATTTGTGTCCATTTATTCTTTTGCGTAGAGACTGGCCAGTTTGGCCAATGTACATAGCAGCAATGCCAGCAATGCCCCTCTGCTATATATATATAGAGAGGCTCCCTTTCTTTCTAGTGATGTTCCAGGTCACTAATTAACTCATCAGGAAATCCGGAGCAATTCTGGTGAACTTAATGAAATTACTCTGAATTTACATTGGTAGAGGTGAGCAAAATTTGCCTAAATAAATTGACATCTCTACTTATGTTGCATTATTTTTATCCTCCTAGAAATTTGGTATGCTTGTAACAGAGAGAGCTAAAAGGTTTCACTGTCTGTCCTGATTAAAATTGTCATGGGTTAATAATTTGTTATATAGTATTTTGACAAATTCTGACTGGCAAATTATATTTACATCTCAGTTATTTTCTGCTAACTTCTAGTGATCTCGGGGAATGTATCAGTGATTTTACAATTTAATGTGCAATTGATTTCCCCATTTCCTAATGCCACTCCCTTAGGAAAAGCATTATGCAAAATGAATGAGTGTGAATAGAAGATTTTTCTCCCCTAGAAACTCTATATTTGGTGGTGTCAAATCTCTATAACACTGTCTTAAAGTGGTTGCTGAATGTAAACATGGTTCATGAAGACAGAAAGCTTTCTCTTTCCATCATTTATGTTTAGGAACCTTCTCAGTAAAATCTAGCTATGCCACACCCAGGAAACCAGGACAAAAATGTGACATAACCTACACAACCTGCCAACAAGCCTTTTGGCTGCTACTTGGTTATCAATTAAAATAGCATTAGAAGAAGATTGTCTCTGTTTCCAGTACGGTGCATAGGGAATTAGCCATGGAATTCCCATTATTGCTAATAGGAGCTGTGCAGCTAATTCCCAGTGCAATTTGCTGTAAATTTACCCCTACGTGCTACTCCATATTTCTCATGTGGAGGGAAACTAAAAACAAGTCCAACTGTTGTATCATAATAGAAAACTAGAAGCAACTACTGTCAATTATATCAGCAATATTCACTGAGGATTTCTTTGAAAAAGAAACGCTTATCAAGATTTGAAACAAAAAGCTGATTCTGTGTAATGGCACTATTCCAACAACAATCTTCTATTTTTTTTCTAAAATATTCCTTTAATTTTGAAAATATTTTGCGCTTTTAGGTTAAGATTTGCCAAACAAGGTCTCAGTCCTTATGGAAATAGTAATAGTGATACTTAGCTATTGTAAGAGACATTTTCATTCTTAGATCTCAAAATGCTGACAGTAATGTACAACTGACAGTAAGTCCAATTGTCCCCATTTATAAATACAGGAGCTGAGGCAAAGAGGTGAAGTGACTTGCTGGTCACTGGCAGATCTCCTGACTCCCAGTCTAGTACCCTATCCACTGGCCTGTGCTCTTAATTCCTCCAGCTGAAGTTGACAGGTCGTTCCTACCATTAAATCAATAATCACTGCATGTGCAGCCACAATACATGGCAATACAGTAAGTGTTTGCAGAATGCAGTCCTAACTTTCACCACTATTACTACTAGTTGTGTGAATTCCTTACCTCTTACTTTCCCCTCCTCCAGCCCTTTTGAAGCATGCCATCTTACTTCCTGAATTACTTAGCTCACTTCCTCTCCATGAAGTTCAAACTCCTCTTTGTTTGCTTCAATTTCCTATGTCTGAGCTCTTATTTCTATACCCTATCTCAAGCTTTACACTCTTTGGGTCTAATCCAAGCCTTCAAAGTCAATGCCAATCCCCTATTCATCTTTATGATATATCCATTCTTCCTTTTATTCTTGGAACAGTGTCCCAAACACCCATCATCTCTTTTGTGTTCCTTCTTAAAACCCCTCCTTTAAGAAATCTTTCCTGAATTTATCTCCTCACCATCTATGCCTCAGTCCTGCTTTTATTTGACTGTTGTTCTACCTTTGTAGAATATTTGATTGAATTGGATGGTTAGTTCTTTGGAGGCAGAGACATCTACTGTGCTGGACCAGTTGATAATTTACAAGGTAATAAGTCACCAGGCTCATATGGGAAAAATCCAAGAGTTCTGAAATAGCTTTATTATGAAGTGGTTGACCATCTAACATTTTTTTTTTATCTCTCATTAAAACCAGCCAGTGTTCCAGGGAAAAGATGGGTAGAAAATTTTGTACTTTGTAGTTAAAAAAAGGCTTTAGGGATGAACTGGGGAATTGTAAGCCAATAAATCTTGCATCTGTATCTGGAAAATTGGTTTAAATGATAAGTAAAAGCAGAATAACAAACATCCAGAAGATTATGGAATGATAAAGTCTAATACAGTCTCTGTAAAGGAAAATACTGTCTGACTTACTTTTAGAATTCTTTGAACATGTCAAAATGGTGAATAAAGAAGAACTGGTTCACATAATTTATTTAGACTTCTGAAAGGCAATTCCTGTGTTCCTAATGGGCTATGTCCTTTTTTTTTATTGGTGCTCTATAAATATGGAAATTCAACATTCAGAGTCAAAGTAAAAGTGGAGATGAACGATGGACTGGGAGAAATGGGATCATAATAGATGAGCCCAAATCAAAACCCTGAATCCAAACATCCAAGAACTTTGAGGATATTGGGTAGGAAATGCAGATGGATGAATAACAGACTCAGACTTGTATTTAAGTAACGGGCAACAATTTTATTAATTTAATAGAGGGGAGGCTGCCCATCTTCCCACTGCTCTCGTACACCAGATATTTATCTGGATCCAGTACATGGATACAGGGTTCCCACCATTAAATAAATAAGTTGGGAGTAATCCCTCCTTGGCCTACCCTTAGGACTCAGTTTACTTCTGAATCCTCTTTTTCTCCCACTTCCCGGGGATGGGGAGAGTAATAGATACCAATGGCATGACCGGACACACCTCATATCTCACCGGGTGAAGCTTGGGGATGGGCCAGATGCACTGGAGTAATTCCCTAACTCTAATGTCAATGAATCCATAAAATGGGCCTTCTAAAACCTGGAGGGCAATGAAGTTTTCCACCAATCATGAGCCAGAAGTCCCCAACAGCTGGCAAAGTATGTGAGCTCCTGGAATCTATCATCCTGGAGACCAAGCTTGAGCAGTGTTATTGTGCCAGGATTTTCCATTGCACAGAATGAAAATATTAAACAAAACACAATGCAAAGCAATGCCTTTACTAGCCGCTTTACCTGTGCCAACTTTGCAGACAGATTGATAATGTGAGCCACTGTCTGGTTCACACACCAAAAATGAACCTGGTTATTTCTAAATTGCTCATCACAAATAGTGACTGCAACCAATACTGGGGAAAAAAATCAAGAAAAGTAATATCACTAGCTGTACCCTGTGCTGTCCACTCCTCAGGCCACCTCTGTGCAAAGCAATTCCTTTGATAATCTACTCCAAAAACAGATTGCCATACAGGCAGCAGATTGTACCATAAATTCTATTCTTAGCATCCAGTCAGATATATATCACAAACAATTAACAGTGTTTCCATTGCGAAAAATCATCTTTCATTTCTTTTGTTACTCTAAAGTAATGAGCAAGCTTCCCGACCACAAAGATGGCAGCTGTCTGGCTGGCACAAAAGGTTCTACCCAGAGCGACCACCCTACATGCAAAATTCAGATGCCCCGTGATTACTTGTCACTGTTTATGTGTAACTTTCCTAGCATCTTTAATGGCCCCTATCTACACCCTTTCATTATCTAACTATTCTTTGTATCCAATTCAGCTTCCAAATACATCAACTTCTGTGTGAATTTTTAGTCTTTTCTGAGGCTATGGGGCCAACTCCTGAAATATTCTATTTAAAAAAAAACTATTTTATTAAAGCACAGCACACAATGGGGGTCTCTCAAGGTTCCTGCAAGTTTTTTTGTCATTTCCATCCAGAATATTTGAATCTTTGGGCAACCTCTTCATCTGAACTGTAGTCAGAATCCCAAATCTCAGTACTGGCTGGAGGCATCGCCTGTTCCATTTCTTCTTACACTGCAACTGGGAGTGAGTAGGTGAAATAGAAGGCTAGATCAGGAAAGCTCTACATCAGCCAGGCAACTGCTTGCTGAAATGTTCTTAATAGACAGGCACATATGCCCATCCCAGATTTACCCGAAAAGAGAAAGTCATCAAAATAAGTAGGTGCAAGCCTGTTTCCTTCACATCCATGTATTCTCACTTGTGCTAAACCTTTCAAAGACTGAGCACAATGTGGAGCAACCTTGGGCTCAGACTGACCTAATAGTAATAACCTTCAAACTGACGCATGTCTGTTAACCATGGATGTAGCAGACTCATCATTCTCTAGGGGTCCTTGCCCCCACTGCTCCCCTTGGAAGGCTACTTCAGAACTTGACTCCTCTGATGGTTAGAAAACTTTGCCTAACTTCAAGCTTAAACATGTTGATAGCCATTTGTTCTTGTGTCCATATTGGTGCTTAACTTAAATAACTCTTCTCCCTCCCTTGTGTGTATGCCTTTGATGTATATATAGAGAGCAGTCACATCTCCCTTGGCCTGTTTTTGGTCAGGCTAAACAAGCCAAGCTCTTTGAGTCTCCCCTCATAAGGTAGGTTTTCCATTCCTTGGGTCATCCTAGTAGCCCACCTCTGCACTTGTCCCAGCTTGTCCCAGTCTGAATTCATCCTTCTTAAACATGGGAGACCAGAATTCTCACCAGGATGTGGCAGTTGTTTCTGGTATGATACTTGCCGTGCCTCAAAATGCTGCCTCACGTCCACCCATGCCCAGCACTCTTCACCTGGGTGAGAGAGACCTGAACCCCTTCCTTCCAAAAGTTTGTCCCCACCCAGGGAGGTGGTCTGAAGATTGTGATTCCTTTGCAAAGCTTAGTGAAGGAGTAAACCTCTAGAGGAGAGAGTAGCACGAGGACCAGTCTGCCTGCCCGCTTCCCACTGAGCCTGGACAATGGGAGGCAGCACAGCTCCTTCCTCACCAAGCATTTGCTTGCCCAACTTTCCCCTCCCTTCCGGACTGTGTGTCTCTTGTCCGTCAGTCTGACCAACAACCCCTGGCCATGAGGCAGTGGGGAGGCGACATCTGCATATGGATCCAAACATATTTCCTTTGACTGTTTCTGGTCAGGGACAGCAGGAGAATACAGTAATTCAAAGGCTTTGCAGGAAAGACAACCAGTTCCCAGAACAATAAAGTATCTTTTTTTAAAAAATAGTTTTTAAAACACTTTAATTATTACTTTTTTCTCTCAGAGGAAAATAACTTCTGTTTGAAAATTTATAGACGTCTTGTCAATGCTTCATTGCAGAATTTCATTATTAAGTTTAGCCGCGTTTTTATTATTGTTGTTATTGTTATTTTATAATTAATCCCTTTGCTACTGGTTCCAAGTGAAATACGTCATGTTAGACCTTGGTAGTTATTGGAATATAGAAACTTGATAGTACTTTGTGCCAGGTATAGCATGCAGGGCAGCATTAGAGTATTTTAGCTGGCATAACAGGCAGCACATCTGGAAAATTGTTGTATCCAATGCCAAATTCCACCTTTGTTTATGAGCGCATAGCTCCCATTTAGGTCAGTACAAGCCCCGTATTCTTTTTCCCCAAACCAGAACTTAAACTCACCACCGTGTATTTTGGCATATGGAACCTATTCTTTTCTATTCTCAAACAGAATCTTATGTTTGGATACATGGAAGATTTTTATCTGAACCCGGTTCAGATAAAGCCTTTCACTTAATGTATGTTCCACAATGTTCTGATGTCCCAGGCATCTATAACCAAATACTCATTAAGACAAGCTAATTAAATAAAAGCAGTAAGCCAAATAATTAAGATGAAATTCATGACCTGTAATGATCTCAGGCACTGTCTATGACACAGAATTAATCTTTAATCACACCTAATAGCCTTTTGCATATTTAATGCATGCTACAGTTACTATCTCCCCAAAGAGAGTCCCGGGTTTCTTTTCTCCTTCCAGTCCAGTTGCTCCTCTGGGAATAGGTATTAATTGCTCTTAGTGAGAAACAAAAGTAGTCCAAGTTTAAAGTTTGCATAGGCATTTTGTATTTGTTTGTTTGACAATTATCAACAGCATAAGTGTACATACACTTTTAATTGTGTCCTCAGTGGTATCTTATATAAGATTAGCGTCAAGAGTTTTCAGAGAACTTTAAACTTTAGTTACCATGTGAAAAATGCCTAATAACTAATTTGCTGATTATATTGTTCAGGCAGCTCAAGTTATATTTAATTTGGGTGAATGAAACTGACAGTTTGATGTGTGGTTCAGGTCAAATTCAATTTTCAGCTGATATTACTAAATTGCAAAACCAGCACTACCGTATCATGTGCTGTACCCTAATCTGCCAAATATGTTTTAGCATTGTGGTGGACTTGTGACATATTTTTAATTCTTCTTCCTATTGCTCTCTGTTGGTTCAAGGAGCTGGAGACTGGGTTTGATGTTTGCAGCATGGTTTACATCTTCTATTTGCTCTTAAATTATAAATTAATATTATTGTGGGCTTTTTTGGTGGGGGGGGGAAGAGTAGAGGGGATTTTTCTTGGGTGATCAATTTTTTGTGAGGGAGGATGGTTCAAGAGGAGCTGAGAGCTGACATACCTTTCAGAATTAGGCCTATAATGAAGTATTTTTGACCCCATAGAACAGTGTCCCAGGCAGGAAGAATGGCAGGCCATCAGGAAATGTGGTTTATTAGGTCTACAACTGTATTAAGTAGCATATCTGGGAAGTATCCAGCAATCATTTGTCCAGTGCAGGTCACCCTTCCTTTGTAATTTGTATTACCTGGTGGAGGGCTGATCCCAACCCCTCCCGCCCCACATTAATCTGTGTGTTGCTGGGACACTATCACCCTCCCCGGTCTAAGGGGAAGGGTAGGTGGGGTTTCCTGCTCAATTTAAGGCACCCTGCCTATACCCTACCCAGGACTCAAGGCATGACCCAGTCAGTTTAGGTACCTCCACCCTTTCCCTTCTGAGGGCTCAGGATATAAGACAACTATCCTTCCCAATGGTAACAGAGTCCTGTGGCACCTTAAAGACTAACTAAAGTATTGAAGCATAAGCTTTCGTGGGCTAATACCCACTTTGTTGGATGCTGCATCCAATGAAGTGGGTATTAGCCCACAAAACCTTATGCTTCAATACTTTAGTTAGTCTTTAAGGTGCCACGGGACTCTTTGTTACCTCTGCTATTCCAGAATAACACAGCTACCTCTCTGATTCTATCCTTACCAATGGGGCTCAGGAAGAAACCTGGTCAATTTAAGTACCTTCCCTTTCCCTCAGGACTGAGGGCTCTACAGGTCTGTTGAATCTTTTCCTAGAGAAAAAGCCTTACACAGTTGTACTCTAAATATCTATGTACAGTAAAACCTCCATTTAACGGACTAATTCGGGCGAGGGGGTGTCCGTTAAATCAAAAAGTCCATTATTTAATAAAAAAAAACAAAACGAGCTGTCGGAGCAGCAGCCCGCCTGCCACAGCCCGTCAGCCAGCCCACCCGGGTCCCAGCTGCTGGGAGCCATCAGCCAGCCCATCTGCTGCCTGGACCCGGGCGGCAGCCGGGAGCCGTCAGCCAGCCTGCCCGCTGCCTGGACCCAGGCGGCAGCCGGGAGCCGGCAGCCAGCCCGCCAGATATGGATCAGGAATGCATCAGACTTGCTTAGAAATTTTGTCCGTTGCATCCGAAGTCCGTTAAATCGAGGGTTTACTGTATTAGCAACATGTACACAATACATATACCAAGCAAATCTCTTATGCTCACCACTCCTAATATACAGACATATTTTACCTGATGGCCAGTCAGGGTTCATTCATCTGGGGGTTCCTGGCAATGCCTTTGCACGTCATGGTCATGCAGAGAGGTCAGAGTTCCAGCAGCTTGATGTGGAACTAAGGTCTGGAAATGGTTCCCAGAGAGCACAGTTTTTCATTTACATTAGACAGGTAAAACTAGCTCCCTCCCTCAAATTTACTAAACCTTTCACATTATCCCACACCCCTAAATAACAATAAAGAAATAAATAAATGAATAAAAATTATGCATTGGCACCTATGTGACCTCCCTTCTACCCAAGTTCTTTACATTTTATCTTTCATGCCCAAATTGTAACTTCGTTGTGACCTTCTCTATTTGTGCAGATGGTCAGCATAAAATACTGGTCAGAGTTTATCTTACCATTTGTTGAGTCTCTTTCTATATCCTCCCTAATTTCCCAGTATCTTTAAAAATCCTGGTGGTTATAATTCTTGTTAGGGACATTTCTGAGGCATGGGTGCTTTATCAGGCAGCAGAACATTTGTTTTTTTCAGTTTTAGTGGTGAACTCTCTGAGTTTCACCCAAGGCTGGTTTAAAAAGGGGGAGAGGGTGGGAGGGGGTTGATGAGGGCTCAGGTCTTAGGCCTACACTATCACTATTGCTGAGACACTATCACTGTCCCCTAGTCTGAGGGTTAAGGGGAGGGGGAGGGGATTTTCCTCGCTGTACTATCATCAGCTATAGAACTCCCCTTCTCAAGCCCACAGGCAAGCTATGGGCCCAAGTGGGGTTGTGCAATGTGTAAAGGCACCATGAGTTTTCTTTCTCCCGCTGGTCTAGTCAAAGCCCCTCCCCGACCTATAAGGCTGCAAGGGGGAAGGACATTTTGACAGTATGGCCCTAATTCAGCAAAGCACTTAATCATGTGCTTAGATTTAAATGCATGGTTGATTCAAGGTGTCAAATACGTAGCTGCTCTAAACTGCCACAGATCCACTAAAGACAGTGATTAACACTACTCCAGGAGCAGTCCCATTGTCTACAACCTGAATTGTAAATGGTACATTGAGCTAATTTAGTAGTATTATTCTTCAGTATAAACTGAATTTTGCTTTATGTTAAATCCTTTATTACGGGCTTCCACTGAATAGTATACGGCCATATCCTCAGGAAATCTTAACATTTCCACCAAAGTCAATAGACCTGTGCCAGTTTACAACAGCTGAGATTCTAGCCCTAAATGTTTGCTTATGTTTTATTTATTCTGCAGAGTTTGGAAAGTATTTTCCTGGCAGTTATAGAACAGTATAATTCCTGCTGTGATAGAAAAGTAAACATAAATGAGCAATATGGATATTCAGAGAACAGGGCGGATGAGGGGATGAGGGTAAAGGTGAGGGAGTGAATCTATAACATTACAATAACTTTTTTTAGACACTATGTTAAAATCCATAAGTAATCTACACATTTCAACCTAGTTCCATTTCTTGAAATGAAAACTTAGGTGAGTCAGCGCAGTGGGTTCTCAGCCAACAGTTTCCTCAAATCAGCTGGTGGTGAGGGGAGGAGCAAAAAGCAGAGAAATTCCCTTCCTTCCCCATATGTTCAAAGCAATGAGAAGTAGGATTGTGGTGGTAGAGAGGGGAGAGAGAGGAGGTTTTGGGCAAGAGACATCCTTTCTGTAGCTCTGCTCAAGTAATTAAATTTACTCCAGGCCCATTGCATCAAATGGAGCTGCTGAGACACACAATGAGTTATTGTGGTGCAATGTTGTGACATTGCATGGCATTTTTCACCATTGCACCAACACTGATGGACCTAAGTAATTCAGAGATAATAATCACTATGGCAAGATGTCCCTCTGTGACTTGATGGGTCTGGTCAACTCCATTTGATGATCTACCTTCTCTTTATGTGAGCAAGGCTGAGCTCTATTTTTTTTTAATCACTTGAAGAGCTAAGGGATGTATAGTTTCTAATTGCTGGCTAGAAAGTTTAATTGTCTTTTGTATACCCTGCTGTATGCCTAGTATCTACTGCTCATCACAAGTCACTCTTACCTATGACTTTTGCATGTTGTTAAAACTAGTGGCATCATGAAGAATGATAGGCTCTGGATTACCATAAAAGTTCCTTCTTTAAGCTAGTGCCCTAATTTGATAAGAAGTCCTGTTGCCACATTTTTGCTTTCTATAAACCAAATAGACCCCACACACAGTTTAAGTTTGCTTGCACATGGAAACTAGAAACAGCTTGCCCTCTGATCTGAAGATGTTTGCTATGAAAATATCAGCATATTTAAGAGACAAGTACTCACACTTGTGAGACATTAAAATGTATTAGAGTTTATACTATTGTTTGAGGCTGTCTTCTTCCAGTCTCTCTTTGAAGGGGGTGAAGTAAGTGAGCTAAATTAATGAAAAGCACAGGTAAAACATTTGCATTGTCTGTTCCTGTGTCATTAGGATGGAAAGCTTTTCTTAAGTGAACCTTTGTCTCTCACCTAAACAAGCAGAATGACTCTAATGAGTATGAGCAACCAACTCATGTCATTGCTTGTATGCCATATAAAGCCTGTCTGTGCCTTTTGTCAGGCAGAAAAATAATGATAAAAAGGAAAGAAGATTAGCCCTTTGACAGTAGCAATTCACTATAAAAGACTTAACAGGTACTGATGGTGTTTAATGTAAAACTGCACTGGATAACATTTACCTTTTAGATGAAACTGAATAAAGAAACAAAAGACTTAGCCTACTGGATGTGTAGTCTAGTTGGACACTGTATGCTGCAGTAATCCCAGCAGAGCTTGCTGTGCGAAGACTTCATTGGTATTCAGTTAGTTAACACGACAATGATCAAAGATATCCAGACTAAAACACTCATTTATTTTAATTAAAATAACTGTACCGATCTCTTATAGGTTAATCTTTACAGTATGTATAGCTAGTAAGGGAATAATTGGTAACTTTAAAATGTAAGAAAGAGGCATAGGCCATTCTATTTGCAGTAGCCTTGTGGTTTAAGATAGAAAGACTAGAATTTTTAAGAGTTGTCTATTTCTTCTTAATCTTGTTTGTGGTAAAAGTAGTGGCCAGTTACTGGGTTGCTGGCCTTTGGCCAAATAGTTTGACATTGTGTTTGTTGTTACAGTTGAAAATGCAAGGATGAGAAATGGCATTAAACACTGTGGTTTCTACATGCTCTGGGCTTTCCTTTTCATTAAGGAGAGGCACACACTGGCAAGCTTTATGTGACAGTTTGATTGATTAATTCCAATCAGAACCAACTCTGTGGTATATTGATTTTTGGGGGGTACATTTTAGTTGCTGTGTGTCATGTCCTGCAAATTATTTATATTTAATTTAAATTATCTGACCTTTTAACATTGCAAAATAATTAAGTGTCTTCCTTACAATGAGATATGGGCTGACCCTGAATTACCCAGCTTGCTCAGCAATTTGAACACCACCAGAATTGGTTCAAAAAAGCGGGCTGAGTAGTGGACAGAGTCAATTTTATTCCCTTTTTATTCGGGTTCTTATTCTGCCGTGATCACACTGGTATGTCAGTGCCTTGCGGTAGTGATGTAACTAATGTCTGTAACATGTAGTTCAATCTTTTGCTCATCTTCTCCCCAGGGGAAAAATTCTGTGTGCAATGTAGTGCTTTGGTTTGGTTGGCGCTCTTACCCCCAGTAAATTATCTGTACACTGGGCTATATGTCTATATTAGCAAAGGCAAGGTCAATGAAGTCACTTGGAGTGTAGTTTTCTGTCAGACAGATGTGTCTAACTACCCAACTTTTAATAAGCTTCCCATGTCATATGTAAACCTCTTGTAGTGCTTAGTATTTGTGCATTTGTTACTTCCCTTAACGCAGTCTCCTTTAATATAATTTTATGGCTTTAGTGGCTACTAAGTTTTGTTTTCCCAGAAATCTCTAAAAATACTATTAATCGTTTCCCAATTCTAAATGCATATTGGAAATTCTACAGCAGATACATACGTGCACCTTAGGTTGAATGCATTGTAGATTAGAGACCAAATTGAGCCATATCATTAGCAACTTCCATTTAATTGAAGGAGAGTAGTACTGTCTTACTGCAAAGCTGAATTTAGGTCTTTGTTAATTGCCTGAAACACTAGTGCAGGGCTAGTCAACAGATCAAATCCTGACTGCCAGATGTTTTTGAATAGACCCTGAAATCATGTTACCAACTTATTAATATTATTACTATTTTATTATTTTATTTATTATTATCTTCTCTGGAGTCTTGACCTTGACTATACCTTGACCAAAAAAATGCACTAGCCCTGTGTAACACTGACAGACCTCTGTAGCTTAGTGCCTGAGCCTCTACTGCATGAGCTAAAAGACATATATATAGCTGTTAGCTAAAGCTGTAGAGCAAGCTCATTAATCTCTCTAAGTCATTGTTTCTCAAGGTGGGGGTCGGGACCCCTCTGGGGGTCGCGAGCCAATTCTGTGGGGGTCGTGAGCCCCTGCTGCCAGCAGCCGGCCCCGAACAATGCCGCTGCCGCAGGCTGCTGGCATCCGGCCCCTACTACTGCAGGCAGCCTGTGCCCCTGCCACGGCGGGCTGCCGCCGTCCCTATAAAGCCGGTCCCGGCCGCGGCTCCTGCCGTGGCAGGATGCTGGTGGCCCCGCGAGCCCGTTCCGAGCTCCCACCATGGTGGGCTGCTGGTGGCCCCGCGAGCCCGGTCCGGGCCCTGGCTCCTGCTGTGGCGGGCTGCAGGCACTGTCCCAGCCCCAGCCCCTACAGAGGTGGGCTTCCGGCGCCCCTGTGAGCCCGGCCCCTGCCGTGGTGGGCTACCTCCGTGGGGCTGCTGGAACCCCTCCCTCACTGGCCTCGGGGAGCTTCTGGAAGCCCCCCAGCCCAGCCCCTGCCACAGTGGGCTGCAGGCATGCCCCCCCCCCCCGTCTGACCCCTCGGGGGTGGGGGGGTGTCGCACTTAGAGGCCTGGTGTGGGAAAGGGGTCACCACTACAAAAAGTTTGAGAACCACTGCTCTAAGTAGTCTTGGTGCCACTAGATGGGACAGAACACCACACCCAGAAGGTGTGTAGGTTACACTTGCACTAATGAATTTACTATGTGACACTGTATGTGCTCCCTCTTTTCCCCATTTCTCTCTCTCTCTCTCTCTCTCTCCTTGTCTTTCTGTGTGTGAAATTGGTTATAGAATATAGACCAAATTACCCACTTTAGCTCTACTGATGGAAACCTTTCTGAAGTGGTTTAGTCCATTGCAGAGATTGGCAATCTTCGGCACACGGCCTGCCAGGGTAAGCCCCCTGGTGGGCCAGTCTGGTTTATTTACTTGCAGCGTCCACAGGTTTGGCCGATAACAGCTCCATAACTGCTTCAGGACAATGTGGGCTGTGGGAAGCAGGACGTGCTGAGGGGTGAAAACTATATCAGTAGCAGCGTGGGCCAAGGGATGAAAAGTGTATCAGTAGCTATTAAGACTCTGATATAGTAATATTCATTAAAAGATTGTCACATTCTAATATCCTTACTCATGCTGAATACTACCTAACTCCATGAATAGTACCACTGATGTCAATGGGACTGCTTGAGTCATAAGATGCTATCCATAACTCCAGTCCTAAATTAGTCAAATGTGTTCAGGGCAGCTAACTGACTAACTCCATCACAGACCAAAAGTGAAATATGAGCCTCTGCTACCCTGTAAAAGAGAAAATTAATATGATACAACCTTATCGCTGGTGTCCGGTAGCTTTTGGGGAGTGTACGTGTTGATTTGTTCACAGTTCACCTAAAGCAGTTCACCTAAACTTTCCTGCACTGCAACCCTCTTCTGAGAACAAAAATTACTACAGAACCCCGGAAGAAGGGACTGAAGTCTGAGCTTGCCTTAGTCCCGCCACTCCTGGTAGTGGGCGCCAAAGCTGAAGCCCAGGGACCTCGGCCACAGGCAGAGGGCCTGTAACCTGAGCTCCACTGCTCAGGGTCGAAGCCCTCAGACCCCAGCAAGTTTAAGTCAGCCCTGGTGACACCATTAAAATGGGGTCATGACTCGCTTTGGGGTCCCAACCCATAGTTTGAAAACCGCTGACCTAAAGTCTACATACCGTAAAGAATAGTCATCTCTGAATTAAACATTCATGGAAGCTGCTGGCTATTGACAGCAGCTAATACAACTGTGATTAAAGGGCAGATTGAAGGCATGTTCTCAAAGGACGATGTTCAGGACATCTAGAGCTTAAGTAAACAGCCATTGCAAGTAAAATATTTGTCCTGTAACAAGATTTCTAAAGTCACCAGTCAATGCCAGGCAAGGTTAACAAGAAAAATACTATTTCCCGCCCACTCCCCAAAAAGCCCTTAAAACCAAAACTCAGGCTATTTAATTAGGGGTAACAAAGTCCAGACTAACACGGCTACCTCTCTGGCTATTTAATTAGTGATCCAACTAATATTTTCTTTTTGAATCCATCGCGTAGCTTGGAGGCGATAGTTAAAATACCTGACAGAAACTCTTCCTAAAAGATTAATGAAATGAACTCTTCATCAGTTTGCAAATGGGATTTTTACACTAGTAAATTAAATAAAATACACTTGTAGAGCATGCTAATTCATTGTGAAAGAGTTATAATTATTGCACCAGCCTCCCACCCAAAATAACACCCACCTGGAGACTACACTCATTCTAATGCAGGGATCAGCTATCTTGGCATGTGGCCCCCCAGAGTAAGCACCCTTGGCGGGCCTGGCCGGTTTGTTTACCTGCAGCGTCTGCAGGTTCAGCCAATCGCGGCTCCTACTGGTCGCGGTTTGCCACTCTGGTCCAATGGGGGCTGCGGGAAGTGGCGGGAAGTACTGTTGTGCACACTTTACAGATGGGAAACTAAGGCATGGAGGAGTTAGATGCTGGGCTCTTTTGAAAATCTGCCTAGCTGAATCTTAGGTGACTAAATATCTTTAAAAATCTGGGCCTAGGTGACTTTCCTAAGGTCAGACAGGAAGTCTGTGACAGAAAAAGGAATTGAACACAGATTTCCAGGCTAGTGTCCTAGCCATTGGACTGTCCTTCCTCTCTACAGTATCCTGTACTCCTGAGGCAGTCACCGCTTCCTTAGAACTCAATGGGAGATCAAGAGCAAAGTTACTAAAATTAGAGATAAAAGAAAGAAAAAACTGCTTCAATTTTCCTTTGCCCCCTCACTAGGTCTTCTTCAAAGAGCTGAAGAATCTACTTTTTATGGCCTGCTACAAAATACTGAATTGTACAAAAAACAGTACACGGACATAATTCGCAACTGAAAATGATGTTTGAATAATCGTTTAATAGAAAGACAAATCTCAATTGGGTTATTGTAAGTCACAGAAGGTTTGAACTGGTAATGCTGTGTTATGCCATTTTATCCAAACAGGTAAATGCTACCTTCAATATCTATATAGATTCAATGAAGCAAATAACATTGTACATGTCTACTTTAAAATTAAGTAGACTTTTTTTGTGTATGTACCAGTAGTGAAATTGTGGTCTCATTGAAGTCAGTGGGCTTCAATGGAGTTCTATCTTTGATTTCCAACAAGCTAAGTATTCACTGTGTATTTGCAGTCTAGTTAACAGGTTTTTTTTAAAAGTACCCTTTATGCAGCCTATTAGCTCCAGTTCATCTGCAAATTTGACACTCTTAGGTGTGGAGGTGTGAATGGCTCACCAATTACAAAAACAGTTTCTCCTCTCTGGGTGTTCACACCTCCAGATCACCTGCTGAAAGTGGGCTTCACCACCCCCACTGATTGAATTCACCTTGCTTTCTTGCCTGCATATTTATGCCTGCCTCTGGAGATTTTCACAACATTCCTCTGATGAAGTGGGTCTTAACCCACGAAAGCTCATGATCCCTAAAATCTGTTAGTCTATAAGGTGCTACAAGACTCTTTGTCGCTATTGTCATTACAGAATACAGAAGATCCCATTTTCCAATTTGTTATGCTCTAAAGATCAGTGTTTCGGGGGAGGGAACATTTCCCTGTTTTTAACTACTTACTTAGTTTAAGCATGAAAAGGTCAATGGTTCAGAGGTAAACTTCCCAGTCTCTCTGTATGCTGGATAGTGCATAGCCAAGAATAATCCTCTCTCAACTGACAACCTGAATTTAATGACTGTTGACTTGCCAGCTTGGTCTGTTAATGGATGATCTTTCTTGCAGACGCTTTTTAGCCAGAAGTGTGTTTTAAAACAGCTGGCCTACAGGAGTGGTGGGAGGAAAATATTGTGCCACAAAAAAGAATGGAAAACAATATCCAAGCATCTGTTTTTGCAACCAAAAACAAAGAAAAATGATACTAGGCGTTAATAACTATATTTTTGTCACTCCTCACAAAGAGCCATTTTTAAATTTGTGATGCATTTCAATAACTCTGAAAACAGATTACACTGGCAATATTCATAGACGCACCATAGGCTCTGTCAGCGCTGATGTATGCTACACTCCATGTAACAGTGCTGTGACTGAACCTTCGCAGGCTATTTCAGTTTCACAGCACTTTCTACAGCTAAATGGAGTGTAGGGGCAAAAGAAAGATACATAGAGGTGACTATTTTTCTCCTTCTATGTTTAATAAGAAAAACATGAGGATTGGTTTCCATCAACAATTAAACTGATTGAGAGTCAAACTGGCCAACTGAATTAATGCTGAAAACTTGAGCACCAAGTTTTTTTCAAAGAAGGAGGAGTTTAAGCTACCCAGATCGCAAACTGAGTTACTGTGTGCCCTTTGGTGAAAATCGGGAGCCTGACTTTCTTTAGTTCACTTATTGAAGGGGTTCTGTAGGCACCGACTCTGTACGTGATCCAGGGCTGGATCATCCACAGGGAAACAATGGTGGGTGCTGAGCATCCACCGGGCAGCTAACTTCCCCTCACACACACAGTGCTCCCAGCTACTGGTGGCCCTGCTGATCAGTGCCTCCCCCTTCCTCCAAGCACTTACTGCCATCTGCTGTTCCATGGTGTGCAGAAGGCGCTGGGGAGAGGGAGAGAAGAGGGGGATGGGACATGGTCGAGGGAGAGGGCAGAATGATGTGGGAAGGGGTAGAATGGGGCTGGAGCGGGACCAGGAAGAGGTGGGTTGGGGGTAGGGAGATTGGGGAAGGGGTGAAGTGGGGGCAAGAAGAGGTGGGGCAGGGTGAAAACTTGGGGGCAGGGGTGAGGTAAGTGTTGGGGCCGGGGAGCTAGGACCATGAGAGGTGGGAGCATCCCAGATTTCTGGCTCCACTCTGAGCCTGTTCATTAACACAGCAGTGAAACAGCCCTGCAGTTGGAGCCCTGCGAACCTGAGTCGACTGGTATTATCTAGCCATGGGTTTTTCTTTGCTGTGTAGACATACCCTGAGAGGACAAAGAAAAAAAATAGTGCAGCTACACCTGACGCAGACCACACTCACTTTACCTGGAGTGCATACAACTCCTCAGAAAGAATTGCACAGGCATACAATTTATAACTCCCTTATTTTTAGGGGGATGTGTACGCTTGAACTGGGAAATATGATTCCAAGCCAATGTACACATACCTGCACTAACTCTAAAAATAGCAGGAAAGCTGGGGTATCATGGATGGAGGCTCAAATACATCATTAGGCGGTTATAATAAAGTGTTGGAATCCTCTCGTATTCCACCTGCTGAAAATGTCCTTTGTAATGAAAGTCCTGTGCCCTACTACTGATGTAACCTACAAAATTCTGCATAAAAGAATGCTTCATACTGTATCCAGAAGGTACTCATGGGCCTCTTCCTATTCCTCATATACATGAGAGGGTGCAAAACATAGAACTAATCTCACAATCAATGCTCTATCACATATATCAAAGTAATATGTAGATCTCACAAACATACCTCCACTAAGCAGAGCTAACTACTTTCTTCCCAATTTAGTACAGCTACAACCTACACTGACCATAGTACTTTACCTAGAGCGTATGCAGATAATAAATTCTTAGGCTGCTATCATATCTTAGCACACTGCTGACAGTATTCTTTTAAATAGAACCCTATTGCCATGCTAGTTATATAACATACACAATTCTGCACTTAAATTATGCACCCTAAAGGTACACATGCAGCTCTTTCCTTTGCTCACATATACAGAAACATAAAAACATAGGACTGGAAGGGACCTCAAGAAGCCATTAAGCCCAGTCCCCTCCACTCAAGGCAGGACTAAATATTATTTAGACCATCCATGATGGGTGTTTGTCCCCCTTCTCTTAAAAATCTCCAATAATGGAGATTCCACAGTTTCCCTGGGCAATTTATTCCAGTGCTTAACTATCCTGACAGTTAGGAAGTTTTTTCTAATGCCAAACCTAAATCGCCCTTGCTTCAGTTTAAGCTCATTGCTTCTTGTCTTATTGTTAGAGGTTAAAGAGTACATTTTCCTCCCTCCTTCTTCTTTCTTGTTACTCCTCATATGTACTTGAAAACTGTTATCATGTCCTCTCTCAGTCTTCTCTTCTTCAGACTAAATATACACTTTTTTTTTCAATCTTCCCTCATAGGTCATGTTTTCTAGACCTTTAATTATTTTCGTTGCTCTTCTCTTGATTATCTCCTATTTGTCCACATCTTTCCTAAAGTCAGGATATACCACATCTCCCTCTTTCTCCTATCCACAAGGCTTGTTGATGTGTCCGAGAAAGTTATTAGGTTGGTTTGACAAAATTTGTTCTTGACAAATACATGCTGACTGTTACTTATCACCTTATTATCTTCTAGGTGTTTGAAAATTGATTACTTAATTATTGTCTCAGTTATCTTTCTGGGAACTGAACGTAAGCTGACTGGTCTGTAATTCCCTAGGTTGTCCTTATTTCCTTTATACTGAAGACATTTAAAACATAGATCTCCTCACGTAATCACAGCTCCGTCACATATTTTAAAGTAAGTCAAACCTCTCCTCATATCAGAAACTTCTACCAAGCAATACTTTCCTATGTAGCAGGGATTGGTGGTGCTGGCTGCCGCTTCCCTCAGCCCCCATTGGACCGGTATGGAGAACTGCGGCTAGTGGGAACTGCACTCAGCGAAACGGCAGGTAAACAAACCGGCGGGGCCCGCTAAGGGTGCTTACCCTGTGGTCCCATGTGCCAAGGTTGCTGGTCACTGCTATATAGGAGTATAGGTACATGCAAATAATTTCCAAAGGCTACTGTCAGCTCCAGGTGAGTAGAGGGAAGGTGGCCTGGCAACTCCCCCCGCCCCTTTTCTTTTCTTTTGTGTTAGATAGAATCCTGTGGACGAGAGTGAATGGGTTGTAAAAGTTGGCAACAGTGGGGCTGGCAGAGTGAAGCTATGTGTGAATGGAATGTATCAGGATATTGCTGAAAGAAGCAGAGTTAAGGCTGCATTGGCAACATACCACTAAACAACCTTAGTACGCGGTAATGTAGGGTTTTTTTTGCCATTGAATTATTACTTGTTTCAATTCTGGTAATACCTAGCAGCCCCTTAGGGATTCAGACCCCATGTTATCAGGCACTGTAATGTTGCTATTCATTCAAACACACCAAGAGTCAAGAGATATTGAATGGGTTCACATTTGAATATTTTAATGCAGATGTCGTTCAATTACACAGACATAATGGTGTGAAACCATGAACTGTGTATTGTCTTCACCATCATCATAATGTCCCATTCATTTGGATAGATTGTACACCATGCCCCAATTAGGCATGACACTCTGTTCAGATATTAGCAACTGGTAAGATGATTCACCATATAAAACATATACGAAGCTAAATCTGGGCAAGACTGACTCTAATATTTTTGCTGTCCCAAGCGCCCCCCCCAAAAGGGGGGGTTGGAGGGGGCTGGCTGGAATGTGCCGCCCCAAGATTGTCCGGAATGCCACCCCTTAAAATGTGCCACTCCAAGCACATGCTTCCTCGGCTAGTGCCTGGAGCCATCCCTGAATCTGGGGGATATTTATTATTGCCGTGTGGTGTTGATCTCATCACTAAAGGTCCTATAGAACTTCTACACAACTCCACTTATTATCATGGATTACCTATTTGAAAAAAATCACCATTCATGCTAAGAACAATCATTTTAGCGGCAATGGGGTATTGTTAATGAAAATTTCACAAAAAAATAGTCACCCCCTTTGAGTGTCTGTGAATATGAAAGAGTGTATTTCTGCTCCTATGAAATATTGAGGTACCGTTTTGAGCTACAAAAATTAGAAAGCAGCTATGTTTTAAAATATCAGGCTTGGGCTATATGTAGCCCAGTATGCTTTATTTTACTTGAATAAATTTGATTTTGAAATAAATTGTTGGTCTTTTAAAGTAGCATATTGACCATGCCTGTTCCATATGGCATTTTCCTAAGGCTTGATTACACTTACAGCTTTATAGCAGTTTTGGTTATACCTGCTGTCGTATACAGCTATAGGGATAGCATTATAGAATGTCCACACTTAGGCCCACCAGCGGTATAGCGTGGACACATTTGTGACACTTCAAGTGGCACGGGAGTGGTGCATTATGGGCAGCTATCCCAGCATTTAGCTGGGTGCAACGTGCTTTTCAAACGAGGGGGGCGAGGGGGAGCGTGTTGTGTGTATGGGGACGGAGAGAGCAAGTGGATTTTTGGCATGTTGAGAGTGTGTCAGCAAGTTGTCTTTAAAATGCAGAGGCTACTAATCTTCTATTTCACACTGGCTCACTCGGTAAGCATTTGCATTGTTGATTTGCTGAGTTAAAGATAAGCTCTGAAAACATACTTCTGCATTCCTCTAGCCAAGTTCAAAACAAAGGGAACAGAGGCTTCATTGGCTTACATGGCTCAGGGGCGTCTCCAGAGATCACTCAAAGCGCTGTATTGTTAATACCCATTTACATTGGAGCTAAAATGGAGCACCCAATACGCTACAGCTGTTAATCCTCTGGCAAGGAGGATTACCAAGGCCAGTATAACTGTGAGTTAATAGCGCTCTACGTGCCTCGCCAGTCTGGATGGGTAGTGAGTTATAGCGCTCCTGGCAGCTTTATAGCACTATAAAGTGCCCATGTAATCAAGCCATAAGTTGCATACAATGTACTGATTTAAATGTTGACATATATAAATATTTGCAAGATTGTATTATATTTTAGTGCTTGTTTAGTTTGCAAGATCTTCTTAGTGTGTTTTCACCTTGAAAGTATTCTACAAACAAAGCCATATAAATATATTTGAATGTGCTAATATTTTCAGAGCCTGAAATGATTTTCTTCAAACTTAGAAGGAATCCTTTTAAGTATCTTACAGTGCCTGTATGGGTCTGATGATTTTACATAGGAATAAGGACATCTATGCCATGCATATCAACTACAGCAGACAGCTAATGCTTCTTTTTAGGGAACCATATTGCATTGTTGCTGTAGTTCTCTACTTGTTGATCTGTTTCATGCATGGCCAATGTAGGGGCAGGGGGAATACAAGAATGCTACATCTCCCACATCAGAGCATTGGGATATAATTTCATACAGTTTATTTTTTGATGTGTTGCAATTCACTGCTTACAATTAATGTATAATTATAGCATGGGGAGGGAAGCAAAAACAAATACTAATTTATTATTTATATCTGTATTCCAGT
This sequence comes from Sternotherus odoratus, assembly GCA_032164245.1. Lineage (NCBI taxonomy): Eukaryota > Metazoa > Chordata > Testudines > Kinosternidae > Sternotherus > Sternotherus odoratus. The sequence goes on from JAVMKO010000001.1 coordinate 240,792,806, forward strand.
GGTGCTGACAGCCTTAATTGAGATTGCAGCGCCATTTTGATAGGTGTTGTATAAACTGAGAATAAGAGAGACCTTCTGCCATAAAGATCTTATGATCTAAGTCAGGGGTGGGCAAACTTTTTGGCCTGAAGGCCACCTTGGGTTTCCAAAATTGTATGGAGAGCTAGTTAGGGGAGGCTGTGCCTCCCCAAACAGCCAGGTGGGCTTGGCTCCCACCCCCTATCTGACCCCCACTGCTTCTCACCCCCTGACGGCTCCCCCATCCCATCCCTCCCTCCCTCCCTCCCTGTCCCCTGACTGCCTCTGAATCCTCCACCCCGACTGTTCCCTGCCACCCCCATCCAACCACTCCTCTCCTTCCTGATTGCCCCCCAGGACCCCTTTCCCATCTAACCCTCTGTTCCCCACCCTCTGACCGCCCTGACCCCTATCCACACCCCTGCTCCCTGACCACCACTCCAAACTGCTCTGCCCTCTCTCCAACCCCCCTGTTCCCTGCCCCCTTACCACACTGCCTGGAGCATCAGTTGGTGGTGCTATAGCTGTGCTGCCCAGAGCACCAGGCAGGCAGCTGGAGCCAGCAACACCACCACGCAGGACTGAGCACTGGGTCAGGCCGTGGCTCTGCAGGTCTGTGGTCTGGCAAGAGCTCGGAGCCCTGTTGTCCAGAGCATTGTGCCAGCAAGAGGGGGAACAGCAGGGGAGGAGCTGGAGGAGCTGGAGGGAAGGAGCTGGAAGCTGGCCAGGAGTTCAGGGGCCAGGCAAGAGGGTCCTGTGGGCCGGATGTAGTCCCACCTCTGGTCTAAGTAGATAATGAAAATCGGATAAGAGAAGGAGGTATTTTATCCTTATTTTACAGTTGGGAAAGTCAGACAGAGAGTGATGACTATTTTCCAAATTTTAATTAATAAATTCTTGCCTCATCCTCCAACAAACCAAAGTCAAAAGTGGGCTGAAATATCAAATTCTTCAGATGTTGAAGTCCTTTCTGGGATGGATACATTTAGGTGCCACACTACATTTCAGTAAAAAAGGGACAGTAGCTGGATGCTTGAGATTAGATTCCTTTAGCAGTATTCACAGGGGTCATATACTCTGTATTTCTTATCCAGTTGATTTATTAATTTTACATAGAAATTTCAAAATGCAGGGAAAGTTTTGATATTAAAAGCTAAACAGGATTGACCCTAATTAATAAATATTGTGTGACTACTTAGCATATGAAGAAATGGATGGGGCCAAATAGGCGGCACCGATGTTTTTAGGGAATGCAGAGCTACACTTCTGCATCAGAAGTCTGAGGGATTTGCCTCTGCAGTGGGCAGTCATCGAGCATCTTGTGTATCCAGTTTTTGTTCAGACTCGTATTTGGGGGGCAGTTACATAATTGTGCAGAACTGGGTAGAAAAGGACATATATATATGTGTTCTGTTCTTGTGATGTGTGAGAGGACTTTGTATGTAACCATATACAAACAAAAGATTTGGCCAGCATCCTTGTTACAACAGCTTCTTTTTACCTTGAAATTGTAAAGCATGAATACACCTGCAGAGATTAAACAGGTCTTAGTTACACCACCTCTTATAGTAGTTAAAATTGATTTAAATTAAGCAGCAGGGTTTTCTTTTCATCCTATGGCGATAGTGTTATAGATTCTTTGCGGTACTGGTGTGCTTGCTTTCAGGTTTAGAGTACTGCTAACTAATTGGTAGATGTTGTCCTTCTAAGGGGATAAGGAAGGTAAAGGAATCAGATTAACAACCACCAGCCTCAGAGAGAACTGGCTGTCAGAGTTCTTAAAAAAAACCTTAAAGGTGGATTCTTGAGATAATTTGATTTTGTGATTCCATTAGTTCCCCTTCTTCAGGTGTGGGATGCTGCTGTTCTTGCACACAGAAAATACAAAAAGGGGAGGAGCCCTACAGAAAGGGGAGGAGCCTTCTCCACTCTACCCTGGCTTTTTAGTGGATCCACTCCAAAGTCCTAGTTCTACTCTTTACAGGCCTCAGTGGAGTAGTTTCTACTTTTTCTGCATCAAATATTGCCTCATTCTCAGACCCATCATAGCCACCATGACTAGGAAGGAAGCAGCTAACAGATCCAGTGATGAAATTGTCAGGATTGAAAGGCTGAGCATCCCCAGGGAAGTGAGGGTAACTACCTATTGTCAGAAATTAGAATGTGTTCAAGAGATGCAGATAGATTTTAAGTGGGCTGTGGGAAGGGAAGAAAGGATATGAGCTTTTATGAACCTCAACACAGCTTTGGTTTGTATTTCTTATTATCTGAACTGCTTCATCTAGCCCTGCTTCCAGTACAACAATTTCTACATTCACTATCTGACTCTTTAGCTTGGAATCCTCTAAAATTCAGAAAGTACAAGGGAGGCAGGGAAAATACCTCACTGCTGGGCTGACAGTTGTCACCTGAGTTCTATTTCCATCTCTACCATTGATTTGTGTGTCATTGGACAAAACATTTCACTGCTCCTGCCTCAGTTTCCACACCTGTAAAATGAGGATAGTGATATTTCCTTAGTAAATAGCTTGTTATTTATTGATGAAATGGCCCGTATAAAAACTGTAATTATTATTATAAGCTGAACCCATCTTATTGTGAAAAAGTTACAAGTCAATCTGAAAAGTTATCATAGTTTTAAAGATGTTCCAGTAATGTGGAGTTACTGCACACAAAAAAGAGCTTACTGAAAACAAAGCATATTCAAACACTGTAGTTTTTCAGATATTACTGGAAGATATCAGCATTATCTGTGGGGCAAGTTGCGTGTGCTGAACCTAATGACAAGTAATGTGACCATTATGGGTATCGTGTATTTGGAAAAACCACAATCCACATCTTGGAATAGGATTGAAGAAACCGTTAAATAGATATATCTCCCCATTCCTCCTGCCATTTTCCCCATGTCAACATCTATAGGACCCATAACTCATAAGAACAACTCTGTTTGCACCATAACGTGTATTTCCAATACTTTCTGGTTTATTTGCTTTGTCTGAAATGTGATGGTCCAGACGATGCCTCTGAACAAAAAGTGGGAAGCAACAAGTGATAGCCAAGGACATTCTGCCTAATGTAATATTATACTGAACTGTCAGGAAAAATGAAATCAAATGGTTGTCTAATCTCAGAGGATAACTATATAATACCTTAGCTTGCTTACATGCTATGTTGTCAAACTTTTACTTTTAATCAAGTCCCCTTCTCTTTCTGCACTGTCTCAATCTTCATTGTTGTTTAAGACTGACAAATGGCCTATAAGAACTCAAGATGCCATTACAGAGGATACAAGGCCATCTAAAACTCTATTCAGAAGATATTAGGCTTTGTAGCTTGCTCAGCACTGGTATCTCTGCCATGTTAGAAAGGGGTGAAAGTAAATTTCCCAATTACTGGTACGGGGGTCAACTTCTCCTTCCCCCCCACCCCCGGAGGGGCAGGGCCTCGGGTGGAAGGGGCGGGGCTGGGGAAGATCAGCATCCCTCTGCCAGCCTGCCCTTGCCACCAGGGGCTCCAGCTGTTCCTTTTATCCCCCTCCCTCTGTCGACAGCCCGGACGGGGGAGCAAAAGGAGCAGGGATGTTGAAGCACTGCTGCGACCGTGCTTTAAGCAGAATCCTTTTGCTGCGACAGTGCTTTAACGTCCCTGCCCCTTTCGCGCTCCCTGCCCATCGGCAGCCCTGCCAGTAGGGACCCAGGAGGGCCACCGATTGGGATAGAGGGAGGGCACAAAAAGAGCAGTGACATTAAAGCGCTGTCATGGCAGCACTTTAAGGCGGTAGTGGCCGGTACAGGTGGCCACTTTTAACCCCCGACTTACTTTCACTCCTTATGTAAGATGAAAAAAACCCCAACATATTGTTAAAACCGAACTGTTGTTGCACAAGTATTAATACTGAGGAAGGATTTTGAAACTCAACCAGTTTGATACAAAAATTTGGCAGATATGTCGTAATGCATATAGCTGGCATTTAAATAAATCTGTCATAAAAACATTTATCGAGATCAAACATAACTAACTGTGATCAATTGTTGTTTCTTAATTTCTGAAGGTCAAAATTTGAGTTTGGAGGAATAAATGTGTATGTGGGCAATGCTTTTTAAAAAAATGAGCTTTTGCTGCTTAAGTACTGCCCTCTTCAAGGAGAAGGAAGAGGTGCCCTCTTCAAGGAGAGAGAAGCTAAAATGGCTGTCTCTGCATGGAAAGGGTTGTCTGTGTGGATGATCAATTTGATTTTTTTGTGACCCTTATGTCTGCCAAATCCTGACGTGACAGCACTATGTCTATTTTCCCCCTTCATTCTGTATTCTTGGTGATGTTTCAGTCTTGCTAGGTACTTTGCTGATGTCCGATTGCAAACAACAATTGCTAATCGGCTTATTCTAAGATTCCATATATAACTTTTAAAGAGCTTATGAAGGTAACCCATTGAGATTAAGCAGGGATAAGGTCTGTTGTTTTCAGGTACCTGACAGGGAGATGGAAATACACCCACTTTCCCTCACAATGAATGTAAAAGTAGAACAGCTTTCTATCAGCAATTCTCATTTATTCTTTGTGTCAGACTCAGTTCTTTATCATCCTCTGAACTCAATGTCTTATCACCACCTGAGTCTAATACCAGCAACATGCCAAGAATGTGAGGCACAAGTGGTTCAAAGGTGAAAAACTCAGTTCAACTTGTAGAAGCATTGCTTTTTTCTTCAGCAATCTAAAATTGTCCTTTGTAACAATTAAAGGACACTTCTGCCATGCAATAAGTATGCAGAAAACAAATGAGAAAAGAAAAAAAACATTGTCTCCCTTTGAGGCTGTACAACAGTCCTGGTCCAAAGGGCAAGACCTCTTCTAAAAGTGAGAGAGGTTTCACACAGGTCTATACAAAGTGATTAGTGAAGTATTTCAGAAGGCAGCCTTTCATACTTTACCAAGTGTGTAAACCTCTTGGAACTATGATGCAACTAAATCAGTGTTAAGATCAAGATGTGTGGTGCTTAACGGGATAAAGCATACAATTTATTTATTGTCAGCAAAGACTGGGAAAAGAGAAAATCTGTATACAGAATAAATAAAATGCCAAAAATAAACATCAAATATTTTAGTTTGTATCTGATTTTTATGGTACACTTTAAGGATACACATTGATTTATGGAAATATTGAAGTTTGTTGAGTTCTAGGTCTTATTTCCAATGATACCTTTGTTCCATGGATAATGGTGGGTAAAGTTAAATGAAGCATTTTAATTTCTTTTCACACTTCCTTTATTACAAAATTATTTGCCATTTGGACATTATAAATATATGGAGGATAAAATACAAAAATATTTTAAAATTGCATTTCAGCCATTAATCAATATTCTGATTAATACATTCTTATCTAGAACTGCTCAAAATTCTTTACACATTATTTTACTACTTTTTTTTTTACTAACATGAAAACTAATGGAAAAAATAAACGGGGCCATCAAGTCCTGAAGCCTCATCAGAATTAAGGATGGCAAAGAGACACTTCCCTTGTTAGTGACAATTATAGAAGCTGATAGCTAATATTGTGAAATAATATTTTTAAAGGGTTTCATCAAATGCTCCTTTGTGGAAGAAGGGCAAATAATTCCCAAAGAGAAGTCAGAGATTATATATAAACTTGACCATTTTTGTTCAAATTCTTTATGATCCAACTGAGAAGAGAAGAGGTGGTCTCCTTGCAGATATTAGGACACCATTCCCCACCTTCTTAGAGACCCACTAAGGAATGAATAGCTGCACTGAGCACTTGCAAAGTGGTGACAGAATAAATTTTGCAAACTGTCCTACCCAATCAGACTCCCGAGTTGCTGAGAAGACGGCAAATGAACCCCACAGTGCCCATGACAAGTAAGAGGGAAAACTCATTTCCAGCCCCCAAAAGTTATTGGCACAATGCCTATTGCAAGACCTGAAAACCACTGGCCGCAGTTCACTGCTCTCTGGGCAGTGAGAAAGCTTTATTCAATTTCCTTTGGAAGTGCAAGAGCCAATAGGCCTATGATGCACCTTCCACCCAAGCCATCAGCCAGAAAGCTCCTTTCCTCAGGCCCATGGAAAAATTTAGTGCCCACAAAGAGAGAATATGTGTGTAATGCTTAAAGGTTTCAAGGATTTCTTTCCCCTTCTGGCCCAATTCTGGGGCTCCTGGAAAGAAGGGTGCACGTGGGTGCCTCAGTTTTTGGTCTGAATAGAGTTGCCAATTTTGGCTGTACGTGCTCCGGGAGGTTTCATCTCATGACATACCGTATATTTCGGCGTATAAGACGCCTTTTTAACCCCCAAAATATTCTCAAAATTAGGGGGGGCGTCTTATACGCCGAATATATGACACTGAGGACCCTGAGCACCGGGCAGCTGGAGCTGGGGCGGCTGCAGGTGGCCCGGTGGGCGGGGCGGGGCGGCGCTTCCCCCCCGAGCCCACCCGCATGTGTTCAGGGCCGGCGGGGAACGGGAGCAGCTCGGGCCCCGGGGCCCCTGGGAGTGCCCGCCCGCGCGGCGGGGACGGGAGAGCGGCGCTCCCCCAGCAGCCCGCCCGCGCGGCGGGGACGGGAGAGCGGCGCTCCCCTAGCAGCCCGCCCGCGCGGCGGGGACGGCGCTCCCCCAGCAGCCCGCCCACGCGGCGGGGACGGGAGAGCGGCGTGCTTTTTGTGTGTGGTGGTTTTTTTTGTTTTTTTTTTTTTTTGTAATCCGGCTTTTTTACTATAAAACTCGGGGGTCGTCTTATACGCCCCTAAGTACATGCTGAAGTGCCTTCCTGAATTGGGGCTACAATGTGGGTATATAGATACCAATTAACTGTATCACTTGAGAGTATCAAGTGTGACCTGGTCTTGGGAATGGCCATCAGGAGACCTGGGTTCTGTTTACAACTTTGCCAATTATTTGTGTCACTAAACTGAACGGTGATACATGGTTGCAAAATATTTTCCATCAGGCAGTAGGGGGTGAGGGGGTCTTACATTGGAAGTCTCTAAAACAGCGGTGTCCAATAGAAATTCGATGCTAGCCACACTTGTTTTTAATTTTTCTTATTTTCCACATTATAAAAAGGATTTTAAAATATACTACAAACAACATTTCAAATTATTGATATAAAAATAAGTAGATATTACAAAAAATAGGTACTACTAACACACAATTACCGGTATTTGGTTCAGAATCTTTTTTTTCTAGATTTTCCTCCTTTAAAATTAGGTACGTCTTATATGCCGGAGCGTCTTATATGGCGAAAAATATGGTAATCTTTCATTAATGATTAATCTTTAATTCCTGGAGACTCCAGGACAACCCAGGAGGTTTGGCAATCTTAAATCTGAAATGGTTTCTCAGACTGGGCTCCCAAAACCTGAAACGACTAAAATCTGTGGCCACTTTTGAAAAGAGATAGAAACTATTTATTCTGAAAAGATGCTGTCCTCCTTACTTTCATGTATTTGTGGTATAACAACTCTTTATAGTGAAAGAATAAATCTGTCTGTTCACCTTGTAGTATTGATTGGTGCAGTCTTGCCTTTCTGGTTTATGTCTTTGTTCTTGTAACTGTAATACTATATATCATCTATCATATTGCAGACATTTGCCACTAAAGTTTTACTATATAAAATAGGAGAGAAGAAGCAAAGTGTTTGCTTTGCTGAATCTAGACTGATTTTAAATCAAACTGTTTGGGTTAGGAGGATTTAAGGAGGCATAGAATGAAGCAGTGAAGATTTGATTTCTGAGGGCCTCAGCCCGGCCCCTGAATTTTGATTAAGCTGAAGTAGACAAAAAACATGACTCCTTTAAAGTAATGTCTTGATGTCTGATGAGTTTTCCAAGACTTGGTGCGAGGGGCACAGGTCACTTGCTGATTTCAACTGGAATAAATGGTGGATTCTCTGTAACTCAAAGTCTTTACATCAAGATTTGAGGACATCAGTAAGTTAGCCAGAGGTTATAGGCCTATTGCAGGAGAGGGTGTGTAAGCTTCTATGGCCTGCAATATGTAAGAGGTCAGACTAGATAATCATGATGGTCTTAAAGTGTGAGTCTATGACACATTTTCCTCCTGCATTTTTTTCATCATGTAAATAACTATCTTCCTTCTTGATCTGATTAAATCCAATCTGATTAAATCTAGGATGACCAGATGTCCCGATTTTATAGGGGTAGTCCCAATTTTGGGGTCTTTTTCTTATATATAGGCTCCTATTTACCCCCCCCCCCTTTTGTCCTGATTTTTCACATTTGCTCTCTGGTCACCCTAATTAAATCAGATCAGAATCCTCAGCACACAAGAGCCTTGTCTTCTTTTCATTTTGGTATTTAAGTTTTTCTCTTTAAACATTATAATCAGCAAGGGAGATTTAGGTTATATATTCAAGTTTTTTCCTAACTATAAGGATAGTTAAGCACTGAAAAAGGTTATCAAGGGAGGTTATGGAATCCTCATCACTGCTGGTTTTCAAGAAGACAAACATCTCACAGGGATGTTCTAGGTATATTTGGTCCTACCTCAGCATGTGTGGCGGGGGGGGGGGGGGGCGCACTAGATGACCTTCTGAAGTTCCTTCAAGCCCTTCATTTATATGATTCTATGAATAGAGCTCATTGGAAAATTGGTTCTTTTTCTTTTTACTTCAATTTTGACTTAAAGCGAAAACCTTTCAGCTGAAAGTGTTTGATTCAGAAATTTTGAGCTGCTCTGGTGCCTCATAGGAATTGTAGTTTGGATGCTTCATGCCACAATTCTTTCTACTGGCCAAATTCCCTGGCTGGACTACATCTCCCATGATGTACCACAATCTCCCCTTTTCCTGAGATGTTGCAGTGTCTCATGGGAGCCCAGCCCATAGAATAGAATAGGGACAGGAGGCACTGCATTTTTCAAAATCAAAATTTTCAGTTTTTGACTGCAAAGATTTTGATTTTCAGGTGTTTTTTATTCTCTAAGACAAAATTTTCATTTTATTTCTATAAAAATGTGTTTATTCAAAACCCCAATTTTATGTTTTAAAAAAATGGAAAGATTTTTTTGACCAAATCTAATATACATATATATGATTATAAAGTTTCTTATTGTCTCCAAAATGTAAAATTGTGGCCCAAAGAAAACTTTATTCAGTAGATTATTCCTGATGCGGATACATTATTTCCTCAAAAGTCAGTGCTGTTATTGCTGTAAAGTGTAAAGGCTACATGTATAGCTAGAATTTTTTATTTCCCTTAAGTGAGAATCAGTTAGCGTCTGAAGAAATGGTGCATTTCAAGTCCTCTTCAACCTGTCAGTATTTGAGGAGTTATTAACTTCAGCTTCCTTTTCTGCCTTTTAAAATCTGACACGGATTTGTCCCACATCTCCCAGAGGCCTCTGTGTGCAATTAGCCATTGGTTTTACTGAGTAATTACTTCATTTTTCATGTAAAATGCACTTGATTTATTACATACTTGGGAGGGGATGGCAGAGATTGGTCAACAGCAGTTAGAGGAGATTAACGGAGATATTCTCTGCTACTATGGTAGCAATCAGTCCCCAGGGAACCTGATTGAGCTGGAGTGGGAGCAGTGCCATTCAAGCCTTGGCAATGGTATGCGAGTTGATTGTCCACTCCTCTGTGGGAATTAGTGTGTGTGACTGCAGGGTAGATTGTGGAGATGATGAGCTGTCTTTCAGAAGAAGCAGGCTCTTAATTCTCAGTAGGAGTTATGTGAGTTTTCAGATTCTCTCATACAGGGAAAGAGTTAAAGTGCATGGGAGGAAAATATGGAGATGGTCATTTTTTTGGATAGGTACTTAGTGTTCATAGTTAATATTTTCCTAAATAGCAGTTTCAAAATAGTTACGTTACTTTAAATTAATGCTTATGACATAATGAGTGATATTGTTCTTACAGTGAGAAACATTTGGCGAGTTTTTCCTAACAGAAGTGAGCTGATAAAGTTATATATCTGGTACAGTAAATTCTGGTAAGTATTATCACTGGTTCTTCAGCAGTGAGAAGCATATTTATGGCCTTATATCACCTCTATTGTCAATGGGAGGTATTTTGTGTTTTTACGAGACCGTGGCAGAGCTTAGATGCTGGAGACTGAAACTAGAAAAATTCAAGTTGGAAGTGAATGTGTTAAATATAAACAGTGATTGTAATAAATCACTGGAATAATTTACCATAGAATTTACCATTTGAAATGTTTAAATCATGATTGGGTTTCCTACTGAAAGATTAAAAAAAAGTTAGATAAGAAAAGTTAATGGCTTGATGTAGCAACTACTGGGTGAAGTGTTATGGCTTATGCTATTTAGGAGGTCAGACTGGATGATCACAGTAGTCCTATCTGGCCTTAAAAATCAATGGGTTTAGGTTATTTTACAATGCTGACCTGGAGTGCCAGTTTTGTGCCACTACTGGGTGAAGTGTTATGGCTTATGCTATTTAGGAGGTCAGACTGGATGATCACAGTAGTCCTATCTGGCCTTAAAAATCAATGGGTTTAGGTTATTTTACAATGCTGACCTGGAGTGCCAGTTTTGTGCCACAGTATTCTGTGGGGAAGAAACTTCCAGAGAGCTGTCATTAGGTAATGATGGGATTGTTTGGTGCTTCTTCCAAAGATTAGGAAGACAGTATTTCATAGAATATATAATCTTCTTTTGGAATTTAAATCATTTTATCCTTCTAATTCTATCCAGATCCATAGTCAATATAAAGGGGACCTTTGATATTGGAAGGCAGTTGTGATATGGAGCTGACTAATTCTATTGAGAGAGTTCTGTATGTGTACATTAATAAATCATCCTTTAGAAAAGCTCAACTAAATTGTAAGAAATTAAAGGTATTATTGTGTTAATTATAAGGATAAAGTAAGAAGAAATTATGATAAAACTGAAAAGGTACAAGAGAAATTAGCCATGAGGCACTGAGGTAGCTTTAATATTGATTTTCAAATTTAGAGAACCACACCACTTTCTCTCCATTAATAAGGAGCAAGCAAAAACAGTGATATAATAGAAACTTTTCTGCTCTACAGTTGCCATTCTTTCTTTCAGTTACATGAATAAACAGGATGATCAACTAAATCCCCAACTAACACTAAAAGTACACCTGGGGGTTGCCTGTAGTATAGCTATGTCAGAAAAGCGTTGTTGTGGATTAGTTGGTGTCAACGCTGACACCCTGTCATGAAGTAGTTCTGTCTTGGGCTGAGTAAATCCTACATATAGCCACATTCAAATGCATCTGACATTCTTAAACCATAGATATATTTCATATATTCATCTTTCTTATCAAAGTGCTTGAAATTAGGTTGGGGCAGGAGTATTGTAAAATGGGACCCTATCCCCCACCCTAAGTTACCTTGGTGGTACGAGAAGCAACTCATCTCTCAGCACCCCTGGTTTTAGCCAGGGGGACAGGTTGGGAATGATTCTAATAATTCCAGGAAACTTCCTTTGCCCAGATGTATCTAGCAAGTCTACAGTAGCAGGACCTTGCTTGCTGGATCCCAGAACACTATGGGGTTCGGTTTAAGGCTACAACTTAATTACCCTCCTTCTTCAGATGTTACAGCTACTCATGAGACCCTGGGTCTCAGTGAGAACACTGGAAATTATGGCAAGGGAGCTTCCAAATCAACTTGCCCTCACGCCATGGTATCTCTTCCTCAGTTGCTCCTCTTACCAACCTCAGATCTGTCTGTGAGATGGAATGCTCTCCCTGGTTACTAGATAGCTTCAGACAAAAAAAATACCCCTAACTGGGGTAGCAGCTTTATTTTGAACTAAACTAGCAAAAAGGGAAAACACACACAAAAACAAATTGAACAGATTTACCTTTCTCAGGAAAAGCCTAAAAATAGGAGAAAACTTGTTAGCAGGTTTCAAAACATACTGTAGAATGCGAGAAGATCTTCTTACGGTTGTTGCTAGGGAAACACGATCGCTCCCACGGTCGACTCTAGGGAAAGGGTACTGTCGGTCAAGGTGACCGCCTTGTATGCCAGTGTTATCTTGTGTCCCAGAGTTTCCCAGCTCCAGCTGCTAACTGCATGCCAGGCTTGTGTGAAACTAATGAAGCAAAACAAGTTATTAGCTATTCATGAGGTATGCATGAGATGTAAATATGCATGGGTATTTCTGTGTCAGCGTTCCCCTGTATGTTGGGCTTCACCCTAAGCATGGCTCCGATGCGGCAGGCTTTTTCCCCATCTCTCGGGGACAGCAACGTTGGGGGCCCCCATTGCGGATGTGTCATGCTCGCCTTCAATAAACTCACCACTTTTATTCATCTAGCAGCTGCCTCGTTTCTACGGGACTCAGAGTACCCTGCCTCGTTTCTACGGGACTCAGAGTACCCTGCAACACATACTAATTAATTAAAAGGTTTTAAAATATACTAAAGCAATATTTATGCTTCTTCCTATACACAGATGAAAATTCATCCCAAACTATTTACCATATAAGCATACATACAAATAAACCCATTTTAAACAGTAAGTCTCTTCCATGAGGTGGTGAAACTTGGCATGTCAGTTTGATAGGGGCATGTGATGAGACTAATGCCCGGACTATTGGATTGCAGCTTTACTTGTTGTTCCACACAAACTATCAGAGCAGTATCCAGACCCAGCCTTTTAGGCAAGCCCAAAATCACCCTCTACAACAGAGACTCTGGTTCGAGTGGTCACTAGGTACTTTTCCACAGGGATTTAGTGAATGAAGACCCACCTCTGAGGTGGGTGAATGCACTGGCTATGCACTCAACAGGGGGAGCAACCATTCACTCCCCATGATCGAGGGGAGGAGAAAAAAAGAAAAAAACACCCTCCTTTGAGCACTCCCCTGCCTGCTGTAAAGGGGGTGGGGGGGCACTGTTGTAATTCAGGCCTTTGCCTTACAGACAAGCTGTTGAGAACTCTCCAGGACTCTGGTAGTCATGACTCGCTGTGCACGGCTGATCTCAGGGCAGTAAGGTGGATGGTACTGGGGGGTGTTACTGGGCTGCTACACCTCTTGCTATCTGCTCCACTCTCTCTCCTTATCTGGGGTCTCTGTGACTATCCCTAATTCCCTTTGCTGCCTGTCTCTGGTTCCCCAGACCGCTCCCTACAGGTCCCCATCTCTGGTCTTGTTGTTCTCTCACATCCAGGAGACCCCGCTCAGCCAGGTCTGTTACCTGCTCTGGGCGGGCTCCCACTCCCCTCACTGACCCCTCACCCTGTGCTCGGGCCTCTTCTACATGTGTCACTGGGTCTTTGGGCAGGTGCCCTGTGAGTCCCAGAATCCTGACTCCTCTTTGGCCCTTCCCCTTTCTCCTGGCATGGGGAGAGAACTAAACATCAAAGAAGTTTTTTGTAAGGAGGCAATAGGCTGTGCATGGACTAATATTGCATGGACACTCTTAGAGCCTAATTTTGTTTTCTCATTTAAGGGGCTAGTGTAATTGACTATATTGTCAGTGTTGGGGTACACTTTGTATGATTTTTGTTCAGAAAACCAAATTCTTTTAAGGTTCTTTTTTTTCCCCCTATGTAATGTGCTCTCTAAGGAATAATCAGAACAATAGGTTCAGTGAATTTCTGCAGCCTAAAGCACATTCTGTATAAGACAGTTAAGTGATTTCAGTATTGCTACATGAATATTGTTTCTGGCATGCTGGTGTGGTATGAAAGTCTGATTTATGTTCAGCAAACCTAGAAAAGTGATTAAAGTGCAAATGTACCCTTTTCTTTTAATTTTAAACCTTATCAATTTTAGTTATGCAGGGGAATGGGAATAAGAAAATTGGTTTTCTGAAATAGAGAAAGGTAGGGGGAAAGATCTTTAAGCATCTTTAAGCACTGTGTCGCTTCCCACAGCTGGGACGGTGAACCGGGGCCAATGGGAGCCATGGTCAGCGAACCAGCAAGTAAACAAACCGGCTGGGCCCGCTAAGGATGCTTACCCTGCAGTCCCATGTGCCAAGGTTGCCAATCCCTGTGTTAGATAAAAAGGAGAGGGTGTTCCTTTAAATTGTTAACCCATATAGTGTTTGATATTAAAGAATCAACATTAGCCAGTATTTGCAACTTTGTGGTGTTTGAGATTACCACTGGTTACTTACACTGTATGCATCCGACGAAGTGGGTTTTAGCCCACGAAAGCTTATGCTCCAATACTTTACTTAGTCTTTAAGGTGCCACAAGACTCTGTCACTTCTGAAATTACCACATTTCCCCCCTTTCATTATAATAGAAACTAACTATGGTAATAGGGTGACCAGATCGGAAGAGTGAAATATCAGAACACATTGGGGGGGGGGGGGGGGAATGAGGGAGGGGGTGCAAGGGGAGGGGCGTGAGTGGGGGGGCGGGACATGAGTGGAGGGGCGGGACAGAACATGCACCAGTGTACAGCCCTGATCAGAGCCATGAGAGGGGGCACACAGCCCTAGGAAGCTGAAAAAGGGGTTGTAGAAACCACGGGGCCAGGGGTTAAATATACTATTATTTAGTTTATATATTTAATGAAAATAAATGAATAATCTGATAGTGCTATATTGTTATTGTTTTTATTTTGCGCCCTCCCCTCCCCCAGACACGCAGGGAAGACCTGACAGCCCTGCATGACTTGGTTTATAAAGGGTGGTGGGTGGCAGCCTACGAGTGACTCGAACTTCGGGGGGAGAGGGCGGCTTTTTTTCCTTGTGTGTGGGGAACAGCAGTGCCAAACTGCCTGTTCCTGCACCCGGCTTCGATCTTTGGTCCCGTCCACACCATGTGCTTACCATATAACCATGCCCCCCGTTTTCCAATTGCGCTTTTGTGCAGCTGTGCCTTGCGTGGTTTTAAACTGTGCCTTGCGGGAGGTTTTCTGTGGCGCGGCGGGGAAGATAGCGGAGGTGCTGGCTTTGTTGGCGGGCAGTTTTAAGGGCTCTCACACACCAGCACCCCTCAATGGGCCCCCACTGGCTAGCACCCAAAAATATATAAACCTCCCTCATTGCCCATCCCCCCCATCCCCACCTCCCAGACACTCATCCCATCACACCCTGCTCCCTTCTCTGGCCACATTCACTAGCCCTACTGGAAGGTCTTTGGCTCCTAGGGTGAGAGCAACATGGGGAGTCTCCAGACTCTTCAGCCAAAAGGACTAGTTCTGTGGTTCTTAGTGGCTGGGAAATATGCCAGTGGGAGCTGCCGGAGCCTGGAGCGGGGCTTGCAGCCAGGTAAGCATGCAAAGACCCCTCCCCCAAGAGCCAGAGGGACCTGCCAGGGGCTGAGGTAGGGAGTCCCAGTGATGCTTACCTGGGGCAGCTCTGTTCTCCTGTCCCAGGAAGTATCCAGCAGGCAGGTCCCTCTGGCTCTTGGGGTCAGGTCAGGATTGGGGCAGGAGCCGGGTTGTGGGGAATGGGGGGGTGGCTGGGGGCTCTCTGCTGCCTTTGCAAGCAGCCCAGTCTCTGCAGCATGCAACTGCATGCTCCACAGCAGAGACCTCTCCCGCGGGGAGGGACCTGACCATTTAGACCGTTTAGAAGCTGCCTGGGGCAGTGGGGCTGGAAAAGGTGAGAGGAGTCACAGCCAGGTAGGGGGGGGGTGCGCTGCTTACATGTGCTGGCAGAGGGATGGAGGGGAGTCACAGAGCCCCCGGCCACCCCCCTCCCCCAGCCCCTCATCAGCGATCATCAGCCCCACCTACAGCCACTGCCTCAGGCAGAGAGTCAGGACAGGTCTCTCTCTGCCAGTGCAGGGGGGAGGGGGAGCTGCTTGCCCAGGCGCTGGCAGAGAGTGTCCTGTCCTGACTCTCTGCCTGGGGCAGTGGCTGTATGTGGGGCTGATGATCGCTGATGAGAGGCTGGGGGAATGGGGTGGCCGGGGGATCTCTGCCTCCCCCCCTCCCTCTGTCTGCGCTTGCAAGCAGAGCTCCCCTCCTCCGCAGAGTTAGTTGTGTGCTCCTGCCGGCAGGCGAGTGAATCAGCCGCCCTACCGGCAGGAAGCAGTGGCTGCCGGCTCAAGGTCCCAAATATCGGGACAAAACAGCGTCCCGACCATACCTTGGTCGGGACGTGGGACAAGTCCCTTAAAATCCGGACTGTCCCGATAAAATCGGGACATCTGGTCACTCTATATGGTATCATGGTGATAATTCTTGGGAGATACTGAGTTTTTAGCAGCTTCCTCTTTCCTTCATATTCAGTTATCTCACAGTAAAGGAACGCTTCCTGAATGACAGATATTGGGAAGTGAAAGAGGGAAAAATTATCCCAGGATTCAGACTAGCAAAATTATTTTAGAGTTGCCTATTCACGCTACAGTAGGTCAGCTTCAACAGTATTCCTATCTGGCTTGAAAATATGGATTTAGGTGTCTTCAAACCCACATTTAACCTCAGGCAGGATGTTTGGAATTGATGGCATTCATTGACAGCACTTGTGAGGGAATAGTAATTATGTGTTTTGCCCACATAGATCTTATAACAGCAAAAGTACTTTGCACACATTCTAAAGCTTCTGTAACAAAGTCTATGTATCATTCTAGCAATTTTATGGCCTTGCCTCCTTGCAACTTCACTTCAAAAAACTCTGAAATAGCTAGTCATATGTAAACCAAAGACAGCATGTGGCATATGTATCTAATATACAGATTTGCAGTTGGGCCAAACTTATTTGTCTGCTTCTGGTACCGATACAACTAAAATATGGACTGTGTGTTTCCAAGGTTGCCCTGCTTAGGTAAACTTAGTTTCATAGGCCTACACTTTTATTTTAGCATCTATAAAGTTAATTAAAGGTGCAGAAGAAATGCTTCTCATCTTTGTACATGGAAAATCTTTTTTCCACTGAGAGGAGCTCAGCAAAATTTCTGGATCATTAAATTTCAGCACGTTTTGGTCATATTATCTTTACAGACTCCATGTATGATACTTTCTCAAATGGTAGCATAAAGAGAGAGAGGTACTTTGAAGGGCCAGATGCTGAGCTATACTGCAGGAGGTTTCTGTGAATACCAGAAGGGGACTGAGGTGTGGTTTACACTCATGCTGATCCTTGGCCGGCTCAGTGCTGGCTCATTATCCTGGTGCAGATTAGAAAAGCATAAAAGGTCACTCTCATCTGTGTTAGTTTTCATTATTGGGGCATTAGGATGGCCAGTTATCATCCTATTTGTCTAGCCATGCTCCTGCCGTGGGAGCAGGGGAAAGGGTGGCATAAGAGCTGCTAGGCATATCTGAGGATTTCTCTTGAGCAGGGGAAATGCTCAGTAGCCAGATTAGCATCTTCAGGACACCTTTGTGCAGCTGAAGGTCTGGCCCTGAGATTTACTTGTGTAGTTTCACTTTTTTCAGATATTGCATCCCACGGTATGGAATCCAGCTGTTATGTTATCTGTGTGAATGATCACTGAACTCAACAATATGCTATACCTTACCTTGGCCTTCTGGGAGGCAAGAATTCTGCCAAGGTGCTGCAGGCCTGATTTCCCTTTTTTTCTAAATCCGTCTCGTTGTTTCAGTCCAAGCTGTACTTTTGCAGTAGTCCTCCTTTGATTTCCTAAATACAGTAAAACCTCCATTTAATGGACTAATTCGGGCGAGGGGGTGTCCGTTAAATCAAAAAGTCCGTTATTTAATAATAAAAAAAAATGAGCTGTCGGAGCAGCAGCCTGCCCGCCACAGGGTCGGGGCGACAGCTCCACAGCCCGCCTGTTGTCTGGACCCATCCGGGAGCCGGCAGCCAGCCCGCCCGATGCTGTGACCCGGACAGCAGCTGGGAGCCGGCAGCCAGCCCGCCAGAAATGGATCAGGAATGCATCAGACTTGCTCAGAAATTTTGTCCGTTGCATCCGAAGTCCGTTAAATCGAGGTCCGTTAAATCGAGGGTTTACTGTATAGTTTTTTTTTTTAACTTTCCCCACAGCTGATGTCAAATTGATTAGACACTAATGTCTTGGTATGTCCCTAGACTATTTTTGTCCAAGCAAGAGAGGTAGGATAGCCACTTTATGTTCCTCTGAGATTTCTAGCTGAAATGAGTTAACGTGAAAAAACCTGCTAAAGTGTCCCTACTTTCCATTCTCAGTCCTTTAGTTTCAAATTTACTAAGGCTTCAGAACCATTAACCTTTGATTAACCTTTCCTGTTAAGTATATATTTCGAAATTTCTCACATGCTCTCATGGGAATCCAAGTCCCCATTTAAACTAATGTTCACAGATTATTTCAAATTCACATGAGAAACCTGAGTTTCAAAAATCAGATCACTAACTGGAAGAAAGATGAATACATCATATTTAAGGGTACATCTACACAGGGTCTCTCTGGAAAGTTAAGCTAAATTAACTAAAGATGTAAATTTAAAGCACGTTAATGAATGTGCATTAAACCCTTGAGTACATTTTCATCCCTTTTGAAAAGGATTAAGCTAAAATGAACAATGGTCACCTAATGTTTGAATGAGATGACGTTTAAATGCACTTTAATTAATGCACTTTAAATTCTTAATTTAAAATTCAAAAATTTAAATTCTTTTTGTTTTAATTTTCCGGAGTGACTCAGTGTAGATATGCCCTAAAATTTCTTGGAGGGGAAGACATTGTTTACATTCCCCATATGTAAAGGCATTGTAACTCAAAGATTCCAATGGCAGCAATGGAATAAGTATAAAGTGACCATTCCTTGAAACAAACAGTGCTTCCGGTTTCTCCTGCCTCTTGCTAATGCATACATCATCCTGTACCCTGGCAGGCCCCATTCACTTTATTTCTTTAGTTGTTATTTATCTACACCCACCACAATTCATTTAAGCTACTGCATTATTTCCTTCTACAATCTGCCTGTCTTGATATACTTTACCTAGGTGTTATCTGTTTTCCCCTTCCTTTTGCCACCTTTTCCATATTCCTTGGTTATTTGTTTGTTTTAAATCTCTTCAACTCGTGGTCCCATGAAAAACTTGTTAAAAAATTCCCCTCCTCCTTTCTTCTATCTCTTCTTCTTACCTCTTCCACTTTTTCCTACTCTCCAGCTGTTACCTCAAATTTCCTAATTCCCCATTCCTTATCTCTGTAAATCCTTCTTTCCTTACTCATCCTGAGTTCCTTTCTTGTCCCCTCTTCTCTTTTCCTGCCTCAGTTCTCATTTTCCCCTTTCTTTCAACCATGTCCTTAACCCTCTTTTTCTGCCCTAGTGCTCACTTACTACTGCTGGAGACACCAGAGTATAGTACCGAGTGTGTGTGTGTGTGGTGTGTGTGTCAGAGAGAGAGAGTACAAAAATGATGCTTCAGAGCAGCTGTTCCCTCCCACACACCTAATGTCTCTCAGTATCACAATAACTAAAGTGCTGAGAAGTAGCCAGTGAGCACTAGATGGAAGGGGACGCACAACACTTGCTGGGCATCTACAGAGTAGCTGGGTAGTAAGATGAGCAAGTGATCAAATGTTTTCAGTGAGACCCTGATGAAACAAAAAAATCTGTAAAACTGTCTGAGGCAGTGGAACTGACCTTGCAAACTGGGACACTTTGGTAAACTAGGATGTCTGATTATCCAAGATCAAAATGCAGAAAGGGGAACGATAAACAGGAAAATAAAAACTATAATCAGACACCTGTCAGAAAAGGGCATATTTGGATCCAAGGAAACTAATAACCATTGTGCAACATCAGTACTTATTAAGCTCTGAAGATCTATCACAGGCAATTCAACTCCTTTTTCATTTTCCATTACTTTTCATTTATTTGAATTTAACAGAATAATCTCTCTAACAAGATGGTGATAAAATAACATAAGCACTTTACTTGGCAAAAGTAATAAGAACTCATTTATGATATTTTCCCCACTTCCTGTTTATTTTTCTTGTTTACATATCCAAGCATTGAATTATGATGAAGTAAATCATTTACCAGGATCACTTACAATGGGAAAACTAGACCTCCCAATAACAAATACACAGTATGGAAGCAGCTCTCATTTGGATTGAATTTATGGAAATAGCCCAAATTAAATCTTCCTAAAGGTGAGTACAATATTCTCCTGACATGCCTGGCTCCCTGAGAAATCGCTTAAACTACAAAGAACAGAGGATTGTTTTTTTTCATATTGGGTTTGTGCGCAGATGTGCATGAACCCAGAAGCAGAAGGGAATTCTGGTAGCAAACAGGAATTCAAGACCCTAAACGGAGAGGAAAAACAAATAAAGAATAATGGTTTTAATCTCATTAACAATTTGCATACATGTACATGCACACATGTTATCTGTGCAATTTAATGATTAGAACAGGAAATTGAGAGTCATGATTGCTAGGTTTTATTCCTGCTCTGCTAGTGGCTCTTTTTGTGGCTCTGTATGAGTCACTCAGGCCCAAGTTCCACAAAGTGGCCAAAGACTATGGAGTTCTGAGTTTGGGGTCTCACCTTGAGACAAGTTAGGTGAAAGCCTGGCCCCAGTGAAGTCAGTGGCAACATGTGCCACTCTAACTGAAGTGTATTGGTGTTTGTGCAAGTCTATATGCAGATGTAAGACATATGCGCTTAAATTGTAAATGTGCAAATATAGGGAAAAATATGAAGAAGCATTAATCAGAAATGAATGGTTCTCCCTTCCTGGGATTTCCCATCCTGTTGTGTATTTGTCTGTTATTTATACTGTAAGATTCCATCTTTTCCTTTGTATTTCATACAACTCAAAGGACATAGTCAATACTAAATACTATGAGATCATCTAATTTATTCCCTGATGATACAGAAGTTTTTTTTCCTTGCAATGTATTTTTCCAGCGGTTGGCCAGTCTAATTCATAATGCTTGAACTCTAACCATCTAAATTTCTTTGTCTAGCTGCTTTTGCCTTGGTTGACTTATCATATCCCCACTTATATAGCAGGAAATTCCTATACATAATACACATGTTTTACCATTGAATTGCCTGCTTCTTACTGGTTGGCTTCTTAGACCAGATTTCCTTATTGATATAAGTTCTTTTTACTGGCAACTTTTTGTACCAAAGACAGAATTGCTGCTATCCTTGTAATATATACAGTGAGAAATTCTTATCTAATTTTTGGTCTGTTGTTTGCTTAGTTGTCTGAGCTATTTCAGCCTCTTACATACAGCATATGGTATGCCTGCGTGACAGATGTTGGAAGATCAGAAAGGAAGAGATTATCCTGGATTTCAGAGTGGCACAATTGTTGGAGGGTTTGACTATTCATACTATTGTAGAGATCAGCATCACTGGGGATAGTTTATCTTCTAAACCTCCCCTTTGCACTACATTTTCCTTAACACTACTAATACTACGATTCTTTGCATCTTAGTTGGTCTCTGCAACATTCTTAGCAGGTGTGCAGCTTCTACCTTAGAAGAGCTAAAAATAGAAAGACTCTGTTTTGTCTTTGCTCTTTTACACAACATTAATAATATGAGAAAACCACATGGACACAGTTCAATTCCAAATAACTGTGTTTTCTAACTATATAGACATTGCTGCTCTGTTAGGTTCTGGTGGCTTCGGTAATAAGACAAGGAGACTGATTAGATGGTCCCTGACTGTTTGAAGGAATACTGACTTATTCCTAATACTCTACACTCTCTCCAAGTAAAGACACAGATCCATGGTGGGTGTTGTTCTCTTGTCTGTTTTCGCTACTTTTTTACATACTCAGGGTATGTCTTCACTACAGGACTACGTCGATTTCCCTTAATTCGATTTTCTAAATTCGATTTTAGAAAATCGAATCAGTGTGTCCCCACCAGGACAGCAGGTTGACAGTGGTCGACACTGTCTGTCCTAGAACTTTTGCAGGGGTCGACATAGCCCGCATTGCACTTTGGGTAGGTAGCCCACAGTGCAATGCGTGCCAGACCCCCCCCCCCACCCAAGCAGCCCCGCGGACCCACCCGCCCACCTGAACAGCCCCCCCACCGGACCCCCCCCGCCCACCCGAGGGGGGGGGGAGCCGGCGTGGGGCTGCTTGAGCGAGCGGGTCAGCTGCCTAGTCAATTTCACCTGAAATTGACCAAGCAGCTGACCCCCTCACTCAAGCAGCCCCGCGCGGCTCTCCCCCCCCCCCCCTCGGGCGGGCGGGGGGGGTCCGGCAGGGGGGCTGTTCAGGTGGGCGGGGCTGCTCGGAGGTCGGAGGCTTAACTTCAGATGCCTCTTCACTTACTCACAGTAGACATAGAGAAGTCGATTTTAGCCTTACTTCTCTCGTCAGGCAGGAGTTACAAATTCAATTTTGAGGGCCCTTTAAATCGACTTTAAGGGCATGTATGTGAAGACAGGTACATGTTTAATTCGACCTAACGTCATTAAGGTCGAATTAAAGTGGTAGTGAAGACATGCCCTCAGGTATATTTCTGCAGACATCTTGTATCTTGTAACTCCGTTATCTGATTTCATTTTTTCTCCACCTCTCTTGTTTGTCATTGATAGGGTGAAGGGAAAATCTATCACAGTTTGAAATGCTCTTTCAATTTTCCCCATATACCATCATATGCTATTACAGCTAATGACCAATACACAAACACACATGGACGCAAACACACGTTCTGGATATAATGTATTGTGCACCATTGGTGCACTAAAAATTGTACAAACATAGAGGCAGAACCCTGGGCTCCCTGCAGTGATGACTTCACAATCATAAAATTAAATGAATAATGAGGAAAAATATGACATCCTTGGAAACTAAAGTCCTCCATCCACAAAAGAAGTACAGCATGGAGAGTAAAAGTACCAATCCTGCCCAACTTCTCCCCCAGTGTTCCTGGAAGTGAGAAAAGTAGTTGTAGAAATTGTTCATATTATTATTAATTTTATTATTGTGATTTAGCAGCATAAGCTGGTGTCACTGAAAGAGCCTCTAATGATGTTCACTAAGAAAAAGCTGGGTCCTGTTATCAAAAATGTTCTCTCAATGGCTAAAAGCCAAAATTCAGTGTCAAAGCAGCCTATAGAGTAGCTGTGATTCTAACAAATCTAATACTTTTGTTTCAGCTTCAAAGAAGAATAGTGTACTATTCCTAGGAATGACTGAGAGAAAGATTCTCTCTATATCCTGTTGTAGAAACTTCATACCTCATCATGGCCCATTTCTTTTCAAATTGCTCAGAAAAATAAATGATGAAAAAATGTGAAGGAAATGTTTCAGAAGCAATTTTTTCACACTGCTAATAATGTTTCACAACACACAAAAAGCCAACTCATTTTATCTGTACTAATATAACTCATATTCAGACTTGCAAAGGGTGTGGGAGGGGAGAGATTTAAACATAGGTTTTAGCTTAATTTAGAAGTGATTGCTCATTAATCTTTGGAATAGTTACCCAAGCTGTCTTCCAACTGCAGGGGAGGCAATTGGCTGCTAACATCCAACCATACTGTGCTATATTCAGGTTTTTATTTATTTATTTAAGTACACTATTTAGCCTTTTCCTCAATGTTTATATACACAAAATTATTGCTGAAAAATATTGCTTAATGAGCTGGTATAGTTGGATGAAGACAGTTAGACACTCACTGGTTGCAAATGTTTAGCCTACTCGAGCCACAAGGCTAGTTAGATGTAATATTTCACAGTCTGATTTGCTGAGGCAGAAACATTAGACACCATGGAAACGCTGAATATTAGGCTGAGGAACTTCTTGAGCTGCTGATTCAGACTCAATGCTAAAATATGCAAAGAGCAGCTTCCAGCTGAGAAGCATTGCTCAGCTCCTTCTCCTCTCCCATTTAGCTCAACTGGAAGAACTGACACCTCTTGGCCACCAGGATTCCGATTTGTCTTCAGTACAGTAATGTATGGGATAAACAAGCAATATTGTGTAACAATGGATTGGAGGATTCTAATAACTGATTAAGTCTATTCTAGTTCCTACCCTCTAACTGGTGCATATATGGGGTGGCAACATGGACGGGATCAACTCTGGTAATATTCTGATAAGGCAGAAATATAAGTTACAGACAGCGTGACATTTAGTATGTTGGCTTGGCCAGATGGGAGCCTTCCTTTTGAACACTTGGGGCTGGTCTCCACTACGGGGGGAGGGATCGACTGCAGATATGCAACTTCAGCTACGTGAATCACGTAGCTGAAGTTTGCGTATCTGCAGCCGACTTATTTCTCGTCCTCTCGTCCCCACGGCGGCGGCAGTCGGCGGCAGTCGGCGGCGCGCTCCCCCGTCGACTCCAGCTTGCGCCTCCCAGCAAGCTGGAGTTACGCAGTTGACGGGGGAGCTGCGAGCGATCGATTTCTCGCGTCCTCATCAGACGCAATAAATCGATTGCCAGAAAATCGATCGCTACCCACCGATTTGGCGGGTAGTGAAGACGTAACCTCTATGGAGAGAGGCTGACACATGAGGTATAATTAAATGAGTGGTATTTGGGTATTATTGCTTTACTAATGGAGACTCTTCTTTAGTTCAAATTAAAAAGCCTAGTGTTTTGGGAGTCCACATGATAACGTGTGGTATAGGGTGCATAAAGCCCCAACAGACATATTTAGATCCGGATCATTGACTATCCATTTGGGCCATTAACTGATTGATTCTACTGTGGTCAAAATTGACAGGTACAACAGTATTATTCATAAAAAATATAATGAAATAACTGAAGTTCATCTAATTGTATCTTTTTATTTCCTGGAACCAAAACAAAACACTAAATATATATATATATGGCAATAAAAAAGCAATTAATGTGGAATAAAAGAATAATTCAGCAAAAGTGGTGAAATTTCAAAGTAAACCTATCGTCAAGAAAATCTCAACAGTAATATATCTTTTGAGAAACAGAAAAGATAGATACAAACATTAAGAACCTAAGTCAAAAATGAAGGGGAGAGTTGAATTTCAGGGACAGTTAAATAATATAGTATGTCTTCAAGTAATTTCAAAAAGCCTGAGGACAAGGATTTCCTTCTTGTTGTGTTCCTGTTTTGTCAGCAAAGGACAAACTGAGTGATAGGAAACTCATGTCAGTCAAAAATGTTTTATTTAGTGTAATCTCTTTTCAGGATAATGTGAAAACATATATCTTGTTTTAATGGGATGCCACAGATCAGTCACATAAAAAAAGTTGTGCATCTTTAAACACTAGTCATTCTGTCATGTAAAGACATTCTAATGTAGTCCATTGCTGTTCCTTAAAGTCACATCACCCACATGTCTAATGAAGTTCATATGCATTCAAATAGGTAATATGTGATGCATGCAGTCCATTTAAGAATTTTAGCCGATGTGGGCTCTTCTACTGTAGCATAACATTTTTTAAAGGAAAGATACTGCTCAGTGTAAGAGTAAGAGGAACAACTTAACCAGCACTATTAGTGTGTGTCTAAATATAGGGCTGGATACTCAGCTTGTGTAAATTTAGT
Organism: Sternotherus odoratus; assembly: GCA_032164245.1. NCBI lineage: Eukaryota > Metazoa > Chordata > Testudines > Kinosternidae > Sternotherus > Sternotherus odoratus. The sequence continues at coordinate 240,818,179 of JAVMKO010000001.1, forward strand.
GTAGCTTCTGTGACATATATGGAGATACACCCATTTGTATCAGCTGTTGAATCTGTCCCATAGTGTGTCATACATAAAACATGAAGTTTTATGGATGACAATTTTGTTTGGAAAGCGAGGAATACTGGTAGCACCTTAGAGACTAACTAGTTTATTTCAGCATAAGCTTTCGTGAGCTATAGCTCACTTTGTCAGATGCATAGAATGGAACAGGAGTAAAACGCATTTATAAACACAGAAAGAAAAAGAAAAGAAAAAAAAAGAATTGTACATTAGCATACCAATTCTAAGAGGGCTGTTAAATGTAGATGGTCCATTATCACTAGGAGAAAAATACACCTTTTGAAATGGAGATCTGTTGTCAGTAACTCAGGAAATGCAATTAATTACTGTAATGAGAGAACCAATCTGAACTTCTGTTAAGCCCCTGGTTAATAGTGTCCAATTTGAAAATTAATTCAAGCATTTTTAAAATTACAATACCCACCTGGGGAAGTGAAAAAAACAGATTGACAGAGCAAGAAGAGTACCCAGAAGCCACCTACTACAGGACAGACCCAACAAAGACAACAACAGAACATCATTAGCCGTCACCTTCAGCCCCCAACTTAAGCCTCTCCAATGCATCATCAAAGACCTACAACCTATCCTGAAAGATGATCCCACACTCTCACAGATCTTGGGAGACAGACCAGTCCTCGCTTACAGACAGCCCCCCAACCTGAAACAAATACTCACCAGCAACCGCACACCACACAACAAAAACACTAACCCAGGTACCTATCCTTGTAACAAAGCCCGATGCCAGCTCTGTCCTCATATCCATTCAACTAACAGCATCATAGGACCTAATCACATCAGAGGCTAATTCACCTGCACATCGACCAATGTGATATATGCCATTATGTGCCAGCAATGCCCCTCCGCTATGTACATTGGCCAAACTGGCCAGTCTCTACGCAAAAGAATAAATGGACACAAATCTGACATCAGGAATCATAACATTCAAAAACCAGTAGGAGAACACTTCAATCTTCCTGGCCATTCCATTAAAGATTTGATGGTTTCAGTTTTGAAACAGAAAAACTTCCAAAACAGAATCCAATGAGAAACTGAGGAACTGGAATTAATTTTCAAATTGGACACTATTAACCAGGGCTTAACAGAAGTTCAGATTGGTTCTCTCATTACAGTAATTAATTGCATTTCCTGAGTTACTGACAACAGATCTCCATTTCAAAAGGTGTATTTTTCTCCTAGTGATAATGGACCATCTACATTTAACAGCCCTCTTAGAATTGGTATGCTAATGTACAATTCTTTTTTTCTTTTCTTTTTCTTTCTGTGTTTATAAATGCGTTTTACTCCTGTTCCATTCTATGCATCTGACAAAGTGAGCTATAGCTCACGAAAGCTTATGCTGAAATAAACTAGTTAGTCTCTAAGGTGCTACAAGTATTCCTCACTTTCTTTACGGATACAGACTAACACGGCTGCTATTCTTGAACCAGTTTTGTTTGGGTGTGTGAAATATTTCATTGGCTTATTTCTGTTTCTTGAAATTCCACGTACTAGAAATTTTTGGATGCCCAATCCACTGTCTCTCTTGCTCACCCCATCCCAACACACAAACGCATACATCAGCTTATGAAATTCACCTCTAGTTCAAAATGTTGTGCTATGGCAATTTTGCTCATTTATAGTGGCACCCAAAAGTTCCTTGTTCCATAAGTAGCAGTTTTGGCTTTGGGAGAGAAGATGGGGGAAGGGAAGAGAGGGAATAATCTGAAGGTAATGATAAACTGCACACACACATACTATAGGTGAGTTAAGGAAAGGAGAAGCCAGGCATAATAGTCTATAGATAAAAGGCGGGTGTTGCTGCCAAGAGGAGGCACAGCTTATCTGTTCATTGGCAGACAGTGGGAGCTATGTTGCCAGTGGTTGGTATACCCATGGTGGGTGGAAGCAGTAAACCTTAGCACCTCGTATAGTGCATTTTCAATAGTGCTGGTCCCATTTTTGGTCCTACATTTGCTTCTGCCACAGTTAACTTCTCTACACTTCATCCACCCCTACTTGTGTGACGGCAACAGACTCCCAAATACTCACTCTGCCATGGAGGTGTGTGACTTTGAACCAAAAGTTTGGGCAGTTAAATGAAGGCAATAACAGAGAGGGTGGTTTGTTGGATTAGTAATGATGCAGTGCATATCACAAGATCCTTGCCTCGGAAAACCCCTGCTGTTCAGGGAAAGGCTACCGCAACCATGAAAGACTCTGACAAGGAGAAAGTCTCCCCCTGCTGGGGGAGGCTACTCTCCACTACTCTTCCCTACTGAAAAGGCCTTTCACTGACGTGTAGCTACACACCACAGTGTGGATGCAGCTTGCTTTTCACTGCAGCCTGTAGCTGCACATAGCCTAAATGCCACCAATAGTGGTGTGCAGTATAGACACAGCCTGAAATGGATGAGTCACAAAGACTTATGTCAGCTCTTCATACTAATCACGATAGGCCCATTCAAACAGGGAGTGAAGAGCAATACCATGCAACTTGTATAGCCAGTTGCTGCTTGACAACAGCTTGAAATTTAAAAAAGAACCAAAGATTTGCTGTAAAATTCCCACTCATCCTACTACCAAAACATTTTTATGTGAGTTTTCATCCATTTTTTTTAAATTTAAAATTGATCTTATTTTGCAAACATTCTATAAACATCAAAACAGGCATATTTAAATGAAGAAAAAAATACAATGAAAATTACTTCCTTTTCTGACCTCTGTCAGTCTCTTTAACCATATGTTAAAGGGGCATGGACCTAACGTACCTGTATTCATTTCGTAAAGTTAAGAACTTACCCTTAATACCCTTAATATAGACACAACTGATTGTTCATTCATGTTCTCTTGAAAATTTACAGAGTACATAATACACCATATTATATCTATTTATATTTTGTGGAAAGCAGCAGCTTGTATTTAACCTTTATGGTTTGTTCTCCTGAATCCATCTAAATCTCTGGTTGTGGGAGTTGCTCTATGGTAGTTCAGGTTTCAAAGAGTTTTGAATGAAATTAATCACTGTTGCTATAATTATTTGCAGGGCTGGCGACAGAAATTTGGGGGCCCCCTACTTTTGATAGTTTGGGGGCCCCCCAGCCCAGCCGGGCCCCCCCCCCCAGCCCAGCCGACAGCGGCTGGGGCCCTCCCCAGCCTAGCCCAGCCGGCGCTTCCCCCCCTCCCCCGGGCAGCGAGAGCTGCGTGAGCCGCCCTTTCTTCCCTCCCCTCCCCCGGACAGCGCTGCTGCCGCCGGCCGGGCTCACAGCTCCTGCTGGGGCCAGGCTTGCTTGTCCGGGGGAGAGCCGCGCCGCCTCCCCACCTCTTCCCTGCTCTCCAGGTCCGGCGACAACGGGTACAGCTGTGTACCGGGGACCCCCTAAAGTCGGGGGGCCAGGTACAGCTGTACCCGTAGTACCCCCCTGTCGCCGGCCCTGATTATTTGCATCCAACAAGCTGTGCACTGTCCATGCACATTCAGGAGGATGCAATCCTTCTCCCAACCATTTTATGCTATGAATGTAAGGAACTGACAGCTTTATTGAATACATTCTTATTGGATGTCTATGTGGTAATAACTAAAATATGAGAAATCTTGTGCTAACACTTACTGGGTCTTGTTTGAAACTTGATATGCATTATTTGAGGGTGGTCTTAATTTTGGTCATTCCAAATGTTAGGAATACAGAGTAGAGCTTTCCAGGTCCTCTGACATCAGTATGTTGTCTTGGTATGAGTTTGAATGAGACAATTGCAGAGTAAAGTTGCAGACAGTTGAAGAGTAAAGAATTATGCAATTCGGACACTAACATAATAATGTCCCCTATGCTTTCGGTGACTGTCTGGTTTGGAAGAAAGCTCTTTATTTCAATCTCTGCGAAATACATAATAATAATAAAAAAGAGTGGGCAGGATTGAGGGGTGGAGTTACACTAGGCAGTATGTCATTCTGCAGCTCCTAAACTGTGGGTTGATTCTTGGGAAAAGTTGTAGAGAATTAAAAGATGTTTCAGAAAGCACTGATTCCCTGTGAACGTTCTCTAGCTCCCTTATGTAGACTCGAAAGAACAGTAAGGGCTATGGGTTAAAGGTGATCCTGGTGCTCTCTTTTAGTTTGGATGAGTAATTTATCACCGGCCAAAAGATGGGGTAGATCAGGGACTGGCAACCTTGGCATGCGGGACTGCAGGGTAAGCATCCTTAGTGGGCCCCGCCAGTTTGTTTACTTGCCGGTTCGCCAACTGCGGCTCCCACTGGCCCCAGTTTGCCGTCTAGGTCCAATGGGGGCTGTGGGAAGTGGCGCAGTGCTGGTGAACCGGGTGGGAGCCACAGTCAGCGACCCGGCAAGTAAACAAACTGGTGGGGCCCGCTAAGCGTGCTTACCCTGCGGTCCCGCGTGCCAAGGTTGCCGATCCCTGGGATAGATAATGGAGTGCCTTTGCACAGCTTCCTGAGATCTACCACTTCGTGACCTAGATCCACAAGGATCTCTGTCATTTGCTGCCTCTTTCAGCATGACCCCTGGTGCCTGTATGCCTGCTGGCCCTTAATAGCATAAAGGAAAAAATGTACAGAATATAGGTCCAATGGGGCTGTGGAATTTGGGGGTTTATTGGGCTGGCAGCCAAGAGAAGATAGAGAGTGGGAGACCATGAAAGGAAAAGTGAAGGGTGGAATGGAAAGATGTATGGGGCAGAGAAGAAGGGTATTTGTAGACTAAAAATACTATCCAGTACTGGGAAAATCTGAAGGAGCACAATAGAGATCTGTCCAAAGGTTTCTGGGGAGCTTGATGTGGGCCAAAACAAGGTAATCAATACTGAAATAAGTACTGGGGTGTGTCTCACAATGGGGGTGGAGGTAGGAGGAAAATTATGTTGTTTGGAGATTGGTGAGGATAGGGAAATATGATACTGTTGGCCCTTTGACCTGAGCAATTAGCCAATATTCGGGACTTTGCAATTAGGAGGAAAAATTGGTGATAGAGCGAGGTATTTCTTGACAGGTCCAATCCTGCGTATATACAAAAAATGTACACAGGGTCCTGTTTCCCAGACCATGGGGCACAAACAACAGCAGGAAGTTTCATTGACCATTACAAAACCTGCCTTTCCAGTGACTTGTGTGCCCCATGGGGCTCTGTGACTCTGCTCCCACTCAGGGCCACTCTCATGATTATATCTCTTGCATTCTTCCTCTCACACACAGTGACGTCCACAGACATCAGAACATTATGCACAGTGTATACGTTGGATATGTCAGGGCTGCTGGAGTGGGAGTGGGAGGACAGTCAGAGTGATTCAACTGTGTGTGATGTGAAGAATTTTGGAGTTTGTAAGGTCCTTGCTGCTGGGAACCCAAGGTCTTTGCTCTGTTTGTACAATTTCAAGCGCACTGATGATGCACAATGCAGAATATTGTATGTGAGTGTGTGTCCTGGTCATTAGCTGTAATAGCTTTGAAATGGTATATGGGAAACATTGAATGAAGATTTCAAGCTGTGATGGGGTGGGAAAGAAGTTATTAATGACAAATAAGAGGAGAGGAAGGGAAAAAATGAATCAGTAAGTGGAGTTACAAGATGCAAGTTGCAAAAATATACCTAAGTATGTAAAAATGTAGCAAGAACAGGCAAGGGAATAACACTCGCCATGAACCTGTGTCATTCTTGAACAGAGTGCAATGTATGAGGAATTGATCAGTATCCCTTCAGATAACTGAGAACCATCCAATAGGCCTCCCTGTCTTATTGCAGAAGCCTCCAAAACAGAGCAGCATTGTGTAGCTAGGTCTTGTATGTTTGCATACAGTTAGTAAACAGAGGGTTTTTTTGGAATTCAGCAGTGTCCATATGGTTGCTTCTGCATTAGTCACCAGTCTTAAGTCAACCCCTCAGCCCACATGGCTTAGATCCTGACCAGGCCCTGCTATGTAACTCATTGCATTGGGTGATGATGTCTACTGTTTCCAGCTATCACTACATAAATGACATTTAATTGCTCATTCCATTTAACCTGAATGAAGGGTGTTTAGCACTCCACTTAGTTTTAACTGAGTCTATGATGGTCCATAGATTAAAAATCCCCTTGATGGCAGCCATTAACTTCTTCCAGCATAACAGTAACATGGGTGAGGATCTTTGCCCAACGCCATCCCCACCTGTGACTTTGTGGATAATATTGCTCCACTGTGGCCAGCAGTGATAATATTAGTAATGTTAAAATTAATCATAGGTTAAATCCTGAAGTCTTAACTCTCTCTTTACTCAAATAGAAGTCTCATTGACTTAATGGCAATTTGGCTGAGTAATGATAATTAAACAGTGAATAAGGATTTAGGGTTATAGCCCAGGCTTAATAATGAATAATTGGTTGCAAGCACCTTTTCTCTGAAGATTTTATAGTGCTTCATAACACTGGCAGGCATTGAACAGATGAGTAAAACTGAGGCACATAGACCATTTTAATCTCATAAGAAGTTAGTGGTCCCACTCTGGACCTGTACTGGTTTACTTGTAACTGAAAATGGAATATGGTCCCTAGTTTTAAATGAATTGCTTAGCCAGTGTTCTTACTTTTCTATTAATACCTTGAGCATGCAGTGTATAACAGCAGCAGCAGCAGCCTGCACTTTAGGAATTATCAATAGTTTTAATCATATTAGATAAAGAGATCCCTCAGCTTTGCCTCAGGGTCCATTACTCTCTCCTGAGCAGTGCAAAGCTACTAATTTAAATGCTTCTGTCTCAGTTCTTACTACTTAATTGTAACCACTGTATACCATATGTACTCTACTGTCCCCAGGTTGGTGTTATTAATACAGAAGCACTGTATGCATTATCCATTCATCTGGATTACATTGGGGAAATATAAATTAAATTGAATTATTACAAACTTCCTCAGGTTAGCAATAAATGAGAAGTAGGAAAGAGAAGTAATCTCTGATGATACACTAATTCCTTTTTAAAACAGTAGATTTTAAATCATATTAGGATGATACTGTAAGAATCTTCATAATATGAAAGAAGTTTACTCAGTGGTAGCAGAAACCTGCAAGTCTTGTTTCTGATGTTTCCTCAATATATTTTCACTTCGTCATGTTACTCTTAGTGCAGTATACTCTCCTTCCCGAGTGCAGCAAACTGGCTTTAGAAATATGCAAATGGATAGCTATATATATATATATATATATATATATATATATATATATATATATATATATATATATATATATATATATATATATATATATATATATATATATATATATATATATATATATATATATATATATATATATATATAATGTGTGTGTGTGTAAATAATACAATTAGGTGTGTGGGGGGGTGAGTATGGTTGTGTTTGCAACATCAGATAATCATCAGTCAAACATTCTTCCTTTAAGTTATACAATCTGAAATATGTGGTAGAAAAGACGACTGATGTCTGATTTTGGTACAAGTAATTACACACAACTCTTAGGTCCTTGTGCAGGGAAATAAAGATCTTTCAAAACCTCTGACAGCTAGATCTGAAACACAGTCATTGTAGGAGCCAAGGGAGGTGGAATTTCAAGCTGGCTCTGCTCACTTGCTAATGTGCATAGCGCTACTTGCAGTGGGAAGGGAGGGGAGAAAAAGCAGCTCTGGGTGGCTCTCTAAGAGTAGAGTTTGCTTGCTTACAATGAATCTCAAGAAATGTATGTTACTTTATGATAATCCAAGCAGGACTCCCACCATTCACAAGGTCACATCCTACAGAGAACCTGCCATTCATTTGTGGAGTTAAGAGAACACTTAATAAACTTGTACATCATGTAAGCTTGCACTAGGGCAGGGGTCTCAAACTCAAATGACCACGACGGCCGCATGAGGACTAGTTCATTGGCCGAGGGCCACATCACTGACACCCCTCTCGCTGCTCCCTTTTGCAGGATGAGATTGGAAGAGACCAGTCCTGCTGCAGTTAAATGTAATTGTTATTCTGCCACTGATTTCTGTAGGGGATTCACAATAGGTCACGGTTAGCAGCTCCACCTGCTCTATAGCATGCACATCTCTCTGTGGTCAGTGAGTTCAAGTCATGGGTAGAGATCAGGATTAATGTATCAAGTTCAATTTTGTAGTATTTTTTGAGGCTTTTAGCATGTTCTGTTGATCACTTACTCCTACATACAAATCCAAGAGATTCCTCTTTTGGAGTTTCTTTGGAAGCATCTCTCAAGGTATAAGGTATTTTTGGAGGCTAAACACATGTCAAAAGGCTACATCTCCTACCCACTAGAACTAGGGGTCCCACAAGGAAGGGCAACGCTAGATCTAAGGAGACAGGTGTTGTTCTCAATGTTGATCACCTACAAGTGTCCCCTTCCTTTGTCAGCATGACTCCTTTCAGGAGTCACTTGTGGCTGCTGAAAATTAGCTACAGAGCATGTTCTTCAGGGGTTATTGATACTCCCAATGACATTTCCATATGGGAATAACTGGGCTAACCAAAAGCTGTGCCGAAGATACTGACTGATGTCCTTTTCCACAACCACCTACCCTGTGGATCCAGTTTATCTTCCATGCATCACATCGACAAAGGGGCTTCCACAGTCTTCATGGGTTTGCTTTGGACAGTGGCTGTTGCTTTGACAGATTTTTCCTATGTATTTTGTCAAGTTTTTTGTAATAGTTGATCTGCACAATGAATTATTCATCCAAGAAAATGGAAATATAAAGTTCATCCCCATACACAGGGCACATACAAAGAATTTAACAACACAGATTATCTTGTTTGCAATTCCTGACACTGATGCACATACAGTTAAGTAGGATAGTTTACTTTTTATTGTGGTAGCCTCTTTTTAGAGCAGTTTCAAACTGGTCTGTTCAATGGCAGACTTTTAATGTCTGTTTAATATTGATTTTCGCAGCTCAAGATTCATTATAGAAATATACTGCAGAGTGTCAGTGGGTCGCAGGCCCTTAACTAGTGGAGCAATGCAGATGACACGTTACATGAGTTCAACGCAATTATGTTAGGAAGCAGATATGCAATTGAAATTTTGCAAAGTTAAGTTAGAAAAGATATCAGTGTCTACAAATAGTAATCTCTTTCCAAAAGATTCCCCCCCTCCCCCCCCCCCATGTGCTTATTGCTTACTATATAAACCACAGAAGCTCTCTGGAAACAAATGATTTTCCCCAATATATGAATAAATTGATTTTGCGTGCAGTTGAGCTCTGAAATTCACAAACACACACACACAATTCCTTTATGCTTTTTGATTCCTCATTTACTTGTGACCAAACTTTCAGCAGACTTCCACAAACACTGTTGATGCTCTCATTAGAAAATGCAGATACTACAATGTGAAACTTATTGAGAAATGTTAGCTTTTTCACTGGTAACCACTTGTCATTTCCGGTCAGTATCATGATGATCGCTTTTATCATCTATACTACATTATATTCACCTAATTCATTTTATGAAACAATTTGATTTCTTCTAAATAAGATTTTCTTTGTATCAAAAGGGTGCTGAGGACTGAATTATTAAAACAAAAAGCCACAAAACTGAATTTTGAAAGTCACTATATAAGTCATCCAGGCAAGGTACCCTAGTGTAAAACTAGGGTAACTATGGTGAATCAGGACCTGTATTTTTCAAACAGAACCATCTGCCTTTCAGAGCAGTAATTGGGAAACATGTGACATTAGTCTTCATTTCATGAATTAGAGCAGAATGAAGAAAAAAAGATTTATTTTTAGAGTGCGAATGACTTGTCTATTGAAATGTAACTGTGTGATTTTATAAGTAGAGGGCTCCTGACTCATTTAACGAAGTACAGTAATGAGGGACATTTTGGCAATTAATAGTATTTGATTGGTGGGCAGTGACCCCACGGGGTAAAGCCTCATAGAGCACCAAGTTCTTTAAATTAAATCTGTGTCTGATTAAATTAAACCCACATCTGATTAGAAAAATGTATTTCATTATTGAGCTGTGAAAGGAAGTTATTCTTGGACTTTAAGGAAAAAAATCCTGACTTCACCTGACTTCAAGGTCAAAGCAAAGTATAATCTCTCCTTTCCAGCATATTTTAAAGCAAAAAGAGGTCACATCATTTGTATGCTGACATCTATTCTATTGTTTTCATTAAAAAAAGACGAATGAGAGCCTGAGAAATCTTCAAGCTGTACCCGATAAGAAATTTTTAAAAGATGACCCCAACCTGTGGAAGATGATTTATGAAATCATGGTTTTCATTATTAGACTTAGTGCTGACTGTGAGGTTTCTGATTGATATGCCCAGTGTTTATAGGCTTCATCTTTTGTGTAAAATCTCAGAGCAAGGGCAATGAAATTCTTACTGGAGAACAAATTTATGTAAAATACAGCAAGATTTAGGAACAGGTAGTATGGAATGCAGAACTGCAATATAGTAAAATGTTTTTTTTTCTAATTACTAGGTAATGTATTCAATTTGTTTTAAGTGGAAACTTTAAACAAAGCATTATGACTACCATGTTTGAAACAAAGGAGAATATTTACTTATTTCCACAGAATAAATGAACATAAGATATTCCAGAAAATTTGGCTCCATCTGTATATCTGTCATTACGGGGGGGGGGGGGGGGGGAGGGGAGGAGGAGGAGAATAATAATGAAAAGTAGGATAACGAACATGTTTACTCACTTTGGCATATGCGTATTGATTTAATTGACAATGTTGTACATAGCTTTTTATCAGGCTCACAAAAAAACATATTTGCACTATAATATATTGAAGATGTCTTAGCTGAGTTGACAGCAGAATATGTCTTGCATTAAGCGTGTAATTTTAATTTCATAGGCAGTTCACCCATCCCATTATCAATGTCCAGATAAATGACAGTGTAATCTCTCTCTCTCTCTCTCTCTCTCTCTCTCTCTCTCTCTCTCTCTCTCTCTCTCTCTCTCTCTCTCTCTCAAACGTAAATTGTTAGAGTAATATTTCATTCAAAAAAATTCAGTAGTAATTATTTTCAGTACCTGTAGAAGACTTCCATTGAGGGACAACTTATGCATTATTCCTCTAAACACAATGTTGTTTATTTGTTTTAAAAGCTAAGAGAAAAAACTATGATTAAGTTAGGGAAAAACATATTTATATAGAACAGTCTGGAAAAGACAAGATCATATGTTTGATATAGATTAGCATTCTTGTCTTCTTAACTGGAGAATAGGTTTTGTCCACAAAAACTTCTGATAGGCTAGCAGTTGGATCTATGAAGTGATGTAACACCTTAAAGAAGAGGCTTCAGTGGCCATTTAAGAAGATCCTCTGCCATATCAAAGTCCCTAAGACATGGTGTACTCTCTGACCTTGTGATTCTGGGGTTTTTCATTGCCCTAATGAGGCACACTTTTCAAAGCATCCCAGCAGCTGATGCACAAAGCACCTTGGATTTTTAGAACTCTGCTAAGTGAGATAGTAAGACAACCTGCTCCCTATTTGATATATAGGAAAGACTGAGTAATCTTCAAGTGCACCAATTTGTGGCAGTTAAGGAGTACATTAGGCATTACAAATAAAAGGAAAAAAGAAGTTGTAGAAGGATGACGAATGGAAAAGAGATTCTGTTGGTACAAGGACTCTCTTCCCGCACTTGCCTTCAGTTGTTGAAGGTATAATGTGAGCTTATGTGTGCAGAGCATATGTGTTTGTTATAGAGAAATTGATACATTGAAATACTATTGAAAATAATGGACTACTCAATACAAGACCCTGGGCAATCACCCCTTTTTACCATAGTATCTAAATGTGGCCTAGAATTGTAATGCTGAACTTTGCTGACCATTGTCATTATATAACAATGGAAATATTGGGGAGAGGGGGATTGGTGAACCTTTAAGGCACTTATACTACTTACATATTCGCTACACACTGATTAAACACCAGGAGGCTTTTAGATAATTAATAATGGAGTCCACCAATGCTTTTAAAGCCTGTCTGCTTTTTGTTTTTCATTGATTCACTAATTTGACACCATTTATAAAAAGCTTTGCATATGACATTGGCTTTTATCTTTGACCAACCAAAGAACAGCATCCAGAACATCTTTTTCAGTATCTACAAGATTTGTGCCTAGCCCTTTCTGGCCACATCATATCCGACATTAGTTCAATGAGAGATCTCAAAGGACATCTTTTAAAAAAAGCATTTTTATACTCACTCATGTCTCGCTTGTGACACAATACAAATTTTGGTGTTGCATACCAGCAGGGATAAGAGTAGCAAAACAGCTATCAGTAAGATGTTTAATGTGACAGTATAATAACACACATATTTATTCAAAGGCTGCTATAGTAATCAACAAAACAAAGCAAAAAAATCAGACATAGATTTTCCATAGCATTTCTGGAGAGTGAGGAATATTTCAAATGTTGTTAAAATGATATTTGAAGTTTTCATGTGTTCCAAAAAGATTTGTTATTAAGGGCCCTTTAGATAGAAACAAATGGATTTGCATTTGTTCAAGAAACCGTGCATGATGAGAGTTAACATATAGGTATTGTTGTGAGGTACTTTGGATTTTGCGAGACAAGGCACACACACGTGGTTGTGGAAAGTAGATGAGTTTATTGGAAGGCCCGGTCCCTCGAATAGGCGCTGAGGGGCCCGATTCTGATCAGTGCGACTGCAGAAAGGGTGCCTAGCACTCCGGAGCTGTTGCTGGGAAGGAAGAGCCTACGAGCAAATACAGGAGTGGGCTTAAATACACTCACACATTTGCCTCATACATACTCATGTCTCATTTGCAAGCAACAAGCTGATTGGTTACACGCTGTCCTGCCTCAGTTTCCCCATTTGGTTCTCCATGCATTCGTTCTCACACAGACGGGGTAAACACTCACACAGCTGGGAATGGTTCCGTTCCCAAACACACAGATAGCAGCAAGGTCATTCTCATAGCTGATGATACCATCATTATGCACTCTCCTGGGGTTGACTCAGAAGCGTAACTACACCTCCTAGTGGTTGCCCGTCACAATGTCTTCCAGTCACTACAGGTATGACACAAATGAAAGATATAAATGAAAGATATAAATGAAAGACTTCTCTTACAGGAGGGTCTGTTGTTAGAGATTCTCTAGGTTTTAGACAGGAAAGGATGGAAAAGGATAAAGGAGGGGCCAGATCAGATGAGAAATTTTCACATAAAGAATCTGACACACCAGGGAAGAGCAGACAGATAAACAGTGACCAGTTTTTAAAGTGCTTGTACACAAATGCCAGAAGTCTAAATAATAAGATGGGTGAACTAGAGTGCCTCGTGTTAGAGGAGGATATTGACATAATAGGCATCACAGAAACATGGTGGACCGAGGACAATCAATGGGACACAATCATTCCAGGGTATAAAATATATCGGAAGGACAGAATAGGTCATGGGGGCGGGGGAGTGGCACTTTATGTAAAAGATAGTGTAGAATCAAATGAAGTAAAAATCTTAAATGAATCCACATGTTCCATAGAATCACTATGGATAGTAATTTCATGCTCTAATAAGAACATAACAATAGGGCTCTATTATCGACCACCTGATCAGGACAGTGATAGGGATGACGAAATGCTAAGGGAGATTAGAGAGGCTGTCAAAATAAAGAACCCAATAATAGTGGGAGACTTCAATTATCCCAACATTGACTGGGTACATGTCACCTCAGGACGAAATGCAGAGATGAAATTTCTTGATACTTTAAATGACTGCTTCTTGGAGCAGCTGGTACAGGAAACCACAAGGGGAGAGGCAACTCTAGATTTAGTCCTGAGTGGAGCGCAGGATCTGGTTCAAGAGGTAACTATAAAAGGACCGCTGGGAAATAGTGACCATAATATAATAACATTTAACATTCCTATGGTGGGAATAACACCTCAGAAGCCCAACACTGGGGCATTTAATTTCAAAAAGGGGAACTATGCAAGAATGAGCGGGTTAGTTAAACGGAAATTAAAAGGTAAAGTGACTAAAGTGAAATCCCTGCAAGCTGCATGGACTCTCTTCAAAGATACCATAATAAAGGCCCAACTCAAATGTATACCCCAAATTAAAAAACAACACCAGAAAACTAAAAAAGAGCCACCGTGGCTTAACAGCCAAGTAAAAGAAGCAGTGAGAGAGAAAAAGGCATCATTTAAAAAGTGGAAGTCTAATCCTAGTGAGGTAAATAGAAAGGAGCATAAGCACTGCCAAATAAAGTGTAAGAATGTAATAAGAAAAGCTAAAATGGAGTTTGAAGAACAGCTAGCCAAAAACTCAAAAGGTAATAACAAAATGTTTTTTAAATATGTCAGAAGCAGGAAGCCTGCTAAACAACCAGTGGGGCCCCTGGATGACAGAGATACAAAAGGAGCACTTAAAGATGACAGAGTCATTGCAGAGAAACTAAATGAATTCTTTGCTTCAGTCTTCACGGCTGAGGACGTTAGGGAGATTCCTAAACCTGTGCTGTCTTTTGTGGGTGACAAATCTGAGGTGTTGTCACAAATTGAAGTATCAGTAGAGGAGGTTCTGGAACTCATTGATAAACTTAACTGTAACAAGTCACTGGGACCAGATGGCATTCACCCAAGAGTTCTGAAAGAACTCAAATGTGAAATTGCGGCACTATTAACGAGGGTTTGTAACCTATCCTTTAAATCGGCTACTGTGCCCAGTGACTGGAAGATAGCTAATGTAACGCCAATATTTAAAAAGGGCTCTAGAGGTGATCCTGGCAATTACAGACCAGTTAGTCTAACGTCCGTACCGGGAAAATTAGTTGAAACAATAGTAAAGAATAAAATTGTCAGACACATAGAAGAGCATAAATTGTTGGGCAAAAGTCAACATGGTTTCTGCAAAGGGAAATCGTGTCTTACTAATCTATTAGAGTTCTTTGAAGGGGTCAGCAAACATGTGGACAAGGGGGATCCGGTGGACATAGTGTACTTAGATTTCCAGAAAGCCTTTGACAAGGTCCCTCACCAAAGGCTCTTACGTAAATTAAGCTGCCATGGGATAAGAGGGAAGATCTTCTCATGGATTGAAAACTGGTTAAAAGACAGGGAACAAAGGGTAGGAATAAATGGAACTTTTTCAGAATGGAGAGGGGTAACTATTGGTGTTCCCCAAGGGTCAGTCCTGGGACTGATCCTATTCAACATATTTATAAATGATTTGGAGGAAGGGGTAAACAGTGATGTGGCAAAGTTTGCAGATGATACTAAACTGCTCAAAGTAGTAAGGACCAAAGCAGACTGTGAAGAACTTCAAAAAGATCTCACTAAACTAAGTGATTGGGCAACAAAATGGCAAATGAAATTGAATGTGGATAAATGTAAAGTAATGCACATTGGAAAAAATAACCCCAACTATACATACAATATGATGGGGGCTAATTTAGCTACAACCAATCAGGAAAAAGACCTGGGAGTCATTGTGGATAGTTCTCTGAAGGCATCCACGCAGTGTGCAGCGGCAGTCAAAAAAGCAAACAGGATGTTAGGAATCATTAAAAAAGGGATAGAGAATAAGTCGGAGAATATCTTATTGCCCTTATACAAATCCATGGTGCGCCCACATCTAGAATACTGCGTACAAATGTGGTCTCCTCATCTCAGAAAGGATATACTGGCACTAGAAAAGGTTCAGAGAAGGGCAACTAAAATGATTAGGGGTTTGGAACGGGTCCCATATGAAGAGAGATTAAAGAGGCTAGGACTTTTTAGCTTGGAAAAGAGGAGACTAAGGGGGGATATGATAGAGGTATATAAAATTATGAGTGGTGTGGAGGAAGTAAATAAGGAAAAATTATTTACTTGTTCCCAAAATAGAAGAACTAGGGGCCACTCAATGAAATTGGCATGCAGCAGGTTTAAAACAAATAAAAGGAAGTTCTTCTTCACACAGCGCACAGTCAACCTGTGGAACTCCTTACCTGAGGAGGCTGTGAAGGCTAGGACTATAACAGGGTTTAAAAGAGAGTTGGATAAATTCATGGAGGCTAAGTCCATAAATGGCTATTAGCCGGGATGGGTAATGAATGGTGTCCCTAGCCTCTGTCTGTCAGAGGGGGGTGATGGATGGCAGGAGAGAGATCGCTCGATCATACCTGTTAGGTTCACTCACTCCGGGGCACCTGGCATTGGCCACTGTCGGTAGACAGGATGCTGGGCTAGATGGACCTTTGGTCTGACCCAGTATGGCCGTTCTTATGTTCTTATGTTCTTATGTTCTTATGTTCTTATAATCAGCAGTGTCTTTTGGTAAATGGCCAAATTCATGTCTAGTAAAGGTCTATAAGGTCTATATACATATATACATCTGGAGCAAAATTTGTTATGTTTGTATGATATGATCTTATTACTGGAGGCCAATTTCTTGTCTCTGGTACATCTCAATAAGGCCGTGATTCAGGAAAACACCTAGGCATGTACTTAAATCCATCCTTATCCAGATCAGCACATAAGCATGTCCCTAAATTTAAGCATGACTTCAATGGAATTTAAGTACATGTTACGAGCTGTCCGGAATAGAAGTTCTTTCCTGAATCAGAGTCTAAACCTGAAATGATTCCATTAGCCTTTGGAGTTTCTCTGATTTGTCCTGCTGTAACTATCCCTCACAAGACTCTATAGCAGGGATCGGCAACGTTGGCACATGGGACTGCAGGGTAAGCACCCTTAGCGGGCTCCGCCGCTTTGTTTACCTGCCGTTTCACCAACTGCGGCTCCCACTGGCCACCCCCGTCCAATGGGGGCTGCAGGAAGTGGTGCGGTGCTGGTGCTTTTTTTAACCATCCTGTAAAGAAATTACAGTAAACCCTCGATTTAACGGACCTCAATTTAACGGACTTCGGATGCAACGGACAAAATTTCTAAGCAAGTCTGATGCATTCCTGATCCATATCTGGCGGGCTGGCTGCTGGCTCCCGGCTGCCGCCCGGGTCCAGGCAGCGGGCAGGCTGGCTGATGGCTCCTGGCTGCTGCCCGGGTCCAGGCAGCAGGTGGGCTGGCTGATGGCTCCCGGCAGCTGGGACCTGGGTGGGCTGTGGCAGGCGGGCTGCTGCTCCGACAGCTCGTTTTGTTTTTTTTTATTAAATAATGGACTTTTTGATTTAACGGACACCCCCTCGCCCGAATTAGTCCGTTAAATGGAGGTTTTACTGTATATAAATCACAATGTTGTTTATATGCACTTAGCACTACAGCGGTGTGTGATGTTTTACAGATGAAGAAAAAGACAAGATCCTTTGACTATAGGAGTTCACAAGCTAAGGTCCCAGTCCTGCAATTAGATCCACATTTGTGGGCACTTTTGCCCATGGAGAGCTCCATTGACTTAATGGGCCTCCACACTGAAAGTAAGGGTCTGCCCATGTGGGTGAATTAGGAGGCTCAAGGTTCACTTTGTTCAAGAACAGAATAAAATGGCAAATCGCTATGGAAGGAGGTAGAGAAGTGCAGGAGGTAAGAAACAGAAATCACCAAGAGGAAAATAATTTATTTAGGAGAGCATAGGTTTTCTATGGAGTAAATTGTATACATCGTTTCACATTTTTCATTTTGGTTACATTTATTGTTTTTAAGCTTTAAATTTCTTGTGCAATTAGTATGTGAGAAGACAACCAATCTATATATTTAAAACCATAGTAATGTTCATTGATCAAGAACTAACATTAGATGAGCTATAACGTTTCTTTACAGAAAAGTTCACATTTTTTTATCTGTCTGCTCACAGATTTTTTGGCCTTTTGAAGACTATTTCATCACCACACTAAAGGAAGATGGCAGAAATCAATTTTAAACCATTTACTGTCAATATAATTTTCAACTTTCAAATGGCTTAAGTATAGTCATAAACACCCTGCTACTTGAACAAATTGCTATCTTATTGATTATAGCCTGTCAGATTCTAGTTTTAAATTATTGAGATCTGATAAAAATGACAAGATGAAATGGAAGAATCTATTTTCACAGATTTGGTTGCTTGTGAGGTTTGGGGTTTTAAAATATCCTATCCCCATTTTCCTTGAGATAAATTCATAGGAAAACCATCTTTAAAAAAGAAATAATCTATACATTAAACAATTGCTTTCTCTGACATCTTGCTGTTATCAAATATTTCTTAAGACCTGGGTGAAAATGTGATTTTATGAATATGCTGAGTTCCTATCTGTTACTTTTGTTTTATTCAAGCAGCTGTTAATATATAAAAATGTCTATATAGATAAAACCACATGAGAATAATGGAGATTAGGACAAACAACAAAATCCTGAGCTGTTAAATCACTATATGTACTCCATAGCAATTTCATGTACCTCTCCTCTATTTCCAATTAGAAAAGTTAAATTGACCTAATTTCACACAAAAATATTTAATCTTTGCATTAATTTTATAAACATGATTTTAATTTGAGTTAATTCAGCCAATTTCACTTGAAAAAGTGAAATGATTGAGCTTTTGCACAATCAAAAGAACTTGGAATCCATTTTAAGTTACTTTTTTGTTCAATATATTAATAAGAATTCCTGTAGCAAATAATAGTTCTGATTCAGCCAGTAACTTAAGACTCTATATCATTCCCTATAACATTTATATTATTTGACCAAAAAGATTCTATTAGGACAGTACAATAAGTGATATGGTATGTCTTAAATTACTACCTTGATTCCCACAGTGTTAGTAAACAATATTTTAACAAATATACAGGAATCCATACATTCTTTGTTTGATTTTAAATAGTTGTAATTTCATTTTGGATTCACAGTCAGTTGTTGTAGCATAGTCAAGTATTAATTGTCCCTCACAAAAGAATACATTTATGTCCCATAGCCTTCTCACTTTGAGACTGAAATGCACCAGTAGAACAGAATGTTTCAAAAAACATTGCCTATGTATTGAGACTAGATGAGAGGAGGATGTAATTTTTAATTTACAAAGAACTGTAAGGGGTTGCCTTATATGCTTTGGGCAAACAGAAATGCAATAACTTGAAATTGCATTAATAACTTTAATTCCTTCCCTTTAAAAGGGTACAAAGAGAGTGTGTAAACTTCCAGATAAAAGTAATAGAGAAATCATCCCTACCTTTTCCTGTTCCTCCCAGTAAAGGAGCTTACTGATACCTGCCAATTTTATTTTAGCATTGTTCCGGATGGAAGAATGATGGGTTAATTTTGGTAAAATGTTGATCAGTTGTATGTCTTTTTTTTCACCGGCAGGATTGCATAAAGTGTAAAAGTTTACACTTTTTCTGGAGCTTGTAAAAGTTTTCAAATATAAAGTAATTCAGTAGATCCAAGACTATTAGACAATTATGAATTATGTCCCACACCAGCTTTCTTCCATCTTTAGGCCCCTGTACTATTCCACAATTTTACCAGAGGAATGAAGGAACTTGATCACATTGTCTGGAACTTTTATCCTCTTGAGTTGATTTTCAGTTTTTGAAATAGGTTTTTGATCCATGAGAAACCAACAGCAATTGGCTTCTTCTGGTCATTAAGAGGAATTAATGAATAAAGGGCCTCTGTAAAGATAGACAAGTTTTACAATTATATTCTCCATGTTTACTGCATGGATTAATACATCTTTCCCAGGATGAATTCTTAGCCAATTATAGTTTTTGTCTGTACTTTTGGGAAACATGATTAAACAATAATTAAATATATCTTGCTGTGCTGTTCATCAAAAAGAAACAGAGAAAAAAATGTGTGTTTTTGCAGTTAGTACCCTGAGTTCTTCCTTTTGTAATTGGGATATGACATTTACTTAGGCACAAGCCAAATTTAATCTATAAGTACCATACGTTCAGTACCATACATATAAGTACCATACATACTACACAGTACCATACATGCTTTCATGTAGAAGGGAAGCCTAGGGAGAGAAATATTGTTACAAAAAAGAAGATAAGTATGAATGTCCTAATTTTACATGGAAGGCTCTGTAGCATTTTAATATCCTAGAAAAATGAAGTTTGAATAGAAGACATAGAATGAAGACAAATTGGGTCTTGAATTTCAAGGTAGTTGGAACTTCTCTAAAGAGAGAGCAAGCCTGCACTGTGATGTTTTGTATTTTAGGAATTGACTCTGGAGTCTTGGAATCTCACCCATATAGCCCAGGATGTCTTGTTCCATTGAATGATACTGACTTCCTACAATAAAAAACCAGGCACTACCCTTTTCTGCAAGACGGGTTAAATTTCAAGATTTTGACACCAAATTTTTGTGCTTAATCAGATCTGTTTAGCTGAGCAACACAGAATGAAAGTGTCTGATATGATAAAATTATCATTGCTCAAGTCAGCAAATCCCTGAACTGTGAGCCAGAATCCTTATCTGAGAGACCACTCCACTGTAGACTGATTATTTTTTTAAAAAACTGCGATTTAGGATTTACTTAGGTGTAAAGGAACCAAGTCTCAATAGTGGTAGCAGCTATTCACCACAGCCATCACTATAGCCTGTGGATATTATTTAGATCATATAGGAACAGAGCCCCTTGTTTCGCATTGAATTTAATGGAAGCCTCAGGAAATGCAAGAGCTGCGTTAACTATTGACAAACTAGGCACATGCCTGGCAGTGGGGCAGATTTCTTGGCTGCTCCTCTGTCTGGGCAAAGGGGCTGCCGGGCCCAGTCTTCTTCCCATAGGCTTATGGGGAGTGAGGCAGCACAGAGACGTTTTGTGTAAGATGGCAGTTTGTCTTGAGCAGCCTCTGAAGAAATGTATATTTTCCCTTTTTTGTTCTGTTAACAGGAGGCTGGGTTTTGTTATTTCCCATCATCTGCATCTCCATTGTTGTTTTCTCTGGCCTTCTCTATGCTAGCAATTTTATAAAAATATCTCACTGTTTCACTATCACCGGCTTCACACGTGGTCGCAATGAGAAGAATAATGTAGGTAAGGAGCTGGTACTCTTATGACCTGCTCTGGATAGGGTTAAGTGATATGCTGTTTAAAATGACTGAGCTCTGTCTATACTACCATTCCCATTGATGGAGCAACAATGGTGGTAATAGAAGGAGATAGTTTAAGAAGAATGCAAACCAATGTTCGACAAGCCTAGTGTGCTTCCCTCTTTGAACACGCTGTAAATGAAGCCACACTCAAGGCTACCAGCCTGGATTCTCTACATGGTTATGGCTATAAACTGGCTGCAAGCATCCAGCAGAGAATTTCTGCCGTGGTGGAAAATAATCAGCTGTTGGGGCACTGCACCTGTTACTCCTTGTATTATGGATGTGTTAGAGGCATTGTAGAGTGGTGCTGGTTAGGCTTCCTGTATTAATGGTGTAATTTTCAGCAGTCCAGTAGGTATATTAAACAGTGTCAGCTTCCTGACACAAAGCCCTCCAGCTCCCTTCGATGTCAACCAGAGGCTGATACTGAAGAAAATTTAGCCTTAGATTTCCACTTACTGTTTTTAAGAATCCTTTTATGGGCATCTGACTTTTTTCCTTGAAGTAAGAGAGTCTGCAATTTGATATTTTTGTTGCATCAGAAACTGCTGCTCCTAAGGGTCAGATTGTGAACCTCTTACTCATAGCTGTAAGCAGTTACTCATGTAAGTAGTCCCACTAAGTTAAATGGGAACTACTACATGATTAAGGGTTGCAGGCTAGCCCTAAATTCTTGTATCATATTCCTTGCCATACCATCATAGCACCTACCAGGGCCGGCGACAAGGGGGTACTATGGGTAGAGCTGTACTGGGCCCCGGACTTTAGGGCAGTACCCATAGTCATCCCCCCTTGTCGCCGGGCCTGGAGAGCGGGGAAGGGGCAGGGAGGCGGCGCGGCTCTCCTCCGGACGAGCACGCGTGTCCCCGGCAGGAGCAGTGAGCCCGGCCGGCGGCAGTGGCGCAGTCCAGGGGAGAAAGTGCAGGGGTGGGGAGCAGCAAGGGCGGCTCGCGCCGCAGGACCCCGTGCTGCCGCCAGCCGCTGTCAGCTGGGGGGGGGAGCACTGGCTGGGCTGGGGGGGCCCCCAGCCGCTGTCAGCTGGGGGGGGGGGAAGTGCCAGCTGGGCTGGGGGGGGGCAAACGATCAGAGTAGGGGGCCCCCAAATTTCTGTCGCCGGCCCTGGCACCTACCAGTTGTTGGGTGCAGTGCTTTAGTGCCTATCAATAAAAATATGATCAGTCTGGAAACAGTAGTTAAGTTGGCTGAGCCAATAACAAACTAGCTGGAAAATAGGGAGGGAAATAATCCACATGCTAAAGTTCAGAATAAATGGTTATTTTACTGTTTGTCCAGCCCCGATAAATAGAACTCCTGAATTTTTAAAAATGAAAAAAATCCACTGCAATTTAAATACATTTTGCCTTAAGGAGCTTCAGTCAGTTTGAACTTGAAATGCAGCCTTTGAATGAATATTTAATTTCACTTCCCTTATAGGTGAAGTTGAATCACTTCTGCTAGTCTATGGCTGACAGTTTCAAATTTCAACTCAGGCAGGCAATCAACAAAGAATAATATTGCAGCAGGGCAAAAATTTGGTGATTCAGTAATGATACTTTAATATTACAGAGCAGTGATACAGTCCCTTGTGATGGCTTTCTGTTGATTTAATAATCTATATGATCATAACAAGGAGCATATGTAAAATCATAGCTTGAGGCACTGCCTAATAATTCGGGTGAATGCATTGTTCATGTTTTCCAAAAAATTCAGTATACAACTCCCTTCTTTTAATGATTAAGACCAGTGATATTCAACCTATACCCCTAGAGTCATCCATATATCTTGAAGACTCTATTTTCCATTCTCACAGAGTCCCCAGATCAGAGTTTCTCATTCTCCCTACTGTCACACAGAATGAGCAGAGTGCCAGTCAAAGAAACATGCTGGGGTCTCTAGGGTCCCTTACTCATCTCTCCCAGGGTCCTGAAAATGGTGGGATGGCAGAGAGAGATAAACTGTGTCTGCCATCATCTTTCCTTGAAGGCAGATGAGGCAGTTCAAGTAGAGTTGCACCAGAGATTGCAATGTTATGCCCTGGCATGGCTTTGCAATGTTTTCCTTATGATGTAGTCCTCCCAAAGATGATACTGAATCCTGATAATACTGTGTCACAAAATAAATACTGCAGAATAATGTGTTTCTCTGGAAATACCAATGATCTAGCATGCCCGGAACAGAGAGAGATTGTCTATTTACCTAAATTAAGTTAGTGTTTAATAAAATTATAGTAATAAACTGTCAGGTTTTTCCCCAAAATGAACAATTTTATCTGAAAGTGTGAAAAGATTATGCATTTTGTGAGTGGACTTAATACATTGTAAATTATGTAGGTTTAGAAATTAATCTCTACCTGAATCTCATCAAATGCAGAATCCCACTCATTCCCTGCTTAGCTTAACTTTATTTGATAGAAAGTGTACTTGTCTATATGTATGAGTATGTAATCTATAAAACATGTGTCTATAACATTTGCCAAGCAGAGAGATTCACAGTTTCTTCTTTAAGATTACTAATAAATTAAACAAAATGGCTTTCTTAATTTATCTGGGGAGATGAAATGGAGACATGGAATAATGGGACCCAGGAACAGCATCTAAAAATGGAAAGATAAGTACTTTAAAAAAAAACAGTAGGCAAAATACTGAATTCCTTCCTCGTGGTCGTATGCCTGGCTACTGTGTGGGATAAAAGGGAGCAAAATATGTGGGAAAGGCTAACTAGACCAATATATATAGGAAAAGGCATTTCTCTCTTTTCCACCATGTATGGGAGTGGAAAATACTTGGATTTTGCCTTCAAAACTCAGCAAAGCTCTGAAACACATACATAACATTTTAAGCACACAAGAAGACTTACTGATGTCCTACTGGGTGGGGGGGGGGGAGAGGAGTAATTTAACCCTTAAAGCTATGCACAGGCTGAAATACTTTGCTTTATCAGGACCTAGTTTGCTTAGGAAGGGAACATATGGGGCTTGTTCTCTACAAAAGCAAACCTCTAACTGAAGTGAGTGAAAAGCTTGGCTTGAGTA
Source organism: Sternotherus odoratus (assembly GCA_032164245.1). Classification (NCBI taxonomy): domain Eukaryota; kingdom Metazoa; phylum Chordata; order Testudines; family Kinosternidae; genus Sternotherus; species Sternotherus odoratus. Next base: position 240,842,251 of record JAVMKO010000001.1, read on the forward strand.
AAGAATGCACGATTTGTGTCAGTATTTTAAGTCAAGATCTGTGAAATTGTCAATTAGAGAACAGGAGATTTGGAATTAGTAGAAAAAAAGTCACTGTTTAATTGATCACACAGGGATAAGAAAGATCTGAACTTAAAACAGGTGTTTCCCTGATTGAGATCCTGTATGGATAAGACTGTGCCAGCCCACTATATCTTGCACATTTCATAACTGGGAAGGCCGGGGAAATGTAATCCAAAAGGAAAATAGAGAACAGAGCTGGCGAATAATGCATGTATTAATTTTAATATCCCTTAATAACTTTAGGACTAGATAATCATCATATAACAGTTTTTATTTTTTTAAAAGGATGCAGTATAGTTTGTTTTAAGTCTAGCATAAAGCTGAATGTATTATATGTAGATGGACCTTTAAACATGATCATGAATACTATCTATAATGCCATATGATATTTCTCACGGAATCCCATTGGTCATTTTATACTTTTAAAAATCAAGTTCCATGCTAATAAATGTATTGGGATTGAGTTCTATGAAGGGTGGGTGTCTCAATAATGAAAACAAAGTAGATTATCATCTGTGTCTAGGGGGTAGGAGAGAGGAGGGACCCCATCGCATGGTAATTATAGACTCAACTGAAGAGTGCATCTTATTAGCATTGAAGTGAAGATATTAAAATATTAGTAATGTATTCTTGAAATATGGACTGCAGGGATCAGCTCTGGTGAAACCGCCGGTAAGGAATATAATTTTTGAATCAATTAGTGTACAATTATGTAGACTTTTGATCTGTATTACATTTTTACATTTTCTCAGGCGATAAGTATCGGTGATAACTATATCCTATAATTTTAACCAGTTTTTTGCCATCAGCAAGTTGTCATTCATGTTAGCATTTATTGGGGTTATGCTATAGCCATTGCAACTTTCCAATATTTGCATAGCCTTTATTATTATTTTAACTAGATTAAGTACTAAACCAGTAGTATTATCGGTGTCTACAACAACCTTTTTTCAAGTGCTATCTCTGAGCTCCAGAAATAAGGCTTTCAAGCTTCCTTTGAGTTCATATTTCAAAGTATTTACTATTCAGCTAGTTTGCATCTGTTTTTAACTCTTTTTCTGCCTCGTCCTTTTTCAGTTTATCGGTGAGTTCTTCTGATTTGGCCTGAGTATGGACAAATAACATTTCAATCTGATGTCCTTACATCTCCTGATCATTTATCTTCCTGAATTCCCTGCAAGTCACTCCTTGAGTTTCTGCCACATGTAGGGTTGCCAACTTTCCAATTTCTGGAACCTCGACACTCCTGCTCCAGCCCCTTTCGCCTTGAGACCCGACCCCTGCTATCTCCCCTCCCCCAAGATCTCAATTTCTGCTCACTCCTTCCCTTCCTCCCCTGCACCCAGCCTGGGGACTCCTGCACTTGCTCCACCCAATCAGTTACATGCGGGGGAGAGAGGAAGGGAGACTCTCTCCTCCCATTGTGCCTGCCCCCCCCCCGGCATATTCTGCCCCTGGCATCTGGGCCTGGGCAGGGGGCAGCCTGCTGCCGCTGCTTCCCACAGCTAGTCTCTCTCTCAGGCAGCCCAGCCACCTTGCTGGGCAGCTAGACTCTCATGCTGACCCAGCCGGGAGGAGAAGCTGGTGGTGCCAGCCCGGCACATTTCCATCTCACTCATTTCCTGCTCACTCAGCCTTTGACCCTGGCATCCAGGCCCAGGTGGGGAGAGGAAAGGATGGGACCACCCACTTCTCACACCAGCTGCTCCACTCTGGGTCGGCATGAGAGGCCTCCAGCCACCCAGCCACCATGGTGGCTGCCTGCAAGAGAGACAGCCTGTCTGGGGGAAGTGGCAGTGGGAAAGGACAGATCCCCTCTCTCCCTCGTGGACCCATCTCAGGGTGCGTACCTCTACATGCCTCCTTCCCCCCGCCCCGTGCATCACCTCTGCTCCTGCAGGTGGCCACCAGACTAGAGTATGATAGCTTTAGCTTGTGTTTATGATATTCATACATAATAAGATGGTCAGCTTGCAAGCCTTCACTCATGGAATGCTGGTATATTCTTCTAAATATAGAACACTCATTTTAGGCCAAGAAATTAATGGCTATAATTATTAATAATAAAACTATTAATGACACTCAAAATCGCCTACTTGGAAAAAAAATCATCCATATGTTGAATTGGACTGTCTTTCCTCTCAGTCACATGGGAATCAGTACCACAATTCCCATTGACTTCAATGCAAGCACAGTTGGGCCTTGATAGTTTTTAGTGATCCATTTTCTCTCACAAGTAGAGATGGTTCTGTGCTGAAATGATCAATCTGAACTGGCATAAAAATAAACCAGAAGAGCTTCTGTAAAACTAGCAGTATCTGTTGAGGCTTTGGTAAGTTGTAAATATGGAATTCTTCTCATATTGAGAGCATTTTTAGTGGAATAGCTAGGACAGGGATCGTCAACTTTGGCACGCGGGACAGCAGGGTAAGCAACCTTAGCAGGCCACCCTGCTTTGTTTACCTGCCGTTTCGCTGACTGCGGCTTCCACTGGCCATGGTTCACCGTCCTGGTCCAATGGAGGCTCGGGAAGCGGCGGCCAGCACTGCATGCCGATCCCTGAGCTAGGATTTTATTGTTTTGCTAAATAGAAACAAAGAGAGAGTGCACGTGGGCACACAAGCACAATGAGGGACAACAAGAATGTCATTATAGGAGAGAGGAAAAAAGATGGACTTCACACTTGGCACTGTGTAGAACTGCAGTCTTTATGCCAGACAATGAGGATCATCCTGTATCTTCTATGTTTTCATTGTTCTCTTCTCTCTGTTGAACTTGGATGCCCTCCCAGCACCTACTGGGAGTGTGTCCAATTACAGCCTAAGTAGATCATTATTACTCCGAAGTTTGAGAAAATTACTTGGGAACATAGTGTTATTGAGAAATCAAGGTACCTTGGAAGAAGGTACACAAAAAGAAATATATGCAAAGCAGGATGAGGACACATGTTCCTTGAAAACTGAACTCAGCTGAGCAGTTTGTGAAATATATTTATTCCATAGTGAAGCCAGAATAAAACTCTCAAAAATAACACACACAAAAACGGAGTGTCATATTTTTAAAATTGCATTTCCATTCTTTTGTCAGCATATGCCTTAGGGCCATAGCTAGCAATGTGTACATACTGGCTGGTGTTTTGTATTCCCATCTGCAGTACCCAAATTCCCCAAGGTAGACATGCCGTTACATAGAATATGATCACTAACCCAGCAGGTGTACATAGATACAGCTATCAAGCAGCATGTTAATAAAAAGCCTTGATGAAAAACAATGTTGCTCCCAGGAAATACAAAAATCTGCATCATGGCATATGCTTGTCTATACCTATGGTATGTCTTAATGCCTACCAGAAATCTTTTTAAATAAGGAATCTATTTCCCCCCTTCCCCTCCAAATCTGGAAGGAAAAAAGATCAATAATTCATTTAGCTAAATAATGTGTTTTTACTTGCACATGCATCCAATATCATGAAATTGGGTTAAATGCAACATTATAGCAAGCATATAGTGACCTCAAAAGTTAGCTAAGAGGTTCGTCTTAACAGAACTAACTTCGGCCCCCACCCAGTAATCTGGTAAAACTAATCACCTCCCCTGTGTGTCTCTAAGAGGTAAGACTTTGCCACTGAGTATAACAAGAAAACTTTTATTAAAAGGGAACAGGAGCCCAGCATTAATTTGGGAAAACACCACAATTACAGTTTAAAAACATGTAACCGTAAGCAAACACCCAGCCCCAGGATGTTGGGAAGTGTCCTTTGTCTCAGTTTCCCACCCTGTGGTTTAAAAGTCTGAATAATGAATGTTCCTGTAACACACCACTCCCCTTTCCTTTTGCAGCACTCCACTCACAGTAGATTGCCCTTGGTCAGCAAAGACCCAGAGTTCAGAGATGCAGTTACGTGGGTTCACCTGCAACCCTTGAAAAGGAGTGTGGGGGTTAGCACTGCTGCTGCCGCTATCTCTGCCCCTGCTTGTTGCTCACTGCCATCTCTGTTGCTATCTCTGCTGCTGCTCACTGCCCATCCTGCAATGCCATGTTCTGAGATTCTACCACTGAGCCCAGCTCTTAGTGATTTCACTGGATAGTGGGGAATCTCATGGCTAATGCAGTCTCTGCATTATCTTTCACTGCACACTGTTCCCACATGAGATATAAGGTTTAACCCCTCAACCTCACCAATCACAGATTTCAGATCCAGCAATCACGGAACAGAAAGAAGGCCTAATAATTGATTCTTATCAGCAACACTGGAGAGAGGATGGTCAAATGATGATTTAAGCAAAATCCACACCACCAGGTAGGAACATCTGTCCCCACCACCATCTAACTTTCTCTAGGATTTGGCATCCCTATTCCCTGTTTAGCAAGAGAGGTTCAGTTTAGGGTGACCCCGTCAGTCAGGGAAAAAACTAAGTACAGTTCTGCTGCTCATACAATAAGGCAAACAATATTTCATTATCTGTGCATTCAGTGTTAAAGTGAATTGCAACCCCAAACAAGCCAAAATGGATTACTTTGGCAAAGCAGCCCACCAAGGGAGAGTGGGGTGTGTCTATACAAATACAGTCTGCTCCTGATGTCTGTTCCCCCAGTTTTTTCACCAGATGTCAAGGGAAAACGTATGCAGACCCTGCTTATATTTAGTTGCCCAGACAGCCCTACAGCTATGCTGGAAGTGTTAATGTGTCTGCAGTAGCTCTCATTTTCTTCGTGGCTGTAGGGGATGGGAAGTGTAAGGAAAATTAGTATTTGGTGTTGTACAACACCATGGGAGGTGGACAGCTCATTTGCATAATCTCTCCACCTCCCAATCGGCTCTACAATTTTCAACCTGAGAGCTCTTTTCGGTTTTGATTTTTTTTTTTTAATTCATTTATATGGGTGGCCCCCTGTGGAGTTAGAGTCCACAACTTTCCAGTGTGGAAGTTTTCTGCTGGATTGAGTGCTAAACATTTTAATTTCTTTTTAATTCTGACAAGCAACTGGTGACATTATGATGGAAAGTGCTTTTAAAGCTATTAAGTGCTTACTGTACTTACTATGTATTCTATATTTCACTTAACAGCTGACAACCGAGTAATTGCAACATGAACATTTAGCTTGGATTGAAGCCACGATCGACTGGAGTGGCTGTAGCTGGGGAGAATGACAGGGTTGGTGGTCTGTCTTCTGCTATTTGATGAAATATAAATAAATAAGTTTGCCATGTTGACAGCCTGCACATCTTACCAATAGTATTTTCTTGTTATTAGCTGCTAAATTGTTGGGCCATTCTTGGGTCCTTTAATGTTCATTGTTGACGGACAGGTTAATTCTGGTGTTGGTCTCTAATTTAGCAGTGTGAGGGGAGGTAAATATCAAAATGTAGCCTTAGTTGCTTTCCCCTGAGTACCAAAGAAAATCAGCTTACTCAGAAGAAAACATGTTAGCCAGCAGAATTCTCCACTTCCTGGCCGATGTCTGGTTATTCAAGGAAGAACACTTACCTTGCATTGTAGTTTAGTGTTTCTTGATCATACTCTGAGCCTTGGTCTAAACTGTGTAGGGAGTGGTGGTGGGAGAATCGATCTAAGTTATGCAACTTCAGCTATGTGAATAATACAGCTGAAGTCGATGTACTTAGATCTACTCACCGCAGCGTCTTCACTGCGGTGAGTTGACTGCTGCCACTCCCCCGTCAACTCTGCTTGTGCCTTTCATGGTGATGGAGTACTGGAGTCAATAGGACAGTGCTCAGGGGTCGATTTATCGTGTCTAGACTAGACACAATAAATAGACCCTCGCTGGCTCGATCTCTATCCATCAATCCAGTGGTTAATATAGACATACCCTGAATGATGCCTCACATCACATTCTCTTGGAAATAGCTGGTAATGGAGGCCCTGATTCAGCAAAGGTGTTATTCATGTGTTTTACTTTGAGCACATATAGTCCAACTGAACATAACGAGACTGCTCATGTGCTTGAAGTTACACACATGTTTAAGCTTTGCTGGATGGAGGCCATAAGTGTTTGTGAGAAATATTTGTTACCAGTTTTTATTAATTTTCATTAACTAACTAGTTGAAAATACATGTATTCATTATTTGACCAGCCCTTTTTTCAGAATACTCAGTCAAGCATTCTGTGGGCACAGAAAAAGCATTTCTTTTTTTTTTCTTAGGAAAAAAGCCTCTTCAACTGCTGAGCACTGAAGACCCAGAAAACTTTCATGGGTTTTCAGTGTCAAGGTTAATTTTGGTTTGAGTCCTTAATATTTTTGAGAAATGGTTCTCAAATCAAATAATTTGAAATTAAGGTCCATAGGAATTGGAGGATGCATGATGTGTAATATATTTTTCACATACCAATGAATTTCCTTGCTTTACTAGTTTGGATCTTAACCATAACCTTTTAAAATATTTTTTAGTTTTGTGTGTGAATAGTTCTGATCATTTTAATGAGGTGGGATATTTGTCTCATTAATATAATTGCACTGCTGCACTGCATTATCATCCTCAGCTCTAGGCTCTTATTCCAGCAACAATTGTTGTAACAGTCATACTAATTTGTACATTTTCCCTGCCCTAATATTCCATGGAGATGCTACTTTAATTAAAACATGACCTTATTATTCATAACTAAATGGAAGCATAACCTTTTATCCTCAAGGAATGTCATCAAAGGTTGCATCTTCGTTCTGCATCGGATCGATGACTGTCATGCAGAATGAGACTCCTACCCTCTGTGACTGGCACCTGATGGTAATTTATAACACTACCTGCCAACTCATCTATCTTTAGAGACACGCTGCAGTCATTCCCGACCTGTGTTAGATTCTTGCACTTAGCGCTGCCTGCCGTCACTCACCAATCACAGTGTCAGGTGACACATTCATAAAATCAGAGTGAATTACCTATGTTTGTATGTGGCTGTGTGTGTGAAACACAGAAAGCAAGTCTCCCAAGGCTGAAATTAGTTTGTATATACTGTTCTATCAATTTATATAGTTATTGTACCCTGAGGGAAACTCCTGATGTTTTAAAAGATGAGCATTTCTGATTCCAAGTTATGGAATTGTGAAGCAAAACTGAATGGTTTTCTCTTAGATGAATTGTAAATGGAGCACCCTATAATAAAAACAACTTACCTCTGGTCAGCAAAAATGCAATACCAAAGCAGTAGAGGATGCCATAACAAAAATAAGGAATGAAATAACAAAATGAAGTGTATTCTCATGACAGTAAAATACCTGAATTTAAAATTCAGAATGTTTTCTCCTTCTTAATTTAAGCATAGCGCAGAACTAAAAAGAATCAGTCGGAAGTCCTTATACTATCCTTAGTCTGCTAAAGGATATCTCATTAACATTATGACTATGTATGTCCCATAGAGCAGCAGATTCCACCAAGTGGGGCACCTTCTTTATGCAAAACTATGCACTAAGCATGTCCAGTCATCTGTTGGCTCAGCAAGCCCTCCTGCTAAATTAATTAATTTTTAGTAGGGCTGTTGAATAATCGCAGTTAACTCAAAAAATTAATAAAAATTAATCGCACTTTTAAACAATAGAATACTAATTGAAATTTGCTAAATATTTTTGGATGCTTTTCTACATTTTCAAATATATTGATATCTATTAAAGCGCAGAATGAAAAGTGTTCAGTGTTCACTTTATAATATTATTTTTATTACAAATATTTGCACTGTAAAATGATAAAAGAAATACTATTTTTCAGTGCACCTCATACAAGTACTGTAGGGCAATCTCTTTATTGTGAAAGTCCAACTTACAAATGTACATTTTTTCATTATATAACTTCAGTAAAACAAAGCAATGAAAAACTTTAGAGCCTACAGGTCTACTCAGTCCTATTTCTTATTTAGCCAGTTGCTAAGACAAATATGTTTGGTTACATTTACGGGAGATACTGCTTCTTCTTCTTCTTCTTCTTCTTCTTCTTCTTCTTCTTCTTCTTCTTCTTCTTCTTCTTCTTCTCTTCACTCCTGGTGGAGCATACTGCTGCCTGCTTCTTATTAACAATGTTGCTTGAATGTGAGAAAAGGCATTCACATAGCACTTTTGTAGCCAGCGTTGCAAAGTATTTACGTTCCAGATGTGTTAAACATTCATACGTCCGTTCATGCTTCAGCCACCATTCCAGAGGACGTGCCTCTATGCTTCCATGCTGATGATGCTTGGTAAAAAAATAGTGTGTTAATTAAATTTATGACTGAATTCACTGCAGGAGAATTGTATGTCTCCTGCTCTGTTTTTACCTGTATTCTGCCATATATTTCATGTTATAGCAGTCTTGGTTGATGACCCAGCACATGTTCATTTTAAGAACACTTTCACAGCAGATGTGACAAAATGCAAAGAAGGTACCAAAGTGTGATTTCTAAAAATAGTTACAGCTCTTAACCCAAGGTTTAAGAATCTCAAGTACCACCCAAGATCTCAGAGGGACGTGGTGTGGAGCCTGCTTTCAGAAGTCTTAAAAGAGCAACACTCAGATGCAGAAACTACAGAATCTGAACCACCAAAAAAGAAAATCAATGTTCTGCTGGTGGCATGTGAATCAGACGATGAAAATGAACATGCATTGGTCTGCTCTGCTTTGGATCGTTATTGAGCATAATCTGTCATCAGCAACAACACATATCCTCTGGTATGGTGGTTGAAAGATCAGGGAACATATGAATCTTTAGAGCATCTGGCATGTAAGAATCTTTCAATGCCAGCTATAACAGTGCCATATTGATGCCTGTTCTCACTTTCAGGTGACATTATAAACAAGAAGCAGGCAGCATTGTCTCCTGCAAGTTTATAACCTCATTTGTTTGTGTGAGCCAGGGATAGGCAACCTTGGCACGCAGACCCCCAGGGTAAGCACCCTTAGCAACCTTGGTGGGGCCAGCTGGTTTGTTTACCTGCCACATCTGCAGGTTAGGCCGATCGTGGCTCCCACTGGCTGCAGTTTGCTGCCCCGTTCCAATGGGGACTGCGGATGTGGCAGGTAAACAAACTGTCCGGGCTCGCCAAGGGTGCTTACCCTGGAGGGCTACATGCCAAGGTTGCCGATCCCTGGTCTGAGCAATTGGCTGAAGTAGGACTGAACAGACTTGTAGGTTCTAAAGTGTTACATTGTTTTATTTTTGAATGCAGTTACTTTTTGTACATAATTCTACCTGTGTAAGTTCAACTTTCATGATGAAAAGATTGCACCACAGTACTTGTATTAAGTGAAATGAAAAATACTATTTTTTTTGTTTTTATACAGTACAAAATATTTGTTATAAAAATAAATAAAAAGTGAGCAAGTGTACACTTTGTATTCTGGGTTATAATTGAAACCAATATATTTCAAATGTAGAAACCCAAAAATATTTAAATAAATAGTATTTTATTATTGTTTAACTGTGCAATGAATCATGATTATTTTTTTTAATTTCTTGACAACCCTAATTTTTACATTCTTCAGAATTCCTCCAGGCAGAGACATTAGTTAAAAATAACACTAAGTAAGTAAAAAAATCAACAGGAAAAACCATAAGCAATGATCCAAAATGACTTGACTCGCAGTTATTGGTTGATTTATTCCATACTGCAAACATTGGGGCCATATTAATGTTGACCTCTGTGAGGTTGCTGAAGGATGAGTGGGGTATAAGGAGTTTTCTCCTGTTTTTGTCCCCTATCCCTCAGGGGACAGAACATTTGCACTCACATAAGAAGAAGGTCTGCTCCTTCCTAGCTCCATCAACAACAGCAGTGGAAAAGTTATGCCTTGGGGCTGCCCTCCATCCACGCTAACCAGCTCTGCTGGCCAGCCCCGCAGAGTGCATGCTGCATCACCTTAAGGCACAATGCCCCTGAGAGTTCGCCTAGAGCAGGGGTGTCAAACTCAATTGCACAGGGGGCCAAAACTCAAAACTCGCGGGCCGAACAGTATAACCATTTATTTAACAGACTAAATATTTATGTTTTTTAACCATTAATATGAACCAAAATACAGGATATCATTCCAAAATAAATACATTTCAACTTAAAATATTTTGCTCTTCATAAAAAAATATCCTGTCAATACAATACATTCAAAATCTGTACATGCTGGAATATTAAAAAATCTGAAAATATAAATAAAAAATTGAATTTAAAGCAAAAGTATAATCATAACAAATCATAACATTCCATTTTCTTGTCCTATTTAGTCAGAGCCTGATACTTGGAGTCTTTTCTTTGCAACAAGTTCGTTTATGTTTGGGGTTAGGTTCTGTGTTGTGAAGATTCTCAGGATCGATTGCAGGTGTTCATCAGTGAGGCGACTCCTGTGTGACGTTTTGTTAATTTTCATCACAGAGAACAGCTGCTCGCACAGATATGTGCTGCCAAGCATGTTGGCGGAGCTGCGGCATCGCTTCAGGAATGAAGCGAGTGAACTGTGCTGGCCCCACAGTGTCGTACTTTGCCTTCAGTGTCCCGTTACATTGCAGTTCTATCAGCTCCATCTGCATTTCTACAGGTGCGGTTTCCACATCGACTGCAAATGGGTTGCGAAGCAGCTCGAAGTTACTTTTCTGTGCCTCAAAGTCACTGAAGCGCCGTGCGAACTCAGTGCGCAGCGCGCTGAGTTTTTCAGCAAAGGTGGCATTTGGGAAAACTGTGGCACTTTCTTGGTTCCGTATTACTTGGCAACAGGGAAAGTGAGACAAGTTGCATTGGTGCATTTGTGTCTCCCATAAGCGCAGCTTCACTTGAAATGCCTTCACTGCATCATGCATATCGGTTATTATGTGCTCCCGTCCCTGGAGTTGAAGGTTTAAAGCGCTAAGATGCGACGTTATGTCAGCCAGGAACGCCAACTCACATTTCCACTTTTCATCCCGCAGAACTGTGCAGTCTTTCCCCTTACTGTCCATGAACTGGCAGATTTCCTCTCGCAGCTCAAAGTGTCTTTTGAGAACTTTTCCCCGACTTAGCCACCGGACCTCCGTATGATATGGCATATCGCCAAACTCGCTATCTATTTCCCACAGAAAAGACTGGAATTGGCGGTGATTTAAACCGTGGGCTCTGATAAAGTTGACGGTTTGTGTTACAGTGTTCATCACATGATCCATTTTTAGGACTTTAGCACTCAGCGATTCCTGGTGTATGATGCAGTGATACACTGTCAACTCACCGGCACAGTTCTCCTCCCGCATCTTTGAGCGCATCCTTCCCACCAATCCATTTTTTTCACCACACATAGCAGGTGCGCCATCTGTTGTAAGTCCAACGAGTTTTTCCCACGGCAGTTTCATGTCGGTTACACTTTGAAATACATTTCCAAAGATGTCTTCTCCTTTCGTTGTCCCGTGCATCGATTTAATGTCCAGTATTTCCTCTGTTACGCACAAATTGGAATCCACACCACGGATAAATATCGCCAGCTGTGCAGTGTCAGTCGCGTCAGTAGTTTCATCCACGGCAAGGGAGTATGCAACAAAATCTTTTGCTCTTTCAATCAACTGTGTTTTCAAATCAGTCGCCATCTCACAAACCCGATTAGCAACAGTGTTTCTGCTGAGGCTTACATTTGCAAACGCTCGCGTTTTATCTGGACAAAGGACGTCGCACACTTTCATCATACAATTCTTTACGAATTCCCCCTCGGTAAACGGCCGTCCTGATTTGGCGATCTCTTCGGCCACAATGAAACTTGCTTTCACAGCAGCTTCACTTTGTGATTTTGCTTTGGTGAAAAACGTCTGCTGGGATGTCAAATTCTTCTTCAACTCCTCTACCTTTTGTAGCTTCTGTCCTGCGCTCAGGTTTTTGAATTTGTTCTCATGTTTCGTCTCGTAGTGCCGTCTTAGGTTATACTCCTTCATTACAGCGACATTACTCCCGCAAAGGAGACACACTGGTTTACCTGCAATTTCAGTAAACATATACTCATTCTCCCACCGGCTTTGAAAGCCTCGGTTTTCAGAATCAATTTTTCTCTTGGCCATTGTTGGGGTCTAGCTTTGATTTGATATTAGCGTTGTATACATCAACAGACCGCGAACTTGAACCGCGGCTTGCCGTTGGCGGCAATTGCACTGCATCATGGGATTTGTAGTGTGTGTTATTGGGGCGTCATATCACAGGGCCATTAAAAACAGATATATAAAACGATTTCGCGGGCCGGATATAATTGTATGGCGGGCCGGATGTGGCCCGCGGGCCTTGAGTTTGACACATGTGGCCTAGAGGCAATGTGACACTGTGTCTAATGAACATGATTAATCCTTATCCTGAGGGGGGGAGGGATTAATCCTGAGGGGGGGAGGGATAGCTCAGTGGTTTGAGCATTGGCCTGCTAAACCCAGGGTTGTGAGTTCAATCCTTGAGGGGGCCATTTAGGGATCTGGGGCAAAAAATCTGTCAGGGGACAGTACTCGATCCTGCTAGTGTAGGCAGGGGACTGGACTCGATGACCTTCAAGGTCTTTCCAGTTCTAGGAGATTGGTATATCTCCATTTATTTCTTATGTGATACAGAGCAGCTTTATTGCAGTAAGTTTAATGTCAGTTTTTAGCAACAACATTAACATGATTCAGTGTGAACTTTTCCTGACCAAACTTGTAGTTAATATCACAAATCACAGAGTGTAGGAAGGGAGTTTCCTTGTAATGAGGAATTTAATACCTGACACATGTCACCATTTAAAGCAAGACGGAGGCTGAACATGGCTTATGTTGTTCTTGGAGATTTTTTAAGACGGTTCTTGCTTATGTTGTACCAAATAAAGACCAGCAGGATCTTATAAAGGGGAAAAGGCAAATGCCACATTTATTGTAAGTACAGAGAGGGCCGGCGACAGGGGGGTACTACGGGTACAGCTGTACCGGGCCCCAGACTTAAGGGGGGCCCCCTTAAGTCCGGTACAACCTGTAGTCATCCCCCCTTGTCGCGGGGCCTGAATGATGCCCAGGCGGCAACTTCCCCGCGCTGTCCTGAGCTGCACCCTACCCCGGCGGCTAAGGGAAAAGGGGCCCGCGGGACGTTACTTAGCAGCGAAGTGCCAGGGCGGTGCGAGCCAAGCCTGCGGAGGAAATGCGATTTCCAGTGCGAGAGGCGGCAGCGGCTGCTCCCCTTTCCCACCACCGCCACGCCAGGCCTTTGCGGAGGGAAGAGGCACGACCTGCCCACCGCCGCCTCTTCCTCCCCGTGGAGTGCCCCGGCTGGAACAGCCACGAGCCCCCCGCGGGCAGAGCTCGCCCGCCCCTCGGGGCTCGCCGCGGCACAGCGCTAGACAATAGGCACCTCAAGGGGGGGAAAGGCGAGGCCGGGCGCAGGACAAGATCCCCGCCGGGGAGTTGTGCTGGGTGGAGGCGGAAAAGCTTGGCGTGGCGGGGGTGGGAATGGGGAGCAGCTGCTGCCGCTTCTCACATTGGAAATCGCAAAATTTCTTCGCCGGCCCTGAGTACAGACAGAAAAGACAAGACGATCAATCACTATTTTTCTCTACTACACACACACACACACACACACTCATTCATTCATTCATTCATTCATTCCTATGAAGTTCTGCAAAGTTGTTATAGTTACCAGCTTAAATGTTGCTTGTGACAAGCTACTGGCCAGGTAGCTTGCTCACAAGAGTGGAGGGGCAGAGTCTCATCCATCTCACAGATGGACACCCTTGGAGCATACATGGTCGAAGAACCAGACTCAATGTCTCACTTGTCTGAGTTGGATTCTTATAGGAGTCTGTCCCCATTCAGGTCTATGGAAATCGCCTTGTCATGCTGTTGCAACACTCGAAGTGATAATCAATCATCAGATGGTCCCCTTCATGACGACTGTGGGGAACATTCTCTATCTTTTTTCTTCATACTTCAGCCTCATCATCTGGCGCCGGCTGCGCAGATGTAGGCCCACCCTTCAGGGTCATTTGGTTATCTTCATACTGCGCATTCTTCGGCCCAGCAATGTTGAAACAGTAGCTTGGCTGGTTCTGGTAACTTTGCTTTATTATTTAAACCATACATACATTCACATTCATTCTTCTAACTAATTAACTTAAACATACATCTCACTATCTTTACTCTTTCAGGTATTTTTTCTTTAATATATCTACTTTCAGGGCATAGAAGATCACAATAATCTGTTTGGCCCATTTATCACACAAATAAAGAAACAAACAGCAAAGCATAACAGGGATAGCAGTTTCTACATACAGTTGTTTTACAAAGTCACTTACTTATCTTTTTCTCAAAACACACTTTCTGTTTTGGGCAGTACTAGTACAATTAGTTTAGCTTGGCCTTGCAAGTTACAACGCAGGCTTATTTCAGTTATCACTATTTTTGATGTTTTCACTCTGAGCTAAAGCGACAGTATTCACTGTTTATTCTTATATTTCATCTAGCTTTTATACAACACTTAGAGTTACAAATCTGTGATGCCCTTGTGAAAATACAGGCCCTTTCTAAGAGCATGGCCAAAATCAGATGATCAGTCTGATTCTACCTCAATCTGTAATTGCTGACATTAACTGTGAATTTTGCTTTATTTTTCTGTCACCACATGCTTTATAAAATAATATTCTGATTTTGGGCTCAAATAGTTCAAAACTGTCATTTAATGAAATTAATATTGTTTTGCTTATAGGTTTGCTACCAATTGATTACTATTGTAACATTTAATGGAACTAAATGTTCTAAACAGAACGTCAGCTGACAATTACTTTAAGCCTTTGTTAGTATTTTGCTCTTTTGCAAGCACACAGGAGCTCTGCTTAGGTGTTCTAAGAATATTCTCAGGCTGTTAGCTAGTTTAAGGAAGTATTCTCTCTTTCTTGTAGTACTATTAAACAAATAACTCATCAAAGTTGTTGACACTTCTTTTGTATTCTGAGCAACCAAGAGCTATAGAGTAAGATTTTTTAAAAACTCAACTGATGTGTACAGTGCATCTCACTTAAACCACATGGATAGTCAATCCAAAAAAATCCAGTCAAAATGCTCTGAACTTTGACCTTATGTTAAAAAGTTATATGAATGTTTGATTACTTGTTTTTGTGGAAAAAAATGCCTCTCTCTTTACAACCAAATTTCAAGGACTGATTAAGAAAATGACAACTTTCAAAAACCGTTTTCCTGTTTTTCATGCACTTACAAGGCCAAAGTGGTTATCAATATCATCTTTGTTATTAAATATCTATACATTTTTTTTTCTATGGATAGTTTTCAACTGTTATAAATTATTCCTTCCCTCTTTGTCTTTTGCCACTTTAGTTCTTATTCCTCAAAGTTCACCCATTTTCTCTGCATTTTTTCACAGCATCTCAGTACTGGAAAGCTTTTCAGTTTCTTACTCTCTTGGGGAAAAAGTCATTTGGAATGGGCACCTGATTAAAAACAACTAATTGAACATTGCTATATTATGAGGCTTTCACTTTAAAATGAAGGGATGCAATCCTGAATTCTTTACTCTACCGGTAAAAAAATCAAGTTATCATTGTGATTGATACAGAAGTAAGGGTTAAAGATAGCCCAGTTAGGTGGTAGTTTTTGGTTTTGAGGGGGGTTATGTTGGATAAACCTGGCTTCTTCTGGATGTTTCAAATTCCTTATATTGAATCTGCTTCATGTGGAATAGCAGTTCAGTTTAAAGCACTTTTCCGCTGTTGCTTCCTGCTCAAAAGAGGGGATTTTTTTGAAGGTTAGTTTTAGCACTATGTCAATCTGATGGTGTTAGAAGAAAAGATGAAATCAAACTGTGATTTTTGGAAGTGATTTCAGAAATGACATTGTTTGGTTTCTCAGTGACTCAATATGATCTTTGCTCTTTTTACAAGTAAGAAAAATGGCTTGTTTAGTTGTATTTATTTTCTGAATCTCTTGGTTAGCATTAAGGCTCCGTGTTTGTCACGAAGGTGACAGACGTCATGGATTCCATGACTTTCCCACCCCAGCCCTGCCAACCTCACTTCCGCCCAGCACCTACAGTACTTCCTACCCCACCACGTCCCCGAGCACCCATGGTGCCTCCCCTAGGCCTTTCCTCCTCAAGTATCTATGGCGCTCCACAAGCCACCCCCCAGCCAGGGCCGGTGCAAGGATATTTCACACCCTAGGTGAAACCTTCACCTTGCCCCCACCACCCGGGAGCCCTGCAGCAGCTCCTTGCTCTTCCCCCTCCACCCAGGGAGCTCTGCGGATGGAAGCTCCCTGCCTTCCCGCTTCCCCCCTCCCCCCCGCCAGCAATGTCAGTTTCAGCCTGGAGCGGCTTGGCCTGTACTGGGAGAGAGTGTAAGGGCTTCAGGCTGAAACTGACATTGCTGGCAGGGGCGCCAGCGGCTCTCAGACTCCCTCTCCCAGCGCAGGCGAAGCCGCTCCAGGCTGAAACTGACATTGCCGGTGGGGGGCGCCAGTGACTGGGCAGAGCTCTGCATGTGGCTTTCAGACTCCCTCTCCCAGCACAGGCAAAGTGACGCTGAGAGAGGGAGTCTGGGGGCCGCAGGTGTCAGCCTGCAACGGGCAGCCCAGTCCAGGAATGCTTTAAAAAAAATTTGGGGAGCACCGCTTTTTGGTGCCTACTAGGTGGCCGCCTAGTTTGCCTAATGGGTTGCACCAGCCCTGCCTTAGGCTGCCCATGCCAAGCAATCCCCTCCAGGATTTGGTCAGGGATATATAGGAAAGATCATGGACAGATCACAGGGCATGAATTTTTGTTTACTGCCCGGGACATGTCCATGATTTTACTAAAAATACTTATGAGTAAAACATAGCCCCACTTATCATTCATGTCTATCTTGAGCTGTAAGATCATTGGCCTGGGTACCATGTATGTCTAGACGTTTGTATTTAGTACACTAGGGCCCCAGTGCCGATTGGGATCTTTGAGTCTACTGCATTGTGAAAAATAAGTAATAATAATAATGCTGTTTTTGAAGAGGATTGTCTTTCATTGACAGTTCCATGTATTCTCACTGACTTCATTATTTTGATGTGCCTAACTTTAATTGAACATTTAATAATCTGTGTTTTATGGATGTCTAAGGATATGGTGCAAATTTTGACCATAGTGTAATTTCACTGGTTTTAAGGATATTATACCAGGGATAATATTGTGACTCATTGTTTATATTTCTGTGATGTGCTTTTGAAGTTCATTGTGTTTTGCTTTTATCTATAACTATACATAGGGTTCAGAGGTCTTAAGGGATAAGCACATTATTATGTATTCATTTGCACAGGCAGTGGGTGATGATGATAATAATAATAATAATTAATAATAATACTTTGTTGTAACACCTTTGAAGTTCATAATGAATATTAAGTATCCCCAGAAGAACCCTGTGTTTTAATATTGCTATCCTATTTTATAGATGGGCAAAAAGAAATAGAGAGGTTAACTAACTAGTCCGAGGCCACAGAATAAGCTAATGGTCCTGCAGAGATTGGAATGTAGGTGTTCATATCTTGTAGTCCACTACTCATTTCTCTAGACTGCACTTCCTCCTTTAAATTGATTGTAGCTTTCTTTAGGTAATTATTTTTACCTCTCAGGTCAATAAGTCTTGATGCTCATTGCAACTGATGTCATTGGGACAAATTCAGTGCTAGGTAACACCTGTGTTAACGCCACTAAATTATTCCAGACCAGAGTTATACTGGCTTTTACAGCTGTGTCATTGGATGTAGAATTTGGCCCGATATCTGGCGATTGATGCTAGTTTTTATAAATGTATAAACTAAAATTAGTATTGTTGTGTTTTAAACAAATTTATGTTGTATGCTTGTGACAGTGTGAAGAAAAGAACTCAGGAGTCCTGGCTCCAAGATTACTACTGCATATTAGCTCTCAATTAGCTGCATTGCTAACGACTCAATCTCCTTAAATATCTAGGTCCAACCATGTGGGTTAAGGAAGAAAATCCCTACATTTTGTGTGGGCTTATATTACTTAACCTCTCTGTGCCTCATTTTCCCCATCAGTATAAAGAGGATAATGATACTTGCCTCCTTGTAAAGCACTTTGAGATCTACTGATGAAAAGCACTATATAAGAACTAGGTGGTGGTGTGATTAATTGTTCTGTATGTACCACAATGCCTATAAATGCCTATTCACTTGTAGTATAAACAGTTCTGTTTTATGTGACCAATCATTGCAGGTACAGTTACAGTATTAAAGTCAGACCTTGTACAAACAAACGTAGATCTTGTCTACAATAGAAACAGGAACTAGAAAGGTTCTTTCTTTGTGGATAATGTGAAAAGTTTGCATAGAGCTGACAAGGAAAAAAACAAGGAGTTTTATCAATCTCCAGGGACTCTATAAAGATCAGCATTTAAATAAAGATACTAATAACTGGAGCTAGGACTTCTTTTACAAGGATGTTAAGTGTTTTAAGATGTTTTGTAGAACACGTGAACGAATTCCTAATGACACTCAGAAAGATTCTGAAGGGCTCATCTTTTGTCATTTATCATATCTTATGCAGTAAATTGAAGGCTACATTGTAGTATGAAGTCTAATAAATGCATTATTCAGGAGTTATTGGTAGAATTCTAATAAAGTAATACAAGTTGAACTTCAATATGCATCTGTTAGGAATGTTCATTGTAAGGTAGCATATGCTCCTTAAGAGATGAGATGAACAGAAACACATCTGATATGCAGTAAAATACCACAGTAATTAAAATGTATTCCTTTTCAATTAAAAAGTATTTTCATAAAGTTGATGTCAATGTGTACTGTAATTTGGAATTATCCTTTGGAAGGAGTCTTGAGGATCAAGAATGAGGAACATAGAGAGGAGGGTACTGGACTAGGATGGATTTAGACTGAGGTAGGGGACTGGCTAGCTCAAAATTGGGCTCAGAATTCCACCGAGTCTTGGAATGAGGGGTGTTTCAGAAGTTGGAGGGACATAAAGAGGGGGCTCAGAGAATGTGTGGAAAGACTACAAATAAGTCAAATAGGATGACAGTGACTGAGACAGACGGTTGGCAATGGGGAACGGGCTTGATCCCTGAAATCTTCTTTCCTACATACTCTTTTTTATGTTTTGCTATTTTTATGTGTGGAATTTTAATAAAGAAACATAATATTGTTTTGGGGTGTTAGGTGGACTCCACTAAAGCACACTTTCAGTCTTACCATTCCTTATCTCTATGCTAAGACACAGCTTGGACCACACTGCTAGATAAAAATTCCTCCTTTCATCTCATAGAATGTTTTTTTCATACTTTATCACTGATAGTCCTGGAATTTCTCTGTTTTTCAAACCTTTCACACTGACTCCTTTTTCAATCACTGTGGACAATATCACCATTCTGCCTGTCACTCAGGCCTATAGTGTGGGCATCATCTTTGACTTGGACTTTAGGTAGTCATATCTAGACGATGTCTAATTTTGCCAATTCTTTTTGTATATCATCTGTAAGATACAGTCTCTCTTCTCCATCTGCACAGCTAAAACTCTGGTCCTGGCTCTCATTAGCTCACAGCTTGATTACTGAAAAATCATTCTCTCTAGCCTTGACAAATGCAATCTTTCCCTACTCATATCCCTTCAAACTGCTGCTGCAAAAATAATTTTTTTAGCTCATCACTTGGCAGGTAAACAAACCGGACTGATATGCCGGGGGCTTACCATGGCGGGCCACACGTCAAAGATTGTCAATCCCTGATTTAGACCATGTGACCCCTCTCTTTAAATCCCTCCACTGGTTCCCCACTCTCTGTCCAAACACCAAACATAAGATGCTTGTCTTCACTTTTAAAGCCCGGCACAGTCTGTCCCCACTTTACCTAATCTCTCAATGGTTAGGCTACTGTTGTGTTGAGGTCAGCCTGTCATGCTGACCAATATTGTTTTCTTGTACTGCCCCGTCTGTTGTCTCTTTTCATATACTGTGAGCTCTTTGTCATGCTGACCAATATTGTTTTCTTGTACTGCCCCGTCTGTTGTCTCTTTTCATATACTGTGAGCTCTTTGGGCCAGGGACCATCTTAGTTCTGTGCTTTTACAGTGCCTATCACAATGGAGATGTAGTGACTAGGGGTTCTAGGTGGTACAGTATATATGGTACATATAATAAATAATAAATTATCTCCTCTAAAACTGGGGTTTTTAAAATAATCCCCTGAAACTGTCATTTTTATGTGCCATGAAAGCTGTCTCTTCTACTTCTACTTTAAGGCACAGAGAACTCTGGCAACCACTATAGTTGTAGTTCTTTTGGTAGGGCCCTATAGGGTATATCTATACTGCAATTGAAAACCTGCAGCTGGCCTATGACTGTGGTATCAAACTCATGGGGCTTGGGCTAAGGGGCTGTTTCATTGTGATGTATATGTATACGTTTGGGCTTGTGCTGGAGCCCACGTGCGGGGATGCCTCCCCAAACATCTACATTGCAGTTAGACAGCCCCTTAGCCCAAGTCCATTGAGCCTAAGTGAGCAGGCATAGGCCAGCTGCAGGTTTTGATCTGCAGTGTAGATGTACAATTAGAGATTCAGTCCGGCATGTCTAGGAGCTGGCAAACTCAAAGCGGGAGTAACATTGCTTACAACATTCAACCTACTTCAGTGTTTGCCAAGAGGGTGCCAACCAGATTAGTTTACTTAGCCAGTTAGTGGAATCCTCCATTCCAGTGGCTGGACTTGCTTTTATATGACTTTGATGAACCCCATAGTCAGCAGCTTTCTGGAACATGCCGAAGTAGTGCCCTTCCCAGAGAGCCAAAATGGACCCTCTCTTTGGCTCAGCCAATAGAAATCTCAGTTGAAGATGACTTTTTGGACATCTTGTATCTATAGCCAGTCAATATCTCCAGGTCAAATGCTTTGACTCTTGCATTTCTGTACAATCCTGTTAACTTTAATGGAACATAAGTTGTCAGTCTGTGCAGAATTTGGCCTTGTTTTTGTTGCCTTGGTAACCATCGCGGTCTCCAGTAGAAATAAATAGCAACCTGCACAATTCTATTCTTTAGCTATTTGCCACTATTAGAATTATGATAAAAATATGAATAAAAATACTGCCATTTAAGCAATTGAAATAATAGCTGGAAGCAGATCAGTACTTACTCATTCACACATGAAGGGAAGGAACGGCAGAACATATTTGAAGCTTTGTCTCTTTTAAGTTATGATCCTTCCCCTCTCTTGTGATCCAGTAAGAAAAAGAGTGCCACACAATGCCACAGCAACCTCTTATGTGTAACATATATAAATAAAACGAGACTAGGGAAAGATCTTTGTCATGTTTTCACTTTCTATTGTTATATTCTCAGTGCTTGTCTCTGCTTTGCTTTCTTTGTGAGACAACATAATGTGGTTTTGTCAAAGCACAATGTTTCTTTGTGCTGAAAACAGGTGTATTACTGTCCTCATTAAAACAAAATTAAACTGTCAACCACAAGTGTATATCTAATTATTTAATTTGTCAGATTTTTTTCTAAGGAGATGTGATGAATGGAATTTATTTGTATGTCTGAATGAAATACTGCTCTTAGCACACTGTGCCAGGTATGTATGGATATGTGTGCGTATTGTGGGTATTTTCTACAAATTGTATCTCATTTCTAAAATAAAGATTCTTGGGGCCAGATCCTTTACTCGGGTAATTGATAGAGCTCAGTTAGCTTCAAGTTAAGGCTCTGGCTTGAGGAGTCCTTATGAAAATACAACAGGTTTTTAAAAATGGTAAGTCTTTTTTACCAAATATTTTGAATTCATTTTTCCTTTTTGCACCTGAAAAATGGGAAAAAATATAATGAAGGGAGAGACGGGAGGGGAGCAAACAAAGAAAAAACCTAATTAAACATGATTTTGAAAACTGAGGAAAACATTTTTTGGACTTTTTTTTCATCAAAACGTGCAAAATTGGGGGGGGGGGTGAAAATATTCTGAGAAAATTAAATTTTAAAAGACCATTTTGCCATACAAATTATTGAACAAAAATTCCAATCAATTCTTGTAATAAACACAATTAAGAAAATTCCACGTGTTTCCTACAGTAAGCCCAAGTGAGGCAAGATCCTTTTATGCTATAAATCAGCACGTGGCATGGATTTTAGTGAAACTACAGTAGTTTACATCATCTGATAATATTATCCTTTAACTCTTTTGATTTTGGTTTAACAATCAAAACAGATATCATTTGCTATAATAAGTATAACCAATTAGAAGTTTTCATTAGAAATGGGCCTAGACCAAAGTTCCACATACAGTCTATATAGGTCTGAGTTAGGATCAGGCTTTTCACCTCAAGACTCTCTCACTTATGGATCAAATTAGGAAAATCTGGCACATTTTGGATCCTGATTTGAACTCTCTATGTCCAGATCTGGAGGCGTTGTTCTGTCTGTTAAGGAAGCAAATGTTTTTTAGTCCTTCTGTAGTTCCCCTGGGCAGATTTTAATTTGCCTTGTTAGAAGAAAGGAACTGAGGTCAAAGACTGGATCCTGTAAGGCACTGAGCTTGAGTGTCTGCTTATCTTTATGTACATTTGTAAATGTTTTGTTGAATCAGGGTAGGGTGACCAGACAGCAAGTGTGAAAAATCGGGATGGGGTGGAGGGTAATAGGAGCCTATATAAGAAAAAGACCCCAAAAATTGGACTGTCCCTATAAAGTGATTTAGGGTGACATCTGGTCACCCTAAATCAAGGCCAGAGTGCTAAGAACCTTGCAGTATCAAGCCCTATACTCTGCTCCCAGATAAATGGTCAATTCTCATTCACTTCAATGGACATTGTATGCCTCTGTTTGAGAGCAGGGTAGCACATAGTGATTCTGTGGCTTGACCTCATTGTCACAAGGAAATTTCTGCTGTTGGGAATAAGATTAGAAATCTCTCTATTCTCTCACGCAGTTGCATAGTATCTTCCATTACATGGAAATTGCTCCCCATTACATTATTTTTATGGCTTATTTTCATCTGTTCATCCACATGTTTACTGATAAACAATTACTACCTACCTACGTTAGCAATTACAATGATACTAAGAATGGTAATCCAGCTAAACAAAGCCCTAATTATTTCAAGGAAGAATGTAGAAAAGGATAAAAAAATGAGAAAACTACAGGTAGTACAGTAGTGAAGAAATAACTACTTTGAATACCATGCATATGACAGAATTAGTAACCAAAGAGTTCCAAATAGGCGAAGTCAAGGCTCGAAGGAAAAGAGTACTAAATAAATATTATTATAGCAATGCATAATATTAATGAACAGAATGAAATATTGAAACAAGTGATGCAAAGTAGAATGCCTAATAGTCTTGCAAGATAGGTGATGGAAACCCCATTGCTTGAGTCCTTTAAAATGGGAGAGACTGAAGGTTTGTAAGGTCAAATGTTACACTCATCTTCTAAGAGCAAAGAGAAAAAAATACTGAATCCAGGCCAGTGATGGCGAGAGGAGACTCAGTTCTGTTTTATGTTCTCTCTCTTCCTCCTGGCCACTCAGGAGTGCCTCTGTGCATGTTCTGTGAGTGTTGGACTCCCTGAACATGGGAGGAGTAGCACCATATGTAGGCCGATCTGTACAGCAGGATGTCCCCTTTGACTCACGGGGGTTACAGCTTCATCTTCTCAACATTAATTTATCCCAGTTTCTCCAGAATGATATAAAAAAGTCCCTGTCCTATCGCCAAAATCCATATTGCAATTTGAGAGCTGTGTGGCAGGCAGTGACCATAGCTCCTGCCAGCGGGTTCTGGGAGGCAGTGAAGATGTGCAAGGTCTTTGTGTGCATGGTCTGGGCCTCTACAAAATTTGCAGAAAGTTTCTTGGCCAGTCCCCTCTGACTTTTTTTGAGAGAAAGAGAATGGGGGAAGAGAGGGAAGTGGAAGGAGGGATGAAGACATTCCATTCTATACCAATCAAGCTACCAGTCATAAACACTGAAGTGATTTCATGTATCCTACCTAGGAATAATCCGCATAAGGGACATTTTGGCTCTTAAGAATTTATGGGTTTGCAACATGCACTTTCCCTCTCTTTTTTGAAGTGATGATATTGTTTCTTAAGGAAGAATTTTGTGTGGAATATTAATTCATTTCACAGTTCTCAAGGAGTATAATGAATAACATTAGATGGGGCTTGCATACTCAAATATATGCTTACTTCATACCATACTCAATTTGTATTAAATTACTAGTTTTCAAAACAATTTTGTTTCAGCTTGAACTGACATTTTCAGAGTCAAGGCAATTTAAATTTACCAACTTGACTGGACTTTTTAATTCAAGTGCACGTTTGAAAAGATTGAAAAAGCTGTTACAATAGCTTAACTCCAGCTCAACAATTTGAGAGCCAAGAGTAATGGAGAGTTAAAGATGTTGCTTTCTCACTCGAGGCTGCTCAAATAATCTGAGGATTAAATCTAACATTACAGAGGTGGAAATGTACAACAAAGGGGAAAAAATGCTTCCCAGCCAGTTTCGCAGACAACTGCATTTCCAGACCCATTCAGTAAAGAATAAGTCCAAGTGCCGCCAGCAGAACTCTGTGGTGGCAGGGTTTTTATAACATAATCAGGAGGGCTCATTGATCAGCAGGAATAGTACATGTATTTAAATGCTCCCCTCTGCTCGGTTGGATGGAGGGGAGCAAAACCACTGTGTTCAAATGGGAACCTTATAAAGAGATATGGGAAAGGCCAAGGCAGCTAAATTAAATGTATCCTTCCTCTCCCTAGTCCAGGAGTCAACAGCCTTCAGCCCGCGGCCCATCAGGGTAATTCATTGGCGTCTGTGAGACATTTTGTTTACGTTGACCATCCGCAGGCACAGCCCCCCACGGCTTCCAGTGGACGCCAATGGGAGCTGTGGGATGTGTTGGCCGCCACATGCCACAGCTCCAATTGGCCGGGAATGGCACACCACAGCCACTGGGAGCTGCAGGGAGACATGCCTGCAGACAGGTCAATGTAAACAAAATGTCTTGTGGCCCACGGATTACTCTGATGGGCCGCGTGTTGAAGGTTGCCAACCACTGCACTAGTCATTGTCAGACCTCCTGCACCAACTCTGTGCAGGAAGGGGCTCAGAGAAAGCCAGCCGTCAGGTCAGAAATCAGTGAATTAAAAAAATTGCTTGCAAGATTAACTGCATCTCTGCTTTCTGTGACACCCGTCTGAGGAGTCGTGTTCAGCTGCAGCCCAGGTGGCATAGCAACGAAGCCCAGTTGTCCAGTCAGTAATAAGGAGGAAAGGTGGTTTATGACTAGGGCCCCTTAGGTACTAAAGTAATTTAAATAAATAAGCAACAGAGTCCTGTGGCATCTTAAAGACTAACAAAAGTATTGAAGCATAAGCTTTCATCGGCATCCGACGAAGTGGGTATTCGCCCATGAAAGCTTATGCTTCAATACTTTTGTTAGTCTTTAAGGTGCCACAGGACTCTTTGATGCTTCTGCAGTTCTAGACTAACATGGCTACCTCTCTGATTCATAAATAAATACATTAAATAAATGATGATAAAGGAGAGGGAGAGTTCCTCTGACTTTCTGCCTCATGATCTGTGGGGTATAGGGGCCTCTGAAAATCTGCAGATCTCTAGAATTTGTTTTGAAGCCATGCTCCCTATCTTCATTGCCTATTTCTCCTAACCCATGACAAGATACATTGATGCTAATTAACCGTCATTTTGTTTTGAAGAGTTTGGGTAAATCTTCCTTTTCTATACATTTTTTATGAAAGAGGGGAACACTTTACTCTTCAGATTGTATTTATTTTCTGCATGTATATTGTTTGTCTGTTGCTTTCAATCAAGTTATTGCCTGATGATTTTTAATGTTAATTTCAACCCCAATAATGGTGATAGATGCTGATAAATAAGCCATAAGTGACTTCAGGTGAATTAGTCATTGATATACACTAAGGAAGATGGCCTTTTTTGCTTATCACAAATAATTCTAGCTCTCGTATCAAGATCAAAGCAAACATAACTGCAATGATGGAAACAACCTTAGAATAATGGAAATGTAGGGTTGGAAAAGATCTTCAGAGGTCATCTAGAGCATCCCCTTGTGCTGAGGTGGGACCAAATATACCTAGATCAGGGGTTCCCAAACTTGGCTCATGGCTTGTTTAGAGTAAGCCCCTGGCGGGCTGAGAGATGCATTGTTTACCTGAGCATCCACAGGTACGGCCACTCATAGCTTTCATTGGCCTGGAACGGCCAACCGCAGCTACTGGGAGCTGCGAGTGGCCATGCCTCCAGACGCTCAGGTAAACAGAGCATCTGACAGACCACCAGGGGCTTACCCTGAACAAGCCATGAGCCAAGTTTGCGAACCCCTGACCCAGATGATCCCTGACAGATATTTGTCTAACCTGTTCTTAAAACTCTCCATTGATGGGGATTCTGCAACCATCCTTGGTAACCTTTCCAGTACTTAACTGTACTTATACTGTAGTTAAGAAACTTTTCCTAATATTTAACCTAAATCTCCCTTTCTGCCGATTAAGCTGATTACTTCTTGTCCTTCCTTCAGTGGATGTGGAGAATAATTGATCACTGTCCTCTTTATAACATCCCTTAATGATGTATCTTATTAAAAAATGCAATAAAATAGAAAATTAAGGGATGGAGAACCCTGTCCCTTCAGCTTGTAGCTGCACAACTCTTGAAAAATAAGTGTATTCTAACAATCAAGTAGAGGAAGCTCTGCAGAATATTATAACAGCCTGTTCATCAGAAATATACTTGAAATTCAGCAGGTCTGGGAGGAATTCAGGAAATCTATTTACATTTCTTATAACTTCAATGTATGAAAGATTTGTCATATACAAAATTTTGTGCAGTGGTGAGAGTTTGTGCAGTTTAGTAGTGGATCACTTTCTTTTCCCCCTGGGAAAATAGGGAGAGACTAAACTTGGAGTTTTTCGCATGGAAATGTCTACTCATATGGCTTTTATCACTATTGTGCCTAATCAATGTATGTTCATAATACTCTTTAGAGGTAGAGAAGTATTATTATCTACATTTTCATAGAGGAGAAAGAGAGATTAAGTTCCAGATCCTCAGCTTCCTTTGGGGGAATGAGACTAGTTATCCTTCACCACACCCTTCTTGACTCCTTTGGTTCTGAATTTGTTTGATGGGTCCAATGTAACTGTGAAACTTGACCTTTCCCATACTGTGCTGTGATGCCTAAGGAAAGGCAGCATAATGGTTAGGAGTAAACAGTGTGGCAGGGTGTTGGCCAGGAACTGCTGACCCAGCCCTGCTACCCCTTTAAGACAGAAAAGCCTCTGCAAGCCTTCCCTGCTAGGGAAGGCTAATCAGCCACCTGGGCGTAGCCCTGGGCTGCAGAGGGCGAATGGCAGCCACCTGGCGGCCTCCCAGGCAGGTTATAAAGCCTGGCAGACAGGAAGACAGGGAGAGGGAGAGAGGAGAGAAGGGGGCGGGGGCAGGGGCAGGGGCAGGGGCAGGGGCATTGAGACTCTAGATCCCTGTGAGCCAGGAAGGGGGCTTGTCTTCCTGAGCAGTGAACTGTCTCCCTGAGCAGAGTACTGAGCTAAACTTGTGTTAGAGCTGTACATAGGTGGTGGGGGTTTGCACTGTGAATAAAAGGACACTGGTGAAGCCACTGGTGAAGGAGTCTCCTGCCTATTTGTGACGTGGGCGGACAGCGAACTGCCTACAACAGGTAATCTTTGACTGTGGGAATGTCACAGGCTTTGGTTAAATAGCATATGATACACAATCTTGTGTGATCTAAAATCAAAACCATATTTCAGGAAATAGGTGGGAAGGCTGCAATTCCATTTGAAATTCAGTATTAAAAGAAAAATAATGTGTGCCAGAGACTATGATCCAGCAAATCTCTGGACTCCAAATCTGCCCCGAGATGAGCAGGGAGGGCCAAGAATTGACTGTAAACAAAGAGCGGCAATTTCAATTAAAATGTATTTGTTTATTAAAATGTTGTTTTAAAGAATACTGGTCAAGTTTTTTATCTAGAGGCATCTTCTCTGTTTATTTTTATGTGAATTTAGTGCTTATACAAAGTGAGCATGGATGGATAGCCTGTAGATGCTAGTCATCTATTTACTGGAAAGGCAGTATATGTAAACTTCTCTACCAATGCTCGGCCAATGTGCAACAACCCTAATATATAAGGGCTATTGCTGTGGGTGAGACAGTAATTCATTCTCTGTGCTCATTCAAAACTTGACATTTCTGCCCAGACTGACAAAAAATATTTTAGTTGTTGCTGGTGCTTTTTTGTGATTCGGAGACCTACCAACCTGGAAGTAGGCACATTCATTCATCTGACAATAACTTCAAATACTGCTTGAGCTCAGGAACAGGGCCGGTGACAGGGGGGTACTACGGGTACAGCTGTACCGGGCCCCGGACTTAAGGGAGGCCCCCTTAAGTCCAGGGCCCAGTACACAGCTGTACCCGTAGTCGTCCCCCCTTGTCGCCGGGCCTGGGCGGGTCCCGTCACCCAGCCAGGCAGGGAGAGAGGCGGGATCCGGAGGGGGGAAGGGAACACCCCGGCTGGACGCGAAGAGCAGAACCATAGAGCGTGGACTCCGCGGAGGGCTAGACAGGCACATTCTCAGTCCCTTCCACCCACCTCGTCTCGGTGCTCACTGGCAGTAGGGCATGCGTGGCGTTCTGATTGGCCCGGAGGGCAGCGGCTCCAGACCCAGAGACGCAGACCCGGGCCACGGGGCTGCCAGAGTCGAGTGTGGGGAAGAGCTCACCCTGCTCGGCCACTGGCTGGCCAGGAGCCAGAGGCCGCGAGGTAGGCGCCTCTCCCCGTCCCCAGCCGCTCTGCCCCCCGAAATCTGTATCACCTCCCCACGTCTCAGAGCCTCCTCTCCGTTACCCCCCTCCTCACCCAGAGCCCCCTCCCCATCCATCCCCTTCTCCCTCCTCACTGAGACCCCCCTCATCCATCTACCCCATCCCCCTTCTCACCTAGAGCCCCCTCCCCATCCATCCCCCTTCTCCCTCCACACCCAGAGACCCCCTCATCCATCTACCCCATCCCCCTTCTCACCTAGAGCCCCCTCCCCATCCATCCCCTTCTCCCTCCACACCCAGAGACCCCCTCATCCATCTATCCCCATCCCCCTTCTCACCTAGAGCCCCCTCCCCATCCATCCCCCTTCTCCCTCCTCACCCAGAGCCCCCTCCCCATCTAATTCCCATCCATCCCCCTCTCCCGCCTCAGGAGCGATCGGAGAGTGAGCACCACTCCGCAGGGGCGGGGGCCAGCGAGCGGGGCTGGGGAGACCCGGGGCCGGGACTTGGCAGTTAGAGATGGGGGGAGGCTGGGTGGGGGTAAAGGAAGATCACCCCCAACAGCGGGGTGGGCCAGGCAGGGATGGGTGGGGAGGGGAGGAGGTTAGGCTGGGGGAGGAGATTAGGTTGAGTGGGCTGGGTCAGGTGGGGGGGAAGGAGAATAGGCTGAGGGGGGGGAGGTGGGCCAAGCAGGGGTGGTGTGCTATAGGCTGCCCACACACGCCGCGCGCCTCACACCACCGTGCTACCGCCGACCATGCCTGATACCCCTGTGACACGACACCCCCACTATGCCCGACTTTGCCTCTGTAAAAGTGAGAAGACTCATATAGTGTTTTTAAAAAAATATTTATGTTCATCATTAACAATAAACAATTTAACTAATGATTCATTATTTTAATTACCTACCAATAATACCTGTCTAGCTATGTTCAGAGGCGTACTATATAGGTACATAGTTACTATTAGGCAGGCCCGGCGACAAGGGGGGACTACGGGTACAGCTGTACCAGGCCCCAGACTTAAGGGGGTGCATCGCTCCATCTTCCCCTCCCAGCGAGTCACGTCCGGAGCAGCAGGACCCAGCGGGTGACCCACGTAGGCCCGGGCGGGGCAGGGTGCGGGCAGCGGGAGACCGGCCGGGGGGAGGGGCACAAACGATCAGAGTACAGGGCCCCAAAATTTCTGTCGCGGGCCCTGCTCAGGAATATACCAGAATTGTACAAAAGTGGGATAGGGAGTATGGAAATGGTTGTCCAGAATTGTGGGTTGAGGTATAACGCATAGATATCAAGGCGAGAAGGGACCATTATGATCATCTTGTCTGATCTCCAGCAGAACACATTGCACGGGATTTCCCTGAATTAATTCCTGCTTTAGGTCCGATAGCTATAGCTCAACTCAGCATATCTTTTAGAAAAACATCCAATCTTGATTTTAAAATTTCCAGTGATAGAGAATCCACGCTAATCAATTGGTAAATTGTTCCAATGTCTAATTATCCTCACAGTTACAACATTGTATCCTATTTCTAGACTGAATTTGTCTAAAATGTCAATTCTCAGATTATGGAGTCTTCTTTCCTAAGGGCAAATAAGTACTGGCACAGAATGATAATAAAAAAATGGATAAAATAGCTCCTCAGTTTAGGATTGAAGCACAAAGAAGAGAGTCTGGGCCACAACTACCACTAGGTGGAATATCAATATATTAGGATATCTTTTTTTTTTCTCTTTTAAACTGATGAAAAAGTAGTATAGAGCTGTTGGTTTAACTCTCACAAGAGGTGTACAGCTGGCATTTCCCCCAGGGGATTCACATAGGTCAAAAATTAACAGTAGAGGTTTTGGGGAGTTATTGGCTCAACCTCATAAACAGTTTCCATGTATATTAGATTTTATTTCAAAATTGCACAAGGGTTTAAAAAATTGCCTGGAAGCTTTTTTATGGTCCCAGATTCTGCAACCATTACTCACATTGAGTAGTACCTTACTTTGCAAGAAGCCCTTCTAGGACTGCTCAACATGTTAGAATTTGGGTTTACATGAGGGTTTAACATAATGAGCTTACTTATATGAAAACTACCTCCACCTTGGTCACACTGAATTTTACAATATGTTAACTACCACTCAATAAAAACCCACCTTTTCGTCCTAGTGAAGACAAGGCCCGTATGGGTGCTTGTGTGGGAGGAACTCAAACAGAGGCAAAGAAGGCTTGTTTCCAAGCCTTAAGAATGTTATGTATCCCTTGCTTAATAGTGTCCATATGATGTGTTTCGTGATAATAGTATTATTGTTACATCAGATAACAAAATGTGCCTCAAGTTTACATCACTCTAAGCCTATGTTGTCTGTTAAAACCAGGTATGTACTTTGGGAAGGTTACCTAGCTACTAATTGCATGTAGGAAGTGACCCAGGCAAGGTATTTAGTTTTAACTTGTGTGGCTGCAGCTTACTCAGCAAATTACTCTGCATCTCACTAACATTTGAAACTACTGAAAGTCTCCTTTCATCACACAAACAAATGATTTTTGAACTTTTTTTTGCAATGTAATTGGGCACAGGGATGTTTTTCTTTAACATTTGCCATGTTGAGCTTGTTTGTCTACCTTTTTTTCCCCCTGTAAGGTTATTTTGGAGTAGCTAATTTAGAGAGCACAGCAAAATTCACCTACTTCTTCATTTTTTCCCCCCCTAAGAGGACATAAAGTAGGAAGAAACACTGAGTAATAAATTACTTGGTAAATAGTTCCACTGAAAACAACATTATTACTGAGGAAAATAGAAAGAAGCATTGACTTTGGCAAGTCAAGTATAAAAGTATAATTTGGCAGGCCAAAAAAGAATCTGAAGAGCAACTAGCCAAAGAGTCTAACTCTAACAGCATTTTTTTTCAAGTACATCAGAAGCCAAACAATCAGTGGTAGCACTAGATGATTGAAGTGCTAAAGGATCACTAAGACAGAGTAATTTTGGAGAAGGTTTCTTTGCCTCAGTCTTCACTGCAGAGGACGTGAGGGAGGTTTCCACACCTGAGCCATTCTTTTGAGGTGTAAAATCATAGGACTGAAGGGACCTGTAAAGGGCATCTAGTCCAGTCCCCTGCACTCATGGTACGACTAAGTATTATCTAGACGAGGGATTCTCAAACTTCATTGCACCATGACCCCCTTTTGATAACAAAAATTACTACACGACCTCAGGATGGGGGACCAAAATCCAAGCCTGCCTGAATCTCAACACCCCCGGTGGGGGAACCAAAGCCAGAGCCCCGCCGCCCCAGGCAGGGGGAAGAGGGAAAGCCAAAGTCCAAGGGCTTCAGTCCCAGGAGTGGGGTGTGGGGAGGAGATTTGAGAGGTGTTACAAGGGGGTTCCAATTTACCCCAACCCATGGTTTTGGGGGATTAAATTGGAGATGGCAGCGTTATTCCAAGTCCAAACTGGAGAAGTTTGGGTTCTGTGGAAAAGTTTTAACCTAAACTGGTAAAATAAGCTTGGGGGGTTATTTCTTCTTTCATGCAGGGTCCCCACATCTTTACCCTAGAGTTCAGAGTGGGGAGGTACACCCTGGCAGTGTTAAAAAAAAGAATTAAATGAGTTCATGGAGGGTAGGTCCGTCAATGGCTATTATCCAAGACAATCAGGGATGCAACCTTATGCTCTGGATGTCCCTAGCCTATGACAGCCAGAAGCTGGTCATGGATGACAAGGGATGGATCACTCAGTGATTGCCAGTTTTGTTCATTCCCTCTGAAGATCTGGCACTTGCCACTGTCACAGGACAGGATACTGGGCTAGATGGACCATTGATCTGAGCAGTATGGACATTCTTGTGTTTGTATGGAGTAACATACTAGTCAGTATGAGTAAGAGTAGACAATTGTGCAACCACTATTTACACTGATGAGCACACAAGTAGTTCCAGTGAGTCTTAAAGGTTGTGCAGTTCAGCCACTACTACTTAATGCCCAAAATATGCAAATTAAAACACATAATTCCAAAAAAAATCAATGAATTTTGTTGGGTTTTTCTGTTCTGAGTATAGCATAGACTGTTCTTTTTGTAAAGAGTGGGAACCTTACCTCAGTCTTTCAAAGCCCCTATCTACCTTCAGGAAAGGATTACTTCAGGCAGGTAACCTCTAAAATGAAGTCACTTGGATTTTATTCACCTTTGTAAACCTTTGTGAACCACTGAGCCTCTCAAGTGGATAAGCATTTCTATTAAGGTGATTTTTGATCTGTTCTATTAGTACAAATTCTATACTCTTCTGACTTATAGTAAACCACACCATCAAAAGTATATAGCTGTAAACCTCCAGAAGTTAGTGCTTGGTGAATTCTGGCTCCCGATTCTAGTAAAGCAAATAATATAGCAGTGTTCTTCTGTATGATAGTAACAAAATGCCATTTCACACACGTGTTCCAGGCCAGCCGAAAGTCCTGGAGAGCAGGAGAATTATAATTCTGTTTTGGTGATACCTTGGTTCTGCTCAGCTATTACCAACGGGGAGAAAAAAATCCTTTTCAAAAATTACATAACACTTCTGAAGCTTTCCATTTTCTGAGTGGATGGGCATGGTAGGTACGCAGAGAGAGGAAGGTGAATACCATTGATCACACCATGAAATTGTAGTGGGTGATTTTCATTTTATATTATTTTAATTTTTTACATTTGTTTTGCTTCATAACTCAGTGACTGCATTTGTCATAATGGGCTTATTTGCATTATAAACAAAGGGCCTTCCTCTCTTAAACTTTTTGAATTTGTTTACTTGTCTGTGCAATACTTATCATGAACCAGATACTTCATATTTTTATTCACATTTACAACAGAAATATTCAAGTGTTAGTCATATAATTGGCTCTTCATATTAAACATTCTTGTGTGTGCATGTATAATACAGTTATGTTCCACATTTCTGATACCAGTCACAGGATGATCAGAGTTTTCAAGTATGAAATATTTTAGACCTGTTTGATTGTTTTATTCTAAAGGTTTAGTAGTTTATTCTAGTGGTGGGCAACCTGCGGCTCATACGCCTCATGTAGCCCATCAGGGTAATCTGATTACCGTGAGGCGTTTTGCTGACGTTGACTGTCTGCAGGCACGGCCCCCTGCACCTCCCAGTGGCCGTGGTTCCCACTGCTTCTCACAGCTCCCATTGGCCGGGAACAGAGAACCGTGGCCATTGGGACCTGCACGGGGCTGTGCCTGCGGATGGTCGATGTTAGCAAAATGTCTCACGGCCCATAATCATATTACCCTGATGGGTCACAGGTGGCCCAAACCCATCACTGGTTTATACCCATTTGTTATGTGAAGTGTAGTATTATAAGTAATCAAAGACACATGTACGTTCCAAACGGATATAGTACAGTGGAACCCCGCAATACCGCGCCCCGCTATGGCGCAAATCCGCTTATAACGTGGGGCGCATGGGGCTCCCGATGGCGGCGGTGTGCGGCACTTTGATGTCATGCGACCCCGCAATACTGCATTTACCGTGATTGGGTATTGTATGTGTAAATCAACAATATGCTGTGGATTATATCCTCAGCTGGTATTAACTGCTGTAGTGCCATTGAAACTGATGGAACTATGCTGATTCACACCAATTAAGGATATGACCCATAGATGCATCTACTTTGGGCCAGTGCGTGTTTCTACTTGAAATAGTCATCCAGCTCTAATATGTAGGTAGCTCACGATGACCCATAAAAATAATGTGCAGTGCACTAATTGCTTATTATTAAATACTTGTAATAATAATTGCCATCTAATGGCAAGTGTAATTAAATGAAAGATGACAGGACCTCTCCAGCTTCTATTGCTATACTGGTTTGACATGATTAGCAGAGCTGGTCCTAAACACCTGAGAACACTGAATTTACATGTTGCACGCCTTCCAGGTACCTCCTAGACAGACTAAAAATTAGGGCTCAGAACAGTTATAATAAAATATTTTCAGTTTGAAGAATATGCCAAGGTAGGGAGCAGTGGAACAGGTAGAGAATTGTAGGAGTTTCGGGAGCCAAAATAAGTTTCAGAAACAGCTGTTAACCTGGGTGATTCTTGCATTTTTAGGAAACCAGATTGATGAAAATTGATCTGTTTGGGAATTTAAAAGTTGATTCCTCATTCTCAGCTCTGTCTTAACTTCTTAACTTAACTTAACTTAACGGCTATTATAATTACCTCTTCTAACTGAACTTGTTTTGATACCACTATTCCCCATCACTATTGGCACCACTGTGTCAGTGTTTTAAAATGTGCCATTACATTCAGTCTTTATTGGAAAACTATATATTAGTCTTCTGTGACTTGCTTCTGCTAGAATTGCTGCAGGCTGATAAAACCTTTCAGCTATTCCCAGAAATTAGAAAATGCTGCACCTCTGCAATTGGCTCCTGCCATTAATTTTCATAAGTTATGGGACAGTTCACTTCTCTCTGTGTCTTTTTCTTAATGTTACCCCTAGCTCCCTTATTAAGTTTCACAGTTTAATTCAGTTTTTTTAGTCTAGTATTGATTCTTTGATATGTAGATCTCCCTAAAATATGTTTTAAAAATATGCAAAATTTATAGTTTTAGATCACTGTCTGCAGTATATATTTCACTAAATCGCTGAAAAAATAAAAATTATAGTGAAGAGATATAAAAAGTGAAATGAGCTAGATTTAGAAATGCTAAAATATGTAATTTAATAGTACAATTCTGTTT
Organism: Sternotherus odoratus; assembly: GCA_032164245.1. Lineage (NCBI taxonomy): Eukaryota > Metazoa > Chordata > Testudines > Kinosternidae > Sternotherus > Sternotherus odoratus. The sequence continues at coordinate 240,877,789 of JAVMKO010000001.1, forward strand.
TGGACACAGTAGCTCAGGGATCGGCAACTTTGGCATGCGCCCCCTCACCCGCTGTCCCAGGGTAAGCACCCTTGGCAGGCCCAGCAGGTTTGTTTACCTGCCAAATCCACAGGTTTGGCCGTTTGCTGCTCCGGTCCAATAGGAGCCATTTAGAGGAGAATGATTCACTTCTTCATGGTTTAGTACTGCCACCGTTGTCGATTCTAAATCTGATCCTTCTGCCAGGTGGAGCTGGCAGCAACCAGGACCAGGTTCAATGTCTAGGGGGTCCTTTTCAACAATACAATACAAAACTAGCTTGAACCTCCGCCCAGTAACCTGGGAAAATTACACACCACCCCTAAAGTATTGAAGCATAAGCTTTCGTGGGCTAATACCCACTTCGTATCCGACGAAGTGGGTATTAGCCCATGAAAGCTTATGCTTCAATACTTTAGTTAGTCTTTAAGGTGCCACAAGACTCTCTGTTACTTCTGCTATTCCAGACTAACACGGCTACCTCTCTGATTCTTGACACCAACCCTAGTTGCCTCTGAGAGACACTTCCCCACTTGCAAGCATAGAGTCTGAGTGTAAAAAAGAGCTGTTAACTTTTAAAAGATAGAAGTCACTTGACATTAATTGGGGAAAATGCCACAAGCAGGATTTATAATCATAAAACGGTGAACAGGATACCAACCCCAGAGTGCATGGGGCAGAATCTTCTGCCTCATGTTCTTGAGTTTTACAACCGACAGTTCCTTTTCTGTATCTCTCTCTGCTCCCTCACCATACCCCACTCACAGTGGTTGTCTTTGGTCAATGACGACCCAGTGTTCCGAGGTGCATCTGTGAGTGTTCACCTCCCAGGGAAAAGGCACCTGGCTTGCTCCACCATCTGACCACTTGTTCTGGCTGGTCCCCCTGCCAGTCGTAGTTCCTCTCCAGTGGCCACCTTTCCAGCCAATGTTCCTCGCAACCTGGCTACTGTGCCAGTTGCTATTCTTTGCTTCCTGGCTGCTCCGCCAACCCTGGTACCTCTCTACTGACCGCCCTGTCAGCAACAGTTCCTCGGTACTGGCCACCTTGACAGCTGCTGTTGCTCTCCGCTGGCTGCCCTGCCAGCCGCTGATTCTGCTCCACACCTCATCAGCCATGATTCCACTTGCCAGTCACCTTCTGCCACCTCTCTTTCTGCTTTGACCTCTGCAGATGGCACACAGCTCTTAGACATTTTCAGTCCTAAGGCTGGGCAGAGACGCTGTCCCACAACAAGTGTTTGTCAGTTCTTTTGAGCATTTAAAATAACAAAAGCTATTTCTGAGCAGTGGGAAGGAATGGGTTAAACCAGACCCGGGACCCTTAGGGAAAGTCCACACCCCTTGTCTGGGATACCTGTCTCCACCTCCTCTCCCCTCACAAGGCTCTGGGATTTGAGCCTCTGATTTATTTAGACTCTTTCAGTTGACCTCCTCATTTGGGACAGGTTAAGCACAGTTCTGCACCCCTTTACTCAGACAATAAAGACAACAACATTGATGACAACATTTTTGTACCCCTGCATTTGGTACTAAAGTGATTTGTAACCCAATACCAGCCAAAGTTGATCACTTGGAGCTACACAGCTCCTGTTTGCTATATACTGAGCAGGTATGTTCATGTAAACACAACTTGCTCCTGAAGTCTGTCTTCCTCCCCAACTGGCTGCGAGGGGAGACTTCATTCAGACCTTGCTTACATAAATGGGAAGCAAACTGATGATTTTCAAGAACTGGAGGCTCCACTACTAGTCCTTAATTATTTTTAGCCATAGCAATCAAATAGAGAGCATTGCTTTAGTTTCATACTGACTCTAGTCTAAATAGAACTTGTTATATTTTAATGGACAGTAGTAAGCACTGTATAGTATTAGCAGAAGATTAACACATTGGGTGGCTGGTGGGATTTTTGTTTTTATTTAGCTACGCTGTCTTTAGCACAATTTAAATTAGAGAGTTCTTAATTGATCCATTCTTTTTCATTACGATGCTCTAACAAATACAGTTGTTCTAGTATATGCAAGCTGTGTAGCATCTTAGAGAAGGTCATGTGCGTGTTGATCACCTACACTACAAGATAGTATCATACTTTTTGAATGTCACAGTTCATCTTTGATATAGCAATGCAAACTGTCTTTGATTACTTCCCAGATAAGATCAAAGCTTTGTCCTGTTCTTCTGCTGATGTAGCTTTCTTGTGTTCTACTGAATTTTCAATTAAATTAAGGTAAGTGTAGAGCATTTATTCATTGTCCTTTGCCTCCTCTTAAAGGAAAAATGAAAAAAAGGGAAATGGAGACTAGGCAATAGAAATCATCAGATTGTCAAGAATAAACAGAGAGACCAGAATCTTTGCAAAGGGTTTGAGGAAGACAAACAAGGAATTTGCTTTGAGGATTAAACAATAACTTAGTTCAAAGCTGATTTCTCAAGCAATGATTCACTCCAGTTGGGAGGTCTCTGAAGGGCTTACTGGGTTGCCACAAGGAAATTAAAAAAACTAGTTGTCATAAGTGTAAAGTGCTGGAGATGGTTAATGTTACCTGAGAACAAGTGACGTAAGAGCTTCCCTGCCATGAGGGAGGGAGGGGGTTTTTCAGTTCAAGTTTGGCTTGCCATGTAGCTGGCAAGGGTCCCGGAGCATCTCTGGCTTATGAGAATGACTCCACTTTCCTTCTTATACTTCTAATTGGCTGACTGTGAGTGATATTTTGATTTTCCATAAAGTCTGTACATATTTGGGGTGTCTCTGTCCTTTTCAGAGGGGGAATTAGGGAACTCTAAATTGTAAGTTGTACTGTAGCCTATGTTCTAATCTCTTTTCTTTATTAAATCTTGTTAGTTATAAAAAGTGTTTGCTTTATTTCCCTTAAGGTTTTCTCTGCTTCCAGTCTGGGAAGAGAGGAGGGAGGGGAATAGGTAAAAGGATCAGCTCAGGGTAGAAGCTGAGACCGGAGTTCTGTGTTGTCTGCCCAAGGCTATCAGAGGGAAGTGATACAGCAAGAGTACCCTTATCTCTCAGGGAGAGAGAGAGAACGGGAGGGTTTTGGGGAGTCTGAGTACCCCACTCCAGGGCCTTGGAGATCTACTTAGATGGTGGCAGCCGTAGATCCCCAAGTTCCCAGCTGGTAAAGTGTGGGAGTCTGGGGGTGTAGAAAACTAACTTAAGCTGGGGAGCAGTTTAAGTTAGTGGTCTGGCAATAAAGAGTCCTTTTCTCTGTACTCAAGAGCACAGAGACTGGGTAGCACACTCTAACACTAGTCTATCCATACAGTGTCATATTCCTGCTCCCATGCACCATTAAGTGAGAAGAAGTTATTTGCACTAATAGGGTTAACGAACCTTGAGACTGTATTAGCAGAGTAGCTTTTTTTCAGTTCCTTTGTAGCAATCCAGTAGCGACCATGGAGGTGACTCTCAGTGACTCAGCATTAATGCCAGCCTGGGTTTCCATCTGGAAGTCTACAGAGAGAGCAGAGGATGGTATTGCAGAAACTGGCTGGTCCCTGGCTACAGTCCCAAAATACTGTGGCTCCAATTCTCCTTAGAGCCTCAGCAGAAAGCCTCTGGGAGCGGGGAGTAGAAAAAGAAGAATGCCAAGGGGTTGAAGCTCCCACTCCTCTGGCCCAGGAGAGAGCTAGTGGATTTCATAATCAGACGGGAAGGGAAAGTCTTTACTCAGTAAAAACTGGGCATAATTTTTACTCGGACCTTTCTCAATTAATGCTGTGATTGAATGTAATGGGAATTTTAGCAACTCTGCTTCCTCTGTGTTGTATGAAGGGACATGGTTTGACACCACTGGAAGCAAAATGTCATAAATTAATATATATGTTCACCCCAGGAAATGTATTGAGACTAAATACACAGAAAATAATTGATTTAAAAGAAGCTTGTGCAAATAACCTCCCCTCCACCAAACAAAAGCATATTTCAAAATGTATATTTTTAAACAGGTAAAACCCAGATAGGTATGTTACCAGCTTCCTTGATCTCTGCTAGATTAACACACATTATTATTTTGCTTTAACCCACAGAAGACTCTGACCATCATATTTAATTTTATCAAGGTCAGCTAATTGGTATAAAATATTTTTGTGCTCCTTGTAATTCTACAATTATTACAATAGTGTTTTTAATGTTACCCAATGAAATATAAAATTGAGCAATTTTTCATAAGTAAAGAAATAAAAATGCCATTGTTCTCCATCTCTGAAAGAATCTATAAAATAAACAAATAATATAATTAAATATAGATCAGGACTGTTAAATGATGAATAGCTGAGTGTCACTACATTGTTGATGGGTATTGTATAAAATCAGGTTGCATCAGTTTATGGATACTTTCATCAATAAGGAACGTTCACTGCTGGCTAACAACACATATCAGTTCTTGCTCATTTCAGATGCTTTTATGCATATGCAATATGGTTCTTTTTCCTCCCTGATCTGCACAGAGACTAAATGATGAGAAGTTAGTTAACATCACACTTAACTACCTTTCCAGCAGAGTATGTTCTTTAGGACTTGTATTTGCTGACAAGGACACAAGCAAACGTTGTGAAGGTTAAGCAGTGAAATTAAACAAAAATAATCCTCCTACATATTCTTCCAAGGACACTTCCAGAAAATTAGCAGCAAAGTTGGGAGTCAGTCCTCCAATGGAAAGGAATTTTTCTGGTTTGTTTTTTGTTTAAAAAAAGAGTATAGAGAAAATCTATTTACTCTCCCCAAACATGTCCATGTCTTTTACTGGAAGCCTGCACATTGCAATTACTTTCCATTATTGAACAATGCTAGCAAATTGGTTTCCATAAAAAGATCTAGTATTAATCTACATATATGTTGGGTAGAGGCATATCTTCCAGTGAGCATTGAACAGAAAAAAAAAAGCCATTTTGTCACATCAATTTATGACAGTGAAATACAGGGTCATGGGATAAAAATGCCAGTGACCCATGCAGTAGTCATGCTTTCAGTCTCCTAATGTTTTAAAAGAATAAAGCAATAACTTCAACAGTAATGTGATGGTATGAAGGTTCAATTTGAGAGTCTTTTGATCTAGTACAACAGCACTGAGTATATCCTGAGGGAAATGAATACCTGGCTTCTGTAATTTGGCCCCGGTTAATAAAAGGATTTAAGTGGTGAATTCCTGTCTTAAAAAAAAATTATGTAAAGGGAAGAAAAAGGAGTAATATAAATGCAGCACTTGTTCTTTATCATTATAAATGTCATTGCTGCCTAATAGATCATATATATACCTGTATACCTGGTGCATTCCTATTTGGAGAATCTGGGGTCAATGGAACTTCAAAGATAACCACCCTGCTGGGATGGATTTACGTTATGCCCTGCATGACAACTGACATGGGCTTTGGTTAATTTAGGGGGAGAAAACGATTTCCACAGTCAATGGCAGCCACCCCCCAAGTGTATAAATGCAGAGGCTATTAGTATAAATGCTTCAACCTAAATTCAGCTGCAGCAGGACCAGTTGGAAATCTGTGAGTGGGGAAATGTTGGTTCATGGGTTATTTGTGGTTTAAGTTTAGATGTTTTTTAGAGCTGGTGCTTTTGCAAAATTCTGCATTGATGCATCATTCTTATTTTAAACCATTTTTTCCTGCCAGTTGTCACCTGTACATTGCATAACTATTAGCTTGTGAAAAAAAATTCAGGTACTCTCAAAAACAGTTTTACCTTAATTTTTGAAAACTTTAAAAAAAAAAGAGAATTATAATGTTCACTCAGGATAAAGATGCTTTTGTAACTAATTTGTGGCCAAACATTGTTTAGAGTAAGAAAAGCATACTCTTTTTGAGGGCAGTTATAGAATAACTTACATTTTCACAGGTATTAGAATGAATTTTCTCTGAACATCTCTGATAGTAATGAGTTTTATTTGAAATAAATGCACAGTTCTCTTCAAGAGAATTCTATGACTGAGCTACAACACTTAGCTACCACACTACCTGGTGGATCAATGCGTAGAGATCGATCTATTGGGGATTGATTTATTGCGTCTTGTCGGGGCGCGATAAATTGATCCCCAAAGGCACTCCTGTCAACTCCAGAGCTCCAGCTCGCCAAAAGGCACAAGGCAGAGTCGACGGGGGAGCCCACTGTTGACCGCTGCCGCTGTGAGGATGGCAGGTTAGTTGACCTAAGATGCGTCAATTTCAGTTACAGTATTCACATAGCTGAAGTTGCGTATCTTAGGTCGACCCTCCCCGCTAGTGTAGACCAGGCCTTAGTGTATGTGGGGGATACTGGAGATAGAAAATACATTTATTATCATATTTTTCAAATAGTAATTATCTTTCCCTCGATTCAAATAAGCGCCATAGTATTATTCATTAAACCTTTTCTCATCGACAATCCTATCACAGTTAACAGGGCTTTCAGATAAATTGAAATTTTTGTTGTAGTACTATTTTAGATCATCACGACATCATCAAGAGAGGGAAATGAAAATTAATATTACAGTGATGCCCCTGACACCATCAGATTATCTTACTTTACTTGTATTAAGAAAAAATGGGATTTAAAAAAAACAGAGGATTTGCAAGAGAAACAAATGCAATAAATGGTATATAAGTGTGTTTGTCAACACTACTAAGCATTTACTTGGTGTAGTACACAGAAGATGAATGTGACGGCAGTCGCTAGGAGGCGCAATTACGCTTCCAAGTCGTCTCCAGGGTAACGCATAATTAAGGTTATCAGCCTGGGAATGGCCTTGAGTTCCTGTTATCTCATGTGTGTGTGTCTGAGAAGACTTTCTGCAGCTGGGAAGCTGTTTACCTACCCTGAGTGAATCTCGGCTTGTGTGAAACCAAACAGGTAAACTGAAGCAGGATTGCAAAACATGTGATTAGCTAATCATGAGTTATGTATGAGATGTAAATGTGCATGAGTATTTCTGTGACAGGTTGCCCTTGTGTATCCGGCTTCCTCCCTGGGCATTGCTCCGATGTGCCAGGTCTCCCATCTGTGGCCGCACTGACTGGGGCCCCCAGCGCAGGTGTGCCGCTACCTTCAATAAACTCACTTCGAGCTACTGTGTGTGAGCATCATTTCTACGGGACACTTAGGGTACCCTGCAACACTTGGGTTTGCAGAATCTTATTGAAAAATCCAAGTAATGATGAATAGAATTGCATTTACTATAAACTTGAAGAGAAATAGAAAAAGCACAGCTGAAAGAGTAACAAGACAAGATTAAAAATAGAGGTATGGGGAGATGAGAGGATGATCTCTACAACAGAAAGAGAAAAGAACTACAAAGGTCATCTTGAGTGACACTCATTTAAAAGCAGTTTCCCTTATTGCAGTTGCTATCTTAAAAAATGCTTGCTAATGTATGGAAGATTTGATAGTTATGTTTAAATGTGTCTTTTCCACTTATTCTAGATAGGAATAAAATAATTTTCCTTAACTACTGATCCAAGGGGATCATCTAATCGGATATTAGTTGGATCGTTTTATTTTGCTACTGATTTTACCATCAGCTAAATCATGCCTGCAGCCAATCCAGCTGGATCATAATTTGTTTGTACTAAGTAAACCACATCTCTAGCTGGTGATACCCATATGGTTATTTAAATGGCCTTATTGTGGTTTGAAAAGCATTCTTGATGGCTAATCACTTCAGATGCTATACCTCCAAGTCTGTGTATGTGGACAGGTGTGTGTACACATAATGCTCTTTCTGAGTTTAATATCAGGCTGTTAGTAGTATCTTGTATTCCTTCTTTTTTCTTTGGAAAAAAAAAGTATTGCACATTTGTTACCGGAGAGAAGTTGGTAATATTGGACTTATATGTGTGCTTTATATCTGGGGGCCTTTTCTTAGGGTACTGGAGCTGCTTCACCTGAAGCGACAATTATGTTGGTGTTGGAAGGAAGATGAAAAAGTTCCTTTTATAAATTTGGTTCTTTCATATAACAAATATGCTGAAAATGGCCTAGATCTAAGCTTATGGAGGAATGCATTAGTCATGTTCCATATCTTTTCCAATTGCGCATCTTTTGCACAAATTCAATGTAATGTTGATGTCTTTGTGATCTTTTGTGATTAAGTACAGCAACGGAGCTACTCCTTTTGTTCTGAATTTATGCCTGAGCTCAGAAAGATGAGAGGTTGTACATGTGTCCACTCCACTGCACAGCCCCTAGGAAACTTGCAGGAAAGTGGAGATACTAGAACTTCGAGTAAATCAAAAGTCAGAAAACAAGATTAACCTTTTGTGACCGCTGAGCCTGAAGGGACCAGACTGCACAAGAGGCGAACCTATTATAATTGAAATAATGGCATTACATACTGTACAATGTGGGCCAAATGAATGGCCATTCATTGGAAATACACTATATTCTAGAATTCTGAAGAGGTTAAGGAGTGAGTTATCCATAGGTAAAATGTTGCAGTGAATATGTGCATCTGGCAATTTGAGTCGTTCAGCTATAGCACAAGGGAGATTTCAGAGTTTTCAGGAATGAATTCAGCTTGCTACATTTTACTCTGTTATGTGTGTAATAGAATGCAAACTCCACCTGTTATCTTCTGAGTGTCAGTACACAAGCCAGAGATACAGTTATTATACGGCATATGTCTCTGTTACCGGTCTAAAACATCTACTCTGTGTTCTGCAACAAATGGAGTCAGAGCACGCTGGGCAGGCTCATCACTGAGACATGGTCATAGCATAGTTGAGTTGTTAATTTATTTATTTATTTGTATCACTTGTGTTTTAGAATTCAAACTTATCAGTTCTCTGTCAATGAGCTCAGACCCCAGGGAGCTGGCACTGCTGCTAAAACAAATCCATCTGCTTATCGGAGTTGACAACGCTACAATGGAACTGAGGATGAATCCTCATTTTTCCCTAGTTTTTGTCCATTGCATTAGGATCTTGTGCTGAAAACATGGAAATTTGCGAGCACAAATAAACAAACAAACAAACAAAAGAACAAAAACAGGTGTGTTTTTTCTTTTCTTTTCAAGAAACCAGGCTCTATTTAGTCTCATTTTGGATGCAATCCTTTAGCACAAGTTAATATAAACGGAACTTATTTTTGTTTATCATCTGATAGGTAATCAACACTTAAATATGATAGACTATTAAGTGTATCTTATTAAAGAACTCAACATTACTTGCTGATATTAACTTGTATTTTATAGCCCTACCTAAAAATATAAAACCATGACTTTTTTGCTCTCTCTCTCTCTCTCCTTTAACAAGAGCTAGCATCCTCTAATTACTTCTTTAGTTTTAAAGTATCCTCTCCCCATTTCTGCCATCCTTGTTCATTCTGCCTGCTTGTGGTTCCACAGAACCTTGCATGGCAAAATAATCACTAGATATAGGACTCTCTTCCAAATCTCATCAGTGATGCTCCTGAAGGGCACACTGAAGTATGACACAACATGCTTTCTCTTTTCTTGAATTTGCACAAGTGTATATAACTGCAAAAATTGTCAGGTAGTGGTGAATCTTAGTTTCTATGAAAGGAAGAGTGAAATGTTGCTTCTAGTAATGTCTATCTCAGGGCTGGTCTATACAGAAACTTCAACTTCAATAACTAAGTTAGTGCAATGCACATCTTTTGTTATTTTGCAATGTTGAAATGGAAGACTTTTATTCCAAAATACAGTAACACGGTCAGAAGTGACAAAAGGTGTAGTTAAAAACCAACATAGTGATTTTGATGAATGTTTGTATGTAGGTAAAGCCTGAAATAGGAGTGCAGCTTGTAAATAAGTAAAATTAGAAGTTTCCAAAGTTGATTAACTATTTCAGTAAAAGAAAAGGTCTCTGATAGGCTAGCAAGGAGTATGGACCCGTGGTTAGTCTTGGACTTGGGAAATCCTGGTTCAGTTCTCTACTTTTTCTACTTTTGGGGTGACTTTAGGCAAGTCACTAAGCTTCTCTATGGTTTATCTCCCCTATCTAGAAAGTAGTGATAGAAGCACTTCCCTATCTCACAGGGATATAAAGACGGTGAGGTGTTCAGATACTTGAGTATTGGAGTTGTCCTTAAGAGAGGGGACAGTTATTTGCTACTGTGCACATCTAGAATGTCTTGTTACAGAAAAGGACTTGTGTTTTGTTGTGACATCTGTCTCCTCAGCTGAAGGAAAGCTGTAGAAAACCCAATATGCTGACTCACAAAAGGGGTAGCTTTTCTGAGTAATATAGCTGAATGATACTGATTTTTTTCCTAAAAAGTGATTGTGCAGGCTACATTTTTATTGATTCCACACCCTTCAAATAATAAAAATGTTGTTTATTGAATTATTGGAAGATCTGAAGGCTGCTTCTTCCTGAGCTATTTTGTAATTTATGCTCTTATTTGGCAAAAACAATATTCTAGTTGTAAAACAATTGTTTAGAAAAGGATGGAATGATACAGTAGGACAAAGTATTTGTGCACTGAGTTTGTATGTTTCGGCTTAAGAATGGATGTTAATACATGTTCATAATAAGAAGGGACATGGTTTTGTGAGAACTGCCAAAAAAGAATAATTCCATTCATTATTACCAGGTATCTGTGAACTCTACTGATTCCACTGTATGCATAAGACTAACAGGATACATAATATAGCCATTCTTTATTTACTGGAATGTTCTAGAAAAAAATCTGGTGGCGATTGTTCCAAAAGATGCTGATGGTTTATTGTGATGTATAAATTTATTGGGGATTAAAATAATTCCAAAGAATGTAACCGTACTCTTACTATCCCCACATCACAACTTCAAGAAGAAAAAAGGTCAATGTTCTTGACATAGGACAGCCTTTGACTGTGTCCCGTGCTATAAAAGTGAACTTCATTTAGAAGCTGTCATTGTTTCATTGTGTAAATAGTAGAATCATGAAACTGCTTTTACAAGCACTTCACAATTTTCAGGTTCCTTTGTCTGTTCAGGAGTATTGTAGAGCAATTATCATTGTCTACATGTTCCGTGAGATTAAAATAATCTGATAATAGCCCTACACAAATAGCTATTGTCCCCCTTTATGCCTAAAATAAATTTTTAGGAGGCATCATTGAGAAGAGCAGATGGTTATTTCACTCTACCCCACATATTTCCTGCTGAACTGCATTAAGCGGGTCTCCTGCACTGTTTCATTTCTTTATATCGGGCTTTTTGCCTCTGCCATGGGGTTGAAAAGAAAAAAAAAGAAACTAAAAAGAATTAGGCCAGGATGATAATAGACTAAAAACAAAAAGGTGTGCCTTCTGTGGGAGTCTGAAAGATCAGATGCTTTCTATATTCTTGCTAAAGAACAGGCAGTGTTACTTTACTGTACTTCAATATGAAATATGTTAACCTGTTCGGATTGGCTTGTGCAATATTTACAATGGATAATTACCTTAAAACAAAATCACATTGAAACTCACCCTTTGTTGCCTCCAAAAACAGATCCTGCTGTTTATCTACTACTTCCTTAAATAACTCTGTATCTCTCTCTCTCTCTCACAATCCTATTTCCAAATATTTATTTCCTTTTGTCTAAAATACTGTATTGCAGTTTTAAGTCTGGGTCAAGTTTATTTTTCTTTAGACCCATTTATGTCTCCTTAGCCAATTTCTTTGAAGTGGCCTTATCTGTACTAAATATGAATTTGTCCGCATCACTGAGAGCTGGCTGTACATAGGTTTTGGACATTTTTTACATTGAGGTGTTTAATGTGTCCTCTTAACTCATTCTCCTTAATCTGGGGATTAACCTGTTTGCTGTTCACTACTGCAATATCTTTTTTGCTAGGTGGTGAAAAAAGCACAAGACTTCAGCTAGGGTTTGCCCATCTGAAATGCACAAGAAAGCACATGTTCTCTTTGTAATATGCTATACTTGCAGACAGCATGTACACACATTTGCCGCACATATTATATAATCGTGTTATTAAGAAATTGATCAGAAGAATGTGAGTCTAATCTAGCTAGAATGAACCTCCACAGCTGCTGACCAATGAAAATGGTATGGGGGCTCTGGCTCCCTCAGCATACTCTTGATCCCTTTTTGCAGTGTTGCCAACTCTTATGATATTTAGCATTTTTTCTTAAAGACCCAGTTGCTGGAATCAAAAGATTACATGGGAATCTCAGACTTCTCTTGTCTTGTCTTCAAGGATGTTTCTAGTCCTCATCCTTGCAGAGAGAATCATGAAAATGCACAGTGAGTGCACCCTAAGGATTCTAGAATGCAAAGGGGGAAAAAACACATTTTAAAAAAATCACGAGTTTTAAGCCAATTTAATTATTTTGGGGGACTTAACTTCTGATTTTTGTATGCTTGGAGTTTGCAGTACTTCCTATGTAATGTAAAAAGAGGCATTCTCTAGTTACTCCCATCCTAAGCCTCGGGAGTGGATCCTTTGCTTCTGCCCTGCCAGGTGAAGAATTTGTGAGGGACTCATTAATAATTAATCAACCCCTTCCCAAATGTCAGCTTGGGAGATAGATCAAAGGACCAGGTTAGGTAGCTAAATACCTTTAACAAGTAGCCAAAAGACTTAGTTTTCCCTCTCCAGCTCCTGATATTAGGGAGTGTGAACAAAAACAGGAAGTGTATGAACAGAAAGAATATGTACACGGGATCTTGGAAAATAGAGAGAGGTCTTCCCCACAATCTGTTTCCTACCCCTTCCACCCACATAAAGAGACATTTTCAAAAGAGCTCAGCTTGTAGTAATTCTCATTGACACACATGGCTACAGTTTTTAAAAAGCTCAGCCCCAAATGTCCTGAGCTCTTTTAAAAAATCTCAGTGATGATTTTGGTGTCTAACTGGAATCATGGCTGACCTTGGTGAGGGAGATGAACTTTTTGGAAGATCTGATTAACAGTGTAGTCTCTCTCTTTATTGAGATGGGAAAGGTAAGCATGCATGTATGCTCACTCAGCACAAGTTTTTTTAAAGCTGGCCTAAAGGCTGGTTGGGAAGGACTTACATTTTATCACCCCAGAACATACTTTTGAATGGTAGCAATTCTCTGGGTTATGAAGCCCAGTATACGTGGACAGAATTAGCTATATAATAAGATTCCAGGATTGTCACTCTTGTGTTTCATTCCAAAGCCTAAACTTCTATTGAATCAGTGTGAAGTGATGGAAAAAGCTGCAAATATCATTGAGAATATATTTTATTGGTAAATTAAACAGTAATAAGTCACCAGGACCAGATCATATGCACCTAAAAGTTCTGAAAGTATTCAAATAGGACACTTCAGAACTATTAACTGTAGAATGTAATCAGCCTCTGTACCAGATAACTAGTCTGTAGCTAATTTAACACCAATATTTTAAAGAAGATTCCAGACACTTGTCAAGTACAGGGCTGAAAATCCAAATTCAGTGCCGATCAAACTACAGTAAAGTACAGAATTATCTGTAACTACAGTAAAGTATAGAATTATCAGACACTGATAAACATGATTTGTTTGGGAAGAGTCAACATGGTTTCTGTAAGGGAAATCATGCCTCACCAATCTACTAGAATTCTTTGAGAGTGCCAGCATGTATGTGGACAATGTGATCCAGTTGACATAATGTACTTGGATTTTAAGAAAGCCTTTGACATGGTTTCTCACCAAAGAATCTCAAGGAAAGTATGTTGTGAAGAGATAAAAGGCATGGTCTGATAACCTAGTAACTGGTTTAAAGAAACAAAGGGTAGGAATAAATCATTTTCACAGTGGAAAGAAGTAAATAGGGGGTCCCCCAAGGATCTGTACTGGGACCAGTGTTCTTCAAAACATTCATAATGATCTGGAAAATGGGCTGAGGCGGTAAAGTTTACAGATGACACAGAATTACTTAAAATATGTAATTCTTTGCAGTCAGCTTTTTGCTTAATTAAAGGGAGCTCACTGAATTCGACAACTTGGTGGCAAAATGGCAGATTAAGTTCAATGATGATAAATGCAAAACAGTGTATTAAAATAACAATTATGCATCCAAAATGATGGGGTCTAAGTTAGCTGTTACTGCTCAAGCAAAACATCTTGAATTCGTGGAACTCATTCTCTGAAAACATGTGCTCAGTGTTCTGGTGCAGTTAAAAAAGCTAACAGAATTAGCATTAGAAAAGGCATAGGTAATAAAACTGAAAATATAAGTCCATGATCCACTCACACATGCAGTTCTGTTTTCCCCCTTTGAAAAAAATTATATATTACATTGGAAAAGGGCCAGAGAAAGGCAACAAAAATGATTAGGGGTATTGTACAGCTTTCATGAAACGAGAAATGAAAAAGACCAGGACTGTTCACCTTAGAAAAGAGACAACTAAGGGGGGATTTGGTGGAGATCTATGCAATCATGAATGGTGTGGAGAACGTGAGTAGGGAAGTGTTATTGACCCCTTCAAGTAACGCAAGAATGAGGGGTCACCCAATGAAAATCATAGATGGAAGGTTTAAAACAAACAAAAGGAAGTATTTCTTCCGACAACACACAGTCCACTTGTAGAACTCATTGCCAGGGGATGTTGTGAAGTCCAAAAGTATAACTGGCTTCTAAAAAGAATTAGATAAATTCATGGAGGATAGGTCCATCAATAGCTATTAGCCAAGAGGGTCAGGTATGCAACCCCATGCTCTGTCTGTCTCTACATCTCCAATTGCCAGAAGCTGGGACTGGATGACAGGGGATGAAGCACTCAAAATTGCCCTGTTCTGTTCATTCCTTCTGAAGCGTCTGGCATTCTCCATTGTCAGAAGATAAGGTATTGGGCTAAATGGGTCATTGATCGGACCCAGCATTGCCATTCATATGTTCTCACAAGGTTTAATCATCACTGCGTTTCACAGTCTGTTACTGTAGTTTTTAAATTCTCAGCCATTTAGACATTATGAAATACACCCATGCAGTGCCAAGCTACAACAAGATATTTATTCATGCCATGCCAAGAGTTCTAGATGATTATAATATCAGAAGCAACTCAACCACTACCCTTACTCAACAGCTAATTTGCATCCAACAATTTCATATGAGGGAGACTGCTTGGATGGTGGATTACTTGGCCCAGCTGCCAAAGTTCTTCAAAACCACCCACAAAATTCAACCAGCACACACCATGCCCCAGACACACATAGCCCCTCTTGGCAGCACACTCCCGTCATTCACCACCTGCACAAATTAACACATCTCCCAGCACAACCCCCCTCCTGAGTCCTGACACAAATTAACATAACAACTCATACAATACAACCACCATATATGGTAATAGCAAACACATATAGCCTTTCATTGCAGCACACACCTCTCATTCACCACCCACACAAATCAATACAAATCTCCCAGCAAAACACAACCCACACACAAATCAACACAACCACTCACAGAACAACAAAATAATCCCAGCACACACAGTAATTCCAATCAGCACTCTGAGCCTAGAATGTCTACATCAAGGTGAAGTGATGGAAAGCTACAAGCGTGGTTGAGTGCTCTCTTTATTCAGAATGTCACCAGGTTCAATCATAACTGGGATTCACAGTCTGTTACCATCCAATTTTTAAGTTCTCAGTCAATTCTAGCTGTTTTACACACATGACTTTACGAATTACACCTGTGTGATAGCATGGGCTTTCAGCTACTAGTAAAGTAATAAAGTGCTGAAGATCTCATCCCAGGTTCTGCTGTGATGGCTTTTCAACTTGTTCCTAGGAAATAATTTTCATTTATTTACAGTGAAGGTGGGCTTTGTGTGAGAATACATTTTTATCTGGTCTAAATTCTTGTATGGTTTGGAAGCACAAGAGAATATTTGCTGCAGTGGGTCTTGCACTGCATATATGTTTGGACATCCTTTTATTTCTATTTGCTATTTTCTAAACACTGTATATAAACCATATGTTTTCTCTTTATGCTGTTTTTCCTCAGTGTTTTAGTATTTTGGAAATTTGTCAACATTTCTTTTAAAAAGTCCAATCCTGCATAAATGTAGGTTAATGGGAATTTTGCCATTGACTTGAACAGGCAGAGAATCAGGTCTTTAGGCTTCCTGCTCTAATGTGATTCTAATTGTGTTGCACTTTTGTCCTTCTTTTCTGCTTTCCCTTGCAACATTAAACTTAATTTGTTAATTACCCAGCATTTGCAAATTACAAGGCAAATCTGGAACTCATTTTCTTTCTTTTGCTTATTTCATTGTGTCCTCTCTGTTAAACAGATGTGGTGATAAGCATCTGACAAGTTTTTTATAAGATTTAATAAACTTTATGCTCCCCATTATGCAATCTTCATTCTTGTGTACAACGGTCACCCTTAAAATTCTGACAGTTTGCCTCAGATAACTGAATTGTTTACCTTAGTATGGTCCTCATTCAGCAAGGTATTTAAGCATGCACTTAATTTCAGACATTCAGTAGTAGCCATTGAAGTCAAAGATACTGCTGAAGCTGAAAGTTTGGCATGTGTTTAATTACCTTACTAAATGGGTGGGAGGTGGGAAATGGCTATTTTAAGTATACCTTATTAGAAGCCTGTGGAAATTTAGGAATACTGCAAATATTGAAAGACTATCCATTTATCTAATGCAAAATGGGCAAGTTTTTAAAAGAGTATACAATATATTAAAGATGATCGTTAAATATAGGAACCAGTCCTACAAGGTACTGAGCATCTCCTGACTGCATTTATCTTGCACTGGGTTGCTGATAGTGTCAGTCCCATGTTTGTCTGTATGGAGAAAATGTTTAGAAAAATTAACCAAAATTCTACACTTAAAAAATATCTTTATGAAAGATGACATGTTTTGAATCCCTCCTTGGATTGTCTCCACATTCACATTCCTGGCCTCTTTGCTGATACTGCCAAAAATAATGTAGACTGTGATACAGATACCTATCAAATGGCATCATTACCATACAATGGCAGTCATCAGATGGTAATGATGTTTGACTTGTGTGCCTGCCAGCAGGTATATGGGATCTTGGGGAGCAATTACCACACAGGTGGGGTGCAAAATAAATTTATTAAGAAAATGCGAAAACAGGGAAAATTCAATAGTGAGGGGTATGGGGTTTGTTAAAGTGGACAATTGGGGAGAGGTTTCTTTTAGTAAATGGGATAGGGGATTTCAATAGTGGGGTACAATACAGCGGGGTATAATACAGTAGGCAACCAATTAACACTGAAGCATAAATGTAACAGGTGGCTAACAATTCCTATGTAAAAAGTGTGTCACAGCAGCATATAATCAACTAACAGCATGGATAAAATGTGTTAAACAACCAACAATTTCAGGTAACAAAGTAAATGTAAAATGTGAGGTGTATTAGAGAGAAAAGGGGGTAACCAATGGGGTTTTATGCTAGAAAGAGAAAGAGAAGACAGGCTGTAAGTAGAAACAGCAGAGAAGTAAAGGTTGGGGGATGGGGGAAGAGGAGCACATGGTGGGGGGAGATTTAAACTCAGGGGGACACAGAGCAGACAGCAGAGAGACAGTTATACAAACACAGCAAAATCTTATCTATGATTTAACTTAACCAAAACTACACAAATTAGCAAATATCAAAACACAATGCAACAATTCTTAAACCTAACTTAACTACAGCTATGCAAAATGAAATTACAACTTATCTAGACTAAAAGACAAAATCTAACCTAATGGGTGCACCTTATACTGGGGTAGTTTCAGAGGGCAGAGTGCTGTGTGCCCAGGTACAGTCCAGGAAGACACAGGAAACAGATTACAGATACAGACCAAGGGGAGTTTAAGAGAGGTTTTAAGACACAGACCAAGGGGAGTTTAAGAGAGGTTTTAAGACACAGACCAAGGGGAGTTTAAGAGAGGTTTTAAGCAAGGAGTTTAAGTCTGTGTGTTGGGGAAACAGAGCCAGCAGCTAGAGTGATTAAGTATAGAAAGTTTCACAGAAGAGAGGTTCTCACCAGTCCCCAGACAGCAGCAAAGACTGAAGCAGCAATCAACATCAGAAGAAGCCAGGAGGGCTCAGCACGGTCTTGATCAGCAATAGGTCTCTCAGGCAGCAATTCGTTCTTCGTGGGGTGGGGGGTTAAAAACGGGGGTACGCTCAAAAATAAAACAAGAGCGGGGGGGGGTTAAAAACCGGGGTACGCTCAATAATAAAACGAGAGCGGAGAAAGGACCCCCCAGAACCCCTGCCTGATCAGGCCAGGTAGCAATTCAGGAACCTTTCTGATGCTAGTTTCAAAATGCCTGTTCTTAAAAGCAAACTCAGGCAGTTTCCCTGCCAGTAATGCTGATAGGCTCCTTCTGTCACAGGGGAAGAGTTCAGAGAAAAACTACAGGTGAGTAGAGACATGCCTGGGCATGCCTCATGACTCAAAAGCACATGAGGCCTATGACTCATGCCCAGGATCTCAAAGCACATTGGTCTTACAGCTTGAACAGAGCCTTGCCCTACACCGAGCCCAGGTTTAACAAGGTGATAACAGGACCAACCCTTTGAACAGGGCAGTTATCCCACTTAAGCACAAGTGGCCATCCCTTTGAGAAGGGCAATGGCTCTTTGTAAACAACTTAAGGGGCCCTCCCTTTGAGAAGGGCAGTGGCCCTGGTAAATAATTTTAACAGCCAGGGAGGGGCGGCCACAGGAGAGCAAAAACAAAATGGAGAAGGGGACAGCTGTAACAGACAAAATGGAGTAGGGGGAAAGCTGTAACAGACAACTTGGACATACTAATGAATGAGACTAACAAATAGCCTATTATAGGTGAGCAGGCAATATATCCCTTTACCAGACCTTTATAGTTCTCCCAGTTGTTTTATTTCACTTTTGTTATTCTTGTTTTCTATGCTGTTTTGTTTTAATTGACTCCTTGCTTAACTATATTATAACTCATCCTGTAGAGCTTCAGTTTTCAAATGACATTACACTTATAATTCGAGTACAGATTGTATCGTTTGTTGTAAATCTGTACTGAACTATCAGAGATTTTAGTGCATTTCTGAAAAATGTTCTCAAACATCCATTTGAGTAACGAACTTTTAACAAACAGTACATTACCCCTAGGCAAAATTAAGATTGAAAAATAGGGATGATGATAAAATTTTTAAAAGCACCTAAGTTCCATTTTTAAAAGTGAATTTCAGAGATAGATAAGCATCTCAGTAAAGCTGGGCAGGTTGGCGGCCAAATTGCAAAACTGAAAAAAACATATTAAAAAGAAAGGAATTGTTTTGGGCTGAATTAAATATTCCATTATAAATGTAACATTTAGCTTTGTTATTGGTTTATTAAGCAGTTTTCATTTTTTAAATAAAATGTAGCAAAATTCCAAATCAAATATCTTCCCAAAATTGGAAGTCAAAATATTTCATTTTGGAAATGCTGCTTTGATTTTTCTGATTTACCCATCCTCCTGAAACAATTTTCTGAAATCAATCTGAATTCAAAATTAGTTTTGGTTGATGAAAATGTTGCCAAGTTCTACTGTTAAGTGCCTAAATCACTTTAGAAAATGGTATACAGTCTCTTAAGTTACTTAAGCTCTTATGAATCTTTTACCCTAGATCCTAATCATCCTTGTCATAGAATCATAAAAATGTGGGGCTGGAAGGGATCTTGAGAGGTCATCAAGTCCAGCTCCCTAGGCTGAGGAAGGACCAATTAAACCTAGAGCAGCCCTGATAAGCGATTTTCCAACCCGTTTTTAAAAACCTTCAGTGATGGGGATTCCACAGTCTCCTTTGGAAATCTATTCGAGAGCTTAACTACTCTTGAAGCTAGAAAGTTTTTTCCTAATATCTAACCTAAATCTTCCTTGCTGCAGCTTATTCCCTTGATATGTTGTCCTATCTTCAGTGGAGAACAATTGATCACCATCCTCTTTATAACAGCCCTTAACACATTTGAATACTATTATAAGTCTTTTCTCAAAACTAAACATGCCCAGTTTTTTTAATCTCATAAGTCAGGTTTTCTAAACCTTTTTTAATTTTATTTTTTGGGTCTCCTCTGGAGTCGTTTCAATTTGTTCACATCTTTCCTTAAATGTGGCACCCAAAGTTGGACACAGTACTCCAGCTAAGGCCTCACTAATCACTAATACTGATTACAGTGGGACAATTATCTCCCTTGTCTTACATACAACACTCCTGTTAATACACCTGAGAATATTAGCCTTTTTTGAAGCTACATCACATTATTGGCTCATACAGTAGACTCCCGATTATCCGGGCGCGGGTTAACCGTGCTGCGGATTAACTGGGATGTCTAAACGGGTCGGCAGGGGAAGCCCCAAAGCGGTGGCGGGCTAAGTCCTTAGCCTGCCGCTCCTTTGGGGCTTCTCCCACTGGCCCCTTACGAGCCGGGGGTCTCAGCCTGCTTCCAGCCTGGGTGTAGGAAACCCAGGCTGGCAGCGGGCTGAGACCCCTGCTGGCAGGAGCCTGGGGGGGAAAGCCCAAAGCGGCGGCAGGCTGTGAGTGCTCAGCCGGCTGCCACTTTGGCTCCTGCTAGCCGGTCTCAGCTCCCGCTGCCAGCCTGGGCTTCCCACACCCAGGCTAGCAGCGGGAGCTGAGTGGGGCAGTTGGTAGGACCACCTCCCCCTCCCCCCACAGAGCGGCCGGCAAACCCCTCCCCCCCTGGGCCCCCACAATTAGACGCTTGATTATCCGGGATTTTATTAACTGTGATTAAGGTTTTCCCGATCATCCCGGATAATCAAGAGTCTGCTGTATTTATTTTGTGATTACGATGATCAGATGCCCCAATAGGATCAGGACTGTCTTGATATTAGAGGTTTTGTCTTATACAGGCAACTAATACTCCTCCCTCGACCTCTCCTCCCCCACCGCCATCCTGATTTTTCACACTTGCTCTCTGGTCACCCTATTTGTGATCCATTATAAGCTCCAAATCCTTTACAGCAATAGTACTACTCAGCCATTTATTCCCCATTTTGGAGAGGTGCATTTGATCTGTCCTTCCTATGTGAAGTACTATGTACTTATCTCTGTTGAATTTCATCTTGTTGAATTCAGACCAATTCTCTAATTTGTCAAGGTTGTTTTTGAATTCTAGTCCTGTCCTTCAAAGCACCTGAAACACTTCTCAGTTTGGTGTCATCTGCAAATTTTATAAGCAACTCTCCACTCCATTATCCTAGTAATTAGTGAAAATATTGAGTAGTACTGGATTGACCCCTCAAGGCTTCCACTCAATACACCCTCCCAGTTTGACAGCAAAGCACTTATCAGTACTCTGAGTACGGTCTTTCAATCAGTTTTGCACCCATCTTATAGTGATTTAATCTAGACTCCATTTACCTAGTTTGCTTATGTGGAACTGTGATAAGTCTTACTAAAATTAAGATATGTTTACTGCTTCCCCCAATCCACTAAACCAGTATAATAATTTAAAGGCTCAGGAAGTGATTCTTCAATGCATCATCCCTTCATTCAAATCCCTTCACATTTTAGTAGTCTGAAAGTTTACATTATGGAATTTTAAGTTTAAGTAACTACAGAGTTACAACACACTGCACTTTCAGTCTTTAGTGGTGGCTTCCTTTAATTTACCACTAGGAGAGAGAGTTGTATTATCATTCTTTCCTGAAAATTACCAATATTTACTAAATCACTAAAAGTCTAATTGAGAGGGTCAACTCTAAAAAATTATCAAATGTCCATAGGCACAACTCTACCTGTGATAAAAGGACTTGAAGAAAGATGCACACACAAAAATTGCTGGACTGAGACTGGCTAACTACTTATTCCTGTACTCTCTGTCCAAATACACTGATTCTCTCCCTTTGCCCCTGCCCTATGTCTTCTCGCCTGCAAAATAAACTCTACATTCCAAACTCTTGATTTCCCCCTTTTGCCCCCGCACCGTCTCTCTTCCCTAGGTCTGCCTGGATCCTCTTGGAATCTTTATTGAAAATTCATCACTGCCCTTTGAATTAAACTATGTCTTGGTAAATGCCTATTATATCATCCTTTTCAGCTCCTTTCTTTGCAGATTTCATTTGTATTCTGAGCAGGCACCAACCAACTCCTGAATCTGCCATTAAAATAAGGATTAAGTGCTGATTTGGCATGCTTATCATATGTTGGCTAGCGTTATGCTAGGGGAACCAGCTGGGCACTGGAATGAAACTCTCTTAATGGTTGTTCCCTAGGACTCTCTTTTAAAAAAAAAAATCTAGTACAGCTGTTTACAGCACAATTTTGAAAAACTGATCGTCCCTGCTGCTGGAATCACCACCCCCCTTGAAACTACTGGACTGTAGCTTATTTTGGCATGAAGTTTCTAAAGACCTAGAGCAATTTAAAAGTTGCCACCATTTGCACACTAAATACTCACTAAAAACCTCATTGTTATAAGACTGCCTTTAGCCTGGCGTGGGTTCACATTCAGTTCTTTTTTAAAAAAATCCTCTATCTAATTGACAATACCTTTGGCTTAAAAAAAAATCTTTATTAAGGGAGGGCACTCTCTTTTTTTTCCTAGAGGAAGCTATCCAACAGTTAAAGCTGTCTTTTTTCTGTGCCTCTGAGCGACAACATGTAAAAGTCAGTCCCACTAAGTTATAATTATAAGTGTAGGATAATTCTAATGATGTCTTACAACTGATGAAATCTGCTACGACTCAGTCTACCACCTGATTACCATGGAAACCATTGCTGGCCAACAGAGTAATTCAGATCAAAAGGAATTATTATTAATCTTCCCTGTCTATAGTGGATGGGGATTTGGCCAGCTTTTGTTAAAGTTTCTGGGAGAGGCTGAAAGGGGCAGGAAGGGTAAATATTAATTCTTAATGTGCTGGAGAGGAAGAATGGCTTATTCTCGGTGGGATAGAACAGGCTTTCACAAAATCAGATATTAGCAGATTACAGAATCAGGTTTGCACCACCCAGGGATTGGAGATAAACAGAGGTGGTTTGGTCCATGGAAAAATGCAACAAGGAAAGCTGACAAAACAAAATTATCTATTTCAAGGACATTCAAATTTCAGTTGAAACTTTAATGCTGCAAGGAGAACGGGTGGGTAAAATGTAATAAACGGACTTGTTTTCAAGCAGACAAATGATGACATCACAATGTGGTTACTTTGTGTTCAGGCATCTAGGAAATTTACTTAGTGGGACCCTTTTGCTCTATTGTCTATATGGGGACAATAATCTAGTCCATAATGAAATTTGAAATATAAACGGTTTGCAGAAATTTGACTTAAAGCAGGTTGCAGAAATCTGAAGCACACTGATCCTACAAAGCATACAGTAGCTTATTCTACTTATTAGAGAAAACTGAGTTCTGTAGAACAGACCAAAGTTTTCCAGGAATCCACCTTTTCTTTATTATCACCAAAACAAGCTGACAATAATGTTTAGAGTTTCTGAGACATCCTAGTTACTCACCCGTTTGTGTGCTCCATAATCTAAATTAGATGCCTATATTTGTTGTTGTTTTATTCATATTGTAGTAACTGTCAAAAGCCCCAATCTGGATCAGTGTCCTAATATAAACACAGAAAAAGGCATAATCCCTTCCCCCAAACAGTTTATAATCTAAAAATGATAAAAACACCCAGAAGATGGAAGGAAAAGAATGTACATGCCAAGTGATCAGGGAGACAATTGGTATATTCCCTTTATTTTATTTTTTTATGTATGTATTTATATATAACAGAAAATTAGTTTTAGGATTTTGGTTTTTTTAAAATGTTGTGTGTGCAAGAGGAGGTGGCACCCAGGATAAAAGGGAGGAGAAAAAAAATTGTTGGATAAGCATGAAGGTGTGGAAAAGAAAACATATTGAGTGAGAGATCTAAAGAGAAGGGGAGGGGAATAGTGAAAAATACAGCAGACATGGAGCCTCACTGGGCTTAATTGGATAGGACATTCTGTGTCAGAGACCTTTGATTTGGAGCTCATCCCATTATTGGTTCTAACTCTGTTGATCTTCCGTAATTGGTGTAAAGCCTTTTGGTACAGGGGAAAATGGTTGAGGATTGGTCTTATTATACCTTCTAAGAATATTTTTATTTGGCTTACTTTTGACTATATGAATAAAGCTATGCTGATATAATATAACACACACACACACACACAAATGAAGACAAAAACCTGTTCATTTTTGTTTAATTATTTTATGATTTAGTTTAATTATTTTATTCTTTCTAGTTTAATTATTTGCATGGCATCAATAAGCACTAATATGTTTGAAGTTCAAGGCATGGAGAAACTCTGAAACTCACTGTAGAAATTTTTATAAGATCACACTTACTGTCCTCCCATTCGGAGAAAAAGTTCTTCTTTGTTGGTAGTTCATACCCTGGGTGGCCAATTAAGAAGCATTATTGGTGCCAACTGAGGAATTGGGTGTTTTATTGCTTTGGGCACAATGAAGAGAGAGAGGGTGAAGAACATAGTGAAAGTTTGATTGAGACTCGAGTTCAGCATCTGTGACTGGTTTGGCACGGTGTCCATGCATGAGGATAAGGCAAGGAAAAGTCAGCTAGTGAAAATCTTCTAATATTGTTTCTTGGCAGTCACGGTGACCTCAAATGTCAGTAAATGCATTTATCTTTTCATATATGTATAGTCAGCATCAATGGCTTGGCTTCTGTCTTACTCAGAGGGACGAGATCTGACCTTGGCAGTCTCCACTCCCATATTTTTTGGCTCAGGTAGCTGTACGAGCTGAAGAGAGAGAAATTCTCTTTATTAAACGGCAATGGCAAGCCAACAACAGACTTTATTATGGGAATCTACAGCAGTAAAAAAAAAGTTTTACAGTTTTTGTGCCTTTTAATTCCTAAATGGCATCTTTAATAGAGATGAATATTTGAAAGTATTAAGAGACTACTAAATAAGAAAACAAAAGTTCTGGGGTAAGATATTGGAAGTTTTGCCATTAACTTCAGTGAGGTCAGAATTTTCATCCCGGCCTTTTGTATTGTATAAATATATGCTTAGATTCACCACTCTATACAAACATACATCCACTCACCCAGATATACTGTTGTCAAAGTAATTAAATGAAGTACATATTTAAATATTTGTTTCTGTTCTTTTGGTGCAGATAATGTGTTCTTACTATTGGCTTCAAAATGTTTGAATTGGGGTTTCCCTTAGATCAGGGGTCTCAAACTCAAATGACCACGAGGGCCGCATGAGGACTAGTGCACTGGCTCGAGGGCCGCACCACTGACACACACACACACCCTCGCTGCCCCAGCTGTGCCCCCACTCCACCCCTTCCATGAGGACTAGTGCACTGGCCCGAGGGCCGCACCACTGACACACACCCCGCCCTTGCTGCCCCGGCTCCGCCCCCACTCCACCCCTTCCAAGAGGTCCCACCCCTGCCCCACCTCCTCCTCTGAGCACGCAGCTCCCCATTCCCTCCTGGAAAGCACTAGGCACCACCAACAGCTGTTTAGCAAACAAAGCAAGAGCAATCTAGGAAGTCCAGAGCTAGAAACACACGCAGCCCAGCCAGGCAGCAGAGAAGCCTCCACTTCTGGCCCCTCCGTCCTGCAAACTGCTATGGGGGGACCGGGGGGGGGGGGGGGGCGCCAGGAAGCTTGGCGGGCCGCAGGGAAGGGCTTTGCGGGCCGCATGTGGCCCCCGGGCCGCATGTTTGAGACCCCTGCCTTAGATGCTTAGCTATGTCATTCCTTCTGTCTACGGCAGGCATTACTAGAGGCAAACACAAATTAGCCCCCCTACACTAGAAATTCAGTTTTGCTACTTCGGAACATGTGGTTTTCTATGTATGAAATACTCTACTGAGACTTAACAAAGTACTGGCTGTTAAGAATTTGCACAGGAAAAGTCTTTTACTGCTATTTTTCCACAGGATTAAAATGTATTTAAATATAGTTCTACATGGAAAAGAGAAAATAAGAATTTGAGATTATGGGTAGTAAGTTACCTTACATTGGTGTGTCCCACTATTTATCAGGTTTTAGTCTGAAAATCTATAGCATTTTTGAGAGTCCTTTGTGGTAGTGGTATTTTTACCGAGAAAAGTATGTTAGGATCTTTGTAGTTAGCATGGCAAAGAAACTTTCTTTTTCTCATTACAAAAACAAATTTACAAAATTACAAAACGTGAAAATGTATAGTTTAGTTATTTTTCCTAACCATATTAGTGAAATAACTCCACTCATTTTACAGTTGAGAGGAAATAACTATTCTTCTCCCAAAACTAAAGTCAGTGGAACTATTTTTGTGATCCTGATTCTGGAAAGGAATTTAACATATGCTTAACTTTAAGTGTTTTTCTTAATAGAGATGGTTTCTTGAATCAGGGTCCATGTGAGTAAGGAGTGCAGGATTTACCCTTCTATTAATTTAAACTTCAGAACTGGCAGTGAATGCTAGATTTTGGTTTCAATGTTAAAGATGATCATATTATAAAGATAATACTTGAACCACAGTAGATTTATACTCTCTTCTGCAGTGCCAGAATAAGCCATCAAGGTAAATGTAATGTGTGTGTGTAGATATATAGCTATGTGTTCTTAGAAATAGAGCTTATATTATTATTCAAGATGAATGTTCCAAAGCAAGAGTAGTATATTTTATACTTCCCCAGTTTTCCATACTTATTTCCCATAAAATAACATTTCTATAGAAAGGATTAAACTTTCATCTCTATCATTTGTGTGTGTGTGCGTGTGTGTGCGCACGCATGTGCATGCAGGCATGTGGTCTACTTTCTGTATCTGGCAAAATTGGTGAAATTTTAATGTGAGAGTATGGAGGAATTAGAATGACAAAGAGGGTTTTTTTAAGTCTGCAGATGTATTTATACGATGCAACAGCAGACTGGCAATCAGGAAGCAATATAATTGAGTAGGAAACCCATTTCCAGGTGCATTTCCCATTTAAGGCATACTGTTTGTTAAAAAACAAAAGAAGACATTTAAAGTCAATATTAACAGAGCCACTCTAATTTGAGAAAGCACAGATGTTATAAACTTACTTATGTTGCAGATACTGAGGACTGCTTATAGTGCATGTCACATGCGTGTTATGTATTTCTGCAAACTTCTATTTTATTCAATACACAAGTATTAGTTTTACTGAGAGAGAATCATAGATGGTTTCTCACCTATAAAGATGTATTGGTCTTATGCTAAATAATGTTGGGAGGAAAATTGTATTAGGGAAGTTTTATTATTCAAAGACTAGAACAAAGAAATGATACTAATTTAGAACATATAACCTTTAATAATGGGGCACGTCCATAAATATCCACAAATATCCAAGCCTGTAGTTTGACCTTCTGTGATGTACCTCCACATTTATTTAAAACTCATCAGAAAAACTTGTTAGGGCTAAAGTGGGGCATTGATCCCAGAATTAAGTGGGGCAGTGCATAGTGTGCTGTTCAGGAGCAGACCAGAGACCCGGTTGTGACATGGAAATTACAGTCTTGTCCTTGGTTCTTCCCCTTGTTTCAGGGAGAACTAGGCTGTGCTAGTCCTAAACTTGCTGCAGATTACGTCTCCTTATGTGCTACCAGAGCTGTGCTAGCCACCACAGAGGATGGCTGGAGTAGAAACTCTTGTCATCCATGCAACCATTTGGAAGTGGGAGGTAGCAGCTCCATGAGGGGTAATCCATGCCTAAGGGTGCATTTTACTCTGTTTATTGCTCTAAGTAGCTATGCACAGCAGGTGATACTCTTATATTTACCACTCCATCACTTATTTAAAAATTCCCCCCACCTTATCTTTATTTTTGGTGGTATAGGTCTTCAGGTCTGGCCTAGCTTCATCTGGTGCAGGACTTCCCAGAGGGAGGAGGATGGTGGAAGTGATTTAGGAAAATAGGAATTGACATGCTACGTCAGAGCTGGGGCCATTTAGTCTAATAGCTTTTCACTTACTCTGGCCACAACTGGCTGCTTCAGAGATTAATGTAATAAACCCTGCAGTGCAGGCAGTTATCGGATAATCTGTCCCCCTGGCAATTTCCTCCTAACTTCCCAATAGTTAGAGGTTACTTTATGCCTTGAAATATGAGAATTCACATTCTTTCAAAATTATGTTTAATATTTACTACTATAATTCTGGATATTCTTTATATCTGGGTAAATGATTCCTATCTAAATCCACTTTTGTTCCAAATTCCTTTAGGCAGGCCCTATCCCAACTTCAACATTCCCCTGTGCCAAAGGGACTAAGTGAGTAGTGTAATTCTGGGTGCTATGTGAGCCAAGGACTCCTTCTCCTTGGGGAATACCTTCTGGAAGCAATAGGGAAAAAAGATGAGGATCCTTGATAACCTCAGTAGCTGTACTTCAGTCATTATATCCTAGAATACTGAGTTAATGCAGGAGCTGTAGTGTGGAAAGAGGATAATTGGAGTGGCCATGAATGTACTGTTAAATAGATCTATCTGTTCCATGAATGACATGAGGGAAGTATTACCAATGGAAAACACTTTGGTGTGGGGCAAAACATAAGCATACCGTGTTTCCCCGAAAATAAGACAGTGTCTTATATTAATTTTTGCTCCCAAAATTACATTACATTATATTACAGAGAGAGGCAAAACTGGAAGTACGTCTTATTTTCGGGGGATGTCTTACTTTCGGGGAAACAGGGTACATATTTAAAGAGTTGCTTACACAGTGACACTTTTGTGTCATATCTTCAGCTTCCCTTTTGTCTTAATGAATTTCATTTTGACTAATATGATATGAAAGGTACAAGGCCGTATATGATCTGAGAGCTTTATCATGTTAGTGAAAATGAAATAAGCTAATCTCATGAAAGTTGCTAATAAGTATTAAAGTATTATCAACGTTTTAGCATATTATTGACTTATCCGGTAGTAGGGAAAGGGGAGTTGGCTAACATGATAAGAAAGTAATTAATGTAATACAAAAGTAAGTAATATGATACGACCTTTGTACTGAATTACCAGCTTTGATAAAACCACTACCAGTCTTATTCAGTAGCTTGGTCAATGTATCTATGGTAGCTCATTGATGTCCACCATGGAAGAATTAGACACTTTTTTCCCTTTTGTGCAAATTTTCATGACTCAGAATTTTTTTCTGCCCTCGTTGAGGCAAACTTAAGACCTTTAAAACTTTCTCATGAAAAAAGACAAACACACCCTAGAATAGCCAATAGCCCAAGATAAGCAAAGCAGGTATATGAACTTGGACTTCCCTCATCCCAGCTGAATTTCCAAAGCACTCAGATGTTGGCTAATCTGGGGTCGTTGACATGCATCTGATCACTGTCTCTCTTGTTTTGACAAGAACTTACATCAAGGACCTAAAAAACCCTACCTGACAAAAGCAATGAAGAGTCCTTATGGCACCTTAGCCCTGGTCTACACTGGGGGCAGTAGGCAAAAGCTGTGGACTTGCAGAGACCCTACCATCATAGAATCTCTGAGTTGGAAGGGACCTTAGGAGATACGCAACTTCAGATATGAGAACAGCATAGCTGAAGTCAACGTACCTAGATCGACTTACTGCGTCATCTTCATGACAATGAGTCGACTGCTGCCACTCCCCCCGTCGACTCTGCCTGTGCCTCTCTCAGCGGTGGAGTATAGGAGTCAATGGAAGAGTGCTTGGGGATCGATTTATTGCGTCTAGACTAGACACAATAAATTGACCCCCAAAAGATCGATCTCACAGCGTCAATCCCCACCATAATGTAGACTTGCCCTTAGAGACTACCAAATGTATTTGGGTATAAGCTTTTGTGGGCTATAAAATACTTTATCAGGTGCATGGAGTGAAAATTACAGTAGGCAGGTATAAATATACAGCACATGAAAATATGGGAGTTGTCGTACCTAAATTAATGAAGTCAATTAAATTAGGGTGGATTGAACTGGCCTAGTTAGCACGAAAAAAATTAATTTCCCTTTGTTGCTATTCACCCCTTCTTGTCAACTGTTGGGAATGGGCTACGTTCACCCTAATTAAATGGGCATGAATAGCACTCACCCTCCACTTGTTAAGGCAACTCCCATCTTCTCATGTGCTGTATATTTATACCCGCATACTGTATTTCTCACTCTGATGAAGTGGGTTATAGCCCTTGAAAGCTCATGCCCAAATAAATTTGTTAGTCTCCAGTTGCCACAAAGACTCCTTGTTTTTACTGACACAGATTAACATGGCTACTACTCTGAAACTTCCCTGACAAAAATGCCATTGAAACAAGTATGCTGCTGGAGTCCCACACATTGCCCCTGTCTCCAGCCCCTCACTTACCTCAGTGCGGGTCTGCAAAGCAGGCAGCAGTGTTGGAACTCCAGCAGCAGGGAAAGAGAAGCAGCAGGTTGCAACTGTAGAGGGAGGAGGAGCTCAGCTGGCAGTCAGCCACCCTGCTGCTTCCTCCCTGTCTGGGCTGCAGAGACTCTGAGAGGGTCACTGCCGGGGGAACTGCTGCCTCCTCCTGCTGGGCATCCTCCTGCTGGGTGTCTCGAGAAATGGGGGATGGTCACACAAACCTTTCATTTGTGTGTGTTTAATATGCCCCTCCAAAAGGATTCACATTTAAATTCCTGTGCATGTTCCCGAACAAGAGGTTCAAATAGTGTAAGTATTAATAGTATGGATATGGTTTGAATAAGCAGATGAACCTAAATGCTTAATTGAACCTAACTTTCCACCATTACAGTTTAGTGTATGACCAGTTTAGTATTTATATTTCTTTATGCAATACTATTTATCAATCACTGAATATTTTAGGACTTAATAGAAACAATTAAAAGAAAACAGTTTTAACTCAATTAAGTGCTTATTGAAGTTGCTGTATTGATAGCCCTTGAGACTGAAGTCTGTTAATACAATGACATATAGCAATGACCAGGGCTGGCGACAGAAATTTGGGGGCCCCCTACTCTGATAGTTTGGGCCCCCCCCCAGCCCAGCCGTTCCCCCCCCCAGCCCAGCTGGTGTTCCCCCCCCCCAGCCCAGCCGGCGCTCCCCCCCAGCTGACAGCTGGCGGCAGCGGGAGCGAGAGCCCGGGAGCGGCGTGAGCCGCCCTTGCTGTTCTCCCCCCCCGCCCTTTCTCCCCCGGACTGCGCCGCTGCTGCCGGCCGGGCTCACTGCTCCTGCCGGGGCCAGGCGCGCTCATCCGGGGGAGAGCCGCGCCGCCTCCCCACCCCTTCCCCGCTCTCCAGGCCGGCGACAAGGGGGACTACAACAGGTACAGCTGTGTCCCGGGGCCCCCCTAAAGTCGGGGGCCCCGGTACAGCTGTACCCGTAGTACCCCCCTGTCGCCGGCCCTGGCAATGACCTACCCACTCATTTACTTGAAACATTTACCTGAATGACACTAGAAATGAGGCAGAGCCAGGTGAACTAGAATGCTGTTTAGCTCCTAAGATGAATTTGACTCATTTTATTTTAACTAATTTCAAAGAAAAGCATGTTTTTATTGTGTGGTAATGTAGAGGTGTTGACACACTTCTGGGGCGCCCCCGGCTGGTGATATGGGGAATTAGCTTCTCACCAGCACTCGGAGCGCCCTCTGTCGGTGGCTTCCGCGTCTGTTCTGACTTCGGGCCGGGGTTTCCTCACACCGGCCTGGTCCACCGTCCGTAAGGCTGCTGGCTTTAGCCGGGGTTCTGTCCCAGACAGCCCGGATAGACAGCCCTTAATAAGGTTCTGGCCGGGCGTCTCAGCTCCGGTCGCACAGCGATAACAGTCTCAATGGGCTGGCTATAGCCTGAGCTCCCCTGCTCAGGCAGCCAGCACGCACACAGTCTTTACAGGGGTCTAGTCGGGGCGCCTCAGCTCCGGTGGTCCCCAGGTAAACAGTCTCAATGGGCTGGCTATAGCCTGAGCTCCCCTGCTCAGGCAGCCAGCAAGCACACAGTCTTTACAGGGGTCTAGTCGGGCGGTTCAGCTCCGGTGGTCCCCAGATAAACAGTCTCGATGGGCTGGCTATAGCCTGAGCTCCTCTGCTCAGGCAGCCAGCAAGCACACAGTCTTTACAGGGGTCTAGTCGGGCGTTTCAGCTCCGGTGGTCCCCAGATAAACAGTCTCGATGGGCTGGCTATAGCCTGAGCTCCTCTGCTCAGGCAGCCAGCAAGCACGCAGTCTTTACAGGGGTCTAGTCGGGGCGTTTCAGCTCCGGTGGTCCCCAGATAAACAGTCTCAAGGGGCTGGCTATAGCCTGAGCTCCCCTGCTCAGGCAGCCAGCAAGCACACAGTCTTTACTCACCCCTCCGGTGGGCTGCCGTCAGGTTTCCTGGCCCACGGGGGCCCAGTCCATCCCCTGCTCGTCGGGGTAGGTCGCGGCTGGGACCCCAGGCCAGTCGTCCTCGGTCGTACTAGGGACCTCTTCACTCGCTCTCTCTGGGTCGCCCTCTGGCTCCGGGAGGTCAGTGGCCACGGTCTCCGGGGGTTCGGGGTCGTCGGCCTCGGCCCCCGGGTAGGTGGCTGTCGGGATGCCGGGCCAGTCCCTCTCCGCCGTGGGGTCAGGGCTGCTGCTCCCTTCTGCGGTGCTGTCGGCCCACTCCCAGTCGGGCCATCCGCTCTCTCCCTCTCCCTGGGCGCCGCCATCTTGGCAGCTGGCCCCGCCTTTTACCCTTCCGGGTCCTGGCGGGTACTTCCGGGGCAGGGGGCGGGGCCGCCTCGGCTCCGTCGGCCATCTTGGATCCCCGGCCAGTTCACCCTCCTGCTCAGAGGGGGCCCAGCTGGGCCCGCTACACCCCTCCCCCCTTAAGTCCAACTCTGGGGGTCCGGAGTTGGGCCCTTCCTCCTCCCCTATGCGAGAGAAGAAGTCAGCGTTCGTATGGTCCTTACCTGCTCGGTGCTGAATTGTGAAGGTATAGGACTGCAAAGTGAGATACCAGCGTTTCACTCGGGGGTTCGTATCTTTGGCCCGTTGTAGCCATTGTAGGGGCGCGTGGTCTGTTACCAGGGTAAAATGGCCGCCCGCCAGATAGTATCGTAGGGCGTCCACTGCCCATTTGACAGCGAGGGCTTCCTTTTCTATGACTGCGTAGCTTCTTTCGCGGGGGAAGAGTTTTCGGCTAATATAGACGATGGGGTGTTCGTCTCCATCGATCTCTTGGGACAGGACTGCGCCCAGGCCTACTTCGGACGCATCAGTTTGAACGATGAATTCCCTGGTGAAATCGGGGCTAAAGAGGACTGGCTCCTCACACAGTCGGTCCTTGAGGCGCTGAAAGGCTTCCTGACAGCTGGGAGTCCATCGGACGCGCCGAGGGCTATCCTTCCGTAGCAGCTCGGTCAGCGGGGCGGCGATCGAGGCAAATGCCGGAACAAAACGGCGGTAGTACCCGGCTAGTCCCAGGAATTGTCGCACTTGCCTTTTGGTCCTAGGGGCTTCGTAGGCCTGCAGGGCTTGGACCTTCCCCACTAATGGTCTTACTTGTCCGTGTCCTAGTGTGTGGCCCAGGTACGTGGTTTCCTGCCATGCGATCTTGCATTTTTGGGGGTTGGCTGTCAGTCCTGCATCTCTCAGTGTCCTCAGGATGGCGGCAACCTGGGGAAGGTGGTCCTCCCATCGACGGCTGTAGATCACCACATCGTCTAGGTACGCCGCCGCATAGTCCCTGTGGGGCTGGAGGAGGTGATCCATCAGTCTCTGGAAGGTGGCGGGTGCCCCATGCAAACCAAACGGCATCCGGGTAAATTGATATAAGCCGGAGCGGGTGGCAAAAGCTGTCTTTTCCCGGGCTTCTGGGCTGAGGGGGATTTGCCAGTATCCCTTTGTCAAGTCCAGGGTACTGATGTACCGGGCCTCTCCAAGCCGGTCTAGAAGCTCATCAATCCTGGGCATGGGGTAGGCGTCGAACTTAGAGATGCTGTTCACCCGTCGGAAGTCGATACAGAATCTCACCGTCCCGTCCGGTTTTGGGACGAGAACGATGGGGCTGCGCCAGTCACTTCGCGACCGTTCAATCACACCTAACTCGAGCATCGCCTGTACTTCTTTTTCCACGGTCTCGCACAGGCGGCGAGGTAGAGGCCGTGTGGTCTCTCGCACGACTTCTCCGGGATTGGTGTGTATGTTGTGTTGCACGAGGGTCGTCCGCCCGGGGCTCGTGGTAAACGTCTTGGGGAAGGATTTTACTAGCCCCTGGGCTTGCCTTCGTTGCTCGTCCGCCAACGTAGGCCCCAGTTGGGGTGTTCCCTGGTCTGTGAGACTGGAGGTTTCGGGTCCGAGTTCAGGGTCCGGAGGATATGGCGTAATTAAGAGTCCTTCTCGGTCTCGCCAGGCCCTCAGCAGGTTAACATGATAAATCTGTCTTTTCTTCTTCCGACCCGGGTGGGATACTTCATAATTGACGGGGCCCACTTGGCGGATGACCTCATAGGGTCCCTGCCAACGGGCTAACAACTTGGACTCTTCAGAAGGAAGTAGTAGTAAGACCCGGTCTCCGGGCGCAAAGGTTCGTTCGCGAGCTCCCTGATTATAAGCTCTCTCCTGGGCTTTCTGGGCGCTCTGGAGATTTTCCTTGGCGAGGTCCCCCACCCGTGTCAGCCGCTCCTGGAGCTGCATCACATACTGGAGGACATTCCGCGAGGGGGATGGCCCTTGCTCCCAGTTGTCCCGCATGAGATCCAGCAGCCCCTTCGGCTGCCTGCCGTAGAGTAGCTCAAACGGAGAAAATTTGGTTGATGACTGCGGTACTTCCCTGATGGCCAATAGCAAGGGGGGAATCAGTTGGTCCCAGCGCCGGAGGTCTTGTGGGGTGAATTTCCGTAACATCTGTTTTAACGTTCGGTTGAATCGTTCGACTAGACCGTCAGTCTGAGGATGGTAGACCGACGTCTGCAATTTCTTGATTCCTAGGAGGTCGCAGACTTGACGCAGAAGCCGAGATGTAAAATTGGTGCCCTGGTCGGTCAATACCTCTCGGGGAAGCCCTACCCGGGCCAGGACCTTCAGGAGCTCCGTGGCAACGGTTCGTGATGTTCCGGAGGGGTATGGCTTCCGGAAACCGCGTAGCGTAGTCCAGGATAACGAGAATATATTGAAACCCCGCCACACTTTTGGGGAGCGGCCCCACAATGTCCATTCCGATCCGCTCGAAAGGTGTGCCGATGACAGGCAGCGGCACTAGCGGGGCTCTGGCCTTTCCCTTCGCGGTCGCCCTTTGGCACTCGGGGCATGAGTCACAGAAGTCTCGGACCTCCTGGTGGATGCCGGGCCAGTAGAATCGGGTCAAGATACGAGCCAAGGTCTTCTCCCGGCCTAAGTGGCCCGCCGTAGGGACATCGTGGGCTAACTGTAAAACCGCCCGTCGATGGCAGCGAGGGACCACTAATTGGGTTCGTACTTCCTGGGTTTGGGCATCCCGGGAGAACCGGTAGAGACGGTCGTCCACCAATTCAAAATGGGGGTACGTCGTGGCCGGATGGGGTGGATTTGGGTGTCCATTTACCTGGGCCAGCTGCTCATAGGCCCACCGAAGCGAGGGATCCTCCCGTTGATCTTGGGGGAAGTCGCTGCCGAGGGGGGGCGTCCCCTCTAGGCTAGGGGTTTCCCCTCCGTGGTCGTCTGGGGGACGTAGGGAAGGGTCGCCTTCGCCCGACCCCTCCGGGCCCTGGGTATCGGGGTTTGTTGGCTCACCTTCCAGAGCCTCTTCCCCTGGGGCGACCTCCTCGGCGGCCCTCCACAGGAGCCCGGTGAAGCCTTTCCAGTCACGGCCCAGGATGACGGGGTATGCTAGTTTCGGGGCAAGGCCAACTTTCAAGGTCCGGGTTTGTCCGTGCACGGTTAGGGTCACTGGGGCCTTGGGATAGGCCTGTATGTCCCCGTGGACACATTGGAGATGCACGACCCCACATGGGGGTCCTGTGTAGTGGGCTAGGTCTTCCCGGACCATCGTCTGGCTGCAGCCTGAGTCAAGGAGTGCGGAACTCGGAGTCCCGTTGATAAGGACGGGCACGGTGAGCTTCCGAGGGCCTGGGGCCCGAGCTCTGGTTTCCCCGGTCCAAACCTGCGCATAGCTGCAGTCCATAGTCGGACACTCGCACCGGAGGTGTCCGAAGCGCCCGCAGGTAAAACAAGGCCCAAGAGTGGAAGGGCGAGGCTCCCCCGGGTTTGTCGAGGTGGGGGAAGGTGTCTCAGCATGGTCCCGGGGTCCCGGTCGGTGTCCGGGCGGTGACTCCCGCTCCCTGCGGGTCTGTTGCCGGGCTTTACCCAGTCTCCATCGGTCGGGGGGGCGGCCGGGTCGCTCTTCCCGTCGAGGGGTCAGGGCGCGTTCGCCCCGGGAAGGAGTAGGGGAGGGGGCCGTCGGAGGTCGGGCCCCGGCCCCAACAGGGGCCTCAGCAATTAGAAAGTCCTCCATTAGCTCCACTGCCCGGCTCAAGGTTGCCGGCCGGTGGCGCACCACCCACGTTCGCCCACGGGTTGGCAGGATGTGGAGGAAGTGTTCGAGGGCTACTTGTTCGGCCACCTCATTCCCCGTTTTCTGCTCGGGTTGAAGCCACCTCCAGCAGGCCTCCTTCACCTGTTGAGCTACCACCCGGGGGCGGGCTCCCGGGGGATACGTTTTCTCGCGCAGTCGTCGCCGAAACGTTTCGGGGGTTATCTCCAAGGCGTCTAGAATTGCAGCCTTCAGCCGCTCGTAATTATGTGCCTCCGCCACGGGTAGGGTTCGGTAGGCCGCTTGGGCGGGGCCCGTAAGGTACGGGGCCACCAGCGTGGCCCACTGAGCTATGGGCCAGCGGGCAGCGGTCGCCACTCGCTCAAACGTAAGTAAAAATGCCTCGGGGTCATCTTCTGGTCCCATCTTGGTCAGGCGGACGGGCACAACCGGGTCTGGGGGTCCTGCCGCCTCACTGGGACCCGCGGCCCCGGGCTGGGGCAACAGAGCCGTGAGCTGTTGTACATACTGCTGTTGTTGCTCGCGGTTCTGGACCCCCAGCTCCCGAATCAGCTGTTGTTGCTGGAGTCCGAGTTGCTGTAAGAGCTGCTGTTGCTGTTGCTGCTGGTTCTCGGCCAGCCACTTAATTAGCTTTTCAACCTCCATCTTGTTCCTTTGACGGAGGGTCACGTACGGTCCGTAACACGTTCCCCTTTCGTCAGGGGAGGGACCGTGCCTTCATTCTCCACCACGTGTAGAGGTGTTGACACACTTCTGGGGCGCCCCCGGCTGGTGATATGGGGAATTAGCTTCTCACCAGCACTCGGAGCGCCCTCTGTCGGTGGCTTCCGCGTCTGTTCTGACTTCGGGCCGGGGTTTCCTCACACCGGCCTGGTCCACCGTCCGTAAGGCTGCTGGCTTTAGCCGGGGTTCTGTCCCAGACAGCCCGGATAGACAGCCCTTAATAAGGTTCTGGCCGGGCGTCTCAGCTCCGGTCGCACAGCGATAACAGTCTCAATGGGCTGGCTATAGCCTGAGCTCCCCTGCTCAGGCAGCCAGCACGCACACAGTCTTTACAGGGGTCTAGTCGGGGCGCCTCAGCTCCGGTGGTCCCCAGGTAAACAGTCTCAATGGGCTGGCTATAGCCTGAGCTCCCCTGCTCAGGCAGCCAGCAAGCACACAGTCTTTACAGGGGTCTAGTCGGGCGGTTCAGCTCCGGTGGTCCCCAGATAAACAGTCTCGATGGGCTGGCTATAGCCTGAGCTCCCCTGCTCAGGCAGCCAGCAAGCACACAGTCTTTACAGGGGTCTAGTCGGGGCGTTTCAGCTCCGGTGGTCCCCAGATAAACAGTCTCAAGGGGCTGGCTATAGCCTGAGCTCCCCTGCTCAGGCAGCCAGCAAGCACACAGTCTTTACTCACCCCTCCGGTGGGCTGCCGTCAGGTTTCCTGGCCCACGGGGGCCCAGTCCATCCCCTGCTCGTCGGGGTAGGTCGCGGCTGGGACCCCAGGCCAGTCATCCTCGGTCGTACTAGGGACCTCTTCACTCGCTCTCTCTGGGTCGCCCTCTGGCTCTGGGAGGTCGGTGGCCACGGTCTCCGGGGGTTCGGGGTCGTCGGCCTCGGCCCCCGGGTAGGTGGCTGTCGGGATGCCGGGCCAGTCCCTCTCCGCCGTGGGGTCAGGGCTGCTGCTCCCTTCTGCGGTGCTGTCGGCCCACTCCCAGTCGGGCCATCCGCTCTCTCCCTCTCCCTGGGCGCCGCCATCTTGGCAGCTGGCCCCGCCTTTTACCCTTCCGGGTCCTGGCGGGTACTTCCGGGGCGGGGGGCGGGGCCGCCTCGGCTCCGTCGGCCATCTTGGATCCCCGGCCAGTTCACCCTCCTGCTCAGAGGGGGCCCAGCTGGGCCCGCTACAGGTAAAAACATTTTTGTGATTTTTTTTTAATTTGTTTAAAGTTCAGGGAAACAAGAATGGTTAGAAAACATGGGTAAACTCTCCTATGAAGTGAGTTTGAAAAGATTGTTTCCCTTAGAAAGAAGATGACTAAGAGGGGACTTATTAAAATCTGTAAAATTAATAGAATACAGAAGGTAAATTTGGAACTTCAGAGCTCCCTTCTCATACATGAATGACAAGAGGAAAAAGGCTATCATATATTTTTAATTAACACTTTTTGAAATAGGTTGCTTAAATCAAATTGTTAAATACCCATTTGCTTACTTGAAGCATGGAATTAAAACCTCAACCAACCCAACAAGTGAGATGAAGCTTCCCTTTTGGCAGCAGATTCTAAACTTCTAAACTTGATGAACCTTAAGATAAAAGCATTGTTTTGTGTATATTAATTCTATTTTTAATTACATCACCTTAATCATTTTCTTTGAATTGTTCTTTTGTGATCAGCATTTTCAGTTCACTAGGTTGTTTTTTTCCCTAAACATCCTTGAGCTTGTAATTGTCTGAGGCGGAAATGAAAAAAGCAAAGTTGTTGAGGCTCCCTGAAACACCAAGGAATCCAGAGTCTTAATGGATTGCTATACCCCATTTCTAAAAGGCTGTTTCTAGTTCTAATTCCTTCTCTGGCAAAGTGCATTTCAGTGATGTGTAAAATTCAGGAATGTAAAGGTTATGAATATAGCTCTTTGCTTTCCTGTTTATTCCTCCAGGGTCATGAAAGCTCATCCAAAGTTACTAGTATCTTTTTAATCTTTTTGAAAAAGACTGTGGGATACAGGATTGTCATAAGTGTGGAGGGTGCCTTGCCTGGGTGTGGCTATGTTATCTAATACAGTGTGCCTTCCCTGGGTGGGGCTATGTTATCTAAAACAAGTGACGTGGGAGTTTCCCTGCCATGAGGGAGGGAGGAGCCTCTAAACCATGAAGAAGGGAGGAGTTTAAAGTCAGTTCCATCTTGGCTGGTCTCCAGGGAGGAGGCAAGGGCCAGGAGAGTTCCATCTTGGCTGGCCTCGAGGCAGGAACTAGGGTCAACTAGCATCTCCGGCTATGGAGATGGCTCAGCTTTTCTTCTTTTATACTTCTACTTAGCTAATGTAAGTGATTTTGATTCTATTAAGCCAGTGCCGTTTGGGGTGTTTCTCTCCTTTTCAGAACAAAGTGGGGAACCCCAAATGTAAAGTGTCTGTATCTCTGCTTTAACCTTTTTCTTTATTAAATTTTCTAGTTATAAACCGTCTGGTTTATTTCCCTTAGGGTTTTTCTCTGCTTCCAGTCTGGGAAGGGAGAAGGGAAGGGAATAGGAACCAGGGCAGCTAGGGGCCTAGATGGAGTGTGGAGACTGTCTCTCCTTACCGTCAGGTTAGACGGGGGAGGGAGGAAGCAGTCTCCAGGTGTCTGTGTCTCAGGTGGAGAGAGACAGGGGTGGGGGAAGTCTGCCTTCAGCCGGGAAGGGTGAAGGAAAGCAGCCTTCAGGTGTCTGACTTTGGCTTCCAGGGAGGAGGACAAAGTTAGGGTGGGGAAGTTCCCCCCCCCCAAGGTTTTTGAAAGTATACCCAAATGGTGGCAGTGATTGGTGACCCTAAGAACCCCACTGGTAAAAAGGGGGGTGTCTTGAGGTGTAGGACTTAATTAGGCTGGGAAGAAACTTGGTTAAATGGTTTGGCTAGTGAAGAGTCCCAGCCTTTGTACTCGAGAGCATAAAGGCTGGGGTAACACTCTCTACAAGGATACAGCAAGAATGAGCTGCTCTAGACAGCTCCATGACAAAGGCATTTAGTTACACTATTTATTACTTTTAAAATTCTGATAGATATTGTACTGCAGGTGGAGGCTCTTGGATAATCAAAATGCATGGCTCCTTTCATCCTGAATATGAGTAAGGAATGAGATTAATCTAAATAGACTGCTTCCTCTGGGTCTTCCAGACCATCTTGTCTTGCCATGCATGTCTTCTACATGATTTGCTTTCCTGGACAGAGACTCTCATGGTATCTGTCTTGTACAGCATCAGGCAGACAGTGCTTAATAACTTCTATTATTATTCCACAAAATGTCAGTTACCTCTGAATAAAGAAGCTGGTATTTTCACAGAATACTACCAAAGTGTTTACCTCTTTCCCTTCCTGGGTCAATCTCACATCATCATCTTAACTTCTAAATAGCTACTGAAACTGATTACAAAAAAAGCTTTCCTGTTTCTGTCCCCCTATATTAAACTGTTGCAGTCTTTCTTAATACATTTTCCTTCCTCCCTCCTCCCATCTCACTACCATAATCACTATATAAATCCCCAGTTATGCCTTTTACTTCATAGGAATACAGTTTCTTTTCAGTCCTTCAGTACCCTGACTTCTGTTTTCATGGTTAATTAATATAACATTTAAAACAATTAAATTGACATATAATAAGCCTAGCTTTTGGTTCACATTCCCTGCCTTTTGCTCGTGGAGTAATGGTGGTAGAGGACTAATCTGATGCCCTCGGAAGTCAATGGAAGAATGGAATTCTTTTCATCAACTTCAGCAGGCTTTGGATAAGCCCCTAGCAGGCATCCTGTTTTTCAGTAGAACCTGTAGCTAATTTAAAAATCGCTGCCGACCAGTCAAATTGTTTTGGGCCTGAAAGATGGTGGTTGTGACCAGGGGATTTAAGGTTGTGTGTGGTGGAGTTGGGTTAAAAAAGAGCTAGGAATTGTATGCACCTCTAATCCATTGGTCCCATACTCCCACTAACAAGAGTGTAGCAATCAACTGAAGCACTGAGCTCAGTATCAGTCTTAATCACATGTGTCTGATCTAAACCAATCAGTGGGGCAGCTGCCAGCAAAA
Organism: Sternotherus odoratus; assembly: GCA_032164245.1. Taxonomy (NCBI): domain Eukaryota; kingdom Metazoa; phylum Chordata; order Testudines; family Kinosternidae; genus Sternotherus; species Sternotherus odoratus. Next base: position 240,918,876 of record JAVMKO010000001.1, read on the forward strand.
CTCATCATCCAGATCCCCCGGGGGAAGAAAAAGCTGAGGTTGAGTAGCATTGACTGATTGCATTTAATATCTTTACACACTCATGACAGTATCAATGGGGATAGGTAGGAACTGCCATAACACATAAGACCAGTGATGCATCTAGTGCACTATCCTGCCTCTGGTAGTGCCCAATACCTTAAACTTTATAAGAAGGTGCAAAATAAAAACATAGTGAACAATTATGTACTGACCCACCCCCAAAACAAATTTCTTCCTAACTTATACATGTGTGTATATATATATAATGTATACTTTAGCAAATATATAGTCTATATTCTAATTAAATAAATCATCTTATTCTCTATATTAAGTATTTATATACCCCTTGTCACCCTCATATATGAGTACATCATAGTGGTTTTTTTAATGTCTTTATCCTCACAACAGCCATCTAAGGTAGGGAATTGCTATTATCCCTCTTTACAGAAAGGAAACTGAGGCACAGAGGTACTAAGTGACTTGTCCAAAAGGAAGGTCCACAGGATATCTTTGGTAGAGCAGATTATTGAATCCAGGCCACGAAAAGCCTAGGCTATTTCTCCAACAACTAGACCATCCTTCTACTTTTGCGTGCCCTAGTTTTACACTGATTTCAACAGAATTAGTCCTTATTTACATCAGCATGAGAGCAGAATCACATGCTATTAGTTCATCCATTGCTCAATGGTTGTAATAGCACTGATGCCCTCTTCTCAGCTCCAACCAGATTTCCATACTGAAATAAAACACTTGGTTTTACTCGACTAATTTATCCACTTGGGAACAACACAGCTACCTCTGTAAAACTGTGTCCATTTTATTATTTCTTAATTAAATGTAATCGTTATGAAAACTTATGAAAGACCAAATAAATTGACCTATTGCTGTATAATTAAATAATTACAAATTTAAAAAACCATGAAGTTGCCCATATATTAATAAATTAAACTTGTAATTAATGCTTATATTTAAATTGGCATTTAAAATTATTGTAATTTCAGGTTAATCTGTGTTAGTTTAGTTGATAAAGTTGCAAATTTTTATTTAATAAATGTGCTAATGAAAATATATGGTGTTTTATTTTTATTTTGTATAACAGTTATGTTCTGAAGCATTCCTTTCAGTGTATATTGATGGTGAATATTCTATACACGGTTGTTTATTTAGTCTAAAATTGTTATGAAAGGAAGGCTAGTTAATACTAGAGTTAAGATTACATAAAACCTTCCATTCAAAGCCCATGATTTCTATAATTTATTAATCCCTGAAACTGTCACTTTTGGGCCAGAAAAGTTCTACACTCGGTCTGTGTCTGAATATGTTTTTGTTTTGTTTTATCTCTGCAGAATTTGAGCTCAGCTGCTTTGGAACTGAAGGAGATTATAATTTCCCCACTATAAGATCACTGAACCTGTTTTTTAAATTAAAACTGAAACAGCACTGATGATGGGGGTAGACATTTGAATTTTAGAAGGGAAAATAGACAAATGCCTTTGGATTTTGTGGTTTAAATTGCTTTTGATTTAACTGAATAATGAATGTTTAAAACTATGCTTCACACATTTGATAGAATTGGTATATGTGGCTTTTTTTTTTTAATCACAGCAAAACCAGGCTGGAGTGCACATGCACAACAAACTTATCTCTATAGTTAAAAAATGAAGTAAACATGCAGAGAAGGCAGGCAGTCTCTGAAGAAACTCTTTCTTTATTCATTGTGCATGTTGTACTGTGCACAGTGAATGAGACAAGGGACACCTACATTTCTGCCAGTGGACATATGCAATGCTGCCTAAGCCCTGATGCTGCACAACTCATGCCTAAGCCTTGCCTGGATTTAGAAACTAGGCATTTCCCTGTCTATCTTGCCTGCATATCTCTGCTTCTTAGACCAATAGCTCAGCAAATGGACCAGTCCCCTCTTCAGAGGCAGGCCATTGGTCTCATTTTAAGACAGACAGCCCTGCTTTCCTGAGTTTTGTTCCCTGTCCAGAGAGACATGGTTTCATCCATTATTGGATGGGGAGGGATGAAATTGTGAAGAGCGCACTGCCCCACCTTCACCAGGGGAAGGATGATATGCTTTTCAAGATGGCGTCCCTATGCAGCATGACCTCACCTGCACATTCCATGTGAGATCATGCCAGCGGGAGTGTGCCCCCACCATCCTAGTGTGCCTCCACCTTCCCAGGTATATTAGAATGTCTGTAGTTTGGGGATACATGGGTGGCCACCCTTCTTTTTCAAATCCCCACTCTGATTTTGAGCAAAGACTTAAACCCAGGTCTACCACCATTGATGGAGTACCCTAACCATAACAGAGTCCTGTGGCACCTTAAACACTAACAAAAGTATTGAAGCATAAGCTTTCATGGCTAATACCCACGTTGTCTGATACATCCTAACCACTAGGCTCTGCATTACACCACTTAAGTCTCCCTTTTAAATCTAGACGTAAGAAATCAAGGTGTTTAGGAGAGCTATGAAAATAAAATTAGTCTATGTAGGAAGGAATAGAAAACAAATATTACAGTATGCTACACTCTGATGGCAAAACTTTAGAAAAGCTGTATATTGTATTGTATTATTCAGATCATAGTATTTGATCATGTAATTAAAGACTATTACAGAATAGGCACAAACAGGTGGGGTTAAGACTGGGAGTGCAACCTTAAATTTGTCATTTCCTCATTTTTGAGTGTTCAACATGCAATCCTAACATTCTGTTGATATTTTTTGATGGCATAATTATACAGCTTGGTTTCTGTTTTGCATTAAAGAAGATGGATGGTGTGTTGCTCCTTTATAGTGAAATGTCAACAATCCCATTTTATATCTCAACTTCAGGGCATATACTCCATTTATAATGTTTTACGTGACCTCCCATTGAGCATTAAGGTGTCAACCTGAAGCACTAATTTGTATTTATAAAAATTGGAATACATTAGTTCTCTGAGTTGGATGCAAAAATGTTTTTAAATAGTGGTTTTTTGCTAAAATGTTGGGTTTTTTTTAAAAAAGAAAGAGATGTGGCTAACAATAAATCACTAATATCTTATTTGCAGACATGTTTTTTTATATTCATCCAATGTACAGTGACATCCAGTTATGATGTATTTATATCCACCTACATTTTATTGCATTTCTAAAATGAGCTTAACAATGACAGATCAAAATGAATACCTCATCTGATATACTGAGCAATAACCATATGGCTGTAACTAAGTACTGGACCGTACGTAATGTGTCTGATTTTGAGGGCATAAGTCAGATTTAAGGAAAGCATATGCACTTTATTGTAAAAGGAGTCTCTAAACGGAGGTGAATTTCACCCGTTTAGGAAACTGGCTAATCTATAGGTACTTCCTTGGTTTTGGGAGATCTAGTAGGGATCACTACAAGAGCTTCAGAAACAAAAGTTTTGGGTGGAGGATATGAGAAGGATATAGATGACACCACTGTGTGTTGGGTGAGGACAAATATTATAGTTCCTATGATAAGCATCATTTGATTTAATACCTAGTAAAGTACAGGTGTTGGTGTCTACTTTCCCCCAAGTCTTGCAATAGGACCTTGTGGTTGAAATATGTATATAACGTAATATTTTTGAAGAGGACAAAGTAGCTATTGCTACCTTTTAGACATTTTATAGTGAGAGCAGTATTAAACAAAATATTGCTTTGAAGGCAAAATGGCAGGACATGCTTAGAGGAAAGCACCCCAAAGCTCATCTATCATGTTTGCAGAAAGTCCCAGAAGCTTTTCTCTTCTCATATCACCCTAGCTAGCCCTGTTATATTGCAGTATTGAACGGTTCATTATTATCTGCTAGTGTCAGACTCTGCCTCTCTGGAGCCTGTAAATAAGCTTTTCTTTCAGACTAACACAACACAATTACAAAGCAGGCGATTGTATTATCAGATGTTCCTTCATCGCTGAATGAAAAAGGCCTTAGTTTATGATTTAAGTACATCTAATTATCATATCATGGCCCTGTCCTGTAATCAACCATGTATATATTTTAGGGAGATATAAACTTTCCTTGCCCCTTAGAAAGCAACAACATTCAACGGTTGTTTTGTTTTGTGGGTTTTTTTAAAAATCAACTTTACTACAAGTATGCAGGAATGAGTTGATTTTAATTGTTACTATGGAAAGGCAGAAAGTCACAGGATTCCACTATCACTGTCTTGTGTCTAATTTTGTCAATCTATTTAATGTTATTTTTTCCAAATGTATGTATGTATAGGGAGAAAATCTCCAGGTATTTAGGCCATTAACTTCAATGGAATCAAGAATTTATCCAAAATATTGTTTCAATGAAGTTCTGTTTCCTCCCCCTTTGTTTCAATCTCCTACTTGAAATATGATAGCTAGAATAAAGACATATAAATGAATTATTCTTAGGACTCAAATTAAAAATAATAATAATGGTGACTCTTTAAAAGTATTATTTCTGTATATCCTTCCATTGCCAAATATTTTAATTGCTTTTGAAATATTTACTTGACACTCACTGGAGACATTACAAATGTAAAAACCTAAGGCTCAAAAAAGTTCCTCTCAAACTTATATTTGTGGTTAATCTGAGTCCAGCTGGTGTTTACAGATATGTTTATGCAACAGAGTTAAAATAACTTTCTCTAAAATTAAAGCCTTGGCAACAATCCAATCAAATGCTAAAACATGTAAAGGTTAAGCTTGAGACTATCGACAGATGACTAGTCAAAATGTAAGCACCTCGACATTAATATTCATAATGTTTTTTACAAATTTAGGGCTCTTTTGGCTTTACTCTTCTTAGGCATGTACAGACTGTGACACCTAAGGGCAATTGACCAACATGTATGATACTATAGTCTTCGTAGACCACTGGTAAGACTAAAACACATCACACTGGTATCTAGTCAGATCTCCTCGCCTTTTTTTCAGGTATAGTTGCTACATCATTCCCCACTAATGAGATCTCCTCTTTTCTTCCCTATCTGCAATGATGGTACCTGAAGCACCTTCTCATAAGGCGTCTATTCTACCAACCAATTGATCTTAATGTTAAGACCTATTTCTTATTAATTGCCTCACATTTTTCCTTTTTTTGTTTCAAGCCACTGTTCCTTGCCCTACCATCTTCCAGTACTGAATGAATCCTTTCCTTCGTTTATAGTTTTACTTCAAAGGTATTTATAGACACTGGTCATGTCCTGTGATCATGTCCTTCACTTTTCTAGACATTATTAGCTCATTCAATCTATCTTCATATGATTTATTTTCCAATCCTTGTATTTCATTTTTGTTGCCCTTCAGTGTATTCTCTAAATGTGTTCAGTATGATTAATTATCTGTATAAGAGCATTGCACATGGTCAAAACTGAGCTTTGGTGTAAGAAAGTGCAGCTCCATTAGCTAAGTGGAGTTTCACCAATTTATACCAGAGCTGAATCTGGCCCACAGTGCCTGGGGAGCTGGCACCAGAGCTGATTCATGTGTGTGACATCTCTGCTTAATGCATGACATTCATCTCTGCACAGAGAGCATGCCCAAAGCTCTGCACTCTGTAAGTCCCACTTTGCATATGTTTGTGAAGGCCCATCTCACAGGGATGAATTTTGCCCAGTATGTGGAAAGACCCCTTATGTCTAGACCACAAAGTGCACAGAGTACTTGAAGAACAGAAGGGAAATATTTTCCCCTGGCCATGTTCTCTGACTCCTCAGAGTCCTCACATTCCATGATATTAATTAGCTCTGAGATCCTGACTCAGAGTGGTGTAAAATACTTATTTTCTCCAGACCTCCCTCTTCTTTTTGTTTCTTTTCATCTTACCAAATTCATGCAAGAACCCTGGAATTAACTCTTCTAACTTCTAGTATTGTTATCTCTGTCAGATTATTTTTCTCTACCTGTATTACTATAATCCCAGGAAAAGAAAAAGGGAAGGCATAAGTTTCAGGGTTGCTGACCCAGCAATCTTTCTTCAGTGATGGGACTTACAACGGCTCTGTGCTGCCCTAAAATTGAATGGTTATCCAGAGAAGGCCATATTCAGAGCATTCCTGCTGCAACCTCCACTTTTATAAATATAGACTAGGGGATACATAGCTGCCCTTTCCTCATGTAACAGTGATCAGACAGCTTTCTGAAAATATAAATGTTGTTTATTTTAGCTATAGGATCAAAGGTCTTGGAGAAAAGGGTTTTTAAAAACAGTCTACAGGCATGTCTGTGTTACCTATATGTTCGCCATTCCTAGATTTTAACATAGGCATCCTTAAGTTCTTCAGACAGCCTCAATGGGTGTTGGGTACCCTTTGTTCTTCTGTGTTAGCACACTTTTACCTGTCCTGTCCTTTTCCTGAAGAGGAAATAGAATATTCAAAACTAATAGGTCAGTTTAACAATCTTAAAGTCTTTACAAAGGGATGGCTTATCTTGTGTCATTCTTTCCCTTCCTGCTTGCTTTTTCCAGACTTCCACATATTGAACTAAACCAATACTCATACTCTACACATCCCTATAAGGAGGTCAACATACAGTATTCATCAATTATTACAGAACAGCTTTAAATCTATCACACATGTTAAGTGCAATTGGAGCAGAATGGCATCCTGGTGCCCCTCAGCAAATACTCAGGGTATGTCTATACTACCCGCTGGATCGGTGGGTAATGTTTGATGTATCAGCGATTGATTTGTTGTGTCTTGTCTAGACGCGATCAATCGATCCCTGAACGCGTGCTCCCTGTCGACTCAGGAACTCCAGCTCCACAAGAGGTTTAAGCGAAGTCGATGGTACAGAACATTAACTGGGAGGATAGATTAACTGATTGGGCCAGCTTCACTGTTATTTCTGAAAACAGTCACCATGTTCTATATGTTAAATCCTGTGCAAATTTCTTCAGGTTTCTAAAATGTTGAGTTGTTTTAATTTTTCTTGTCCAGAAATTGTGTGGTCTTGATAAAAATTCCATGGATGTCAATTGAAATATACCCATTGACAAAATGGCTTTTAGCTCCAACCCTGTGAGAGGCTGTCTGTTATGCTGAGAGTTAAACAGTAACTCTCATCTTCCACCATTACAAAAATGTATAACTGTAGTTGCTGTCACTGCTTGCTAGAAGGAAGCAAACACAGGGTGAAGTGCTGCATATATAACTGTAAAGTAACCAGATTTACAAGGCTGAAGAGCTTTTGCAAAAAGGTTCAGGGCAAATAGATGCTTCTGATTTATTACATACTAGCATAAGTGCCCGGCGTTGCTCAGGTCAGTCGGAGGTGGGGAGGGGGCAGACAGTTGACACCCCCTGACCAACCCCAACACCCACCCTTCACCCACCCTGACACCTTCCCACCCCCCCGACCAACCCCAACACCCCCCGGCTCACTTACCCCCCGACCAAACCCGACAACCCCACCTGACCCCCCAAAACAAACCCAACACCCCCACCTCACCCCCCGACCAAACCCGACACCCCCACCTCACCCCCTGAGCAAACCCGACACCCCCACCTCACCCCCCGACCGAACAGTGTATTTAATAATCTGTGTGCTACACAGTGCACCGTGAGCCGGGGGGGGGGGGGGGGAGTGTCGGGTTTGGTCGGGGGGTAAGTGAGCCGGGGGGTGTAGGGTTTGGTCTGGGGGGGTGGGAAGGTGTTGGGGTGGGTGAGGGGTGAGTGTTGCGGTTGGTCAGGGGGTGTTCCGGTTGGTGGGGGGTTGAGGTGGGGGTGTCAGGTTTGCTTGGGGGGATGAGGTAGGGGTGTCGGGTTCGGTCGGGGGTAAGTGAGCCGGGGGGGTGTCGGGTTTGGTCTGGGGGGGTGGGAAGGTGTCGTGGTGGGTGAGGGGTGAGGGGTGGGTGTTGGGGTTGGTCAGGGGGTGTTGCGGTTGGTGGGGGGGTGAGGTGGGGGTGTCGGGTTTGCTTGGGGGGGTGAGGTGGGAGTGTCGGGTTCAGTCGGGGGGTAAGTGAGCCAGGGGGTGTCAGGTTTGGTCTGGGGGTGTTGCGATTGGTGTGGGGGGGTGAGGTGGGGGTGTCAGGTTCGGTCGGGGGGTAAGTGAGCCAGGGGGTGTTGGGTTTGGTCTGGGGGGGTGGGAAGGTGTTGGGGTGGGTGAGGGGTGAGGGGTGGGTGTTGGGGTTGGTCAGGGGGTGTTGCGGTTGGTGGGGGGGGTGAGGTGGCGGTGTCGGGTTTGGTCGGGGGATAAGTGAGCCGGGGGGGGGTGTCGGGTTTGGTCTGGGCATCCACCCCAACACCTTCCCCCCCCCAGACCAAACCCAACACCCACACCACACCCCTCACCCCCCCGACACCTTCCCACCCCCCCAGACCAACCCCGACACCCCCCCGGCTCACTTACCCCCCGACCAAACCCGACACCCCCACCTCACCCCCCCCAAGCAAACCCAACACCCCCACCTCACCCCCTCACCAACCGCAACACCCCCTGACCAACCCCAACACCCCCACCTCACCCCCCGACCGAACCCGACACCCCCACCTCACTTACTGTCCCACCAAACCCAACTCAGATGCGTCGCTGGGGGGGGAGGGTGCCCAGAGCCGAGGGATTCCGGGGACCTTCGCAGGTGGGGGGGGGGCACAGAGCTGATGGAGTCCGGGGTTGAGGTGGGAGGGGCAGAGAACTGAGGGCTCTCCGGGGTTCCGTTGGGAGGGGGGAGGGGTAGAGAACTGAGGGATCTCCGGGGTTCCGTTGGGAGGGGGGAGGAGTAGAGAACTGAGGGGTCTCCGGGGTTCCGTTGGGAGGGGGGAGGGGCAGAGAACTGAGGGATCTCCGGGGTTCTGTTGGGAGGGGGGAGGGGCAGAGAACTGAGGGATCTCCGGGGTTCCGTTGGGAGGGGGGAGGGGCAGAGAACTGAGGGATCTCCGGGGTTCCGTTGGGAGGGGGGAGGGGCAGAGAACTGAGGGATCTCCGGGGTTCCGTTGGAGGAGGGAGGGGTGAGCTGTGCGAGTGAGGTGTCTGTTGGAGGGGGGGTATTATGACATCATCACCACCTAACCGCCCAGCCGATGTGATTGGCCCTGAAAGACTTTCACCCCTGGGGGGCGTCAGAGGTGAGATCCGAAAATTTTTCGACCCTTACCAGCATCTAGACCCCAAGACCCCTCACTGTACCAAATTTCAAGTCTCTGGCTCAAACGGTGCGGGAGGAGTTCGCAGTCATACGTACATACATACACACATACATACACCACTTGACTTTTATATATATAGATGATGGCGTACTATATGGCAAAAGTCATATATCTGAGATGATGTCACGGTGCAATATATATACCCTTCTATTTAAGTACATTAGTTCTATTGTATATAGTGTGTTGTGCAATAAATTTACATCATTTTAATATAGTTCATTACTCTCTAAAATAAATGAAAATAAGAAAAATATTATGCTAAATACACTTCCATATTTTGTAAAAGTAAAGTGCATTTTGTTCCTGAAAATTCAAATAGAATGGCATAAATAGCTATCATGCTACTGAAGTGATTCATATTGCATTCATATTAATATCAATGCATTGTTCATATTAATGTGAACACTTTGGAATATGGAGTTCAAAAAAAAGCATTTAAAATAAGTTAGATTAAAGTATGGCATGTATTTCTGAACTAATAAGTATACTAAAATTTATCATATTTCATGCTGTCACCAGATTTCCTCAATGTAATTATGTATTTAGAAGGAGAGAACACCTACTACTTCAATGTCTGCTAAAAGGCACATGTATCGACGTTTTTGGCTTATCTATGATACTTGTCTGATAAAGCATCTGTAGTGTGAAGATATACTGAATATATCTTTTTCATTTTTACTATCAAACAAAAGGTGGTCCAACCCCAAAGTGAATCTCATATCCTTGACAGTTTTCTTTCTGTGTTTACTTTATATCTGAGTAAATACTCGTCTCCCCAGCCCACTAAGTAAAGCAACTTTCTGTTACAGAACTTACCCTAAAAAATGTCTTACATGATGGAAAAGGGAAAATAACGAGAGCAAAAGATGACCACAGCCATGCTATAGAAGCAATCTCCTAGACTATGCAGGTTCTCCTGGTTTATCAACTGTACCTGTGGTAAAGGGTCAGGCTATCACTTCAGCTGCTGCTCAGAAGGGTACTTACTGTCCTTCAGAAGAAAACTTTATAAAGAACAGTATAGTGTCAGTGTTGGCTGCAAATTTGCCAACACCATGCCCCCTTTAAGTCCCTCCCCCCTGCACCCACCCCCCGCCCATGATTAAAACCTAAAGCTCATTTTTATTTCTGCTGTACTAATCTGGTTTGGGAAAGTGTAAGGCCTGTTTTCAAGAGTAACTGTACTACTGAAGTTACAGATGTTGCAGGTAGAGACATTGGACATTTGAGTATCTGTCTGATTGGTCTGATGCTGTGGCAAAAATGGCAATACTATCGGTGGGTAAATAAATTGGAGAGTAGTGAGTAGGAATAGGGAGATGCATACGGCATTGGTTATATTGATACTAGACTACTCTGCCTGGTTTTGGTGTCAACATTTTAGAAAAGATGCTGAAAAAGCGATCTGCCCTTAAAATCTATTAATCTAGCCAGATTGATTTGATACATCATTGCAGAGAAAAAGGCAGATACTCATTTTATATATATACAGGGTCAATTTCCATTTTTAATCACAATCTGGGTAGGGACTTGATAGAGCCCTAATCCAAGAGGAGCTCCCAGTGATGTCAGTGGAAGATTTGCCTCGTGATCAAGCATATACTATGGCCGTTATATATAAAAAGTATCCACTTTATCTGCACTATTCATTATTTGCTCTGTATCATATTGTTACATTCAGCATCAATCAGTGGGAAACATATGCTCTCCTTTAGAATTATCACTATTTCTTCTCTTTGTTTCTCTTCTTTCCCCATCCCATGTTTTCTTTCTCTCCCTTTTCTTTCTTTCTCCTCCACTCTTCTCTTTACAGAAAGTCCTTGTTCCCACCTCCTGTAGGCCAGGCTCCGACCCTCCCATCCTTCTCCACTTAAGTGATGGCAGTTCAATAGTTAATGCTAACATATCAGTAAAGTGTCATCAATTGGCTATTGAGTCAACATCCCTTTCACTTAATTAGCAGCAAGGAGTTCATACTTCTGAAACATTGTTTCAGACTATCTTTAGACACAGAATAGCATCACTGCATAAGATTGGTTCCTATTTGGAAGGCTTTCCTCACAGCCACGAGGACTAGAAATTTAGGACGAAACCCTAGCCCCATTGAAGTCCATGATAAAACTCCTTTTGATGTCAGTGGGGCCAGGATTTTGCCCCTCCCCAACTTTTCATGAAGGTTTCAAGTCTGCCAAATTTGGACATGTCATGCAAACCATAAACATGTGATGCAAGCCAGGTCCATTGGTTGTGTGTTTGACACCTTTATATTACTGTGTCCAAATTATACCATGTATAGGCTACGTTTCCGAGGTGTACTGAGGCTATAATGCTTAAACCTGGAAATAGAGGCTCAGTGGTATTTTCTGACTATATCGCCATCACCAACTTGGAATCTCTATCCCTTTATGTCTTTGACTGAAGTAAAATTTGAGCAGATGTGCAGCAGGAGGAACACATCATTACTAAATTCTAAAAGTTGTTTTTCACATCAGTGAACTCAAAGCTGCTTAACTAGACATTTTTTCATCAAAAATTAAGAAAAAGAATCTGACGTATAAGCAAAAGGGTTTCTCTTATTTATATTCAAGTTTTACTATTCACTTGTAGAAGCAGGCTTTTATATGTGTTTTACAGAGAGCCTACACCTCGGATATTGTTAGATCAGACACCACTATAAGGCACTACGCCACTTCCCGCAGCCCCCATTGTACTGGGACGGCGAACCGCGGCCAATGGGAGCCGCGGTCAGCGAAATGGCAGGTAAATAAAGCGGCGGGGCCCGCTAAGGGTGCTTACGCTGAGGTCCTGCATGCCAGTGTTGCCGATCCCTGTAGTAGAGTAAAATTTAGCTCTGTTGTGAGCAACTTCAGTCTCCTGAAATTAGTTGAACTACATCTGACATCTCAGATTAAAAAACAAAAATAAAGATAAACTCTTAATGACAGCATCGTAGATATCCGTGGTGGTCCTTTAGTGACAAATAAATGAGTTAAGACCACATTTCTATAATCAATCTTTAATGCATCCACCTAACTACAAAAGTGCTCATCTCCCCTAGAGCTGACTAAAGGCAGCACAACAATATCCACTTCCAGTGTACATTCCTCCTTCCAACCATATTCACCCTATAGCAATTCAGCTAAGGATGTGGGGGAATAGTTTAAATGGCCCCACTTACAAGCTATAGGTGAGGGGAAACACACTCTGCCTTTTCACTTTATTTAGAATTATCTGCCTTTTTATTTTGCTTAATTTGATTAACATTTGAAAAAAAAAACCCAGAGTTTGAGGGGGGTGATGATTTATTTGCATTTCTTCCTCTTCCTTTCCACAAATGTGCTCCTCCCTCTTTTATCACCCAACAATTTCTAATTCTTTAGTGTTTTTTCATTCATTTAATATAGGTTCTAGGGCATGAAATTGAATTTATCAATATTGTAGGAGTCATTTGTTCTTCCTCCTGCTCTGTTCCAAAGTATGGTTTGATCCTCCTTGCACAGCGAGGTGAAGGTGAACACTGAGCTGTTGTTTTATGTATTTCTTTACGCTCTCCATGTACGTCAATTTTCTTTTTTAAAGAAGTGGAAAAGTAATCCTTTCAAAATTCTCTGCAGTGGAATAATGTTATCTCTGTTTCTATGGAAGCAAGCCAAATTGTTATGCATTGTGATGAATTTGAGGATTCACTGTTCTTAGTAGTGGCCAGGAGAACAGATATAGATCAATATGAAATTAAAAAAAAAACACGTGAAATTGGTCAGAAGTGCAAAGGCATCTTTCATACATGTTATCTGAAAAGAAATTCAAGTGTTCCTATTGATATTTCTGGAGGAGGGCGGGTATCTTTGTTTACTTATTAAGTGTGTTAGAGAGAACCCGAGGAGAAAAAAATGACATATTTCAATGCCTGGGATTCTGTACAACTGCTGGATTTGAGGAATGTGCTGGGTCTCACAGATCTCCAGGAAAATTTCTGTAAGCGGATTAATTAGAAACATTATGTATGACAAAAAACATTGTTACAATCTCCTCAGTGCTGCATGTTCTGAATGGAACGTAGAAAACTGTGATGTTTTTAGTTGTTTCCCTATATGATCTGTTGTTTGTCAGGTACCATCTAGTGTAGGGGTCTGCAGCCTTCACCACATGGCCCATCAGGGTAATCCTCTGGTGGGCTGCGAGACATTTTGTTTACTTTGATCATCCACAGGCATGGCCCCCTGCAGCTCCTAGTGGCTGCCGTTCACCATTCCCAGATAACCCTACGCCCTGCCACTTCCCGCAGCTTCCATTGGCCAGGAATGGCAAATTGTAGCCACTGGGAGCTTTGGGGAGCTGTGCCTGTGGATGCTTTACATAAACAAATACCTCGTGGCCCGCCAATGAATTACCCTCATGGGCTGTGTGCTGAAGTTTGCCACCTCCCTGATCTAGTAATACACAAAATCACAACCACCCACACTTTCTACTTTGCAATGGGTGGTAAAACTTCTTTAGCTGCGTAAGACTTGCAGTACCTCACCATATTGCTCAGCATTATGCTCATCCAGTTTCTCTTCCTGGTTTCCCATCCTCTCCTACCACAGCTTTCCTCACATTCGTCCTCATACCTGCTGTTCATCTCTGCCTCCCTCTTCAGTCTCCCAAATATTTCACCTAATTCCCATCTTTCCTTTTCCTTCCTATCTCTATATTACTAGTATAATAAAGAGGAAAAGACTGGAACTGTAAAGAACACTGCATGTCCTGAGTTTTGCAAATCATTGGATTTTTTATGCCATACAGTGCCCCGGTATGAAGAGATTAATTCAGTAGGTACAACTTGCAGACTATTTGAGAGTTCCTCCTTATTTATGTTCTTTGAGAGAGCCCCAATCATTTTGACTGAACTGAAAAATAGAATATGATGTTTTTCCTACTAAATTATTTTCTTTCTTTGGGATTTTCTGTGCCAGTCCAGACCCTATCTCATTTCAGCTGGTGCCACTTCATACATACATACATTCTCTCATATTCTCACCATTTTGTGTCTAAGATTTCAGCTGACCATTGGTTATTAAACTGAACTAGGTGAGGCAGAAAGCTGCTTATATAGAAAAGGAATGTTATCACCAGAAAAGACTCCATGTGGTGCATTTAGTTATTAGTTATGGTGTTAATTTCTTCCTATCTGTGCATAGCTATGTTATAGTTGGGCAGTGGCACCAATATAGTTAAGGCTGACAAGAGCTTACTGTTTAACAGCCAATTTTTCTAAATGCTCTGTAATCCACGTATGTATCTGTATTTTCTACTGCTTTCCTTGTCTTTGTGGGTTGACAGGAACCAACTTCACACTTGGCATGGAGAACTATGTCAGCATTTTATTGTTACGGGAACTTCCATAAATCAAAAATAGTTTTTTCCCCGGTAGCATTTGGAATGTCTGCCATTATAACTGCTGGATTAATGAGCTGCTTGGTTTATTGTTTGATGGGGTAAGTGCTCTGTTTCTTCTGGTTCATTCCCAACATTTTGTAAACAATAAAGAAAATATTTTAATTATTATAAACTCTGGGTCTTTTAGGGGGAGAAACAATATTCTAGCATTTTTCCTTCATGTCTTCACTACATACCGGAGTCTAAACACATCACAGGCTTCTTTCTCTTAATATTTGTAGTAGTTCCAAAGTTGTGATTTATAGCTTTTCAGTAACCTGTTTCTAGCTTCATGCTCAGCAATATCTCAGTCCTCAAGGAGCTGACCTGCTCAGCAAGCAGTTTAGGTAAAATTGTGGCACCTGGCTGGTTTCCAAGTGTCTCTGGACCTCCATTATTCTGATACATAAGAACTCATCCATTCTGAATGGCAGCTTCTGGCCCTGCTAACTGCAAAAATAACTAAGCTAAACAAAGTCAATTTGGCACAAGCCTAAGTTAACAATGACCACTGAGGTCTGTTCACTTGTGGGACTGTATTTAATTATTAATTAGTGTGATATTTTCACTTTTCTATCTTTAGGTTGCTTCCAAAACATTGTATATGCAATATCTGTGGCATAACATGAAAGCAATTTATAATGCACAGGCCACTTTTGGAAACCAGCTGATGTAATTAAACATTTTAACAAGACAATGTTCTTAAAGATTTATGTAGTTATAAAATGAAGCTATGAAGGAAAAATTGATTTTCATGTGACAGCTTAAACACTTATCAAAACAGAGAGGAAAAAATAAGAAAGGGAAAAGGCTATTTTTTTGGAGGCTTGCGCATATGGATGTGCGGGGTGTTCTTTGTTTTGGGTACGGACTTCCTTCACTGTTACAGTTTATTATCAGAGGTCTGAGTGAAAATCTAAAATTTATTTACTGGGTGTGTACTAAGTTTAGCCAACCATGTGTGGAAGGAAGGAAATGTGGTGACAAAGCCTATTCCTTAACTGTGTCCACTTTACACTGCTTCATTACTGAATATCTCTGGTTGGATGGCTGCAGGGAGCTGCTGGCTTGAGTGGTAGCATCACACAGGGATTCCTAAAAGCTGTTGATATCAGACACAAATTTAAATAAGATATAGCTGTTTCCTGGCTTTTGTTGCAAGCTGAACACCAGCCAGATCTGTAGCTTCCACTACTCAAGAAGAATCTCAAAGGGACTCTTTTAACATAAGGCAAATGTGAAGCAGCTATTAGCTATGTTATGGTAGCTATCTGTCGCTACTTATTGTTTGATCAGTGTCCTATGCCACTGAGTTATCAATGAAAATTATGTATAGTCCATTGAGTATATTGGACTGCATTCACGAATAGTGCACCATTAAGAACCTGTGGCGAGCAACTGAAGGTTTAGTACTAAACAACAGTCTCGAGGTTTTGTCCTATTTGAAAGATTCTTGCATGTGGCTTTCCTTATTAGATATCAACCAATGTGTGACTAATGTGTTATTACCAACTATTACAGCAACCTAAGAGAGACCATTCTATTATTGCAGAAATCTAGAATTAATGATCGCCTCATATTAAGAAAGGCCAAACAGTTTTTAAAACCAATTATCTATATATATAAAAGTCAAATGGTGTATGCGTGCGTGCGTGTATGTATGTATGTATGGTGTATGCTTACTCCTTCCACACCGTTTGAGCTAGAGACTTGAAATTTGGTACAGTTAGAGGTCTTGGGGTCCTAATCAGGGTAAGAGTCGAAATTTTTTCAAATCTCAGCTCTGACGCCCCCCAGGGGTGAAATTATTTAAAGGCCAATCACATCAGCTGGGCAGCTGCTGTTCTCTGTGACATAGTTATGATGTCATAATACCCCCTCCAACAGACACCGCACTCGCTCAGCTCTCTGCCCCTCCCCCCTCCAACGGAAACCCGGAATCCCTCAGCTCTCTGCCCCTCCCCCCTCCAATGGACCCGAGTTGGGTTTGGTCGGAGGGTAAGTGAGGTGGGGGTGTCGGGTTTGGTCGGTGGGTGACATGGGGGTGTCGGGTTTGGTCGGGGGGGTGACATGGGGGTGTCGGGTTTGGTCGGGGGGTAAGTGAGCCGGGGGTGTTGGGTTTGATCTGGGGGGGTGGGAAGGTGTCTGGGGGGCTGAGGGGTGAGGTGTGGGGGTTGGGATTGGTCAGGGGGTGTTGGGTTTGGTGGGGGGGTAAGGTGGGGGTGTTGGGTTTGGTTGGGGAGGTGAGGAGGGGGGTCGGGGTTGGTCTATGGGGGGTAAGTGAGGTGTGGGTGTCGGGTTTGTTTGTGGTGGTAAGTAGGGGTGTCGGGTTTGGTTGGGGGGGGAAGTGAGGTGGGGGTGTCAGGTTTGGTCTATGGGGGGTGAGGTGTGGGTGTTGGTCCAGGGGTGCTGGGGTTGGTAGGGGGAGACGTGGGGGTGTTGGGTTTGGGTGGGGGGTGAAAATGTGAGTCGGGGTTGGTCGAGGGGTAAGTGAGGTGGGGGTGTCGGGTTTGGTCGGGGGGGTGAGGTGGGGGTGTCAGATTTGCTCTCTGCCCCCATCCAACGGACCCCGCACTAGCTCAGCTGTCTGCCCCCTCCCCACCTCCGACTGACCCGAGCAACACCGGGTATTTTCGCTAGTAATGTATAATTGGAGCTAGGAAAACTTGCTCTAAACTCTTCAGTATTTATTTCAATACAGATGATCAACCTACATGTCTTTCCTATACCTAAATAATCTGAGTTTGAATATTATGGGGAGCCTTACTCTTTTTAATCTCTGTTTTCCTTTCACTATTCCCTCAGGTGTTACTCCTTTTTTTTCCCATCCATGCCCTTTCCTCTAATTACTGTCTCTCTTTCCTTTCAAACTCAGCAGATGGAAAGTTAGTTTGTTCAAATAGCACCTGGAACAGTTAGGGGACTGTTGTGTACATTTGTCCCCTAGGAATCAGAGGCCTCCCTGGGTCACAGAATTAGCAGATCCCCAGAGTTGCCTCGGTGACCAACCCCTCATGTTAGGAAAAATTGCTGCTTAAGATTCCACTCCTCTATTTCACAACTTTATTTTTCCTAACTCTGTATTTTTTATCTGACACTATGCTTGAAAGGATAAGAAAGTTTCATCATCATGTGTTTCTTTTGGGGGCATAGAGACATTGCCTGCAGTGCTACACCAAAAATTAACTGGGAGAAACTAAAACGTATAAACTACTGTAGGTGGTCAGCAGAGTCAGATAAGTAAATTAAATCTTGATGTCTGATAAATGCCAGTGCTTTAAACTTCTGTTTTATTTTAAATATCAGTGTGAATCTGATTAGAGTTTCACACAAAGCTGATTGCTTGCAGTGATTCAAGCTAAACCTTTTAGGCTGGAGATCTGCTATGACTGTAGAGAGTTTATTTTATTACTTTGGAACCAGGCACAATGAAAATAAACATTTTTTTATGAAATATGTAACTGTCATAATCAAATGGTTAAGCCTATGATGTGTGGTGAAGCCTTGAATTATATTTTCCCTAGATTGGGATCACATGTGAAGCAGCAGCAGATTTCTCCATGGCTGTTTGCATTAGATGAATGCTGCTCAAGGGCATGGCAGTAGAATTGGCTTCCACCCCTTACAAAGTTTTATATAATGTATTTGGAATGGGAAAAAAAAGATGATTCTCCATTAGTGAAGCCAAATACTGTGTCTTATTTTAAACTCAGTCTATAATCAGCCAAGGAGAATATGGAGGATGAGTCTGGGAGTTGGGAATAGGGAGGGGGCTGAGAGGGTAGGAAGACTTGTGATTTAGTGTTTTTACACATCTTCCTAGATATATGTGTGTGTGTGTGTGTGTGTGTGTTTTAATCTTCCTGTGCTGTGCCTAAGCATACTAATTGCTTCTTTTCTCCTGCCTTATTAGTTCTGCAAACACTTCAAACTACAGTGCGGTAATGCCTTACATCAGAGGTGAAAGGGTGAAGGTCATCTGGTTATATGACACAGATTCAGTGGAGCTGTTTTATCCTCTAGCATTCCTTAAGTAGGGTCTTTTTTGTTGTAAGTTAAATGTGTGTCTTATTTCTGAGTTGAATGGAAGGTCTGTTTCTGAGGAACATTATTTCTTTCATTTGGATGCCTTTTTTCCTAACTGGTATATGTAGGTCATATGAATCATGGCCAAAAGATTTCCTTGGGATCTTTTGCCTGAAGTTATTTGTATAATGTACCCATACAGTCTTCTCTAAGACCACTTTAGAAGGCCTATTATTGTGATGCTGGAACAGAATACATTAAGTGAGCTTCTGAGCTGAACATTGACTGAATAAAATGTCAGTGTGTATCTCTGTATCAGATGTGCTCAGTCTACAATCAAAATGATGATTTTCTAACCGACAGCCCTGCAAAGTCAGCCTAGACTCTGACAGTCAGGCTGGCTTCTTCTTGGTTGACACATGGCTGATATTAGAGAGACAAGGTGGATAAGGTAATATATTTTATTTTACCAGCTTCTGTTAGTGAGGGAGACAAGCTTTCGGGTCACAAACATTTCTTCTTTAGAAGCTGGTCCAATAAAAAATATTACTTCACCCACCTTTTTTCTCGAATGCCCTAAAATTGACACATCTACAACCACACTACATACAGTGCTGATAGTAAAGCAGTGGTGTGCCATCTGTGTATGCCAGGCATGCATTGTGTGCCCCAGTACTGTCTGTGCCTGGGGGATGATTCTGTCAAGCCCCAAACACACATGAAGGATGCCATTTTGTAGAACAAACCATGCAAGCAAGGTCAAGCTGCATAGAGGATGCCATTTTGAATTCAAGTGTACAATTGCATGGCTGACTAAATATGTCATGGCACACTGCTGTAATAAAGAGCTTTCATTTGTCACCTAATAAAAAGTGCTGTTGCTGATAGATGAATCTGAAAAGAATCCAGCATACTCCTTTATGTGTTCAGGAGTAAAAGACTAGTAAACTTACTTTGTCGCTAAAAGAAGCTGCTATGACTCTAATTAAACATGGGAAACAGATCTAACAATGAGTAATACAATCCAGATTTACCCTAGTCACTTGTCTGTTCTGCTCAATTAAAAGCAGTCTTCTTGTTAGTGCCTTTTGAAAGTGTTCTAATTCATGCCCTACACATAAAAAACTGATCATTTAAAAATATTGGTGAATATCAAGTAGTCAGACAGACTGTTTTAGATCTGTCCGCCATAATTAATCCTCTTGTCCTTAACAGAAATAGTCTCTATTCTTTTCTCTTTCAGATGACCTAAAAGGTTGTGGTGGGTAATTGCTTATCTACGAGAGTAAATTCATTTTTTTGTTATTTGGGTTCCCAGCTTGGGTATGTTGTTTGATTGTCAATTGCTTCTGAATCATTGCTGAGCAAATGATTGGGGGTTTTGTTTGTTTGTTTTGGTGCCTGAACTGAAAATCTGGAAAAATAAATCAGTTAACTTCTGAATTTTTTAAAAAAATATTTTCTCAGCAAAATGAAAACCAAAATTCATTCACTTGGAACAAAATTTTTGAATGTTGATTAAAAAGAGATTTTCTTTGTTTGAATCAACATTTTGGTTCTAAAATGTTTCAGAACAGAATGTCAAAATGGTTTATTTTGAAATGTAACATTTCCAAAGGAAAACAATTCAGTTTTTTGGGGCCAAAACTCTTTATATTTGCTAAAATTTCTGTGCCCTGGAAAAATATTTTTTGATAAATTTACTCTTCTTGATTTTTTTTGCCCAGCTCTATCTTGAAATTTCTGATAACAACCGTTTCTTTTTTATCTATACTTATCCAGAAGTTTGTTAAGTTTTCTTGCAGATGCCAACATTGCAATAACTACCTTTACATTTATCACCTTGACATTTGATTACTGCAGTCTAGTTAGTGATACACCTGAAAATCATTAAGCCCTGGTCGACAATGGCGAGAATAGCGTAGCTGAAGTCGACTTACTTAGATCGACTTACCACAGCATCTTCACGGCAATGAGTCGGCTGCTGCGGCTCCCCCGTGAACTCTGCCTGCACCTCTCATGGTGGTGGAGTACAGGAGTTGATGGGAGAGCACTCGAGGATTGATTTAGCGCATATAGACGAGATGCAATAAATCAACCCCTGATAGCTTGATCATTACCCGGAACTTCAACTGCTTCAAAATTCAACTATCGTTCTTTAGAGGGTCTCTTTTACAGGGAGCATGTTATACCTGAGATACATGATCCATGTTGGCTTCTGATTAATTTCCTGGTACAATTTAAGATAGTTTTATTATATACAGTCTTAAATGGTTGAGTCCTGGTTACCTCAGTCTTCCCCCCCCCTCCCCTCCCCCCGCATGTGTTAACATCAATTATCTAAAAACATCAATGGAACTGTTATAAGTACATAAGGAATGACTGGATCACAATCCGTAATAAATCTGATAGTAGAGGATTCTTTCTATCAGCTGACAAGATCCAAGGACTGGAAGTTGAAGCTAGACAATTTCAGGACTAGAAATAAAGCACACATTTTTAACTGTAAGGTTAATTGTCCATTGGAATAGTGTATCAAGAGTTGTGGTGGCCCCTTCATCAGTAGAAATTCGTAAATTAAAGTTAGAAGATTTTTGAAAAGATATGCCCTAATTCAATCACAGCTACTGAACTTGAATTAGGAATTAATTCAGGGAAGTTCTATGTCCTGTATCATGCAGGAGGTTAGATTCAGTGGTTCTCAAACTGGGGATTAGGACACCTCAGGGGGTCGCAAGCTTATTTCATGGGAGTCATAAGCTGTCAGTCTCCACCCAAACTCCGCTTTGCCTCCAGCATTGATAATGGTGTTAAATATATTAAAAAGTGTTCTATTTTTATAAGGGGGGGGGGGGCACAGTCAGAGGCTTGCTATGTGAAAGGGGTTACCAGTACAGAAGTTTGAGAACCACTGGATTAGATGATCATGTAGGTCCTTTCTGGCCTTAAAATCTGAGAAATAATCTTTAAGAAAATAAATTTAATGACGGTAGATATAACTTCTGTGGTTGGAAATGGGAGCAACGATTA
This sequence comes from Sternotherus odoratus, assembly GCA_032164245.1. NCBI lineage: Eukaryota > Metazoa > Chordata > Testudines > Kinosternidae > Sternotherus > Sternotherus odoratus. The sequence goes on from JAVMKO010000001.1 coordinate 240,940,517, forward strand.
TGGTTGATGGATATTCACAATAACTGAAAATACTTTCTTCATGGAGAGGATTTGTTTGCAAGAAATCCCGTGTGCCTTCAGTCACTGCACTTTCTGAGACTGTGTTTAGGAAAAGGGAAAATCTGGTGGACCAAAGAATTCTTGGATATTATTATTAGAAAAAAATTAAAATATTTGGATAAATTTCAGAATCCAATGTAGAGTTTTAAGTCAAAGTCCAGTGGTTGAAGTTTAAGAGATTCCCTCTAAATCAGGGGTCGGCAACCTTTCAGAAGTGCTGTGCCGAGCCTTCAATTATTCACTGTAATTTAAAGATTCATGTGCCAGTGATACATTTTAAGGTTTTTAGAAGATTTCTTTCTATAAGTCTATAATATATAACTAAACTATTGTTGTATGTAAAGTAAATAAGGCTTTTAAAATGTTTAAGAAGCTTCATTTAAAATTAAATTAAAAAGCAGAGCCCCCCAGACCAGTGGCCAGGAACCAGGCAGTGTAAGTGCCACTGAAAATTAGCTCTCGTCCCGCCATTGGCACGTGTGCCATAGGTTGCTATCCCTGCTCTAAATGGTCTTTCTGCTAAATTATCAATCACTATATTATGGCTACAATGATACAGCATTATCTTTGATGAAACAAAATCCCCAAGGTTTTGAAAGTTAATAAAAATAATGTACATTGCAAGGCCTGTCTGAACTTTGTTTTTATTATTCATTTTGTTATTAGTAGAATATTAATGTTGACAATGTTTAGTTTCACAGGCTTTCTGTTACATTAAGCTTTGGTTTTCTATTACATTAAGTGCATTTTCCTTGATTAAGTTCAGAGTCAGCACAATTTTGCTTTAAAATATTGGGGAGCAAAACATTTCAATATAGGTGGATTTAACATATTACACATCACACAGCATGTCAGTATTAATAAGAACTTTAATTTATAACAAAATTAATAGCTAAATCTTTGCTGCATCTATTAACAAGATTTAATAAATCAAAAATCCAGGTCAATCAACAACAATATTGCAAATAATTATAACTTTCAAATCCTAAACTGGGAGGATGAATATTAATGGTTATCTTAAATTACCTTGACATGTACATCAGTTTAAGCCATGATAATAAAGTCAACATTCAAAGCCAATGGGAATTTTTAAAAGCAAGTTTCTTGGAACATGCTGTATAAACTAACCAAGCTGTTGAATAACTGTTGTGACTATTATTTGTATTGAATATTTGCTGACATTTGTGATCTCTCAGATTAGATATGTTCAGCAGATTTTTGGATTTCACCATTTAGATTTGGCAATAATAAAATAAAAATCTAATTTCGTATGACTCTTTGCTTACCTGTTTTCTAAGTGTGATCTCAAAGCAGGCAGAAATGTGCTACCATGAGAAACATGTGATGTTTTGTTCCTGCTATGCTGTATATTAGCATTTTCTGTATATTAATGATCCATGCTTATTTTCATTTATCCATTTATGTCTTCCTATTTAGATAAAATGTCTGGTTTATTTCAAGTTTTTTATTCCTGATTCAGTAAAATCTTAGTTTGGAGTCTAACCTGTTTTGGATCTAGCTTACTCATATAATAGAATATTATGGACATGAATATACTCATAAATAACTTTTACATAAAAAGATGTGCCTGTCTAAAGAAATACTTGTCAAAAAGTGACAGAAATGCTGCTTATTAAATTTATACCAGCACAACCATAGCTCAAATGACTCACTTCAAGTATTTGCACATTTTCTAAAAAGCAATTTTTAAATCAGTAAATTTCGTTGTATATATCCATGCAACATTAATTGGTTTATAATTACATTTCTTTGTGGAGAAAATAAATCACCTTTCTATATTACCTGTTGTTACACCTGAAGGTTACTTACATCTTCCCAGAGAGTTGATATACAGATTAATTGATAAGAAATACAAGAAACAACTGCAGGAATATTTGTCCTGTTAATCTAGTCAATCTATTTTAGCATACATGTAGATATTTTTTTTAAATAATCTTTATCCTTATTGCCAATTTCATATATATAAAGTCCAAGGAATGGCCCAAAAATAATTGAGATCCTCATTCTGGAACACTTCTAGTGGTACTAGAGAAGGCATAAAAAGCATGGGGGAAAAGCAGATGAATAGCAACTGAGACATTGAGAGATTAACTAACATATCAAAGGTCACACAGGAAGTTATTAGCAGAGCAGCGAACTGAACCCAGATCTCCTGAGATCAAGTTAAGTGCTTTAACCACACAATTCTTATTTCCACTTCCTTCCTATGTTAATAGAGATGGCAGGAGAGAAATCACTAGATTATTACCTGTTAGATTCACTCACTCTGAGGCACCTGGCACTGGCCACTGTCGGTAGATAGGATACTGGGCTGGATGAACCTTTGGTCTGACCCAGTACGGCCATTCTTATGTACATCATTGATTTAGGCCCAATCTGTTGTAAATGTGAAGTTATTTGTGTTTTTTTAATTAAATCATCAGATCAGAAGCTTTAATTCTTTTCCAGAAATGTACTCTTTTGCCATTCAATAGAATCACCTCTGATCACTCAGAAAAAAAGTATATTTTAAAACCTTGGAGAAGCATGCCTCTTGTCCTGAAATATAAAATGTATGTAAATCAGTAATGCCTGTCTTGGGACTAATGAGTAGCACAGGCTGCCCACTAAGATCATATTGAGTTAGGGAGATGCTTTGCTTTTAAGCAGAGATGCAGATTCTAAGACAATGACTGTACAGGCAAGAGAAGAGTGATCATTTGTCTAAATCAGGCCTTTGTTTAGACAGCCGGTGACAGCTGGCACCTGCTGCAGTGAGATGAATAGGCTGGATTGTCCTGCAGTTTTACTTCAGGTTACACGGGACTGTGGAACCACTTGAACAGTTAAAGAACAAAAAACGGTGCTAGGCTGAAACAGAGAAGGATCTTGAAATGATCATCCATATTATGTCACCTCCCTGTAATAATAGTTTGATTTTGCATATCAGATGGATTAAATTACATAAGGGATTACATTGCATTCTAATATGAATTTGTTGGGGCTTTTTTGGTAGGTGTGGGGCTCTTAATCTCTGAATTACCATTTAAGATATTCCATATAGAATTTACAGTAGTTTATGGCTCTTGCTACTTGATGGGACCACATCGTTTTGTTGTAAAAAGCCATACATTGTGTTTCTTTTTAAAAAATCACATTTAGCTATTTCTAGTGTGAAGTGGAAAGTAAGTCACTAGTACGCAATTCCTTTACCCATTTAAAGCTGGATGTACACTATACCTATTAGCAAAAAGTTATCAACAGTTCAGCTCCATTGGTGGTAGCAATGGTAGAAGAACAAATGTTGAATGGTGACCATCATTCTTTCAAGTACGAGGTTGTAGAGACCTTCTATGGATGGCAGTGGGGTTTGTGTGTATTTGTTTGCAAAAAATCTTAATATAGACACCCTCTAATTGAAAAGCCAAGTGATTAAAAGCCAAGTTATAAAGTAAGCCACACCATTTCTCTCTACATTAAATCTTGATAAGGAATCTGGGGTATTTTGTGGAAACTAACCATTCATATGCTATTTGGCAGATCTTATATTAAACTGTGACATTTAAACACAGTTTATAAAGAAGGAATAAATTATTAATAGGTGTTTAGATAAATGCATAGTCTTCATAGGTAACTTCTGGCCACCTGTAACATCTGCTGATGTCCTTATAACCATCTATAGCCTATTACATCCAAGAACTATATTAAAACAATGTTAAGGATGAAAAATGGATCCTTCAGATGTTATTAAATACCAGAATTAGTGTGACCCTTGCATATCTAGCATAAAAAATTGTTTGTTTAACAAAATACTATAGAAATCTCTTTGCTGGCACATATTACAAATGTGCTGGCACAATATGTTATGGGTTTCACTGTATATTGTAGAAGGGTAATTTGAAATTTATTTCCTAATAGTTCTTTGATTCCATACCAATCTTACAATGCCTTAATAGATATAGAGCTATAGTTAGATACAATTTCCACTGTAATAAATGTTTGTTGTGCTTTTACATTTGATTTTAATGCTGCTTTGGCTCATCATTTTTGTTGGTAGTTGTTTATTTAAAATATCAGTTACCTTTTTCATCAGTGTCGTTATAATTCTTACTACAGTACTTTTAGGCAAGTGATAAAAAGAAGAGTTCTGGTATTTGTAGATGTGATCTATCTGAACAGTCACAGGAAAGACTTAGTTATTCAGATTAAATTAGGTACTGTTGTCCAACTATCTGTTTGTCTGTCTGTGTAGGTACTTATATAGTCCTCATCACCATAGTATCTGTTTACCTAACTTTGTGCTAATTTAGTACCCAGGTATATAGTCAGCAGGACAAGGCAAAACAATCTTGTTTGAGTTAATTTAATCATTTCCACTGCCAATGCCATTCCAGTATGGCTGTATCCATAGATAGCACATCTTGATATGGCTGAATTATTGTTTTTTAAAAAACTTGGAATTTTGAAATGTTTCTGACCAAACCAGTAAAGTTGTATATTTAGTTCTCTGATTCCATAATATTTCTTATTATTAAAAGAAAAATTCTAGGTAATGTTTTGGGCTACTGATAATTATCATCCAACAGTAAGTGCTTGCCTACACTCCAATTCCTCGGTGGCCATATGGCACACTTACATTGCCTTCAAGGCATTTTTAAGAGACTACTTTATATAAGCTCCATGTGTGGATCAATATTTTTTTAATAGAAACTCTCCTGAAGGCTATACTTATATAATTAGCTTTCTCATTCATATGGAATCAAACTCAGTGCATTATTGATATGAAATGGAAATCCCCCGAGTACATAGATATGCAGGCACCATGAAATATTTCTCTAGCCACATTGACTGCATCACACCTTTAAGCAGGGGGGAATTTGGCTGGCCAAACGATGGGTGTGATACTTTGTCTGGGGTGGAAGAAGAGGAATACTGCTGGAAAAGGGGACAAAGGGCCAGCATAGTGACGCTGACTCATCCCCTGGGAACTGAAGGGGTGAAAGGGCTTAAAAGGGCCAGCCCTTTGCATGAAGCCCCCCTTTTACATAGAGCAGGCTGAGGCTGCATCAGGGAACAGAGGACTTCAGCATGTTTTAGCTCCACTTAGATGCCGGATAATGAAAATGGGGCGGGTTGATTTCCCCCTTCCTCTCATGAGAGACAGGCAGAGGAAAGTAACTCCAAAAAGGACGGGAGACCTGATTAGCCTTCTCCCTCCAGGGACAAGGATGGGGGGATGGAATCTTATACTTTCAAAACCACTAATCTCTTATTTGCTCTCTGATTCCATAATACTGTACTGCAAAAGAGAACAGAGCAGGTAGAAGGGAATAGGGAATGTTGTGGGAGGGAGGAATATGTGTGTGATGGGAAGAGAGGACCTGTTGGATGTATACCTGAACTGAGTCAAGGAAGCTCTGTAGATTTACCCATCACTACTAATTACATGCTTTTTAAAATGTCCAGGTTATGAGCCTGATCTTGCAAACCGTTAATCATTCATGTATAGTGGGACTCCAAGGCAGAGTAGCTATGTGCATGCAGGTAACTGTTTGCAGAACTAGGCCCCTAAACTGAGTTTCACACTAGTACATGATGAATTATTCTACTAGAGAATGCTATTATTTAGAGGTTGCTGTAGGCCACTTATGAAGCTGAGAGTATGATCATTCACATTTCAAATATCTCTAAATCATAGCACCAAAATATAAGCATAGAAACCTTGCCATGCAACACTGCCTTTAGATGTCCAGCCTGACTATTAATGCAAATGCCAGGTGTTCTGCAAGAAGTTTCTCTTTTATAAAAGCAATGAAACACATAACTCTACTTGATAACCCCTGTTGACACTTATGTACTAGGAAAATTTACTCATTCACTTGAGAGAAAAAAGATGTGCTATTGACAGACATTTGTAGCTTCTTTAGAGCCAGAGCCAGGAAAACGTATCTACTAATAGAATAATAAAAAGATAGGACTGGAAAGCACCAGCTAGTCCAGCCCCTGCATTGAAGTAGGACTAACTATTATCTAGACCATCCCTGACAAATGTTTGTCTAAATGGTTCTTAAAAACTTCCAATGACGGAGATTCCATAATCTCTTTAAGTAATTTGTTCCAGTGCTTGACTACCCTTACCATTAGGAAGTTTTTCCTAATATCTAACCTAAATCTCCCTCACTACAATTTAAGCCCATTACTTCTTGTCCTGTCCTCAGTGCTTAAGGAAACAATTTATCACTCTCTTCTTTATAAAATCTTTTACATACTTGAAGACTGTTACCATGCACCCCCCCCCCCCCCCCCACGGCCTTCTATTCTTCACACTAAACAAACCCATTTTTTTTCCTTTCTTCATAAGTCATGTTTTCTAGACCTGATCATTTTTTACTCTCCTCTGAACTTTTTCCAATTTGTATACATCTGTCCTGAAGTGTGGTGTCCAGAATTGTACACGTACCCCAGGTGAGGCTTTGTCAGTGCTGGGTAGAGTAGAATATATACTTTTCCAACCAGTTGTGCACCAACCTTATAGAAGAAGAGACAGAGTCCTGTGGCACCTTAAAGACTAACTAAAGTATTGAAGCATAAGCTTTCGTGGGCTAATACCCACTTTGTCAGATGCATCCGACAAAGTGCGTATTAGCCCACGAAAGCTTATGCTTCAATACTTTAGTTAGTCTTTAAGGTGCCACAGGACTCTTTGTCACTTCTGCTGTTCCAGACTAACACGGCTACCTCTCTGATTCTTAACTTCTTATTGAAGGTTCATGTAGGCTATTTTCCCCTAGTTTGCTTATGAGAGGGTCATGTAAGACCGTATCAGAAACCTTACTAATGTGGAGATATATCACTTCTACTGCTTACCGTTTATCCACAAAGCTTGTTACCCTGTCAAAAAAAGGACATTCGGTTGTTTATATGATTTGTTCTTGACAAATCCATGCTGACTGTTACTTACCTTACTATCTTCTAGATACTTACAAATTATTTTTTTATTATTTCCTCTATTATCTTTCTGGGTACCAAAGTTAAGCTGACTGGTCTGTAATCCCCTGGGTTGTCCGTATTCCCCCCTTTTTATACAAAGGTACTATATTTTCCCCTTTCCAGTCCTCTCAGATGTCTCCCATCATTCACAAGATCTCAAAGGTCCCGTCATTCACAAGGACCCCTCATTCACTAATGGCTTAGCGATCTCTTCGGCCAGTTTGTTTAGTATTCTATATTGCATATATCGCATAAGGAGTTGAAATAAATTGTATGTGTTTAAGACGGTAGCCTCCAGGCTCTCTGTTATTGGGCAAGTGCATGGAGTCTTTTTATTTTGGTGCACTTATCTTTTAAAAAAGTCCAACGGTTTCTTTTTTCAAATATTGTTAATATATTTGCTTCAGTGCTTAGACGCTGAATGCCATGTTTAACCCAGAGTGAATTTTTATGGATAATAAACCCCTGAAAAAAGCAGAAATATAGACAGCCCCTTAACTAAAATGCTGTAAACATCATGGTTGTAATACATGAATTTTCTCTGGTTAAACTAGGAATCTCTTTCTATCTGACTCCACCTCTGTTAGGTGGTTTGGAGACTGGGGTGCCTTGTACACAAGGGAGAAGGAAATTAATGAATTTAAGAAAGCACATGCTTTATCTTGGGAAAGCACAGTCAATACTTGGTTGGCAATATATATGACAAATCTTCATAAATGGGAGTGAGTAGCTGTTAATAGCTTGGGCTTGGATTGTAAATTAATTGTGAGTGGCCCTGGGGACTGTATTGTGTAGTGAACAAACTGAACAGGTTGTTTTGTGTATAAACTCAGTAATGGCACCTAGGAAGTGAGATTCCCACCCAAAATGAGTGCTACTAGTGATACCTCCTCCTCCTATTTGGAGCTATGTGAATTTTGGAAAATTGACTGTTCCTGATCCTGATCATCTTCCTCTCTTCCAAGTGCTTCAAAATGGATTCCTTGGGAACCTGTTCCATGATTTTGCTGGGGACTGACAAGGTAGTACCTGTTGAGGTGCCTTTTGAAACAGCACATATCTCTGCTTACATATGTCAGAATATGGAGACCTCAGAAGCATCTGAACTGCTGGGCATGGAGAAAACCATCTATAGACTCGCCAAGGCAAGAATGAAAATGAGCAGGGATAGGAATGAGCTTACTTACATTGGAAATGAACGTGGTATATTGCAAATAACTGGTGCATCAACAAAGTTGAGTGATTATTCTGAAAGAATGATGAGTGAGGAGAACCCAAGGTAAGAACTAAGAACAAGATGAACAGTGGTTTGATAGAGTGCATACAAGAGGGAAAAGATGCAGAGGCACTTTGAAAAATGAAAACAGAGAAAGCACTTGGGCCAGATGAAGTACCAGTGAAGTCATTGGGAAGGGAAAGCATCAAATATCTTTGTTCAATGAGAGCCTTAAAGGGAAAATGCCAGATGATTGGTGTAAAAGCTTTATGATGCCCATTTTTAAACACAAAGGAGATATCACACTCTATACTATCACCCACTTATGCTGGTATCGCATTCTATGAAAGTATGGGAGAAGATTACTGAAAAGTGTCTTTGTGAATTTTGAAGGTCAGTATGGATTCATGCTGGGAAGGAGCACAATTGATGCCATATTTCTGACATGAATTCTCATGGAGAAGTTCAGAGAAAACTCATAGCAACAAGCTTCAGGTTTTGTGGACCTGGAAAAGGTGTACCAAGAAAACTAGTTTGGTAGAGTTTGTGATGGAGAGATGTATCAGAAGGATATGTCTGTCTTCTCTGGGATATGTATGATACAGTGACTACTGTAGTCAAACTAATATTGGAATACAGCACAACATTTTCAGTAAATATTGGCTTATATGAGGGCCCATGCTAATTAAACACATTTCTTTAATAGACTGAGATTCCATATTAAGAGGAAGAAGGTAAATGAGAAGTATATTGTTTTCAAAATATGTAACTTGTTTTATCTGAGTAACTATTTATTTTACATCCAAGGCAGGATGAAAATAATGACTCAAAGCTTCCTGCAGGCTTCCTGTTTGTATATGTGTTTGAGTGGAAATGCTCTAGTAGACATCCATAAGATTTCTCTCTCTATTTGGAGGGGAGAGGGAGGAAAAAATTGATTTAACAAGAAATATGTAGTTAGCCACTCATGCCAGGTACTCATGCCTGGCTTGCCATTGATTTCACTTAGAGTTTAGGGTACTCAGCATCTTTTGAAGCACATAGTGGCTTATAGTAACATCACTATTGCAAACTCCAAATGTACAACTTCATGAGTGTCCCAAAAAATTCATGAGATTTAAAACAAAAAACTATATTGTGGTGTTTTTTTTGTCTGTCTTTTCATTTTTGGACTCCAACTGCTCCTTCCTCCAGTGTGAGTATGTGACTTGTATTGTCATCAACACCCACCAGATATATTGGGTACAGTGATTTTGGCCCTTTCCCCAGGAGCTTTCTGTACCACAGCTACCCACCTCATAAACCTGAAATAAATCCTGTGCCCCCAGGGATTAAATCAGTCATGCCCCATTCCTTCCCCCAGCCTCACCTCTTCTCTTCCTGCAGTTTCTATGGTTCTTCACCCCCTCTCCAAAGCCTGTGGGGTGAGAGCTGCAGTGAGGTCCCTTTCTCTCACTTCCAAGCTGGGGTCAGAAGTTCCAGAAGTTCTTCACCCTCCTCTGCCTATTTCTAGGCTAGATGTTCTGGAGAGGGGGAGGAGCAGAGGAGCAGTCCCATTGCTCGCAGGATGGGAGGGAGTGGAGCCACCCTGAGTTGCTGGGTTATTTCTACTGCCTTCTCCCGTCCTGTGATAACACTTTCAGTTCCTGATATCTTTGCCTGCCTGTGCAGCAGCTAATTGGCTGCTCTTTCCCAGGGGCTAGGTAGGGGAGAAGGCAGCCAACAAAAGAAGTAATTTTCTCCGGACTGGACTGACATTTGTAAGAGTGCTGCAATTCTGGTGTGATTGCAAGACAGGCTCCAGCCTTGGCTGAAATCCCATGAATCACAAGGAAAAAAGTCAGAATTAGCAATGCTGAAACAGGCCCTTAGGGTTGAAAAGCAGAAAACATAAAAAAGGTCTAGACTAGAGCCTCAGCTGCTGTAAATTGACAAAGCTCCAGTGACTTTTTAATGGAACTACCCTGATTGAAACCAGATGAGGATGTGGCCCATACAATCTGAAAACTTCAACTTCTCTTTTTAGAACATAATCAAAGCTGGTCATTTTTATGTGACGTGTCAAATATAAAGATGTTTTGAAAATTATATTTAGAACTGTTTTGTGGGTATATCACCAGTGCCTCTTTTGTTCAAGGAAAAATGTTAAAACTGTTATACATATGCTTTTAGATATCTGCATCATGGAGCACTGTCAGTGCAAAATCTACATTAATCCAGTAGCCATGCAATCCAAATTCAATTCAGTGAAGGTAAAATCATTAGTGTATATAGACTAATTCTTCTCCTGGTGAGTAAGGAATGGAATTTTTATGAGTATACACAGTCATGCATTCTCTCGCTTCCATAAACATAAATTACATATATTCACTGCCATTAGAATGGAAAACTTCTACTCAGCTGGAAAGCATAATTATTTTAGAGAAATTCATCTTTATTCTGAATGGTTATAGATTGGAGCAGAATCAAATATGAAAGAATTAAATCTATTGATGATGTAATCACTGCTGATAACATTAAGAGCAAGGTTGCTCTCCAGATATTTACATTACCCTTGGAAATTAGACCACAATGAGCCACTTACCCAGCCTTCTGCAATATCTCAGAAACCATCTAGTACAATGTTCACATGTGCTGCCGCCTGTGCAAACTGTACATTGCAGCATGAACATAGAATCACATTCAAAATCAAAGCTTACTTTGGGACTGTCAACATAGGTGGTACGTGACTCCTCCATTCGGGAAGGCTCACATGTAAGTGCCGCAAAGAATCTGGAAGTGGGGGAAGCCATCGGCGTTTGGACCGTGACGCCACCCCTGAGGTCTCTGACCCTGGAAGGGAGTGACTCCACCCTGGAAAGAATGTGGAAGTGGGGGAAGCCATCAGCGTTTGGACCGTGACTCCATCCCTGAGGTCTCTGACCCTGCTCTGCCTCTTCCCGGCCACTTCCCAAGGCCCTGCCAACCACTTTTTCCTATCCGCCTCACCCCCCAAGATCCTCCCATCCGTTTCTCATTTCTCTCCACCTTCTCCCATGAGGCCCCACCAATCTGACACTCACTCCTCTCTGCCTCCATCTGCCATGGCCCCATCACTTTTTCCTGGCTTAGGGATGGAGTGGGTTGAGAGGAGTGAGCAGTGGCTGGGGGCCTCCAGGAAGGAGGCGTAGAGAGGGCAGGAAGAGGCAGAGCAGAGAGGGGAGTGGCCCCCACTTTTATGGAGTTTTGTCTTCTGGAACTCCAAAGACAGCAGTGGGCCAGCATGACTCCAGAGGGGTGAACTGTGCCACATCCACAGCATTTTCCTCCTGCATGGCCTCTTATACTTGCCGCCCATGACTAATAACTTTGGGGTGAAGAGGCCCTTGATTTCTCCATCTAGTAAATTAGTTAGTCATTATAGTCTTCATTCATGACACCAGTAGATGATAGAGATGAGTATGTGCTAGCATTTGATAATGGTTTACCCCTGGAACTGAGGTAATATATTTCTGTAAAGTTCCCTACTACAGTTCATTGCCAGTGGTGCTTCGTTATAAGTGTAACAAGATGACCAACTGTTTTCCCATTTGGGAAATGCTGTAGATTTGTATTTTACTCCTTTCATTGGAGAGTCTAAAGGGCTATTCAAGGGTATAATTCCAAACTAAGCACATTGCATGAGACTACTACATTTCAATGACAAACACCAGCATGAATGTTTCTGTAAAGACTCCAATTGTAGAAGAGCCCAACTCGTTGGTCCGGCTCCCAGCACATGATCAGTAGGACAGCCTGCTCCCTGAGGCTGCTCTCTCCCTGCTAATGGTTGTTATAGTTCCTAGCAACTTAAGTCCTGGGTGCTGTTATTAGAGGAGAACCTCTGTCTATCTCTCTTCCACCATCTCAATAATCATCTTAAAGCTGAGAAGACTTAAAATATATTCCTCTGGATTTAAATGCAGCTAAAGGGAATCTCCACTTCTCTCCATTCTTTTCTTAAAGTGGCAAATGCAAGTTTGTGCTCTCAGGGCATGGCTGAGGTACTGATGACGCCAATGATTCAGGAGGAGCTAGATCAACTCAGAGAGGCTCCCTCTTCTGAGACAAGGCTGAGATGGGCTTGACCGATGGGGCAAATCTTTTTTCTTCCTGCCCAGATGCATGAGTGTTGAGGTTAGAAACCAGTGAGGATGGTTGCTCTATCACTCCAATTGTCCCTGAAAATTTCTGCATTGAGAGAATCTGCCAGCAGCCTGATTAACTGGGCCCAGGCCAAGCAATAGAAATGAGATTGCCTCTCTGCTTATATCTAAAGTAATCTTCCACCCTGAACCTACTACTAGTGTTTGGTTTGAGAGGGAGGAGGCTTTGGGGGGGAGGATGTCTCAGCTGTACTGTGTGTAACCCCTTGTTTGGTGCTCAAGCTGGGTCTCTAGTTAACTCTAATTAGCCTGGTTCATCAACTTAATAAAAAAACAAATCAATTAGACCGTAAGCGCCAGGTTTTAAAATCTTCCTTCTGAGTTTGTCTTCCTTATTGGCCCCAGCTGTGGGTATGTGGGTCCATGACAGGCAGTTTTGGCATCTGTGCTTGGGTATAGTCAGCCTGGTTGCTTGTAAATGGGGAAGGCTCTCCTCCCTTCTGTTATATTCTATATAACCTGTGGTGGAGAGTCTATACCTTTCCACACCCTAAACCTAGGGTAACAGAATATGATTCTCTCCTACTTTGCAGACCACTAACTTTAAGCTATTTTCCCAGCCTAAGTTAAATCCTGTCTCCCCAAATCCTCCAAACTTGACCAGTTAGGACTTGGGGTCCGCTGCCACCATTCGTGTGAATCTCCAAGACCCTGGAGGGGGGCACATGAACACCCCAAACCCCCTTTCCCTCTCCCTGAAAGATTGGGACACTCAGATGCTGCTTCACTCCCCCTCACCCCCCTCTTTCTTGTACCGGGAGAGATGAGATACAATCTCAGAGCTACAGCCCTTCTCTCCTGCCTTCAGGAGAGAGCCTCAACACACCAGCTCACGCTGTGAGCCTGCCTCTCAGACACACAGACTTCCCTTTACTTGGGAACTGGGTCAAATTTAAAGCTAGGACAACTTAAGGGAATCACCAAATGCTTTTTATAACTAAAAAGGTTTAATAAAGAAAAGAGAACAACTTACAGCTAATACACTTTACAGATATAAAGGTTTCTAACCCCTCCCTCCCTGGGAAGGTCAGTGACCCTCTAGATCCAGTACAAACTTATGAAATCAACGTTACTTACAAATAGTCTAATCTTTAGAAATAGAAGGGTGCTTAATCTCTCTCACAGCTAGCAGAGAGGAGAAGAGCTTTCATAGCTAGAAAAGATGGAGCCAGTCCAAGCTCTGGACAGAACTGAAGAGACTTCCTGGTTCTTTCTCCAGGTGGGCTCTCTACATCATTCCCTCCCTTTCCCTCAGTTACCCCTAACAGGTAAACCAACTCTCTAAGACTCTTCACACTCATGACATAACCCATTACAGAGGGGTAAAGAGAACTAGTAAATGTAGTAGTTTGTTGATCTTTAGGCAATCTCTAGTGGAGCTTAACAGTCTCCTGAGGCTTGCCCATCTGGAAGATTCAATTCTACTTAAAACAGACATCACTAGGGCCTAACTTCCCTGTACCAATACTCGTAGAATTGAGCAGTCTCTTCCAGCTCCATTATCAAGTAGCCTGCACCACCCTGACCACTAAACACAATCTGGCAGCTCTTGGACACACATGACAGATATTAGCAGCCATGAGGAACCATGTACTGTCATCAAAACTCCTCACTCCCATGCAGACTTAGTCCTCATAAGGCCCTTGTTTCTACAGAAGTTTAGTTAAATATGCAAGCTTAATGGTGTATTCTGAAGGTTATCAGACCCGAATTATTTTGAACCAGGAAGATGAGCGGTAAAACTGGAAGTGGTTTTCCTTTCCAGCAAAAGAAATAACTTTTCACAAATCAGAAGATTTTATCTTTTTTTCTCTTATTGTACTAAAATTTGCATAAATTTCTAACAAAAATTGAAAATGAAACATTTCGACAATTTCCAAACTTCTTTCCAAAAGAATTGTGGGCCAAGAAATTTGTCAAAACCAACCCATTCCTGAAAAAAACCCTCAGTTTGGTGAATTGGCTTTTGCCAATGAAAAAAGTTTAATCAAACAATTCCCAACCAGCTGTAGTGAGTAGCTTTGAAATGTAAGAGGGCCTTTCACAGAGAGTGCTCTTCCTCTAGAGCTCTCTCTTATAGACGGGGGAACTCCAGTTTGAGCCACTCTGCTGATCAGAACTGTGGCAATATAGCATAATGAGAGAGGCAATGTTTCATGTAAAATATTATGGAAAATGCTGGTAACTAACTATCTTGGTTCACAAGAAAAGGCACTATTGAGAATACAATATTTTTAATAGGAGTAAGTAATAACTTGTGATATCTAAGCTTTTAGGCTAAATAGATCATTTTCCAAGTGTAGGGGGAAGGGATGTAAGCTTCCCCCCTATAATAAAGTGGTTGGTCCAGAAAAAAAAGGTTTTGCGTTAACTACCTTGTCTAGCTATCAGATTTTTTTCCCTGAGAAGAAATACAGTTGTAACAGCATTCCAGTTTCTTCATTACACACTTTTAAGTGCCTGTCCACTAAATACTTTTGCTTCCCATGATTCCTCACAAGAAGGTTGACATATTATTCCCTGGTGTTCTAAACCTGATGTTAGTTTCTATTAAATTCTGCAAGACAGGCAGAACAATATTTGAAACAAGACTGTTTGAACTAAAATGTAATTGGGCTCATTTAAAGTCTTATTACAATGAAATCTGACTTCTTCCTTGTAATTTGACTTGTAGAAACCGCTCAAAAACCATTACCTTTTGCCACAGGCTGTAAATTTAAATTCTATCCTAGGTAAGCATAATGAGAAAAGAAAGTTCTGATGTGGCTGGAGATCATATCAGCTTCAGTCTGATTAATTATTTCCACAAGATCAATCAACACCTTATTTAGATAACTGGAGGCACTCACTAGTTAATTTGCTAGAGTAGAACAATGAGGGCAAGCATTTATCTGGCCAGTCAATAGTCAGATTAGTACTAGAAAGTCAAACACTGGATTTGAAAAGTGGTGGCGAAGAAAGGAAGAGATTGGAAAAATACCCCAACTTTGCAGTTCTTAGCCACTTTTCTGACTCCACATCCTGATCTCCCTCCCCAAAAGTCTCGTCTATCACACCCACCTGCTTAGTTTATTAAATTTTCAAAACCCACATTTAGAAACAGTGTATTAATGTATTTATATACATTTATGACCATCTAAAGAAATAGATGCCTCAGTTGCACCTGGCATTTTCCAAGTGTAGGAGGAAGGCATGCAAGCTTCTGTATAATAAAGTGATTGGTCCAGAAAAAGGTTTTGCATTAACTACATTGTCTAACTATCAGAATTTTTTCCTTAAGAAGAAATACAGTTATAACAGCAAACTGACACACGAAATCTACAATATGAATCCAATTACCCAGTTTGTATATGCAAAATAATAATTTGCAGTCACAAGATAGACATTAGTTCTCATATATAATATTACATCCTTTTGCAGTGGAAAGGTGCATATTAAAGCTACAAAACATTGGTAATATGAGTTAATACTAAGATGAACAGCTGCTTGATACTCTGCCCTGTGCAGATGAATCATCCCTGTCATGGCTAATCCACAGGAACAATGAGGTGGCCCAATCAGGAGACACACACTATAGTTAGATCGCACTCTCCAATCTCAGTGTCAGAGGATCGAGAGTGTTTTGTAAGAGGAGGGTGCAACATGGTTTTGCAACATGCCCCTAAACACTGACAAATGCCTCGATTCGTCTCGTTGGATAGTAAAAGTTCTATTGTGCTTACAGAGAAAAAAAGGAATATTAGTTGTATGTAGAATATTTCCCTACCTCTTCCTTTCTAGTTACTGGGCAAAATTAAACTCTTTGTATATTCTATCAATGGAATTACAGCAGAGGTAAATTCAGCCCTGTATTTGATGGCAAAAAACATTGATACAGCCTTTATTAGAGAACAACAAAACTTTCTTTCTGCCTAGTTGAATTGAAAGGAAGGAGACCTAAATTCAATTTCCAGATCTGCCCCGATTTATTGTGTGATGGTTGGTGAGGCATTTAATCTCTCTGTAAGAATGCAGAGGTCTCTATAATAATACTATCTTTCTCATACTTTTTGTCTTCTCCATTTGGACTGCAAGTTCTTTGAGATGGGGTTATACAGTGAATAGAATAGTAGAGCTCAGTCTTGGTTGGGGCCAAGAGGTGCTACTGTAATACAAATAGTACTTAGATCACCAATTAACAAAACAGAAATATTGGTCAGTAGCAACTTAAAGTCATTATCATATGATGGCTTTGATGGTCTTTCTGAAATATGTTAAGAGGGAAGATATCACCATCACTGAAACTTCCACCACAATTGCAAGTAATTGTTACCTCACACATTATTCTTAGCATAAGGTCCAGGTGGAAAATAAGACTGAAGATTGCACTGCCCTCAAAACCCATGGAGTCGGTCAATTCAGAACAGTGTTGAGGAGCATTGCTGGGAGAGTCTACACAGCAGCTACCTTTGCCATGCTGTTTGGTGGTTTTAGTTTCCAGAATTGTCAGACCGGGAAGGAGAACTAAAATTCCCTTAAATAGAAATAATGTGATATGTCTAAAAGTGTGGATTTAATGATGGGTATGAACAAAAACCATTTTGACATAGCATTTTTCTGAAAAATGGTTTTAAGTACTATATACACTTTTTCAGTAAGGTTCTCCAGTTGAAGCTCTCTCAGAAGCTTGGCAGACATCAGAACCATCTGCTAAGATTCCTTTCCTCAACCTCACTTTTTTACACTTTCGGCAATCCATATCTTCACCTGTTCATCTCAAGGGATGATCTGGTTCATATATTTTTTCCTACTAATTTATCAGTCATGTATCCCCTTAATAATTGGATACATTAGAGCCATCAGTGTGCCTAAAATATGGTTATAAAGCAGTTTGAAAATGTCATACAGTAATTCCCCATTTAACATCCTCTCGCTTAATGTTGTTTCAATCTTATGTCCCTGCTCAATCACAGAACATGTTCCATTTAAAGTTGTGCAATGCTTCACAATAACATCGTTGGGCTTTGTCCACAGCTGTCAGCCCTCATAAGCCCCTCTCCCCCCCCCCCCAGCACCTCCCGCCTACTGGCAGACCCCAGGAATTAGCGCCTTCCCCCCAGCACCTGCCTCCTCCCCACGGCAATCAGATGGGTTGCAGCATTCAGGAGGCAGAAGGAGCAAAGACTTGGTGCGCAGGCTCCCTCCCTTGCCTTCTGAACGTCACAAACCAGATGATTGCTGTAGCAAGGAGGGAGGGGAAGGAGCGAGAACACGGCATGTGAAGTAAAGGGGGAAGAGTGGGCGGGGGGACGAGGAGAGGCAGGATAAGAGTGGGGGTTTGGAGGAAGGGGTGGAGTGAGTGGGCTGAGTTGAGCCCCACACCCGTGGTTCTTGAAGAGTAGGGGAAGCCGCCGCTGCTGCTGCGCAATGTATTTCTCCTAGCCTGGTGGTCCGTCCGTCGATTCGACGAGGACCACTCAGTCATCCGTAAATTGCTGGGGCTGATTTTGTCTGTGTGTGCGCAGATGGCTGATGAGGCCAATCCTTGCACGAAAGGTCCGATGACAGATAGGACAGGAGATGAGGAGGACATCTCCAGCAGAGTTTCTGGCACGGGCTTTTCTGGCTTGCCTCTTTTGTTCTGCTGCAGCCGCCCTTTTGGCCTCACATGATTCGGCACCTTTATACACGGAAGAGCGCCATGTAGTCCGATTCATTGCACTCTGTTTCCAAGAGTCAGGATTGATGTCAAATGCTTTGAGGGCGACTTTGAGAGTGTCTTTGAAGCGCTTCTTCTGACCCCCATGAGACCGCTGTCCTTGTCCTACAGCACCTTCAACCTCCTTGCCTGCCTCATTGTCTGCAGTGCCAGTGGGCTGTGCCTGTGTTAGGTAAGGCAGGAGAACCTCCTAGGTATAATACTGTACCGTATGGCAAAAAAAAAAAATTCCCTGGAACCTAACACCCCTATATACATTAATTCTTATAGGTAAATTGGATTTGCTTCATTGTTTCATTTAAAGTCACATTTTTCAGGAACATAACTACAACATTAAGTGAGGAGTTACTGTATTTAATTTCACAGAAATTAACAATGAGTGGATTTCGAGGTGATAGTTATAAAATCAATACTAGGTTTTGGGGTGAAAGTTCAAAGTTACCTACTCTCTTCAACTCACTGCGTCTCCTGTAACAGCAAGTCTTATAGAAATCATTGAAATGCTAATGTATGCCCTTTACACTTGAATCTATGCCAAGTCACAGGGTTTGTTATAATTCTCCTCCTGTATACCCCTTATCATGTTGAATTTGTCCTTGGTATGGATGGCATCACTATAAGTGAGGATTTAATTATAGCCATTTAGAGACAACTTAAGAACTCTTGTCTAATTTACTGCAGTTTTAAAGTGGAATCTGGATAAGAGTTCTAAAGTTTTAAAATACTGATGGATAAGCCACTTACTGAAAGGTGTGTGTAGTGTGAATTCATTTTCAAGGAGACGTGAAAGAAATACGAGCCCTCAGCATAATTAAAATCACATGAATAGAACCACCTTACAATCTCTGCCTTCATCATTTCCGGCTTTTAGGATTGTTATGATTGATCAATTGGCTTTCTATTCATCGGATCCATTATTGTATTATAACATGTCATGGCATTTGTTCCAACTTGAAATATGTGTCTGACAGATTTTCATGGAAGATTTTATTTTAAAATCCTATAATATATATCTAACTTCATCTTATTAGTTTAGTCTCCGTAATTTTGGTCTTCTGATCTCTCTACATATGCACATTTGAGAATACCCAGTAGATGTCCTACTATTGTAAGTCTTTTTAGTCTATGCTAGTGATCAAGCTGTCTACAGTTTACTGTAGTGAGTTATTTGAGTATGTATTTTTAAAGTATTTATTTGTTTTCCATTGTTGTAAGGCCCTGCGGAGCAGTCTAGTGTGCCCAGGGGCTTTCCAGTAATTTGAAGGTTCAGCAACCTATATAAGATACAGTTCTTATACAAGTTCTACAGTTCTCTTTAGGTACATAGGAAGGAATATAGCCATAACCGAAAGTACTTGCCTCTTACCTAAATATTCAAAAGATCAAATTCTGCACTTGAGTGAGTGCATGTGGGTTAAGTTGACCTTATGGGCTGTTCTCTTTCCTATCTGCTTTAGCAACATTTTCACTATTAGAGTGATTTCCAGCTGTAACACATAACATAGAGGTCCAGATTCTCAGCTGGTGTAAATAATTGCAGCACCATTGATTTCAGTGACTTTCATCAGCAGTGGTCCTGTGATAACCATGCTTGATTCTTCATGCTCTTATTTATTTATCTATTTCTACATTGGAATCTGGTTCACACAGCTGGGTTGTTGTTGTTTTTTATGTATATGGCTTTAGATGACAATTTTGATGCTGATATAGGGTGTCTTTTCTATGTCTCTTAGCAGAAGGCTGACATGCATATGACACTCCCTCGGCTGAATGCTTCTGGGTGAGAAAGTTGAAGTGGAAAACAGATATGGCTATATCTTGCAGACCATTAAAACAATGTTTGTTTTTAATCCGGTGCTCCATTACTCTTAGGGCGCCTTCAGAATAAGACACGCTGACTGCTGTTTCGGTTAAAAAGTTATAATGTCCATAGAAACGCTTGTTGAAAATCGAGGTCTTCAGCAAAAGAAAATTATTTCACCTTTGTTTCAAAGTTTTTACTGACTTATGAATTTTAGCAAGGACTATATTGGGCTTCAAGATGGTAATGATGCCCACAGCAGCCCCCCAAACTTTTTTTTAATAATCCTGTGGTGTTTGGCATTTAAATATTAACATTACCATTTTAAAGTTATAACCATTACCAAGTTGTTACAGTGCATGCCTGTAATGTAGAGGCAGTGTGTATTACAGTAAACCCTCGATTTAACGGACCTCGATTTAACGGACTTCGGATGCAACAGACAAAATTTCTGAGCAAGTCTGACGCATTCCTGATCCATTTCTGGTGGGCTGGCTGCCGGCTTCCGGCTGCCGCCTGGGTCCAGGCAGCAGGCAGGCTGGCTGCCGGCTCCTGGCTGCCGCCCGGGTCACAGCAGCGGGAGGGTTGGCTGGCGGGTCCCAGGAGCCGGGACCCGTGTGGGCTGGCTGCCGCCGGGGGCCCAGCTGCCGCCGGGGGCCCAGCTGCGGGTGGGCTGGCTGCCGGCTCCTGGCTGCCGCCCGGGTCACAGCAGCAGACGGGCTGCGGAGCTGCCGCCCTGACCCTGTGGCGGGCGGGCTGCTGCTCCGACAGCTCTTTTTTTTAAAATTAATTAAATAACAGACTTTTTGATTTAACGGACACCCCCTCGCCCGAATTAGTCCGTTAAATGGAGGTTTTACTGTACTTCCAAATGGTAAATATCAAGAGTTAAAAATCATCTTATATTCATAACATATGTCTCATTTGGAATAAGGCTTTTCCCCTTTCTCAGCAATGTATGCTGTTAATAGAACTCGGCTCCATTTTATACAAATTGTATAAATTGGAAGTAACTCTTAAGAGATAATTAGTCTCTCTATAGTTAAGGTGGCAATTGGTTTTCATTACAAGACTTCTAATTCTTGAAGTTGAGCTCTGTAGGTTTTCAGATCTTAAAATCTGTTTCTCTGGGTGAAGAATAGTCTCCATTAATGCATGCTTCTCAGTGAAATCAATAGAGAAATCTACAGACAGTTGGAGAAAATTTGTAGTAATAAACACAATACAGTGATACTTCCCAGGGACAACTTCAAGAAATGGTTCGTTTTCACCTCCAGGTTGCTACCCATGGCTGCTTCCATTGCAGGACTGATTCCCTGGAGTGGGCCACGTATCCCATATCCAGGGCAATACATTATTATGATCCTAAGGAACCCTCACTGCCATCTGACAAAAGACTCACTATCATGTAACAGCAACTTCTATCAGGTGTGACAAACTCACTACACCTAAACACATTAGATTCTTAATAGATAAATACTATGACAGCAATGTAAAGTAGCATATAAAAGTCATCATACTGGTCATCACAAGTACGGTGAGATGTATGTATGAGTGTCATACAAGAAGTTGTTTGTATGTATGAAAAATATTGTTAGACTAAGTAACCAGGACAGGTTGAAAAACAAGCTTTTCCCAGAGAAGGGAATGTTGATTTACCTGTCTTCCTAAGTCTCTGATGAAAATGAAGCAGATAAGCCAGGCACAAAGGAAGCCCCAATATACTTATTAAGTCAACAGAAAAAAAGAGTTTGGAGGGGAGATATGAGACCAACAGGGAGGACTCTCATATGGGGGGTACACTTCAAAAGAATACATGCTAAAGGTTTCCAGGGCTATAAAATGGATGCAAAGACATTTTTATTGTCCATCACTGAGGAAGAAAATGGGACAGTGCTTTTTTTATCCACAAAAGTTGGATCCTGGCCCCAGGGACTGGTGACACTGATATGTTGCTTTAGGTGAGAAATTTAATTTAGATAAGGTAACAAAGTCCTGTGGCACCTTAAAGACTAACTATAAAGTTTTGAAGCATAAGCTTTCGTGGCTTCAAAACTTTATAGTTAGTCTTTAAGGTGCCACAGGACTTTGTTACCTCTGCTATTTCAGACTAACACGGCTACCTCTCTGATTCTATTAATTTAGATAGGGGTTTTACTCTGCTAAAGTATGGTTAGTGTCTTATAAGTGTGTTCTAGTTTTGTTTTATTTGTAACCATATCTTTTTTCACCACCCTTACTTGGTATCAGTTGAATCTCTGTTAATAAACATCTCCTTGCTTTATCATAAGTGGATCTCATTGATGTAATATAAAGCAAAGTGTGACTTTTTAGTTGAATTAAACAAGTTGGTGGTTACACTGTCTCTTTGGAGATAGCAAACAAAATAATTTCTGTCAGTGGCCATTGATAACGACCAGGTACACCAGGGGAACACTCTTTCAAGGGTGCTCATGAACTAGGATGCACAAAGTGTTACCTGCAAAGCAGAGTAAAGGCTGGCAGAGCCTTAAGAATTTTGTCTGGGTTAGCTAACAGACTGGGGTGACAGGGAGCAGAGAAAGGTATAAAATGATCCAATGGCTGAAAGCTGAAGCTAGACAAATTCAGACTGGAAATAAGGTATACATTTTTAAGTGAGAATAATTAGCCATTGCAAGGATTGTGGAGCATTTTCGATCACTGCCAATTTTTATGCTCTCGAATTATTTTGGGGAAGTTCTATGACCCGTGTTATGCAGGAGATCAGACAAGATGATCACAGCCATCGACCAGTTTAGTGCCAACAAATCTCTCTCTCTGAAGCAAGGGAAAACCTGGTGATCCAAAGGTTTGGGTGGCTTGAGGAAGTCATTTCCTGGTGTTGGGCTATGCTGAAGTTCAGGAGATATACCTGAGTAGTGGTGCCTAGCATTTATGCTTCCCCGAGTCTCTTAGTTTATCTGGCATTCATTGTGCGTATTCTGTGCAAACCATATTGGTCATCTGGTGTCTAGCAAGTGCATTTCAATTGTGCTTTAATGAAGAAAGTCCCAGCTAATATAGAACCAATCTATCTGAGGGACAAATATGTTCTTTAATGGCAGTTACAATTGGTGTGATGTCTCATGGCAGAATCTCAAGAGGATAGGCCAACTTTGTCAAGCACAGATGATTATGGAATCCCTTCTCCCTTAATGCATACTAGAGTACACATTCACATTTTCCTGTATAAAAAAAAAAGGCATATTTATTTTTATCATTTTTAAGTAAGGAATTAAGCCATAAGGAAGTAGATTTACTCTGTTTTTTTTTAAATGCACCATTGATTTGGGGTTAATAAAGGATGCCAAGTGTATTTTATAATTCTTTGTAGCATCAGGTATTGTTACGGCAAGTAACAGATTACTTCTGGAGCAGGATATCAAAGTAATTCCCAAAACTGACCAATTTGGCATTAGTAATTAATGTAAAGGGATTTCCTTTTTAGCTTTACTTTAGTTTTGTTGTTGTGTATTTCTGTTTGGTTTTTGGCTCTATACTGTTTGGGTGTTTATTTATCAGAAGATGTTTGGTTTTTAAAGAAAATATCTTAGTTATATTTTTGTTTGCTGCATGAAATATCATAGGTATAAAAGTTTATTACTGTGTTCAAGAATTGGCTAAAACTTTAATGTTTATGTTCTATGAAGAGCAACTGCTTTATAAGTCTGCTTGCATCCGAAGAAGTGGGTATTAGCCCACGAAAGCTTATGCTCCAATACTTTAATTAGTCTTTAAGGTGTCACAGGACTCTTTGTTACCTCTGCTTTATAAGAAGTACAATCCCTTCACTGTTTCTATCTATCTTCTGTTTTAGGGTTTTATACCGCCTCCATCAGCCACAGTATCTGAGCACCTTCCATGTAAAACCGATCACAAATAACAAAGTTCCTCATAGACATCATAGAATCTCTAGCTCTTTTTTTTTTTTTTTTTTGGGGGGGGGGGGAGTGAGTGGTATATAAAAACTCTGCTTGGGGTAAAGTTGGTTTGTATTGTTTTGTTCATTTACTCATCAGTTTTGGCGGATTTGGGGTTTTGTTTGTTTTTCAGTGTTTTGGTTTTGATTTTTCAATATTTGAATCTAGCTTTGTCTGATCTCCTTTGGAAGTCTGCTCCAAGGTAGACCTCTGCAACCAAGAATGCTTTGTTCCCACCTCTCACACATTTCATCCTAGGCTTTGTCAGCTGCATCGCCCCAGAGAAGTGCAGCAGTCTTGGCAGTTTCTGGGTCAAATATTGGTCTTTTAATGAAGCTGGAGATTGGAACCTGATGTGTTCATGGTGGCCTAAACCATGACAGAGGCAGTTACCTGCAACTTACAGCAGCTAAAGCTAATGCATTGTTTTCACAATAAGATACATACTTAGTACAGCACATCTAGAAAGCATTATCCATCCCTTTGTGCAGGGTCTAGCCTGTTCAGACTTCCCATTTATCTGAATGTGTTTACTATCACTGCTGAACCACATGTCTTGCTGAATTGTAGTGAAGGTTTTAAGAAAAGAAAAAAACAAACAAAGGTTTCACATTGATCTGATCTTGAAGCTGAAGTTAACTTGTGTTTTTCCTTTGTGCCTGAAGTGGTAACGAGACAAAGGGAAAATACTGTACTTGCACATTTGCAGCCTAAGAGCTAAGAATGCGAAGGAACCAGAGATGGATTATTCCTTTACAAGAGGCTCTGTGCTGTGAAGCCTTTATAAAATATTATTACACCTCCAAAATGCTGAATGATAGCAATTCCAGTATTTCATGTGTTTAAATCTATTTTAATTTAAATACACAGCTTTGCACTCTGCTTCTTCCTCAAAGCTTTTCAGCAAAGTTATTTCCATAATCAGTTCTATAAAGAGGAGTTTAAAATGTAGCCCAGAAATACACTTTGCATGAGTATTTCTATTTCTGTGTAATTTAGCTTTCTTAGGAAATACATTTTTAATATCTAATCATTTTTACTTATACACAATGGAACAGTGTAACATCATCCTACAATGTCATTCGTAGGCAAAGCCACTTTCACTTTTCCTCCAACAGCAACCAGTCTTAGTTAATATTGTTTTAAAAAAACTTCCAGAAATACTGACATCTGGAGAAATAGAGACTCTTGTATAACTTACAGTGAAAACCTACAAGGCCCAGTTTTATGCTACATAACACCATTTTTGCCATTCAAACACCATGGTCTGAGAATTAGCAGCTGAAGGAACAGCATGTGAATCCGGCCCAGGTTTTTATAGCTTTGGGAATTAGGTAGTGATGTAAAATCTGTACAGCGAATTATTAATAAATACCTACCCACTTTGGACTACATTAGTTATATTTAGCATGTATTGAATTCTAGTTCCTGCTTTGAGTTGTGTATTATTGGAGGTTCACTCTGACATTTTATTGCATCTCATCCCCAAATACTCAGTGCCCCTGAGGCTGCTGACAGGACTTCCAGTTGGCTACTAAGTGCTCTGCTTGTCTGAGCTGCTTTTTAAATTGCGTGTACTGAAGGTTATTGGTCACTACATGCATATTGATTGCACTGTGACCTGAATGTATAACAAACTGATGTAAAGAGCCTCCTCCTTTATGTAATTTTCACATTTAACCTAAGGACTCTCAAACTCCTAATTACAGAGCTACTATTTTATCTCCTTAGACCGAGTACTAGCCATAGTTTGAGTGGCTGATGGTTTTCCCCCCCAGTAGATTATTATATCTATAATTGTGGTTTTACATTCCTTTGATGTACTCTCTGTGTACTCTGTGAACTAGAGAATCCTAGCAAGACCTTGAAAACACACACAGTTAAGTATAGTGAGCACAAAGTTTTTAAAGAGGATTTGCACAGTGGAGCAATCTTGTAAAAGACACCATTGAATACAAAACCTTCCCAGAGGCCCCATTTTTCTAGATACTCTATAAACATGTAGAGAGACATGGTCTCTGCCCAGAAGTGCTTGCCATCTAATCTAAGACAAAACTCAACAACTTGATTGTGATGAACAAGTTGAGGGCATAGTGGGGAGAGGATCAGGATACAGATAATAAGACTGCATGGTTCATACGGAGTTATGAGCTCATCTTGATGGTTGGGAACCATTCATAATATCTGTTAACAAACCCACCTGTTCCTCTAAACTAGCCATCACCAGTTAGCCCTTTCCAATAGCTGTCCTGGCAGAAATTCAAGTTGAACACTATTTGTGTTTCAATAAGTACCTTATTTTTCATAACTTTTGTAACCCTGAGCTTTTGTCTTCAGTTTGCAGTCATGGATATGACTCTGTTAATGGAGAGACAAGAGGGGTGAGGTAATACATTTTACTGAACCAACTTCCGTTGGTGAAAGAGACAAGCTTTCAAGCTTACACAGATCTTCAGGTCTGGGAAAGGCCGTCTGTCTGTCTGTCTGTCTGTCTATGATGATACAAATATAGCAGCATGATTTTTCCCTCTTGCGACTTCTTATGTGTTTGTACAGCATCCAACACATTTTAGATGCTACTAGAATACAAGCTGTCAGAGTTCAGGGCAATTGCACTGTATTCCCCCCATCTGGTCCATCAAGGAGCACCACTTAAAGGTTTCCAGCTCCCAGCCATCAGGTCTCTTGGGCCGAGACCCACATTTCTCTCCTTCCTGATTTGAGGTTTTCCAGCTTGCACAGTTCCTTGTGTATGCTCTCATATTCCCAGCAAGCCAAACTGCCTACAAGGCATGTGTTCTTTGCTTTCTCTCCAGAGGCTATGACCGGTGTATTGCCTGCAATTATTCATTACCACACAGCTCTTTATAAGCAAGCACATTTATTTGTAAGGTGAAAACATTATAGGAAAAATTATTAAAAACAATAAAACAACCATCATGCAAGTTAAAAAGTTTATCAGATCCAGCCTTCGGCTTTGCTAGGTATCTTTCCTTCAAAACTATCAACTGGTTTTTCCCTGTATTTGCAAGTTCATAACTGTCTCAGATTCATAACCAGAACCCAGGCTGGGTAGAGCTGCCATTTATTAATACAGTTTAGGACTTTGATCTTGGCTTTCAGTAACAGATAATGGGAAGACAAAGTCCCTTTTCTCGGGGGATAGCTTCAAAGGGCTAGGTTTTTGCATACCCAGAGTTTCGGAATTCACATTAAACTTTCCCTAGGGAATTCAGCAGGAAATTCACTTCACATGTATCATTCCAAATGTCCATGCTTGTCTAGCACAATTTCAATATAGGCCTTTGAACTTCCAGGTCTCACATCACATCTTCCCCCTAGAGATGTTACATACAATCCTGGCCCACAATAAGACAGAAATTTTGTATGTAATAGATTAAGGTTTTTTTCAATACTTATACAGGAAATTGTCATAGCTATCACACAAGCAATAACAACTGATTTTTTTTTCATAAAATCAAATATGTGAAGGTGGGCAGGGCTGGAACAAAATCTTGTTCAGACACACACAACGTTGGGAGTTAAGATAGTTATGAAAATCTAATGAATGGTGTTGCTATCTGGATTTACATTTGTCTGATATACTTGAGAGTTTCACCCGGTTTGAAAGCCCCTGTTTAGGAGTATAATATTGCAAAAAGTAATTGTGTGGATGTGGTCTGTATTGGGAAGTGCTGTTGTAGCTAAAGAGATGAGTTTCATCACGCACTATAACAGTCTAAATATGAACTTTCAGACAATCCCCCTGGGTCTTGCCACCCAGGGGAGCCTACCTTTGTGACAAATGTCCCTTACACCAAAAATCTCAGCAATGTTCAGGTTACTCCCAGTCCCAAGGGAACAGTCACTTGCCTCAGGTCAATTGTATCTTAGATCTCATACCAAAGTGAACCCTTGTAGCTAATTCTATAATAAAACATCTGAGCATTTATTAAAAAAGAAAAGGAAACAAAGGTTATTTACAAGTTTAAAACAGGTAAACATAGATACACAAAATGAGTTACAATCTTAAGTTTCAAAAGGTAAGAGAGGCTTCTATAATAAACAAGCTCTGTATGTTCTTTAGGGCTAAACTAACCTAAGCACTGATGTTTGATATTCAGTTCCTTCTTGCTAGAGTTTTTTATTTCCCTCATGCCATGTGCTCAGATATGCGAAATCAGCTGATGGGAGTAATTCACTTGCTTGAGTCATCTTCATGGTGGGAGAACAGCTGAACAACAAAGTATTTTTTCCTCTTTCGTGTTCCACAGTAGTCCATCTGGTGAGATGTTGCATCCCTGTTGGGCAGGATGTAACACCTTTCGTTGGAGACCAGCACTTTATATTTGTTAAGGTCACTCTCCCGTCTGGTGATGTACACAGTGACAGAGGCTTACAATACAAATACTTAAGTATTACCTTATAACATGTGATACAAATGATATACGTGAGATTAATACATGCAGCAACTCAAAAGCATTCAATGAAGTCTAAACACAATCTTATAATCCTAATGCCTATTTTAACAGTACTAACATACAGGAGATCCAGACTGGTTTCAGCTATTTATTTGTTAGAGTTAAGTTAAAAGATGGAGACCTTGGCTTGAGCTGGCACCTGGTCTGCCAGCATTACAGTAACCATGCTATTCAGCAAGATGAATAAAAAAAGAAAGGGGAATTTGAGATAGGGAGTGGTTGCAAGAGAAGAGGAGGAAGGTGGTAAAAGTTGTTATGGGGGAGAGACTAGGAAGTGATGGGGTGGGGATGTACTATAATGAGGAGAGAAGTGGAAAACTTTGGATAGATAAGATTAGTAGAAGCATGCTGTGAAGATGACCAGGAAAGTGATCTGAGATGCAGATATCTGCAGAGGCAGGACCAAAGTAAGAATAGCTGGTTATAGGTTGGTAAGGCAGAGTGTGGGCAGAGTTCAGGGACTGAAAATGATTTGTGATGGGGAACAAATTTGTATCCTCTCTCCACAACATTTAAAAAATGTTAAGATGGGTTTACTTTCCAGCTCCTGTCTCAGTGGGGCTGTGGAGAAGTGTCTGCATGTGTTTATTAATATGATTCTATTTGGTTGTGGGAGCTGGTAGAGGCAGAATAGCCATGACTGACATTCATGCTAATACTAGCTGGTTAAGCAGTGATTTTCTGTCAGTATCTATGCACACCTACCAGAAGTTTGCCAATAGTATGTTAAAGACTGGTGTTTAGCTCATTTGGTAGCTCAGAACCTGTTATTTAAATAGCTCATTAGCTTGAAAGCTAACAATTCAATTCAAAACTAAACTAATTAAGAGTACTTTAATCTGATTCTTTCGGCCACATCTCCCATTATGTACAGGAAGGATAAAGAAACCGTGTGAAACTCATTGTTTCCAATCTGAAAATTTTGGATTCCGTGAGATAAAATAAATAGGTATACATGTTCTTTTAAGAATGAGGAAGAGATGCAATGCACAGAAGTTAAATACAATAAAGGCAATTTGTTAATACTGACAATACCTTTCACTAAGTCACTAGGGATAGAGCATCTTTCTGTAAGACCATTTTTAAATAGGAAATGCCTCAAGTCTGCCTTTGGATACTCACATTTGCCACCCATAGACTTATGGGTGAGTTACACAGATGAATGTGAAGGCCAAATTGGAACAAAAAGGAAAGAGCTGGGTGTATAATGTTTAAAAAATCATGTTTTAGCTAATTCACTGCTACTCTGATCATGCACCTTTTTTGTTCATTTATGTGACATTTCAGTGATCTAGTTATTGACACAATTGTTTCTAGAAAGAAATTTCACAGCAAGATTTAGTATTCTTGCTGGAAAGTACTAGTACAGGACAGACGATGCTGTACAGCTAATATCTCTACAAAAGAAGAGTTTTGTTCCAGGTCTATGATGTACTTTTCGTACTGGTAAAGTGAGAGAGGGTGGAGAAGGAAAGATTCTGTTCTATTAGGTGGCTAAATGTCCTGTTACAACCTGGCCAGTGCTGGTTTTTGTGGACTAAGGCACCTCTCTTTCCCCAGTCATTGTACAGGAAGCCTAATTCAGTTTTGTGGATCATAGTGTTGTTCCTGTGATTTTCTAAACCAGGGATCGTCAACCTTGGCACAGTGCTGGCTGCTGCTTCCCGCAGCCCCCATTGGACCGGGACGGCAAACCACGGCTAGTGGGAGCCACGGTCGGCGAACTGGAAAGTAAACAAACCACTAAGGGTGTTTAACCTGCATGCCAAGGTTACCGATCCCTGTTCTAGGCGCTTAAAAATTAGGTGCTGTGAAGTTCAGTATTGCAATGTGTAAGTCCCTTTGTGAATTCTGCCTTTTGTGTCTCAACTTCTCATCAGCAAAATGAGGTTAATTGAAATACCCTACCTCACTGGAGTGTTGTGAGGGTAAATACATGAACAATTGTGAGGAGACAGTTATGGGGGGACCATATGAGTACTGTATGAGTAGGCCCATTTATAATCTGTGACTCTTTGCTCAGATGATTGGCAGGATTAGTGAATGATGCTCACACAGCAGTAGGCCTCCTTTCTATCCTGCTTTTTCCAGAGCACTCTGTATATCCTTTTCCATGCAATCACTCACCTCCTTTTACTATTATATATCTTCCGGTGGACCCTTGCCAGCTCTTTGGGGGTTTTCAACAGATCACAGACTGTTGACTCTAGAATGTTTTACAGGGGAGGGTTATTAGGCCTTCACATCAAAGTCCTCGGGGAGCTTAGATTTAGTCAAGATCCTCACAGGAGAGTGAGAGGTTGGGGGAACAGTTTCACCCCCCCACTACAGCCAGCTCCTATATATCAGAGATAGGTGCATCCAATGGTCCTTGTCTAAAAACCTGCATGAAACACTCCATCTTTGTGTTCCCATCCACCCCAATCATTCCAAAAGGTGGAATTACTGTAGGTTCCACTCCCCTTCTACAAATGGTGCCTCTTGGCCTAACATGCTGCCTTGGCAATATATGTTAAAGTTTATTTACATTTAGGAATTACGTGGTTATATGGCCACTCTCTGTAGCACTGGATGTGAAAAAAATATTTTTGTTTTTGCAAAACCCAAGTCTATGTAGAAAGTAGCTCTGAAAACTGGACGCAGAGCGCTTCACATGAGACTTTTCACTCATACTCAGTGCCTCTGGCTTACAAGTAAGTCTCATATGGCTGCAATTAAAAAGATGTCAGAAAAACTTCATGGCAAGTAGGGTAACATATGCTCTAAAGGGGGTTGTTTCAATGTTCAGTGCTTTGAGTCCTGTTGTGGTTGGGAGTCAGATCTTTCACAGCTAGTCAGCCTTCCTACTCTAGATATGTCAGATGACAGGGTGCCAGTTAAAACATCTTCCGGAAATGTTGACAAGTATCTGAAGGGAGTGAGCCAACTGTTTCATATAAATGAAGGTGACTGAGGAATAACAGTGGAGAGTCTTGCTTCAGCGGCAGTATATCAATGAATCTGAATGTGAATGGCAAGAGAAATTTTGCTGGGGGGGGGGGGGAGTGGAACCTGCAGTAATTCCACCTTCTGCTGAAGGATCTGCCACTGAGGGTGACACTGATGAATTGCGTAGAGGGAAGTGTGAGTGTAAAAAAGGGAAAGGTTATGCACTGGCATTCAGCAAAGAAATAGAGAGATAATTAAGATAATGTGTGACATCTCTCTTATTACAGAGCAAGGCTGTTGCTGCGCAAATCCAGGCAAGTTAAAAGAACAAACTGAATTAGTCAGGGAGACTCGTCCTTTGTGCCTCCATTCGTTTAAAATGTATTGCTGCAAAATTAGCTGGATGTGTTTACTAGAAATGGTTTGCAGAGCTATTTCCTTCTTTTAAATTTGTTAAAAAAGGGGCAGACATTTGACTCAAGTCCTCAATTCACTGTGGCACATGTACAATTATATCCTCCCAGTTTTCAGCATAATCTTTGCATCTACTATGCAAGGAAAGTAGGAAAGCAATCTGCAAGCCACACATTTGAAGGCTATAACAGCATCTTGCCATTTGGTCTTTCTCCACACAGCTTTTTTTTCCTGTTTATTTCTTCTTTCTTTCTTGTTTAATCCTTTACTCTTCAGTAGATCTTTACTCTCCACATTGCTCATTTCTCAATGTACACAGGCAATGCATTTCTGTCTCTCAGAAAATTAAACAATTTAATGCACTGGGTAGAAAAAAAGCTATTTCTAATTATTTCTCCATATATCCTAAATATATTACTTCTACCAGGAAAGTTAAAAAATAGAGTACTAATAATAAAAAAAATGCTGGTGGGTATGACTCTACTTCAGTCAGTTGTTTGAACGAAATAATTTTCTCTGCAGTAAAGGTCTTAAACATTTCCCATTTCCCATCTGTATTAAACCAGGGTGATGATAGAATCAACTAAGATTGCAATTTTGCAGTATCTGGCTAGCTGGAGGTAATCGTATCAAAAATCATCCATCAGTCCAGGATTATGATAGCAGCTCTACAGTCTTGTAGCATGCATACACGTTTTAATCATATAAATTGTTAAAGTGATAAACTGAAAAAAATGCAATGTTAACTATTTGTGCTGATATTAAGAAAGCAATTTGTCAAATTCATTCTGTTTACACACAGTAGAGGATCTATCTAAAGGGACACAATTTAGCTACCATGTTTGTTGCTCACACCTCAGTTTTATGTTTCTCTTAACTGCAGTGCAGTGGTCACTGTGGAAGTGACATTGAAAGTATATATATATACACACACAAGTTGTGCCAGTGTTACTGTATTATTTGCTTTTCCCTTGAAATGTTTTAGATTCTTTGGATGCAGTTAGTTCAAAATTCTGCAGAACAGCACGTGCTTCTTAGGTGTTTATTTTACCATGTGAATTTACTCACTTGTTTTGGCTATCCCTTACGAATATCATGTCCTTGTATGGCTGCATAAGATCGTAAAAGTATGTGAGAACACTAAAGAGAGCCAAGGACTTGTCTGAGTGAGCCTTAGAAAGAGATAGGAGAGAGCTAATTGGCCATATCGTCTTCCATACAATTCTAAAATAGTTAACTAAACTATGAATTTTTTTTTCTTCCATTCTGTACTGGGCCTGAGGCTGACTTCCCTTTTTTAAATCTGGCATGTTTTGGAGATTTTCTGCCAGTGATATATGATATAGGTCTCTGGCCTTTTAAAATACATAATGTATTATTCTACAGTAATGGGCCAGAACATTAGAGTTTATGAACCATAGTGTTGGTAGAGTGTTTCTGCATTTTGATACAGTCCTGGGGAAAACAATCATATGGTTTTATAAGTGTGGGTGTGAGACAAAAAAAGCAAGGAAACAACACTTTGGTGATTCGGATAAGCTTCAAGTCAATCTGGGGCAAGCTTTCCAATCTCCATCCCCTTTCCCTTTTAGCTTCGATGCCTAAGATCCATTGTTTAACTTGCTTTGGGTTCATCATGGACAGATTCCATTTTACACTAGTTAGAGGGGTTAGTGGGCTCTGGCACTGGGTTAGGTAAAATAATGCATCCAGGACTTTTGTGTGTGTTTGTGATAGGAGTTGGGGGAAAAGTAGATTTATGAATCCTGTTAAAGAGGAAGTGTGTCAGGCCCCAGAGGTCTTGAATCGTGGTCTGTGGGGGTCCTAGGAGTCATCACACTTCAATCCTCCACCCGGCAACTCACAGACAGTAGCTTGGACCGAGGTCCATGAAGCCCAACTGGGGCACATTCCCTGCCCCATGCAGTGATTGGGAGAGATCCAAGGTTACTGATTTGGCCATAGCCAGTGGTCAAGCCAGAAGAGGAAATAGGAAGTGTCCATACAGTTGGTCTTGGGGTTACCTATTCCTGCCTTCTAATCCTGAGTTTCCAGTATCGTGACTCAGCATGACTCTTGTTACTGGTTCCTGGCCTTCGGTTCCATCACCTGTTCATGTAATCCTGGTATCTTGACCTGCCCTGACTTTTGGTGACTGACTCTTGATTTCTGCCCTCCAGTTTGTCTGTCAATTTGGATCTCCAGGTGTTTCTGCTTGGCCTGATTCCTGGTAACTGGGATCCAGCCCCTTGGCCTGTGCCCACCACTAAGCCCTGGGCCAGGATGCCCATATACCCATACAAAGTAGCTTGCCCTGGCCAGAGCTATGTTGAATGGAAATATATTCTGATTTATAATAGTGCTCAGGTGAATTTTGCTACTGTGTTCTTCTCCTGCATGAAGCAGCTCAGACAATATCCATGTAGTTCTAAAGCACAAGGGGCCGTCAATAAATTATATAACACATTAGGGTATTGGTGGGGCCTTAATGTTGTATGTTTGTTTCAGTGTTGCAGGTGGTAGAGGGGTCTTTAAAATCACCTAAAATGTGTTACATAATTTATGGACAGCCCCAAAGCAGTAAAATTTCTACCAGTCTCTCAGCTTTGGATATTAGCACTTCAATCTTTGTGTCCCTTTCTAAAATGATATTTCTGAACATTGTGATGTGGGTCTGTGACAGAAGTGAATGCACAAAAATGTTATAAATGCTATAAGAGGAGCTATGTATGAATGCAACAATATTAATAGGAACCTGTAGTTGAGCGAGATAGTATAATTTATATCGGGGCAGGAGAATGTTTAGTGTACATCATAATGCTTGAAGTCAATAAGGACTTTGGGAAGAATAAAAAGAGAAGCAACATAATGCTTTTCTGGCTATGAATAGCTAGGTACACACTTGAAAGACAATGGTGCCCAACTATTAGAATGAGAGATCCTGCATCTAAGTTCCAATGTGTTGTAAAACTTGTTTTACAAGTAGTCAAAGGGCTACAAACAATTTAAAAGTGGTTTGGATTCCTGTGAAGGTGGAGGGCCCTTGTCAGAAGCTGTCTTTGGGAGACAGGCTGACACAGAGAGAGACTTGCTCCGTGAAGCAGTCTAAAGAAATGGTCCTTCTCTGATGTAGGGAATGGTAAGCATTAGGGGAAAGAAAGCTCTTCATTTAAGCTGGCTTATTCTTTTTAAGGTATATTTTCTCTGCTGTGCTTTTTGTTCCAAATTAACAATGTTTTACTCAAAGAAGGCTGATCACTGATTACCACAGTCATTACCTGAGAAATAACAAAACGGTAGGGTCTGTGCATAAGCCAGACCTGCTACGTTGGTCACAGTTGATGCACAAGAGACTGCCACCAGGCATCCAGTCTAGAAATGTGAGAATAAGGTGATTCCACCCCCGAGAGAGAAGTAACAGCCTGAGAGCTAGTGAGGGTACATGCAGAGAGAGACCAGGAGAGGTCAGAGGCTAGGGTAGCCAGGTGTCCAGCTTTTGACCGGAAAGTCCAGTCAGAAAGGGGACCTGGCAGAGTCTGATCAGCAGTGTTGGTTATTGAGTCTGGGTACCAGAGTAACGGTGATCAGCCTCCTTGCTGAGAGGGCAGGAAGAGCAGCAACTGCTGAGCTGCTGCTGCTGCTGGAGAGAATTGGCTGGTTCCCAGATGCAGCTCCAGCACCTCTAGTGGAGAGGTAGATACCAGTGTCGCTGCTGCTGGAGGCGGGGGAGAATTAATCTTGGCTGCCTTCCCCATCCCAATGTGCCCAGATTTCCCCACTCCAGGGACCGACTCCTGCCTCCACACTGCACACAGTTCATGCCCCTCTTGCCTGTTACTGCCTCCCCCAAACATACATAGCACGACCCCCCTTGATGCCCCTTACTGCCTCCTCCCAACACACTGTGCCCCCATCCTTCTAGTTACTCCAGCTCCAACACCTTGTCTCTGCCGGTCACCCTATAGTCACCCCACCCATAGTATGCCCCATCAATTCCTGTTAGTCCTCTCCTGACACCTAATCAATGGAAGTTACTGCTCCCCCCACATCCCCAACAGCCCTCAATGACATTTACTGCTCCCCCCAAAATCTTAGTGCTCCCAACAGCATTTCCCCTCAAAGCCAGTTAGTGCCCCTACAATCCCAGCTCCCCTCAATGCCCATTTTTGACACCTCTCCCATCCCATCCCCCACACATATCTTTGGGAAGTAGAGCAAAGCTACTTTTTTGTGTGTTATCTAGAGCAGGGGCGGGGAACCTCCGGCCCGGGGGCCTTATACGGCCCGCCAAGGCATTCCATCCAGCCCGCGCGCGTCCCTGGCCGGCGGCTCCCTGAGGCGCTTCCCGGCCCCTTCGCCGAACGCGGAGCCGCCCCCGCCTGGTGGCCCGGGGCAGCTCCGTGAAGATGCCGGGAAGCGCCTCGGGGGCCAGGGATGCACGCGCACCGCCAGGCGGGGGGGGGGGGGGGATGGGCTTCCTGCGGGGGGGGGGGGAGGAGCGGCCCCCGAATGACATTGTAAATCTCTAAATGGCCCTTGGCAGGAAAAAGGTTCCCCACCCCTGATCTAGAGAGTGGATTAATACATTTCTATTCAAACAATGTTCTGAGATTCTTATTCTAGTGACAATTTTTAAAATAAGTTTGGTTTAAAATACAAAACTTTCTTAAACCGCCAAAAACCACCTGCCAGCTTTTCAAAGCAATATTTAGACATAAAAAAAGACTTAATTTCTGAAAAACAAATCTGTGCATATATGGCAGAAGCCATAAAATTTGTACCAAATTTAGAGATTCTAAAACAGAAGCAAGATGATTAGGACTATGGGAAATGGGCTGGGTAGATAGTTGCAGCCTGGCAAATGGGTTGTTGTTTTTTATAACAGAATTACATATGATGCCAGGTTTATTTGGCATGATCTTGGGATATTATGTTTTAGCAAGGCATTCTTGTTTGTGTAGCAGAAACTTTCTATGTTTGTGGAACTTCTCGTTTGCACTCACCCCAAGAAAAACCTCACATTCCTGTACTGTTTGGTATCTACTAACACATAGAAAAGCGGTGGGATGGATTTTTAATCAAGTTACAGGAAGATTTTTAAACTTTGTTTTTGGATATTAGTGGTGATGATACTTCTCACTTAATGTACATTCACTTAAACCTGTTTAACTCTCACTTACATCTGTTTGGTTTAATTTAGTAATTTACTAGTACATGCTAACTAAGGACTAAATGGGTGGAAGTGTATCTACAATATTAAGGGATATCAGCTATTTAACTACACAGACTTCAGATTAATTTGGTTAAGTCTGTACAACTTTTCTAATATAGACAAGCCCCAAGTGTTAGGATACAATTGCAAATAGTTGCACTTTGGATAAATGTCAGTATTTGTATAATACAAAACTGAATCTGCTCATTAGGTTTGCTTCATCTGAGTGGCATTTAGTTTTCTCTTCTAAAAATAAAAAAGTCCCTGAGAAGGTATGTGAGTAAAGCCTACCTACAGAATAGGTAAAACCATTTAATGAATGCTTATATGGCTAGAGGTTTTTTTCTACATGATTTTTCTGTGGATAATTTTGGTATAAAAAAGAATCAAAGTCTGAAGAAAAAGTTTTCCAAAAGGCAAAGAACAAACACTTCTTTTAAACATCTCATGCTGTTCTAAGGCCTGGTCTACACTGGAGGGGCGGGAGGATTATTTTATTATGAAAATTGAGACTAAAAACAGAACTAGTTTGTCTTGAAGCATAAGTGCAGTTTCTGCAGAATCATTGTTAATAGTTCTGCTGTTTTAATATCATGTCTGAGCATCAAGGCACATCTAATAAAATAACTTTTGAAGTATATATGGGTAGGATTTTCAGGTTCTAAATGAATATCTCTACAGAACAGGTACTGTGTATACCATTTTTAGTAACAGAAAGAAACATCACTAATTCTTGTTACTGAGGAATCATTTATACAATTCTTGTCTACCTATTAAATGCAATGCAATGCATTTTATTTTATACAGAGAAGAGAGTGCTTAGAATTATACACATTTTACTCCTAATAAGCAAAATTTGGAATGAATGGAGGAGTCTAGGAGTATAATTATGAGATTAGTGTACAACCCTTCATGTCAGCTGAGAAAGCCATTGTGGGGCTGCAGTTTCTGTCCCCTTAATATATTCCAGTCGTGCTTTTGTATAGATTCAATGCTCCATTGATTCAGCAGAAACACACAGTGGGGCCATGTTATTATGCAGATTATCTCATCAGCCAGCCAGTGCTAGACTCTATGAGATCTTAGCAGGAGTATTTGAGGAAACAAAGTGGAAGCTCCAGGTGAAGGAATTGTCTTCCTCTTTGCTCTAAGTGTTCTGCTCTTATCAATGGGAATATATCACCGAATTATTTTACCTTGGGGAGGGAAGGATTTTCCAGATTGCAAAGAATAAAAGCAAATGACTGAGAGTTGGATAATTGGCTGGATTTCTGTTAGTATCTTATATAAGTGTACAAACAAGTTAAAATGCACTCATTCATCAATGGTACATATTTGTGAGGGATTTTTTTTTGTTTGTTTGGTTTTTTTGGCTGATGTTACAACTTTCAAATATATCATCAAAAACACGCTCTATCAAATACAGGCACAATCAATCAGTTGTGTGATCAAAGGTACTCTACCAGGGTTTTTTATTATTAATCAAAAAAGAAAAAACTGAAATGCAAAGTTAAAGAGATCTATTGTATGGCAGCTGGCATGAAGTTGATAACCCCCTATGCTCCACATTTCTGGATTAATAAACACTCTCCTGGTTCCTGCATCTGGAGTGAGAGTTCTGTTTTACATAAGATGACCTTGGTTGAGGCAAGGAAAAGAATGTTATTCACTTCATAGCTTACCATTAGCCCCAGTTTCAATTAAATAACACACCCGGCTCTTTCCTATTTTTTTTTTTCATTTCTTTGTAGCTTTCATCTTTCAGGACATCAGGCAAGATCATGTATAAAACAGCACCTTTAATGCTGCTACTGCTACTGTGTGCACTAGGTTGGTTATGTGAGGGCTCACAGGGATTCTGTCTGACAATCTTTTTTTTTTTTAGGACTGAATTCAGCACCCATTGAAATCACTGGAAAAACTTCCATTGACTTCACTGGGTTTTGGATTGATCCCTAGGGTTTAGTAACCCTGATCTGAGGTGAGAAAGACAAATCCTCACAGTTTCTATATTGCATCATAAAGCCAACAGGAGGTATATACTGCTGCTAATTTTCATTGTAGCCTGTTTTTTTGGTTTGATTGTGAGTTCATGTTCAGAGTTTATCAATTCAATGAGTAAGAGAACCATTCTGCACCACCATTACTGCTTGAAGGCCCACCAGTGTGCCACTGCTATGGGTCTTCTCAATGTTTCATCTTGTACACAATTCATCTTCATTACTTCTGTGCAGACAGGATACAACTTGCTTACAAATTTTATAGCTAGCAATATTTTTATTGTTGCTCAGGAATGACTCCTACGAGGCATTCTATTTTATTTTTGTAGAGATAATCAGAATGTTTTCACTATTATGAATGATGATCCAGCTATACAAGGGAAAAATTTTAACTGGTATATATTTTTATGGATTGTCCTAATACTTTGATTTATTACGACAGTATCAGTCCAAGCCATGCCCTGATCATCCTTCAGAAAGATTAAGGGTGATCCCAGTTCTGCACATTCAATGTACCTTGTGGGGTGTTCACAGTGTCTTCAGAGGAGACTTTTGGATCTGTGTGCTAGTGACATAGGAATTAACGTCTTCAGTTAGATGCATATATCATTGAAGATATTGACTCAAAATCATCCCTGATTTAAATCACATTGAAGATGATGAGATTACACCAGGGATGAAGTTGGCTTATTATATCAATATCTTAATTGTTTTTAAAAGCCTTTCCAATTAAATAATCACTAGCAACACATCACAACATGGAATGAACAGATATTTTGTGACACAACACATAAGCGTTCTTATTCATGACTTGAATTAAAAATCTCCCTCTACTGAATTGCAATACTCAAGTATTCCACATGGTACATTTAATAAAATAGCTGAGTAGCACATTTCAGAACTAGGTTACATAATGTAGACTCATAGGGCTGGTCCCCACTATGGCTTAATGTCAACTTTAGTGATGTTAAGTCGATATAAACATGTACCCATGTTCACATGCATGCCATTTGAGTCGATTTAAAGGGACCTCAAAATCGACTTCTGTACTCCTCCCTAACGAGAGGAGTAGCGCTGAAATTGACCTCTCTGGGTTGATTGTGAACTAGTGAGGATGCATGTGACAACTAGCCTCCAACTTTCCACAATGCCCGTTTGCTCCCCAGGGGACCAGCCACCACTCCGAGCAGTTCCACTGCCCGCCCAAGCAGCCCCGCGCCCCACCCCCCATGCCCGCCCGAGCAGCTCCGTGCCAGCTCCCCCCCTGCCCGCCCAAGCAGCTAGCTCTGTGCCAGCTCCCCCCCCCCCGTGCCCGCCCGAGCAGCTCCGCGGCCCCCCGTGCCCACCCGAGCAGCTCCGTGGACCCCCCGTGCCCGCCCGAGCAGCTCCGCGCCAGCTCCCCCCCGTGCCCGCTTGAGCAGCTCCGCGGCCCCCCGTGCCCGCCCGAGCAGCTCCGCGCCCCCCCCCCCCCGTGCCCGGCTGCCTCGAAATGGTTCCTGCTGGGGACTCCCGGAACGGTGGGATATCTACCCACAGTGCAACACTCCCTATGTCGACGCTTACCACAGTTGTGGGGACAGACACTGCCGACTTGCTGTGCTTAGTGGGGATGCACAAAATCGACTCTATACAGTCTGCTTTAAAAAATTGACTTAAGGGAAATCGACCTACTGCTGTAGTGAAGACATACCCGTAGATATGGATTTTGAGACCATCTGTATTGTGAATCTAGCAACAAGTCATTCACATCATTTACCACACAGTAACATTCAGGGAGATATTTTAGGAGCATTGGACCTTAGATTGCAGATATTCATCAAGCAAATACACAATGCAATTTATTGACCTCATCCTTATGAAAGTCATAGTGTCCAAATAGATTCTTGCAAATACAAAAAGGTAATGAATATGAGAGTTTGTAAAAATGGATGTTATTCTTGTAAGAATGAATAACCATAATGTAACAAGCCATTGAGCCATGTACTGTAGTTTGGTATCCTTTTTGTGAATATTTTTGTGGGATTTTCAAGGATGATGCCTAATGCACGTAACACTAATAATGTGTTACTACGGTACACACTTGATGTAATTACCCTTAATGTTTTCTTAGCTTCCTAACTGCAGAAGTTGTGTTTGTCAATACTGCCAGTGATTATGTTTTTATTATGATAATTCAATTTATTTAAAAGTATTCTCTGAATTCTAAAGTCAACTTTTTGGCTTAGTTTTGTTTCTGTTGCTTTTAGGAAGAGCAAGGTCAGGCCCTGTTGCAAACTTCTTCAGTCATATCTTCATACTGACAAATACAGGCTCCAATGATATCTAACAAAGCATAGAATATATATTTTTTGTGGTTGATTGTACACATACAGCCATAGACATACTTGATAGAATTTTGGCCTAATTTTCCCCAGTGAAGTATGGAATAAGTCTACTGAACTCAAAGCTTTTACTGTGGATTTGCCTTGGTGTAAATGAGAGCAGAATTTGGCTCTATATATTTCCTTATAAATAGATTTATGTTTTCTGGTGTCATAAGGGTATATATTTTAATGTAATGTGTGCACAATTAAAGTGCAAATTATATGAAATGTAAAGTAAGTCAATAGCATTTTAAATATTGTATGTGGCATGTTTTGAATTAAAAAGTACCATTTAAAAGTTTTCATCAAATTGAAATAGCAATTTTTCTTTAATCAGCAGTTTCACTGAAATGAAAGTCGTTAAATATTTCCCTTTACCTTTAATACTAAAGTACTTAAAGTTGAGATGCTGTGTTGTCAATCCTTAATGTTAAAATTAAATATTTCTTTTTAAGCAATTTAAATACATTGCATATATTAGATCTAATGTTAATTAGAATGCCACTTTATTATGTATGACATTGAGTGTATTCCTGATTAATATTGTTGTAAAAGTAATGGAACCAATAGATTTCCTCCCCCCTTCAATTATGACAATACAATTAAAGCCTCTTGAGCTTTCCAATTTAAGTATTTTATTGAAGAAAATATATATATATGCCTTTTTCTCTTACATCTCCTCTTTATGTCATTTTCTGACCATTGGAGCATGCTTACTGGGCTTGATGTGTGAATCAGTAATATACTGCTGTGCAT
The DNA here is from genome assembly GCA_032164245.1 of Sternotherus odoratus. NCBI lineage: Eukaryota > Metazoa > Chordata > Testudines > Kinosternidae > Sternotherus > Sternotherus odoratus. The sequence continues at coordinate 240,982,561 of JAVMKO010000001.1, forward strand.
TTTTGTTCATTTCTGGTCCATTGGACTTTTTCTTGTAAATATGCAATTTCTGGGCACTTTGTGCAGAAAGAGAACATGGTCCAATATGCAGTGTTGCCAATTCTTCCAATTGTTAGTGTTTTTCTCAAAGCTCCATCTGCTGAATTCATGCTATTGCATGAGAATTTCAGTTTTCATATTATTTAGAAAAAGTAAATTTCTATCTCATAGTGGCAAAGCAAACATTGAAAACATGAAGTAAATGCACCGTAAAGGCTGTGGGGAAAAACCAAAAGGTAATAAAAAGAACCCAACATTTATTGTTTTAGAAAACCTCATTTTGGAATGGGGAGATAGTTTCATGATTTTTCAACATTTGGAGTTAGAAATACTGCGTATGTTCATGTTTCTTTGGAGAACTTTTCCTCTGTGTGGTGTATGTGAACATAAAGAGTGGAGTTCTGGCCCCATTGAAGAAATTTGGAGTCTTTCAATTTACTTCACTGGGGCAATGATTTCACCCAGCATATGCCTTAAACCAGGGGTCTCAAACACGCGGCCCGCGGGCCACATGTGGCCCGCCAAGCCCTTCCCTGTGGCCCGCGAAGTCCCCCCGTCCCCCCCCCAGCTCCCCCCGCCCACCTCGTGCATTGCAAATGCAGCGCGCTTTCTGAAGCGGCTGCCAGCACTGTCCCTTCCGAGGGGAAGGAAGGGGGAGGAGACAGAGGGCTCCTATTTGCCTCCCTCCAAGCATTGCACCCCCACAGCTCCCATTGGCTGAGAACAGGGAACTGCGGCCAATGGGAGCTTCGTGGGAGTTGTCTGGAGGAAGCAAGAGCAGCACATGCAGGGGAACCCTCCTGGTGACTCCCTCTCTCCCCCAGGCTGCAGAGACTGGTTGCAGCAGCTTCCTGGAGTGGAGCTGTATGGGGCCGGAGCCGCTCTAGGTAAGTGGCACCAGGCTGGAGCTCGTACCCAGAACCCCACCTGCACCCCAACTCCCTGCCCTGAGCCCCCTGCCCTGACCCACCTGCTGCACCCATCCCCCTGCCGCATCCCTCACCTCTCTTACACCCCACACACCAAATCTCTGCCCTGAGCCCCCTTCCACACCCTGCACACCTGCACCTCAACTCCCTGCCCTGAGCCCCTGCTGCATCCTGCATCCTTTCTGCACCCCCTGGGAGGGGGCAGCGTTGGGGTGGGGACTTCGGGGAAGGGGTTGGAATGGGGCAGGGAAGGCATGGGAAGAGGCGAGGCAGGGGCAGGGCCTCATGGAAGGGGTGGAGTAGGGGCGGGGCCAGGGTCAGTATCAGTGATGCGGCCCTCGGGTTAATGCAGTAGTCCTCATGTGGCCCTCGTGGTCATTTGAGTTTGAGACCCCTGCCCTAGATATTGAACCCAGCCTGCTTGAGCATTGGCTTGCTAAGCCCAGAGTTGTGAGGGAGCCAGTTAAGGACATAGGGGAAAATGCTGTTGGGTGATTTAATTGGGGATTGGTCCTGGTTTGAGCAACGGGTTGGACTAGATAATCTCCTGAGGTCCCTTCTGACCCTAATAATCTATAAGTGTTTTCTGAAATATATTTATTGAATTATTTTTAAAGGAGGAGGGAAATCATTTTACTAGGAAAAGTTTGAGATAACTTCCAAAAGAAAACAACATAATGAAATACTGAATACCAGTTAGGACTGGGAAGTGAAGGCTGAAAACAACTCATAATCCTTATCTGTTTAAGGATGATTGTTGAAAAGGTCACATGGGAAAAATGTCCCCAGAACCTAAAGCTATGATCAACAAAGAAAAAGGTATTTGTGGGACCAAAAATGGCTATGCCTACTACTTATATTGAGAAGATGTTTTTCACTGCCAGAACTCTACTCTACCACATAATTTTTCCAGTGAAAAAGACAAGTATAAAATAATCAGTGAATCCTTCTTATGTACACAAGTATAGTCATGCGGTATCTTTAAGAAGATTATTCTTGATTTAAGGATACTGAACTCTAGCAGCCAACTCTACTGAATCCCAATATGAGCATACAATAAAATATGAATGTATTGGCTCCCAAATTTAGCCTGTTGAAACTGCATTATGTCTAGAAATTTGCTTTCTGCTACTTGTCTTGTACACCTTTGTAGTATATTCTCCAGTCTAGTCATTCTGTACTCCCTCAGCAGTCCATCATTTTTTCCACAATCATAATCCACTAAAGATAATTTCATTAAAAGATGCACCATGACATAGGGGCTCAGAAGTCTGCGTATAAACCCAGTATTGCCATACTGGCTGAGAAATAGTAATGTGAATTGAATGTATACAGAGGATTAGGCTAAGGGGTTTGCGCCTCTATCTTAGAGAAAATAGTTTTGAACTAAGAGGAATTTAAGCTAATGTGAACTCAATAAATAATATAAGGAATTTCCTCAATTACTTTCTCTTTCATCTGAAAGGGCTAAAGGGGATGCACTGGAATTTGAAGTAAAAAAAAATCAACTGAGAATTTATATGAATGGACAGTGGACAATGTCTTATTAAAAAGATATTCTGCATATTATTTTTCTTTTGGATATTACTGAATACCTTTTTAATGTATTATTGATAAGCCTGGGTCAACTAATTATGTACACATTGCAAACCACGTTTCTCCCTCAATTGAGGTAGACTCTTGTTAGGGTTTCAGTATTGCCGGAAAGATCATCCAAATTATCTGGACTTCATGCTGCTGGAATCGTCACTAAGGACTCAATCAGCAGAGGAACTCCTATTAATATCAATGAGAGGCATGATTGAAGTCTAGGGAAACATATGACCCTCAGAGCCAAGGTCCAAACAATATGTACTGTAGATCATCATATTACTTCCTTTCCACAGTCTGCAAGAATAGCTTTAAACTAGATACAAATGAACAAGTGACAGATGTCTCAGGGCCTTTGGGAGAAAATGCCCTTGTCAAAAATGTCACTATTTTGTTTAATATCAGCTGTCAGCAGAGAGCAATTAAAAACTAGTGCCTTTATTGTAAACTAGATACTTGGTAAGAATAAGGTTAGGACTAGACGAGGAAAATGGATGCCATCTGCACAAAAGCTTGTGCAAATATACAGATGCACACTTGCGCACAACCCCACATGTGTGTGTCCATGGAAATACATACTCACATAGGTGGGCAAACACATTGTACACATAAACACACAACTAAATACATATATTTACACAGGTACACATGTATCATGTTCATGAAACTGAGGAAGATGAGCTAAGCAAAAATATTGCGACTTCTATGGTTGACAGACAGAACCTTGCCACCTGTGAATGTTTGCTACTTTTTAAAGATCATCTTTAATATCACCAATTTAGAAACACCTTTTTCTAAATTGCTTCATACTACTGTGTCTCCAGCAGGCTGCAGTTCCAGAATAAAACTGTTATTTTTGCGCCAATTCCATTTGCCAATTTATTACAGGGTCACAGTGCTCTGAAACACTTATATTAATTCTTCCAACAAAACTATCCATTAAATGGTAATCATGACCTGGTGCATGGCCTTGATCAATACAAATGCACGTAGCTGCTGTAAAACAGCTTTTCTAACCAGAGAGGGTAATCCACCATTTTACAGATTTGAAGAACCAACCAATTAAACAACTGAATAAGGTCAAATATTATTGATTGTAGAGTCAATGAAATACCTTCTTCTGCCTTTCCCGCTTTTCATTTGCTTGTAATTCAAGTATGATTTCCATAAAATATTTTTTTTCCAGAGGCTGCACTTACACAGCAATAGAAAACGAGTGGTCTTGGAACAACATAATGATTCTTTGACATGAAGATCAATATTGCTATAAAAGCTTGGAGCCAAAACCTAAAGAGAATATATATCTATATATATAATATCAATAAAATAACAGCTAAATTTCTATAGCATTTTAAAAAGCAGGATTTGACAATTTAAAGAACATTGCTAAGCATCTAGTATCCATATATTGAACAATGGTTGGATATGTTAAGGGGAGGGCTTAATTAATTATATTTTGTTATTTTCAGATTCTTCATAAGACTCCTCTCCAGATATCAAAAAATTGCTAAAACCTATTAAAGGTAACAGTATTCTAAAGGTTCAGTACTTAAATTTATAGGTGAAACTAGTTCTACTGGTACTAGTTCTTTTACAGTTTGTCTGAAACAAAATAGAAATATTAAGCAGATCAAAATTATATATTTTCCAAATATTTGTATAATTTCTTTCTAGATATCAAAAAGTGTTTGTGCTAAAGACAGCATTTGCTGCTCTTGCTTTTCTGATTCTCTTTTGTTTTCGCCACATTTAGGTCAATGAAAAACAATTTAATAAAAAATGCCCTTTTTGTTATGTTTCTTGCTATTCATACTGTAGAAGATTACTATTTTTATTTTATTATTTTTATTTATTTTTAAGCTATTTCTTTTAGTCTTTTAGTCTAGATTAATTTCTAATTTTAGTTTTAGCATTTTCCATTCTCTTTAATCTTTCTAAACTTGTCTTCCAAAGTTAGCTTTTCTCTGGATTCCTAATACTAAACAATTTTTTCCCTTTACCTTTCACCTTTCCACTAATAAATTGTTGCTGTCCATGACATTTTTTTGTCTGTAATTGAATTAGGCTGAGTCTCATAGACACGCTCCTCTATCTGCAAGTACAATGACTTGCTGCTATTTTTTTTTATCTATCTGTCTCCAGAAAGTAGTAAACAGAGAACTGGAAATATCATACTCTTGGAGAAATGCCACTTGGCACAAATTAGTTACTGGGTAGCTAAATATTGTGAATAGAAACAACTGGCAAAATAGAAAATCCATTTATTAGAATCTAGCAGTACAACTGACTTTCACGTTTAAGAGTGAAACAAAATATTTGTCTTAGTTAATAGATTTGGTGGTGTTTACTGTTTGCAATTTCCTTCCTTGTTTTTATTCTCCTGCAAATGCAATCTGTTGGAACTTCTCATATGGTGGGGTGAGGAGTCATTAATGCTATTTTTGATAGTTTGCATTTTTTCCAACGCTGTAGCATAACAATAATTTGAAAAAGGTATGTGGGATGCCTGTGGTTTTCATGGGAAACATAAATACCTTCTCTAATGGTCCTTGCAAAGTTCTATCTTTTTATCAGATTTTATTTTTTACATGAAAGGAGGCATAGTATAAAATAGAAGGTTTCATAACTTTTCTAATGCTGTAGAATCTTCTAATGTCAACTGTTCCCCCCAAATATGTGTCCGAAACTATTATAGGCTGGGCAAGAACAGAAATGAGATACAATTGTCCGAACGAGTATCAGCCGAGGATATAACGTATAGTATACATGTTAAGGCTGTTTTAAATTTTCCCATAAAACTGTTTTTGAGCAAAAAATTGAATTTCCCAACAAAATGATTTTTTTTGCAAAATCCATTTTCTTTTTGTGTAAATTTTCATTGAAAAACCAAATGCTCAAACCCCAAAAGTATTTTGGTTGAAAACTAAATATTTTGATTTTGATATGCTGCCAAAGTTTCTGTGGGACCACTTGGCTGGACTACATTTCCCATGCTGGACCATGGGTAGGGAATCCCAGGATGCAACTGCCTTCCCTCCTTTAATTAAAAATACTGTAACATTGAGGCTATCTGACCAAATGAGTTGAGACCACATTACCTAAAAATGTTAGCCCTAACACACCAGCAACTGGCTTATAGACGACAGTTTGCACCTCCCATCAAAACAAATTTGCTTCAGTTCTATATTTCCAGCTCTTCTCTCAAACAATGCCTACCTGCAACACAGCTAATGGTGGAAGGATAGCCCATTACAATATCTAATCATAAAAGACCAACTCACAAAAAGATGTTGTGTAAGAGATAGCACAGACACAAATAGGTGGTGACCATATCAATCCAGTAAACTTCACAGCTGGGTGATAGATTGTATTTAGTGAGTACCTTTTTGTTCTCTGCCCACTAATTCTTTCCTGCTGGAATTAAACATTCCAAAACCTTGAGCTGTCAGAAGAAGAGGGCGACAAAGACGAAGAAGAACCTGCACAAAATATATTTACTCTCCTCCCACATTACCCTGCGTCAGTGTGTAGAAGACAAGGATTACACTGTAGCAGGAAGCTACACTTTGTTATACAAATTCCAAATTTCAGTTAGAATCGGAGTAAAATGTTTAAAGAAACAATGTATTTGCTAATTTTAGCCCTTTTTCTCTTTGTGGATTTTCTACAGATTTTTTTTGTAGGCCCTAAGCCTACAAAGACTCATACACATTCTTAATGTGAGGTTCTGTGAGTTCCATGGGACAACACACAGTGCATATAAAGTTGAGCTTGTGTAAATCTTGGCAGGATTTTTATAATGCAAATGTATAGTGTAAGTGGTTCCATTTCAATTCCTGGACTGAAATTAGGGATTAGGTGGGATTAGGTATTTTATGTCATATTATACTTTTTCTGGCTCCTGACTGTCTGCCCAGCCCACAAAGAGATTTCAATATGACCATGCAAATTATTTCATTGTAAATACAAATACTCATGGAAAATGTGTAACACTCTTCTTCTATAAACATTTTAGCAAACAAAATCCAATCACAATGTTCCAATTTCACTTTCTGCCTTGGACGAACATACGCAAGTATATAAACACACAATCATAGACTGGAATGAATTTGATGGTATGGCAAGATATCTATATATATAAAAGTCAAATGGTGTATGCGTGCGTGTATGTACGTTCCCTTACTCCTTCCACACCGTTTGAACTAGAGACTTGAAATTTGGTATAGTTATAGGCCTTAGGGTCCTAATCAGGGTAAGAGTTGAAAATTTTTCAAATCTCACCTCTGACACCCCCCAGGGGTGAAATTCTTTAAAGCCCATTCACATCAGCTGGGCAGCAGGTTAACACCTGCTGTTCTCTGTGACATAGTTATGATGTTATAATACCCCCATCCAACGGACCCCGCACTTGCTCAGCTCTCTCCCCCCTCCAACGGACCCCATACTCGCTCAGCTCTCTTCCCCCCATCCAAGGGGCCCCACACTCACTGAGCTCTCTCCCCCCTCAGGAAAGAATCGAAAATTTTTAAAATCTCACCCCCCTCCCTTCCTCCAACGGCCCCCGCATTCGCTCAGCTCCCTCCCCCCCCCCAACAGACCTTGCACTCAGTCAGCTCTCTCGCCCCTCAGGTAAGAATCGAAAAATTTTAAAATCTCCCCCTTCACCCCCCACTCCAATGCCCCCCACCCACTCGCTCAGCTTTCTCCCCCCTCCCACCCTCCAACGGACCCGGCACTCGCTCAGCTCTCTCCCCCCTCCCACCCTCCAACGGACCCCGCACTCACTCAGCTTTCTGCCCCCCGCCTCCCTTCCAACGGCCCCGGCACTCGCTCAGCTCTCTCCCCCTCTCCCCCTCCAATGGACCCCACACTCGCTCAGCTCTCTTCGAGCAATACTGGGTCCCCTTCCCCCCCTCCGACGGACCCGAGCAATGCCGGGTATTTCTGCTAGTAATAGATACAAGAAAGGCAAAGGCATGACACTGACAGTTATCAGTGGGAAGGATTGGGATCATTTAAGGAAACATTATAGCTCTTTTAATTTATAAAATTATTATTTGTCATGAGGATTTAATATAATTATATGTATGTTAAAAAAAGAGATATACACAGTTCTATAATTGCAAATTTGATTACAATTTTTGCATCATCATAATGATTATTATCATTAGAATACCTGCCGTTGTGTTACTGTTGAAGGGGATTTACAAAGAACATCATTCATAATACATAATTATGGCTGTTATAGACATTGTTTAATAGCAATTCATTCTTAAAAAGGACTGCCCATTTTCTCATCCCAGTGTCAACCACACAGCAGTGCAATCAGATAACTGTAATCTGCTCGACGCATTTCTAAGTCACATAATTTCTCCTTTACATTGCTTACTTATTTTATGTTGAGAATATATTGAATAAAAACACGTTCTTTCCCTCTGTTATTTTGTAGGGCTCAGTTCTGCATTCATTGATGATCACAAATTCCTTTGGCACCCATGAGAATAGAAATATAAAAGCAAAATAAAAATTGGCTAGATTCACAGGATATACCTTGAAAATAGGTGGATGTGCATGGGAATGTGTGCATAAGTCCCAGTAATGGTGGAACAGCAATCATTATTCAGGCCAATTAGACATGCTGATTTATACCAGTTGAGGATCTGGTTCATTAATTCCACCCAGGATGAAAATAGAACTATTTTTTTTGGCTTACATGACTGTGTCAGGTTTGACTCAGAAGGGGAACTTTTTTGAGAATTTGATCCTGCAGTTGCTACACATACAGTGGTGAATGGAAGTGTGAGTGTACAGGGACTGTAGAAATACAGATAGCAGGTAGGTATCATATAATCTACCCCTATGTACAAGAAAGGAAGAACAGAGTTTAAGGCAGGGGTCTCAAACTCAAATGACCACGAGGGCCACATGAGGACTACTGCATTAACCCGAGGGCCGCATCACTGATACTGACCCTGGCCCCGCCCCTACTCCACCCCTTCCATGAGGCCCTGCCCCTGCCTCGCCTCTTCCCATGCCTTCCCTGCCCCATTCCAACCCCTTCCCCGAAGTCCCCACCCCAACGCTGCCCCCTCCCAGGGGGTGCAGAAAGGATGCAGGATGCAGCAGGGGCTCAGGGCAGGGAGTTGAGGTGCAGGTGTGCAGGGTGTGGAAGGGGGCTCAGGGCAGAGATTTGGTGTGTGGGGTGTAAGAGAGGTGAGGGATGCGGCAGGGGGATGGGTGCAGCAGGTGGGTCAGGGCAGGGGGCTCAGGCCAGGGAGTTGGGGTGCAGGTGGGGTTCTGGGTATGAGCTCCAGCCTGGTGCCACTTACCTAGAGCGGCTCCGGCCCCATACAGCTCCACTCCAGGAAGCTGCTGCAACCAGTCTCTGCAGCCTGGGGGAGAGAGGGAGTCACCAGGAGGGTTCCCCTGCATGTGCTGCTCTTGCTTCCTCCAGACAACTCCCACGAAGCTCCCATTGGCCGCAGTTCCCTGTTCTCAGCCAATGGGAGCTGTGGGGGTGCAATGCTTGGAGGGAGGCAAATAGGAGCCCTCTGTCTCCTCCCCCTTCCTTCCCCTCGGAAGGGACAGTGCTGGCAGCCGCTTCAGAAAGCGTGCTGCATTTGCAATGCACGAGGTGGGCGGGGGGAGCTGGGGGGGGGGACGGGGGGACTTCGCGGGCCACAGGGAAGGGCTTGGCGGGCCACATGTGGCCCGCGGGCCGCGTGTTTGAGACCCCTGATCTAGGGGTTCCTTTCCATCCATCCAACACAGAACCACCTCAAGCCCTTACCCAGTAACTTGGGAAATTAACACATCACCTCTGGGTGCCTCTGAGAGGCAATACTTCCCCACTCGCAAGCACAGAGTCTGAGTGTAGAAAATAAAATTTGAATAAAAGGAGGGAAGTAACTTTGCATTAATTTTGAAAAACACCACAAACAGAGTTCATAAACATAAACCATGAGGAAAAGACCCAACCCAAGTAGGTTGGGCTGTGTCCTATTCGCCTCAGGTTCTTAAGTCCAGCAACCCACAAGTCTCCTTCACATGCCCGACCGTTCTCTGTACCTCACTTACAGTTGCTGCCCTTGGTCAGTTCAGACCCAGAGTTCAGAGATGTGTATGCAGAGTTCACTTCCCACCCTGGGTGGAGGTTAAAGTGTGTGTATGGGTGGTGGTGGTGGGGGGGGGTGTTAAGAGGCAACTTTTTCGCTCATCATGCCTCTCTGCCGTTGCCCTGCTGTCTCACCAGCCGTCCCTGTCAGCCACCTGCTCCCACCGGGCGCCCGGTGAACCAGTCTCTTAGTGATTTTATCTCTGTGGAGGAAACACAGTCTGGCCACAAGTGATATCAGCTCAGTGATTTCCAGCTCTGGGCAGGCAGGGCAGAAACACAGTCATAACACAACTGGTTTTTATCTCTGATTGAGCAATTAAAATAACAAAAGAGGCTCCTAATGAAACCTATTTAGTTCTATTCTTTGAATAGTGGTCTGGTGAACAGGTTAAATCAGCCTAAGGAAGACCCTTGAGGGTGTGCAGCCTCCTGGCTGGTATTCCTGCCCCCATCCCTCTTGCTTTCATACTTACTTTTATTTGTTTTACCAAAGGTTCTTTAAACTGAAAAAGACCCCCTCCTTTGGGACAGGTTAAGCACAGTCCTTCTTTTCTGTATTCTCACAATAATTACAAACATTGGTGACCATATTTCACTACCCCAGTTGCATTCAGTACTAACATAATTTGTGACCCAACACCAGCCAAGTTGATTACAATGAGCAAAACATCACTCCATCAGCTGAATATCTAGCAGCAAATCTCAGCAAAGCAGGAGCAAAGTATTTACATAAACATACCTAGGGTCTCTTCCCCCTTCCTAGCTAGCTGTCAGGGAAGCATTCATTCAGACCCTGCTTACACCTAGAATGTAACACGATACAAATCAAGTAAAATCACACTATCAGAAAGGAATAATTTGCATCCAGCCAACCTCACACAGCCTTCACCTTACATTATTGCAGGGTTTCATCTATAAAACACTACAATAAACTTTCTCTCCAGATATAACATTAGAATTTTGTGTTCTCTGCACAGTATATTTTATTTGGAATGCATTCTGTTGAATAGTCATTGCTTTATAATAATTGTATTTGCTGTTTGACTTGAATTCCATTCCTTTCCATGGTGGGTTCATTAAAGACAAAGAACTATGTCCATCTGATTACTAAATTAATAATAATCGAGTCTAATAGGATAGAAAATTATCTTTAAGCAAGTTGCTATGATTTTGTGGTGATTTTTTTTAAAGCGATAGAGTAGTTTTAATATTTGTATAGGACTCTTTCTTTGTGCTGAAAATCTATATATATAAAAGTCAAGTGGTGTATGTATGAGTGTATGTATGTATGTATGTATGTATGTACGTATGACAGCGAACTCCTCCCGCACCGTTTGAGCCAGAGACTTGAAATTTGGTACAGTGAGGGGTCTTGGGGTCTAGATCTTGGTAAGGGTCGAAAAATTTTCGGATCTCACCTCTGACGCCCCCCAGGGGTGAAAGTCTTTCAGGGCCAATCACATCAGCTGGGCAGTTAGGTGCTGATGATGTCATAATACCCCCTCCAACAGACACCGCACTCGCTCAGCTCGCCCCTCCCTCCTCCAACGGAACCCCGGAGATCCCTCAGCTCACTGCCCCTCCCCCCTCCCAATGGAACCACGGAGATCCCTCAGCTCACTGCCCCTCCCTCCTCCAACGGAACGCCGGAGATCACACAGCTCACTGCTCCTCCCCCCTCCCAATGGAACCCCGGAGATCACTCAGCTCACTGCCCCTCCCCCCTCCCAACGGAACCCCGGAGATCCCTCAGCTCACTGCCCCTCCCTCCTCCAACGGAACCCCGGAGATCACTCAGCTCACTGCCCCTCCCCCCTCCAACGGAACCCCGGAGATCACTCAGCTCACTGCCCCTCCCTCCTCCAACGGAACCCCGGAGATCCCTCAGTTCTCTGCCCCTCCCCCCTCCCAACGGAACCCCGGAGATCACTCAGCTCACTGCCCCTCCCCCCTCCCAACGGAACCCCGGAGATCACTCAGCTCACTGCCCCTCCCCCCTCCCAACGGAACCCCGGAGATCACTCAGCTCACTGCCCCTCCCCCCTCCCAACGGAACCCCGGAGATCACTCAGCTCACTGCCCCTCCCTCCTCCAACGGAACCTTGGAGATCACTCAGCTCACTGCCCCTCCCCCCTCCAAACGGAACCCCGGAGATCACTCAGCTCACTGCCCCTCCCCCCTCCCAACGGAACCCCGGAGATCACTCAGCTCACTGCCCCTCCCTCCTCCAACGGAACCCCGGAGATCACTCAGCTCACTGCCCCTCCCCCCTCCCAACGGAACCCCAGAGATCCCTCAGTTCTCTGCCCCTCCCCCCTCCCAACGGAACCCCGGACTACATCAGCTCACTGCCCCCCCCCACCTGCGAAGGTCCCCGGAATCCCTCGGCTCTGGGCCCCCTCCCCCCCTGCGACGGATCTGAGTTGGGTTTGGTGGGACGGTAAGTGAGGTGGGGGTGTCGGATTCGGTCGGGGGGTGAGGTGGGGGTGTCCGGTTTGCTTGGGGGGGTGGGAAGGTGTTGGGGTGGGTGAGGGGTGAGGGGTGGGTGTTGGGGTTGGTCAGGGGGTGTCAGCTGTCTGCCACCTCCCCACCTCCGACTGACCCGAGCAGCGCCGGGCACTTATGCTAGTATATTTTAAAATCATTTGTGGAAAGAATACATCAATATTTTCTTCATAGTACAATAAATATCCCTGAGATTTACTTTTAAGTGCAACAGTTTTGTGGAGGACAATCCTGCTCCCAGTCAAGCCAGTAGCAAAATATACATTGACTTCAGGGAGACCAAGATTGGAATCTTAGGTCTAGATACTATGCTCTCCTTGCTGAAGTATGGAGGAGCAGGCAAGAAGTTTCCCTCCACCCTGCTCAGCTACTCAAAGACAGTAGGCACAAAAACAGTCCCTGGCTTTCCTATGCTCTGAGGTGCACAATGATTACTTCCTCCTGCCTCCTTCTGTGGGGAAAGCTGGCATCTCTCCCTCTCTGCATTGGCTGAATACTCTTGGCACACTATGGGAGGGGGTGGGGGGGAGATTCTGTGCCAGTGTAATAGTGGAACATGTGCACGTACTTATGCTCTGAGCAGTGCTGAGGAAATTGCCTGCTGAGGCATATTTTCTCAGACACATGGAATGAAAGGCAAAATTCAATGGATGTGGTTTAATTAGGCTGCAACTTTATTAACTTAACTCATCTGGGAACTATCTGACAATGGCTTATGCAGTACAGGTCGTGATTCCTTTCTTTATCATTTTCTTCTGGTGAAAGCTGCCATCAGCTCACCGGAGATGGTCCACAACCCTCACCAAGCTCGCCCTCATATGAGGGTGAAAAGGCTAAGTAAGGGGGTTTTCTTCTCTCTGTACCAGACATTTGGAGCACCTGGCACATTCTCGGCTTCTTTAGGACATGCCTTCTCCTAAAATCACTTCCAATTCTGGTTGATCAGGGAACTAGACCCCTATAAAATGAATGCCTGTAGTGGACACATGTCACCTGCTGAGTTGTGGCATCTTGAATCATATCTTCTGATCTACTGACAAGGTTCCTGAGCTGCTGTGGAGAAGGTGTGACAACACACCCCATCCTGGCCAATCTGCCAGGGGATGGGGGACATCTTTCCCAGTCCCAAAAAAATGACAAGCACAAGTCCGCAAAAACCTGATCCCCACACTAATACCAGGAGTGGGAGGGTGGGAACATCTAATCCAGGGAGCTCAGGCTGGGGAGGGACAGAGATTAAATACCCCGCCTCAGGTGTGCAGAGGCCCATGATTTACCTGAGGCCCACCAGTTCAGGTGATACCTATTTCTCTCGCAGCCACCACCTTCCTAAGCCTCAGGGTGAGAGGACCCATGGGAGGTGGGGTTGGGCCTTTTTTTCTCCAGCTGTCTAGACAAAGCCCTCTTGACTTTCAAGGTGAGGAGTTGCTCTTCTGATGGTGTTGTACTAGGGTGACCAGACAGAAAGTGTGAAATACCGGGACGGGGTGAGGTGTAAAAGGAGCCTATATAAGACAAAGACCCCAAAATCGGGACCCTATGTGGTACTGCACCTAATTAAAGGAGATGTCTTTATATCACGATCTGGCCCTTAGTGTTTTCTACATCACAATCTACCTTATAGTATTTTATACACCTAATCCAGTAAATGGATGAAAATAGTAACAATGAAAAGTGAGAAGGATGTCAAGCTTCAGAAATACATGAAACGCTTGCCTATTGTATGCAAGTATAAATAACCCTGATCTATTTTAAGGATTTTTTTTCTCTAATTCTAATTCTTTCCTGATTTTATATTTTGAAGGGAAGAGAAGTAAAAGAGTGAAAATGGACTAAGCCTTTCAACATAAATAATTAAAGCTGTATGGTTTTCAAAACTCTCAATCCACCCAAAACTCCAACTTTAAACTCATCCTCAGAAATTTAATTAATAAATTATTTGTTTGGCTTACTGAGTGTTGGCCCTTAAATTCAAGGATAACAAGGTACTATACAGGAGAAATAGTAATATAAGATAACGTGCTTGTAGTGTATTTAAATCAGTTCAAGTGAGTTTGTGGTTCACACCAGTGGAAATCGGAAGTAACACCGTTGATATGACTGGAGTTTGACCAGTGTTAGTTTGAAACTCACACATGTTAGTGGTGGGGGAAGAGGGATAGCTCAGTGGTCTGAGCATTGGTCTTCTAACCCCAGCATTGTCAGTTCAATCCTTGAGGGGGGCCATTTAGGGATCTGGGGCAAAAAAAATTATCAGGGAATGGTACTGCTACTGCAGACTGGGGGCTGAAATCAAGGTCCTTCCAGTTCTGAGATAGGTATATCTCCATATATTAATATTAAAGCCCAGTGAATGAGTAGCCAGTAACTCAACTGCACATTAGTGAACATTATCCTTTTGTATCTAGTTTTTAGTAATGATCCAGCAGGGCAATGTGGCCATGTGTCTTCTTCCCCCTGATATGTCTCTCTGCTAGTAGGTGGAGGAGACATTGTAAGAGCAACTAAAGTGGCAATATGCCACCAAAGGATCCTTTTCCACACACGGAAACCTGAAATGGGCAGCCAGACCAGTTTTAGGGAAGCTTTGTGCTACCACAATGACAAAAAGGAGAGAGAAGAAATCTGAGGATTGGGATCAGCCATTAAAGGGTGAACTTGGGCAAGTCACTTCCCTTTTTGATACCTCATTTACCCTGTCTGTAAAATGGGGCGAATGATGCTGTCCTCCTTTGTAAAGCACTTTGAGATCTATTAATGAAAAACCTCCTATAAGAGGTTAATATTATCATTATTATTATTTATTTATTTATTTATTTATTTATTTATTTATTTATTTTATTATTAAAGGCCACAGGCTAATTAGCACTAGCAAGGGGCCATGATACTACTCTGTGAACACCCAACGTGGGAGTCATGAGTGACTAAGGGACTTGCCCGGGCTCACAATGAAAATCTGTCATGGAGCAAGGAGATAATTCTGAGTCTTTGTCTAGTGTCCTAAACACCATGCTAACCTTTCTATCTGGAAGATGTTGGATCTAGTTTTAGTTCAAACCACAAAGGAAAGGGGAGATGAGTAGGGGCTGGAAAGTAAAAAATTGAGGGGGCTGAGGAGAATTGTTCTTTATATATGTATATATATATGTATATGTATGTATATATATGTATGTATATGTGTGTATATATATGTATATGTATGTATGTATATGTATGTATATATATGTATGTATATATATGTATGTATATGTATGTATATATATGTATATATATGTGTGTATATATGTATGTATGTGTATATGTATGTATGTATATATGTATATGTATATATATATATATGTATGTATATATACTGTTTGACTTTTTTTTCAATGCTTATGTATTTAGATAACACTCAAACGTGCAGTGGTCACCTAATTGATGTTTAGTATACTGAAGATATTTATCTTCATAAGATATTTATCTTCATAAGCATCAGATATCTTGGAAATGACAGGACTACTTCACACCTTTGTGATTAGATATTGCAAGGGTCTGTATGTTGACCTTACTTACCATATTTATCACCAAGAAACTATAAGGATGAACTTTGAGCCACAGCCGTGATTTTCTGGTTTTGCAAAGTATTTCTCTTTACAATATATGAATATGCTATTATTTTCCTCACCGCATCCTCGAAAACCAAGTATTTTATTTAGCTACAATAGGACTCCTATGAACATGTTCAGTGACAGAGGAAACGCTTCAGAGCACTGCTGTAAGTCCACAAAAATTGTGCCAATATCAGAGCTCTATAAATCTGACCCTCATAACTATGCTATCAATAATTCAGATAGAATAAACTAACATTGGGTTTTAGCAAATGGCATAACTGTTATTGTTATGCTGTGATGGGTGGATTTTTATAGTAATGTCAAAAACTTATATTGATTCATGAAGGTTTTGCTACTTTCAAGATAAACAACCTTCAACTTGCCTTCAGAATTCGTTAAAAAAAAGTTTCACTTTTTGGGATTGGATGGATATTTCTGAAAGCACATTTGCAGATACTTTTCATACCGACAAAATATGTGCACTGCCAGTTTGCATGATTTACAGCAGGGGGGATTCAGTCTGCATAAGAAATCATTGTCTGGAATAAATATTATAGTGGCTGTCTGCACTGCAAAGAAGATAATCCAAGGTGAGTGATGACCAGAAGTGTGTGATTTGAGTTAAATTATTTACTCTTTACATATAATTATTTTACATCCTTTTTAGTATGTATTCAGTATGATGCATGTGGTGAGTCTTAAATAATTGTATATTTTTCCTGCTAAAAAAAAGGGAGAAATTGTGTATTCTGTATTAATTGGATATATTTGGCTAAGCTTTTAAATGTGACAAATGAAGACGTGCCAAACTGCCTGAAAGTAATTCTGGCCATCAGTGAACCACAGTGACTGCCAGTTTGCAGATGATTTCTAGTTTTCTTGGTTCTGTCAAATTTCTTTCATGCTAGCTATTTACCATCTGAATAGGGAGAAAGTACCCTGAGCCATAAATAATCTTATTTGTCTTCTAATATGAGAGTTTCAGTGTTATATCATGTCACACATCATAAACAAACCTGAGCCTCTGTAATAGCATACATTGTAGACAGGTCCCTCCAAATAAGCAACAATGAAAGTGCTGCTGGAAGCCTTAGAACACAGTTAATGAGCAGGCAAACTTTCAGGCTTCCTTATCATTTTCTCATGTTGGAATGAGGTTTGTTTTAGATGAGCTCATGCTTTTCAGGACACCTGAAAGAGTATTTATGACAGTATACGCAACATATTCCTGTGGATGCAACAGGAGAAGGCTTTGTTGCTTTGTGAATGTGGTCCAAAGCAGCCTTATGCTTCTTAATTTACAGAAATACAGGGTAAACCATTTATTTACAAACAGGGAACAGTTGCCAAGATATAATAATAAAGCAACTGTTTAATCAGCATGCAGCTTTCATCTTGAAGGGCCTCGCTGCCTGGACCTTTTTAACGTTTGGAAGATTGGCCTTGTGTGAGAGAGATGTCATGTGGAAATGCCTTTGATAGCTCTGTGATAGAGAAAGGGACAGTAAAGGTTTAAACAACTGTGCGTGATAGAACAGAGTACATGCATGGCTGGGAAAAAGTTACAGTGCTTTTGCCCTTTGGAGTAAAATGAGAGAAAAGCTTGCTCTGGTACTTCTACTGATAAAATTTGCTTTCTGGAACGTGACCAAGTCCCAACATATATCATCTGGGAGGAATAATGCAATCAAAAGATTGTGTTCCTAAATAGGCTTGAAATATCTTGGCAACTGCTAAGGAAATACAAATAAGGAATAAGGCCCTCCTAGCTCGACCCTTAAATTATGCAGCTGTTCATTACCAGAATTATATATCTCATGCTGCCCTTTGGAAGAAAGGCGTGGTGCAGAGAGCTGGAACAATCACTGAATTATAGTACAGTAAGAAAGACCTCCAAAAGTGTCAGATGCATGTACAGGAAGATAAGAAAGGGCAGCTTAAGTTCTTGGCATTTTAAAGAAGGCAATCAAGAAACCCTTTGAATTCTTTGGTTTTCTTTCTCTGCAATTCATCTACATTTTATTGCCAGTCTGACAAAGCATCCCATTCATGTGTCAACACTCTTCTCTGTCTTGATGCATGGGTGTTTATAACAAGCTGAATTTGCAGATGCTACCATTTGAAAACATTAATACAGCCAGTTGCCTGGTGTTCATATTTATATATTTGTTAATGATTTTATACTTTCCTCCTTTGTGCTTCTGAAATACAAAGGCTATATTAGCATGGTCAAGCATAACAGTGGTCGATGCAATTCTATAACCCCAGATTGATTATCCATAACAGGCTTTGCATTTCAGACTGAAATAAACTATGTTACGCTAATCAGTTTACTGTTAATAAATGATCTGAGTGATGTTTGTCACCTTTTTAAACATTTAGTTATGATCTGATTAAGAAAAATGGCACTGCAGCATAAAACAAATACTTTGAACATGTGCGCATGGGAAACTTGCAATTTTATGTTCATTCAATTGATAACTACTTGCTTTTATGGCTCCTGAGTGTTTGTCACTTGCTCATTTTCTCTGGGTTTGGGCAGGACAAGGGTTGAAAACAGTACAAAATAAATTATACAGAGTTACGTGGTGCACATGAAACACTGGTTAAATATCAGCTCTCAAAATGTAATTGTAAAGGGGGAATCATCCTCAAGTGGGTGTGTTTCTAGTTGGTTCCTGCATGGATCAGTTCTCAGTCCTACAGTATTTAACGTTTTTTTTATCAATGACCTGGAAGAATGCATAAAATCATCACTCATAAAGTTTGCAGATGATACAAAGATTGGTGGAATGGTAAATAATGAAGAGGACAAATCACTCATACGTAATGATCTGGATTGCAAGCAAACAATATGATTTTAATGTGAAGATATACATAGGATTGCCAGTTGTCTGTTTGGTGGCAAAGTGGGGCTAAAGCAGGTTCCTTACCTGCTATGGCTCCATGCAGCTCCAGGAAACAGCAGCATGTCCGCCCTCCAGCTCTTACACATAGGGACACACTGCCTTCACCCCAAATGACGGCTCTGCATCCGTGAGGTCCGTGCCTGTGGACAGGCAGCACGCAGAGCTGCCTGGTTGTGCCTCCATGTAGGAGCCAGAGGGCAGATATGCCGCTGCTTCCAGGAGATGCCTGAGGTAAGTATTGCCCGGAGCCTGCACCCCAGACCTCCTCCCATGTCCCAACCCTGTGCCCCAGCCATAATCCCCCCACCCTCCAAATCCCTCTGTCCCAGCTCAGAGCACCCTTCTGCACCCCAAATCCCTCATCCCTGGCTCCACATCAGAGCCCACACTTCCAGCTGCAGCCTCACCCTCCCTGCAACCCACTCCCTGCCCAAGACCAGTAAAAATGAGCAAGTGAGTGAGGTTTGGGAGAGCGAGCAACTAAGGGAAGGGGGAGAGAGAGTGAGCGGGAGAGGAGGGACTTGGAGAAGGGGTGGGGCAGGGGTGGAGCCTATGAGGAGTGCGGGGTGGGGTAGGGGAAGGGTGTTCGATTTTGTGTTAGTAGAAAGTTGGCAACCCTAGTTATACATCTAGTATCAAAGAATGTAGTCCATACTTACAGTCTGGGTATTAAATCCTGGAAAGCAGTGACTTTGGGGTCATGCTGGATAATCAGCTGAAAATTAGTGATCAGTATGACAAGGAGAACTAATGTTATCATTGGGTGTATAAACAAGGCAATCTGGCAATCTGGATAGGAAGGTTATGTAGCCTCTGTGTTTGGCATTGGTGTCCACAATTCAAGAAGACTGTTGATAGCTTTCAGAGGGTTCAGAGAAGAGTAACAAGAATGATGTCAGGATTGGATAACAAGCCTTATGGTGACTGAGCTTCTTAACTCTAGCTATGTATCTTAACAAAGGCCATGGATAATTTGATCATAGTCTATAAGTACCTACATACAGAACAACATTTCATAATGGGCTATTCAGTCTAGCAGACAAAGGTATAACAAGATTCAGAGATTGGAAGTTGAAGCTAGACAAGTTCACACTGGAAATAAAGTGTAAGCACAGGTTTTTAACCACTGGAATAATTTACCAAGGGTGTGAGGATCTTCTAGGAACAACAATTTTTAAATCAGGCCTGGAATTTTCTTCTAAAAGGTATGCTCTAATTCATTTAGGTGTTATTTTATAGAAATTCTATGACCTGTATTGCATAGGAGATCAGACTAGATTATTACAATGTTTTCTTCTGGCCTTAGCAGCTATAAACCTATTAAATGAATTATTGCCAAATTCCAGAAAAGCCTTTCTACTTTTGCTAATGCGGTATATGAATTTTGATGTTATTTGTGTTTCAAATAGACTACACTGTGAATGACCATGTTCACTGTAGTATTGGTGAAGCAAGAGACAAATACCATTTCCAATTAAAATATCACTTAACCAGAGTGGAAAGCTGTTGATGTAGAGCTGTTAATGGCGCTCGTCAGTCATACAAAAACCATGTCCACACTAGGGAATTATCGGAAAAAATTCTGATGAGTATTAACATGGGTTTAACTGGTCTTAGCACTGGTGGAAACCTGTAACTCTCTGCTGGGTATACCCAGGTCTAAGAGTCACTATGTTACCTTAGGAAGAGTGAGCTTTTGGGGAGATTAGACTGTGTTTCAGCTCCTTGCCACACTGGTCTATCATTTTCACCAGCAACCTTCTCAAGGCTTTCTCAGTCTCAGCCTTGCCTATCAGGTAACCATCAATGAACTCCAGCCTCCAAGCTCCTCAGAGATGAGCCAGTACATTAAAGTACATTATTTTAACTGGTGGCTAAAACACCCGTCTGTTCAAACATAGCACTGAATTGTCTTATAGTAAAAGTAAAGCAAGTTTAATAAACAAATATCATAATTTTAAATGATACCAAGTAGAAGGAATAAAGGTAGAAAGGGTTACAAGCAAACACAGATTAAAAATATGCTTTCTGATGGCTAAAACCAAATTTAACAAGCCACAGCTTTGTTCGAGGGAGCTTCTCTCCAACCTTCCATTTCCCAGCAATAAGTGGTTAGCTCTCAGCTAGGATACCCATGGAGTTCAAGGTGCTGGTTTTCCTTGTCTCCTTGAGTGAAGGATAATTTAGGGGTTCTCTGCCCCCTCTTTATAATCCAGTAAACCTCTCAAACGTTTATCTCTCAAAGTTAATTGATCCTGCTTTGAGAGGCAGCAAGTCTTCCTGAGGTCCAGTCTCTATCCCCCCGTGATCTCTTTTTCTCCACTTGCTCTTCTGATGTCTTTGTTTACTTTTTATGTGACTGTACTTTCATTATCTCTGCCTGACAGCCATGCTGTTCAGACAAACAAATACACATTCCTTTGTCTAGAGCAGACTGGGCTTATGCATTGTTAGCCAAACACTTTTAAAGAACATAATCCCAGCACATATCCATAGCTCTTTGTACACATCCCAAATATACATCACACAAGTATGTCAATGATCAGTGAGTTATTAGTTTCCAGTGATACTTAAGAAGGCATATTTTGTACAGACATTATGCAAATAGTGTGAAGAGTGTAAATACAGTGTTGCCTAGGAGCATAGCCCCCACCCCCATATAGAAAAGGGTTCAGAGGCTTCTGTCAAGTTTAACACCATATTAGTCAGGATTACTGGGTGCTAGCAAAAAATTCTTTCTTAAAATTCCCTAGCACAGACCAGACCGGAGAGAGGTAATTTAAAAACATACACAAGTTTCTTCTTGTCCTATAGGTTGGGAAAAGAAAGATAATATTGTCCGATAAGATTTATTTTGTTTGAGTGTGCAAAGTTCAAAGAGTTGATTTAGGTTTGAGGAGCTGAAAAGTGTTTAAGGAAAAAGGAAATATATCTCACACAATAGTTCAGTTCCCGCAAACCTAGTTCAAAGAGTTTGTTTGAAATAGACATGAGTCAAAAACTCTCTTTGTAAGTCAAGATCACCTCCTATATGATTAAGGAAGGAATTCTCAAGGAAGATGCATGTTCTGTGAACAATCTCTGCAGTGTATAAATGTGCTGTGAATTAAGAGAGAGAAAATTATACCTTTTGATTGTAACAGCTAAAGATCACAAGTGGATGTGTTTGTTTTAGGGGATTGAGCTAACAGGGTGATGTCTGGAGCTAGGGAAAGATACAGTAGACTCTCGATTATCCAGGATGATAGGGAAAAAAATAATCCTGGTTAATAAAATCCTGGATAATCACCATCCATAGGAAATATAGGGAGAGGGGGGTTGGTTCACCAGCCACCCTGCGCCCAGGGGAGGGGATATTGGTTCACTGGCTGCCCTGCCCCCTGATGGGTTTTTTGTGTGTGTGTGTGCTTGGGGTGGCAACAAAGCCAGAGACGGCCCTGTGAGTTATGCATATTTATTTTGTCATCCTGGTTAATCCACATCCTGCTTAATCCAATTCTGGATAATCGAGAGTCTACTGTATGTCAATTTAGAGGTAGCTCTGGCAGGCTAAGAAACAGCTATGCCTAAGGGAACGGGCTTCCCACTATGGGAGCAGTAAGGCAGTATTATTGCTTTTATCTTCAATCCTATGTAACTGTGTTTATGGAATAGCTTTACAAGAACTTCTAATGAATTGTGAGTGATAGTCTTAATGTCTCCTGTCTTTTATATTCCATGTCTTTCTCCCTATTGTAACCTAATCAACATTACAAGCCTATATGAGTAGGAATATAAATAAAATCTCTGTTGCACAGATTGGACTGAAACCACTTGTCCCATTACTACTATCTCAAGGACCAAATGATAGGAGGTTTGAGAAGGAGAAGGTTGTAGCAAGGTCACTCATGTCTGAAGGTGGTTATTGAACAAGGACATATCCACTGCCGGTTTAAGTGTGGTTGGCATTCTCCAAGACAAGTATTAACAATCTATGGCAATAATGGCTCAACAGAGTTTTCTCTGGCCTTAACATTAAAAATGTGGGTCCTTCTCACAAGTGATTTGTTTCCACTTTCTAAGCAAAGCCCAACCCTCGGTAAGCAAAACAGGATGAAAACCAGACACCAAAGACAGTTGCATGATTCTCCACTCTTTCTGCATTGTTCTTTGACAGAAGAGCCACACAGGGAACCAGCTGCAGCTTCTGGATGCAGGGCCACTCAAATTATGCACTGACGCAAATTATGGCTGGACAAAGGCAGCCCTAATTTACACCACTGGCACATCTATGTGCATAGATGTTTAAATCCACCAACAGCTCATGCAAGAATTAATGCCTGGAGAGTGTTTGTACAAACAATGTTGCATGTGCCCAGGAGGAAGCTGTGGTCCGAAAATCAAGCCCAAAGAAAGCATCAAGGCAAATAGATTTTGCAGATCATGGAATGCGTGAGGGTGTATCAGAGGGGATGGAGCATGGAAGTAGGAAGGGACAGAATCTTGAAGAGCCTGAAAGGTGAGGCTGAACAGGCTTAGCGTCATGTGTGAGATAGTGTACCATTAGAGAGACTAGAGTAAGGCAAGCATGGGCTTGTATTGGTGTAATACAACATTTTTTTCAAAATTCTTATCCTAGAATTCTAGAGGATAGAGATGGAAAACATGTATTTGTCCACTGACGCCCACCATTCTCTAGTATATGTTCTAGATTTTATGTGATATTAGCTCATGATTTTTTTTTTCAAAATTTTTCAAAATTCTTTAGTAAAACCCATCGTCTGGTCTGCTTAAATCATCATAGCTCCAATGGGAGGGTTTGGTCTAAGAACTGGGGAAATATAGAAATACAAACAAGTAAATCTATATTTCAAAGTGCTTCAAAATAGTGATATATCCTACAGCAAATATCCTATAACATAACCACAAAAGATCTATAAATGTTTGTCTCCCTTGCATGCTATTTGTTATGCAGGTTTCAATTAGTTTTTTGCACGTTTTCACAGTTGCTTCGTCCTCCAGAAGAAAAGTCAACCTGCTTTTTTGGATACAATAGCAGCGGAGGCCTAAAAGACAAAATGTTTTTGCCTCTTAAAAGTGTAACTCTTGTGAGAGGATGGATTTCCATAATTACCTTTGAATTGAACAAGTCAGTTACTGTATGTGTGCACCCATCAGCAAGGTCAGGATCTCATTTCTACAAAAAACAATTTAGGTAGAGGGCAAATACAATTTATAAGGCCAGGACTACACTTAAAAGTTTTGGCATCGTAGCTGTGCCAGTTATGGGTGTGATTTTTTTTTAAACAACATAGTTATACCAGAAAGAACCTTAGACTGAATTACTGCTTTTGATGCTAGATTATTTTGGTAATCAAACCAATATGTTTACCAGCAAAAGCCATTTTTCCCCCATAGAAGCTGTGTCTATACTTTTTGCCAGAATAGCTGTACCAATTCTCCTTGAAAATTAAACTTGAAAAGTGAAGCATTCACTTGTTATTGAATCAACAATTTTAAATTAATGTATCCCATGGTTTTATATGTTTATTTCACTTGTTCATCCATTTTTACAAGTCAGGCATTTTAGCTCTAGATATTTTGTAAAATGTAATAAAAATTACAATATTTAGAATAAGGTCCAGGTTTTAGAATTGTCATGTTGCCATGTGTAAGCAGATCTTTACCCAAAATTCCTTTATTGTTTTGTGGTGTTTGGAGTCAGTTTTGTTTGGGGTCCTTAAAGAGGAAAGTTTGAGTAGTGAAGTTTGACACGGTTTGATTCAGTTTTCTAATCTGAGTGTAATTCTAGTTTAACGTTTTGTATATATTCAAGTATTTAACCAGTTTAAGTTTCTCTAGATGCAGTGGGGTTTTTTTTATGACTGTATTCTTATGAAACACACATATAATTATGCATATTTGTGTTGGAGGAAAGATGACCTCGTGGTTACAGGCAAAGACTTCCTCTGTGCACTCAACCTTTTTGTTGCCTCTGTGTCCTTGTGTCCTTTACCAGTAAGGGCTGGTCCTCACTGGGGGGGGGGAGGGGGGAGTGGCGATCAATGGCAGATACGCACTCCTCCGTCGACTCCAGCTTGCGCCTCCCGGCAAGCTGGAGTTCCAGAGTCGACGGGGGAGCTCCGGGTGATCGATTTATCGCGTCTTAGCGAGACGCGATAAATCGATCGCCAGAAGATCAATCTCCGGCAGCGCTCGTGAAGACAAGCCCTAACACTGGGGACAACATTTCTTGCTTCTTTTCGAGCTGCGGAAACTAAGCTAATATTTGAATGTTAAGATCACTGGCTGGAAGGCACTATAGAACTTCAGAGTATTGTTATTAGTGCTTCAATATCAAGGTGACAGGCACCTTAAAATACTTTAGATTGAAAGACATGCAAATATGAAAAGAGAGCTTTGTGGAGTTTCACCATGACATAAATTCACCTTTCACTTGAAATAACTTGGCACCAGATAGCATTTTGATTACAAAATGGGAACAATACAAATTCAACATGGCACACAGTAAAAGGATTAAAAACTGGCTAAATGATAGGTCTCCAAAATGTAATTGTAAATGGTAAATCATCATCGATCAGATGCATTTTTACTATGATCGTGCAGGGATCAGTTCTTGGCCCTATACTATTTATCACTTTTGTCAGTGATCTGTAAAAAAACATAACATTTTTAGATGATGCAAAGATTCAGGAAGTGGTAAATGCTGGAAAGGACAGGTCATTGCCACAGAGTGATCTGGATCTCCTGGTAAGCTGGGCATAAGCAACCAATAAGAGTTTTAATAGGGCCAAATGTAAAGTTTTACATCTAGAAACAAAGAATGTAGGCCATACTTACAGGATGGGGGAATTTATTCTGGGAAGCAGTGACTCTGAAAAGACTCAGTGTAGATACTCATTGAAATCTGAGCTCCCAGTGTGATGCTGTGGCCAAAAGGGCAAATAAAATTCTCGGGGAATATGACGAAGTAGCAGCGATGTCAGGTTATCTCTAATTTTGGTACTGATGTGACTGCTACTGGAATATTTGTCCAGTTCTGGTGTCCACAATTCAAGAAGGATCTTTATAAATTGGAGAGGATACAGAGAAGAGATGTGAGAATAATTAAAGGATTGAAGAACATGCTGTATATGATATTCAGGAAGAGAAGGTTAAGGGGCGACTTGAGTACCTATGTGGTTTGATAATAGAGGGCTCTTCAGTCTATTAGAAATAAGGTGCAAAATTTAACAGCGAGGGTAACTATTTGAATGACCTCCTAAGATTTGTAGTGTATTCTCCATCACTGGCAACTTTAAAATCAAGATTGTATGAGGTTTTTTTCCCCTAAAAGATGCTCTAATTCAAACAGGAAATAATTCTGGGAGGTTCTATGGCCTGTGCGGTATAGAAGATCAAGCTAAATGATCACAATTGTCCGGCCTTCTGACCTAAACATTTGTGTTACCAGATAGAGCCAAAAGTTCAAATTGAAAATTTATGTTTACATCCTTTGACAATAAATGATACTGGGTTACGTTGGATCACACAGTATATGCAATTTGGACAGATCCTCGCTGACTTCATAGGACTATTACAGCTCACAGTAGCTGAGGATCTGCCCCATATAGATAGCTACATTGACTTGTCAATACCCCTGTGAATGTTGGGCGTTGCCTAAGCTTTTTCGACTTGCAACTTTTTGGAAGGAAAAAGATGATGTAAAGCTACCTATATTTCTGAGTTCTTTGTTCCTATGGAAATTCATTTCATATTCTCTCAAAAGTCCCTCTATAGTTTTCCGTTACTTAAAAATAGCTGATTGTATCAATGGGGAGTCTACTTCAGGCAAGAAGACAGGGAAAAAAACAAAAACAAAAGAGCATATCCCAAACAGGAAAGTTACTTTTGGCAGGAACATAGAAAACAAGGCAGCCCACAGTGCTTGCATGCCTGGGGGTTACCAGCCCATCATCTCTAGCACAGTTATCTCAGTTCTTGTTTTGAGTGGCATAGAATGACTCAAATTCAGGCCTGTGAGATGCAGATAACTCTTCTTAAAAATGGCTTTAAACTGTGAATTGCAAACACAGTGCTGTGTTTGTTCTTGTAGTTGCAAACCACTTTCTCTGTGCCTATTTCTCTGCACTCCCCAACTTCCAGTATGAGCCATTTGTTTTAAAATGCAAATTTTAGTATTTGTAACGGCTTTGAATGCAAGCCTTCTCTTCTGCTGCTGTTACTGAAATATTAGTAACCTTGGTTTTAAATAAATAAACCCTATGTATTTCTCTGAATCAATGCGGTTAAAAATCTTTACTCCTGGGGAATTTTGAATGTACGCCAATCTAGCCTTGGAATAAAAAGGCAGTTTAGTGATGGAGATAGGCAGCCTTTGGTTGAAATATGAACGGAAAGTATGTGGCTGATTCTGGTATCAGTCACACTGCTGGATATTGGGAGTAACTTGACTCAATTTGATGGAGTCTGGTGTGAGTAAGATCAGAATGCAGCTCTCAGCCTTCGCATACATGAAACGAGCACATAGCTTGTCAAAAGACTCAGAGTGTAGAACTCGAAGTGCATTGCAATGAGATTTTCATCTGAGATT
Organism: Sternotherus odoratus; assembly: GCA_032164245.1. Taxonomy (NCBI): domain Eukaryota; kingdom Metazoa; phylum Chordata; order Testudines; family Kinosternidae; genus Sternotherus; species Sternotherus odoratus. The sequence goes on from JAVMKO010000001.1 coordinate 241,009,837, forward strand.
TGAACACTGGCAAACATTTTCCTGGTAGCTGTCTTGAAAGAGGGCAAAGATAATTAAAACGGATAGATCATGTATCAGTAGGCAGATTCTACAGAGGAAGCTTTTGTTGTTGCTATGATTGTTCACTTGAATTATGAGGCAAATGGAGCATGTTGCATGAAAATAGAAAATCATATTATGCACAAATCGTTTTAAGTAAGAACAAGTTTACAACTTTTTTTTAAGGATCACTGTGGCAGCAGTGGCTTTTTATAGAGTGTTTAACAGCCCATTCTCCTGGAGGAGCCACCTTCTTTCAGGGACTGGCTTACTTATGTAGCCCAAGGTCCAGTGTGCTTCAACAGCAGCAGCCATGGGAATGACAAGTTGTGGAATACAAACTTCAGCATGTTGGGAGACTGCTAGACTGTAATCCTGTTCTATATTCTTTACAGAATACAGCCTTGTTCCTGGTGGCTTGTCTGAGTGGGTCTGGTCTGAGGTGAACACACCCTGACACACAATGTAGAGCACACAAAGAAGCCTTAGGCCCAGTTTCCTAAAGTTGTGTAAAAAGTTGCAAGGCAAGCTTTCCCTATCTTGAGCTGGGCCGGTGAACAGGATGGGGTGGGGGAGGGGGTACACTTAAAAAGATCAAGTGGCTCTTTCTTTGGCAGCTGATTTTCTATGAGTAGGGGTGGGAGAACAACTGATTTTTCTGTTTGCTCACAGTTCCAAAAAATAAAAAATAATCCTTTATTTTGGGTCCAATCAAATTGGAAAATTAAATTATGATGAATCAAAGTCCACTTGGGTCCAATGAAAGGTGTCATTTGAGCAAAACCATTTTGTTTCTGAACACTTTTAAAGGTCTAGGTCCACAAAATGGCTGGAGGGGGAGGTAGTGGTGGTGCTCACCTTATAACTTTTAACCTTGGATTTAAATGTGTGTGTCCCTCTCAGGTGAGTCCCCTACTCACCAGGATACAGTCTCTCTCTCTCTCACTCTCTCTCTGGCTCAATGACTACCCAAGTATTTTATACAAATTATGTAGCTTCACCAGAATAACCTATTGCCTAGAGTTTAGGGCACTCACTCACTTAGTGGGAGGAGGGAGTGCCGGGGTCAAATCTCTGCTCAAGAGTAGGGATTCAAACTTAGGTCTCCCATGCTCCACATCAGTGTCCTAATCACCAGACCAATGGTTAAAATAGTTGTGGGGGGAGGCAGGGTTTACTTGGGGAAAGGTGAAGATTGGTTAGGGTGTGAAAAATTGGGATGGGGATGGGGTTGGGGGTAATAGGAGCCTGTAGAAGAAGAAGACCCAAAAATTGGGACTGTCCCCATAAAATCGGGACATCTGATCACCCTAAGGTTTGGCCACTTCTTACTTTTCCCACTCCTAATTGAACTAGCTCTCCATTTCTTTCAAAACTAAAAGTGCCTGCAAGTGTTATGTGAGATTTTCCTCGACTCCATACCCAAGGCTCCCGTGGAGCTATATGCAGCCTGAACAAAACAGCCCAGCAAATGTAAAACTGCAGTTTTTCATAGTGTGCATTTGATTAACTGCTTTATATTAAGAATTGTAGATGATGACTAAAGTCTACCAGGGCATGATACCTTAACATACTGCAGATATATTATGTATACTGAACACTAATTGTAGACAGTCTTTAGTGGGTGAAAATGATACAAGTCTATCTGGAGGCGATACTTCTATAATGAATGGGAAAAATCAGGGTGGGATTTTTCTATGACTTTTTTTTTTGGTTGGTTGGTTTAATGGCAATCGTTTGTGTCTGGGTTGTGTTTTGAGTGTGTTTTAGGGTTTTTTGGGGTGGAGTGTGGTAGGGTAGGATTTATTTGTTTTTAATTTTGCTCTCAATATCCCACACCATGAATATAAACAAAGCAATAATGGACCTAGTATAGCACCAATAAATGCCTATCGAACAGGAAATGCATATAATAAAGCAGAGTACGTCCAGTATTGACCAGAGAGGATAAGGTGATTCTCAGGTTTGTAATGTGGTAAATATGCGGCGTATGCAAGTGTTTATGGTGGGTGCTGTGATTTGCTGCAGGACATGCTGAGGCAGGCACTTGTGTAGATCAGTGCTTTCCAGCTTACTTAATCAATTATGTCACTTGATCAGCATGAAACAGTGAGACCTCACTACCTCCATTTTTCAGTTACAAAAATGGGACCCCAGAAGCAATTACATTGTAAATTAGCTGACAAGCAGAGAATACCTTGTGGATGCATAACTACTGGAGTAGAGAATGTTTTTTACTGTTATTTCTTTTCTGAAAAGGAACACTGTGGAAGGGAAGCAGGAGTCAGCCCAAATCGGTTTCCAAGCTGTTCATATGTCATGCCCGTTCTTTGTGAGTGGATAGAATATATGAACTGACAAAGTGCAATGCTTCTTTGCCACTCAGGCTACTGAGTGATTACCAAGTGTTTATACCTGCAGTTGTGTGGAAATCAGTTAATTAGCACAGTAAAAAAAACAACACATTTAATAAAAGTAAAATTGGGCAAGAACCAGATGTTTTCTGTTATCAGCACTTGAAGGTTGGGGTTGTTTCCTTTTGAGTATGCTTATAGGTAAGTGTGTTTTGAGCGGGGGTCCAAAAGCAGCAGAAAATTTCCTTTCATCCCTATGCAGCGAGATTTTTTTTTCCCAGAAAACCTCCGCTGTCACCTTGATGTTTTACACACCTCCACACATCTGCCCTTTGCCCACCACATGCACCTACATACCCCCTTTGCACCATGCCTTCCCTCCTTATATGCTGCATGGGCTGAAAAGTAATGTGGGAGTCAACTGGCTTTGCAGGGCTCACAGAATGAAACTGATTGAAAATTCCTTTTTTTCATTGGAAATTTTAAAAACATTTTTTGTAAATAATTGCTATATTTTTTCAAGCAGCTCCACCAGACTCTTTGTGGGTGTTCTGAGGAGGCTAATCTCTCTGCCTTACAGCTATGCCCAGAATGGATAACTTTATTCCCTGGCATGGATGGGCCACTATTCTGCCATTCTTATTACTGGGATTTTCTGTTTTAAAACTATGGATCTGATCCACTGCTGCAATACTACTCTTGTGGCACCGTCATTCTATTGAAATTGAGGGTGTTACATTGATGTAAAACTGGAGTGCCCCGGTGGTAAATCAGGCCTCAGACGTTTTGCTTGGAGGGTCATATTGGGGTTTTTTGATATTTGTGTGGAAGTCTATTCAGTCTCCCTGTCTCGGGGTGAATAAAAGGCACACGGATACACTAACTTGTGGGGAGGATGTTTGCAGGCCCTGTCACATTGGATGGCTGTGTTCCATCCATGCAGAAAGCTATTTCCAGTTAGTGATCAACTGGAAGAAATATAAACTATTTCAGCAGCCTCAAGTGCTACAGGAGTAAACTTTGCCACTTAGAGCGTTCACCATGTGACAGCACAATGGATATGAAACTAAATCCCCATGCACAGCTTTGAAAATTTAGAGCTTAAGTTATATCCATGTAAGTGACCTCCAAGCTTCTTGAACATAAGGACACACATATCACAATCTGTGGCAATTTCCAAATGCAGCTACTAACATTCTTTTCCTCCTGAGCTATTCAAACTATGTCACCACACCCACTTACTACTTGAATTTCTGCGGGATTCCCATTGTCTTCTACCACATCAAGTGTAAATGCTTATTCTTGAATTCAGTGGACCATCTTAACTCCAGTTTGGCCTACGTCTCTGAGCTACTTTCCTCATAAAGCCCTCTGCACCAAATATATCCATTGTCACTCTTCATACTTCTCTTCTGCCTATCTCCTTGCCTTTTTTTCACACAGCCTATGTGGGGAATGCCCCCAATGCTGGCTCAACCATCCACCACCCTCTCCATTTTCCAGACTCACTGCTGTCACTGCCTCTGTGATGTCCATGGGAAGTGAACACACGCAAACAGTAAAAGCACTATAAGACTAATACTTCTTCTGAGCCCTTTCAGTCTGTCCTGTCCTCTTCACTTAACTTGTAAGTGGGGCATAGAATTTCCTCATTTGGTTCCTCATACATTCTACATGAATACATTCTTGTGGTTACTGTATATTTGTTAAGTATCAACAGTGATGTGGGTGATAGCAACATTAACAGTGTGTTCTGTGCCACAATCATAGATTTCAGGGTCTTGACTAACTCAATACCGTACATTAGTGGTTTTCAGCCATGGGCACATGTACCCCTGGGAGTACTCCAACCGTCTTCCAGAAGGTACATCAACTCATCTAGATCTTTGCCTAGTTTTATGACAGGGTACATGAAAAGCACTAGCAAAGTCAGTACAAACTAAAATATCATAGACAATGATTTGTTTTTATTGCTCTGTATACTATTCACTGAAATGTAAATACACTATTAATATTCCAACTAATTTCTTTTACAATTATATGGTAAAAATGAGAAAGTAAGTAAATGTTCAGTATTAGGGTATGTCTTCACTACAGCAGTAGTTCGATTTCCTTTATTTCGATGTTGTGAACGCGACTGTATGCAGTCGATTTTGTGTGTCTTCACTAGGCACAGCTAAGCACAGCAAGTCGACAGTGTCTGTCCGCACAAGTTTTGCAAGCATCGACTTGACGAGCGTTGCACTCTGGGTACTCTGGGCACTCTGGAGAACTGCACTTTCTGGAACCCGACGACAGTGAGGAGGAGATGGACAAGGACGTGCACAGCGGGGACGACATGGACACTGCCGTTTTTGGAAGTAGGGCGACTGACAATCTGTCAAATTTGGTGGCAATGGGGCAGGCTCATGCCATCGAACGCCGATTCTGGGCCAGGGAAACAAGCACGGACTGGTGGGACCGCATAGTGCTGCGGGTCTGGGATGACTCCCAGTGGCTCAGAAACTTCCACATGCGAAAGGGCACCTTCATGGAACTTTGTGACTTGTTGTCCCCGGCCCTCCGGCGCAGGAATACCAAAATGAGAGCGGCCCTTACAGTGGAGAAGCGAGTGGCGATAGCCCTCTGGAAGCTTGCAACGCCAGACAGCTACCGGTCAGTGGCGAATCAGTTTGGGGTGGGTCGGTCTACAGTGGGCTTTGCTGTGATGCAAGTAAGCAGGGCAATCGTCGAGCGGCTGCTACACCGGGTTATAAACCTCAGAAAACTGCAAGCCACAATAGATGGCTTTGCCGCCATGGGATTCCCTAACTGTGGTGGGGCTATAGACGGGACTCATATCCCTATCCTGGCACCGGACCATGAGGCTGACGAGTACAGAGATATTACTCAATGGTCATGCAAGCAGTGGTTGACCACAAGGGACGTTTCACCGACCTCTACGTGGGGTGGCCGGGAAAGCGTCATGACGCTCGAGTGTTCAGGAACTCTAGGATTTTTAGACAGCTGCAGCAAGGCACTTTCTTCCCCGACCAGAAAATTTCCATGGGGGGGGGGGGGAAATGCCGATCGTTATCATTGGGGACCCAGCCTACCCCCTACTGCCCTGGCTTATGAAGCCCTACACAGGAGCCCTGGACAGGGGTCAGGAGCTGTTCAACTACAGGCTGAGCAAGTGCAGAATGGCCGTAGAGTGTGCATTTGGCCGTCTGAAGGGGCGATGGCGTTCCTTACTGATTCGCTCAGACATCAGTGAGAGAAATATCCCCATTGTTATTGCTGCTTGCTCTGTGCTCCACAATATCTGTGAGAGCAAGGGGGAAACATTTATGGCGGGCTGGGAGGCAGAGGCAAATTTACTTTCTGCTACTTATGAGCAGCCAAACAGCAGGGAAAGTAGAAGAGCACACCGTGAGGCCCTGCGCCTCAGGTACGCCTTGAAAGACAGTTTTATGAGTGCCCGAGATGGCGTTTGAGAATCTGCTCCCTTGCTGTGCTCTAAGCCTGCTGCCCTTGAACCCTCTTTACCTCTCCCCTCCCCATGCTTTCCCTCCCCCCTCCCCATGCTTGCAGAGGAAATAAAAACACTGTTTGAAAAATCATGGTTCCTTTATTGGTGCATCGGAAATACAAATACAGGGGATCACTGTCCTGGTATCCTGGAGAGAGACCGGCAGTCGCAGTGGGGGAGGAGCGGACAGAGGAGGGGGGGGTGGGAAGGGGGGAGAGGGGGGAGGCAAGACACAGCAGCTTTTAAAACTTTTCTGAGAACGTCAGTCTGCTGCTGCTGCTGCTGCTGCTGCTTCTGCTGGCTTGTGGGGTCGAGTGGAGCGGCCCACGGAGCTTGCCCCCCCGTGTTCTCACCCCGCGTCTGGGTGGGGAAGCTATGGGAGTTGGGGAGGGGGGGAGGTGGTTACACAGGGGCTGCAGAGGTGGTCTTTGGGCATGCTGCAGCTCCACCAGAGATCGCAGCATGTCGCTCTGGTCCTCCATTATGCGGAGCAAAGCATCCATGCGTCTTTCTTCGCGCTCTTCCCTCTTTTCTGCAGCGGCTCTCGATTCCTGCCTCTCTCGATTCCTTGCCTGTATCATTCTTTCCCTCCACTCCGTCTGGCGGGCTGCCTCAGCGCGTGAGTTCTCCAGGAGTTCACTGAACATCTCATCGCGCGTTCGTGTTTTCTTTTTACGCTTTCTTATCTGCGATGCACGGCGGGAGGAGCAGGATGGGGGATTCTGAGATAATTGCTCATCTGTGGGCGAATGTGGGAAAAGAAAGTTTGAAAGTTATGAGACAGATACATTCAAGGTTAGGAGGCAGATTCAGTCTCGGACGGTACACAATGGGAGTACTATGCCGTTTGCAACCTCAGTATTCAGAGGCCTGATATGATTTCTGTACAAGGTCATGTTCTACACCTAAAAGTGACTGAATAGCTGACAGAAAAGTCAGAGCATCTCAGACACATGTGCGTGCCTCAGCCCAATACGGCTTCTGAAATCACCGTGCAGCCGGCCATGGTAAGTTAGAAGTGGCACTTGCATATTGTAGAGTAGCCCCACCCCCTTCCCCCCACCGCGTGGCGCCCACTGACCCGCAAACTGCAAAGCAAAGGCCAAAAAATCTCTCGCTAAGGGCTAGCTAAGGTCTTTTTGGGGCTCTTCAGACCGCTTGCAGACTGCTCAGAGTCCCTGCTAGCAACCGCTACGGGCTTGGGGGGGGGGTTGGGTACGCGTTGGATCTGAAGCGGTTCCAGCAACCGCTTGCAGACTGCTCAGAGTCCCTGCTAGCTACCGCTACGGGCTGGAGGGGGGGGGGGGGAAGGTTGGTCGGCCCTCAGCAGAAACGAGTACTTTGCAGCTGGGAATCTTTATCTCCCAACTAATTGCAGTCCGTATCTCAAACAGGCAACCATGAGTGACATCACTTTGCTGAGAATCCTTGCCTCCAGGCAAAGTCCTGGTCCGTTCGCAGCGATGCTAGCCTGCTCAATGATACCAGACTACTTACTACTTTCGTGGCGTGGGATGGTCTCCTATCACGGGGGACCACATAAGGCGGCTCTCCCCAGAAATCTGCTGCGCTGGATTCATCACTACCTCCTGGATACCTTCCATGAAATGTCCGTGGAGGACTTATGGTCAATCCCGGAGTATATTGACAAACTCTTTGAGTAGAAATTGACCAGCAGTGAAAGCACGCTAAGTCCTTAGGGCAAGTTACTCATTAATAAATGCTTCCTTTACAAAATCACGTGTTATGTAATCCCTTAAAAAAGAAACACTTACCCCCCTGGGAGGCTTGGGAGGGTGCTGGCTCCAGGGTGATAAACAGCTCCTGGCTCTCTGGGAACACGGGTTCTCCGCTGGGCTCCTGCTGCTCCGTGAGATTTTCCTCTTCCTCATGGTCGTCCTCCTCGGAATCAGTCTCCTCCCTGACGATTATCCCATCTGCGGTGTCCACGCAGACCGGCGCGATGGTGGTGGGGGCGCCCCCCATTATCTGATTTAGTTCATTGTAGAACCTGCATGTCCGCGGCGTGCCCCCCTATCGTCCGTTTGCCTCTTTGGCTTTCTGGAACGATTGCCTCAGCTCCTTAATTTTCACGCGGCACTGTGTGGTGTCTCTGTTGTCCTTTCTAGCATGGCCTTGGAGACTCTTCCATAGGTGTTGGCATTCCGTTTGTTGTTGCGTAGTTCCAACATCATGGATTCCTCTCCCCAGATAGCGATGAGATCCAGCACCTCACGAGTGGACCATGCTGGAGCTCTTTTCCTCTGGCTGGTCTCCAGGGTAGATGAGCTCTGCATGAAGTCTTGTGATGCTGAGCTCTGCATGGCAGCTAGTGCTGCTGATTGCTCTGAATGGCGACTGAGCTTTTCAGGTGAGCTGGCCACGCTGACCAAACAGGAAATGGTATTCAAATGTTCCCGGGTCTTATCTACCTGGCCAGAGCAGCGAGTTCAGAGTGCAGTGCAGAGCGGTCACAGTAGAGCAGTGAGGCAGTCCAGAGCGGTCAGAATGGAGCATTGTGGGACAGCCTCTGGAGGCTATTAATGTCGGGTTCCGTCTTCACTAGCCCACAGTCGAGCTTGGAATGTCGAGATTAGCCTTATTTCTCTCGTCAGGCTGGAGTTCCAAATTCGATCTTGAGGGCCCTTTACATCGACGTTAAGGGCATGTATGTGAAGACAGGTACACGTTTAATTCGACCTAACGTCATTAAAATCGAATTAAAGTGGTAGTGAAGACAGGGCCTTAGTGTGCTGCGACACTTTTGTATTTTTATGTCTGAATTTGTAAGTTTTAAGTGACGTGAAACTTGGGAATACACAAGACAAATCCCCAGACACAAATACACAAGACTCTTAAAAGGGGTACAGTGGTCTGGAAAGGTTGAGAGCCACCACAGTGTATTACTTGACTAATTCAGTTAAGGAATGACTGTAATTAAGTCATTTCTGATAATATGAAATCTGTGAAATATACAACACAGGGCATTACAGAACTGCTGATGTAATCATGATCTGTAATGTTTTTTTAAGACTAGCCTTATTAATTACCATTATGTAAATTTAATAAATAATGGGGAAAATGTTAAGGTGAAAATATTTCTGAATTTCGGCAACAACTGCATAATGTGGAATAATTTGTTACACAACAGAAAGAGTATGCTGATATCTCAGACATAGGCCATTTTATAACTATTAAAACTAAGAAGAAAAAGAACTATGGGTAACTTTTTCAAAAGCACCTAAAGTGATGTAAGAGCCTAAGCCTCATTGAAAGACAATAGGACTTAACCTCCAAAGTCACGTAGGCACTTTTGTAATTTTTGCCCTGTCCTCCTAAAATGGAATAAACATTGTGATCTGCACCAAGAGATTTAGATGACACATCAGTATTCCATCAGCTACTTTCTTTTGCCATTGCCACAAGTCTGGTTTCTCCAGATGCTCTCTGCACATACCCCTATAGAAACAGAAAACTAGTCTGGGCAGCTAAAGGCTTGTGGGAGGCAGGGAAATGGGACTACTGGGGGATGAGAAGGAGTGTTGGGGACATCTGGGAAGGTGAGTGGGGAATGCATCTGAGCAGGGAATAACAGGAATGTGGAACCGGGAAAAGAATTGGGTCTTGAGCTTGAGCACCCGGAAGGAGAGTAAGTGGAGAGGAGCTATGCTAAAGGATGGTTAGAGAAGACATCTTCTCCTCTGCTTTCTGTACCCCAACTCAGTTCAAGTTACCTCACCTAAAGTTCAAGTGACCTCATTGGCACTCATTAAGTATCAGACACATATAAAGGGCTCAATCCTGCTCCCAGTGAAGTCAATAGCAAAACTCCCATTGATTTCAAAGGAGAGAGGGTTGGGCCCAACAAAGATGTGAAGAAGCAGTGGTCTGTCACTTGTTCCATGGAATGAGAGAGCAGATTTTTTTTCTAACAATAAAGTATTTTGACATCGCAGATAATATCGTTGCTTTCATCAGAATGTCTTTCTGCCATTGTTTCTAAATGACTCACTGACTCTGAAATTGCTACTTAATACATTAATTCACTCAGTGCAAGGATAATAATCTGTTTAAATGCTCATAACTACAATTTTATAATAGTTTCTCTTCTAAAGCTAAATTGTTGGCATAAAGCCAAGTATTACAGGAAAGGATTTGGAGGGGGTGAAGCTGAAAATTTTAAACTACCAGTGATCATTTTCATCATTCTTTGGTTCATGGTAGCTGTCTAACCCAAGCCTGGGACACAGCATGAGCAGGTCAAGGATTTCTAGGTGTTTTGACAGGCATTTTATAAATGATGAGTAACATCTATGCTACTATTCCTGTCAGGGCAGTGAAACAGTGAATCCTAATAAAACTTGACAAGTGGAATTCTTCATTTCATTTTAATATTTCAATAAATCAGCTAAATAGATCTTTTGTGGGAAAAAATTGAATTTCATGTTATATTGATTCATCTAATGGCTTTACAAACCTCTGTAAGGTTTATCAGGAATAAACAAAATTGATCATATTGTCTGTTGTTTTCATAGACTTTGAATGTGCTAATTGTTTTTAAATATTTTTAATTGAATTGTTATTATATGATAAATGAAAACAATATAATCATAAATATCAAAGCACTCCTTACCACTTATTATCAATATCAAACTCATTAATGATTGTTGGTTTTAAAAAGTCTCAAAATCCTATTGTAATAATCAAAAGAACAGTTTAAAACACTTCTATAGTCTGCTGTTTCCAAAGAGACCTCAGGAACTGAGCTGCCCAACAGTTTACCATGAAAGTCGATGGGTGTTGGGTGTCTAACTACCATAGGCCTTTGGAAATCCCAGTTGTCATCCATTTTTTCAAAAGAATTCAAACATTTTTCAGTAATATATAATCCCATTTATCTGGATTTTGTGGAATCCCTTATACTTTTGGAAACTCTTTGGTTTGCGTAAGTGTTTTGGAAGCAAAAGACAAAGCTTTGGTTCAGGCAAATGAATTTTAGACAAATGGAGTTCTTGATTAAAATATAACTATTTTTTGGTTGAAAAGTGATTTGATTGTTTCTGTGAGAAAGCAATTTAGAGAAAAAAAAAGTAATGGGTCTCCTAGGTAAGAGTTGAAAGCCCAGAAATATAAATCTTACCAATAACAATAATATTATTATATGCCTATCCAAAATTATTCTGAAAATGGAATATGCTCATATTACATTAATATTCATTTTCAATATATTAGCTTTGATTATTTAGATGTAAACATGAACAAAACATGGAATTTTTCAAAATTCATTTAAAATAAATGTATTTTTCACTGCTTATTTGGCCTTTGGAGCATTTACTAATGACCTTCATAGGAGTTTTACCATACACAATATAAACTGATTTAGAAACTAATGGGGATCTCTTATAAAGACAATTTGTGAGTTAATTTAATATTCAAGAAAGTGAAGAAATTATAGCGTTTGTCTGAGTCAGGCTTAATGCAGGAAAACACTGTCTGCGCTTTACCTTCAATTCCTACCTTTTCACTAATTCTGAGCTATGTGATATGTACAAATAAGAAGTACAACGAGATACAGTTTAATAGCAATTTATAACCAGAATAGATTCATGGACTTCTCAGATCTGGAATAGTTTAATGGCAACTCTGACATCTTGTCTTAGTTCATTTTGTTTAGTTTTTTAAATTTTGCTAGAAGAGGACAAAAGGAGTCCCATTTAAACAAACTTGTAGCCAATGTGGTGATGTGTTGTGTTTATAGGAAGGAAAGTAAGTACAATCAGGGGGAAAAAAACAAAATAACCCCTGATCTCAAGAGAAACCAGTATCAAGGACTTAGAAATGAAAATAAACTCATGATATGTAGTAATGTAATAAACTATTAATTTCATTTATTATAATTGTGCAGGTTTTCTTTACACACATTGATGCCTCAGTATGGATATAAGCATAACATTTTAGGTTCCTATTTTTGAAAATCTGATCCCAAAGCTCTCTGATAACATTGGCTTCTTTTTGGTACTGTTATGGAAGAAGAGGAGAGTAAAGGAATCTGTCATTTTATATGCCACAGGACCAACTGAATACTGGCCCTAGTCATAGATTAGATTAGCACTATTAAAGCAGCACATTTCCAAATACTCAAAGAATAGGTGAACTATGCAAAAGACACAATAAGCCATTGTTTGTATACAGCCCCATATTTGTGCTTGCACCATCTTGTTTGTGCTCTTGCAAATACAGGAGTTTGGAATCCAAAGAGGAGTTGTTTCTTTTTTGTTGTTCGTGTTCTCCATAGAACTGTCTGTTAAAATACAAGAACTCCAAAGAGGAAACGGCTGGGAGCATATTTTTTTACAGGCTTCCAGGAAGGAAGGTAGAAAAAAAATTGCTGGACCTGATATGAAAATACTCAAAACCACAGAATATTGTATCCATGGGGGGACTTGAACTCCCCCAGTATTAATAAGGTGACTAATGAAAATAAACATGGAACTTCAAAGGGATTTTAAAGTTATAGAAATAGAGAAGCCAAATATCTTTTATATACTTTTTAGCATTTTAGCATACAGGGGAAATGGAGAGAAGTAAAAGGGTTACAAAACCTTAAGAGAATGCTTGTATTTGTTTTCAAGAAAGCAGGTTGTGGGTAATTTAGAAATGTAGGGTGTAGGTGATGTGACACTGAGCATCACACTGCCTAACTTTTAGTGCCTAGAAAATTACTGTAATTCACAAAGCCTGAGTGAGGCACCTAAGCTCTTTTACAACGAATGGAAAGAGTGCCTTAGACTGTGATGCACAAAAACCAGCATGTTAAATAGGCAGCTACCGAAGATAGCCAATGGGAGAGGCTGTTCAGGAGATGTGTACTAAACCCGGCTCCTCTCCTTTGGGTCAGAGAGAGAAAGAGCATGTACAGGAATGACTCTGTGGCTTGGTGGTTCAAACATGCATTTGGGTGGTAGACCCAGGATCTGCTGCAATGACCCTCTTTAATTATTTAGTCGCAGTGCAACAGTTTCAAAAGAAGGGACTTATATCAGAATATCTAGTAACCCATTGGTAAAGCACTTCCATGAGAGGTGACAGCTCCCTCTTAAAGTTCCTTCTCCCTCTCCAGCAGAAGGGGGACTTGAACCAAGGATCTCCCATAGCCCAGGTAAGTACCTTATCCTCTGAGCTAAAGTTTATGAGGGAGATCATCATCATCCATCACCCCGCCCTCGCCCCCAGCTGCTAAGTCACCTAATGTGTCTGATCCAATAGGTGGAATACTGGTTGAACCAAACTAAGCACATCTACTGGATTGGGACCCACTTGTGACTTAGGTGGCTGAATGCTCATTATCCTCTGGTTTGTGGATTGCTCTGGATGAAGGAGATAGGTGTCTGGATACCTGGATGGAGTCAGCAATGGCAGGAACACAGGCACCGAGGGAACTTTTACTGCAGAAACTTTGATGCAGAGCGAGTTTAGGAGCCTAAAACAGGGACTTACGTGCCTAACTCCTTTTATGTATCCAGCCCCAAGGCTCCAATTCTGAAAACACTTGCATATTTCATTAATTTCATTCAACTCAGTTGAACTACTCATATGTATAAAGTCGCTCACATGCATAAACAATTGCAGTATCGGGGCATTAGAATCCATATCACCTCTGACTTTAGTGGAGTGGCTTCCCTGTGACACAGCTGAATTTAGTCCCATGGAAGTACAGTGCAAGCAAAGAAACTGAAGGCAGTCTTGTATCTCAACAAAAGTTTGTTAAAAATATACAAATGTAGCAGAAGCCCGAAACATCATAAAAGACATAACGATAAAGTCATATCAGACCGAACGTCCACTGGGGACTTGTGCAAGGAGTGAGATCTGAGAGTAAATAGAAAGTGAACACACACAGCCTCCACTGCTTAAGAAAGAAAGAAAAGGAGGTTGGGAAGGATAGTCAAACCAAATTACTTTGCAGGAGAAACAGAATGGGAAGGTTGCACATAGAATGAGTCAACTAAAGAGAAAATATAAGAGTCATTTGGTATAGGTAGAGAGAAAATGAACCTGAAAATAAGGCAGGATTGTAAATAATGAATTGGTTTCATAATAGACTTGTATGTCATATGATAACTGACATTGGCTGCTGTTAAAATCGTTTCTGACTGGAACAGAAAATCCATGATTTTTGGGTTCCACATTTATTCCTTTAAGTGAGCTGTAGGTTTTCCCATTTCTTTCAGGAGTAATGGGAAGATGTTCACATTGGCTAATATACTGCAATAGAGATAGTATTGGGGGTATATTTCAACATGATTAGAAGTATACTTAAGTGATAGATTTTGAACTGATGCCATACTGATTGTTTTGGATGACAGCTTAACATTATAAATCTTGCCAAAGGTTTCAGAGCTAGGAACTCTGGACTGCTATCTAAATTAAAAAGAAAAGGTTCACATCACAGGCTGCCTCTATTAGAGAGAAATAACCTGACACCCCAACCAATATCAATAAGAATTAAAGGAGCCAGCTGGCTTGTGGATCTGGTAATTCAAAGAAAGAGACAGACAGAGAAGGAATATGGCAAATGACTGAAATTGAGTCATCCAGCTGGAAGCAGACCACAGGAAGTTGCAGTCCACTGAGGTTTAATAGTTGTAGGTTAGTGAAGCAAGTTGTAGGAATGGGGTGAAAGAATCTGTTTCAGAAGCATTTGCTCTGGTCACAAATTTCACTGCTTGAACTAAAACACTAGATTACATCTTTCTATGGTTCTTGAATGTTCTCTTTATCTTTGGTGAATGATGACAGCAGGAGCTTTTCCCTTCATACGCTCCTGTGCTCTCTGATCTTTTTTTCTAACATGTTCTGATGAGAACTCAGCCAGCTCCAACTCTTGATGCTGTTAGAAACAGTAAGTTTTTTCTGGGCATTTACAGGGATGTGTTATCCTTAAGAAGAGAATTACATTGTATCTATAAAGAACAGCAATAAAATATTTTCCATCAGAAAACATACAGTGATGGGAGATAAAAGCCCTTGGACTTAAGTTATCAATTGTATTTTAGGGGAGCAGGAAAATGGGAGGGGAAGGGAGGTGGCTTTTAGTCATCACGTACACCCAGACTACAGGTAATACTGGAATACTGGTTGAACCTTCAAGGATGCTGAATATAAACTAATAATTATTAAAGTTTGATGGCTGAGCCCAGATTTCAGTGGCTCTGTCAACTAATATACTTAATGATCTTTTCAATGTACAGTCAAACAGTGGGATAGAAACTTTAAGTCTTCTGTCTTCTATCCTGTATTTAGTTAGGTTTCTGTGTTTAATTATGTTAGCACACAGAATATCCTGGCGATAGGTGCAATATAGACAGGTCAATCTCTATCAGTCTAAAATTGTATATCATTTAGGGGCTGATCCTGCAACACTTATGCATGTGATATTGTACTTTATGGAGAAGGTTATACTCAGTAAGAATAATAATGTTAGCATCTGGTCCTTAGAGTTTAATCACTACTCCTTTTTGTCTAATGCTTCTCCAGGCCTCTACTCTTATCACTCTCCATTCTTCAGGCCACAAGTAGTTTCACCTAGATTACTTGCAAATACACAGTCTTCCTTCTCATGAATGCAACCTTCCCAGATGTATCTACCTGTTAAAAGGCTTGGAGAATTATCATTCAATAGGGGTGTTTCTAATGTAGTCCCACAGGGATTTCTTCTTGGCTCAATGCTATTCAAAAACTTTAGCATTGATCTGAAGGAAATATTAAATCATTCTTGGTAAAATTTGCAAATGACACAAAGACTGGTAAATAAGAGACTGGTCAATTTTATAAGGATAGGTCGATCATACAGAGAGATCTGGAATGCTTGATAAGGCTTGTCTCATTTCAGCAACATATCTTTTAATATGTGCATCTGGGAACAAATAATGCTACCTTAAATTTAGGGAACTATATCCTGGGAAACAGGGACTCTGAAAGGGACTTAAATATCCGGGTTTATGTAAACTCTCAGTGAAATATTGAGGCTAAGAGAGCTAATGTGATTCCTGAGTGTGTAAGCATTGGAATGTTGAACAGAAATAAGGTGACATTGGTGAGACCATAACTATAATACACTATTACTGCTGTTCACAACTCAAAAAGAATGTTGAAAACCCAGAAAGGGTTCAGAAAAGACTTACAGAAATTCTTTGAGGTCTGAAAAATCTGCCTTAAAGTATGAGATTTAGGAAGCTCAATCTATTCATATTTATCAAAGAGAAGATTCATAGGTGAATTGATTACAGTCGATAAGACTGTACATGGAGAGGTTTCTGATACTTGTGGGCTCTGAGTAAATAAAGACAAGCTGAAATCCAATGCATGGGAGCTGAAACACAGAAAATTCAAGATAGATTTAAGGTTCATATTTTTATCAGTTAAGGTAATTAACCATTGGAAAAATTTGCCTGGAGAGGTGATGTACTATCCATCACTTGTAGTTCTTAAATGGAGATTGGATGACTTTCTAAAATATATGCTCTATCTTAGTCACAATATAGGTTTGATTCAGGATTCACTGGGTGAAATGTTGAGGCCTGTGTTATGCATGAGGTTAGACTAGATGATCAAAGTGTTCCCTTTTAGCCTTAAAAATCTATGAATCTGTATAGCTCCAGCAGTATGTCTGGTAAGGCTCCAGATTTCTGCTATATTGAAGTAAGTACTAGAACTAAGCTTCATAATTTTGTATAGGCAAAAGAACGCGTTGGAATTATGGATATATGTTAGGATTTTGTATTGCCTCCCATCCCAACAGTAGCTGAGCACCTTCCATTTTAATTAAATGAAATTAATGACAAATTCTAGTGGACTTCATGGAGTCTTTGGCTTCTTCTCCCTTTTAGGGATTTATGCAGAGAGAACATATTTGGGTGAGGGATATTAGGGGGCACATTCTGATGCCTTTATTTGTGTTAAAGTAGCAAATTACTCCATGAGTGGACCCACTGATTTTAACAGGATTACTCAGCTCTCACTCAGGTAGTGACATGCACCTGTAATCCTGGCTATTTGAGAGGCTAAAGATGGCAAATTGCTTGAGCTCAGGGGTTCTGGTCTCCGGTGCGTTATGCCGATTGAGTGTGCGGTGCCACTGACAGCCTGGCCTGGCTGAAGAAATGGCTGGAACAGTATGAACAAGGTGTTGTGATCAGCGTTCTCTCTGTGAGGGCTTATGAGCCGATCCATCAAGGTGACTCAGCTCCTTCTCCTCTTCCCGCTGCCTGACAGAGGGAAGAAGATTCTTCTAAGAAAAGAGCTAAACCAGGGTCTGAATTGTGAGTCTCAGTCATGTTTTGGCTCCTACCTGTCCTGGGGGTAGTACAGTTACACATTGCCCCTAAATTAGGGAAGATCACAGGGTATCAATCCTGCCCTTATGGAGTAATGTGTATTTAATATGAGATTGAGGATCAGTATCTGGCCCTAATATAGAGACCAGGGCCGGCGACAGGAATTTTGGGGCCCCGTACGCCGGTCTCCCACCCACGCCCCCCCCCCCAGCCGGTCTCCCACCGCCCGCGGGCCCCCCCCCCGGCCGGTCTCCTGCCGCCCGCGGGCCCCAACCCCCGCATGCGCTCTGGCCGCGTGGCCCAGCCGGGAAAAGCAAAGGGGGGCGGGGGGAGGCTGCTGGGTGCCGGGGGAGGGGGCTGACGAGCGCTGCAGCGGCTGCCCGGAGCCGCGTCTTGCTCACAGGCCCGGTGACAAGGGGGTACAGCTGCGTACTGGGCTCGCCCCGGATTTAAGGGGGGGCCCCCCTTAAGTCCTGGGCCTGGTACAGCTGTACAAGTTGTACCACCCTGTTGCCGGCCCTGATAGAGACACACTCAAGGAAAATAAATCTTTTATCCAGACTTTTAAAAAAAAACAAAACAAAAAAACCCTAACCAGACTGAAGCTCAAGCTGACATTTATTTTAACCGACATGGTTTTGAGGCCAAACATACAGTAGCTGTAAATAAAATAAAATGAAAAAATACAAATGTTACAATGGTCTACTGTAATGCTATAAATGTTGCTAACATATCTCAGTTGCTGTAGTTTTCGACATTCAGCCAAGCTTGCTCACCTTTCACCACAAGCAGTCCTCATGAACTCTAGGGCACTGTTCATAGTGTATGGTACTGTTCAATGTAAGTGTGTCACAATCTAGTACAATTAAATCAGTATATCTACATGTTCAATCTCAAACACCAAATGGATTTGTGTTCCTGATAAAAATCCTTTATCTAAGTAAACATTATAGAAATATTTAAGAATATATATATATATAGAGAGAGAGACAGAGAGAGAGATAATTGACAGAAACTTTGGAAATAAGACTTCAGGTGAGCTATTTTGACTGACAGCAGGTTGGGGGTAAATTAATAGAGAAGTAATGCAAATTTGGGGTAAATTAATAGAGAAGAAAATGAAACCATGTCAAAACTGGTGCTGTTTCAGCATGTTGGCTGTAAATCTGTTCAACAAAGTATTTTGATCAAGTACCATAAATGTTAGGTATGGGGGAGGAGGGGAGGAAGCTTGTAAATGACTATGGCCATAAAATGTTTTATAAATATGTTATTATCATCTATCACCATCTTTAGAGAATGAGGGTTTTTTTATGTTTCATTTTCTTTTTGTTTTGTTATTTTTAGGCAGTAGGACCTTAGGTAAATAAGGAAAAAGATGCAGACTAAAAAACAAATTCTAGTCCAAATACTTTAACAGTAAGTGTGGTGTGTTCTCAGTAAGCGATCCAGTCACATTTAGAAAGTTTGTGTGTATCCTTTATGGAGATTTCATTTGTCAGATTGTCCCCCAGAAATTGAATGGACTGAAGAAAAAACTGCTAATTTTGAAAAGATAGAATTAGTTGAGATAATGCCCTCCTGAGCCATAGCTTGAGCAGGTGAGAAGATGATGGATAAGGTCCATATCATGCTGAGGAAGGGTGCTGATTTATAAAGATATGCTATCTGTTAGTTGTGTACTATAAAATCTGTCTAAATAACATTATCCTCCCAGGGAGAGAATTTGTTGCTTTGGCTGCCTGTGTTATTGCATTTGGACCGTCTCCATCTACAAATGTTGACTTTTCACCAAAATATTAAATTGGTATGAGAGACACGTAAAAAGTGTAATCCTTATTTATTTATTAACAAAACATTTTGCCAAATCTTATTTGCTCCCCCTCCCTACTGTCCCAAGGTGACTCTCTCTGCAGCACAATGTGACACTTAAATCCAGGTTAGAGTACTTTTTAAAAATATGATCACAGGATGAGTTTTAATCAGAAACACTCCCAAATTTGGACTTGCAGAAAACACCCTCCATGTTTCTAAAGCAGGTCCCCTCCCACACACCCATTTGTCTAAGTTTATCAATGAAAGTTGATAAAAGTTTAAGCACTTTCTGCTAATATTTTCTGATTCATAGATTTTAAGGTCAAAATGGATTATTTGATCATCCGGTGGCTTTTCTCCCAGTGGACTTGGAAGTTACTTAAGCTAAACCCTAATTAAGGACACTTTCATTCTGAATGAATGTGTCCATTCAGGCTTAACTAAATTCACACCTTTAGTTAATTCTGATTTATTTTGCTGAGTGTCTCCACTTGCTGTAGACAAGTTCCTGTGCTGTGCTCCTCTATAACGCGGGTCATGGAATTTCATCCAGTTACCCCTATAACAAGTCGGTGGTAGTAAAGAACTGAAAGCAGGTTTGCTACCCATCCATGATAAATAGTGTGGGGCTATACTTTGGTTCAAACTATGTGGCCATTCAGGGAACAAAATGATCTAAGGGATTTAAGTTTAGGAACCTCCCCTTAATCTGAGCTGATCTAATAGCCAAAGCCAGTGCCCAGTGAATTGTGTTAGCAATAGCTATTGTAAAAGAACTGGAAACCAGATGGCAATATAGTTAAACACCTCCATGGTATTCTAAGGTTCCTTCAAGGAAAGCTATATGTAGTGGGGTATGGGGTACAATACACTTCAAGTCTGGAAAAACTTGTATAATCAAAACTACCTCATTATGGGTCAAATTGTATCTGGCCCTTTTGCTGCCATGCAGAGGAGTAAAGGAGCAGAAGACCTCTAGCCACCTGTTCAGGCTGTCCAGATTACCCCTTTGAGCACTTAAAAGAACAAGTTCCACAGTGCACGTCTTCCCATCTTCTCTCCATCCGCCCAGCCTAAATACAGGTGGACTGAGAGTGGGCAGAGAAAGTCAGGTAGCATGGAACCTGCACACTTACCAGTGCAACTGAGGCAGTACTGGTAGGAAATATAGTAGGAAATCTACAACCAGTAAAGGGATTACTATCTCTTAGAGTAAGCTCGGGGAACCTGGGAAATGTTGTGACAATTACTTCTGCAGAGTGGAAGTGATGCTTTTGGAGTAGCCTGCTATGGTTGTCACATACACGGTCATATTCTGCCAAACTTACTTCTCTTGATTAGTATTTTACTACCTGAATAGTCAGATTCCTTTCAAAGGAACTACTCTGTATGTGTAAGGGTGGCAGCATGTGTCCCTCAGTCTAGCCCAATTAAGGACCAGATTCTGTTGCCACCCTTATTTGTGTTCAGTAATGCCAAATGGGACTAGCTGTGGAGTATGTTGTCTTTCAATGTAAGAGTGACAGAAGCTAGCCCTTAATTACTAATCAGAAAGAGCAATTGTACATGGGAGTTTTTGATTTGTTCTTTTGGAACATAACCTGAGATTCAATAAAGCACTTTCAAATTAATTCTTTAATTAATTGAAGGGAAAAAACATATTAGAACCATATTTGTGTTATAAACCATTTCCCCCTCTTTTTATCATATACAATAGGTGCAAAGCCTTCATGGAATACAGGAAAATCAGTTCTGTAATTATAAGTGGAGGGGGCGGAAGGTTTTATAAAACTTGCAATAAGTGGTCTCTTCAGGAAAGGTCAGTTAACAATGCAGTGTATGAATGTGTTGCACAGTCAACAAAAGGCTTTCTATATCCAAGGTTAAATAGAGCTGAATTTTGTTAAAGGTCTGGTGTGAAAATTCAAATAAATATGATTGTATCAAATTTTAAATGCAGCTGTGGCCATTATAGCCTCCCATTAATTAGAATGCAAAATTGCACAAGTCATTAATAACAGGTTTTGTAGGCAGGGGCTACATAATATTATTACTGAGTGAGACTGGTGAATCACACGAACAGAAACATAAAGACTTACCTTAAAATCCAAATAAAACCAACCATAAGCATAACTGTACAAAAACAGATACATATTACAAAACACCTCCAAGGCTGGCATACTCACAATCTAATGGAGACCATTAGAAATTAAGATCAAGACAACAGTTAGTCTTTAAGGTGCCACAAGATTTTGTTTCCTCTGCTATTCCAGACTAACACGGCTACCTCTCTGATTCAGTACATGGAAAGCGCCATAAGTGGGCAGCGATGAGCTAGTTAGCACTTTCCTGTCATCCCAATGTCCCAGCTAGGGTTTGGTACGGCCTTTTTTTTTTACCCTTTTCCTTGCCTCCCCCACACAACCATGTCCAGGGACAATTGAGGTCTAAGCACCCATATTTGTCATTCTAGGGGAACCATAATTAAGATTCCAATTGCTATAGTAGGCTATTTGCATCATATATTTCCCAGCAGTTTTGATACATAAATGTGGTTATTCCACGGTTACCTGTATCCCAAAATCCCCAAGAAATTTAATATTTCAAGCTTCAACTGCCATTTTTTCTTGCTTATCACAATAAATATATTGCTAAATCTTATAATCCTAGGTCAAATACTTTATCTAGGCCTCATACTTTTGAAACACCTACAACAAATGCTTTTGCATTTGTTTTCCCTTCTTGCATTACAACTGCAATGGCTTCCATTTTATGATCCTAAAACATTTTAATGTGTGTTTTAACACGATATATAGTTTAATCTTGCATACTAACTTTCCCTAAGATCAGGCCGCAGTAAAGGGTCAACACCATGTTCACCTATACCTATAGCAGTGCACCCTGGCTAATGGATCCTAATTCACAGAGCAGGCTGAAAAGCATCTCTGAATATAATTTAACTTGTGGTCTTGACTCTTTCACGTTTAAAGAATGAGCCTCCAGCTTTGAGCAAGAGGGTTTCGAAGGAGCCGGTTGAAAAGCAGCTGGTCAACATGCCAGAAGCTAGTTGCTAATTGCAGCAGTTAGTTAATCAATGAAATAACAGTTCAGCTTCTGGGTATAATAAAATGAGATAAAAGACCAATCTAAATTTCCACAGTTAGGGTATGGCCAATATTTGACTGGCATTTAACTACTTGCACCTGTCTCCTTTTGAGGCAGCAAGCCTGACAGCTATTAACAGAATTAAATAATAAAAAAGGCTTTTTGGGGGGCATAAGATCTGATATCAATAGTAACAAAGACAATTTAAGGGAGTGTTTGTTATGTAGTTTTGTGTTTGCTTTCAAAACATTTAAATCCAGAGACAGATGGCTTGTACAGTTTTATCAGCAGTTGTGTCATTATATATTCAAGCAGCCAAGACTGATAACCAGGCTCATGCATTACAGATTGTTTGGAGAACAAATACTTTGAAAAAACATATCAATAAAGTACTTCAGTGTAGAAAAACTGGATACAGAGATTCCAGTGACATTTTTTGGAGAGAAAGGAAACAAATTAATGGAATTATGAAATTAAAGCATCAGAAATAGGTTGTTAAGTGGTGTCATTGTTTGCAGTAATGAAACAAGTTTAGAAAATTGGGTGAAAACTATTGTTTGGTAGTGGTGGAGGAGAAAGATAATTACCAGTAAGTCAACAATGTGCTTTCTCAATACAAAGCAGCTAACGCTAATATCCTGCATATCCCAAAAGATTATTTCCCCCATCATACTGTTCATGTTATTTTACTTATGCCATTGAATACTAAGAAGACTCTTAAGAAGGAATGAACTGTATTCACAGAGAACATAAGTACACAAGACAGGAGCTGAAGAAAACCATGCTACTGTGTTTTATTTTTATTGTGCTGTGCTCATATTTTCTCCAAAATTAATTATTTTTCTTCGAAATCATATACATCTTGCATCAGGGGATTTGCAGAGCCTCCAAAGCATCGTAATGATTATTAGTAAAATATATTAAATGTGTTGGGGTTGCATCTAAATGCCCTAATCAGAGATCATGGTGCCTATGATGATAGTCACCATATGTACACATTATAAATGAGACTATCCTTACCACAGGTTGGAATGTACTGTTATTCCATTAGCGTGGTATGAAAAGGCATTGTCTATAACCTGAATTGTACCCGTGGGTGTACACATAATGTAACATCACTTCAAACAAAAAGTAAGAGGCTGTTTTCATGTTGTGATGCCTTAAAGAAAAGTATCAAAATATTATTTGCTGGTTAACAATTATATAGAGTCATCCAAGGCATTTTATCTAAATTATTCCATAGTTAATCCTCACAATTATCTAGTGAGACTGGTAAATACAGTCTGCATTTTACAGATTGGGGAAACTGAGTCAGAGAGCTTCAGTGACTTGTTCCAAATCTACAGTGGGAATGAGTGTTACAGGAGTGTTCCTGACTCCCAGGCCTGCACTGTGAGGGCTAGAGCCAAAACATTACTCATATACTTGCAGGTGAAACCCCACAAAGAGCAAGATTTGCCCTTTATGGAGAGTACTACACCCCTTTCGGGCTTGTCTGCGTTTGAAATCTATAGATAGGGACAGCTGAGAACAAAAACACATCCCTCTTTGAAATGAATTGGACTGAGATAGTCTTTTGGAGAGTCAAAGTGAGAAAATGACATATGGCTAACCAGAAATATGGGAAATGTCCCTTCCAAAGTGACCTGAAGAAGAGCTTTGTGTAGTTCAAAAGCTTGTCTCTCTCACCAACAGAAGTTGGTCCACTAAAAGATATTACCTCACCCACCGTGTTCGTCCAAAATAGATGATTATCTCCACAGCACCATCCTGTCTCTGTTTACTAGACAGCTCTTTGTTTGTAGTAATAGTTATTGAAATAGTTTTCCTTTTATCCAAATATTTCAAAACTCTCCACAAACTTCACCAACTTAAAAGGAAATCCATTCCAAGATTAACTGTATTATCACTCTAAGGACTCTTACTAAGAAAAGCTAAACACATGAAGTAAATCTCTCCAAGATTAATTTGACATGGCTTATAGGTCCACACACATATTTTGTCCTAAGTAAAAACAGCTTATTATCCATTTAAATTCTAAACTCAAATGATTGCTATATCTCTTTGAACTTTATTTTATTTTATTTAGCTAAACAGGGCAGCATAAAATATCCACTTCATGAGTGTGGAGCTGAGGGTTCTCTTGTTAGCTTGCTATTACATTGCAAATTGGAAGCCCAGGGTGCATGCACTTTATTTCTTGAACTGTGTCTCTCTGTGGTGAAGGCTTTTCTTTGTGTATCGAAAGTTTTAATCCCTGCCAAACCTTTCCTCCTTGGGTCAGCAAGATAGCATTTTACTGTGTGATCAGGCTGGTTGGAAAGAGTTTTGCCACTTCTCACTTTCTTCCTGTGAAAATGGGAAAAACCTAATTAAAATTAAATTTCTATTCTCAGCAGAAAAAAAATCAGCTTTTAACCTATAGATAACCTTTGGAAACATTAACAATATACTGGGATTACTTCCTTTACTTACTATAGCTTTTTTGTACTAAGTACTGTATTTGTCTCAATTTGATTATAGTTTTATAGTGAGGATTTCAAAGGGGGGCTTTAGAGAACAAAAATCTCTCTCTTCCCGTGAATTATTACCGGTCTTATTTTAAAACCAAGATTATTGGCTCTCCTTGAAATGTGTGCTAAACTTCTGCTTTTTTACCTAAATTATTGCAGAACTGATCATTTCATCTTGTATTGCCCCAGTGTCACCGGGCAGATACATTACTTAAATTATTCCTATTGATTGCAATGGGAAATTGCTTGTACAAGGATTGCAGGAGCTTCCATTTATGGCTCATCTAGTTAAAAGGACATAATTACTTTTGTTGGTCGTATTACCCAGAATCTACCGTTAGATACTGGTACTCAAAAAGGGCAGTTCCTTCCCCAGTGACCTCACAGTCTCCGAAAAGATATTTAGAGTTAAGGATAAATAAAACAATAGTTGACATGTTTTTTAACAAAATGCATCTAAATTAGATTTGCTAAAACTGGGTCTAAATGCAACAAATGATTAACATGTGGAACTCTCTGCCACAGGATCTCATGAGGCAATTAGCTTAGGAAAATTAAAAAAACATTAGGCATGTTAAAAAGAATAGCAGCTACAATTAGACTAATTAGGATGATCTGGGGATTTGAAAATAAATCTGCTATGATGCGTTTGCTGCAATTGAAGAGACCGTAATCTCCATTGTCGCTGCAGCACACACATCTTCATTTAAACGTTTTCAGTGATAATTACTGGCCCAAATTCACAATTATAAAGGCATCTTTCTGCTGACAGAGCCCTGACAGACTGGTCTTTCTGTGGTCCATATTTTTCTTATTATTAATTCATGACTTCAGCATTCATGCCTATCTGGTTAATCTCATTCTCAAAATCAATCATTTCCTTCCTGTTACTTCACTGTTTAGCCAAGAAAAAAAAATGCTTCTTAACTCTTTGACTGCCTGGGGTTCTAGGCCATTGATTTGCTCTGAAGTCAAGAAAAGGATTCTCTATTGAAGGTCATCATCAATATCATCATATATCTAGTAAGGGGTCATGACCAGTCATTGGGTGTATATTCTCAGATGTTGAGAAATTGATAAACTGCCACATGTGTCTTTGTTATCTGTCTTTTGGGACGTCTTACTCTATGCATAAATCCAGTCTGAGCAGATCAGTGACTCGGCTACAAGTTCACTCAGAAATATGCTAAGACTGGGGAGAAGGTCAGAAGCCATTTCTGGAGATATGGGTGACTTGTCCACTGAGTTGGTAGTCAGGTCTCTGAAGCAGGCCAGACAATCACATATTACAGACATCATGATCCATCTCTTGTGGTCCCATATTCATGCATGTAAGAAAACCATGAAAACACAAGCGAGTTACGGAAAGTTCACATTGTGTGTACCCTTCAATTTATGTAGTTTTATAGCAAATCTTTTAGATGCATTTTAATGTGTGTACCAAATGGAGATCTGTATGTGGCAAGTCAATTTGACAATGTTATGGATTCTCTCATCCTCTTTTATTTGTACCATTCAGGCCCTGCAGAGTGGTAGGATCTAGACCTAATTAGCCAGCTGAGAATTCCCTAGCATTTCTGTTCCTACATCCAGGGTCCCACATTGCAAGCAAGATGAGAGCATGCCTGGGCTATGCCATTTCACCCTGGTATAAGGTCACATAGAGAATCTGGGTCAACGTGTTTGCTCACCACTGTTTTTCATCTGCCCAAGTGTTTAGTTTCTTAGTAAGGAATCCTTAAAAATGAGATTGGAACTAATTCATAGCTGATGTCTGAGTCTGTTGGCTAATGACTAATTTATCTATCGTTCCCTTTTTGAGGAGCAAGGAAGTATATGGGCAATGACACAGAAGATCTAGTCAAAATGGTTTGATCACAGAAGTCACAGTTCAACAATGACCTTAATTACAGATAACTACTCTCTCTGTTAGCATGCAAAAGTATTTTGACACTGTGACATTGACATAATGTCACTTTTTAAAGTCAGTGGCATAGTTAGGGTTCAGAACATTGCAGTTACTTTTCCCATTCTAGCAAATATCAGGAGTACATGCAGCTTGGATAGAAATATTTTCAAAGTGAAAGTCTAACACTATTTCTCTCTCTCTCTCTCTCTCTCTCTCTCTCTCTCTCTCTCTCTCTCTCTCTCTCTCTCTCGGTCTCTTTTGTTGTCTTCTGCAGATGGGCCTCTTGGTCCACAAGGATTAGCTGAAGCTACAGAGATGTGTACTCAAGAATGCCTGGTTTTGGGTCACTCAGATAACTGTTGGATGCCTCCCAGCCTGGGTCCATACCAGCAGCCAAAGTCTCCTCTCTCTACCTTTGCACCTCAGAAAGAATGGGTTAAGAAGGACAAACTAGTGAATGGACACACGTTGACAAGAACCTGGAAAGAAGATAGCAACAGAAACCAGTTCAGTGACCGAAAGCAGTATGGTTCTGGTGAGGGCCATTTCAACACTGGCAATCACATGACTGACATTCCTTTGGCTAACTTGAAGTCTTATAAACAGGCCTCAGGACCTGCTGAGAGTCCAAAGGAGCACCAGCTATAAGAAATGGCTACTTTGGATCAATGACTTTAGTCTACTTAGACTTGCTAATACTGTGTGTGTGTGTGTCAGATCTTTATGTACTGGGTAGACCTCTAGAACTATGCTTCACATAGCAGAGATATGCATATCTTTGTGTTAGCCCAATGGAAAGTATCATGTTCTGCAACAGAAACGAGTGTTTCTACTAGTTGTGTGGTTTTGTTAAATAGACATGATTAAACTCTGCAGAGATCTCTCCAGTTTGCAAATATCCTTTTTTTGTTTGTTTGTTTTTTGACCCTGGACTGCTGCTACAAACAACAGAAGATGCATTTGGAGAGTGATAGAGCAAGAGAGAGTTCAGTGGTTTATGATGATTGAAAAGCATATCCAGTTAGAAAATTGTGCTCTTGCTGTCATTGATCTGTGCCGGGACTGCTATACTTGATATCATACTGCAAGCAAAATAACTAAAACTATAAACATTAAACCTATTGTGCTATTAACAACATTAGTGGACACTTGTAAGTCAATCGGTGTTCAAATACTTGTAAATAGAAACAATTATTACTAACAAAATTTGTGTACTTATAACGTTCACCTAAAAAGGATACTGTAGCATAATTCTTTGTTTCACAGTTGCTTTTTACTTTCTTTCATTTGCTTCCTGTTGTTTTGTTTTGTTTTGAATTTCAGTGATGGTGTTTCTGTGTTAGTAGTCTGTCTGACACACAAAGTTCCAAGGAACTCAAAACACTTGTGTTTAAAAAATAAACCAAACAAAAAACCTCTTGCTTCTGTTTAAAAGCAGATGATGCTGGCATTCTAGTCAGCAAAACTGTTTGCAAATATTAAAAAACAAAAGGACTTATGCAAGGGCTTTAAACATTAACTTTAATTTCACTTCCATTCTGTTTTGCAATGCAGGGGAACTTAAAAAAAATGAAAAAGAAGTTAGATATGTGGGTGGTGGCAAAGGAGTGTCAGAGGGCATTTATTTAGGAACTCTGGTCAGTTAACTGTAATCTCACAATTAATGAAAAGTAATATCCATCTAATTTGGAGTAGAAGGAGGAAAATTTGGAGAAACAAAATACAAGGATAATTTTCTTTCCAATTGGGCGAGTGTGTGTCTATACCTAAGACAGTTTGTATTGCTGAAAAAGCGGCGTTTGTGTTGATCCTCATCAGCGTTAATGTTGTAGTAACACAAGTGTGTTTAGACCATAGCCACAAAATATTTAATGTGTTGTGCCTTCATGATGTAACAGAGCATTCTCCTGGTAGGCTAGTTGGGGAAACTAAGGGTTAAAACTCTAATTATTGCTGTTTAACTGTTTGTTATCATAGTTGGTCAATGCCTGGCAGGTACCGGCGTCATGTCACTTCAGTCAAACTAGCAGAGTGACTCCTACTTTTAATAAGATCTAAGTTGCACGTAAAACAAATCCAAATCTGGACATTCTTAGGCGGTTTTTGTTAAGGCATGACAGATGATTTAAACAAATAAATAGCATGCAGAAAAAAAAATAAGAAAAAAAAAGAAAAAAAGAAAAGAAAAAAAAAGTCCTTACTGAAATCAAAGGGAAAACTATCTTATGCCACATCTGATCAGTCTTAAAATAACAAAATTAGGTAATCTGAAGGTTAATTTGTTCTTACCAAAAAAAAAAAAAGTTTTTTTTGTATATAGCAGTTCACAGTTTTTTTTCCTCCACAGTATAAAGACATAAAATGGGTTGGGGTGCATTGCTTATTGCAGTACTTATGTCAGTTTGTGAGGGGTGTTTGATGACTTTGACAGAATAAATATCTAAACAGTTATCCTTGTTACTGCTTTGCCAGTTCAACGTTATTTACAGTTACTCAGCTCTTGCAATAAATGTTCTGAATTCCTGATTGTCTTGTGTTAGTTCTTGGGACAATGCCTAAGGGACTTTATTCCTATTCATTTCCTTTGTTGCTGCTGGTGGTTTATTATGAATATATGTTATTCTTTTAAACATATCCAGTTGGTTCACCTAGTCCTGGATGAGGAAGGTACATAGAGAAAGGCCTTATTCAGAGAACTCTTATGGTGAGTCAGACCTCACTGAAAATAAGTCCTGTAGAATTTCAGGGGCAAGGTACCACTTACCAGGAGTTAAGGGTGTCAGCATCTGCCCTACTTTGTGGGGCAAATCTATGCACACAGAGTAATCAGGAGCCATTAGCAAATGGCAGTAAAGAAACATCTCCCCATCTTGCTTAGTAACCTTAGTGGCCACAGGAAAAAAAAAGATGCATTTACCCCATAGCAGTTTGCTAATTTTATCTCAGAGTATTCGGTGCTATTTTCAACTTTAAGTATAGAAGATACCACAGTAATGTCAAAATACTGTGATGTAGTAAATGGGGATATTTTTAAAGATCAGTCACTATGGTCATGTAATAGTTTTTTGTTGCTTTATAGTAAAAGAAACATGCCGAAATAAAGGGGTAATGAGAAATGTAACCTATTTTTTGGTTGTGCTGAGTTTCAAAACCTAGAGATGAAATGAATTGCAAATTAAAAATAGAAAAAGTGTTTGAGATCCTAAACATCTCTCAAAATGCCTTAAAATTAAAAATAAGGACCTTTATTAAGAAGACTATTTGAAAACTAGTTCCTATTTGCTTACCCGCCAGGAACAGAGTTCCCTCTCTGCCCAGTAAGAACTGACTATGACATTTCCACAGCCAGATAGGAACCGTATTCCTTAATCCACTTCCATAGTTTATGCTGTCATCAACTCTTGCAGGAAAAACTCAGATCCTGGCAGGGGAAATATTAGAGTGAAATGAAAAAAAAAACAAGTTACTCATTTGTAATAAAAAATTCTTTAATATAGTCACCAGCTTTTAAATTTTTAAAAAATCAGTTCACCATTAAAATGCTAATACACTATGTCTCAGTCCTGTTAAAGCAAATGGGAGTCTTGCCACTCGCTTCAATAGACTCTGGATTTGGCCCTAAATATGTAGTCAGCAAGTACTCATTTATTTACAACTAATTGGTTGTCTCAGTGACTGGTACTAACACTGTTGTATAAATCCCATATATTAAAAAAAAAAAGAATCATACACAATTGAAAAGCTGAGGAATTCACTGATGTGCCAGACAAGGATCTCTCCCCTCTGCCCCCTTGCAGAGGCTTAAAATGTTGATGGATGCCCAGTATTATTCAAATGTTTCTTCAGCTCTCATGGCTTGGAATCAAGCATTACGGACAGTCATTGGCAGGCTATATCTGGATGCCTTGCTTGTGTCAGTTCCCGACTGCTTCCCTCAGTCAGGCGATGTGGGTGCATTTTTTGTCCCCCAGATGTACACATTTAAAGGAAAGTGTAGAAAGATAAACCACAGGCTGGTTTGATATGCATTTATTTTTAAGATTAGATAAGTAGGGAGGGGCAGAATCATACAGGACTTTAAAGGCAGTGACTGAAAGTTTAATTCTGAAGCAGTTTTAGGGGTCGGCAGCCCAGGAAGGTTTTAAAAAAGGGGATGATATGGCCAAGCACAACTCTTAGGGTGACAGTATGGAGGCGAAAGTACTTCAGTGACGCCTGCCAAAAAAGAAGTTAACAAACAATGCTCCCATACAGCATGGTCATAGGAAGGACTGATCTTTGGTAGAACAGATTCTCTATAACCACTGAATGGTTACAATTCAGATGATTAATTATAAAAAAATGGCTGTCTTCTGTGTGTGCCTGTGTTTGTGATATTGCCAAATAAATACTATCAGTGCTGTGCAACACATGCAGCCAAAACAAAAGAGCATTCATACCTTCCTCCTCACCACACTAAAGTTACCTTTAGTTATTGCTGAGGTTTGAGACTCCTTGCCTTACCCAGAGAATACAGAACATATGATTAGGGCTTCACAGAATCATAGAAATGACAAGTCCAGCCCCTTCTGCTAAGGCAAGCACAAGTAAACCTAGACCATCCCTGTCAGCTGTCTGTCCAACCTGTTCTTAAAAACCTCCAGTGAAGGGGATTATACAATCCCCATTGGAAGCCTGATCCAGAGTTTAACTACCCTTACAGGCAGAAAGTTTTCCCAATATCTAACTTAAATCTCCCTTGCCTCAGATTAAGCTGAGTATTTCTTGTCCTACCTTCAATGGACATGGAGAACAATTGACCACAGTCTTCTCCTCAACAGTCCACAACATATTTGAAGAGTATCATCAGTAATCTGTGTTTCCATAGCTAAATCATTTGTTGTGGCATACAGCCATTTATAAAGAATGATTTTTTGGGGGCTCCAAAACTTCAGCTTTCATTAATGAAAAATGTCTAGCCCTTTCTGCTGTGAAGAAAACCTTGAAAATGTGAAACAAGCATAAACCAATGTACTGTCTTCCTTACTCTACAGACTGCCTCAGCCAATAGATCTCAGAAAGATGAACGAATTCAGGATTTTTTTTTCTCTGAAAGCTAAAGACAACAATTTAACTGTTAGCATATTTCATACTTCGCTGATGATCATTTTAGAAGATAATGTGTTTATCCCACAATCCGATAGTGCCTCTGCCTTCTTGACTCATCTCCCAAGCCCTAAGGGATTTATACCCCACTGCCAAAGCTTCATCTTTACTTTCTCCCAATTTACTGACTGCATTTCCTAATTATGCAGAACTGGCTTTGTGGAAATGTAAGCCCCTACTATAGCTGTTTACTATGCTCTAATAAGTTCCTTGGGGCAGGAACCATTCTTTGTTTCGTACTGCACTGAGGACAATGACAACACAGCAGAGGGCCAGAATCTGAGTCCATTGGCTTCAATGGAAACCCTTCAGTGGCCCATAATTAGTAAAAATGATAAACTGCAAGTGCTTCAATGCCCCTTGCATTGGCTACTGTTTGAAAAAAATGAAGACAACAGCGACTGGATTTATTAAATAAATTGTAATTTAGTCTTAAACTATCCACTTTATAATTAACTTTAACAAGTGCATATCTAGCAAATCATTCTCTTTTCGATATACACACATTGCTTCCCTGGAACTTATGTGCTGCCATGTGGCCTAATTCTGCAAAATACTGATATGCTCCTTCAAGGAGCTGAGCACCTTCTCCTAACCTTGCAGTCAATGGAAGCTGAGAACGGTCATCACCACCTTGTAGGAGAAGCTCAGCATCTGCTAGGACTGGGCCCACGTTGTAGCATGTTCTACATTATGTTTAGAAGAATTAATGCTCTCACTAACTGTATCACTTCATGTAAAAGTCTAGTTGCAGCTGTAATATTTGTACTGCTGCCTGATTGATGGAGTGTAAAAGTAGCTCTTTAGGTACCAGACAGGATCTCAAGTTCTGGTTGCCTTTTAGGATTGGAAAGAATTCAAAAGAAGGTAATGTCCCTCACTCCAAACATCATGCTCCATGGAACACAGCCACTTTGAAATCAATCTGTTGTGCCCAAATATTGGAACACATTCTAGGAATGCATGGCATGTGAATAGATACTTTATTTATTTGCAATGATATATATTTAAATATTATCAAGCACATAATCACTCAATATAATTTAATGGATTTTTTTGGCTCTATGTATCTTGTGGTTTAATGTACTTTAAATTGTATAAAAAAGCATAGTCTGAAGACTACCCTCACCTTTATTCATGAAATAAAGTTATTTCTTTTGTGTGTGATATCCCTGTTTGTACAAACATGCGATAAAGTTAAATGACTAAGTAGTGTGCAACTGTTTATTTTATTGTCTAAATATGTGCCTATGACAATTTTAAGTAGTTATCTGAGTTTTAAGATGGTGTGTTCATTGTTGTCTAGTATATAAGCCCAAATTCAAAGAAAAGTTAAGGCAAGTTAATTCCTTGTGTAACGCTGAATGCCCCAATTGCTTAAAAATGTCTAAGCTGCCCTTGTTCCATGTGACCCACACACTTGACCTAGCCATAAAACAAGTACACAGTGCAATGCGTATGGCTCACTTACCGCAGATGGCACAAACCAATGCAAAGTTGTCATCCAAAGTACTGTGAAATGCCAGTGCTGTGTGGTCATTGGTTACCAATTTCCCCTTTTTGTGAGCCTGAAGTACCAAAAGATAATATTGTGAATGGCTGACTTAATATTAGCTAAGTCAGGGAATCTGGTGCCTTGCTTGCAGAGGCTGCCTTGTGTATTCCAACTATTGGGCAATTTTTAGGGATATGCAGCCTGACTATTAACCTGAATAGTGACCTTTTTGAGTGACTCAGGTTTTTCTTATTGGTAAGCCAGAAATATTTTGATTGAATCCTGACTCTGCTGAAGTCAGTGGCAGTTTTGCCCTTGTCTCTGATGGGGACAGGATAACACCATTTGAGCTCTAACTATTTGAGATGTTCATTTCTTTTCTTCCTTCCTGTCCCTTCTCCCTTCCACTGGCCTTGAGGGGACCGCCTTTCTGACTTTCCTTGCCTTTGGCATTTTCTGGAGATGGGGAAAATATAGGGAAGAAGATGCTAGGATGGTGGCTGGAGGAAATTAGTTGCTTAAGATCTCCTAGCTCCTTTCTGTGCTAGATGGTTTTCCTTTCCTTCATAACTCCTTTTCAGGGATCCCAGATAACTCCTTTCCCTATCACCCATCTTCAGAACTCCTGAGTGTATTTGTTCTCTCATCTTCCATCCTTGGAAAGCCACATGCATCCTTGCATAAGAGTCAGGTAAAGCTCTTGCCTGGCTGTATCCATCAACAACACCTGTTTTCTAGCACTGACAGACACATTTCTCTGTAGCAATCTCCACCAAGTTGGGCAACCCATGCAGTCCTGAAACCACACAGGAGCTTGGGGACAAGGTATCAAATGAGTGCTGATATGAAAGAGCGCTACTAACTCCCATGGCTGTTATCAAGAAGAAATAGGGGGACCAGCAAAGTGCAGACTACATGTCACCTTGTTACCTCCCTGTCTTCAGCGAGAGGAAGACTTGCTTGTACTTAACTGGGTATGATTTCCCTGACACCATCAGTCTGTTAGCCATTTAAACAATCTCCTCTGAGCTGTGCCAGCTGTTATTTTGCCTTGCAGGTTAACAATATATGTATCACTGTCTCTGAGCCCCTTCAAAGTGCTCTCCAGTAATGTCCAGTCCCTTATCCACTGAACTCTCACAGTAACACCAAGTCTACTGAATCTAAGGGGTCAGTGTACATGCTAGCTTCTTTGATTCAGCTCAGGATCAGCTCCTTACATAATACCACGGCACTGAGATAGATACATTATGAAAACAATCATCTTTTTTTTTTTATCAAAGATTAAGATAATGGAAGGATTGCATATAAAACAAAATCACAACACAATTCCGAGAGATTAGATTTAACAGGCTAACCTTCTTTCTAAATAAATTGAACTCACCTGAAATGTTCTTTGCAGCATTTCAACAAAGTCTGACTGTGATTCTGTTTTCAAGCATCTAATCAAACTGCCCTATTGCTTCCTCCATTCAGGATAAAGAGGTGTCTTCCTTGCCTCCTACATATACCCTCCTACATATACCCTCGCCTCACCAAAGTTCATTGTCTTCAAACATAGCCAAGCTAAACCCTATGGCTTCTTTTTTCCTGTGTGTTCCTTTCTTGTTGACTCTAAAAATGGTTTTTCCATTGCATCGGCTTTAGAGTGACCAGATGTCCTACTTTTATAGGGGCAGTCCCGATATTCAGGGCTTTCTCTTATCTATCTATTACTCCTCATCCCCATCCCAATTTTTGCACTTTCAGGCTGGTCACCCAGTCAGCTTATAATGCTACATTTACATTTTGATAGAGAGATATACATCTTATCATCTGTCTGGATGAAAATCTGTTTTCCCTCTGTGGTTGTTGAAAGATTTTAAAACTTATTTTCAGTACATATAAAGTACACCTTAAATATCAGTGGTATATACATAAAATAATGATTGAGGATCAATATGACATAAGCTTTCATAAGAGACTTCACAGGACAGTCTTTGGTGAGCTAGAATATACACGCCAGACTCAGGAGATATCGGTAACGTCTATGCAAATAGGAAAATAATCATTCGCTACAAATTGTTTGTGAACAACCCACGGGCCCCAATGAATAAGAAATTATAATTGTGATCTGTGTCCAATTTGCAATGAGATTAAAACAAACGATCATCTACAAAGAAACAAATTGCCCATAACTAACAGTTCGATCAGCTGTAGCCAAAACCAAAATATCGTTGATGAGAATAAAGGTTTTGAATGCCCTGATAGTGGATATACTTTCATGTTACGCAAGTTAAAAAAGCTATGAGTCGTGAAGATGTTCTTTTAATCTGATATTCTAAAATGTACGATAATGAGATTCTACAATATAATGATATTTTATAATATAATCACTATATACTGTTTATTTTTCCTATTGCAATCATTTTCCAATTAACTAATATGTGGCTAGCACTCCATTATCTTTATTGGTACTTAAAATTATTTCTGGATAATCTTTTATTTTCTTTTTTTTAAAAAGAAGAGTGGATTTTCCCCCTACATTGTGTGTCTTAGTTTTTATGCTTTCCAGAGCATAATTATGTTTTCCAGTCTGCTTTGCCAGTAATTTACCTTCTTTGCGGTTTGAATGTATTATCTGGCTTATATGCTTCTGATTTTTTTAAAAAAAGTATTCGACATGTATTGTTTTCTGCAGTGAATGTGCAAGGTTTGTGCTTTTAATGCATGATCTTGTGTTCCTAGGACACTTGAAACTAGATCTTCTATGTGAAGTTGCATCTACATTATTGATAAAGATCATGCATAATTGCTGACCACCATGTGGTGTTAAACCCCCAAGAGCAAAACGAAAAAGAGCAGGAGGCAGCCACATAAAGACAATTGTTTTATCTACACAATAAACCTGTACTGTGGTCTGAAAGCAAAAGGTACAACTGTCTATTCAATCAGCCAAAACTACATACTGTTGCTGACTGCAGTTCAGCAACACATTGTTTCTTCCCTGCTTCACAAGCCACATTGAATGAAATCAGTATGTCTGATATACATAAATTCACCGAAGAATAAACTTATTTTTAGAAATGGGCCAAAACCACATCTTTGGAGCCAAACACTGCTAAACTTTGGGGGATGGTAGCTACAGATTTGGTTATGAACTTAGTGATTTGCCCCATGTAGATAAATGTATAAAAATGATTGTAGCCCTGGATCCTAATAGCCCTGAACCATGGGAAATTTGAGAACACAAGAAGTTCCAAATGTTGAGGCACAGGCCTTATTAATATGGAGATTTAAGAAGCCCTGAGGGGGCACATAAGGGGAATATAAACCTGCAATGTGAAATCAGGTTAAACAAATATGTAATTTATTGTAATTGTTCCTGATGTCTTCTCCATTTTTTGTTTTCTTTCCAGATATCTGCAGGATAATATTGCTTGACTTCAGAAAGAAAGTAGAGTACTTTAAGCAAAGCTGGGCAAACTTCACTCTCTCTATCTGTAGCTATCTCTGTACGATAGCACTCTAGAGCTTCCATATGTGAAACCTTCATAATAAACTCAGCCAGCCAGCCTTAACTAGCTTAAGGCTTAAGCATCTTAGGTCCCCAAAGCCTGGGTCACCTAATGAGTGTGCCCATTTGGAACAATGTTTATTTTGCAAAAGTGGTAGCTGAAGAAAAGTATCCTGCTAGCATGTTGTTTTATTGACTGTCCTACTATATATGGTTCATTTACTACTGCAGAGGCTAAGAACAATAAGCTTACAAGCAGTAATTCTATACCAATATGCATTCAATTACTGTATGGTTTTTGTATGTGAAGTACAAAGAAATTGAGTTTCTCTGCATTTTCAGAATATCAAATATGTGATTACTGCATATAATAAACTTGCAGTCACAGACTGTAATTCTTTGGTCCTGAACAATTGCACAATTACTAATTCAACTACAGTAATATAGGGCATAGACACTGATGATTTAAAAAAAGGACACTGCTGACTTAATTAGGCCTCAAAATTTACCTTTTCAAAATTAAAACTATTCTGCTTGGCATACTTTGATGTCTTTGGGGTATTTGAAGCAAACAATCCAAGAAGAATATTTTTTAAACAAATAGAACAGAAGGACAAAGAAAGACAGAGATAAGGCACAGAAAAATTGTTTGGGTATTCAGCTACCCAAACAATGTTTTGGCTCTGTGCTCATGCTTGAGTGAACACGTCAATGAATATGCATCATGGGCAAATACAAGCCAAGACTGCTTCTAGCTGCACTGTCCTCACTCTCTCACCTCCTCTACTTCCCATCAGATTGACTCTAGTTTAAGGCAGAAAGCGAACAGATCCTCAGGTTGTGAGGAAGATACTTTGCATCAAGATGAATTGCTGCTCTCCTTGAAGGAGACTCTATAATGATATTCCACTTTGCAGTCAAAGCTCTTAATGTAGTCAGTATGCTGGAACGGCACAATTCAACTTCCTTGAGGTAAATGTAAGAACTCTCAATGATTTCAGGGGAAGTTGGATTAGCCCAAGCAAAAATTTTCAAGCCTGGTCTCATTCCATCAAGCTGGGTTGAAAGTGAGGGCCACAGTGTTATGGCAGAACCTCCACGTGCATGCACAAAGAATGTATCCTGGTGTGTAGAAGGCAGTAATTAAGACCCATGGCAATGAAGGGGCAGAAGAACCTCATTTACTCTATCCAGAAGCTACTTTGCCCTATTACAGCTTTTCAAGCTTCCTTCCACCTCTCCCATCAACATGCACTGTACTCAATTCCATGGATGTTTGAAAGGGTTATGGTTGACTAGACCTTACAGCTCCCATTTCTGACAGAACTCTTCTGACTTTGCACCTCCAGGCAATGTCTTCTTAGGAAATAAACTGACCTGAGCCAAAGCTGAAGGTGCTACAGGTGAAGTATGAGCAGCACCAAGCAAATAGAGGTAGCATGCATTCTAAATTCACTCCTGTCTTCCTCTCAGCTCTGCCTCCTCCTCAGATCAGCCATTTATCCAGGAAGCGGTGAATGTGGGCTGCTATAATGCCTAGGCATTTTTGAAGACCTTTGGCAGTATCTGAATGTACAGGGAATGATTTTGGTACCCCATAAACATCAGATATGTCATGTCAAGGGGATGGCTATATGGAATGTACGTGTCATGGAACAAGAGAGCCATGAGCCAGTCTTGAACCTAGAAAAGATGGAATGAGGAATGCAAGCAGTACCATCCTGAATCTGAGGTAGTGTATGCATTTGTTCAGTCTCCTTGGGTCTAGGATAGGACAAAGACCCCTTTTTTTCTTTGGTATAGGAAAATATTGTGAGTAGAAGCCTATTCCCCTCAAGGTACCTCTTCTATGGTTCACACATGAAGAATGTTCATCACTTTTATATGGTTAGATCTTGTACAAAGTTCTCCTTCTGACGTATCATTTGAAAATGCATAATCTACTGAATGTCAATGTCCCGTTAAAATGTATGTATCAACACTATATTTGGAGAGATGAGCTACTGATGATTTTACTGAAATATATTGTAGTTCCTGGTAACATCCTCAGACCATTTTCTCAAAGACAAAGGCACACTGACATGCCAGCTAGGTGCTAAAAGACCATCATTACCTGTAGAATTGGAGATTCACCATCAAAGGAGTAATAAACAAAGTATATACAATTCACCTGAAGGACACCTTGCATATCATGTACACAATGAAACTATTGACCCCATGACCCACCGAAGACTTTTACAGTACAAAGGGTCAAAAGATAAGAAGGTTGGGGGGAGGCCTCTGACCACCTCTCTCCTCTCCACCTCCTATGATATCAACAAATACTTGATGAACACTGAACTAAGAGGAATAGTCCCAGGTTGGAAAAAGAAGCAGCCTACGTATTGCAACTTATGGTGAGACAACCTATTTTGCTGTCAGAGCTATTAGCCTTAGTTGAGTTTAGAAATTAGATTGCAATTTTATCCTTTTATTTCTTTTCTAACTCTGATTTTAATGTGTTATCACTTGTGAATCACTTAAAAATCTATCTTTCTGTAGTTAATAAACTTGTTTTACGGCTTTATATAAACCAGTGTGTTTGAGTGAAGTGTTTGGGACATTTCTACTCAGGTCAATGGGACTGGTGCATATTCATTACCTTTTGTTGGAATGATGAACTAATTTATGAGCTTGTATGGTCCAGTGTGCTACTGAATGGTACAAGACACACATTTCTGCGGGATAAGGCTGGGACTGAGGTATAGGCGGGTGTTGCCCTGAACCTATTGATGGATGGGTGGGCATAGCATTCATTCGTTCGGAGTGACTTTGCATGTTAGTGGCTGTGAGTGATCAAAGTCTGGAGAGTTCTGCTATTCACTAGCAAAGCAGTGTAAAAGGCACCCTGGGCTAGAGAATTAGGGTGACACAGCAGTTCAGTAGTCCAGGCTGTACCATTGGGTATGTCACAGTGAGGTCACTTTTTTTTATAATAGGCTTTTGAAGGAAGGATCCCTGAAGGGAAAGGAAGAGAATGGGGAGGCAAATGAGTAGGTATCCTATAACAGAGCATGTAGTTATCTGTGGAGCTTTTATCACCATCCCTTAGCCACAACCTGGTATATCCCCACTTCTGAACCCCCATCCTCCCAAATCCAGCTCCCAACTGGCGGCACCAATACATGTTGCTGACAGATCATTTAGAAATAAGTGTTTACTCTGTATCCCTTAATGACGGAATCTGACATCTCCATTCTGTGCCCATTTAAAGAGGTATGGTGTGACCACTATTTACCAAGGGCTGAAAAAAAGTTACTGTACTTTTCATCTTTGGAAGTTCTAGAGTCCAAATATTGATGATTTCCACACATTAAACCCATTCCCGTAATCCATTTCATAATGAACATTTCAAAGCCACTAATTAAACATTACATTTAAATCCTTTGAGTTTACAAATTTCATTGAGGACCATGAGTACAATATGTTTTTTGTTAAACCATGGTGGAATACAAGGCATGCGTGTGACTATAATTTAGTTACAGATATTTCTAAGGCATTGCAATCCACTGAAGTCAGTTAAGTCTTTCCCATTACTGTGCACTCAGGAGGCTAAGGGCTTCTGTCAAGCTTCCAGCACTTCAGAAAGCGGAGGGGGGAAGGACCACAGGTTGTTCTACAATCTATTCCCTCTGATTGATTGCCCTTCCTACGAAAGCAAGGAAATGCAAGGATAGCCACTCAGGTGGGGGTTTTCTTTTAAGACAGGGGTTCCCCCACATAACTGTATAAGGGTTGGGAAACCTGTAGTGTTGCGACCTGTGGATTTTTTCAGAAAGTTTTGAACATATGCTGCTTGGACTACAACTGTAGCTATGTAATGCAGAGCAAATAAATGTCTGCCTGCTTGGCCTGGCTACTAACACCACCAACTATTCTGATTTATAGGATTCGGACTGGCAAGGTGGCAGGGTCCCCTACCTAGAGGTATAGAGAGAGCTTCAGAAAGCATTTACAATAGGCACTCAATACTTTGCAGCATCGGAATCATAAAGAAAATTTTAATTCTCGCAACAGCCCTGTGAAGTAGGTATGTGTTATTCTTCCCATTTTACAGATAAGAAAACTGAGGCACGGATTGTATTTTTTATTTATTTGACTTGCCTAGGACAGTGCAGGTAGTGGCAAAGCTGGGTTTAGTACATTTGCACAAAGGCCAGATCCAAAACCCACTGATTGAAATAGCACTCTTTCCATTGACTTCAATGTCCCTTAGATTAGGTCCTGATCCATTGTATTTGCAGTTGCAATAAAGTATTTAGACAAGATCGTTGTCTTTATCCCTATGAATTTGATTTTACATTTTCAGTCTAATTCTGTAATTATGTTGATTTATAATTCTGCACTGAAAAACCTGATTGTGTAAATTGGTTGAGATGATGATATTTACATATTTTATAGATTTCATATTTTTTACAGAATTTTCGTCTCTGATTGGTAGGAGGGTGAGCTTTTCTCCCATCATAACATTTTGACTTTGAGAGTTGCAGAGAGAAGATCTGGTACCATATGTGTTTAAAAACACTTGAAGTATAAGCAATTAAAATGAGAGAAATTTCAAATGTTTTACTGAGCCTCTTTGCAAATACTTTCATTGCCTGAAGGTAATTTAAAAAAAAAATCCCCCAAAACAAACGCTGATGCATTTGAGTTTAATTTTTAAGGCAGTTTTTAAAGTATGATGATAGATTGGTTGCAAATGTGAGGTTTCTGTAAGTTTAATGGTGTGATTTGTGTCTTGTTTCATAAGAGTACTACATGTTTATGTTTATTGACAATTTGGATAATCTTATCATGCTTTCATTTTATTTCTGTTTGCTGCATATTTTCTGGGAAAAGAAAGTCCCTCAAGGGCTTTTGCTGCAGTATTTTCTTAACCTTCATCCTACTGGGATAGCATTTTTACCAGTTTAGAGGTGGGTTGTTTCCCCCTAATAGTGAGCTACTGTTCTTTTTAACTCTTAATTGCTGAGAATCTGTTCCCTGGGGAAAAGGAAATGCACAAAAATGAATGAGTTATAA
Organism: Sternotherus odoratus; assembly: GCA_032164245.1. Classification (NCBI taxonomy): domain Eukaryota; kingdom Metazoa; phylum Chordata; order Testudines; family Kinosternidae; genus Sternotherus; species Sternotherus odoratus. The sequence continues at coordinate 241,051,616 of JAVMKO010000001.1, forward strand.
CAGAATTGTTAAACACAAGGGTATTTCTGCTATGATTTAAAAGATTGATTATTTTTGTGATGATAATCATGGAAATTTTCCATCACTCATGCAAATAAGCTAATAGAAGCAATTCCTTGTGTGGATTTAATTGACTTTTGCTGTGCAATTCACTCTACAATGCAGCATCTGAATGAACTGCCCGTGACCCATAAAAGTCAGAAAAACTCCTTTAGCTGTATACCCCAGGAGTCACTTAGGACAAAATTTAGCCTATGATTCCCAGACACTGACTATGCCAATGCAAAGGAACCACTGAGAAGGCATCAGGTCTTGTAGGGAATAGCAGTGGCACAAGTGACGTTTGCACTAGCTTTGAGCCATTTGCACTGAAACTCCCAATGCAGGGGTTGATGTGCAGAAAATGAGTGGAGAAAGATGAAGTTGTGGTCATCATGTGAACTGATATATTCTGCCTACCTGGAGCTCTGGCAGCAGGGGGCACAGGTTAGAAGAATCCAGTCCCCCATAGCCTTTGAATAATGAAGGTGAAAAGCCTCCCTTTTCAGTCTTCGCACCAGCTATAGTACCAACCAGTCCAAGGTTGAACTGGCTAGATAGAAATTGTACTGAGACATAAGAGAAATGTACCGATGGGTTTATTAGGAATTCTAGACATGAGTGTGACATCACTAATGGCCAGTAAGCAAGCTTCACTTGTTCCCTGGTTCCAGAGCCATGTGATCAACAGTGTGAATGGTAAGTCATGTTCAGAATCACACAAACGTTCTAATATCATCACTATTTTAAGAATAACTTTGTTCTGCCTTCTTGGTTAGCTTTTCTCATGAGCCAATCCAGATATCTAGATCATTCATTTATGTTTTGTTCCCATGTCCAAAAGGGAAAGCAAAGCAGAGATATCAGGGTGAAATCAGGCCACACAGTCATTCAGTAGGAGTGCGTAGTAGAACAGGGTGGATTTTTTTGGGAGAATAGCTTATTTCTGAAAATGTAGGTTGACCCAAAACTGTTCACAAATTTGACACAAATTCAACAGTTTCAGCCTCCAAAAGTGGTTCAGGCTAGATTCATAAGGGGTCTTGGCACCATTCACAAAATGGCCAGGAGAGGAAGAAGTGGTGGTGCCTCTTACAATTTTTAGCTCACTGTACTCACTCCAAATGTAGTAAACATTGGTTTAATTCTCCACGCTGCCTAGTACTGAGCAGGAATTAGAACTTTGGTCTCCATCCTCTCCAGAGAGCATCCACCTACTGAGCTATGGGGTATTCTTGGGGAGGGGCTTTCTCAATTGTTCTCTAATCATTATGCTAAAATATGGTATAGCTAGCTGCATTAGGCCAGAAAAGCTATCTCTGATGGCTTATAGTGATTAGTCCTTTGAACAGAATATCATTATTCTTTCCTCTATTTTTTTAGTGCTGCTTAGTAAGAATCATTGGTAAACATTGTTTGTGACCTAGATTGACACTCCCAGCAGGAATTGCAGGGGTAGAATAACTATCACAGTGAGATGCATGATCTGGGGGACAACGTGCAGTTTTGTAGAACACTGATGAAAGATAATGATAATAATGTAGATGAAATATGGAGATCAGATTTTTAACTCCTGAGAATTCTTGTAAGGATTCTCCACCAGAAAGGTGTAACACACTAGTGGAGACAGGTGAATCACAGTTACACCTTTCTTGCAACGAGATCATATTCACTTTTATTTGAAATAGTACCACGGCCAGCAAGTATTTTCATCATCAGGCTGAAAGTGGTGTTTCTACATTGCAGGGATTCTGGCTGTAACTTTGTTGAGAAAAGAAACTGTCTGACTGCTTCTCCTGGTAATCATGCAGAGAGGCTCTGCAGGCAAACTTCTGGACTTCCTCCAGTCATTACCCATTTGGAAAGAGCTTCACACAAAGGTATTTTGTGCATGAATAGTCCAGAGGAATAGGTTTCTGGACCAACTGGTGTGTAGCTAATTTTAAAAAGTCAGTTTACCATAACAATTATTTTATGGGCTGTAGAGCAGATCTCATTAAAGTGGGAAGGGAATAATAAACTAAAGGAGAACAAAACACATTAATATGTCTAATGCTGCCGCCTTTTAACAGGAATGTTACAAATGGCAACAAATAAACCAATTTATCTTAGCTTTGTAGGGGATGGGGTTTCTATTTTAAAAGTAGTGATTCATGTTTTAACTGGAGTATTTTCAAATATAAAAGTCAGCTGTTTTTTTCCTGTGTTTCTTTTCAAGAGTCTACATAATGGCTATTACTTTACTAAGAGACCCCTACATTGTCATCCTAATAATTTATAAGGTTGTTTTGTTATTAGCATATGATCATCAGTTTTTCAGAAATGCTTGCATATGAATTACCTGAAGTCTTGGCTGAGCTGGAGCTGAGCTTTGCATTCTCATTATTATCCCTTCTTCGTTATTGTATATTTTTGTTTGTTGTTTTTTTTCTTTCCTGAGAGACTTTCTTAAGTCTCAGAACATCCCAGCTCGTCTAGTTCTGCACGCTTCTCAACAAGTATGTGTTTGTCTCCATACACTCACAAGCTAATTAAGCTAATTGGCTATGAAGAAAAGACTCAGGCAGTAACACTCCTTTATATCAGCAAGATCCCAAAATGGAACTGGCTTCCAAATACATAGAAACAACTTGGATCAAGTTTTGCAAATCCTGAGTTTGTTGCAATAACAACATAACTCACTATGTGAAGGACTGCAAACCACCTTCATTTGTTGTAATGTGTGGACAAGATCTGAGTCATTCAGCATTAATTTTGCCTCCATCTATATGGCTGGAATATGTGCGGGAAGATTAATGATTGTGTTTACATTATTGGAAAATTACCATGCATTTTTAAATGGATTTTCCTTCGTTTCCCCTTTTGATATTTATTTTTTTCAAATATTGCTTTCTTTATACTGCCTCTTCTATAAAAAAATCAAGGTGGATGAAGGCCTCTTCTTCATCTGGTTTTGACTATTGAAACATTACTGTTCTCATTCTTTCAGCAATAAATATTCAAAATCAGCAATAACAGTTAATGGGAGATTTACCATTGACTTCAACAGAACCAGATTCAGACCAAGGCTGGGCACTGTATAAAATCTCACCCATTATTATGCAATTCTGACATAATCATAGAATCATAGGCCTGGAAGGGTCCTCGAGAGGTCATCTAGTCCAGTCCCCTGCACTCATGGCAGGGCTGAATATTATCAGTATCAAAAGCTTTACTAAAGTCAAAATATACCACATCTATTGCTTCCCACCCCGCATCCACAAGTCTTGTTACCCTGTCAAAGAAAGCTATCAGGTTGGCTTGACATGATTTGTTCTTGACATAATGCCACAGTAGCACTTAGAAATCATAATTTTCCATCTAAAAAGGACAGTGCCTTTCTTCTCTCCTTTTAAGCAAATTTTCTGCAGTGATCAGGGACCGTGACTCTTTTCCAGAATAGCTGTTTAGTGAATGTTATTTGGAGAAATCAAGATTAAACATGTGAAACTTGGAACATGCTAGGTGATGTGTGGGGGCGGGAAATTGATTCAGGCTCAGTTTGTTCTTCAGTGAAGCTGGGTCTGTGATCATGGGCAAGCCACTTAGAATGCCTTACTCATGAGTTCAGACCTGGGCTCTGACCAAGGAAAGTTCTCCCCTGTATGTAGCACACATGGTAGAGAGAAGACCGATTAGTGGTCATTGAGATAGCTTGGACCTTCCCCATGTTAGGCTCTTATGATAAAGACAAAAACCTTAAAGCAGACATGGAATTTGTTTGACTGGCACAGCGAAGCACTTGTGTAACACTGTGTGTACACTATGAACTAGGGGTGTGTTTCCCAGCCTTCATAGACATATTTGTGCTAGCTCTCATCCGATGTAGTTTGAAAAAATAGCGGCATAGTTACAGGAGCAGGAGCGGCAGTGGCACAGCTGCCCCTAGTACAAATCTGCTTGAACCCCATGAAATGAGAAACAAAGAGATGAATTCTCTTAGAACCCCGGCTTGATAGTTGCTCAGATCTGATCATAAATGTCATGTAAACGACCAGATTGACAGAGGGAAAGATTTTTGTTTCTTTTGGTTTTGTTTTCTTGAAGACCCATTTTTTATGTGAAAGTTCAGGCACCAAACAATCTGGCCACTTCATTTGAAAAGCCAAATGCTGCGTTGAGGAGTTTTAACAATTGGGAGTGAAGGAGGCAGCGGGAGGGAGGGAGAAAAAAGAAAGAAGCAATCTGGATGTATCAATTGAACCGATTAACTACATCATAAATTGTGGTTCTAACACAGAAAAAAAAAAAAGAGAGAGAGAGAGAGAGCAACAGCTACGGCTGAACCTTATTCTTCTTCCCGGGCCCAGGTGAATGGAAAGATAAAAGGGAAAAATTACAGGAAATGGGATAAAAAAGAGGTGAACATGGAACAGTAACCATAAGAATCTTCTCATCTGGAGCAGGGATGGGTAAACTATGGCCCAAGGGCTACATCCAGCCCACGGGCCCGTCCTCCCCGGCCCCTGAGCTCCCAGCCAGGGAGGCTCCCTGCGACCCCTCCCCCACTGTCCCCCCTAACCTACAGCCTCAGCGCGCCGTGCGGGCAGTGCTCTGAACTTTAGCTCCTGCCAGGAGTCAGGGGGCAGCAAGTGGGTGGGGGCTGAATAGGGGGCAGGACCAGGCTGTTTGGGGAAGCACAGCTTTCTCTACCTGGCCCTCCGTAGAGTTTTGCAACCCTGATGTAGCCCTCAGGCCAAAAAGTTTGTCCATGCCTGATCTAGGGTCTTGTAAGAACATATAATGAAAATAATTGTTCCATAAGGCAAGAGGAGACAGCAGACCAGGTGAAGTGGGAACATCCTGAGGACAAGTTACCCCTTGAAGTGGTAAATTTGTTACTGATTAATAACTACTGGCATAAGTGAGCCATTTCACTGATATGTTGGGGGAAATTAGTAAAAAAAAAAAAAAAAAGGCCATACAAGTGAACACTTTGGGAGTAAATACTTAGTTATTGTTTATTGAGGGAACATGGATCCTAGAGAGTGGTGATAGGCAACAGTGCCTTGTCCTCAAGAGCCCTCACATGTGGGGTCCTGCAAAGGTCAGTTTAATTTTGTCTCTTTTTCACCATATATGTGAGACCCTTAGGAAAGCTCATATGAGACTATGAGCTCCACTGCCAACATATTCTGAGGAAACCCAGATATCTATATCCTTGTCAATTAACATCACATTGCAAGGGCCTGGATGAAAACCAACTGGCTAAAGTACAACCTAGAAAAAATGGAGATGATGGTGGTAGGAAAAAAAGACATCAATAAGCCGTTTGGGACACTGGCTGCAGACTCTACAGAAAGAAACAAGTTAAGTGGCTGAGCCCTGAGAGGACAAGAGCAGAATCCATTTCAAATAGTTTCACTTTTCTGTATGTTTACCTTCTGAATGAGCGACAGCATGATCCAATATATACGGGCACTGAACTGGGATTCAGAAGACCTGGTTCTGCCACTGATATGCTGTATGACATTTCTGCATCCTTTTCTCCTTGCCTTATATATTTAGAGTGCAGACTCTTCAGAGCAATCTGTAAGAAAACTCTAGGCCCCTGATCTTGGTCAGTCATTACTATAATACCATTAATAAATGTGATTGATTGAGTGATAGAGGAATAATAGGGACAGTAGCAGGAAGAATGATTTAGTGGCGGAGCTCATGCCTAAGCCACAAGAATTTTGAGGCCCCTCCCCAGCTTTTCTATGTGACCTTAGATAAATAATTTAGGGCCAGATTCTGATACTCTATTAGCAAAGTATGGTACTAATCAATGTGAGTAAAGGTATAAGACTCTTACCTCTATGCCACAGTTTCCTCATTTGTAAAATGGTGGTGCTAATTACTTCTAAGGAGTGTCATGGGACTGAGTTAATATTGTAAAGCACTTTAAGCTCCTCAGGTGAAAAATAATGTAGAAATCAGAAATGTTATTGTCCTTTCAGGAAATGGATTAGAGTTGAAATGAAGAACCAGTGAAGAAAAGGGTTCCACCAAATGAAAATTAAATGGAAAGATACAGTGACTTCCAATGATACCAAATCCCAGAAATAACAGTATAGTAGCTATGTTCATACTGACTTGTATAATTGAGGTAACATTTCTGGAAAAGAAAATTAATCTGAACTGAAGCTAGACTAATCATATGTATAGCTTAACAAAGGCTATTAAAAAGAAACAGTAGAAGAAGAACAAACAGAAACTCCTGATCACCAATAAAAAAAATCGATTAATAATACCATTTAATTATTTTGCAAATGTATCTCAGTCCACTTCTGGCACAATCTTGTAGAGTGAGGATTTATTGTGTTATAAATGAGAAAAATATGGGCTTAGGTACACAGATAAAGTCAGATAATTAAATTCACCTAATTAAAAATACTCAGATATAAGCCTATTTTGTTGTAATGCAGGGCACAAGAAGCACAATTATCATTTCAAAAATCACATATTTCTTTCCCTGAGCATTATTCCTAAAGACAAATTACACTGAATAAATGTTAGCACATGTTCTGTGTCAAAAATGTCTAAATATTGGTATACATTCTTTTTTATAGAACATATGGTAAAGATTGTGCAGGTTACAAATATTACTGTAACATGCTACTGCTTTCTTCTATAGTATTTGTTTATTTTAATTGAAAGGAACAAATGAAGCTTGACTTCCTTCCTCAACAGTGATCATGTTTGTTGACCTCTTCTAGCAGCAGAAATACTGCTGTGTGGTGCTGTCACTTCCTTCACAGTAGTAACCTGGCATTGCAGCTATCGTCCCAGCAGCAGGGATTCCTTAAATTGATGGAAGATCATAGGATAATGCTTGTGTCTGGCATATTTGGAGAGAGAAACAAAAATATACTGCTGCGATTCTGGATTTTGACTGACTGGGGGAACAGAATGTAACATAACAGGTCTTCAGTCATCATTTGTTACAGCCCAAATATCTAAACCCTGCCCTTGGTTCATATTCTCTCTCTCTCTCTCTCTCTCTCTCTCTCTCTCTCTCTCTCTCTCTCTCTCTCTCTCTCTCTCTCTCTCTCTCTCTCTCTCTCTTTTTAATGAAAAGCCTTTTTTTCCCCTTAGCACTTTTAAATGTTACAAGCAAATTGAATGTATTTAGTTTTTCACTCTCCTTGTCTTCTGATATGTCAATGTAGAAAATTATAACTACTGCATAAAAAAGTGGCATTTCTGGTGTTTAAGTTTCTAGCTTGTAACCATTCCCCTTGTGGTCAGAGGTCACTCTGCAGCTCTCTGCCTCTCCCCCTCTTCAGGACCTCCGAAAGATCTGCAAACAGACTTCTCTCTGGATTAAATTAAAACCACTGCTGTGTTGGGCTGTTTTAATAACAGAAATAGTTCAAAGCAATCCTCAGGGTCTCAGAATAAAGTCTATCACCACAACACAGAAGTTTCTTCTTAACTCTGGCATCTTCTGTCACAACCATAGTTCTCTATCTGTCCCAGTCTATTCTCATAGCTAGTCCCCCCAGCTCTTCTTAGCTTGAGCTCATCCTTTGGCTCTGGTCTCCAGGCCCAAACTCACTCAGGGTTTCCCACAGGAGCATCCTTCTCACTGGGCTGTGGCCTCCCAGTTCCCTTGATATCAGAATCTTTCCTACAAGAGCCTCTCTTGCTCTCTCTATCTCCCTGCTGTTCTTTATAGGAATATCATCTGATCTCTCTTGGGTGTGGCTCAATCAGTAACCAGGGTTGACTAGACCCAGACCCACAAGCTTTTAAGGATCAAGCCACCCTGTTATACAATGTAATCAATTTAGCTTTGATTACAGGGAAAACACAAATTGAGAATCTAAATATAAATGTAGCAGTTGGTCATGCTACTTAAAGCATATCTACATTCTGCTTCTTGTTACTAAATATATCAGGCATCAGCAATCTTGGCACACGGAACCGCAGGTAAGCACCCTTAGCCTCGCCAGTTTGTTTACCTGCCGTTTCGCCAACTGCGGCTCCCACTGGCCAAGGTTCTCTGTCCCGGTCCAATGGGGGCTGCGGGAAGTGATCGATCTACTGTAGATGTGATAAATCGATCCCAGAGCGCTTTCCCTGTTGACTCCGGAATGCCACCTCCGCAAGTCGACTCACCGCCTTGTGTATGGCCAGCTAAGTTGCCCTAAGATACGCATAGCTGAAGTTGCGTATCTTAGGTCGACCCCCCCACCACAGCGTAGCCCAGGCCTGAGTGTCATAGCTATATTGACCCAAGTTTTAAGTGTAGGTCAGGCCTTAGACTCTGGGCAAAATATATCTATGTGTGTGTATCACATGATTTACACTTACTATGAGTCTCCTGAGAGTTCAACTGTAAACTAGAAGGTTCACACCTGAAGAGTGGCATTCTGGTAGATAATGTGTTTAAACACAGGGGAGTCTGAAGAGTCAGCACTGCATCCAGAGGGACTAAGCAGCTGGACAGAAGTTCTTGGGAAGGATACTAGACAAAGCATCTGCATCTTGAGAATGTGTGTAAGTGTAATGCTGACAGACCCTACTCATCGGCAGGCGGGAACAAACCAGGGATCTCTGGAGCTCTACCACATGAGCTAAAAGCCAACTGACTCTTAGCTAAGGCTGTAGAGCAGACTCATTTAACTCTCTAAGTGGTCTTGGTGCCACTGGATGGGTCATAACTCCACACCCAGGAGGTGTGTGGGTTACATAAAGACCCCAAGACAAGGGCAGTGGTTGGATCCCATTCTGGTGCAGGAGGCTTAAACCACCCAATGATCCAAGGCTTGTATTCCCCTGACTGCAGTCTGAGATGGCACTTGACTGGAGCTGTGACACTATTGATGGTGATCCCCAAGTGTAGACTAGGCCTGAGATAGTAAGAAAGTGAGAGTGAAGTCTGTAAAAGACATCCACAGCGATTGAAAATCATTCCCACACTGAAACTAGCCATGTCCCTCTCTGAGGTAAAAGAGTCCCAAGGAAGATATTGGATCCCCCACCTTCCCAGTGGAGCGGAAAGAACTCTCAGTCTGTTTATTGACCCCTGCGGATGTTCACTCCTAGCCATGGAGTTTTCCAATTTTTTTACCCTCTGTGAGTTTCTCAAGGGGAAGTCTGGAAGAGAGGGTTTTCGGATCCTCCACAACAAAGTGGTTGGTAGGGGAGCCCAGGCCCTGACTGTCCACCAGGCTCTGACCCAGGGGGCTGTAAATAGCAAGTGTCTGGCACCCGGGAGTGCCTTAAGGTTGCCTCCCTTGGCCACCTCCTACCACTCTCTACCTCACCAGAATCTTATAAAATGAAACAGTAGCAAAGAAAAAAATAAAATAACCAAAGTTTCAGCCACTCTGGGCTCAGCATGCAGGCTCTGTCTCCAAGGGAAAGCTTTCTATAGAATTCTTTAGGAGACTTCCAGGGATGTCTCTCCCTGCCCTGTCAGGCCCATTCTGAGCTTTCTCCTTTACTTTTAAGCTCCACCTTCAGCTGGAGCAGGTTTTGCAGGAGGGGGTGGGTGAGGCCACCTCGGCCCAGAGTTGCTCCTTAACCACTTCATTTCCAGTGTGAGGTTTATACCCCCATCAGAGTCACAAATGAGGACCAAAGGCACAAAGATGTGCCAGTAGACTTGCTATTACTAGGCTCTGTATAATGCTGGCATGATAAAGCCCAATTCAATTCTTGTTTACGCTGCTGTTCATGTACTGAAGGTCTGTTCTCTTCAGTGTAGTTATGCCATATTTACATGAGTGAAAATTAAATCAGAACTTAACCCTTAGAAAAAATGATTTATTTTAAATTATTTTTGCTAATTTATTTTAACGGGGCATATCCATTTGCAGCCTGACTTGCCTAAGCCATAAAATATCTGGAGAAGAGCATTTACCATGTTTTTTGCTTTCCTGTCACACTTTGGAATGTAATTTAAAAAGTGCAAACCGAATCCAGGAGTTATATTTAGTTTCTAAATTGGCATTTAGTTGGACCACGGTATTCACAATTGCCTTTCAATTTCCTGTTAGCCTGACTCCTGGTGTAGCTGTCCAGTGACTTTCAGATGTAACCTTTGCTACCATCATGTTACAGTGCTGTAGAAAAGATCCTTAGCTAATAAGACAATGTTCTCTACAGAACAAGCAGTGCTTTTAATTGGGATATGTGTGTGTGTATGGTAATAATTTTTGCAAGAGGAAAGGTTGCATTGGATTTTCTTTCTTTCATGCCAAAAGCAAGACCGTAATCACTAGAGTGCTTGTTACATGACATTTCAGTGTGATAGTCTTGTGGTAGATGAACATATACTAATGTATGTTTGTGCAACTAATAATTCACTTCATTGTGAGTTCAATGATGAGTCCAGAAAAAAACATGGTTAATAAGTAATACATGAGTCTCTCTTTTTGCACCATTACTTTAATTATATTACTCTTGAGATCATAATACAATAAGGGCATGGTTAGACTGGCGCTTTATAGCACTAAAAGCCTCCAGTAGCGCTATAACTCTCTAACCTTACACACTTGCAAGTCACATTTTGTGCAATAAGTCTCCGCTTAAAGCGCAACTGTAAAACCTCCTCTCTGAGAGTGATAAGGCTTTTTGCGCTAGCGCTATAGCGCAAGGGTGAGAATGTGAACACCCATTGCGCGTTAATGAGCCTCCAGCCTCCTCCAGCCTGGCCCAGAATTCCCATTAGAGCCTCTCTGGCCATCATTTAAAACTCTTCTGTCACGTCCTCAGGTGACCACACGTCAGACCCTCCCCTTAAATTCTCAGGGAAATTTGAAAATCCTTTTCCTGTTTACTGCAGCCAGGTGTGGAGTGCTCCTCAGGTAACCATTTTGCTTCGGCCATGACTCCACGTCCCATGCCTCCTCGCAATAAGCGATCTCGAGTGTGGTCTGATCATGAGGTCACAGACCTCATCAGCTGTTGGGGGGAAACGGCTGTACAGTCTCAGTTGCGGTCTAGCCGCAGAAATTATGATACCTATTTCCTGATATCAGGGGCCATGAGGGACAGAGGGTATGAACGAGACACTCTGCAGTACCGGGCAGAAGTAAAGGAGCTTAGGATTGCATATCGCAAAGCTCGCGATGCAAACAGCCGCTCTGGGGCAGCCCCAGTGTTTTGCAAGTTCTACCAGTCTCTGGATGCGATCCTTGGTGGTGATGCAATGTGTGCTCCAGCGAACACCCAGGACACTTCTTCCCAGCCCCCTACTGAAGGTGAGGGGGGAGTGGATGCTGGAGACTATCAGCACAGTGATTCGCAGCAGGACCCAGACGAGGAGGAGGGGAATGAGGCAGACACATCAGCAGGAGCGAGCCAGGGCAATGAGGAATCACTGGATACATGCAGCCAGGAACTGTTCTCAAGCCCAGAATGCACCCAGAGCGAGCCACAGCGTCTGGCGGCTTCAGGTGCTGTGGTTCCAACACTGGTTTGCACAGGTACAGCAAACTTTTCTAGGGGGGAGGGCAGACAGATCTGCAGACGGTGGAGAAGAATGCTTCCATGGTTGGCTACATATGGAATAGTGCATTGATGTACTCTATCACCTCGCGGTAATCCTCATCAGTGATTTCTGCAAAGGTCTCAATAAGAGCTCTTGCAATATGCCTCCGGAGGTTTCGCGGTAGCCCCAGCATGTTCGCTGTCCCGGCCACGGTCACCAGTCCACGCCACTCTTCTAAGGGGGGGGGGGGAGCATTGCCGCACAGATGCAAGCCGCATATGAGCCTGGGCGGAAGCCACATCTCCTTAGAATCCCCGCCCTCTCTTGCTCCGTCACATGCAACAGAGAGATATCTTCTAGAACGGAAACCTACACAGAATGTTGGGATAATGCTTATCAGAACGCAGTTCCCAGTAACGCCCTCCACTCCCCCAAAACAATGGTATAGAAAGGCAGGGAAACAGTGTTTGTCCCAGAGACTCACCATGCCCGGGAATCCTTGGTTACCTCTGTGGGTGAAATGGCTTATTTGGACAGGGGAACTGCACAAAAGATTCAAGGAATGTGTGGTACTCCCCAAGAGTGTCTGTTGCAAACAATGGGATCTTGTCTTTTAACTCTGAAATTGTAACTTTTCCCACTTCTGTCCTTGACATCCTCACCAGCTGCATGTGTGGCTCAAAAAGTGAGTAGACTGCGAAGCAAACTGAGGAAGAGCAAAGAGGAGGTTCTGAGGCAAGTTCTGGAACAGGCTTCAATTGACAACCGCACTGACAGCCAACGTAGGGAGGAGCAGATGAGCCGTTTGGAACAGCGGAGGGAACAACAAAGGAAGGAGAGAGAGATGGCTCATGAAGACCGTGCTGATTACCGCACTGACAAGCTGCTTAGAATGCTAGAGCTGCAAATACAGACTCTGCAGCGGATTGCTGCTGTTCAGGAGCAGCAGGCCCCTGAACTCCACCCCCCTTATCACTTGCCCCCTAGCCATTCCCCTCCTGGCCGTCTGTCCCCTCCAGGCTAGTCTCAACAGCTGGCTGCTTATTACCACCCACAGCTGCCTCCAACCGCCATCCCTTCACTGACCACCCCACAGATGCAGCACCCTTATCCACTGCACCCAACCCCTACTAACAGGCATGACCGCACTCCACAGAATGGGTTGGGGGAGTACACCAATTCGGAGGGCTTTGGAGATTATGAGTCCAGGACATACACCAATATGTAACTGTCCCCTTTCCAACCCCAATTTCACACCCCTTCCTCCCGTGAACATATTTCACACCCTTCATCCCTCAAACCAATTTCACACCCCTTGCTCTCACAAACAATTTCAGACCCTTCCTCCCTGAAACCGATTTCACACCCCTTCTTCCCCCACCACAAACTTTAATGTTTTTCAACTTTTATTTCAGATTATGAGAAAGCTGTTCAATAAATGAATTGTATTTAATAAATGGGTTTCTGTATTCGGCACACATGTGTGTAATAGGTACATAAAAGCAACTGCCTTATCCGATTAACAGACTGCTACCCCGCAACCTCCCTCCCTCCCTCCCTCTGCAATTCCCATTAGAACTCGCTTTCAGCCAGAAAATGCTCCCTCAAGGCTTCCCTGATCCTTGTACCCTCACGCTGGGCCCCTCTAATAGCCCTGCTCTCTGGCTGAGCATACGTGGCCTCCAGTTGTTGAACCTCCGAGGTCCATGCCATAGTGAAGGCTTCGCTCTTCCGCTCACAGAGATTATGTATGGCACAGCACGTGGAAATAATCGCGGATATACTTCCCTCTGCCAAGTCTATCTTGCCATAAAGGCATCTCCAGCGGGCTTTAAGACGCCCAAAGGCTCTTTCCACAGTCATTCGACAGTGGCTCAGCCTGTAGTTGAATCTTTCCTGGCTGCTGTCCAGGCTTCCCGTGTAGGGTTTCATGAGCCAGGGCATTAGAGGGCAAGCGGGGTCGCCAAGAATAACAATGGGCATTTCCACTTCCCCCACGGGGATCCTGTGGTCTGGGAAATAGTGCCTTCTTGCAGCTTCCTGAACAGGCCGCTGTTGCGGAAGATGCGTGCGTCATGCACCTTTCCCGACCAGCCTGCATTAATGTCAGTGAACCGCCCACAGTGATCCACAAGCGCCTGAAGAACCATGGAGAAGTACCCCTTTCGGTTAATGTACTGGTCAGCTAGGTGTTCGGGGGCCAGAATAGGTATATGGGTCCCATCGATTGCCCCTCCACAGTTAGGGAACCCCATCTGCTCAAAGCCAGCCACGATGTCACGCACGTCACCAAGAGTCACGATTTTTCGTAGCAGAAGGCGATTAATGGCCTTGCACACTTCCATCAGCACGACTCTAATGGTCGACTTCCCCACCCCAAAGTGGTTGGCCACCAATCGGTAGTTCTCAGGGGTGGCCAGCTTCCAGAGTGCTATAGCCACCCGCTTCTCCACTGGGATGGCAGCTCTCAATCTGGTGTCCTGACGCTGCAGGACGGGGGCGAGTTCAGCACACAGTCCCATGAAAGTGGCTTTTCTCATGCGAAAGTTTTGCGGCCTCTGCTCATCGTCCCACACTTGCAAGATGATGCAATCCCACCAGACAGTGCTCGTTTCCCGTGCCCAGAAGCATCGTTCTGCGGTCGTGAGCATGTCCGTTAAAGCAATGAGCAGCTTAGTGTCCAATTTGTTCCTCGGCTCTATCTCGAGTTCCTCTCCAGACTCATCACTACTGTCACGTTCCCTTTCAAGAAAAAACTCTGCCATGCAGAGAGTTGTGCTGGCAACACTCGCCAGCATGCTCCGCAGCAGTTCGCGATCCATTACAGCACAGGGAAAACGGGCAACGGAGCGTTGAGAAATGCTGAAACCGTTGAGAAAGGGCGCCAGAGGTGGCCGGAAACTAAAAGGATTGCTGGGATATAAAAGAAAGCATCACGGAGTTGTAACCAGATGCAGAATGGCCGCAAAAAACGCCCCCTTCCCCACAAGGCACTGTGCCAGATTGAGAAGAGGTGCTCTGTGGGATACCTGCCCTATTGCGGTACTCTCACTGATGCCAGAAGCACTGCAAATGTGTCTATTCTTTAGCGCTGCAGGGTCTTGATGTGCACACGCTGTACCACAATACCAATTGCGCTAAATTGGGAAGCGCTATACACAGACATGCTATAATCTCTAGTGTAACCTTACCCTAACTGGGGGGGGAGTTCAACAACCAATTTTCACATTTGAGTCTAAAAGAGAAGGCTTGTTAAGAGCATACCCTACCGTTTAAATTGACAACAGATTGCTTTTTCCAAGGCTACACTGTTTCTAAATCCAAATTGCCAAAGATCAAATCTTGCCTATGGATTGTGTAAACTGCTGCTTTGTTAAATGAGAGTGAGTGTGGAATGGAGCATTTCCATTCTAATGAATTCACTTCCACAACATAAAACAAATGCTGCAATGCAATCCCTTTTGGGCAAACGGCACAGGAAAGCAAGTGCAAGCTTTTTCTTGCTACAGTGCTATGTTTTATTGCTGAAGTGAAACACTTCAGGGAGGTATAAAATGTATATGCCACTCTTTTTTTTTTTCTAATTTTAGTGTGAAAAATACCCTCAGAACTGTGTTTATACAATATGTAAAATATGGCAGATCTATGTCAGGGTTAAAAAACCTATGAGGAGACATCAAATTTTATGTATCTTATTCCAAATTAAATCTCTGTGTCAAGAGGGTTTTCTCATCCTAGCTTTTATAGAGGAGAATAGTTGGGTTGCGGAATGTGTTAGGTGTCTTGGGTTTCGTTGCCATTTTTATTCCGTGTCTTTTAAAACTGAAGGGAGCATTTAAAACTGCTCAATATATCAAAATGCCTTAAAATGTTACTTGCTAGTGTTTGTTTTTATAGGTTTGTGCTATTTTGCTTTTTCTTAGAGTTCTGATCTGGGATCATTTTAAAAGTCTGCATTGACAAAATTTTTATAGCCCTGCTTCTGTGAGTTTTCTTAAAGCACTTAGTTTTTTCTCATAGGGATTGCAGACGTCCCATTTATGATCCAATTTTGCAAACATATTATGTTTCACTGAGACTTTTTTGTGTTGGCAGGTAATTTACAACATTCAGCACCTGCACAAATATTTTTTTGGTAAAATGTTGTGTTGACTGTTACCCCAACCTGAAATTGTTATTTCAGTGCAGTTTGACCCAAGAATAAAGGGCGAAAGATTGCATCTTAATATAGCACCTTCTTAATGTCTGAATTCAGGAAAGCACAAAAGCATATGCTTAAAGTGAATCATGTACTTAAGTTCCATTGATGTCAATGGATACTAATCTTATGCTTAAACATATGCATGAATATTATAAGAATACTCTTTGAGGAATAAAAGTCTGACTATCAAAATAATACATTTCATACACCAAAGGACAATATATTTACAAAATGATTACCAACCCCCTTTGAAAATAATTGAAAGAGAATGAAGCTGTAAAAAGAATATATGGGAAAGGCCTGATTCAAATTCCATAACAGTCAGTGGAAAAGCTCCTATTGATTTCAACAGGCTTTGGATCAGTCCTCTAGGCTTCCAAAGTCCTAACATAGGCAAAATTCCTGTGGGAGTCTATGGGACTTATGGCTGAGGAACGACAGCAAGATCAGGATCTGCACTTGCGCTTCAGAAAATAAAAAACTGAAATGGCCTGTTATAGTAATAGAATCTATTCTCTGTTTAATGCATAAATATATAATCATTCACCAGACAATCAGTATAAAATTGGAATTAAATATTTGTTATCCAAATTGACGTCAAATTCATTGGGGAAAAAACAACAATTCTGCTCCGTGTGTCTCTTTATGGTGCATCATGTAGATCACATGAACTTGGAATATGTGACATTAACTCAGTGTGAAGCAGCATAATCTAATACGGCAGCATCACATGGGTGCATTAGAAGCACAAATAAAACATATTTTTAGTATATTTGCCACTATCAATCCACTGCAAGACAGAAGACTCCCTGCATCTTAAATCTTCCACACTATCTGGTTATTCCTATGTTCCTGCTGCTCTCAATTTTTTTCCAAGTTCTCTCTCTTCATGGTGCTGTTTTTTTCCCCTCTGTCGGGATTTTCAGTCCTTGGCGTACATTCGAAAATTATCTTAATCAATCTGTCATCTTTTCTGGTAGTGCCACTTCCTGCACACTGCCATTTGTTGCTCTGGATCTTCTCACTCATGCCTTACTTCACGTTCCAGCCCAATCTATTAATTCTGTTCCTTATCTGGTAACATAATTCTTATTTGTTATTGCAACTGCTCTCGTTATTTTATTCTGTATTTAGCAACTTATGTTTTGATTGTTTTTCAAGTTGAGAGGATAATATATCTCAGCTGTAGATCACAAGAAAGACAACAATAGTACAGTGGTTGTAAACTTGCTTCCTGAAGGGTGAAATTCACCCTGGTGCTGATAGCCAGCACTGGCCCTATGCGGTACTTACATCCCACTTAAACTTTCAAATAGGGAGGAAATAGGATTTAAAAGGAGCCTCAGCCTTGTGCTGATTCTCTGCACAGTGATTTGCACCCGAGGGGAAAGACTAAGGGTAAAATTTTCAAAAGTGACTGTGACACTCTGTATCTCAAGGGAACACCCTGTACCCCCACATTCATCCTTATAATATGATTTTGTGGTGTCCAGTGAAAAGTTTGTCATTTCGGGTGTCTTTGAAAGACTCTTGAGCATTGTTGTTATAGTAATGTTATAGGTCTTAATTTCAAATATATAGTTATGAGGCTGAAAATGTGTCTTCATGGCTTAAAACAAGCCCAGGAAAAACTCTCCAGGAACTGAAGGGCAGTCCACTCCTCTTCAGACCTCTGGGACAAACCCAGTTGAGCCTCCCACAAGCAGAGGGAGGCTCAGCTGGATTACACAGCAACAAAGGATCTGTTGGACTCTCTAGTGAGTCACCCCCCCTTCCCTTGGTTAATCAAGGACTACAATGAGGTAATGCTCCCCTAACTTTGAAGGGAGGGGGCAAAGCCTACAGGGAAGAAGAACATGATAAAAGGAAGAGATGTTTGCCATTCTCTTCCTCTCTCTTCCACCTCCATCTACAGACACCACCACCAAGCGACTGAAGCACTGATCAAAGGGGAGAGCCTGGCTTAAGGGCAACTAGTCCACTAGTGGTGAGAAATAACTAAGTTTGTAAGGGCACCAAAAGTGCTGAGATTGGCTTAGAATGCATTTTGCTTTTATTTCATTTGACCAAATCTGACTTGTTGCGCTTTGACTTATAATCACTTAAAATCCATCTTTTGTAGCTAATAAATTTGTTTGTTTATTCTACCTGAAGTAGTGTGGTTGGTTTGCAGTGTGTCAGAGACTCCCCTTGGGATAACAAGCCTGGTACATATAAATTTCTTTGTTAAATTGACAAACTCATATAAGCTTGCAGTGTCCAGCGGGCATAACTTGACAACTTGGGCAAAATGGAGGTTCCTAGGGCTGTGTCTGGGACCAGAGATTGTATCATTCAGTTGCACAATCCAAGCAGCAGCTGGCCAAGAGCAGCTTACATGCTAGAGGCTGTGCATGAACAGCCTGGGAGTGGGGCTTCTTACAGCAAAGCAGGGTAAGGCTGGCTCCCAGAGTCAAGGATTGGAGTGATCTAGCAGATCACGGGTACAGATAACAGCAGAAGTGACTTAGGTACTTAGGGTTCTAAGTCTCATTTAAAGTCAGAGGGATGTAAGTTCCTAAGGGCCACATTTTTAAAGGTATTTACAAGCCTACAGATAGGAACCTAGCGGTATTTTTAAATTAATCTAAATCTAATTGGTGCCTAAATCCCAATTGAATGCAATGGAAGTTAGTTGCCTAGTCAACATCAAACAGGCATAGTCTTCTTAGGATCATTGCACCAACCAGGGTGACCATGATCAATAGCATTGTCCCAGCATCATGTAATGTATGGAACTATGAATCTTCAGAGCAACCCTGCAGATGGGGACAGGGTAGAGCGAGGACGTGCATTCTTTTGCACATCAGTGGAGAGTTGAAAGCATGTGTGCTGGGGTGTTCTCATCCATTCCGAAGTCATGGCCCAAGAACACACGATGCTGCTTTTGAATATAATGAGAGGTTGAATGAAGGCCAGATCTTTGCAATATTATGACCTTTTCAGAAAGTGAAATGATTTTATGCCATGGATTTGACACTAGCAGCACATATGGCATGCTTCTAGTGAGAATTTAACTACCCACTTATGTGGCGTATATTGACATCAAAGAGGCTTTTTGATTTGGTTGACGGATAAGCAGTTTGGCTTGGTCTTAAAGAAGCTTGTGTTTCAGATGTTCTGCTAAATCTGGTGCTTAATATTCACACCAATACTGGTGCAAGAATGTGCATTGGTACCCAGCCTTCGCTGTGTTTCTACACAGCCTCAGGTGACTGGATATTAGTGTTTGCTATTCCATGGTGCAATTGAGGTTTGTCATGAAGCATTTACCAACAAAAGCTACATTAACAATGCTGCCTTTCTATGTGCCTAAATGCTTTTGAAAATCCAGCAAAGATCCAATCTGCAACTTTAGATACCCACTTGCCTTTAAGGATCTGGCCCTAAGTGCCTAGGTCACTCTTGAAAATAGAACTTAGGGGGTCACTGAAAATTGTACTCTAAACCCCTTATAATGTCCTTTACCTTGGATTTTCTTTAACCTGTATTGAGTCCTCACTGTAAGGGCCTGATCCTGCAAATACTTGATTCACAAGAGTAGTTCATATTTTATAAGTAATCCTTTTTACTTCAGCCAAACTGCATATGCAAGTAAATCGTTAAAAGGAAAGGGTCCCTACTCTGTAATTCAGTGGTATTGACTACATTTCAGAAAATTATAAATCAAATACCAGTTTTAAACTTGCTATTCTGTTCATGCTCTCTGGAGCACCTGGACTTGGCCACTGTCGGAATAAGGATACTGAGCTAGATGGACAATTGGTCTGTCCCAGTATGGCCATTTTTATGTTCTTATGTACTTTGGATAAGGAAATTTAGTTAAATGCCAAATAGCTTAGTTAACTGCAACAGATGGGCAAACAAGATATAAGCCAAATATTGTAGCTAACATAATGATACTTGGCTATTTTCACCTTTTGTTCACATTGTTTTTGTTTGGGTTTTTTTTTTTTTTTTGTCTGTTTGTTTTTAAGATTGGACTGGAAAATGGAAATCTCTCACGTGAAAAACACCTTGTTTTTTTAAAAAAATTCTCTCCCCAGTCAGGATGAAAAGTGAAAAAAAGGTATATTTTTTGTAGGAATGGATTTCCAGATAAATTACATTTCAGGAGAACCAAAGTGGAATATTTCAGCTGCTTACCTGGAACGCTCTTTTCAATTTAAATTTTCCCTTGTGCACAGAAGGTAAAATTGATAAGACTCTTCTAGGTAAGCAGTCAGGGAGAAGTCATATTGAGTCCTCCTGCCCTCCAAGGGTGCTCGGCCCCTGTAAGTAACATGAAGTGAGAAGAGGGTGAGGAGAGCCTGGGGGCCCTGGACTGGGGGGCAGGGCAGGAAAGAGAAGAGACATGTGAGGAGGTCAACACGTCCATCCATTTAGATTGTACCTGCCTCCTGCCCCAGTATGGGAAGGCACCAGTCATCTATGTCGGCGGGAGAAGGGTTTTTTTTTAATGCTGAGGAGACAGCTTTCTCCTGTCACCAGGTGCTGTCGCAGTGCATCTAGGGCATGTCTTCACTACCACTTTAAATCGATGTTAACGACGTTAGGTCGAAATAAACCTGTACCTGTCTTCACATACATGCCCTTAACGTCGATGTAAAGGGCCCTAAAGATCGATCTTGGAACTCCAGCCTAACCAGTGACATAAGGCTAATCTCGACGTTCCAAGCTCAACCGTGGGCTAGTGAAATCGGAACCCGACATTAATAGCCTCCAGAGGCTGTCCCACAATGCTCCATTCTGACCGCTCTGGACTGCCTCACTACTGCTCCACTGTGACCGCTCTGCACTGCACTCTGAACTCGCTGCTCTGGCCAGGTAGATAAGACCCGGGAACATTTGAATGCCATTTCCTGTTTGGTCAGCGTGGCCAGCTCACCTGAACTGATCAGTCGCCATTCAGAGCAATCAGCAGCACTAGCCGCCATGCAGAGCTCAGCATCACAGGAATCCATGATGAGCTCATCTACCCTGGAGACCAGCCAGAGGAGAAGAGCTCCAGCATGGTCCACTCGTGAGGTGCTGGATCTCATCGCTATCTGGGGAGAGGAATCCGTGATGTTGGAACTACGGAACAACAAACGGAACGCCAACACCTATGGAAGAGTCTCCAAGGCCATGCTAGAAAGGGGACACAACAGGGACACCACATAGTGCCGCGTGAAAATTAAGGAGCTGCGGCAATCGTTCCAGAAAGCCAAGGAGGCAAACGGACGATCAGGGGGCGCGCCACGGACATGCAGGTTCTATAATGAACTAAATGCGATAATGGGGGGCGCCCCCACCACCATCGCGCCGGTCTGCGTGGACACCGCAGATGGGATAATCGTCAGGGAGGAGACTGATTCCGAGGAGGACGACCATGAGGAAGATGAACATCTCACGGAGCAGCAGGAGCCCAGCGGAGAACCCGTGTTCCCAGAGAGCCAGGAGCTGTTTGTCACCCTGGACTCAGTACCCTCCCAAGCCTCCCAGGGGGGTAAGTGTTTCTTTTTTAAGGGATTACATGACGCGTGATTTTGTAAAGGAAGCATTTATTAATGAGTAACTTGCCCTAAGGACTTAGCGTGCTTTCACTGCTGGTCAATTTCTACTCAAAGAGTTTGTCAATATACTCCGGGATTGACCGGAAGTCCTCCGCGGACATCTCAATGAAGCTATCCAGGAGGTAGCGATGAATCCAGTGCAGCAGATTTCTGGGGAGAGCTGCCTTATGTGGTCCCCCGTGATAGGACACCAACCCACGCCACGAAAGTAGTAGGTTGTCTGGTATCATTGAGCAGGCTAGCATTGCGGCGTATGGACCAGGACTTTGCATGGAGTCAAGGAGCATGCGCTCCCTATCTCTCCGAGAAATTCTCAGCAAAGTGATGTCATTCAGGGTTGCCTGTTTGAGATACGGACTGCAATTAGTCGGGAGATAAAGAGTCCCAGCTGCAAAGTACTCTTTTCTGCTGAGGACCGACGGACCGCACCCCCCCCACACGAACGCTGACCGCCGCCCCCCCCAGCCCGTAGCGTTAGCTGGCAGGGAATCCGAGCAGTGTGCACGCCGTTGCTTTAGCTTCACAGCCAACGCGGACCCAACCCCCCCACACACCCGGCCCGTAGCGTTAGTTGGCAGGGAATCCGAGCAGTCTGCACGCCGTTGCTTCCGCTTCACAGCCAACGCGGAACCAGCCCCCCCCCCTTCACTCCACATGGTGAGTAGCGTAGCGGTAGCTAGCAGGGAATCTGAGCAGTCTGCACGCGGTCTGAAGAGCCCCAAAAAGACCTTAGCCCTTAGCGAGAGTTTTTTTGGCATTTGCTTTGCAGTTTGCGGTTTCACTGGGAGCCAGCCACGCGGTGGGGGGAAGGGGGCGGGGTTACTCTACAGTATGCAAGCGCCACTTTTAACTTACCATGGCCGGCTGCACGGTGATTTCAGAAGCCGTCTTGGGCTGAGGCACGCATATGTGTCTGAGATGCTCTGACTTTTCTGAGAGCTTGTCAGTCACTTTTAGGTGAACAACATGACCTTGTACATAAATCATATCAGGCCTCTGAATACTGAGGTTGCAAATGGCATACTACTCCCATTGTGTACAGTCCGAGACTGCATCTGCCTCCTAACCTTGAATGTATCTGTCTCATAACTTTCAAACTTTCTTTTCCCACACTCGCCCACAGATGAACAACAAGTATGTCACAATCCCCCGGCCTCCTCCTCCTGCCGTGCACCGCAGATAAGAAAGCGTAAAAAGAAAACGCGAACGCGCGATGAGATGTTCACTGAACTCGTGGAGAACTCGCGCGCTGAGGCAGCCCGCCAGACGGACTGGAGGGAAAGAATGATAGAGTCAAGGGATCGAGAGATTCAGGCAAGGGATCGAGAGATTCAGGCAAGGGATCAAGAGAGAGAGGAAAGGAAGCGAGAGAGAGAGGCAAGGGATCGAGAGAGAGAGGCAAGGAATCGAGAGAGGCAGGAATGGAGAGCCGCTGAACAAAAGAGGGAAGAGCGTGAGGAAAGACGCATGGATGCTTTCCTCCGCACAATGGAGGACCATTGCTCCATTCCTCCGCACAATGGAGGACCATCTCTGGTGGAGCTGCAGCATGCCCAAAGACCACCTCTGCAGCCTCTGTGTAACCACCTCCCCCCCTCCCCAACTCCCATAGCTTCCACACCCAGACGCGGGTTGAGAACACGGGGGGGCAAGCTCCGTGGGCCGCTCCACTCCACCCCACAAGCCAGCAGAAGCAGCAGCAGCAGCAGCAGGCTGACATTCTCGGAACACTTTTGAAAGCTGCTGAGTCTTGCCAACCCCTCCTCTCCACCCTTCCTACCCCCCCTCCTTTGCCCGCTCCTCCCCCACTGCGACTGCCGGTTTCCCTCCAGGATACCAGGACAGTGATCCCCTGTATTTGTATTTCCGAGTAACCAATAAAGGAACCATGATTGTTCAAACAGTGATTTTATTTTCTCTGCAAGCATGGGGAGGGGGGAGGGAAAGCATGGGGAGGGGGGAGGGAAAGAGGGTTCAAGGGCAGCAGGCTTAGAGCACAGCAAGGGAGCAGATTCTCAAACGCCATCTCAGGCACTCATAAAACTCTTTCAAGGCGTCCCTGAGGCGCAGGGCCTCACGGTGGGCTCTTTTACTTTCCCTGCTGTGTGGCTGCTCATAAGTAGCAGAAAGTAAATTTGCCTCTGCCTCCCAGCCCGCCATAAATGTTTCCCCCCTGCTCTCACAGATATTGTGGAGCACAGAGCAAGCAGCTATAACAATGGGGATATTTCTCTCGCGGATGTCTGAGCGAATCAGTAAGGAACGCCATCTCCCCTTCAAGCGGCCAAATGCACACTCTACGGCCATTCTGCACTTGCTCAGCCTGTAGTTGAACAGCTCCTGACCCCTGTCCAGGGCTCCTGTGTAGGGCTTCATAAGCCAGGGCATTAGGGGGTAGGCTGGGTCCCCAATGATCACGATCGGCATTTCGACCCCCCCCCACGGAAATTTTCTGGTCGGGGAAGAAAGTGCCTTGCTGCAGCTGCCTAAAAACCCTAGAGTTCCTGAACACTCGAGCGTCATGAAGCTTTCCCGGCCACCCGACGTAGAGGTCGGTGAAACGTCCCTTGTGGTCAACCACTGCTTGCATGACCATTGAGTAATATCCCTTCCAGTTTCTGTACTCAGCGGACTCGTGGTCTGGTGCCAGGATGGGGATATGAGTCCCATCTATAGCCCCACCACAGTTAGGGAATCCCATGGCGGCAAAGCCATCTATTGTGGCTTGCAGGTTTCCGAGGTTTATAACCCGGTGTAGCAGCCGCTCGACGATTGCCCTGCTTACTTGCATCACAGCAAAGCCCACTGTAGACCTACCCACCCCAAACTGATTCGCGACTGACCGGTAGCTGTCTGGCGTTGCAAGCTTCCAGAGGGCTATCGCCACTCGCTTCTCCACTGTAAGGGCCGCTCTCATTTTGGTATTCCTGCGCTGGAGGGCCGGGGACAGCAAGTCACAAAGTTCCATGAAGGTGCCCTTTCGCATGTGGAAGTTTCTGAGACACTGGGAGTCATCCCAGACCCGCAGCACTATGCGGTCCCACCAGTCCGTGCTTGTTTCCCTGGCCCAGAATCGGCGTTCGATGGCATGAGCCTGCCCCATTGCCACCATTTTTGACAGATTGTCAGTCGCCCTACTTGCAAAAACGGCAGTGTCCATGTCGTCACCGCTGTGCACGTCAGTGTCCTTGTCGTCCCCGCTGTGCACGTCAGTATCCCTGTCGTCCCCGCTGTCCTCGTCCATCTCCTCCTCACTGTCGTTGGGTTCCAGAAAGCGCGGTTCTCCCCGGATCGCATTCCTCCTCTGCAGACGGTGCAGCAGGAACTCAGCAACCGTGATTGAAGTCCTCACAACAGCCATTACTGCAGCCATGGTGTCAGCGGGCTCCATGCTTGCAATGCTATGGCGTTAGCACGGCGGAGAAAGGGCGCAAATTATGGGATGCCTACCCACAGGGCACCGCTTGTAATGGGGGTGGGCGGCGTGGAAAAAGGGCGTGAAATTTGGAAATGCCTACCCATAGTGCAGCACTCGAAATGGTGTCTGCTGGGGGATCAGGGAACTGTGGGATAGGTACCCAGAGTGCAACGCTCGTCATGTCGACGCCTGCAAAAGTTTTGCGGACAGACAATGTCGACTTGCTGTGCTTAGCTGTGCCTAGTGAAGACACACAACATCGACTGTATACCGTCGCGTTCACAACATCGACATAAAGTAAATCGAACTACTGCTGTAGTGAAGACATACCCATAGACATACTCTTAGACTCTGAACCTTCAAAGATGTAAGCACATGCCTAACTTTACATACACAAACAACTGCACTGGCTTTAGTGTAATTACACAAATGCATAAAGTGACTTGTATGTTTAAATTTTTGCAGGCTCAGAGCCAAAGATTATAAACTTTTTTGAGCAGCGGATTTGTCTTCATAAAGTTTCTGGAAAAAAAATTATCATCGAACAGCTCAGTTAGTTAGTTAATGGATGCAGAGCACATAGAAAAAGCAAAATGGCCTATTATTATGTGATTCAGTGGAAAAGAGGTAGCAGGGTAATTTCAAACTCATAGAAGAAAGGAAAGACAACATTTTATTTTATTTTTATACTAGCATAAGTGCCCGGCATTGCTCGGGTCAGTCGGAGGTGGGGAGGGGGCAGACAGTTGACACGCCCTGACCAACCCCAACACCCACCCTTCACCCACCCTGACACCTTCCCACCCCCCCGACCAACCCCAACACCCCCCGGCTCACTTACCCCCCGACCAAACCCGACAACCCCACCTGACCCCCCAAAACAAACCCAACACCCCCACCTCACCCCCCGACCAAACCCGACACCCCCACCTCACCCCCTGAGCAAACCCGACACCCCCACCTCACCCCCCCGACCGAACAGTGTATTTAATAATCTGTGTGCTACACAGTGCACCGTGAGCCGGGGGGGTGGGGTGGGGTTGTCGGGTTTGGTCGGGGGGTCAGGTGGGGGTGTTGGGTTTGCTTGGGGGGGGGGTCAGGTGGGGTTGTCGGGTTTGGTCGGGGGGTAAGTGAGCCGGGGGGTGTAGGGTTTGGTCTCGGGGGGGTGGGAAGGTGTTGGGGTGGGTGAGGGATGAGTGTTGCGGTTGGTCAGGGGGTGTTGCGGTTGGTAGGGGGTTGAGGTGGGGGTGTCAGGTTTTCTTGGGGGGATGAGGTAGGGGTGTCGGGTTCGGTTGGGGGTAAGTGAGCCGGGGGGTGTCGGGTTTGGTCTGGGGGGGGTGGGAAGGTGTCGTGGTGGGTGAGGGGTGAGGTGTGGGTGTTGGGGTTGGTCAGGGGGTGTTGCGGTTGGTGGGGGGGGTGAGGTGGGGGTGTCGGGTTTGCTTGGGGGGGTGAGGTGGGAGTGTCGGGTTCGGTCGGGGGGTAAGTGAGCCAGGGGGTGTCGGGTTTGGTCTGGGGGGGTGGGAAGGTGTTGGGGTGGGTGAGGGGTGAGGGGTGGGTGTTGGGGTTGGTCAGGGGGTGTTGCGGTTGGTGGGGGGGTGAGGTGGCGGTGTCGGGTTTGGTCGGGGGGTAAGTGAGCTGGGGGTGTGTGTCGGATTTGGTCTGGGCACCCACCCCAACACCTTCCCCCCCCAGACCAAACCCAACACCCACACCACACCCCTGACCCCCCCGACACCTTCCCACCCCCCCAGACCAACCCCGACACCCCCCCGGCTCACTTACCCCCCGACCAAACCCGACACCCCCACCTCACCCCCCCAACCAAACCCAACACCCCCACCTCACCCCCCACCAACCGCAACACCCCCTGACCAACCCCAACACCCCCACCTCACCCCCCGACCGAACCCGACACCCCACCTCACTTACCGTCCCACCAAACCCAACTCAGATCCGTCGCAGGGGGGGAGGGGGCCCAGAGCCGAGGGATTCCGGGGACCTTCGCAGGTGGGGGGGGGCACAGAGCTGATGGAGTCCGGGGTTGAGGTGGGAGGGGCAGAGAACTGAGGGCTCTCCGGGGTTCCGTTGGGAGGGGGGAGGGGCAGAGAACGGAGGGATCTCCGGGGTTCCGTTGGGAGGGGGGGAGGGGTAGAGAACTGAGGGATCTCCGGGGTTCCGTTGGGAGGGGGGGAGGGGTAGAGAACTGAGAGATCTCCGGGGTTCCGTTGGGAGGGGGGAGGGGCAGAGAACTGAGGGATCTCCGGGGTTCCGTTGGGAGGGGGGAGGGGCAGAGAACGGAGGGATCTCCGGGGTTCCGTTGGGAGGGGGGGAGGGGTAGAGAACTGAGGGATCTCCGGGGTTCCGTTGGGAGGGGGGGAGGGGTAGAGAACTGAGGGATCTCCGGGGTTCCGTTGGGAGGGGGGAGGGGCAGAGAACTGAGGGATCTCCGGGGTTCCGTTGGGAGGGGGGAGGGGCAGAGAACTGAGGGATCTCCGGGGTTCCGTTGGAGGAGGGAGGGGTGAGCTGAGCGAGTGAGGTGTCTGTTGGAGGGGGGTATTATGACATCATCACCACCTAACCGCCCAGCCGATGTGATTGGCCCTGAAAGACTTTCACCCCTGGGGGGCGTCAGAGGTGAGATCCGAAAATTTTTCGACCCTTACCAGCATCTAGACCCCAAGACCCCTCACTGTACCAAATTTCAAGTCTCTGGCTCAAACGGTGCGGGAGGAGTTCGCAGTCATACGTACATACATACACACATACATACACCACTTGACTTTTATATATATAGAAGATTGTGGCATTCTATAGCTATAAAACTGTCATTCCTTAATTATGTTGTGTATTTAAAAGTTTTTGACCATTCGGTGAACTGTCAGATTCTACTGTGCTCTTACAGTTTGCAAAGTGTGGATCAAACATTTCTACAGTTATTTGTAAAACTGTAAGTTGCAGCATGAACAACATTGTACCATCTGGAATAGACACAATGGTATTCTAAGATGATGATTTATGTTCATCCTAGAGCCTGATCCAGCAACCACTACTCAACTGCACTGAATTCAGTGGTGTTACACAAGGGATAGAATTTATGCCATGTGCATACATGTCATATGTGCATTTTGAAAACTAGAGCTGGCTGAAAAAAATGAAATGATTTTCAACATTTTTAAAAATGATATATTTTGAACAGCTGCATTAAACACATTTCCAAATATGTACATACCTGACTTTCAAATAAGTTAGGTTTTTTTAAATAATTGAGATGATTAGATCCTGGATTGGTATTAGGCTACAAAGCCTTTCTCCTCTAACTTACTGATTTTAATATGGTGTAAGTGGGTGGTGATCCAAAGCTCTTACTATGTGAGGCCTTTGTTGTGGTTTATTCAAAAGTATTCATCTCAGCCAGATCCTGGTGGACCAGTGTTCAGAAAACAAAACAAAAATCGCCCCAATAAACACTAAAAATGCCATTTTAATTGTCACCAGTTGACACTCCACTGCAGAGAAACCAAGGATCAGATGGGTTATAAAAAGTGGATTTTCATTCTCCTTGCCTGTGGTGAATGTATTATCAAACAAAATTCTACCATAAGTACAGTTTGTCTAGCTTCAATTATGTCCCCATTTCGGAAGATGCACATGCTGTGTTAAAATAAACAATTATTTCACTATGTGACCAAGTGACATAGATAACTGGTCACAGACATGTCTTCTATACAGGAGTTGCATTCAAAGAAAAGACAGAACACCTGATGTGTATGTAACCCTCTCTTCCTTCCCAGATCACCCCTATACAGGCAAGTGCTTACCTCTTGTCTGGATGCCTGATACATTTTAGGATATAATGGAGGTCCTGCGGAGGTGTTGTTGGATTGTTGAGCATCTTCTCTACAGCAAGTTGCAGCAGCTTTCTACTCATAGCTGTAAGTGCCTCCACCTGGATAGGCACTCTGTACCTCTGTTTGTGTACTTTGATAGCTTACAGGAATAACTCCAGCCTAAACCATGCAATAGGTCTAGTATATAAGGGTAAATGATACTTGTTGCTCTTAGTAAAGAAAGTGAAGTTGAAGCCAGGAACAGTTTCACATAGAAGTAATCTAGCAAAATACAACAACAATACAATAATACCTACTAGAATGACTGTGCCAAGTCAATGACTGTGATACGACTGTGCCATCCCAACAGTTCAGCTAATTGTGGTGACTTTAAAACATTGAAGTAAACCTCACCACTACTTTCTACAATTGAGTCTTATGGAAAAACAAAGCTTGAATGTACATAAGAACATCCATCCTTGATATTGTATGAACTCAAACCCTCCTGGAGGGGGCACTCCCCTGTAGTTTTAAAATCCCAAACACTTTCTTGTGTTGGAGCACTTGCTGAATGGGAGTTCAAGGACAACATGATCTGTGAATCAGCAGAGGCATGCCAGATAATAGAGGTGAGACACTTATGTATAGAGTAGGTTAAAACTGACAACAGTGGCAACTGGTAAACCCAGATACAAAACAACAGCCACCAGTAGTAAACAGGCAATCATTTTTCTTACAAACTCTCTGGTTTTCACCTTGGCTACCCTGTGATGAGACTGTCCCTAGCACAAGGACCTCCACACCAGAGCACCAAGCGGAACAACAGGGTCTCCGCAAATTAGACTAGTCTCAGGGGTACTCACACTTTCCACAATCGCTTCTGGGCAGAACTCAGTATCTACTAGTACAACCAGCATTTTCAGTGCCTGGTTGTTACAAGGGAATAAGTTTGCTGGCGCTTGGTGTTGGCAGGCCTGCAGGTGCAGCATGGCCTTAATATAGGTTGCACGGTCTCCACCGGGACATCTAGGGAAAGCTCTACATTTAAACACAGCCAACAGCTAACAGTTCCTACCTGCTGGATAACTACACTTGGGAAGGTATCACAGCTCCAGCCTGAGCCTTCTCAGGAAACTCTGGACCCTCCTTTTCAGGCACTTGAACTTTTTTGCACAGCCTCCTCTCTCCTCAGCTTCCCTCACCCAGCTCTCAGTCTTCCAATCTCCCAACCTATCAGTGCCATCTTGTGAGGCTATCCTGACTTTTCCACTTTTGCCCAGAAGACACAGGATTACAAAGTCAAGTCCAACGTGTCCCAGAGTACGCCAAACTGCATCATGGAATTTATAGTCATTACAGTGCCTAGCTCCCATGTGTCAATAGAAAATAGTTGTAGTTTTTTTGGAGCCAATACTCAGTATACAGATGATTAACCAAACACACTTGGCCAGGTTTGGAGGTCTCCATGTATAATAAAAATGATATTTTCTTTTTATTTTATAAGTCAGAAGGAATGGAGAAAGTGAATAGGTAACGGGAATTATAACAAATTATGAATTTGTTCACCTCTGAGTCACTGGTTGAAACCAATACAAAGTCAGTAGTGATGGAAAGTTTTATCATCTGATGACTCTTCAGTAGTTTATTTGAAATGAGTTATTGGTCTCAGACTAGTTTTTAGTGTGCAGAATATATTAAAAAATTGTCAGAATGTACAGCCTAGAAAATAGGAAAAGAATAGAATGGACTTGGAGACTGAACCATCTCTACCGTCTTATAAATGTTGATTTCATGCTTGGCAAGAAAGCTTGCACTACTGCCTCATCTGTGTATAAACAGAAGTAATCATTTTACAGCACAGTCACTTCAGCACTCATCATAACCATGACATTCAGCTTCACAATTGGAAAAAACATTATTGTGACAGGGTATTGGATCACCTTTTATTTAAAAAAAATATATAATTCATATAGAAAGAGTTTGTCAATGAAAGCTTTTAAATTGGTATGTACAAAGTTAGCTTCTTTGTTTACAAATATAACTCTTTGGATGAAAAGTGGTCCCCAATAAAAATGCTGACTCCTAGGCCACCTGAAATTAGTGAGCTGGGGCAGGCACTGGAGAGCTGGTTCCATTTTATGTAGCTCATCCCCAAATCTAGTAGCATACATATACTTTATAAATTTATGAGGAGAGGCTGAGGGAACTGGGCTTATTTAGTCTACAGAAGAGAAGAATGAGGCAGGATTTGATAGCAGCCTTCAACTGCCTGGTATGAAATTGATCTTTCTAGGATATTAAGAATTGTATATAGTATATATGCTATGGAAGAGAAAATTAAAATGAAACATACAACACAAATTTTCATTGCTATGAAAAATATTGGACTTTATCTGATACTGAGAGGAAACGTCATTTGTATGCATGTCCTGAATGTGGGGCTTTATATCTTTGGACAGAGACCAATCTTATTGATAGTGCTATAGTGAACTGCCTGAAAACATCATAGCCAAAGATGGCTTCCTGAATATTGCTAGATATTTTTTTAAGATACAAATATGTGAAGTGATAACAGCATTCACTGAAGTGTGTCTGTGTGTGTGTGCATGAGCCTGCACTGCTGGGTGCGCTCTTCCAAATCTGGCATGGCCAGGGCTTCTACATGCCCGCCCGTCAGCCTTTGCCTCTACCCCATGTGCATGTAAGAGCTCTTTGGCCTAACTAGATGATTTAAAAGGGCTGGGGCTCCCGGCTGCTGCTACCATTCTTTGCGAGCCTGGGAGCCCTGCTTCAGGATATTTATTGCTGCCAGGATATTTACCACTACACAGCAGAGATGGTCAAACTTTTTTTTTTTAAAACCAAAAATGATTTTTCAACTAAAATTAACATTTTTGTGGCAAATTCATTCTGGCTGAAATTAAAAACAAGAAACCAAAACATTTTTGATAAAAAATATTGGATTTGGTGAAAGTTTTTGAAACCTCAAAATGTGTACCAAACACTGGACTATTTTTATTAATTTTTTATTTGCAAATAAAAAAGTGTTTCATTTTTGTTTGCTTGTTTTCTGAAAACCTGAAAACTTTTCCTCCATTAAAAAAATTAAGATTTTCCTCCCAAAAATCCTGAGAAAACAATTGGTAGTTTTTGACCAGTTCTACACACAGTCCTTGCTGTAGAGTAAAGGGAGTGCGAGGATTGCATTTTGCAGTCATCAGTTAGGATGAAGTAGGATGAAGCTCACTGGAGATTGAGACAAGCCCATTTTTGGTTAAAGATACTTGCCATGGAAGAATCTGCTACAGGGTGTCAGGAGAAAGTGATAGTAGACAGGGGGCTGTTCATTTGTGAAAACCCATTGTCAGATATTACCACTAAACAGAAGGGTGGACTCGGATTATTTTCAAGACTCTTCACAAGAGCTCAACGATATTTGGCTAGTATTTCACCATCTCTGTCAGAAATCACTCATGCCTGCAGTAATACAGTTCATTCTGAAGAATGTAATATAATGAAGGAATTGGAACTACGGGTCCACTTTCAAACACAAGCATATATTATTATGGATAAGAGGTTGTGGGAGATAAGCCTTGGGGATGCTCCTGGATGAGCATGGAGAGAGACAGCACAGACAGAGTATGTAATACCAGACTTAAAACCCCATTTCTTACCACTCTGCCTGTTCATGCAATCACTTTATTGCTAAAGCAGATGGTGGCATTTGACTCCACGGGCTCCATGCTGAAGATTGAAACATAGCCTGAAGCCCTTGGGAACCTTGGGTTTTTCTGACAAGATCCTAGCCGAGACATGGACATGATAAAAACAAGAGTTTGAACTGTATGCACATGTTGACATGCCAGGGCAGAAAACCAGGAAAGGAAAACTTACTTTATCTCATCACAGAGCAGGATGGAGAAGAATGTGCCACTGTGAAGCTCACGATTGATTTGACATTGGCATGTGCTTTCGGAGCTCTAGGGACCTATTAGAATTCCCAGCTAAACCCTAATTTGGTGGCTGTGGCAAAGCCTGATGCCATTTTACATGGCAGAATGTGCAGTACCATGACAACCTATGGAACTACAACCCCACTGCAAGTGAATCAGAGAACATTGCCTTCTATACCAACACCAAGCTGGATTTTGTGTCTGGATGCCTTCTATACCAAGCCCCCTAGATTTGATGTCTGGATGCTGTACTCTGGGGTTTAGCACAATAGAAATACATATTATGATTATTTCTATAAGCTGCACATATGCTTATTGCACATGCATATCATAATAACATTTACTGTTAACATAGATTTTGGCCATTTATTGTTTGTAGAGTGTTTTAAAGATTTAAATGCTAAGAGATTCTGAGCAACTGCGGATCACTGCAACTCCCAGTGAAATGACTGGTGCTCAGAACCTCCGAGGATTTGGCCCAATGGGAACTGCAAGGAGTTCACATAGTGCTTAGTGTCTCCCACAATATGGCTCTTAAAATCAGATTTTGCAAGGCGCTCAGTGCTTTCAAAGAGGTGATGGGTTCCCTCACCCATTAATGTGAATGGGAGTTAAGTGTGAAGAGTGGCTTGATGGACTGAGCCCTAATGCTGTAATACTAAGGCTTGGTCTGTACTGCATACTTACTTTGGTATAACTACATTGCTCAGGGATGTGAAAATCCACACACCTGAGTGACATAGTTATCCTGACTGTAACCTGCTTTGTAGACAGACCTATGCTGGTAGGACTGCTTCTCATGTTGACATAGCTACTGCCTTTTATGGAGGTGGAGTTATTAAGCCAATGGGAGACCTCTCTCCCATTGGCTTAGCACATCTTCACCAGATGCACGACAGCGGGGCAGATGCATTGGTGCAACTAGACAGGTGTAAATTTGTAGTGTGGACGTGCCTTAAGTGTTTTGCCTCATTACCCCTATTGTGCTTTTCCCTTTGTTTTTTTCCCCTCTTTTGATCTTCATCTTTAAAACATGTGGGTTCATTTTTTATATATTTATTGGCTTTTATGGTAGAGATCCTCTCCCAGCTTTGTCAGTTACAAGTATAGGAAGATGCAATGTTTGATTCAGCTGAAATGTAGTCTTTATTTCCTTTAAAATTCACCTCTCTCTCTTTGTAAACAAATGGAGAATTTCTTAAGAGCTAAATGTAACCTTCTTAATATTTCAGTTTGACCAACTTCTCATTGTGAAAGGTTTGTTCACTTAGTTAAAGGCTATCTCATAGATCTGTTTTAATGATATAGTGATAAGATTGAAGTCTACATTCAATTCTGGGTCACTTGATGAATCGAAGGGAGTGTAACAACAAAAAAGATCATGGGACTGAAGTGATTGACTTATGATAAGTAAAGATTAAAAGAGCTAAATATCTGCAGCTCATATGATAGACAATAAAAGAGGAAACAGGATAGCAGTCTGAAAGGGTGCAAACTCCAAATTGGGATAAGAGGTGGTGGCACAAAAATAACTGATAGTAGGAATTAAATGTGATGAAATTAAGGAAAGAAAAGTTAGAGTGAAGATCAGGATCAAATTTCTTAGTAGTAAGATTCAACCTATTAGGCTGTGGCAGTGCACAAAGGAAGAGCTGGAACAAATCCCCTTCATTTGCGGCATTTAAAACTAACTGGATGGAACAAGAATACAGGAACAATCCTGCACAGAAGGGAGAGAGTTTCAATGACCTAATAGGTCTTTTTTATCTCTAGATTCTATGAAATTTTCAACTCTAGATTTATCATTTGTTTCATGAATCAATGAAGAAATATTAGACGCCTTTGATTCTTTGATATTACAGGCCAAGGGGACAAAATTATTCAGATCATGCCAATTAATACTTATAATGTTTACTCTTAATTGTAACCAGATTGGAGGACTTAAGTTAAATAATTATTCCAAAGTCCTCAAGTGGCAAATCTGCTACAAATTTTCACAGCATTATATGTGTCAAAAAATAAACTCCATACAGATAGCAACTTTTTGAAAAAGTAAAAGTGTACTTTTGATATCTTATTGACAGTGTCGTATACATGAAGAGATGAAACACTGAGGCAAATCCAGACCTGAAGTTCCCCAACATGTCAGAATGCCTAATCAGGCGTGCTTTGCTTTTCTCTTCAGAGGCTATAAACAGTGCCATTTCCCATAGCTGTAAATTACCCCTCAGTCCTTTCAAAGCAAGCACATTTATTCTCAGAGTGAAAGCATTAGAGAGAAAACCTATTAATACACTAAAATAAGATACACACAGTGGGGTTTGAAGGACTGACTATGTGCCATGCCCTTGTTGGAGTGGGGGTGTGATTTCTATCAGCCTAAGTGTTTGTCTGTGGCCACAAGTCCATAATAGCTCTTAGCTCAGAACAAGCACCCCCCCCCCCCATGATTCACTCCTTCATACGGTTTTGATCATTGATCTACAGATACCATGAACAAGTAATCAACCAGACTATAGTCCCTTCCTCAGGGCAAAGCATCAAAAGTTTGTCTTTGCTTAACTTGCTTAACTTCAAGTGTTCATTTACATTCACCCTCCCCCCCCCCCCCCAAGGTATTTCCTAGAAACTCCACATAACTTTGTTTATCTGGCACATTGTTCAAAATAGTCCTTTGAAGATCATTACAGTTTCCAAGGTTTGCATTGGAGGTTTGCACTGGAGGATTGGGCTGAAAGAAATCTGATGAGGTTCAACAAGGACAAGTGCAGAGACCTGCACTTAGAAAGGAAGAATTCCATGCAACGCTACAGGCTGGGCACCAACTGGCTAAGCAAAAGTTCTGCAGAAATGGATCTGCGGATTACAGTGGATGAGAATCTGAATATGAGTCAGCAATATGCCTTTGTTGCCAAGAAGGCTAATGGCATATTGGGTTGCTTTAGTAGGAGTATTGTCAGCAGATTGAGAGAAGTGATCATTCCCCTCTATTTGGTACTGGTGAGGCTACACCTGGAGTATTGCATCCAGTATTCCCCTCCCCTTCCTCCAATACAAAAGGGATGTGGACAAATTGGAGAGAGTCTAGCAGAGGGCAACAAAAATGATCAGGGGACTGGGGCACATGACTTATGAGGAGAGGCTGAGGGAACTGGGCTTGTTTAGGCTGCAGAAGGATATGTGAGGGAGGATTTGCTAGCTGCCTTCAACTACCTGAAGTGAGGTTCCAAAGAGGATGGAGCTTGCCTGTTCTCCGTGGAGGCAGATGACAGAACAAGGAGCAATGGTCTCAAGTTAGGGAGGTCTAGGATGATATTAGGAAACACTATTTCACTATGAGGGTGGTGAAGCACTGGGATGGGTTACCTAGGGAGGTGGTAGAATCTCCATCCTTAGAGGTTTTTAGGCACAGCTTGACAAAGCCCTGGCTGGGATGATTTAGTTGGGGTTGGTCCTGCTTTGAGCAGTGGGTTGGACTAGATGACCTCCTGGGGTCCCTTCCAACCCTGAGATTCTATGATTCTATGAACTGCCCTGCTAACTGGGCACATGCCAAATAGTGAGATAATATTAGAACAGAATAAAAGAGAATAAGTAATTGGTATACATTAACTCCTCACTTAAAGTCATCCTGTTTCGTTGTTACATTGCTGATCAGTTAGAGAACATGCACATTTAAAGTTGTGCAATGCTCCCTTATAATATTGTTTGATAACTACCTGCTTTGTCCACTTGTTTTCAGGAAGAGCAGCCCATTACAGCTAACTGGTGGGGCCTTGTATCCAGGGTGGACTGGCAACCTCCCTATCAGCTCTCCGCTCCCCAAAGCTCCCTACATGGCAGTCACCCTGAAGGCTATCAATTGCCGTCAGTTCAGCTGTCCCAACCCCACCCCCACTTCCATGTATTGCTCCTGCCCTCTGCCTTGGAGCTGCTTCTGGGAGCCTCCTGCTTGCTGTGCAGGGGGCGGGGGAGAAGAAGGCGGCTAATGTCAGGGTGTCCTCCCCCCGCCCCCGCCACTGCTCCCCCACTCATTCCTTCCTCATATTGAGCAGTGTGGGGACACACAGGGCTCAGGATGGAGGGAGCTTGCTGGCCACAGCTGCAGCCTCTTCTTCCTGATCTACTTAAAAAGGCAATGTGCTTAGAGTGGTGTCCGTATACTTAAAGAGACAATGCACATCTCTCTCTCTCACAGGGGGTGTGTCTCTGTCTCTCTCTGCCATGCTGTCTCCCCTCCTTGCATTTGTGCTGCCTTGTAGAGTGCAAGGCTACATTAGTAACACTGTATTAACCCTGGAGGGCTCAGCCAATGCTAGTTCATCATTTAGCAGAAAGGCATTCCCTGGGAAATATTCCACCCTCTTCCACCCTCTAACTTCACCACCTCAGCCACGCTTAACAATCATCATTGCTGTGTGCCGTATTCAATTGTTTGTTTAAAACATATACCGTGTGTATATCTATAAAATATAGTTTTTTGTCTGGTGAAAAAAATGTCCTTGCAACCTAACCCTTTCTATTTACATTAATTCTTATGGGGAAATTGGATTCGCTTAATATCATTTCACTTAAAGTCACATTTTTCAGGAACATAACTACAACATTAAGCAAGGAGTTACTGTACTTCCTTGAGATTGTAACCTGAGCTAGCTAGCTGTCAGTGCCACACTAGCCAAGGTTTTCAAGAACAAGTGTACAAAATCAACCTCTTATGTCCATATTTAGACACCTGACTGGATGGACTGATTTTTTCAAAAACTGAGTATCCTGTCGCTCCCATTACTTTATAGAAGTTCAGACAAAATTGCAGTGATGGAAGGGAGGGGAAGGTCATTCCAGTGACACAGTTTTGACTGGCCCCAAGCTGCTTGATTATTTTTATGGGCTCCTTTAAAATCGCATTTGTTTTCAAGAATGCCACGTGTGCTTGCAAATGATGTATAATGTTTGTTATTTCTGGATGAATGCACTTAATTATCTCTTAAAACCATTTCACCAACAGATGTCTCCTCCTCCTTCCTCTCTGGTACTAATCATTCTCTGCAGTTGCAAAAGTTTTTCTGAGTCCTTGTGTTCCCTCTCTTCTTATCTCTGAAGGATTTCTCCTTCAGGGCAAAGCTTCTCTCAAAGCCAAAATGTGCAGCAGCTTAAAGTACACCATAAAAGCTTTGCAGATAGTTCCGGGTGCATATTTGAATACATCCACCAGGTCTGCCCAGGCAGCTGAAAAAGAAAAAAAAGCTAATTTTAATAATTTTTGCAGTCTTGTATTAACAGCTAATGCATAACAAATATCTACCAGTACTGTTAATGCTACATGACCATTAGAAGATTAAATGCACAAAGTTAAGTTTGATCTTATGGTATTAATGTTACAGTTACAGAGCTGCTGTATTTTCTGTGTATCTTGATAACAAAGTAAAATATTAAGATTTAGATTTAAAAAAGGAAAGAAATAGAAAATGTTGCATTTGCAAAATGACTCACTTAGTGTTGCTAGATTAACCTTAATTCTTTGACTCTCCTGACCTCGGAGAGTCTTATTTTTCAAGTTTAATGTCATGATGATAACACTCAGAAAGTATGGTTCATGATGATGATGATAATAAAGTATATCAATTTTGATTATACTATATATGCCCAAACAGCTGAGAGAGAAAATAATAATCCTATTTCTATGCATCTGAGAAGATGCATTTCAGACTGCAAAACAACAGGTCAAGACATAAAAATGACAGGGAACTCTTCTTAACTGTGATTGTTTTCAATAAAATAATCTTCTCTTGTTAAGAGAAAATGTGAGGTAATTACTGTTGCCTCTTTGGTTGAATGAAAAACTGAAATGATGGTTAAATTTTGATGAGAAATGAATGACACACACTCCATTGTGTAATCTTTTTTTAACCAAAATGAATGAAGGTTTATAAAAATTACATACAAACTGTTGAAGAAACAGATAAGTAACTCTTTTATTAGAGTTGGGTGAAATTCTTCAATCAAAACTTTTTTCTTGCAAAATATACAGATTTTGAGACACCAAAATATTTTTGAACTCATGTTGGTTTCACCAAATTAATTCAATTTAGGGGAAAAATAATAAATAAAATCCAATAATACCCTTACAAATATAAATATTTTGTCTTGACATTTTTTAAAGGAAAGGAAACTTTTGATTCAAAACCATTTTTTTCAAATATTTATATTATTTCAATATAAAGTCATAAAAATATGTTAAACTGGTCAAAATAGAAACATTTTCTTCAACCCCACTTTTTTTTTTGATTTTTTGATTTTTTGAAAAAATTGAAAAAAATATTTTCTATTTGACCCCATATTATTTTTGTAATTTCCAGGAAAAAAACAACAATAGTTATTCACACCACTCTACTTTGAATACAGCAAACCACACTGGCTTCTGTAGAAATCCTGAGACACAGCTCCTGTTATAAGTATGAAGTGCCTTAGAATTACTGTTTTAGTTTAAAAGGAGGTTATCAGAAAAAAAATAGGAAAGCAAAAGAATTGCTCAAGATAGGCCATCAATCAGCAAATACTTGAGGGCTGTTAAGGGGTGATGCCCGAACTATTAAGTTTGAAGATTTTACCTCCTCTCCATCCAATCTGAAAAGCTAGTGTTGCCCAGAAGGGCCAAATCCTGGAGAGTCAGAAGTACAGAAGGACTGTGGAAATTTAAAAAAGGTTTTTCTCTCTCTCAGGGGGGATGAGGAGGGAATTGTTTGGAGGAACTAGGCTTAGACAAGGCATCCACTTTAATGTCTGAAGAAGTTGGGCCTGCCTAGGTTACAGTCAAGGGATGGCAAGACTTTAGGTAGGATAGATAAGTGTAAACTTTTTTAAAAAAATATTTTTTCTCTAAATACTGTGTTATTACTAGA
This sequence comes from Sternotherus odoratus, assembly GCA_032164245.1. Lineage (NCBI taxonomy): Eukaryota > Metazoa > Chordata > Testudines > Kinosternidae > Sternotherus > Sternotherus odoratus. The sequence goes on from JAVMKO010000001.1 coordinate 241,091,014, forward strand.
AAATAAATATTACTTTGGTTTAAGAAGGCCATTGGATCACCATATAGATCAATGGTCACAGACTCCCAAAGGAAAGAACTCAGTTAGGCCTGTTGGTTAAGCATGGTTGATAAATAGGCTTCTGTAGCCTAGTCTAAGCCTTTGTCTACACTGCGGGGTGGGGGTTGTGTGTCTATTTAAGTTATGCAACTTCAGCTACAAGAATAATGTAGCTGAAGTCGATGTACTTAGATCCACTTACCGCAGCATCTTCACTGTGGTGAGTCAACTGCTGCCGCTCCCGCGTCAATGCCGCCTGAGCCTCTTGTGGCAGTGGAATACAGGAGTCGACGAGATAGTGCTCTGGGGTGTATTTATTGAGTCTAGACTAGACATGATAAATCGAGTCCCCTGGATCGATTGCTTCCCAGGCAGGTAGTGTAGACATACCCTAAGAGTGGGGAAAAGTGCATGATCTTGTTAGATAATTATGGAACCAGAAATCAATATGTCTTAGCTCAGGGTGTAGAATCACAGATCATTAGAAAATGTTAGGCTGTGTGCTGTGTTGAAAGCAGAAACTGCAGATGCAGGGCTACAAAGCAGAACCACAGAGTGTTGTCAGTGAAAAAGAGGAACTCAGTGCTCACTAAAGCTCCTAGCATTGAGTAAGTATTAGCAATAATTATTAGTGATGGATCAACTTGTTATGAAGAATAGCTGCTGCAGTTTAGCAATACTTGGCAAAGAATGTGGTTGTGTGTGCTAAGTACAAATAAACAGTGTGGTGTGTTTAGTAATAGATGGAGATGTAACATAAAGCAGGTTAGAGAAATTGCCTCTCTGACCCCCCCCTGTGGGCTAAGCGATATGCCCCCTGGCAAAATAGGGAAGAACCAGGAATAACAGGATGCAAAGTTCTAAAAAAACAATGATTTAGCAAAATGCTGTAACTGCTTTGTGGTTTTTGCCTATAAAAATCATCTTGTAAGGCTCTTCGGGGAGCCACTCATTTTTGGATATTAACCCTGTGACTCCTTTTGTGCACAAAATAAACTTTGCCTGTCTTTCAAACCTCACTTTGAGTCTCTGCCTTTACCTGGAGGGAATTGACTGTGCTTCCAGGTAGCTGACGGCCTAATTTGGGCAACAATCTCAACCCAAGAGTGGTCAAGGCTTGAAGGCCCCTCACCCGGGGGGGCCCAGAGAGACCAGAAAGGGGACAGAACATCAGCTAGCCCTACAATTGAAACAATAACATAATGTGAAGAGACATTATAAATAAAACATTCAATAAAACATTCAAACTTGGCTTTGCAAAGAAGAAACAGTGAAGTATCAGAAGAAACATGGAGTGTGCATAGTTAGTAAAGGCGGTTACATCACCGAATATGAACTCTGCTTTGAGGATCACTTTATCTACTTTATGAGAAAGAAGGGCATGTCTGTTGTGTTTTTTTATTTGTAGCTGCAAAATAGTACTGTGAGTTTTATTCCACAGATGTTCACATATAAATATCTCTGCAAACCACAATTCTGCTTTCATAATTTCAGTGGTTGAAGCAACAGATGGACAGCAGCTTGGGGTTTGCTGTTCTGAGATACCTGGTTTTGATCTTCATAGTACTGAGGTGTTGTTTTTTTGCACACCATCCACAGAGTGTCAAGTGACTGTAAAAATGCTACCATTCTGGTTTAGTTACAATTTGCATCTACCTTGCACTCACTTCTCATAGGTGTAAATGGTTACATGGGCTGCAAGACAATGGAGAATCAGCATCTGCTCTTTTTTATTAACTAATGTTTTATATTCATGTTGCATATGTAAAAAGACTATACAATGTGCAAGGCAATTGAGAGTCAGGCCCCTTGAGTTTAAAATGCTGGTACTGGCTTGCATAGAGCTAGTAATAATGCCATTTCTTTGCTTTCTATTTTTTTTTTCTGCATTGCATGGCTGTGGGAATATAGGGAGGGTAGGGAAACATCTGGGCCTTTTGTGTTATTAAAGTATAAGAAAGAGAAAATTAATCTCCTACAGCAGGCAGGCTAGAAGTCAATGAAAGTGAAGTAAGTCTCATTTTGATTCATATTTTGTACCGCCTAAGAAGAACCTTCATCCTCATCCTGTGTCTTTTGTGCTCATTTCTGGAACTGAAAGTATTATCCCTACTTGTGTGATAGAAATAATTTGTTTCTGGGTTCTTAGCCAGTAGAGTTCCAGAAACATGACTAACTACAAAGCGATTCTCCCAATGCGTTTGTCAAAACAATGTGATACATGCCCAAGTGCAATACCAGCAACAAAGCACTGATGATATTTCTAAAGCGCCACTTAATTAAGTTGTTGTTCAGGCAGTAAATACAACATCAGACTCCCAGGCTTAGGATACTGTGTTGAGGGACATTAGATCTACACAGCAGGCACTGGAAACAAGGACATGCTTCAGGCATAATGAAGAAACCTGCAAGAAAAAAAAAAGTGAAATAATGCTGTAGGAGATAATCAGATCAAAAAGCATTTTCTACCTTTTTTACATAGACAGAATTTCAAAGGAATTTTAATGCTTTGCAACTGAGTGGAGTGGGAAGAGGGGAGTAAAAATACATGATTAAAAAATAAAAACCAACCAAATAACCCCCTTCCCCCAAACAAAAACCACCAAACCCCTCTTCTGAATGCTTCCTTATTTCCTGTAAAGGAAACAAATGGTCTGTAGTTACACACACTAGTTATAATTAGGAACATCCAAATAACCTTACTGTCTTTTCACAAACAAAAACAAATGATTTCTTTCTCTTTGATGGCACTAATTAAACCGATAAAGTGAAATTGAAATAGATACATATTTCAACCTATAGATCATGTGTATCAGTGTGTGAGTGAAGGTGATAGAGGAAAGGTCATTTGTCTAACATGTTAATGGTTCCTTTTTATTATGTAAATTGGAAGGTAAAATAATGCTTAATTAAGGTAGTAATGAGAACTCTTAACTTGAGGATATGTTTGCCTGATAAGGATTAAGAATTTTTTAATGGAAGAAAAAGTCTGTTGCATTTGCAGATATATCACATAACTTCCAGGCTTATCGGAGTGTGAAGAAAATAATGTTCCTTTGCTGTAACAGGGTAAAAAGCCTTGTGGATGGGGGTGAGGGGAATTATTTGTAGATGTAAATCAGGGATTGGCAACCTTGGCATGTGCCCCCCCCCCCCCACAGAGTAAGCACCCTTGGAAGGTCCAGCCAGTTTGTTTACCTGCCGCGCCCGCAGGTTCTGCCAATCGCAACTCCCACTGGCTGTGGTTCACCGCTCCGGTCCAATGGGGGCTGCAGGAAAGTTTATAAAGTTTATGAAGTTTGCAGATGATACCAAGCTGAGAGGGATTGGAAGTGCTTTGGAGGATAGGATTAAAATTCAAAATGATCTGGACAAACTGGAGATATGGACTGAAGTAAATAGGATGAAATTCAGTAAGGACAAATGCAAAGTACTGTACATAGAAGGAGCAATCAGTTGCACACATACACAATAGGAAATGAGTACCTAGGATGGAGTATGCCTAAAGAGATCTGGAATGAGTGTAACACCAATACTTAAAAAGGGCCCTAGAGGTGATCCTGGCAATTATAGACAGGTAAGTCTCCACAACCTTCTGAATTTTACATTTCAAGCAGCGTGGTTCCATTTTTAGTTTAGATGGAACCCATCCTTCCTGCAGACGTTCCTTCTTTCCCAAATGATACCCCAGTTCCTAATAAACCTAACACCCTCCATCATCTCCTCATCCACATATTGAGACACTGTAGTTCTGCTTGTCTTTCTGGTCCTACACATGGAACTGGAAGCATTTCAGAGAATGCTAGTATGGAAATTCTGGGCTTTAATCTATTAACTAGCAATCTAAATTTGGCTTCCAGGATCTCTCTCCTACCTTTCCATATATCATTAGTATCCATATGTACCGTGACCCTTTGCTTCTTCCCAGCACTGCAAATAAGTCTGACTAGATGTCTTGTGAGATTTTCAACCTTCATAACTGGCAGGTTGCTCATCCATAACTTCCTCCACAACAGTATTCCTAAAGAGGAAGTATTCATTCATATGACATTCATAATTCTTTACATAGGCTTGGTTTTTAAATCCAAACACCAGTACTCTTTCTGTTCAGGGAGCTGCGAGGGGTAGCTTGTAGTTGTTTTAATCTTGGTGGTGAAAATGCCTTAAGATGTGCTTTATTTAATATTTAGAACATCATGTAAGCAAATTGATGAAACTTAATATCAAAGGAGGAGGGCAGTAGTGAAGGTGAGAGACAGCGCAGGAATAGTAGAGGTTAGAGCTGTTTAAATAAGTCATTTGGGGGTCTTCCTGGCCAAACTGAACCATTGAAAAAAATGTTTCTAGTCAAACAAAACATTTCATGTAATTATTGAAGAGTTTCTTATTTTTAAAATGTGTTAAGTAAAATTGAAGCTTTTTTAATGTTTTGAGTTGAAAGATTGAAACATTTGAGTTTTTCATCTAAAGCAACTTGGCAAGTTCAATACAAATTCATGAAAGGTTTTGGTTGATATGAATTTTTCAGTGAAAAAAAGTTTAGTCCAAAAAATTCTACCCAGCTTTCATAGAGAAGAAGGTTCTCTTGCTGGTGTTCCATGTAACCAACAGATATCATGGTATTGGAGTTTCCTTGTTCCCAGGCTGCTTCTAGAGGATTCAGGATCTTTATTCCAAAGAAACTATAGCAGAAAGAATTAAAAAGAGACTGCTTCCTTGAGGAGTATAAACTATTAGCCGCCAGTCTTATTTGAATTGCCAGCTGTCAGCAGATGCTCTCAGCAGTTGACAATGGGACCAGAGTTGCTAGTGGGAGTGAAATGTTCAGGAGAGAAAGGAGCCAGACATATGAACAGCAGGTCCAGAGAAGCAAAGAACTGGGTGGCTGAGCAGCATGTCCAGAGATCCTGGGAAGAAGGGAACCATCTGGCAGTGAAAGATGTTCATGGGGAGAGAGAGAACAAGAGAACTAATGAGAAGGACATAAAATCAAGAGCAAAAGGAGACTGTGATTTTTTTTCCAAAAGGAATAAAATGGTAGAGTTCAATGCACTAAATACTTCCCTAATGTTATTGTTCCATGATAAGCAACTACTGTAGTCACTTTGTACAGAGATGCTGCACCTTCATAAATTGGAAGGAAGATGTAGATGAGAGAAGTTTCTATCAAGATGCAGAAAAAATCTGGAGAATTCCCTGCCGTATGAAGTGTAGTGTATTTCAGGAAGTGAATAGTGAGCTCTAAAATGTGCATTCTGTTTACTGTGTTGATAAAGCACTGAATGCATCCTGGTAAGTGTAAATATTACAGTGGCATCATACTATATGTTAAAAAATATTTTGTAGTCTAGTTTAAAAAGTTAAGATTAATCAGTATGGTGATCATGTAGTAACTGTTAATAAATCATAATAATTTATAAAAATGAGCATAACTGGAACTTCTGGGATTTTCATGTTCAACAGTTTTAAATATATTAAGATAATTAAAAGTTTATTTAAAAATTACATCACTTGATGTACTGATAGGTATTTTTATTGGTGATACTTTGTATACATACAGTAAAAAATACACAATGCCTGCATGTTTGATAAAACATCAAGGGGCCGTGGATATAAGGCTCATCATTGTAAATTGATTATACTGCTAAACAAAGATTGTAATATCATTAAATAAATGAATATATGAATACTTTATACAAACAGCATTTCTAAACATAATACCCATCACTTTAAAACATATGTTTTGTGGATATTTGCTATCACTTTTAGCAAGCTTAGCCTTTTGAGCTGATCTTTTGCCAACTGTGACTAATTTAATCTTTCGTTGCCAATCTTAGGCTACTGCCATATAACACTAGTTTACTTTCTGAGGAACAGCAGTAAAACTGGCATCTGATATGTCATAGAGCAAGTCCAGATAAAAGCAGAATCTCTCGCTGTCACTTCTCTATAGTCCTATCTTCCATCGAAATTCTGGCATTGCTTCACTGAGATCTCAGGGGGAAGGTTTTAAAGTTCGTTTTGAGGGACTTGAAAAAAAAAGCCTACTTTTTGCTTCAAATGGGAAATTTCTTCACATTTGTGTCACTTTCAGAGGGGAGTGTAATGTGCTACAGTCACGCACGATAGGGGTATTTTAAATAAGGTAAGTTAACTTGAAATAAAGTAATATTAACCCTTTAGATCTTAATCCTTTCAAATGTTTCCAGTTGTACTTGAAAAATATTTGGCTAATGATCTCATTCAGATTTTTTTCAAAGTACTCCCAAAAGTAAGCTCCAGGGTCTGCTTTAGTTTGCAACAGACTGTTGTACCATTTTATTTTTGGAACAGAAAATCCAAACTCAGGATTTCAAGTGAGTCGGAGTTTTCTCCCAATAATTCAGGACATGATTCGCTTTATCCTAATTTTCAGGATAGCAAGGACCTTGGCAGTAAATTACTAGCTCACTAGGTGATTCCCCAAGATCAAGACTTCATGTGCTCTGCATCAAATACAACCTAAATTCTGCTGCAAGAACCTGCAGCAGGCTGATGTTTAATTGATTGGCAGCTTCAAGTATATTCAGTAATGGAACTTTTTACTAAATTAAATATTAAATCCCCAAATGGTCAGGTAGTGGTGCAAAGGAACCCCAGAAGACTGAGACTAGAGCCTATTTGCAAAGTTTAAATCTCATCACCTGTAGCTATCTTGTCTCAGTTTCTGCATGCAACACTCCCACCTCTGTAAATTCTATTAGTTAAGATGTAAGTGTCATTATAAGTTATTAAGGAATCACACAGATGCAAGATCAACTTTATAGCAAGAATGGAATTTTATATGTGAGGTGCAAACTTTGTTTGACAGGGAATGGAAGCATTGTATCTATTATCAATATTTCCATATTAATAAGACTTATTTTTTAAAATAATTTTTATGTAACCTCACCCCATTGAAATTTTCAAGCTTCTAAAGCTACAGACTGAGTTTCCAAGGGGTCTTACCTTGTGGACTGCAACAATAATGGCTACACAAACATCCCTTTCCAGCATGTTTGGAGTCAGAGGTGGGAGCAGAAAGGATTAGAAATTCCTGGCGTTGTGGGCGATCTGGATCTGGCAACTAACAGTTTGCTGGGTTAATGATGAGCCAGGGTGGCCCAGCTCATCGGTGGGAGCGGATAGCCTGACAGAGACAAAAAGACTAGTTTTAGTTAAATTTGATCTTTGATTCTGGAGCTGAGAGAGAAGCAGAACATCTCAGGGTGTCTCTCTGATTAACTCTTACTTCCCACACTGGGAATCCTGTGGTATCTCATGCATGAGTCAGGCAATTCCAGCCCTGAAGAGACCAGTGTTCAGAGGGCAGAGATCTGGCATGATGCCAGCAAACTGAGAGCCTGTTGACATCTCCACAGGACTCCAGACCATGACAGCTAGAAGAGGACCCAGCCCCATCCAGGGGTAAAGACGCATTAGGGGACCTTTTTTTGTTTCATCTGGCCAATGTTCCCAATGCTGCTGCACTCATCTCTGGACTCATCCTCAGTGTACCAGATGCCTGGGGATGTGTCAGGGAGTGAGCTGGGAGTTGGGAAGGGCTGTGAGCATTAGGAGTTGGGGAATTGGTTGATTTGCTAAAGTTAAGTCCTTATTAGTTAACCCTAAATTTTCCTTCCCCAGATCGTATCTTCCTGCTATCCCAAAAAAGTTCTTCTTTTGTTACACTGTTTTTGGGTGTGCCATTCATTTGAATTGATGTAAGTTATTGTTTCATGTGTACTAGATTTTATGCTCCATCAGCAGTGGTAACATTGTTGATTTTCCCATTTTCCTTGTGTTGCGGGCACAATGAGGAGTCACCTTGGGTGGAGGAATACTCTTGAAATGTGTTTTGTTGGCTAAAACATTTAATAAATTCTTCATCACTAATAAACGTGCTTGTGGTTGGAATCTGGTCTATAAATCACCCATTATTAATTGCTGGATGCTTTGTTAATTTAGAATTAGAGATGGATGGCTAGTCACATACTTAACCTACCCAACTGAGTGTTTGTATGAGGAAAACTAACCTAGCTGGAAATTCTTGATGTTTGAGACTGACTTTTATCTTTAAAGGAGGGGTTTATGTGTGTGATATGTTCATGATCAGTAAACACAGAACAAGGGGTTTTGGATGTTCTACAGTTCCATAAGTCATGCCCCGTTAATTTCTCTGTATTTATTATAAGTGGGGCCGATAGCACCACATTTTATTAAGGTTGCCCAATACTTTCTGTTATAAGTCCTTGTTTTCATTTACTTATAGCTTTCCCAAACGCTAATTGTTTGAGCTAAAATTTTCCATGCCAGGTGTCTGCCTGAAGATGATTTTTTTTTTAATTTCAGCCAAAATGGTTAAGCCAATTTTAGGAATGACACCTATGATAAATATGTTGTTTCTACCCAAATTAAAAAAAAAATCTGGTTATCTTTTTTGAAATAATCTAAAGACCAATGCCCTGAAGCAGAGACTTGAAATTTTGCAGGGGCTCTTGCTGTTCTCCGTTAAAATCTGCTCAAAGTTGGTGAAGTTATAAGCCTTTGAAAAAATGCAGTTTGCTCATGCTTAACAAAGAATTAGAGTTTAACAGTTAAATTCCTGAAGAGTCATTCCACACTGAGCATGCTCCAGCCCAGGTCTAAACTGAAATTGTAGCTCTGGGCTATTCTGGGCTTTTTTCAGGTACAGGCATCTGAACCGCGAGTCTTTGTAACTGCAGCAAAAATCCTCTCTTTCCTGTGCTCTCAGTGACCCCTTCCCACACCACCCATGGATCCTAGCAGCATGAAAGAGGAGGATTCCTGATTTGAATGTGGATGTGACAGGAGCTGGACAAGGGAGGAAGGGGCAGGGTGGGCAGAGGTAGATTGGGACAAGGAACATTGGGAGAGACTGGGGCAGAGATGGGGAGTCCAGAGGGATGGGATTAGGATTTCTAAACAACTAGACTGGGACTGGCAAAATGAGAAGAACTGAAATAGGGGTAAGAAACAGGAATCAGGGGTATAGAAGAGACATAATTTGAACAGGGACAGGTTGGAGGGGATGGGCAGAAAGGGACAGGTCTGTTGGAAATGGGCAGAAGAATCTGTGCCCACTTACCTCCGGAGCCTGGAATGGAACCCAAGAGTCACATTCCTCACCGCTCTTCTGCTGTCAGTAAAAATCTGGGCAAAATGTCTCATCCCCCTTTTCATGCTAGTCTATAGAGGATGGCAACCTACTACTGCTGGCTGTTACTCCATTTGCTGAAGGGGTAGAAGTCTGTGGTGGATATAGGTTCCAAGCCTTCTGATGTCCTACGTCAATTCAATGTGATGCTACATGCTGGCATTTCTAGTTTTTCAGTTTATTTTTTAAAAACCTAGGAAATTACACACATAAGAACTATGTTAAAAGAACAACTATTAGAGTTGGAAAGTCAATACAAACAATTTGGTGAAACTGACATGAATTTGAGATTTTTTTTTGCATTCTGTCAGGGTTCCCTCCCCACTCTGAGCTCTGGGATACAGATTTGGGGACCTGCATGAAAGACCCCCTAAGCTTATTTCTATCAGCTTATGTTAAAAACTTCCCCAAGGCACAAATCCTTTCCTTGTCCTTGGATGGTCTTGCTGCCACCACCAAGTGATTTAGACAAAGATGCAGGAAAAGGACCACTTGGAGTTCTTATAACCCCAAAATATTCACCCTCTTTCTCGGGGAGGCTTGAGAATAATATCCTCAGCAATTGGTACAGATGAGCACAGACCAAACACCTGGGTTCTTAGGACACTGAAAATAAAAATAAAAAAAAAAGATTCTTTTAAGATTGAAGTAAAAGAATCACCTCTTTAAACTCAGGATGGCAGGTAAATTTACAGGGCAATAAAAAGATTTAAAGCACAGAGGATCCCCCTCTAGGCTTAGCTTCAAAGTTACTGAAAACAAGAATAAAACTCATAGACTCATAAGCTTTAAGATCAGAAGGAACCATTATGATCATCTAGTCTGACCTTCTGCACAACACAGGCCACAGAATCTCACCCACCCATTCCTATAATAAACCCCTAACCTCTGTGTGCACTTTTAAGGCTTTAAACCATGTTTTGAAGACTTCAATATCTCAGAGAATCCTCCCTCTTGGCATAGGGAAAATTCATAAGCTAAAACAAAAGATAAATTCTTTCCCTTGCTTTCCTTACAATTTTTGCAATCCTAGATGATTATTTCAGGTAAGGTTTTAGGAGATGGCTTTCCCTGCCCTAGTCCCTCTTTGTTTCCAAAAGAACACACAAAAAAAGGTACAAACAACCCTGCCCCCAGATTTGAAAGTATCTTCTTTCCTTATTGGTCCTTTTGGTCAGGTGCCAACCAGGTTATTTGAGCTTCTTAACCCCTTACAGGTAAGTGATTCTGTACCTCTGGCCAGGAGGGATTTTATATTACTTCATACATAAAGGTTGTTACCCTTCCCTTTATATTTATGACATGATCAAATCCACATTTTTCACTGAACAAAACTTTATCCCCAAAGTGTATTTCTTCATTGCACTTGCTTATATTCACTGAACAGATAATTCACTGAATTCTTTCGGTACATGTTGTCCATCTTCAGATGGAAATTATATAAAAACAGAAATGTGAAGTCATGAGAGATGAATGACATTGAAAGAGTTTGTTTTTAAATAGACTGGCAATTCCCTGCAGAATTAATCAGGGAGTTCAAATGGAGTATGATGGATTAGTACATTTGTATGTGTCCTGTCTGCTGTCTGACTTTAGTATTTGTGACTGATATCTCCTGATCTCTAGGGCACCATTCAAACGAGGTGATAGAAACAAAACAAAAGAAAAGCTTCGCACCTGAGAAAATATTTATGAGAGCAATAAAAGCAGTTCATTGAAAAGTCATTTTAATATACAGTTGTGAAATTTCTCAACAGCATTATTTAAAAGACTTTTTAAAAGAACTCCCATCTCCAGTAATGCTCTCTTGAACGTTAATCCTTTTGTTCTGCTGTGCTCTACTAGACTGAATAATGATCCAGAGCAGAGAACAGGATTAAGCTTTGTGATCAGTATCAGGCATTAATTCAGACTCGGGCGTAGCATCGTTCTTTTGATAATTTCCCACTTTTCAAGGAGAAGATCCTGGCCATCAACAGTTCCCAGAATTTAGACAATCTCCATGAGGTAATAATTCCAACATTTTAGATTTAAATGTGTCTCTTGGAAATCTGGTTGGAGAGTCCTAAATCTTTACATTTTCAAAATACTTCATGAGTTATAACCTAGTAATTCCTTTAATTTTCTTGAGGAAGTTTTGTTATTAGTCTGATGCAACAAACCAAGAGTATGGTGTTAGAGACTTAATAATTTTGATTTGGGGTGATGGTAATAATCAATTACTATTAATTCTACTTGTTGCCATTAGAGTACACTGTAGAGAAAAGCACAAGATCTCTGCCCTGAAGAGATTACTGAATAAGGTCTTAATAATAAAGTGGTAAAGAGATGCATCATCCCAGTGAGAACTCCAGGAGGAATTCTGGCCCACGAATAGACTACCTTCTTTTTTGGTTGAACTGGTAGAGATTGATTCCCCGAGAACCTTTGTGGCACCCAGTGCAGCTGCACCCTTCAAGTGTGGAAGAATACTCCCTTTAATATCTCATGTCCTCTGGGTGGCTGTGGAGTGGGGCAGGTCCATAGCCATTCACCTCCCCTCCCTGCACTATTTGAGGTGATGTACATTCTGCGGATGCATTGAAGGGGTAACCCACATATTCCCCAAGCACTGGAAATTTATTATGATGGGGTGTACTGCCAATCCATATAAGGACCAGCCACAAGCTGGGCCTAAATTGGAGAAAATATACACCGAAGTCCAGGGATATGGAAACAGTGCCAGTATTAAAGAAATAAATGGAATGTGAATAGATTGAACTTGAGAGGGAAGCTATAACATAACAGCCTATTCTCTTCTACTCTTTTTTTAAAGGTCGAATTTGTCAAATAGAGTTTTACAGTGAACTAAGTTTATAATAGTAACAAATTGCCAATTGGTTTTTCACCCAAATCTCACTCACTCTTGTTTCCTCTACTCACATTAGATGAACATGTTGTACTGAAAAAAAAGAAAAAGAAATATATAAACCTAATATTTTTTTTTTGTTTCTTGACAGATCACTAAGATACAATTGTTACATATTGTACTTCCATTCTTCTATTTCTTCTCCTTCAAATGTAATGTTTATTATTGTTCTCCTTTCATATGATATTAATCATAATCATGATAATATTTTAAGATACATTTCTAAAGCTGGCTTTCTACATTGCATCCACACAAAGGGATGTAGGTGTGTGTGTGTGTGTGTGGTTTCTGAGGTCAGTGAGCATGATAAACACATTTTTGCATATGAAAATAAGCACTAATAGCTCTCATTGATCATTTAGCATATGAAGATGCAGTATTTGTGTGAGCCAAATTTGCACAGAAAAAATTTTCAGGTACAATTTAGGCAGTCCCATTTGCTGAAATGTAAGACGGGATTTTCAAAGGAAAGGTGCCTAACCGCCCTTTGTGCCTTTGAAATCTTCCTTTAGATTTAAATTTCTTCTCACAAATTTCTTCCAGGAAATCTACCAGTACGTGTAGATTGAATATAATCACTTTATACTTTTTATTTTCATCATCACATATTTCCTTTGCACCAAGAAGGGATGTAGGACACACAGCATCTTGATCTGCTTCACTGCAATCTTGTAGATAGTAGAATTGAATTTCCTTATTACCTGGAAAAGGGAGATCTCTCAGGCAACAGAAGAAGGACTTGCTGCTCAGACATCACCCTTGCCAGACTGATTTTCTGATTTCCATTAAAACTAGGTGCACATTTCTTATAGTATGTGGCTTTATGTTCTACATACCAAATGGCATGGACTTGGTTTTCCATGAACATCTGGAATGGTGCAGCTCGTGGATTGCTCACAATGTTTTTGGTATCCAAACTCTGGTAAAACACTTCCTTTTTTTGGTTACTTGGAATATAAAAAATCTTAGCTAGAGTTGGCACCATTAAAATGGGCATTTACTACACTGTGTTTGTTTATCTTTGCCATGCTATTTAAAGAAGCATTTTTTACTGGTAAACTTAATATGAGAAATAAAGTGGTACATTTAAGTACTGTGGTTTAAATCCAATTTCTAAATGATGTCAAGGTCAAAGGACCAGCACAAGGCTTAAGTTTAATGTAAACACTAATTTGAGATCTTAACAAGGACTTAAGTGATGCTAGGCTGGCCCCTGCGTAGGGGAAATCCTGGTTATTTTATAAGGTACCATATTTTTACCATTGCAATATGTTTGGGAAATATTTTAAAATTTTGTGTGAATTTGGTGTCTCTGTGAGGTTCCAGACCTGACAACCCTGAAGAGTGAAGTCCTTAATTTCGCCGTAAAATAGGTAACATTAAAGCACAGAGAGCTTCGCTACCCTGCTCCTCCAGTGTGCCTCAAATCTGATGCGGGGAAACCATCTCTAGGGGGGAAGAGGACATTTGACTTTTCAGGCTCAGTCCTGGACCTCTTTACAGAGGCTGCCAGATAGGTAGCCCAGTGAGTGCCAATTGTGTTGGTAATTTCTGTGCTGTGGAGAAGTGTCCATTGAGAACTAAACTGAGATCTTCAAACCATCAGTCCCATTTCCATACAGCCAGCAGAGTATGACCAAATACTGTACCAATAACCTGCCCAGAATATAAATGAGTGACACAGAGTTAAAAGACTCTTGAACCATTAAGTCCACAGAGAATCATATTTCATCTAAATGATGCAGTGCTCATTCTTCATAGCACTTCCAGCTCGGCACAGTAGTCCTCAGTCTATTTCCTGATTTCTTTTGTATTTCTCCGTGTTCTCTACAAAGTATCATAGAAATCTCCATTTTACCCTGTTAAATAGCTTACCTGTTTTCTAGAGATCAGTTAAAGAAGAGCCCTTGCTGTCCAGCAGTGGCAACAAAGGCTGCCTCAAACTGGTATATAAGTGCTGACAGCAGAATGCAAAGTACTACAATGTACCAACTATGAACAATTCCTTCACTATCAGTGGTTCCCTCTTGGGATGATCAGTAAGAAGTCATTAATGGATTTTTCCACATCCTGCTGTAAAATTGTTACTCTGATAGAATAGGCTGAATTTTAATAGAATTTTCATCTCAGAAAGATGCATGAAAAAAATCATCCAGAGTAATTTGTTCAGGACGTGAACAGGCTGGAAATGGCTTCCCCTGCCACACACAACATCTTAGGCAGAAAGGCTCTTACTGGCCAGAGTCCTGGCCGGAGGGTCTTCGGTTTTCCTAGGAAGCCGGCCCAGCCAGAGCCTGCTGGCCAGGCTGATGGGTGAGCTGAGCACTCTGACCAGGGCCAGGTTTTCTGCACAGTGCTGGGAGTGGGACACATTCCGCTGGGAAGGATATGGAAGAGCTGTGGGGGGCAAGGCGGGACCAATGGGCAAAGGAGAGAGAGAGACAGTGAAAGGGGAGCATGTAAAGGGCTGATGGGTGCAAAACAGACACGATACCTAACTGGCCTCTGCCTGGCACCAACTCACATTCAACGGACACTGCAGCTCACATTGCACAGCCAGTGTCATTGGAAATCGGACGGGGCCCTGATGGCTGAGCATCGGCACGCAGTAGGGTCTGCACTGACAGACCAGCAGGGGAGTGGCTGTCCCTGAGCACTGTATCTTTGCCCCACCGTGTCTCCCCCCATCATCAGCCATTGGACCCCTGCCACTGACTGCTGGTGGCTGGGTGTCCGGCCAGCAGCAGAACCCACCAGTACTGATGGGGGGGGGGGGGGGGAGACAAAATAGGGGACAATTTGCCTGTTTTTAAGAAAAAGTCAGGATACCTGCAGGCGGGCTTAAATAGGGGACTGTCCCTTTAAAAACAGGACATCTGGTTACTTTATATTCATATATAAGACTTTCTGTCTTGTTCAACTGTGATTGGCTCACGGCACATCATGAAACTTGTTCTATCATCCTTTGGCTCCTTGAAAGTTGTTCACCACTTTTCCCTCAAAGATTGGCCTTCTGCACAGATGGATAAGAATTTACAAAGCTCTTCATAAGATCAGGTTAATTATTGAGAAGTACAATTTTGTTGAGAAATAAAACTCTCCACTTCTTCAGCTTTTCCACAGAGCTCTTCAAGGGGCTGTGAGGCATAGGTCAGTACCACAATCTCTTAGGCTAGTAATGAAGTATGTTCAGTCTCACATAAGAGATCCTGTAAGAATGTCCTTCCCTTTCTCTGTACTCTGGGGTAAAGAGAAAAGGACTCTTCTATGCCAGACCAAATAACTACAAGCTGCTTCCCAGCCTAAGTTATTCTTTACACCCCCAAACCCCACATCTACCAGTTGGGAACTTGGGGAATCGCTGCCACCATCCGGGTGGATCTCCAAAGCCCTGGAGGGGAGCACCTTAACTCCCCCAAACCCCTGCTCTCTCTCCTGAGAGCCGGACCCTCAGAGGCTGTTTCCCTTCCCCCTTCCCCCTCCCGTCTGTTACCAAGAGAGGTAAGAAATCGCCCTGAGGCTTTTACCCTGTGAGCCTTCCTCTTAGACACACAGACTGTCCTATACCTGGGAACTGGGTTAAATCCAAGCTAGGATTTCTTTATGAGAAGAACCAAACCTTTTTATAACTAAAAAGATTTAATAAAGAAAAGAGAACACAGCATATAATTAAGACACTACACAGGTACAGATTTTTCTAACCTCAATCTTCTTGCATAAACCAATTCCCCCCCCCCCCACTAACTACACAGATAGGGACACCAAGATCGAATGCAAGGTTATGCAGGACAATTCTACTTACCGTTTTAGCTAGTTATGAAGACATACAGGGAAGGGATAAAGTTGGGGGTCCATAGCTGGACAAAGGGTCCTGAGTCAATCCAAAGCCCAGATTGAACTGAATTCCACTTCCTGGTCTCTCTGTGTCTAGCCAGACTGCTCTGACGACACTGCCCTCTCAGATAACATTAACCCCACACAGGCAAGACAACACTCCACACTTATGACAGATCCACAGTAGGATTCTGAGGTCTTCAGATGAAGCACAGGTGTCTTTCTGCAAGATATGCTTAAGTGAGACACAAGTTGTTGGAACACAGAAGCAAGGGGCTGTGAGGCACAGGTCAGTACCACAATCTCTTAGGCTAGTAATGAAGTAGATATGATGGAGAGCAGGGATAGGGTCCAGAGTGAGCTAGACAAATTGGAGGATTGGGCCGAAAGAAATCTGATGAGGTTCAAGAAGGACAAGTGCAGAGACCTTCACTTAGGAAGGCAGAATCCCGTGAATTGTATGGGGGGAGGGATAGCTCAGTGGTTTGAGCATTGGCCTGCTAAACCCAGGGTTGTGAGTTCAATCCTTGAGGGGGCCTTTTAGGGATCTGGGGCAAAAAATCTGTCAGGGGACAGTACTCAATCCTGCTAGTGTAGGCAGGGGACTGGACTCGATGATCTTCAAGGTCTTTCCAGTTCTAGGAGATTGGTATATCTCCATTTATTATTTTTTATTTATTTTAAATGGCTGGAAATCTATGGCCTATGTTAAATAGCAGGACAGATTAGATGGCTTAGTCTCTTCTGGCCATAAAATCTATGAATCAATGAACTTCCTCAGATGTGAGTATCATATCCTGTTTCAAATACACAAATCTGCAGATGCTGTGATGATGTCTATTTGGGGGTTTCATCTTGGTTCAGAGGAAATTGGAGACAAACTAATTGAAATTAAAGTAACCTGCCTCAGTATTGGCTGATAGATGTATGTTTCTGTGTCAACTAGTAGCCAAGTGGTCCTTGGGATTTTTATATATTTTAGAGGAAGAGGCTGGAAACATTATTTTCCAGTAGCAGCAAGTAACTGATATCACCGTTAGGTTAATGGGACTTTCATGTGAGTTTGAATTTACACTTGCAGATCTCTTTGCATGCTCAGGTCCTAAATGCTCCTATAATATGTAATACAGCCTCACTTCACTCCCCACGAAAATCATGGAGCAGATTTTCAAGAAATCCATTTTGAAGAACTTGGAGGAAAAGAAGGTGATCAGGAACAGTCAATATGGATTCATGAATGGCAAGTCATTCCTGACCAACCTGATTGCCTTCTATGATGAGATAACTGGCTTTGTGGATATGGGGAAAGAGATGGATGTGATATATCTTGACTTTAGCAAAGCTTTTGATAAAGTCTCCATCAGTAGTCTTGACAGCAAGCTAAAAAAGTATGGATTGGATGAATGGACTATAAGGTAGATAGAAGGCTGACTAGATTGCCAGGCACAATTGGTAGTGATCAATGGATCGAAGTCTAGTTGACAGCCGGTATCAAGCGGAGTGCCCCAGGGTGTCAGTTCTGGGTCCAGTTTTGTCAACATTTTTATCAGTTTTCTGGATAATGGGATTATTTGCACCCTCAACAAGGTAGCAGATGACACTAAACTGGGGGGAGAGGTAGATATGATGGAGAGCAGGGATAGGGTCCAGAGTGAGCTAGACAAATTGGAGGATTGGGCCGAAAGAAATCTGATGAGGTTCAAGAAGGACTAGTGCAGAGACCTTCACTTAGGAAGGAAGAATCCCGTGAATTGCAACAGACTGGGGACTGGTTAAGCAGGAGTTCTGCAGAAAAGGACCCTGGGATTATAGTGGACAAGAAACTGGATGTGAGTCAGCAGTGTGCCCTCGTTGCCAAGGTGGCCAACAGCATATTGGGCTGTATTTGTAGGAGCATTGCCAGGAGATTGAGTGAAGTGATTATTCCCCTCTATTCGGCACTTGTGAGGCCACACTTGGAGTATTGTGTCCAGTTTTGGTCCCTGCACTACAGACGGGATGTGGACAAATTGGAGAGTGTCCAGCAGAGGGCAACAAAATGATTAAGGGGCTGAGGCACATGATTTACGAGGAGAGGCTGAGGGAACTGGGATTATTTAGTCTGCAGAAGAGAAGAGTCAGCTACCTGAAAGTGAGTTCAAAAGGATGGAGCTAGGCTGTTTTCAGTGGTGGCAGATGACAGAGCAAGAAGCAATGGTCTCAAGTTGCAGTGGGGGAGGTCTAGGTTGGATATTAGGAAACACTAGGAGGGTGGTGAAGCACTGGAATAGGGTATTGAGGGAGGTGGTGGAATCTCCATCCTTAGAGGCTTGACAAAGCCTTGGCTGGGATGATTTAGTTGGTGTTGGTCCTGCTTTGAGCAGAAGATTGAACTATATGACCTCTTGATGTCTCTTCCAACCCTAATATTCTATGATTCTATGATCATTTAATATATAATGGCAGTAATATCTGGCAAATTTTAAGATGAGAACGAACATTGACATATTCCAATATAGGATAAGCTGCGTGTATAATCATCTGGTATGCTTCAGGCATTGATGGGGCTTTTTTATAGATAGTTTACACGGAAGTCCTGATACTTACCTTTTTCCTATATTAAAGTTGCCAACCCTCTAAAATCCAGAAAATGATGTGGCTATAGATATACAGTATGTAGATAACTTTGCTGTGTATCTATGTAAACTTAATAGTCATTGATTTCCTATGTGAGAATCTCAGTTCTTAAAATATGTTCAGGGTGACATGCCAAATCTATACTCATTTTAACTACTGTGCCAAGACAAGAGACCATGTTGAATAGATTTCAGGGTCAACAACTTGTCAAAATAGCAGTTAAAGCAGACATATCTATCTGATTGGAACCCTATTAGAACAACCCAAGGAGCCCTAGAAAAGCAGAAAGTCATTCCTGATTGAGGAAAATCATGTGGAACAAGATAGACAAGGCAATGCTGTACTGACCTTCAGCCATGGAAACATGACTGCTAATTTGGTTACCCTTTCTTTGTCTTTTGCCACAGGGGAAGTTTGTTTGCAAACTAAAGTATCAATGCTTAAACAAATTCACTTCCAATAAATCTGAAAACAGGTATCAGGTACCCAGTATTGTGGGCTGGGGTGAAGCTGTTGGAAGAAATACATTTTAAGTGTAGTTCAGATTGAGAATCTATCTTTAAATCTTATTTTTAATAAAGGTAGCCAAAATATAGCACCTGGGTATACCCATACAGTATACTAATAAGCCATATATAAAGACTTTAACTCATATTCAAGAGGTGGTAACAGATTAATTTGTTCACAATAATATAAAATCCACATAAATAAAATAATAGTGTAAAATCAAATAGATCTGAGTGAGTACAATAATTCTTTTAAGTCAATGAGCCACAGGACTCACGTCTGAGCAAGGGACAGGGAGTATCTCAGCCATCACTCTTTTCCTGCTCTCCTCTTGCTTCTGGGGGAACTAATTTAATATAGTTTTGAAAAAGTGCATCTTCCACCTTTGCTCTGGCTAAGCTCTGTTGTTTGGCACATAGAGAAGGCAGAGCGAATGCCGTAGGATAGGTCTGATGAGGACTAACGAGAAGGTACTTAGGTTCTCTGGAAAAACCTTAGCCTCCATCAATGTATTGGTGCGTGGTGAAATCAGTGGTGCTTGGGATCTTATTCTAAAAGCTCTATGTAACTTGCAATTCATAAGTAGTTTAGCAGAGCCATTGACTGGCCTGTTAACTCTGATTTATTTTAACAAATCCTAGTTATTTGTGTTTATATCTTTGGTGATTTGCTCTTCATATTTCTTAGATTCTTATTTTATACTTGTGTGAATACATATTTATTTTTCTATGGGTTGAATTTTCATTTTTTGAAAGATATTGGTATAAAATGGTAGATATTAGGAAATATTTTAAGACATGTGGCTAAGTTCTGCCTTGCTTAGCATTCCATACAGATCCATTTATTTCCATTTATTTCAGGCTGTGTGAAATATGAGTCACAGAAGATCTGGGATCACAATATTCTTTCAGAGAATCTAACACCCATCCCTGCCTTCCATGTTATATTGCGCATGACAATATAAGGGCAGGCTCTCCGTTGCTCTCAATTTCTCCTAAATGCAGAGAAGCTGAGGGATGTCAGAAAGCTAATCACAGCTCATGATTCACTGCCCCAGCCCCAGACCTAAGAGAAATTAGGCATCCTGGAGACTTCCTTTTGCCTCAGCCAGTTGTAATGGTTCTTAGGCAACCTGTACCATCTGGGGACAGCTGGAGCACATCATACTGGCCCCATACTACTTCTCCATCCTTGAGATGCTCTCTGCATTGGGTGCTGCTTGGAATGAGGAACAGGAACCATTTATACTGCCTTCACACCCACTAGGAACTTTCACTCATTTCCCAAATGGGGAGTTATGAACATCTGCTATTATTCTTATTAAATTACACACACAACACACACACACATGTAGGGCATGGGATGCAGGGAAAAAACATTTCTGGCAGAATGCTGAATATTAACAGGAGTGCTCTATAAATAAAAGCTTGAGAGAGAGAGTGAGAGAGAGAGCTTTGTTCATATATATAATTAAACTTTTTATATTAAACTTTTACATATATGTACATATATATATATGCAAAAGTTTAATATAAAAAGTTATTTATGTCTATATTAACTGTAACTAGTTAATAGATATGGTGACAATAGATGTCTCTCAAGAATATGTGGTATAATTCCCGTTTATGTGGAAACAACAAAACAAAATGAAGCAATAAACAAACCAATAATCTCTTACAGCTGTTGCACACTGCAAATGGCTTCCACTGTACAACTCCTAACATTGGGGCTCAGCCCTGGCATATTTCCAGCACCACTTCGCACACAAATTTACAGTACATTCAGCAAGGCCTTTAGAGCCATTCCAGCTAATGCTGTGAATGCATTTTAAAAGTAGTATGCACATATTTGGATGGCTTTTATACATTATACTTAATAGCTATTGACAGCATACACATGGACACTTCTTCTAGAGAAGTTTCTTTGTAAAATGTCCATTTAGATTAGGAATAGTATGTGTTTTGTACTATAGAGCCTTGTGAAATCAATGGTATTTGGTTTATTGTCAGTGTAGTAGTTCTATAACCTGCTGTGCATGCCTAACACAATTTATTATGAAAAATAGTGACTGTAAATTTATAGCAGCCATTTTTCACTTCATAATTAATCTGTGATTGTTTTCTTTAAACCCACCAATGCATTATGTGTTTGAATTAAACACTCCATGTCTGGCTTTTACATGCTCTACTCGTGTGTTGATTCAGTTGGAACTATAACTGGGGTTTGGAGTACAAAGGAATGCAGTTCAATTCAATGAGACTTTATTGTCATAACAAACCAAACAATTGCTGCCAAAGTGTAAAAAGAAATAGATGTCTAAAGTATCTGTCAGAGGTAGGTACAATCCACCCATATTAGGGCCACACACTGTGTTCAGGATTTGATCAGATGGCCATTTGTAAGCAATGTCTATTCCTGATCCAGTGGCACCTTATTGTTTACCATGATGGTCTCTCTTTAGAATCAGATTGTAAGAGTGAGCTGTTACAAAAAGCAGTTAACAGACACTAATTGGTAACTTTTAAACAGCTCTTAATAAGTTCTAATCAGATGCCTGCTAACTAAATATCCTGCTGATACTGAAGTCAGGTCTTACATTATTTTAATTTCTTCTCTCTAGCTTGCTAGCTACTAATTCGTATAGAAGGCATCCATCACGGAGGCATCCCAGCAAATAATAATATAAAGCCATCCAGAGTGGTCATCATCATGAAGAAAGAGGCAGACTCTGAGGTATTTTGGGCTAATTCCATAAAGGGCCATGAAGATTACTCTGAAAAAGTCTTTGAAACTAGCCTGATATTCTTTGAGGAGCCAATTGTACTGAACAGGGCAAAGAATAGGGAGACTGCTGCATTTTGGACTCTTTGAGGCTTTTTTAATGGTGGAGTGATCATATCTAGGTACAGGGAGACCAATCATGTTTATTACGGTAGTGCCAAAGAACCAACCAAGAATGAGGCTCCATTTTGCTAGGCACTGTATAAACAGAGAATAGCAGAAGACAGTGGTCCCCAAACTATGGGGCATGCCCTTATAGGAGGAAGTGTGGAGGAAGGTTCGGGGTGGTGCATGGTGCAACCTGGTCCAACCCCCAGGCTGGATGAGGAGGAAGTGCCACCCACCCTGCTCCACCCCAACCCGGTTCTGCCCTCATTCCCTCTCTGCCCCAGGCCAGCTCTGCCTCTAGCCCAAGCTCCTCTGTAGAGCCTACTGTGCTGGAATGAAGGGGTGGCACACATTGATTCCATTACTTTCAAGGGAAGAGTGACAGGAAAATTTTGGGCATCACTACCTCAACAACTCAAACTCTAAATCGACAAGACAGACACGGGGTGGGGGAAGGGGATATAACACAAGCAGTGTGGACAATATGACAGCAGCAAATGTCATATTAGTTTCACATTTATTTATTTAGGGTGGGTTTAGTTAGGAGGGGTCAGCTAAATGCAAAGTAAAGTGAGATGTGTGTGAGAAGGACAGCTCAAGGAAGAAGAGGGCAAGAGAGGCAGTAGTGAGTGAAGCCGAAGTGAAGAGACTGTGATGGATGGGGAGGGTTGGAGCAAACCAATCAGCACAGGACAGAGAAAACCAGTTTAAACTGTGGAAAGTTCTTTGACTGTCCAAAAGTCCCTGCTTTGGCTGTTCCTTTTCCTACTCACCGGAGTCTCTGGCTCACTCCTTTGGGCTGCTTTTCCCCAAGGCCACATAGCAAGTGGGAGGGGAAGCACCACCTGGGTCCTAATTTCCCCACTCCCACTCCGCCCAGTGAGGCAGTCCCTCACTTAATTGTTTCTACAGCTGCTCCCACCAGCTGGAATCTCAGGCAGGTTCCAGTAATAATTCAGGAGGTCACAAAGGTACTGAGCATTGTGTA
The DNA here is from genome assembly GCA_032164245.1 of Sternotherus odoratus. Taxonomy (NCBI): domain Eukaryota; kingdom Metazoa; phylum Chordata; order Testudines; family Kinosternidae; genus Sternotherus; species Sternotherus odoratus. Next base: position 241,113,991 of record JAVMKO010000001.1, read on the forward strand.
CAGGTTACTGTTTGAAATGATGGGGTGCAGTCTTCTGACTAGCCATAATTGCCAGGAAGCATTTAGTTGTCCCCTCATTCAGCAGATTTGTTTGAAGGAAAATGGAAAATAGAAAACAGCTGGTACACTTGAAAGCTACAGCTTTAAAAGATGTTTTACTAACCAAATAGGATGTGATTTCTGGAAGATAATGACAGCGAAACATAAAAAGAGAAGATGGTAACAATACAACAAAAACAAACAAAAACAAATCAGAAGGCATTTAGATTAGTTTAATTTAAAGATATTAAAATAAATAGGATTCTGAACAACCACAAATAGATGAATTTGGTATATGCTAATTAAGAACAGTGACACCTTGATTCTGTTGTTTATGTGCACTACACTATCCACAGCACAATTTAGATCCCCACAGCTGTTTCCAAAAGTCAGTCTTAGTCCATTACTTTAATTAATCTATGCTCATTATCAGCAAGGCAGTCTCTCTGTGAACAGAAAGTCAAAGGAGAAGATTTATAATTAGTGAAGTTTTTAAATTAATTTGCAGGAAACTGAGACATTAAATATTTTCTAGCCTTAGCAATGTTCTTTGATCTGTAACAATACTGACGACATATCTAAATACATCCTTGGAATAAATACTGGAGGGCATGCAAATCTGGTGCATAACAGAAAATGTTGTTCACACTAACCAGCTGCTGTCTCATTTCCCAATAAATTAAAGGGTCTTACCTTGTGCATATGGCTTTATTATGATGCCAATGTTCTTCCAAGATTATGAAAAAGTACCTTTTGGTAGAAGGGAAAGATATAGTAAACTAATTCTTGTATATATGTGATGGGAAAAAAGTGTTTCTTTTGGATGTACATATGTGATTTATAAGTTGCAGTTATTTGTACTCTTTATGAAAGCATATATTACATACTTGAGGCATAGATTACACATCGTGATATAAATATGAAAACTCCACAAACCATGACTATTTTTTAAAGCTTAAATGCCCTCTACTGTGTATGCTATTAGCTGTAGTTATTTATATTCCTTCAATGAAAACCACCCAAAAACGGAGTTAAAATTGAAAGTATACATCAATAGCTTAGGGTAAAACATGTTACAGAGACATTGCAATTATCCTAAAAACAAATATTATAAATGCAGAAAATTCAGCATTAAGGTTAAACTTAAAAGAAATTCAAACATCTAAAGGCATGAACATTCAGTTCTGTACCCTGTAGTAATACCTTCAATAACCATATGATTCTGAAAATTACAAAGCAGTACTCCTTATTTCAACACCAGGACCAAAAAAAACAACAAGTTAAATAAACAAAGAGTTATAAAGCTTTTGGAACCCTCTGCTTAAAACACGCTTTGAAAGCCTACATAGTTACATGGATAACAAAGCAGATAAAGGTCAGAAAACAAAACATACAAAGGGAAAATATTTAATAAATTTTCAATATGGAAGGAGGTTAATGGTGCTGTCCCCAGGAATCATTCAAGGAATGGTGTTCTTTAACATATTTATCATCTGTAAGAAGCGGAAACACGGGAGGCAAAAAAGTAGGTATGTCAGGTATAAAGTGAATAGCAATGATTTTTAGAAGGCTATAACAAGCCTATGTGACTGGGTAACACAAGCAGAGAGAAAATTCAGTGTAGATAAATGCAAGATGGTGTGTGTTGCAAGGAACAATGTAAACTACGCATACAAATTGATCAGCTCTAAATTAACTGTAACTGCTCAAGAAAATGTCCTAGGCATCATTATGGACAGCTCAATGAAAACCTCTGCTCAATATACAGTGGCAGTCAAAAATAGCAAACAAGATGTTAGGCTGTATTAAAGGACAGATACTAATATTTAAACATAGTGCTATTATATATCACCTTGAAAACTGGGTCACCCCATCTGCAGGATGAAACAAAAATAGAAAATGGTCGAAGAAGAGTAACAAATACAATTACTAGTATGGGGAAGGTGTGTATATTAGGAAAAGCTAAAGAGATTAGGCCCAAAGTTTTCAGACATGACTAATACTAAGTGCTCACTTTCTGTGACCCCAACTTGGGACACTTTGAAAAGGCCTGATTTTCAAAAAGTTGCTGAGCACTCTTACTCTGAATATCAGGCTCTTGTAAATGCTCTTAAATTAGACATCAAAAATTACTAGTTCCTTTTTGAAAATCTTGGCCCAGGATTATACACCTTAAAGAATAAGGCACCAATCCAAAGCATTTAAGCACTCAACTTCTTGTAGGTACAGTGGCATTGAAGTTAGGGGAACTTCTCACCTGCTTAATATTTTACAGGTTCTAAGGTCCAAAAGGACCACTTTGGTCATCTAGTCTGACCTCCTGACTTCACAGACTGAGCTCCTTGAGTCTGTCACTATAAGGTATACTTTAATAATTCTTGGAACTCTTCTCTGAAACTTCTCCAACTGATCAACATCCCTCCTGAATTATGGGCACAAGAACTGGACAGTTTTACAGGAGCAGTTTCACCAGTGTCAAACACAGTGGTAAAATAACCTTTATTCCCACCCAAGATTCTGTTTATGCATCCCAGGATTGCACTTGCTTTTTTGGCCAGAATTGCACATAGAGCTCATGTTAAGCAAATTATCCACGATGACCCCAACTCTTTTTTGGAGTCATTGCTTGCCAGAATAGAATCCTCTATCCTGTAAATATGGCCTGCATTCTTTTCCCCATATATATATGCATATATTTACATTTAGCCATATTAAAATGCATGTTGTTTGTTTGTGCTCAGTTTACCAAGGAATCCATATTGCACTGAATCAATAACATGCCTTCATTATTTACCACTCCCCTAATTTTTGTTTCATCTTCTGTCTTTATCAGTGATGATTTTAAGTTTTTTTTCCAGGTCATTGATACAAATGTTGAATAGCATGGGTCCAAGAATGAATCCCTTGCAAGAGCCCACTGAAAAGAAACCTGCTAGATGATTATTCCTCTTTTACAGTTACATTTGGAGACCTATCAGTCACTTTTTAATACATTTAATGTGCACCATGTTAATCAAAATGTTTTGCAAGACCAAGTCAAATGCCTTCGAGAACTCTAAATATATTATATAATTGCTATTACTTTATCAACCAAATTTATAATTTCTTCAAAAAAGATATAAAAATAAGCTTGGCAGGATCTACTTTTCATAAACATATGTTGATTTGCATTAATTACGTTATCCTCCTTTAGTTCTTTATTAATGGAGTCCTGCATCAACTGCTCCATTATCGTGCTGGGGATTGATGTCAGGGTGACACACCTATAATTACCTAGGTCTTCCCATTTACTGCTGTTAAAGACTGGCACAACAATAGATTTCTTTTATTCTTCTTAAACTTCCCCAGTGCTTTAAGACTTACTGAAAATTAACATTAACAGTTGAGTAAGCTTCTGAGACAGCTTTTTAAAAACTCTTGGGTGCAAGTTATCTGGACCTGCTGATTTAAAAATATCCAACTTTAGAAGATGCTGTTTAATACTCTCCAGAGCTACCAGTTAAGCACTAGTTTAAGGGTTTTGCTGGTTTGGGGTTCTGAATGAATGAGGTGACATATCTATATATATAAAAGTCAAATGGTGTATGCGTGTGTGTATGCATGCGTGTATGTATGCTGCCTTACTCCTTCCACACCGTTTGAGCTCGAGACTTGAAATTTGGTACAGTTATAGGCTTTAGGGTCCTAATGACCGTAAGAGTCGAAAATTTTTCAAATCTCACCTCTGACACCCCTCAGGGGTGAAATTCTTCAAAGGCCATCACATCAGCTGGGCAGCTGCTGTTCTCTGTGACATAGTTATGATGTCATAATACCCCCCTCCAACGGACCCTGAACTCGCTCAGCTCTCTGCCCCCTCCCCAACTCCGATGGACCCGAGTTGGGTTTGGTCGGAGGGTAAGTGAGGTGGGGGTGTCGGGTTTGGTCGGGGGGGTAAGTGAGCCGGGGGGTGTTGGCTTTGGTCAGGGGGTGTTGGGTTTGGTGGGGGGGTAAGGTGGGGGTGTTGGGTTTGGTTGGGGGGGGTCAAGGAGGGGGGTCGAGGTTGGTCGAGGGGTAAGTGAGGTGTGGGTGTTGGGTTTGTTTGTGGTGGTAGGTAGGGGTGTTGGGTTTGGTTGGGGGGGAAAGTGAGGTGAGTGTCAGGTTTGGTCTACGGAGGGTGAGGTGTGGGTGTTGGTCAGGGGGTGTTGGGGTTGGTAGGGGGTGACATGGGGGTGTTGGGTTTGGGTGGGGGGGTGAAAATGTGAGTCGGGATTGGTCGAGGGGTAAGTGAGGTGGGGGTGTCGGGTTTGGTTGGGGAGTGAGGTGGGGGTGTCAGGTTTGCTCTCTGCCCTCTCCCCCCTCCAACGGACCCCGCACTCGCTCAGCTCTCTGCCCCCTCCCCACCTCTGATGGACCCGAGCAACGCCGGGTATTTTTGCTAGTGTAAAATAAATAGAATAAAGACTGTTAATCGGGAGCTCCCATTTTACCTTTTCTTATCCTGCGGGACATTCAATGCAATTGAAGGACAGCTATTTTAAAACTGGTGGAAGGAAATGGCTTTTCCACACAATGTGTAATTATCCTGTTGGACTTACTGCCACAAGATATTATTATGATGACGAATTTAGTATTAGTAAAACAAGGATTAGATATTTATATAATTAATAAGATTATTATCTAGCAGATCTACGTATGTAACACCTTGCTGCTGTCAAAGATGGGGTACAGGATTAGATGTACTACTCACAGAAGATCAAGCCCTGCAAAATAAAATAGCATCATCATTCAGTCAGTAATACAACTTAAAGAAAACGGTTAATGTGAACTTTCACAGAACTGTTAATGTGAACTTTCTCTTGCTTTCGAGGTGGGGAAGTTTTGTTTGTGCCAGGAAGGGAAAGAAAACCCTTGATTCCTAAGAATCATTCCTCATGCCCCCATTCCCTCCTTGTGGTTTTAGGGAGGGTTCCATGGCTGATTGGTTGAATGGAAGGATACAGTGTAAGCTTATTGACCTATTGACAACAAGAGAAGAAGGGCATGGGCATTAATGGAGTAACCTGGATCTGGGAAAGCAGACATGCCACCCACCAGAGATGTTGTCATGCAAATGTTTGGAGGGAAGCTTGGCCTTGTCAAAATACAGCAAATCAGTCTGTTGGTCCTGAAATACATTTAAGACTATGGCGTGGACCATGCAGAGGAATAATGGGAAATACTCTTATTCTTCCTTCACATTGCTTTAAGCATGGTGAGGGGTTGCAGTTCAAGAGCTACTTCTCTCTGTCTTTAAGCTGCTGTTTTTTAATCACAAAGATTGTAATCGCTATATCTAAAGTATAGTTTTAAATAGAAGCCCAGTTTGTTCTGGCTATTAGTGGGGTATGTGAATACATAAAGTGCTATGGAGCCCCTCCTTGGTGATAATAATCCAGTGGTATAAATGCAATAAACTCTTTCTGTTTATGTCTTCTGTCAAGGTCAAGAGAACAAGTTACAAGAGTTAGCGACTGGATGTGCAGACAGAGTATTGTGCATTTGGTCCACAGATGGGTGCCCAGTTCTCATTAGAAGTTCACAGCTGAGCATCAGAAATGAGGTAGCTCTAAGTTGGCATAAAAGGAGGGGCATGCTTCAGGATCAGTGAGTGCCTTCTTCCACACTGTTGGCCATGGCAGGGACACATGAATGAATCAGTGTGGATCTGTGGGAAACCATCGGCCGAACCTGCAGACGTGGCAGGTAAACAAACCCTTACCCTGGGGAGCCACGTGCCAAGGTTGCTGATCCCTGGGATAGATACGTCTAAGATATGCTGTGTTTTGATATTTAATATCCATCGTTGTACAGAGCTACATTATTTGGAAACTGTTCATATTGTGAACTAGTAGCAGAAAGTCATGCTGTCACACGTGTAATGTGTAAATTCGAAAATGGCTGAGAACTTAAAACGTAGATGGTAATAGACTATGAATCCCAGTGATTGAAGCTGGTGAAATTCTAAAAAAAAGAGCTCTCAGCCATGCTTGTAGCTGTTTCCCTCACTTACCATTGACTCAGCAGACATTCTGGCATTCAGGATGATGTTTGGGATCGTTGGGGTTTGTTTGTGCTGATTGTGTTGTCGTGTACATGGTTGTATTGTGCTGGGAGAGTTATATGGATTTCTGTCGGTGACAAACAAAGTGGGTTGATGCAGTGTGTTTCTGGAGTTGTTGTGTGGGTGATGATGTTGATTTGTGTGTAGTGAGGTTGGACTGGGAGATTTAATTTGTGCAAATCTTAGTTCCTGAACATGCAAAAATTGTGCAAGAAAAACTGCAGGCATAAATTTAGAGGCCAAGTGTATAGATGTCTAATTTCCCTCATAAATTTAATGAGCCTGATTCTACCCAGTGACATGGTGTAAATCAAGGGAAACTCAATATAAGTTACTCCTGGAGTGTGATTAAAATTGGAACTCCTAGATCTAAGGGACAGATTATCAGCTGTTGTAAATTGTCACTACACCCTTGGAAGCAATGAGTATCTGCCTTTGTCTTGCTTCCTATTGAGTATACTCATGGTTTGCGGAATCATTCTTATATGTGTTATTATTAATAACATTTAATTTGTTACATCGGTGATAAGCATTTTTTGCCAGCTATTTGCTCTACAATACTTGTAATTAACAGCTAGATTTGCAAAGTGTATGCTATGGCGCCCACTAAACTTGAGCAGAAGCAAACAGCTAAAAATCTTGCATGCCGCTTTGAAAATTTATGAGGAAGAAACTAAAAAACCCAAAGTTCACTGCCTCTAAAGAGTCTCTGTCTTTTTGCTAAACTCACTCGGTATTCAGTAGCTCAGCTTCTGAACTGCAGGCTGCCTGCTTCACTGGACACTGCAGCCTGATAATTGGCACTGGTAGTTACCTCTAGAACCATTACCCATCAGTTCATTGGTCCCGGGATAATATGCAATGGGGCTTATTGTGCACAGTTGTTTCCAAATTAGGAAGGCAAGCCTATAAGAAAAGAATAGCACATTGTTAAACAATAGTTCTTGCTAAAAAAAAACATGCCCCATTGGTGTCAGGGTCAATTACTCTAAGTGTGAGCAAATGTTAGGTTTAACTATATATACCATATATAATTATCTTATTTGGGGTCCAAAGATTGAAATGTAGAGGAATAATCAGGAAAAAAACTAAATAATATGCAAACAAATCCCAAATACATCTACTCAAGTCTTCTTCTTTGGGAATAATGGAGCTGAACTTTTTTCAGTCTGTAGTTATAAAAAAAGACAACCAGAGATTTTTTAATGAACATTCAGTCCGAAAGCCATTGCAAAATTTAAGTTAGCATCATTAGACTACAAATACTCCTTGTAAATTATTCATAATCCCAACTGTAGCATCTGGCTAGCTGCTGCTACCCTCTTTATATTGAGAATTATAGTTATTAATCATTAAATAATCTTTTACAAATATTTTAGTTTTCAGATCATTTTTAGTTATGCAAAACACAAGTGGGTGGAAGTGAAGACAAGACCAACTACCCCTATAGTATCAGTTTAACCAGTTTATGTTGTTATTTAGCACCAAACTCCTAGTCCAGTGTTACACAACAATAAATAGCAAAATGAGTTTAGAGTAAATATATTCTTACCTTTATAAACATCTATGGCTATATATCCTCACTTTGTTTTATAAATGTATTTACTTCTTTTCCCTATGTGTGACATAAAATGCAGATAAAATAATTTCCCTTGGGTACATAGCAAGTCCCACATACAACAGTCAACCTTAACATCAAATAGTGAGGGAAAGACTAATCCTGAAAAGAGGCTTTTACATGTCCTATGTCATCTTCTGACTTGGATTCACTGAGGAAGTAATCTTCTTGAGGAAGGAGAAGGGAGGAAAGGTGAGATTTTAACTTCATATAGCTAATTAAAAGGATGATGTATAAGTGAACATGGCTGTGCTAGGTGAGAAATATGTATACACACTAACCACCTATTTATCTATGTTATGCTTTAAGTAGAAATTGCAACACAACCTTTAACTATGGAGTTCCTACCACCACCTCCATTTATTTCACTATACATGCAAGATCACTTTAGACTTCAGCAGGCATATTTATATTTATAATTAGACTGGATATAATTTCACATGAACAGTAATGTTATGTGTTTCCCTCACATTTAAAGGAAAACAATTATTTTTGGAAAGTGGCACCTACTTTTGCTCTTTGTCAGCAGAACCATAAGGGAACTTATGTTCACTAATTGTAAACTCATCTGTACCATGATTTCCATCACGTTGTTTATCATTGATTGAGGTACTGCAAGCATAAAGATATAACACAGTAAAGTAACCACAAAATAAATGGCTGGCTTGATACCCACATTAGATGCTGAATCCTTAGTTTCACCTCATCCTAGCTAGGAGTGAAGGGTGAGGAATCCAAAACAGCAGTTATTTATCTCCTCTGAGCAGTGACAATGAGCCAGTAGGCTCCCTCTGATTCTTCCAGGCAGCCAATGAGTTTCTTTTCCTGGTGGCGGGAGCACAGGGAATCCCTCCCTTACTATGAGGGAACTGTGGGGAAGGGGAGAATGAGTATGTGGGGTGAAGATGAATTTCCTCACTTGCACAGGAGCCTCGAGTGTGTCTTCACTCCTGCCCATCTGTCAAAGCCTCCTGAAGAAAAAAAAAATGATGGTCTGTCTTAGCTTGGTCAGTAGTGCACAGTCCCATGTGATTTGACAGCACTGGCACATTTGGAGTAGAAAAAGTTGAATGGGCATATTGGGCATATCTCCACCCACTTCACTACAATAACCTAAATATTACCGCTATGGGCATTTGCTAGATACACTCAATATAAGGCCTAGTGTTTTTGTAACTGAAGTCTTTCCATTGACTTCCTTTGGTTTTAGATAAGATCTCTATAGCTGAGCTTCAGGCATTCCACAGAAAGTAACAAGGCATCAACATTTCTAACAGATGGTAAGGTTTCTATACTAGAAATAGATAAAATATTTCCTTAGAAATTAAAGGCAAAATCATAATTATATAAATATCTCCAATCTAACTTTATATATGGGATGCTATTGGGTGTGTGATTTATGTTATGTTGCCATAAAATAAAAAATAATATGCTATGATTTAATGAACAAATACATAAATAAAATTTGTACCAAAATATTAAACTTTTTTAAATGACTTACTCTTTAGAAATTTCAATTGGAGGATTGGATATAGACAACACATTTTCTCTGCTTTTTATTTTCTGAAAAATATCAACATTCTACCAAGGAACAAATAAAACATTGACATGATTATAAAATGCCCTCCCCTTGTACCTCCAAGACAAGGCATTACATACTTTTAGATCTAGTGGTATAGCTGCCACCATCATTTCTAATTATTCTTGACATTTTGTCCATTATACCATGAGGTTCCTCAGAGGATAGAAATAATCACCCAGAAATGGCGACTAGCTAATTACCAATATAGTCTGGGAAATCCAGTGTTGAAATGGATAAAACATCAATTACAGCAATTGGTGGTGTGTATTGACAGAAGAAATATATCTTTGAAATTACCCTACCAGAAATCTTGGAAATTCTCATCATCACTTCTTCCTTGCCGTCTCTAAGTCAGGGAAAGCTCATTTGCAATATAAAATAAAAATATATACTGTTTATGTGAAATACGTAGTAGGTAACTACAGTTCATTACATAAGCACTACAATAGTAAGCCATCAAAACTATTGCCCTCATGTATTATTGTTTACATAGATAGAGCAATTAGTGGTTTTTTTGCTAGCAGAGAACTGAAAGATAATGGATTAAAGTAAGTTGTTTTGGGTTGGGAATGTGTATTTAAAAATCTAATTTTAGTTCATTTCTTAAGCATGTATTACAATTGTAAGGCAATTATGGTTTTGTACTTTAAATATCCTTTAACAGTAAGGGCTGGGATACACTGGGACCTAAGATACAGAATTTCAGATACTTGAATTGCATAGCTGAAGTTGCAGTATCTTAGGTTGACTTAACTGGCCGTCCCCATGGCAGCAAGTCGACCACTGCCACTCCCCCATCAACTCTGCTTCCTCCTCTTGCCGAGATGGCGTTCCAGAGTCAATGGGGAGCATGTTCGGGGATCGATATATCATGTCGAGGCGAGACACCATAAATCTATCCCCATTACATCAAACACTACCTGTTGATCTGGTGGGTAGTATAGATGTACCCTAAGAGTAACAAAGGGGAAAAGACTTGTGCTGATATTTATATATATATATATATAGAGAGAGAGAGAGAGAGAGAGAGAGAGAGAGAGAGAGAGAGAGAGAGAGATTGCTGTTTCATATATATATGATGCATGTTTCTTACTCCAAAAATTCTGAATGATTATATACCATTAATATCGCAGTGTACAATGCATGATAGGTTAGGAGCTTATTAAATCAAGGGTGAATTAAAATGTGCTTCCCCATTAAAATGAATAGCTGAGCTAGTAAGGAGGTTGATTCTTGCTGGCATGCCATCAACAGGCAATCCTGCCCTGGATCATATGAGAAAACAGAAGTTGGAGAAGACTTGCTGTTTAGATGGTCTGCAGATAGGAGGGATGGATGCAAAGAAAACAGGTAAACAGAAGTAAGAAATGAAAGGACAATGAAAGTAACAGAATTAGATGGGGGCAAAGTGTCTTTGTCAGGGCATTCAAGTGAAAAGATAAAAGATAAGGTAGGACATTTAAAAATAACTGATTTTGATTGAATTTGAGAAATAAGACCTGAGGAGAAAAAGTGATGACCTACATTAAATTGGAAGTGAATCTACTGAAGAAAACTTAGATTCAAATTCTGCCACCGAATTGACTGGAATAGGATTTATACATGCTTATCCATATAAAGGATTTGGCCCTGCTTGTGTTTATTATTTTAAGCTAATCGGTAATGAAGAGGGGACAGAAACAAAAAGAATGCTGGAGGTCTATTTGCATTGTCTATTTTCTCTATGCTGTTCATTGCTAGTTTTTACTTTCTTTAATATAACCTGAAATGTGTTTTGACTGTTGTATCTGGAAAGGTTACAGGCTGGCATTCTGAAAGGAACTGAACTCTGTTCTCAAAGCAAGAAGGAAAAGGAAAAAGGGACTGTCTATGTTGTGGTCAAATGTGCAGTAAAGGCTGTAGTCTTCCTGAACCACAGATGTAAAATTCTTTAATTTTCTCATAAATACTACTCCTTTGGCAGAAAATTGCCTATACAAAATTAACAAATTTCTGCTCTCCAACGAAAACATTTTTTTTTTCATGGAAAAACCAAATTCCCACAAAATGAAGTATTTTGGCCACACCTCCAAATATTTTGATTTGGAAATGCTCTAGCAATGCTTCATGGGAACTGTAGAAAGGATATCCATTCTCTTCTATGGGTCTGGCTCTTGGGCCAGGCTCCTCTCACTGGGTGCACCATGGCCAGGGACAACCCCTTTCCAAGAAGGGAGATTAGGGTACATCATGGCAGATATAATTTAATGAGGGAGGTGCACTATACAGGAGAATTGGAGCAGCAGATCCCTGATCTACACCAATGAGGCACCCTGGCAATATTTCTGAAGACCTTTTCAATTTTTGAATTTCTGCTGAAAAATTGACATTTTCCATGAAAACTGAGGAGAATGATTTTTGACCAGCTCTAGTGGTTATGTCATCTAAGTAAAAGAATCCGTACTCCACATAATCACTGCTGAGACACCTGGTGGTGAAAGTGTTTTTACCACTTTTATGAGTGAAGAGAAATGCCTGTCATGGGAGTAACTTCAGATATCTACAGAAGAAATTCAGATTCCTGTGAACAGCCCAAGTGAAAGGTCTATGTATATGGGGGATCTGTAGGAAAAAGAGGGGGAACATACCTGCCTGCTGGGGTGTGGAGAAACAGGAAATCTACTGCAAACTGAAGGATCTATGACTGCTTTGTCTTCCCCACTTCTATGGTGGAGATGTGTTTGGCTGATGGATATACATAGTCATGGATCCACAAGCCACAATTCTATCCTTTCCCTGGCTAGGCCTACCCCAGAATAACCCTGAGTGATGCCATAATGGCTGACCTGTAGAAGGCTCTGGACCTTAATAACCTTTGTGTATTTGCTGTTAAGGAATATATCAGTTTAACAATACATTTTATTTAATTTCATTTAGTTTTCAATGCCTGCACCACACTATGTGGTATTTAAGTAATAGTCACCCATTGTGCTGAGGTTCACTTTGTTTCTGCCTCGGCCACATAAGAGAATTAAATTAAGTAACAAAATCCCATAGTCTGTCATGCCTCCTTGCAGTTATACAATGATCTTTAAAAAGTAATATTTTTATTAAGGATTTGACCTTGCCAGGTGATTTATACTCTGATGTAATTAAGCAATGCCCTTAAGCATGCGAATAATCATTCATTGATGTGTGTAGGACTGTACCCAGAAAGTTATTCACATGCTTGTGTACTTTGATGAATTGGGGTCTAAGTGGAACAAGCTGTCTTTAAATTCTTGTTAATCCGTTTCTCCATTTGTAAAATGGGATTCTACTAGTTTCTGGACTCACAGTACTGTACCTGTGCCACAATCTACCATAAAAATTTTTTAGAGTAAACACTGAAATATAATAAAGCTATAAGTGCTGGAATAGGCCATCCTATGGGGGTGGTTTGGGCAATCATGGACAGAGAAACTGAAAAGGAAAATATATGAAACATATATTAAATATACAGTGAAACGGACTTAAAAATAACTCAAGGGACAGACAGAAACCTTGAGCTTCAAGTACAGTCTTCTAGCAAAAAGGTAGCTGAATTTTACTCAATTCATTTAGGTATACTTTAGGATGGCGTTTTCAGACAGGAGGTTAACTGGTAAGGATTGTCTCTTATATGCTTACAGGTAAAGGAAATTCAGTGTATGAAGTAATGAAATTGTTAGCTTCTGAAAATATGAAATAGATCAGTCTTCCCTATACATTGGAGCATTAAAGGGATAATAATGCAGGTGCACTATACAATGGAACCCCATGGACAGGTAAGAGAAAAGAAAATGAAATATTGAATTATGAGATAAGGAGGGAAAGCTAGGTTAACAGGACTGTGTTTATGGATGATTTGATTTCAACCCATTTCAGCCTCTCCAGTATTAATTGGGGAATCTCTGAGGCATGCTGTAGAATGGAGATAGAAAGGAAGGATATAGGATTTATTCAATGATTTCTTCCTTAAACAGCTGTTAACAACTCAACAAGGAATAATCTAGACTGAATTCTAGATAGTGGCTAAGAAAATAACAGTAAATTATTTAAGCCAATAAAGTCAAATGACCATAATACAGTTATAGTTGCTGTCTTTTGGAAATACTAATAGATGGCTACACATTCAGATAGTTTAAGCACTGGAATGAAAAAGGAAGAAGAGTAAATCATGGGGTTGGTAGAGAAATTAGTGTTGATTAACGAGAAGACTGGCACTTACTGAAAATACAAAACAGACTAAATTATGCTCCTTAATAATCTGAATCAAATATAAAATTAGTATGACAAAAATGTCTAATGTACTATAAGCCTTTAATTTAAAAGGGATGTGACATATACAATTTTAAAATGTACTTGACATACATAAAGTCTTAAATGGTGTAGACTAGGGATCTGCAACTTTGGCACGCGGGACCACAGGGTGAGTACCCTTAGCGGGCCCCACCTCTTTATTTACTTGCTGTTTCACCACTGCAGCTCCTTCTGGAAGCGTTTCCCGCAGCCCCCATTGGTCCGGTATGGTGAATCGCAGCCAGTGGGAGCCACAGTCGGTGAAACGGCAGGTAAACAAAGCGACGGGGCCCGCTAAGGGTGCTTATCCTGTGGTCCTGCATGCCAACATTGCCGATCCCTGGTGTAGACAGTGTCAGCCCAAGTTACTGTTTTCAGTCCCTCACACACAATAGTACAAGGAGGCATAAATGGAAACAAAGGGAACTGAGTCAGCCCCATTAGTATCCATGAAAAGTCATCTGAGCCACAGTATATACAATAGATCCATAGGGCTATCCCAGTGTCCCTTGTGCAAAATCTGTCGTTTCTCAAGGTGCCTAATGCAACATCATAAATTATAACATAGTCTTGTAATATGATAACAGGTATGTATGCAGAGAGAGAGAGAGAGAGAGAGAGAGAGAGAGAGAGAGAGAGAGTTTTATATGTAAAGGTTTATCATAAATCTTTAAAACTACTATTTCTCATGGTCTTTTGCTCAAGAAAGTAAATGTAAATTCCATTCATGGTCAAATATTGAAGAATCTTTATGATCTTAACTCTGTCAGGCTGACTGATGAAAAGAAAATATCTACAAAACATAAAAGGAACGCTGGTATTGATGAAGGCAATTGTAAGTTAAGGAAACAAATATCTTTGGTATATTTTCTGTATGGGCAAGAAAGAGTCTTGTAGTACCTTATAGACTAACAGATTTTAGGGATCATGAGCTTTCGTGGGCTAAGACCCACTTCATCAGATGAATGTTGTGGAAATCTCCAGAGGCAGGTATAAATATGCAGGCAAGAAAGCAAGGTAAATTCAATTGGGGGTGTGTGGGGTGTGGGTGGGGGTGGGGGTGAAGCCCACTTCCAGCAGGTGATCTGAAGGTGTGAACGCCCAGAGAGGAGAAACTGCTTTTGTAATTGGTGAACCATTTACAGTTAATATTAAGTCCAGACCTAATGGTGTCGAATTTGCAGATGAATTGGAGCGCAGCAGTTTCTCTTTGAAGTCTGGTTGTCATAAGTGTAAAGGGCTGGAGAGGGTTAATGTTTTCTGAGAACAAGTGACGTAGAGTTTCCCTGCCATGAGGGAGGGAGGGAGGGGTTTAGTTAGTTCTGTTTCAGCTTGGGCTTGCCAATATAGCTTGGTAAGAGTTCTGGAGCATCCTTAGCTATGAAGATGGCTCTACTTCCTTCATATATTCTTGATTAGCTGTACTGTGAGTATAAACTTTTGATTCTTTTAAGCCTGTGCCTATTGGGGTGTTTCTTTCCTTTTCAAAAGGGAGTTAGATAACTCCAGATTGTGAAGTGTAATGTATCTTTGTTTATTCCCTTTTCTTCATTAATTTTTTTACTTATAAAGAACGTTTGGTTTAATTCCCTTAAGGTCTCTCTCTCTTCACTGGGAAGAGAGGAGGGGGGGGTAGGTAAAGGAATCAGCTCAGGTTATCAGCTGAGGAATGGAGTCTGCCTCTGCCTTCAGCCGGGAAGGGTGAAGGGGGAGGGGAAGCAGCCTCCAGGTGTCTGACTCTGGCTCTCAGGGAGGGGGACAGAGTTAGGGTTTTGGGGAAGTCCGGGGGCCCCTCCAAGGTTTTGGAAGTACACCCGGATGGTGGCAGCTGTGGTACCCCAAGAACCCCACTGGAAAAGGGGGGAAGTCTAGGGGTGTAGGAACTTCATTTGGCTGGGAAGCAGCTAAGTTGAGTGGTTTGGCTAAAAAAGAGTCCCAGTCTTTGTACTCAAGAGCACAGAGGCTGGGGTACCCCACTCTTACACTGGTCTTGAAGTTTTTTTGCTGCAATATGGGTGTCTTTAGGTCTGCTATTGTATGTCCAAGCAGGTTTAAGTGTTCTCCCACAGCCTTTTGTATACAGTAAAACCTCGATTTAACGGACTTCGGATGCAACGGACAAAATTTGTAAGAAAGTCTGATGCATCTGAAATCCGTTTGTCGAGGGCTCCACCGGGGTTTGAGCTGGGGGCGGGCTGCCACCTGGCCGCCGGCAGCAAGCAGGCTGCCTGGAGGGTCCCGGGAGCCGGGACCGTGCGGGCTGGCTGCTGGCTCCTCGCTGCCTCCCCGATCCAGGCAGCGGGTGGGCTGCCTGCCGGCTCCCCGCTGCCAGCCCGCCTGGGTCCCGGCTGCTGGGACCTGGGCGGGAGCCGTCAGCCAGTCTGCCCAGGTCCCCGGCTGCTGGGACCCGGGCGGGAGCCGTCAACCCGCCCGGCTGCTGGGACCCTGCTGCCACCCGGCTGCTCAGACCCAGGCGGCAGCTAGCAGTCCGCCCGCCTGCCCGGTTCCCCGGCTGCTGGGACCCGGGCGGGAGCCGTCAACCCACCTGGCTGCTGGGACCCGGCTGCCGCCCGGCTGCTCAGACCCCGGCGGCAACTATCAGTCCGCCCGCCCGGTTCCCCAACTGATGGGACCCGGGCGGAAGCCGTCAACCCGCCTGGCTGCTGGGACCCGGCTGCCGCCCGGCTGCTCAGACCCGGGCAGCAATTAGCAGACCGCCCGCCCGGTTCCCCGGCTGCTGGGACCCGGGCGGGAGCCGTCAACCCACCCGGCTGCTGGGACCCGGCTGCCGCCCGGCTGCTGAGACCCGGGCAGCAGCTAGCAGCCCGCCCGCCCGCCCGCCCGCCCGGGTCCCAGCAGTGGGGACCCGGGCGGGCGGGCGGGCTGACAGCTCCCGCCTGGGTCCCAGCAGCCGGGACCCGGGCGGGCGGGTTGACAGCTCCCGCCCAAGTCCCAGCAGCTGGGGACCCGGGCGGGCGGGTGGGCTGCTAGCTGCCGCCTGGGTCTGAGCAGCCGGGCGGCAGCCGGGTCCCAGCAGCTGGGCGGGCTGACAGCTCCCGCCTGGGTCCCAGCAGCCGGGATCCCAGCGGGCTGACTCCCGGCTCCCGGCTGCCGTGATAAGTAAAACCTCGATATAACGGACTAATTCGGGCGAGGGGGTATCCGTTAAAGCCGAAAGTCCTGTTATTCAATAATTTAAAAAAATTATTAAATAACGGACTTTCGGCTTTAACGGACACCCCCTCGCCCGAATTAGTCCGTTATATCGAGGTTTTACTGTATTGCCATTCTTAATGTCTGATTTGTGTCCTTTCTTACAATAAATATGGATATTTTGCTGAGAGGAACAATCTTTTTTGTTGAAAGTCAAAGCAATGATTTATTTGAGGTTCAAAAGTTTGTGTAGTTGAAGACTTTCCCTTGCCAAAAAAATCACATCTTGTCAAAGGCGACTTCAGCAGTCTCACACCATCTGGTGATACCCCGATAAAGACTACTGTGGGGAAGAAGCTGAGAAGTGGGCAGCAATAAGCAACTTGATCATGCTATGTGACAAAGAAGGATAAATGTACCTTCCAAAGTGCACAATGGAACAAAAGGCCCACCTAGCCTTTGTCACCTTTGAAAATGTAGCCAATTTCACAATGGAGGTTATGGCAGCAGTCCTAAGAGCACAGCATAGATGAATGAAAATGATAACACAGCCTGCAGTGCAACCTAGGAAAACAAAGTGTATGTAGACTGTTGGCTTTAGTGTGTGATTGCTGGATGGTGTCAGTGGCCCGTGAGATACAGAAGGTAAGACTGGATGATCTGGTGGGCCTTTCTGGCCTTACATTGTATTCCCACACAGCCAAAAGCAAAGCAAGAAGGACCGGCACATACTGTTCAAAAATAGCAAAACTACAAGGACCAGCTCAAGACTGAGGAGTTGACAGTAGCCATGAAAGCCCTGAAATGTGGAAATACAACCAGACACAATGATTTTTCTGCTGAACTATTACTATGTTTTGGATGAGAGCACAGAAGTGGCTACTTTAACTCTTACATGGAGACAATGTAGATACCCAGGATACAGAGAAAGGACAAAGTGATTGCATTACTTAAAGCACACAAAGATGCTAATTCTATAATGTGTTATTGACTATTACTCTGTTCAACCTGAAAACTATAAGAGCAGATGATAATGGGTAGACTAGCACCAGTAATGGAAGGGCAGCTGATTGATGGCCAAACTAGCTTCCATCCAGGATGTTCATGCAGTAACCAATTTCCAAATCTAATTGAATATGCTCAAGATGACTTTGAAACATGCAAAATTACAGGATATGCTTTTGTTGATCTGTTGGTTGCTTATGACACTGTAAGCCAACAATAGCAAGACGGTCCAGATCATCTCTTCCCTGCTCGAGAATCGATGTTTCTTTGTCAAGATGGATGGTCAGAAAAGTCTATGGTGTATTCAATGGAACTGATTTCTTCAAGGTTCAATACTATCTTGTTGTTTAATGTCTATACAAATTACCAACCAGAATTCATTTATGCAGATTCATTTATGCAGATGATTTTTGATTGCCACCCATATGGAAGGATTTGAAGGCATTGAGCACATTCTAACTGGTTCCCTCAGTATACTTGGAAAGAAATATCACACATGGTTCCTGAATTCCAATCCTAGCAAGACACAAGGCTTGCACCTTCCATGTAAAACAACAACGGGTCAAGCAAAAACTCCAGATATCCTGGGATGATACAATCTTTGACCACTTTTAACATTCTGTGTACCTGAAGGTCACATTAGACCAAAGACTGACATTCAAAGATCATCTCAAGAAGTTGAAAAAGAAAGTGAACTCCAAGAATTAGCCAACACAAAATAGGATGGGGAGCTGACCACTAAACATTCCAGCCAACTACTCTTGCCATATGTTATTCAACTGTGGAGAACGATGCCATAGTCCAGTCATGCTCTAGCTACGTACACAAAATTGATACTGTACTCAGTCAGTGCTGTAGGATCTCACAGGGACTTTTCAACTGACTCCTACACTGTTGCTATACTGCCTCATGGGAATTGCACCACCACAAGTTAGGGGGGATGAGTTCAGTAAATAATAGACATAAAACAGGTGCATGATCCAAAACATCCTCTGCATGGACCACCGAAGAAGCTGACGTACAGAAACATCTTTGCCTCTGAAAATCCCTTATCCCCAAATACCACTGTGGAATGCTACAGAGTAGCAAATTGTCTGAAAATGCCAATGATCTTGCAAAACTTGGTTCCTTCAAAACATTCCCATCCAGGTACTGACCTAAAATGAAAACACTGCTAGATTCAAAATTGAGCAAGGGCTGAGATGACAGTATGACTGAGTGGAAGCCAGGGCCACTCCATGACATTTTGGCATCTCAGGCGGGGAGCTCAAATGATGCCCCCATGCTTTGACCAAAACTTTGAAAGGTCTCGATTCTGCTTTCTTCCTGTTCTACTCCTCACATGGTACTGCTCTGCTACCTACCCCAATAAAGGAGAACTAACAACTTATAATGGATTGTCCACAAATTTTAAGTAACACTTAACTTTCAAATGCCTGAACAGTAAATGTAACTTTTCTTGTCTGTGTAGCATTTTTATCTGTTTGAATAATCAAAGTTGTGCTTTCCATGCCTTCTTGGTTGCAAACATTTGAACTATTTCCTGAAGGTCCACAGTCTGGGCTAGCTTATGCTCTGTTGAGATGGTTGCAAGGCTGACTAGCCTCTCCTGTGTCATCGTGGAGCATAGATGTGTTTTTATTAACTTCAGCTTGGAGAAGCTGCGTTCTCCACTAGCAACTGTTACAGAAAGAGTTAGAAGTATGCATGGTGCAACAAAAGCATTTGGAAAGAGGGTGGTCACCTTATTTGTGCGCATATATTCCAGAACAGCCTTTGGGGTTGATCTTGATTAAACATATCTTGGAAGAACTTTCAGTTCATCAACTAAATCACTTGCATCAATATTGTGCATGTTATCATGTGTCAACACTGTCTCTAGTGCCCTGCATTGCTGGTATAGGTCTTCTTCAGATATAGTGAAGAGTTTTGGAATATCACAACATCCCAAATATACTGTTGTGTTCCTTGAGCTGCATGAAACGTTGTTCAACTGACTATTACACAATCTAGCACCTGGTTAAAGAATTCAACCTTGAATTGTTGTTTGGGGTCTCTTATGGGATTATCCTGTGACTTGTAATCAAAATGTAGTCTTCTTTGGGGACTCTTGTATTCTTGAATGGGTGGAAAAATAGCATCAGTGTGACATTGCTTTGTCCAGTTGCTCTAGATCAAGGTCAACACCTTGGAGTCTCTTGCTTACAACATTTATTTCAAACATTATGTCATACCAGAACAGTAAAAGCCACACAGAAATTTGAAGTTATGTATGTTCGATTCCATTTTCCTTGGCCACTGTTCTCTCACGAACAGTTACTGTCATAGTATTATCCTCTATAATTGGAACTTTGGCATCATCTGTCTTCCCAATTGGGTGTTTGATAGGTTTTATTGCCTCCACTCAAATTTCCTATTGTGTGGCACTCAGTAGTTTGAATGTCAGAGAGGATGTTCCCAGACGTTGCTTCAAAATTTGCCATCGACGAGTTGATGCAGAGAAAAATACACAGATGCTTTGAATTACATTAAAAAATTCAGAAGCCTCACTAGAAGCTGATGCTGCATCACTGACCACCAAGTTCAGTGAATGAGAACTGCATGGGACAAAAAAAGCTTGAGGGTTTAACTCCTGGATCTGTGTCTATACTCCTCTGTTCTTTCCTCTCACGTTCCGTCATTATCATAGCCATCTCAGGTCAGCTATTGCATTTCCCATATCTTCCAGCTTTTTAAGAATCACATTTGTCATACCAGCTCCTGTTGTATCATCAATGTCAATAAATTCTAGAAAATGCTCTGACAGTCACCATTGCGGGGACATTTTCACTAGGTTCTATTGTTTTTTCAATACACACCATTAAAGTCCTTTGTTACATATGGCTGATGTCAAGTGTGCAGTCCAGAATAACAGAGTAATATCTTGCTGACTTCAGATCGGCCACAATCTTCAGTTTGACTGTTGTTGCCAGTAACTGTATGATCTCATTTTGAATTGTTTTTCCAAGGTAGTGCTGTGTGTCCATTTCTTGGGTGATGACTCTTCTTAGATGCTCCTGACGAGTACAGCATCAAACTCAGCCATCAGCTCCACAATTTTAGGGACATTTACGCTGTTTGGCACATACAGTTGATCTGAAGTGCCATGCAGAGATAAATTTTGGGTAACAAGCATTCTCACAATGGCAATGGGCCTTTTCAGAACATTTTGCCAGTAAAGAGACTCTGATGCTGATCTTCTCTTGAAGCTGATCATCTATGGTGGCCTTTAAACTTAGTCTCATCTCACTTTTCTTCAGGAATGTGCATTGTTATATCCATTTGAGATGGAGATATGGATACTGCAGTAGCTGCCAGGTCACCTGCACTCTGACTAACTGGAAGAAGAGGCATCTCCTCATGACTTACATCCTCACTGGGGGCCGGAAGACTCACCGTGAACGTTTGTGTCTATGCATCTCAGGAGAAGTGCTTAGATAGAAAAGCTTCATTTGCTTTCTTTCTTTTTTCTGACTGCTGCCTCAGAGGGGCGTTTTCTTTTTTCACTCATGATTTCTGTTCTGTGCCAGCTAGAGTGGCTTTCAACACTCAATTGAAGGGGACAAATTAGCAGGCTGGTAGCAGAATCTGTGTGAGAGAAGATATCAGTGTTTTAAGGGCCTAACTGGCTCATACTATTTCAGTTGATTGTCTGTTTTACTCAAGCGGGTTCAGGGAAGCAACAGAAACAGGAAGCTCCCTGAGAAGCTGGTTTTAATCAGTCCAGGCTCCTGAGGGTTCAAGAGAGGTTCATAAGAGGCTCTTCCTTCTCTCTCTCCCTGCAGCTCCTGCTGCTTTCTGTTATTCCCTCTCACCTTTTCTCCTGCTTGCCATGTCTCTTGTGCCCCCCTTCTTCCAGCACAGCACTCAATCATCCCTAGGCATCTAGAGCAGAAAGAATACATATGAACCAGCAGCAGACACAATTTTCTACATTCTGGGTCCCAGTGGTGCTCCCCACTCTGCAGTCTTGCACTTGGAGCAACTGCCTCAGTTCGCCTCATGGTAAGGGCAGCCCTGGTGGAATCTGAAGAATGATCCCAAATATAGATGTGGAGAGCCTAAGCAAACATTTGAAAAATGTCTGATGCAGTTCCCTGTCACAATTTTGAATTCTGGAGGATCTACCGGAGATAAGTGACAATACCAGATCTTGGCTGCAGTTTTGGATCAATAAGTTATGATGATGATACCTAGACACATATCTCATGCCTAAGCCTCAGAACAATACTCAAACCAGGCAAAGCTAGCTATTTCCCCATTTATCTTACCCATGGATCCTGATCCAGCATGTATTATCTGACCACATCTAATTCCACACAAATCCACAGGAGATGGTGATAAAGAGCAGGATGGGTTCCCCTTATAGTCTTTAGCAGTTTATTGGTTAGAGCACTCAAACAGAATGTTGGAGACTCCACTTCAATTGCCCCTCTTCTGGATTAAGAGAAGGGATTTAAACAGGAGTTTTCCACCTTTCAGGTGAATGCCCTAACCACTGGTCTGATGTAGGTCTTTCTGTCCCTCTGGTGGAAGCCATTCCACTTTATATAAATAATTACATAATATGCAATGGGTCAGTGAGAGAGATTAGTCTAGTGGCTTGCAAGCAGAGATAAGTGCCATCCTCCAGCCTAGATTTATGTGCCTAAATCTATGAGAAGGCCAGGACTTAGAACATCTGTCATTGACTTTTAGGCCATTCCCTACCTATTGTGCTAGCTTTTTGGGATCACAGTCTGAGGCTTCGTTTCTTCATTTTTCCTTCCTGGGTTACCCAGGAGCAGGCAACTGTGAAATGTTGCTTGTGTGCCTTAAGTCATTAAGGATAATGGAGATCCCGGCGGTGGGGAATTAGGTAGGAATCATTTAGTCATTTCTCTGCAGTAGTCCTCTTACTCCTATACCTATCTATAGCTGGTGGAGCCTCTTTCTGGACAGGCACACTATGCACTGGTGGGTGTATCTCAGTTGCCTCCAGGAATAGAATTATACATAATGTATCTTTTGCAAACAATAAACACCCAAAAGAAAACCAATGAAATTTTACTTAAAAGTTATCCTTACAATGTGTAATAGAAAACGCAACAGATTAATATACATTAAGTTGTTCTATCTATACCAGATCTGTAAATGATGCTGCAATAACTCAGCTAATCACTTCAGCGTTCAACAGCAAGCTGCAGCGTAAACTGATCCAGCACCCTTAGCGTTACATGCAGAGACATCACATCTCGGCGTGCACACTCTCCCTTAAGTTTATAGTCCTGGACCCTCCCTTGTGCTTGTGTGCAAGGGGAACAGGAACTCAGGCCAGCACTTTGTAATCTGGTGAAGGCAGTCCAGATAAAACAAGCAGTGAGACAATTTTATATTGTGACCATCTTAGATTGCATGATACCATGTGGCAGTAACAGTTATATTAGAAATCAATAGCCCAGGGGCAACTTGTTCTTTCCTCAATTGTCTGTAATCTGCAGCACAGCCAATAGTCTCCAGCTTCTGCTTTCAATGTCTAGATGTGGAGGAGTCCATGAGCTAGGGCTCAGTACTAACAAGTTACCAACTGTAGAATAGTCTTCACCCTGATCATGTGTTGTATCAAGCAGGCAAGGTACTAACAAACTTTAACAGACTTTATTTAACAACAGTGTTGTTAAATAAACACTTTAGAGAGCTGCTGCTGCACCCCACTGTAGCTCTAACTCATGCTTGGCTCAACTCCTCCCCCCTCCTTCCTGTTTTCTGTCCGACAGTCCCCCCTGTCCTAATAATTACAAACAGTATCTAAAACACCACATCATGTGACTTCAAACCCGACAACTCAATGGCAGGATTCACTCACAGCTTCTCCTTGGCCCAGGCCCAACAGAGACCAGGAGCTCACTCGTCTAACTTCCTGCCCACGTCATATTTCTTGTCTTCATGTGGATTTTAAATACATTTTTAAATGCAGGAATAAATCTGTGGGTTTCATAATGTGTCATACTTGTCTGGCCAAATTATATTAGTGCTAATATAATGAGGAAAAGGAATATAAACAGAATTAATTAATTGTGTTGCCCCTTTGGCATGAACAATTAAGCCCATATGCGGGGTCTTGCCATTACGAGGATGAATGGTTGACGAGAGTTAAATAGGGTACAATTCTGTTTGTTTTCTAAGGGTGTGCACAGAGTACTGTTTACCTGAACTGAAGAACAAAAACCAACAGTTTCCTTGTGAAAAATTTCCAATTCTGCCCCTCCATTCAGTTCTGTTCCCCAGTGAGCTCTGTATTTCGGATCCCTCTCAGGGCCATGCTCATGAGTGTTTCATTGCCTGCTGGCTTTCTTCCTGGCTTTCTGCCTCTAGCAGCACACACACCATTTGCCAAACAAAATCCTAACCTCTGCATTTCAATCTTAGACCCCCTAAAGCCATGCAGTTTAGCTTCTGATGAGGACTTGCCATAATACTTGTTGCTTGTGGTGGTAAGTTCTATTGTTTCCATCTATTTCATTCCTAAAAGGGGCTTACTTGCTTCCATTTAGCCTGAAAGTAGGGTACTTTCACCAGGTCTATGTTGTCCAGAGATCAAAGTCCATCTTGAGGGGAACTATTAATAGCTTCCAGCATAACAATATAAAAATATATTGTACCAATTATTTTTCTCTGTGTTAAATTGTGTATAGCTCTGTCTCTTATTAGTACCTATTAATATGTGACCATTCCCCCTCCCAAGAAGTATCTGGAGGTCTAAAAAGGAGCATATGTTTGGGCAAGTTGCATGCTCCTACCTCTCTAGATCTTGTGATTAAGTCATGAATATAAACCACACTTTTTTAAAGACTCAAACTTACCTTTAGATTATTCATGGAAAGGTTTTCTGCATAACCTTATTGCCAAGCAGCGGCTTTAATATGACAGGTGTATCCCTGTTAGCTCTTAAGTAAAAACTCTTCTTTGTACTTTTGTAAGTGTTTTGGTTTGATTCAAGAAAAATATAGTCCCTTTACAGACTTATGAATTTAAATGATATTCTGTACAGTGATATTCTGCTTTTTGTGAATAATTAATTTGATAAAACTATACTTTTTTGATTGGCTCTTTTATATTCATAGTGTACCTTTTGATGCTCAAGATGACAAGATAATACAGCACCATATTGCAGGCACTCTAATCAACAGGTGAGCACTTTGCTGTTACATAGGAAATGCATCCTTTGTAGTCTTATCTTATTGTCTGTAGGTGTCAACTAAAACCTCTTTCAGATGTTTTTTTCTCACATAATTTGAATGATTCTGTATCTGAGGGAAAGAAAAAAAAATCCAACTAAAAATTACAGTATTTCTCACTTCTATTTGACTTTATCCAAATATGCCAAGGAAGAAATGTGTCATGTTATGTCATAACATAAAATAACGAACAATAAACAAACACCGGAGAGCAATATAAGATGCCAGTCTTTTATCTGGTATTTTGGCACAAATAGTAAAGATGTCAGATGTCTGAACTTTCAAGTGGATATCTGAGGACTAGAGTGAAACCTTTTAAAAAGGGGGCTAAAAGCATAATAGGGACATTCAGAAACAAGTTCAGCTTAAACATCAGGTACCTGGGAGAACTATGAAAAAGTGTTCTGTGTCTTTGAGAGAAAGGATTGTGTTGCAATAAAATAGATGGCGTCACTGCTTTAAGTGATTGCTTTTTGGATGTCTAGTAACTCTAGTCTAGTTGGCACTGACTGAGCTCTCCAATCCTCACTCAGTGAAACTAGAAGAAAGGGGATTACTACTGTGTTTGGAGCACAGAGAGAAAGACCTTGACAAACTTATGCATAGCATAATTTAAGCTCCACTAGAAGACCTAAAGAGAACAGTCAAAAAAGACATTGCTGTGGAAATCCCTAGCTGTTAGTGTCTTTGTGCATGATTACTTTGTATTACTTTTGCTACTAAAATACATTACTGTCAAATATACATATGGCATATTCTAAATTATGTGACATGATGACAATATTTCAGTTTATTTCTGTTTATATCTCGGCTAATAGACTGTAATTTATTAATGTTCCTCTTCTATTTTTTTCTTGGGGTGTTTGGGCTTTATTTCCTTAAGTCCTAGTTAGATGGATTGTCAATTACTTGTGTTTTTAGTTTATACTGTGGTTACATCTAAAGGCCCAGTCAGGATCAGGTGAGGTTCAAGCACACAGGGAGCATAATTCCTACCCCAAAACGCTTACATGTTTCTTATTTTTAAATGACTTACCCAGTTGGAAACCATTCTGTTAAGGTTGGTCTCCTTGCTGTATATACATTCATCTCTTCAAGTATATTTGATGTATGTTCTTCTATTTTGTTACCATCATACAATTCTAGAGATAAAGTGGCTTAATATTTTATTTATATGTTAGGTCAGTCTTTTTTCTGAATATTATGTCTGGTAATATATGTTGGTATCTGAAAAGCAAAAGTACTGGTGTTTTAATACAAAATTCAATGTTACCCTCAGGACATGTCTACATGATGTTTTGGTGCATACCCGGTGGGTGTAAATTCTACTACCTACCAATATGTCATACACTAACTATCTGTGTAGACCATGATGACATACACTGAAAGTTCCCTTGTTCACTTTAGTGTAGTAGAATACAAAACTGTTTGTATAATGAACAAACAGATATTGAGATAAAAATGCTATAATATACATTTCTGAGCAGTATAGGAATTCTTATTGGGACAACTGAATCACTTGCTTACCACAGGAACATACCACTGGTGCTTACTGAGTTCTCATTGAAGTATCTATTCCATTTATAGAATAGAGGAGAGTTTGAAAGAAAATGTGGTGGTTTAGCAGCTTGAAACTCAGTTCAAAGGAATCAGCATTGCATGTGTCATCAGATATGTCCAAAGGTCAACCTGACTCCTGCAACAATATCCTAAGTGTTTGACACATCTTGATCAATCTTGTCTAAAGCACTCCATCTGGGCCAATTAACTTCACTTTAGTTGCTGGGTTGGCTTCTTTTTATCAATGGTTTTGCACTGCTGCAGTTTTTTTTTTTCACTGAGACCCTCAGTAAACTTCAGATATCCAACACATTAATTAAAGAAGAAACCATATGAACTTCCTGTATTTGGGTAACGTGTCAAGTATGCTTTCAAGTTGTTAAAAAGGAATGGCATTGTGTGTCCAAAAGATAAGGTTTGAATAAAGAGATTATTTTGGCATTTTAACACTGTTTAGTAGAAAGCAATTTAATACTAAAACATAATAAAAAGAAAAAAATACCATACTCCATTCTGTCACAGAGTAGCTGGCTGTTTGAGGCCTGTTATTAATCACAGTAGCCAACATAAAAATAAAAACATTCTAGAAAATACAACAGAAACATCAAAAAACACAAAATATGAAGGTCAAACAGATCAAACTGATATCAGAGAACACAATCCACCCCTTCTTTTCAATGTCTGCAATTATGTTGAAAGGAGAACTACGACACTGAAAACTTGCCACATTCTTCATGGTAAAAGTCCAAATAAATCAGAAGTCAACCATGACAAATAGTCCTTGCTCAGTCCCATAACTTCTCCATCCCTTTGTAAAAAGTCCATTGCATAGTGCTGAAGATTCTACTTCTGGCATCCTCTCAATGCCTTTACAAAAGTCCAGCTTCTCAATACACATAAACAAGTTCAGCTACAGAAGACAAATTAAAAACAATCATAGACAACAGCAATAACAGAATATTAAGTCATTAAACAATACTTTGATAAGCTGTACTGCTGGCATACTGGTACCTGTGATATCTAGAATAACTACAATGAGCCATACTCTTGATCCAGCATAATTCCCCTACCCAAAACAGCAATCTCTTTTCAGTTCCTACCATATCATGAGCTAAAACACAACCCAGTATCCTCTTACTCCTTCACCCATTTGCCTCAAACATACTCCCAAGGTTTCTGGGCCTAAAGACTGGGCTTCTCTCCCAATCTTAAAGGAGAGGGGCTGGACAGAAACCCAACCCATAGTAACATATGCCTTCACCATTTCTCTACTTCTCCAGACAGTGCTTCCACTCTGCCTACCTCAATCCCCCTTTCCCCACACCTCAGCTCTTTTTGGATTATCTGCACAACTCCTCGCGTCATGGAGAAATGTGCATAACATGTCTCTCTCCTACCCATACAACGTTGATATGCTTGCCACAAGAAATCTCTACTGGACCTTCTCTTGACCTAAAATGGCAGGTACTTTCAACACCCACACTAATTCTGCCTACACCTTCTGAGTTCAAGGGCATTCCATCAGCAGATGTGTCATAGTCATCACCCTCCTCAAATATGGCTGTTGCCTGTCTTAGACCTGGTCTTGTTTTTGCAAAGTTTTCCAGAATTCTCCCACAGGAAAAGCCTCAGGGTCATATATTTATTTTCAAAGGAAATGCTCCAAGACTGTAGAAGCCTCAAAGCCCCCAAAATGACCAGATCATCTGAACAACCAGGCAACTTTAAGGGCTCGTATGCCAGAGCCTCCTGAGTCTGGTCTGTCTTTCCCTTACTTCCTCCCAGCATAGTTCCTATTTCCATAGGTGCTTAGAACATCCTGACCACATTTTCATGGTGCCATTTCTGCCTACTCTGCACCTGCTGAGGCTGATGCCTCCCCCACTAGTGCTGTACTTCTCCATCTTTGCTATGGTTTCAGATAATTCCCTTCCCATCACTCCTCCAATAGTGCCCACCTACCCCTCTGCTGATGGCATAGAATTGATGTGACTAAGCTGATTGCTCAAGACCTGATGCATCGTTTGCAGATAAAAATGAAAATTCAAGGTCCTAAGAAACACCATTGGGTGGATCATCCTCCAGACCCTGTATTCCAGAGGCAGGTTGGGGACCTTTTAATAAGTGAATGTGCCTTATGACCCCACAAGAATGGGGAAAAACAGAACTTTCACTCTCCATCAATTGCAGCAAGGGCAGCATGTACTCTCTGGCCAATTGAAGGAAAGTTGGAAGCAGACACTTGAGTCATTTGTGCTCTGGGGAAGGTGGAAGGGTGTGCCAGATCCTGCATCATTCCACCACATCTCCTCTTGCTCAACGGTCTTCTCCTAGTTGTCTCATGGTCACTCCTTTTAAGAACTCTGCCTCCAGGATCGTCAATATGCCTTCCTGTTTTGTACTCTGAAGCCCTTCCAAAGGAGGGAAGGCTGTACTATCACCATCCTTGTCCCCTTCATCACCCAACTATAATATTTACTCATCATCAAGTTGAATCTATCTCCCGACACTTGTTCAAACCAGTGAAGACAAGTCCTCAGCCTCTCATTTGCCTCATGGGTCATGACTGACTGATATGTCACAGTTTAAAGCTACAACTTGAGGAGAAATGACATGGCCCTGCCCCCCTCACACTCCATCACCTAATGCCAAGAACCTAAGAAGAGGATCCACTAAGAACACATATAGCAAAGGACTGAAAGGAGAGCTTTGCCTTATTCCCAGGCTCACATGGTAGCCCTCTGTCCTAGCTAGATGTCAACTAAATTTACTGTCAGCCCCCCTCATACAAGGTCAGCAGCCAAGCAATGAAAGTGCTCAGGATCACATAGTGCTATAGCTGAATACTGGTACTTGTGCTGTATCCTGTCAAAAAAACTGGATTTTATCCTTTCTTGATGATGCCAGAGCAACACTTCTTTTAATTCTACTGGTTCCTTCTTCATCCATTCCATCTTTCCCTTAGCCTTCTTGGCTCTGCTGTGCCAAGTAGCTCAGCCTTTGCCTGTACAATCAGTATCTCCATTTTCTGAATCTGTCCTTAGCAACACTCATGAAAAACTGCTTCAGTTCCTCCTTCCTATTTGGCAGCCAGCCCACCAAGGAAGGATAAACCCCAATTACTGACTCTGAGCAAGGAAGTGAAAAGCCCAGGCCCTTTCACCCTCTCCGCCTGGTAACTACCGTCATTACTTCCAATATCTTCAGGTTCAACATTTAAATCCCATTCCCAAACAGAATACCCATAACCATATCCAGTGACCTGCACCAATAAATGATCCAACTACTCCAATGCAATGATTCAAAACCGTACACACGTCTCTCCTTTCTCTATGTACAGTTGGTCAATTCTAGTTTTCGCTGTCACTCTAAAAGATCTCTATACTCACCACTGTTCTCATGTTCCTGCTTCTGGGACTCCCTCTCTGAAACCTCTCCCAAAAAAATCTTTTAGTTTTTTTGCACTAATGTGTGTAACAAGTGAGGATCTGATTCCTTGGCCTATGGATGCCCCCTCCCATCCATATCACTGCTTCCACTATCCTGTACCCAAATATGAGAGTTAAAGTTACCTTTGACAATAACAATCTGAGATGTAAATTGAAAAGGAATAATGTCATCCAACAATAGTGCTCTCTCCGTCCCTGTTCTTTGGCACCCATAAAGATTAATGAGCCTGTACCTAGTGTCATTCATATACTCAAAATCCACCATGGGTGCCCTTACAGGAATTATTTCCCAAAGCCACAGTTAAAGGATCTTGAAAGAGTGGACTAATACCCCAATCCCCTGCTACACTTTTATCCACAGATCATATGGACCACTCTCATTTCCAACTAGACGTGGTCTTTTTGCAATCCATTACAGGGTGTAATTGTGTTTCCTGGATCATTAACATATTCCAGTACTGCAGGTTTTGTAACACTGCCATCTTTCATACCTGGGTCCTCAGTGCTCTAATACTATTCATATTAAATGTCCCAATTGTCATAGGGCATGATTCCCCTAATCTGCCTCTGTGGATCATGGGATTCTCCAATACAGTCAGAAGATACCACCAGGAGCGCTCAAAAGAAATTTAGTCGGCCTTCCCCTAAAATCATGCACTTTTGAATCCACCATCCATAGTCTCTCAAATATCCTGCCTTTCTTCCTCCTTCGGTTATTTCCAAAACTACTGAACTCCGTTTCCTTTCCCAAAGCTTTTGATAATCTGGGCACAGGAGAGAAGAATGTGCCAGTGGCACAGACCTCTCCACTGGCCAGTGAGTAAAAGTCAAGGTCTGATTCCGCCACTGAACACAATGAATTTCCAGTGACCAAGCCAGATGTCCCAGTCAACTCCCCCTGCCCCTTCCCCTCACCACCCCCCATCTTCTAATCCTCATTTCTGCTCCGGCCTTCTGACCTACCAATATCTCTGCATTTCCAATTCCTTCCCCAACACTCACCAGTGACTCAAGAGCTATTGCTGCAACTAGCATGCTGTATATGCCTATATTCTTTGCTAACCCCTGGGCCAGAGGAAAAAAAATATTCCCCAATGCTTTAGGTAAGGGAACAGGTCCTGGAAGAAGAGAGGAGAAACAATCTGTGGCCTCCATCCACAGAAAATCCCCTTCATCCAAGCTAGGACCCTCAATACCACACCATCACTTTTTTCCCCTTCAAAGCTCCTCTGTGTGAAAGGAGCCTTTGGAGAATGCCCCTCATCAAGAACAGAAGATGGAATTACTCTCCTCTGGGGTGGAGAGGGAAACACCTTTGGGGGATTTACCAAAAAGAAAAAAGAAGCTTAGAGGGAGACAGAGGAGAGGAAGCCCTTCCTTTCAAATTGGTCCCACTTGACATCTGATGTCTGCTGAAATTCCACTGTGAGATCTCCACCCCTGGGACTCATTAAGCTCCACCCTTCTTGCTGCTGCTCCAGCAACAAACCCCTCTTCTCCTCCTTCCTATGTCTCCCTCTAGAGAACTCCATCTCTCCTTTCTCCCCCTTCAACTTTGATGCTTTTCCTGGGGTTTTGCTCCTCTAGTTTCCTTTTAATGCGCCTCCTCCCCAGTCTCATGGTGACTCTTTATCCCTGATTAATACTCATGTCCTCTGCTCACTTGCAACCTCCTCTGATATACATGAAGAATGTTCCCTCCTACAACTTCCCCCTCCCCCCACCCCCGGGTGATTTGCCTGCATAGAACATATTCTTGGAACATATGCCAAGAATTTATTGGGCAGTTTGAGATTTGTCATATCACTTTTCCAGCAGTTATATCGATAGTCAAAGTGCCCCATTAACACCCGCTTTAGTATTTTGGATATTTTGATTTGTAAATGCCACATCCACCTTCACCTCCTGCTTTTTGTGGTCCATGATCTTGCTTCTGTTTTTCCCCCTATTATTTCAAGGCAAACACTATACTATAACTTTCCATCTTATGATGAAATATTTACAAATATCTTAATAGGATATGCTGTACTTGTATTTTAAAGTTTTAATATTATGTATATTACATTCTTATTTTTAGCATGTACTGTCTTCAAATATGATTAAAATATTTACATTTCTTAATAAAACATGCCTTCAATATAAGTGGGTTATGAAGTTGAAAGGCAAAGTATGGAAGACGTTTAGTGATAACTGCTTAAAATATAATATTTAGGTGGGTCTCTTAATCATATTATGTTTGTCTACTCTCTGTAGAATTTTCTCCTATTATAATAGTATTTCACAAACCATGATGAAACTTTGATGAAAGATTATATATAGAGATGTGAAGGAACTGTAACACCTAGAATAAGTGCTCATAAATCCTACTCACATCAAGAGGCAAAGAATCCTATTGGCAGTGAGCATGTAGGATTGTGTCTACACATAAGACAAAGATTTTGGATCCAGATTTTGATCTGAGTCAAAAACTTCCTAATGTTCACGGAAAATTAAAACCAGTGTTCTATTACAGGCTGATCTCTAACTATGCTTAGTGAGCAGTGACTTCTTTTGTACCTAGTCCAGCTTAATATCTAGTCCCTCACACTCAACAATAATTTATCACAGAGACTGTCAGGATTGTCAACATGATGTAGAAATTATACATTACCAAAAAGAGCCAAGCGATCTAATAACTGAAATGATTTTACACTTAAATTATTAAAGCCCTAGGCAATCATCAGTTCCGAAGACATGAATGGCATTGGTAGATGGTTAGGCAGCAGTGCAATTCATACAGTATTTAACATATAAGCATTACTATTGTTCATGACTGTCAGCAATCCGGATATTTTAGTGGATCCCACATAGTTCCACATAGGACTACAGAGAAGTCCTCTTTTTTTAATATCTCATTTTGTATCCATCTTTTGCCTTCTCCACTAAAATGGAAATCAAAAGGACAGATACATAATCTGGGATTATCAGTAGCACCACTAAATATTGAGTTCATATTGCACAACACATAATTTATGTAGAAACCTAAAATTTTCCTTGCTCTCACCCTACTCCTCATTTTCTAGTTATAAGGCTTTCCTTCTTACTGATAGGCCTTTATCATGTACATATTTTTCTACTAGTGTAGATGAAGATTGAATTTTTCTTGACAGTGTACAACTGTATCATGCGCATCACACTAACCTCTTTCTATTACTAATGTCTGTCCTGCTGCTTCCCTTTCACTGTGGATATTACTATGTTATTAAAGCTGTTGATGTTTTTTGACAACTTGTGAAAATTCTGATTCCTAAAGTTCACCCACATATGGAATAACTATGAAACAATGGAGGGGGGAGGAAAAATGGATATAACAAGAAACACTTTCTTTAAATAAAATCTTCCTTATGCTTTTCTATGAATTTGTTAAAGGTATAGTGTTCATTTCTCCTCTGAAAGTACAGGTCAACTCCCATAGATTTAAGATTCTGTGGATGAGTTTACCTTCATATTGTCTGCTTGATTTCCTGGGTGGTCTGAGAATTGTAATCACGCTCCCCCACGCTCTACATAGAATGAAAGAGAGGCCCCCAAAGATCTCTCTCTACTGTGTGCAAGGGGCTGTTATGCAGCTTGTACCTCTCAGCAGGCTTTGTAATTATTTTGCCAATAATTCCAATTTGTTTCCACCTCCTGCTGTTCTTTCAAGGTGCACCAGGAAAGCAGGAACAGCCATGCATCAGCAGAGTGAAGTGGAGTTAGGCGTACTGGCAAATTAGTGCAAGGGGAATGCTCACAAGTGCAAATGGAGCAGAGGCCAGGGAAGAGCTGAGATTTAGACCTCAGGATTTAGGAGCATGAGTGAGGCTGGATGTTGCTTGTCTAGGGGAGGCAAGAGGGTTGGAGGAGGTTTAAAGCATATTGAAGTGTTGGCAATCCCTCAGAGTTCAAGTATGATTGTCTTTCAAAAAATGATAGCCAGTTATTTCTGGTGCATCTACACATGGCAAATGAGACCATTCCAGGATGCACAACTCTTGTCATAATTGAGACAGACATTTCCCAGTGGAAGGGGTGGATATGGATTGTTGAGTGGGGCTATAGTGCATTCTCTTCTCCTTTCCCATTTCTCAGTTGACTCAATTGGATCTCAAAATACTGGGATCCTTGCCACAAGGCCTTTTTCCATTTTGGTTAGTTAAGGGCTTAGGTTTCCTATGAGCTTATGTCAATATTGAACTCCTTCATGTTGGCTTTGAAGGTCTCTTTGAAGTGCATTTTTGTCTGCCCCTTATCCTTTGGCCATGATTAAGTAGTGAGAACCTGACCTGCTTTGGGAATTGACTTTCTGGCATTTGCTGAACAGAATCTGTGGTGATCATAGTTTCGATGATGGGTGATTTGGCTTGGGACAGAACACTCCTGTTAGTGTGTCGGTCATAACACTTTACTCAGAAGATCTTTTGGAGGCACCATAGATGGTTCAATAACCTTGAGGTATCTACCGTACATGGCCCAGGTTTTGGCACCATACAAGAGAGAAGGAATAACAGTGGCTTGGTAGATGATATGCTTAGCTTGATTCTAGGATAGCTCAGTGGTTTGAGCATTCGCCTACTAAACCTGGGGAGGTGAGTTCAATCCTTGAGGGGGCTATTTAGGGATATAGAGCAAAAATGGGATTGGTCCCCCTTTAAGCAAAGGGGTTGGACTAGATGATTTCCTGAGGGTTCCTTCCAGCTCTGAGAGTCTATGTTCACATATTTTCTCAAGTGTCCGAAAGCTACACTGGTACCTTGAAGACGGTATTGAATTTCCTTGTTAATGTCACCTTTCTGTGACAGGTAGCTGTTGAGGTAAAGGAAGTGATCGATGTTCTCCTGGTCTCTTTATTTATTTGAATTGTGGGAGGAGGAGCCTAGTGATTCAGATCCTGTTGTGAAATACTTTAGTTGTCTTGGTATTGACTGTGAGGCTGAGTTGCTTGTATGCCTCAGATAAAGTGTTGATTATTTTTGGAAGATCTTCTTCTGAATGGATGCACAGGGCACAGTAATCTGCATATTGAAGTTCCATGATAGTTTTTTTTTCTTGGATCGGAGGTGATTGAGGTTGAAGAGCTTGCTGTCATTCTGTACTGGAAGTCAAGTCAGGAGGGGAGCTGGTCAGTGATGAGAAGGAGGATGACAATAAGGAAGATGGAGAAATAGATTGGAGTGATGACATAGTCTTGGTTAATCTTCTTGATTAGGAAGATTGGAGTAGGTTAGGAGGTTTAAAGGATCCAGAAACAGGGGAACTGGGGAAACGTGGGCTGGTGTGGTTTAAGAACTCCAGAGATTTGATGGAGTAAGGAGTAATAACAAGAAGTGATTTGTGCTGCAACTGGAGTTGTTGGTAAGAGACCAGGTACCATCACTTGTGTCATGTTAGCTGTAAGGTGGAACTTCAGCATTGTGATGATTCAGAAACCCATCATTACTAATACCTGTTGTCACTACAAAAACAACAGAGATGGGATGGAGGGAAACAAAGAAATGGACTCTCTACTATCTGTATTTATGTCAGCTCTTACTTCTTGTTTGGATTATCAACCACTTAGCCACCCAGCTTCTTTTTCTAATTTACTCTCTTCCCATTTGATGATATTTACTTGTAAAGTGACATTTACTTAGAAAATGACACTCTGTCCACCCTCTAGTGACATTTCTATGGCACACTGTGCAAATGTTTGGCAAAGATTTGCTGGATTGATTAAAAATCCACAG
The DNA here is from genome assembly GCA_032164245.1 of Sternotherus odoratus. Lineage (NCBI taxonomy): Eukaryota > Metazoa > Chordata > Testudines > Kinosternidae > Sternotherus > Sternotherus odoratus. Next base: position 241,149,778 of record JAVMKO010000001.1, read on the forward strand.
CACATAACAGCTGTTGATGTTTTCTTCTTGTTGTGTCTATTTCTTTGAAAGACTGACACTACTTAAAAACAAAAATTTCAGATTTTCTTTGTCCTTGGCAACAGTAGTGACAAGTTTTCCCTGCTACCACATGCATAATTTCACCTTCATTAAATTTCCTTTGCAGATCCCTGATGAAGGAGGCTGCATGTTCTCTCTCACAAACTGCACAACTACTGAAAGCAATAAAAACTTTACGAGGTGCTCACGAATCAGTCACACATCCAGATGTTTCAATCTTTATCTATAAAAGCTGGTGTCCTTTCTTCACCAGCCCAAGAGAGCACAGAACCTACTCTCCAAATATTTCCTCTATCTCATTTTTGTTGCATCTATTTTTCAAAATAGATTTAGATTAGGAGTAGGTGTTAGCACTGGTATAATGTACTAGTTTAGGAGTAATGGTTTGCCATCTCCATTTAACAGACTGGCCCAGCTTTACAAAGCAGCAGATATGACAAAGTGGTCAGATAAATGGACCTGGATGATTGGTATTTGAGATGAACTGCCCAGAAGCATTCACCAAGCCGTTCCTTAGCATGTGTGGATTTTACTACCCCTCGTAGAAGCAAGAAGGAATGGTGACTTAAGGAGATTTTAATGCAGTTGGCCTTGGCTATTAAGAACTCAAATTTCATGCACTGTAGTTCTTGGCAGATTTGATTCCAAAATCCTCAAGCTGAAGTTCTCCAAAAATGTCATCAGATTTGTCTAATAAAGAGATCTGAGCACAAACTCCATCAGTAGATGGATGGTCATTCAATGTAGATCCCAGAGCACTGGGGTTATATACTCCCAGTGAGATGGCCCACCTACTAATGAAACTTCTGCATTCTGTACCAGCTTCAGTTTCTGAATAATTTTAAACTTCAGTCTTATGTACAGCATATTGAAGTAGCCTAGTCCTGAGGTGACAAAAGCATGCATAACAATGGCAAGGTCAGCATCTAAAAGAAAAATGGCTCAACCTACTTAACTTCAGATGGTAAAAAGCTGGCCTGGTTGTTCCTGTAATATGACTGTCCAACAGCAGCTGCAGGGCTAGGATCATTCCTAAATTGAGAAATGTGTGATGAATGGTGGAGCTACACCATCGTTTTTCAAAGTTTGGGTCAGGTCATGGCATATAAGGCACTGGGTTTCTCTGATCAGCACCGTTGACTGGAACGTTAAAAGTCCCATTGGCAGTGCTGCCCAGCTAAGGCAGGCCAGTGCCTACAGGTTTTGACACCACACTGTGCCCCGGAAGCGACCAGCAGCGGGTCCAGCTTCTAGGCGGGGGGGGGGGGGGGGGGTCACAGGGCTCCGTGCACTGCCCCCACCCTGAGCACACCAGCTCTGCACTCACGGCCAGTGGGAACTAGAAGGGGTGGGGTGGCGATGCCTGCGGGCAATAGTAAAGTAACTTGCCTGCCTCCGCCTAGGAGCTGGAGCTCCTGCTGGCCACTTCCGGGGTGCAGCACAGTCCACGGTGCCAGGACAGGCAGTACGTCTGCACCCCAACCCCATTCCCCAATCCCCTGCTTCAGCCCTTAGCCCACCCCACAACCCAGAACCCCTTCCTGCATCCCAAATCTCTCATCCCCAACCCAGAGCCTGCACTCCCAGCCCAGAGCCCTGACCCCCTGCTGCACCTCAACCCTCTGACCCAGCCCATAGCCCTCTCCCACATCTTGAATTCCTCATTCCTGGCTCCACCCTGCAGCCCTCACCCCCATGCACCAGCCCTCTCCACCATCCCTGAGCTCCTCCCACACCCCAAGCCTCTGTTGGGTCGTGGGCATCAACAATTTTCTTCAACTGGGTCCCCAGAAAAAAAGTTTGAAAACCACTGATCTACTCCCTCTGTCAAAGGGGCTACTGTTACCTCCACAATCTCCTGTGGCTACGTCCCTCAATCCACCATCATGACCTCAACCTGGCCTGGGTTGAGCTTCAGCCAGCTTGCTCTCATTCATGCTACAGTCTTGTCTAAACACTGAACCACATAAAGAAATAACCTCTCTTTTTATTATTTTTCTTGATTCTTCATATATTGCAGTAGTATTCTGGTGCTTCGACAATCTGTTTCTTAACAAGATCTTGTTTAACACGCTCTCCTAAATTGCTTTAAGATATGATTATGGTCTCATTTCCCCTTTTCATTTTCTTCCTTCAGTCAACAGGGATGGACACTCTTTACCTTGGATTCCCTAAACCACAGTCCCTTCCTGTCACGACTTTTAAAAAGCCACAGCAGCATACTACTATAATGACAAAGAGTTAAATAACAGGATCAAAAATTACAGCGGGGGCCAATACTCTGAAATTCTAGAAAGCCTATGAGCATGCTCTCCTCACAATTATTTTTGATGTTGGATGCAAATTGATGCAGTCTGATGTACAAGTGGAAGGATGAACCATTTTCTTTATTTTATGATAACACTGAATTCTGAAATTAAGCACAGCAGGCTGGAAGATACAGAAGAGATTTCAAAGGAAATTGCTTGTCCACACAATAAAACATATTTTTAAAGCCTGGCTTCTTGTTAGCAAACTTTGTTGTGAGCTTTAACAACAGCTGCAAACTTTACAGATCAGTATGCTGTTAAGCCCAAGCAAATCTTCCTAGACTCCACAATTTTTAACCCTAGTGTGATTGAAGAATGAATATATATATAGCATATCCTGATACTTTATAGTTTTGATACTACAATAATTAGTCTTAAATTAACAATATATATATTTTTAGCAGATTTAAGGCCACATATAGGGTAAATTTATTAGACAGGATTCCTTTGAGGAGTTGTATATTTTACAGTGAATGCTCCTTTCTCTCACTGGTTGTAGCCTTTGAACAAATTCCTTAGCTGTTTTATCATTTAACACCATTGAGCTCCCAGAATTTATTATATGTGCTTCTATATTTTATTGAAGGGAACAAAGTTTGTTTTTTGCTAAGAATAACTTAGACCTATATTTTAAATATATTGATTGTGTTAAGAACAGATAATGTTAAAGAACTGTTAAGGAAATAATTATATACTGTATACAACATTTGTTTTTATTAGCAATGGAAAAGAGGCACATAAATAAAGTCTTTAAAATGAACAGTTATAATACAGGGATAAGAACTAGATAGAAAGAGAATAGAGATTCTTAAAAGGGGCATTTTAAAAGAATCAAACAAAACCAACAACATTAATAATTATTATAATTAATAAATAATAAAAATCTCAAAAACCAGTATGCCTAAATGTTTATCTCAGAAAATTAATAAGTTTAGACCTTATAAATAATTAATTGAAGACAATGTTTCCTAGGTTATATAGGAAAATACACCTTTAAATTAATTTGTTAAAAAATATCACAAGAGATGAAGAGGGGAAAAAAACTTTCATGGTTAGAACTAGAAACGAAAATTACATCACAGGATAATATAAACTCTAAGAGTCATTTTGTAAAAAAAAAAAAATAATTAAAAAGCTGTAGGAACTTAGAGTAAATAAATCAACCCACCTGAAAATTCAAAAAATAAATACTTGTTAAAGTAGCTCAAAAGGGGGGCCAGTGAAATTTGTTTGGTGTTAGCAAATGGTAATAGGAGCTAATATAGTGAATTATTAGTCTTGCACCAGAATTCTGATAGAGTGCTAACTTCACTCAGATTTAATATCACTATGCAATGGAATATTTGAGCACATGAAATGTCAGTATGATACATGGCTGTTGAATTCATCTGCGCAACGCTATGGGAGCTCCAGTGCCTTCCCTCCTCTTTTATTTCTTCCTCAGTTTAATCATATTTCTCTAAGCAAGTGTTAGAACTGATGGTTGTTAATTGTAAAGTATTTGTTTTAACTGTGATCTGTTATCAGACATTTATTTATGCTTTGGTGTGAAATATTCCTTCTAGGAAAAACTTTACAGGTAATTTGCTCATTTGCCAAACAAATTCCCAGTAGAAAGGAATGGTCAGACTCAATAGATAGCTCCTGATGTCCTTTTCTACACTAGAAAATCTGATCAAGTCCACACATGACTGAGAGCATTTGAGTTATATCATACAGCACTTTCTTGTCAGTGTGAAGAAGGTTAAATCATATTCAGCACCATGTCAGCTAATTGTGGTTCAACCTTGGTCCTTTCTAGTAGACAAAGGCTGTCTTAACAGATGAGCTGCATTACACAGCTATCTAGGGTTTCCTAATTTTGGGGCCAGCTCATCCCTTGCTCCTCAGGGTAGGAAGGGAATGACTTATTTCAGTGAAGCAAGACTAATGTGCTGTATATCATTTATAGGTTCTCAGCTGGAGGAAGGATTAATGCAAAACAAGGTCTTTGGAGGTACTAGTCATAGAATCACAGAATATCAGGTTTGGAAGGGACCTCAGAAGGTCATCTAGTCCAATCCCCTGCTTAAAGCAGGGGGTTGGACTAGTTAGACTAGTGGGGAAATCAAGGGTAAGAACAAGAAAAGAGTGTAGTAGGACAAGGCCCACAGAGAACATATATAGCATATCCTGATCTATGAAAAAAATTGTAATTCAATCAAACAGAAGCTTGCTGGAACCTCCCCATTCAAGCATTTTTGTCATTGTAGACAATTTGTAGGCAGGATTTCTTCTTTAAAATGTAGTGCATTCATTTTACAAAACTGCTCTTCAAGAGCATTATGAAGAGCATCTTCCAGAAAAGGTTGTCATGATCAGACACTTTATGTTAACCACACAACCTTGACGATATCCGGATTCACTGACATTTGAGTAAGTCTACCTGGGCAATATGTAAGGGTATGAGTGGCCAAATCAAGAAAACTGTTTTTCCCCAGGTGAACTGGTAACTAAGCAATGGATCACCTGATGGGTGACTTTGATCATCTGACCAGGGCCGGCGACAGGGGGGTACAACGGTTACAGCTGTACTGGGCCCCGGACTTCAGGGGGGGCCCCCTGAAGTCTGGGGCCAGTACAGCTGTAACCGTTGTTGCCGGGGCTGTGAGCGAGGCGCGCTCACCAGCCCTCTCCCCCGGCACCCAGCAGCCAGCCCTGCCCCCCTTTGCTTCTCCCGGCTGGCCACGCGGCCGCAGCACATGCCGGGGTTGGGGCCTGCTGGAGGTAGGAGACCGGCCGGGGGGGGGGGGGGCGCGGGAGATCGGCGGGGCCCGCGGGAGGCAGGAGATCGGGAGGGGGGGCGCATGAGACCGGCCGGGGGGGCCGCGGGAGGCAGGAGATCGGCAGGGGGGGGACCGCGGGAGGCAGGAGATTGGCGGGGGGGGGGCCGCGGGAGATCAGCCGGGGGGGGGGGGGCGCGGGAGGCAGGAGACCGGCCGGGGGGGGGCGCTGGAGATCAGCCGGGAGGGGGCCGCGGGAGGCAGGAGACCGGCCGGGGGGGGGCATGGGAGACCAGCCGGGGGGGCTGCGGGAAGTAGGAGACCGGCGGGAGGAGGGCCCTCGGGTGGCGGGAGATCGGCCGGGGGGGGGGGGCGCGGGAGGCAGGAGACCAGCCAGGGGGGGCCGTGGGAGATCGGCCGGGGGGGGCACGGGAGGCAGGAGACCGGCCGGGGGGGGGCATGGGAGACCAGCCGGGGGGGGGCTGCGGGAAGTAGGAGACCGGCGGGAGGAGGGCCCTCGGGTGGCGGGAGATCGGCCGGGGGGGGGCCGCGGGAGGCAGGAGACCAGCCAGGGAGGGCCGTGGGAGATCGGCCGGGGGGGTGTGCGGGAGGCAGGAGACCGGCTGGGGGGGGCATGGGAGACCAGCCGGGGGGGGCTGCGGGAAGTAGGAGACCGGCGGGAGGAGGGCCCTCGGGTGGCGGGAGATTGGCCGGGGGGGGGGCCGCGGGAGGCAGGAGACCAGCCAGGGGGGGCCGTGGGAGATCGGCCGGGGGGGGCACGGGAGGCAGGAGAGGGGGGGAGCGCAGGCGGCGGGAGACTGGCTGTGGGCGGGGGGGGGCATGGGCGGCGGGAGATCGGCCGGGGGGGGGCCGCGGGCGGCGGGAGACTGGCAGGGGGGGCCCCCGCGGGCGGCGGGAGACTGGCGGGGGGGCCCCGCGGGCGGCGGGAGACTGGCGGGGGGGCGCGGGCGGCGGGAGACCGGGGGGGGGCCCTGTACGGTCTGCCGTACGGGGCCCCAAAATTCCTGTCGCCGGCCCTGCATCTGACAAGACAAAGGGGACAGGAAGTTATAAAAGAAAGGGCCTCTGAGAGATTATTTTAGGAGGAGAGATGAAGAACACTGACTGCAGGGGTTGAGAGACAGAGACAGGCTTACTTGTATACCATGAGTTAGAGGAGAAGTCATGTGCTTCTGGAGGGGTATCCTAGACTCCTTAGAAGACTCTTGAGCATACTTTGGGATTTTATCGGAGTAGTGAAGAAACTGGGGTAGGAAAACACCTGTAGGTGTTTATTATGTTCTCTGGATCTGTATATCTCTTGTGTTGTCTAAAATAAAAATTAACTGTGTTAGAAACTTTTGAAAGCTTATGTCTGTGTGCTTCAACTATTACAGGACTCCCAAGAGCAAAACCATAAACCAGCATTGCAGCTGTGGGAAAGAGCATGCTTAAGCAAGTTGGGAATCTGACAGAGCTGGTACTAGTTTCAGGGTCTAGGCTATTGGACTGTGGGGTCTCAGTGCTCAGAAGAGGATGCTAGAAAGATGATCTACACTTTGAGAATGTGCCTAGAGACCCAGAGTCAGTGACTGAACTCTTCTAGGAAGCTTAGAACAAAAGAGTCCAGCAGGTGAGATGCAAAGACAACAGCCTGGTCATTGTTCAGCACAGGGTGCTTGACCAGGTTTGTGACATTTTGTTGTGGCGTAGCGTCCCAAAACCTGACAGTGTAGTTCTCGGTCTACCCTGATGGGCTTCTCACATATGTGCAGACAAACTATGTCAATGTGTTCCCTTCCCCTACTCATAATCGTCATTAGAGGGAATCTCATTAATGCATGGAAAAAACTTGTTTTTATCATTTGCATTATTTTCACATGACTATTACACATCTTGAGTACAGTAGCAAACAGAGCTTGATAGTGGCTGCAGCTATCTGATCCTTGCAGTTTGAATCCCATCTTCCAAAATGAAGAATGGCTTTTGGTCTCTGTAGCTACACTCATATCCTCATGTAATAAGAGCAGCTGATTCAAATACTAGCCAATGATAGGATACATGCTTTGTCACACTGTAGTGAGTCAGTCACTCACCCAGCGGCGCCCACGTCTGGCCTTCTTGGGAATCAGCTCCTTTGCCTCCAGAGCGCCCTCTGCCGGCCAATGTCCGCTCTTATACCCTTGGCCCATGTCCCTCCTGGACCACGGTGCCCTCTACCTGAGGGTGCTGCACCCCTGCAGAACCCCCCTCGAGTCCAGGGGTCCCCTCCCCAGGGAACCCTCCACCCACTATCCCCCACCTGGCCTCAGACCTGGCCACTGCTAGTCACCACTGCCTCTGCTCACTGAGGCCGACTGCAGTCTCATGGCCGCCCATCACAGGCAAGAAGGGTTTGGCCTCCTGCTTCCTTCCCAGCCCGGGGCTGCCCCTTGCAACCCCAGTACCCCGTGGGTCGGGCCTACGCTGGGCTCAGCAGCCTGGGGCCCTCTCACTAGAGCTTCCTAGTTTCCCGGCTCCCAGTTGCCTTGCCCTAGCCCTGCCCCCAATTCGGGTACCTTGTTTCTAGCTCCCAGCAGCCAGGCCAGTCTCTCTCTCTCTCTCTGCTTACAGAGGGAGACTCTGTCTCTTTAGGCCCCTGCCTCCCAGGCTTTTATCTAGGCCTGTGTTTGGGGCGTGGCCTCCCAGCTGAGCCTGCTTCTCAATTAAGCCCGAGTTGGCAGGCTCCCAGCCACAACCCCTGTCCTGGGCTGCTACAAGCCCCTCCCCGGGGCTACCCCAGCCCCTTTTTAGGGGGGGAGCGGGTGGTCACCCCGCTACACACACCATCTATGGTTGGCTTTTCTGTTAGCTTTTGTAACGAATTGCTGATCTCAGTCCATTTTGTTATAGACAGGTACCTATATCCTATCACCAAGTCAATTATCACTAGCTGGCAGTTTCAAATAAAGGTGAAAGATTTAACACACGGGGAGACTAAACTATTCTTCATATTTGGTCCCAGTCTTCTTCAGTGAAAAAATGTACCAGAATCATTGCTTTGAAACACATGAACTTGCCTAGGTTGTACAATACCTTGTATCTGTGCCGTAGCCACTTCAGATATGTTATTAGTTTTACTTGTAATAGTTCATTGTAGCACCTGGAAAAAAGTATTTTGGTCAGATCTGGCTGAACCACTGTAACAGCAATGATTTCTTGCGAGTGTGGACAAAGGTTCAATCATTGCAACTGCAGCAATTCACCTACACCTCTTAAATCAATCCCACAATGTCCTATATTTAATCATATAAGCCACCTACTCCTAACAAGTGTGCTGTCTCTGTGGGTTAAGTGCCTCGGGAATCATATACAGTGTTGCTGTGTAGAACTGTGATAAACTATTACAATGAGCAGCAGTGGAACAAACCATTTCATCCAGTTATTGTCCTTGGAAGATGTCCATTGATTTGAGACAACAGAGATCATTTCACCAGATCAGGGATGCAGCATGGAGTGAGATCTCTCATTTGCACTTCTTCCATTTGTACTTAACCTCTGTTTTGGTAAATAGAAAACTTTAGACCCCAGAGCTGTCAATCTAGCCCCATTTATGATCTAAAAAATTATAGATAGATAGATTGATAGACAGATAGATCCTAGAGTGTTACATTACAAATGACATTTGGCTCTCAAGAATTAACATTTACAAACTGTCCTTTTTCTCGGGGCGGGGGGAGGAAGGAGTGGGGAAATGTATTTATTATTGAAGCTTTTCTCTACCGGTTGACATTATAGACAATTGTCAGCCTTGCCTACTCTCTGATTCTGCTCTTGATCTGTTTGTTGTTTCTTCCTTCCTCCCTCAGGTAACTGATTTTGCATTTGTGAAGAGCAGGTCAGATAATTAATGAGTATTCCTTACTGCAACTTCAAAAACAGCTGTGTTTTTTTTTTAAAAAAACCCTAAGTATGCAATATCTGAGGGCTGTGGAGAGACTGCCAGACCTTGTCAGACTTTGTGGAAATTACCAAAGGCAGCAGGTCTGCTGTGGTCATTGTAGGGACCGAATAATAATTGCAATCGATCAAACCTTAAATACTATTGTGAAAATGTTCACTTACCTGAAATTTTCACATATTTTAATATGAATAAATATTCACTGGAAAATATATAACAAGTGTGTTTTTTCATTATTTGCTCTGTGTTTTCATTGATGAACTTCAATCTAAAAAAAAACAATCACTGAGTCAGGAATCAGAAAGGGTATCTCCTTGCTTAGGTGCTCATTCAAACACCCATTATTAGAGAAGATCAAATAGTCAAAGAAACCATTTGCAAGCAATTCTTGGACAGAAAATGGCTCATCTAAATAATGAAGCAAATAATTCTAAATGATTAAATACATTTTCAGAAATTAGGAACAAGTAGTGAACAGAAATAAGAACTAAAATTGCAAATAATTTTACCATTTGAACTAGACGCTAATGTTCATGTTCATTTTGACATTTTGGTTCAGTGTGGAAAAAAAATAAACAAATGAGTCAGGTGTATCTAAAGGAAAAGAAAAATGTTGATTAAATGTAGAGGACATTGACATTGACATAATTATTAAAAATATACTTTAGAGACAAGAGAAATTATCATGTATAGAACCTCTTCTCAGCTACACTGATGTACAATTCGAAATAAGTCCACTGAGGTAAAATTATAAAGTATATCCAGTTGGGTCTATATTAATATTATAATTATTTATTTGAGCTAAATTACACCCACAATCTCCAGTTTGAATAGGGATCCGTCATAGTAGGTGCTATCTGTACAGAGTAAAAGGCAATCACTGTCTGAAAGGGCTTATACCCAGATCCGCAAATATATTGAGGCACCTAGCCAGGGCCGGCGACAGGAATTTTGGGGCCCCGTACGGCAGATCGTACAGGCCCCCCTCCCCGGTCTCCCACTGCCCGTGGGAGCCCCCCCCCCGCCTGTCTCCCGCCGCCTGCGGCCCTCTCCCACCGCCCGCGCCCCCCCCCCGCCAGTCTCCCGCCACCCGCGGGGCCCCCCCGCCAGTCTCCCACCGCCCGCGCCCCCCGCCAGTCTCCCGCCGCCCGCGGGGTTCCCCCCCGGCCGGTCTCCTGCCGCCCGCGCCCCCCCCCCAGTCTCCCACCGCCTGCGCCCCCCCTGCCAGTCTCCCGCCGCCCGCAGGGTTCCCCCCGGCCGATCTCCCGCCGCCCGCGCCCCCCGCCAGTCTCCCGCCGCATGCGGTGTTCCCCCCCGTCTCCCGCCGCCCGTGCCCCCCCCCGGTCTCCGACCTCCCGCGGGCCGCAACCCCCGCATGCGCTGCGGCCGCGTGGCCGGCCGGGAGAAGCAAAGGGGGGCGGGGGAGGGGGCTGGTGAGCACTGCAGCGGCTGCCCGGAGCCGCGCCTTGCTCACAGCCCTGGCGACAAGGGGGTACAGCTGAGTACCGGGCCCAGACTTCAGGGGGCCCCCCTGAAGTCCGGGGCCCGGTACAGCTGTACCCGTTGTACCCCCTGTCGCCGGCCCTGCACCTAGCTCCAATATTAAACCATTATGGGAGTTAGGCACCTGAATACCTTTAAGGATCTGGGCCTTATTGGCTAAATTAAAGATACACACATAACCACTGTAACAACTGAATTAGTGTAATTATAAAAGAATGAAAAACAGGCCCTGGTCATACAAAGCAGTGAAGCATATATTTGGTATTTAGTCATAGCTAAGCATGTACTTAAGGGCTTTGATGTTTGGGGATTTTAAAGTAGTTTTTTGTGCGTGATATTGTAAAATGCTCAATGCTGTTTTTTTAGTGGAATACTCAGTGAGTCAATTGTCTGTCATCTTGTTATCCAAGAACATGAAGACCCACGTTTAAGTGAAAAACCATTACACCCTGTTACATTGAATAAATTTGAAAGATAAGCTAGGTTAAGGTAAGATTACAAAGTCTACTGGGATAAAAATAGGACACAGATCTTAGGTGAGGAGACGATCTTTTTTCAGTGTTGTGCTGAGTCCTCAGGAGAATGGCCTTTTCTTTTCTGCTCTTTTCTCTTGCAAAATCCTTTCAATATTCCATATATAGAAAAATAATCAATTATATTTAAAAATGTTTTAAAGTTAATTGAATGTACTCTGCCACAGTGATGATACCTTGTTCTTGAAATGACAGAAAGTTATTACCTTCGGATACCTCCTTAAGAAAACATGTGAATAGGTCTCATTTAATTCACAGTACATAGATGTCCTCATGACTCAGAACTACATTTAGCAGAATTAGATGAAATCTTCAGGGATGTCAATTTGCTACTTCTCATAAGTGCTAGTTATTTTTATATGCCCCTACACACACACACACACACACACACACACACACACACACACACACACACACACACACACACACACACAACTCCAGCATTTCTGCACCGTAACTGACAGTGAAAACAAAATGAGTACAGCAGTGACACAGACAGATTGACAGCAGGAGGGATGGAGTTTCTTGTGTAGCAGAACAGAATTGGAGCACTAAAAATGTGTGGAAAAATATATATTAGGGAGAAAAAAGCAGCACAGTCACAACAGGAAATCTCTTGAGGCGGGTGAGGGGACAATGGTGTCTTCACCAAAATTGGTCCATTTGATTATTTTACCTTATCAGCTTCGTGTGGAATAGTAGCGAAGAAAAACTAAGAACTAAGAAAAAAGGTCATGCTTAAAAAACATTAGCCAACATGTTTTACCTACACTTTTTTTTTAACACTACTGTTGGCTGGCTTTAACATCTTAATCCCGCATCAGTGTAGTAGGATGGACTGGATGCCTTCTTGGCCCTGGTCTTCTGGGGGTGAAGTGGGGGGTGGGGTGAATAGCATAGCTGAAGTCGACGTATTTAGATTAACTTCTCGTGGCCTCTTCATGGCTCCCTCATCAACTCTGCATGCCCCTTTCACGGCAGTGGAGTACCAGTGTTAGTGGGAGAGTGCTCGGAGATTGAGTTATTGCATCTAGACTATACGCGATAAATCGATCCCCGATAGATCGATCACTACACACCGATCCGGCGAGTAGTGTAGACCTGACCTTGAAGTCCATTACAGTATGTTTCTATGAATGTGAACTGCTCATGGTCAACTCTAGACTACTTCCACAGGTCAACCAGGTAATACATGACTGTAAATCATCACTCACCTACAAACCTTGCTGATACACCCATCACACCTTCTTGACATATAACCCTTCTTTTGTTTGAAGAGCACCCTGGGTACAGTTAAAGGTTAAGAGCTAAGTTGTGAGTCAGAACCAATGCATGCTATGACCTCCTTTGTATATCTTTTGTTCCTGTTTTATTTTCTGTCTCTCTTCCTTGCCATATTTATTTTTTGACCATAAGGCTTCCTTCATTTTTGAATATTGTAGACATCCTGGCGTGTACCATCTTTGACAAGTCAGAATGATTATTTCTAGAAGACTGTCAGGTTAGATCAGCTCTCATTCCTGTGTTAAAGCTCTCATTCCTGTGTTAAAGCTTGAGCCAGAGCATTTAATTCTAGCACAACCTTTCTGAATTTGACAGCATGACACTGGGAATCTACTGATACATGGAGGAAGTACGTCTGGAATTTGAACAATTCATTGAACTTTTGGAATATGCCTCTCAATGTTTCAAAACTTATTAACCATATGTATGTGTAATGATAGTGTAAGTTTTCATAAAACTGAAACTTTTCAGAATATATATATATATATATAAAGTATACCAATATGAAGTAGAATACACACATCATCACACATCAATATATATATATATTTAAATGATGTGTGTGTTCTACTTCATATTGGTATACTTTTCGGAGTGTATATATATATATATATATATATATATATATATATATATATATATATATATATATTCTGAAAAGTTTCAATTTTATGAAAACATAATTTAAATAAGGTTTTTAAGAAAGCTTTTTTGCATAACATTTTGATTTCATTTGTGACTTTATATATTATATTACTCATTTTGCTTTTAGTCTATTATGTTTTTAAGTGATTTTAAACTTTGTTTTTGTAAGACACCAAGAGCTAGCTTAATTAAATTTGAAGTGCACGACACCTCCATATATCCACAAAGACACTTGCCTCCCAAAAGATAGATCCAAAGCAGGGATGAGGTGGGAAGAAGTGGAATAGATCAGTGTTTCTCAAAGTTTTCTCTCCATGGCCCCTTTCTGCATTCCCATGTCCTCTCGTGGTCGAGAGGTATGTCCGCTGAAATGCTGCTGAATAGAATGCTTCCACTTTCAGTGGCATTTTGACGGGACACAAATAGAATGCTTCCGACTTCAGCGGTGTCCCAGGGCTGATCCTGCAGCGGTGCCGGGCCACCGCAGCCCCCCATGGGGGGTCTCGCTCACCCCACTTTGAAGACCACTGGAATAGATGTTGATACAGCTGACTCTCTTTGCTGAAGCAGATTTAACTCCATTTACAACGTGATAAACACTTTATATAGAGGGGCTTCTGAGATGAGCCCATTATATATGGCATTACAGTAGTGAGATGATTATTTGATATCCTTTGTCTTGTTCTGGTGACTTCATGTTTAAAAGGATGTTGACAAATTGGAAAGAGTTCAGAAAAAAAGCTAGAAGAATGATGTGAGGTCTAGAGAACCTGAAATTTGGTCTATTTAGTGTATAGAAGAGAAGGCTGATCATGGTCTATTAGTGTCTATATAAGGAAATGATTCTTAATATTGATGGCTCTTTAATCTAACAAAGTCATAACAAGATCCACTGGATGGGAACTGCAGCTAGACAAATTCAGACTAGAAATATGGTACAAGAATTTAATAATGAGGGTATTTAACAATTAGAACAACTTATCTAGGGATGTGGTGGATTAACTGATGTCTTTAAATCAAGTTTGGATGTCTTTTTACAAGATATGCTCTAGTTCAACCAGAAGTTATGGACTAGCTGCAGAATGACTTGGTGAAATTCTATATCCTGTGTCATGCAAAAAGTCAGACTAGAGACAGATAATGGTCTTTTTACCTTAAAACTGTGAATTGGCACACTTAATGGCTACATTAATCACATTCCCTTATAGCGGTGTTTGTTCTCTATTGTTCTCTGGTACTATAGATTCTATGCTCATTTTCAGTCAATGCAGCCTCTTCCCTTGGCGAACTTTTCATGGCCAAGAAGAGTCTAAGAATACCCGAGAGTGAATCTAGCCCCAAGAATAGCATTTCAGATAGCATCTATCTATCTATCTATTTTGTGTGTATATATACATACATGTGCATGCAGTGAAATACTAACACACAGCATAAGTATTATCTGTCATTTTTAGAGCATACATAACAGGCCCCCAAATTAGTCACAAAGATGTATGTGTGTGCAGTACTGACCTTTCCATTACTGCAAAGCTATATTTATATACTTTCAATAATTTACCAGACAGAAGCCTGAATACAATATACAGCAGTCCCAAATGTTGTTTTCAGCAATATTTTCTTATCTTTGAGTTAACCAGTTTTTACAGTAAAGGTTATCTTTGTAATATCTGATTGGTCACTGAAAACCTATTTTAACCAAATAAACACATTGCTTAAGAGAAAAGTACAATGGAGATAGCTGAAAGGTATTGTTTCCTCTCAAAGATTTGTAAATTTTATAAAGCAGTCTAAAATACATTGTAATAAAAATTCTCAAGATTTTTTGCACAAGTAATAAAAAATTGTACTGATGTAGGAAAAGGTTAAAATATAGGAAAATGTCTTACTGAAGCTGTGTAACTAACTCTGGGTTGCTGTAAGTTTTTATCTTGTGTTATGCATTCTTGGAGGCGCCACTGGGCCTCACTCATCCTTGTCCCTGTATATTTCATAAGTTTGTTTTACCCCATATGTACCATTTCAAGGCAAGAACGTTATGTTTAGATGTCCTGTTCTTTCCAGACAAATAAGTAAATAGATAGAGAATAACGTCATGTTTTTCACCTGTTAATTTGCATGAGGCCCTTCTTGCCTCCTCCTCCATGTAAAGAACCATATAAAAAGTCTTGTAATGATGTATGAGGGAAAGCCATAATTTGAGAGCTATCTCTGTGGCTTCACTTCGCTAGCGAATAAACTTTTGTATTCAAGCTTTCTCCAAGGCCTGCCTGTTTTTTGAAGGTAAATTGGGACACCTCCAAAGGAAACGAGCCATTTGTGCAACACTGATGCAGGACTGTAGAGGTGTGGTATGGCCCCCTGCTGGCCAGGAGGTAGATAACCCCTGGCAGATGCCAGAGGGGGCGGAGCCAGGGCCTGTCAAGCCCCGCCCCTGGAAGGTCAGGGGCCGACCCGGAAGTATAAAAGCTCTGCCTCAGAGCTCACTTGGGAGACAGCCCCCGGAGAGGCCAGACGCTCTGGGGTTGGCTCCAGCCAGGGAGCTGCTGAGCCTGCCGCCCGCCCGCTACCTGGAGGAGCCACCGAGCCAGCCGCTTGCCTGCTACCCGGAGGAGCCGCTGACAGAGCCCTGCCCCTATTACCCAGAGGAGGACTTGCCGGACCTGCCCCCTGACAGTGACCCCGAGGAACCCATGAACCTGGAACTCTCTGAGGACCCAGGAGCAGCCCAGGTACCGTGGGGGGGGAGGCCCCAAGCCGATGTCAGTGTGTTGTGGTCAGGATCCCCACTGACTGCAGTGGGCCTTGTCCGCTGCCAGGGCCCCGGGCTGGGGCACAGTGGAAGTGGGTGGGCCTGCGCCCCCCCTGCAACCCCTATTGGTGGGTGGCAGTCTCCCCCTCGACCAGGCACCTGGCCTATAGACTCCTGCTATTGCTCAGTCCCTGCCTAAGGGCCTGAGTCCTGACTTTGTTGTTGCACCGCCCTGCTTCAGGGCCAAACCATGGACTAGTGCTCAGCCGCTGCCCAAGGGCCTGAGCCCCGACTGTTGGTTGTGGCCCACCCTGCACAGGGCTGGGGCCTGTGGAGCTACAACAGCTCAGCCCTGCTGGGGCCTGAACTAGAACTCCCTGGGGCGTTGGTGGCCCACCTGGCCTCGGGCTTGGGCCGCTTAAGAGACCCGCCGGGTATTCCCCAACCCGGCAAGGGACCCGAACAAGGCGGAGCAGCACCCCACCGCCCCGTGAGGGGGTGACCCCGAGTACCGCACCCCTACAAGGACACTTAAATATTTCTTTAAAAATAATTCAGCAGATTTACAACTCATTCCAAATAGTTTAGCACAACATGATGTTGGATGCTCTTCATAGCTCATTACATTCATGTGTGTGGGTAATAAAGAAATAAGAATTTCCACAGTCCCATTGTAATTACCCTCAATATATTTAAAAACAAAACAAAATACCACTGTATCCTAGACCCTAATTCCCTGGTGTGCTGCTAAGCTGTCCTTTGGCAAGCTTCCAGCCACAGGTCTGCTCAAGATATTTTTGCAGAACACTGATTTACAACTCTAATCAGCTACTGTGGTCGGCTGATGCCTCAATTAACTTTAATTATGCCTATAGGTAAAGATGCCATGTCTACGAAGAAAGCACAGAATTTGTCACGTTAAATTAGATCATGTTGTAAGTCCATCAGGTCCACTGGCAACGGCCAGTACCTCATGCTTCCAAGTAAAATGAAACCTCCCGCTCTCTAAAATTATAAGGGATTGTTCGGTGAATGTTCTTGGTGAGGCACGAGTGGTAGCGTTAACTGTTTTGATCTGGTGAATGTGAGAAGTATTGTGATGAACCCATCTTCTGTTGATAGTCCTGGAGATTCTCTATTTGAGCACTGAACTATGGCAGCTACTTTCCTTTGATCACCACTTTAGATGTATTCTTAAAAATGTGCACGTCATGCATCTTTTCTGACCATCCCACGTTGTGGTCGGTAAAACAGGCCTGGGCATCCACCAGTGCTTGCAACTCCATTGAATAGTATCCCTTATAGTTTATGTACTCTTTTGCCAGGTGTTCTGGTGCCAAGATAGGGATATGTGTGCCATCTATTGACCCACCACAGTTAGGGAATCCCATTGCAGCCAAACCATGCAGTATCTCCTTCACAGTGCTCAGAGTCACCACCCGTCTTGGCAAAAGGCGATTAATGTCCCTGCATACTTGGATCATAACAACCCCATAGTGGATTGACTAATGCCAAATTGATTACCCACTGACTGGTAGCAGACTTGCATTGCAAGTTTCCACATAAAAATCACCATTCCTTCTCCTCTGTCAGAGTAGGCATTTAGTGTAACTGCACTGCAGGGCTGGAGAGAGCTGCTCTCACAGTTCCTAAATAGTGCAGCCACTGATCGTCATCCCATACATACATAATAATTTGATCCCAGCAGTAAGTACTTGTTTCTTGTGACCAGAAACAGTGCTCCTCTGTGTTCAGCTGCTGCATGGCTGCCAGCAGCAACCATGAATTTTTTCGTTCTATGACTTCCAGCAGGGCTGCTTGAAAGATATTGTAAAGTTCCAAAAGGCGGCTCCTCTTGTGACTCGGGAAATACTACAGGTTAAGGTGTCTGGTGTTTGTAATGCTCACAATAGTGCACAGCTGAGAAGGGTCCATGCTTTGAAAAAATAAATCATTTTCAGTCGAAATCGGGAGGGGGGGGGGGAGAATGAAACCATGTTCCCAGTCCCCCCTGTAAGAATGTTTTGGTCTCATGAGGCATTGCAAGCCCTTCCCCAAACCCCTTTTAGTGAGTTGCACTGTGGGATAGCTACCCACATTGCACTGTTCCTCCCCATCGATTCAAGAGATGTTAGTGAGCATGCACTCCACTGACACAAGGAGTATGGTGTGGCCATGCACTCCTGACTTAATTATTGTGACATTTAGCTGTCAACTTAACTGACGTCGATTTGCATTTGTAGTGTAGACAGACCTAAGATAGACTAAAATATAGGTGTATAGATCTTGTTGTTTTACCATACCACTGGACTTACTGTTTTTTTCCCCCTTGACATTGGGCACAATGGAGACATTGATTCTCCAATGCTTCCATTCTGATTTAGTAGCATTTTGCACCTGCTTTGCACTCATATATGCAGCTCTAACTTATGCTCTGAGGCCACCCCAGTACAGAGCTGGAGCAGGATCAGGAAAGCACAGCGGTGGCTTTAAGCTTCCTTTGCCCCTGTCACCTGAGTTGCTCTGATTGCTCGTCAGTTACAGGCAAAGATCTGGTCATTATACAGTATGTAACATATAAATAATAATATTGAATGTTATGACACAGTTACAGCTAAATTGAAGAATGAAGCTATATTCTCAAAAGTCATTCACAAAGCAAATATTTGGTGCAAAACTGTATTTCTATTTTCTTACCATAATAAAGTAATTGTGATTAAAGTTATCTGGAAGAAATTCAGCATCTCTACTGTTAGAAAGGACAGCCTTTCTATTGTAGTGGAAAATTTTATATGTTTAGTGAGAACTTTTTTCACAAAAAAGCTATATTCCATTATTGTTATTACAGGCCATTAGTGAAACTAATGAACATGTTTTCTAGTAAACACCTTCTCTTTATTCTAATCTCTGAGGATTTAGCTCTTACCTGTTGTGGATGTAGCTGACAGATTGTTTCTGGGGACTATGCATTAGTTTAAGTGGACAATGAACTATTAATCTTCAATATAAATAATAAATAAAGACATTAAAATGTATATTTTAAAAGTGCAGCATACATTATAGACTAATTCCATTTCTTCAGGGTACAACTAACCACAGTTAATTATTATTGTAGAGTGTGATTTGCCATTTTACAGTATGTTCAAACCCCTTTTTAGATTCCCTTTCTTCTCTGTAACCATCATCTGGTATTTAAAATAATTAATGATGGCATACTTTTTTTTCATGGTGCTGAAATGCTTGGGGGGAAACCCTTTAAACCTTTATGTTGTAATTTTGAGACTTTGTCCTTTCTGATCAATGTTTTTCAGTCTGCTCCTATTAGGCATCCCTTTTCATTATCTTGGCTGTGACCTTCAAAAGTCCTGAAAACAGACATTGTAGAAGACACCATTTCACTTTTATTATGACTGCTTTGTGTGCATTGCTCACTTTTCTAAATGCAGGTTAGAAGAGCAGGAAGCAAACAATGTTGTTAAATTATTTGTAACTCTTATCAGATGATTCCTACCCCCCCCCCCCCCAAGTCTTCATGCAATAATATGGTTTTCAAAGGACTTTCACCCTCCCTAGATTCTATCTCTGTGTCTCTCACTCCTTTCACCCGGGTTAGATTTTAGATGTTCATCAGAAAAGGAGCTTAGAAAAGAAGCTCCTCAAAAGATGGACAAACCAAAGTGAAGGGCACCAGTGACCTTTCAGGAATGATTGCCACATGCAGCTGGATTGATATCAGACACTGACAAGATGAGACTGCAGGAGGTTTTATAGGATGCTTCAGCTCATCACAACCAATGGCTATTGCATTAGCTGTGAACACTAATTAGGTTAAGCCAATACAAAAAGGAGGACAAGAGGAACGTGATTAGAATGTCAGCGGAGAACTTCAGATAGGAAAGTCAAATGAAAAACTTTCAGAGTAAACAATTATTAATCCTCAGTCAGGAAACTGGAGGTCTGGAAAGGAAAGAAAAATGATTCCAGAAATATTATGAGGTTACAACAAATTTCCCGTTTGTTTATTATAGGTATGAGCATTAGTGCATGTACACTCAGTAGTGTTGGTAATATAAACTTTTCATCATTGGCCTTAGAGGTAAGCATGGGATTCACAAAGCATTTTAGATATTGCAATGCTCATCAAATCACAGGAATACCAGTGTGATCCACAAAGCCTGAGATAGGTACCTCAGCTCCCTATACAATGAATGCGGAGAGATAGGCACCTTAGAATGTGATCCACAAAAGCCAGCAAGCTAGGTGAGGAACCGCATAAGCTAGTCAATGGGAGATGCCTACAAGAGGGGTATGTGCTCTTGTAGATACCTAAGCCCAGGAGGCACCTATCTCTGCTCAGCAAGCCATAGACAGGACCTCGCCTCCTGGAAACTGGCAGCTTAGATGCCAAAAGCACTTCTTTCAAGAATGAATTAGATGCCTGCTGCACTCTCCCCAACACAAGAGGAGGTGGTGACAGCAGTGGCACTGCCTACTGTATTAGTTTAGGCCACTCACCTGGGATGTAGGAGACCCAAGGTTCAATTCTCCCCTCTGCCTGATGGAAAGAGAAAGGCTTTGAATAGGATCAGATCAGTGCTTTAACCATTAAGCTATTAGATATTCTGATGTGGGATTTCTTCAGTCTTTCCTGTTGAAACTGTTTTACTGTGGATAAAAAAATAAAGAATGATTGGAGCAGGATCTCCCACTTTCCCTTGCTCTTGTACCCCAGCAGGGTTCTCTGCCTACTGGGGTACAATTTCAAAGGGGAAATAAGTCTGATATTTCATAAATTAAACAAATTATGCCTTCTATTTAAGTGTCTTCGATCAAGCAGATGTTGCAGTGCCAGAAGGTCTAAGGACCCATTTAACTAGATCTTATGCAGCTTTTACAACTTGATTGAGAAATATCTTTATCTTTATATCTGAAATCTATAAAGTTGCTACATGGAACTCTAGTCTCACCCTTTACTCAGTATCATTCAGTTGGCTTAGAAGCTAAGTAACATCCTCTTTTGGGGGTAGCAGTCCCTAATTAGAGGTAACAAAGAGTCCTGTGGCACCTTAAAGACTAACTAAAGTATTGAAGCATAAGCTTTCGTGGGCTAATACCCACTTCGTTGGGTGCAAGCAGTGGAAGCACGTCCGACGATGTGGGTATTAGCCCACGAAAACTTATGCTTCAATACTTTAGTTAGTCTTTAAGGTGCCACAGGACTCTTTGTTACCTCTGCTATTCCAGACTAACACAGCTACCTCTCTGATTCTTAACAGTCCCTAATTATTTACTCTTCATCCTTCTTTAACCAAGCAAAATTCACTGCTAATCCAAGAATGGGGATTTGCATCTGAATTCTCAATTGAGATCAGAAGGTTACTCACCTGGAATTCTCTAGAGATTTTAACCCTGCAGATCTCTATATTCCTCCACCATCCTTCCGCTCTTTTTAGAGTCCTTAGCTGGTATTTCATATACTGATATTAAAAAGGATCTGAAGGTGACTGGGTTTTCAGTACCTTGTGTAGCCTAATACAAAATAGTCAGATTTGAGAAAGGCACCCATCAGTCCCTGCTTTCTATGTGTCTCTGGACTCCTCCTCTTCACTAATACAGTTCTGCAAAGACAATATTCTAGCAGAATTCCAGCTACAGGCCAGTAACTTATATGGTACATGAACTGAGAATCTAAAAGTATAATTAACAGCTCTACTTAACATTCACTCTTAGGCTAGGTCTAGACTACAGAACTTATGGGGGAGGGGTGTTTTTTTTTTTTTCCCCACTGAGAGTTATCATGAGCATAAATAGCAGTGTAGCCAAGGTAGTACAGACAGCAGTGTGACGGCATGCTGGTTTAGCCATGCTGAATATTCACGTGCTTATACTTAGCACAGCCACCATGACTATTCTATATTATTTTCAGTTGCATTAACTTTCATCATTTATGTGTACCTGAGATGGGAATCACACCTCTAGCCCATAGTGTAAATGTAGTCTTAGATTGCATTGAAGTGTACAATACTGGGAGGATTTCCTCACTTTTCACATCTGTGCCCCTTGGAGTGTGAGTGTGGACTAGTCAATGTCTTATCTACAGCTGGACATATTCCTTCCAGTCCCATATCAATGAAAAAGTGACTTTCTTGCATTCCTGGCTTTAGTAAAACTGCAGTCGGTTAATGGATACTCTGGAAGCAAAGCAGGATGTTTGGTATGTTCATTCTAGTAAAGTTGTTTAACCTACAGCTATTGCATGGCAATAGTATTGTTCAAGTTCTGAGATCAAATAGAAAAGTTCTTGCTTGTGTTTTTGGTTTTTTTGTCATTTTTGAACTGAGAATATCAGCAGGAGGGAAGCATTAAAACACCACATATTAAAATATTCATAGCATTACAGAAGGGATATTCACTAAGAGTAATGAATTGTCATCCGTTATTGCAAGAAATGATGAGTCCCTTTAACTTTCCTTTCCACCTCCATTCCTCTTTCACTTGACCTCTTTTTCTTTCCCTAGCAGTTACACAGTGGGAACAAGCTGAGCGTAAGCTCAATTGATATCTATTTCAATTGATTAACTGTCTAGCAGATTTGATTTTCAGAACAGATACCCGAGAGAATTCCAATTCATTAGTGGTTGTCCACATGTGATTAGAAGCTGTGGGTGGGCTAGCCCCCTCATTTAATTGATCCAATTTCATATTCCTTGTGGTCATTAAGTGTGTTAATGGCAACTTAGCACCTGCATTAAGAAACCAAACTAACAACATCCTATAAATGACTTTAAGTCAGCAGGAGCCAAATTTACAGGAAAAAATTGACATGATTGCTGTTGTAATGTTACTGCAGGAGGAATGTGAAGTAATAAAATGTTGCAATTGTTTAATCCATCACAATCAAGCAGTCATCATTTGATGATAACGTGATTGTTATATTATTACTGCTCTTTGGTGCTGATTGCCCCCTTTCTGCTCAAGGGCTTCATCCGTGCTTTATGTTAATAACTGTGCTTTCATAGCACTGTTTTAATAGAAGTAAGACTCTCCCCTCCTTTTTTTCATGCTAATGAACATACCATATGAAAATGACAGTCTGAATTAGTAGTAGGCTGAGCCAGAAAGGCTGAGGGATTTCTATGCTCATATGAAGTATGCTGAATTTATCCAGACCTTTTTGGCTGGTTGAAAAATTTAGCTGCAAATCATCTGAAATGAAGCTTTGTCTCTAACATGCACAAGATTTCCTCTGCTTTGCTTTCCAAATCCAGCTGTCTTGGCTGTGCTGTCAGAATAGATTAGGATTACAAACAATCCAGAATGTTTGTGATTGTCCTGAATTCTAGAACCCTTGTAAACTGAAGTTGTGGTGACTGGTGACACCAATATGTTCCCAATTCATGGGATGTTACTTTTTGCCCCTTAAAATATATTTTAAATGCAATATCTGTGATACTGTTCCTTTGCATGCTCACAGTGAAAAATAGAGGGTCTACTTTACTGCAAAGCATGTGGCCACTTTTGTATTAATTTAAATGGAATACATGGGCCCCAAAGAGTAAAGGTGCTGACATGACCCACTCAACTGTCCAACATTAAACAGTTTTAAACAAGGTTTAGTGTATGGTATACAGAGTTCTAATCCTGATTAGTACCATGACAAACACATTATTAAACATTTTAATCTTTTATTAAAGATACATAAAAGAAGAAAAAAAGTTAAAGCATTTGAAATGTAAAGTATTAAATAAGGCTTTTATTCTAACAAATCCACTATTCCCTTTTCCTTTAACTGGAGTGAGTTTGTAGGAAGATCTCCTCTCCCTCCCCATTTGAAAGTCTATTGGATGGTATTAATGTTGGTGATAACTGTCCTTTCTGGGGAAAAGAGAAAAGGTTAGTTGAGATGGGCAGGAGCTGTCTTTGCTGCTGTTAAAATCTGATCCCATTTCCTAGAAGACAAAATAAGACAAATACTCACAAAAAGTGGACCCCCAGCCCGCAAAGATAGAAAATGCAGCTTCTGTCTCTAGTGTTGACTCTCAATTTTACGGTTGGAAAAGCACAGGCATAGTGCATGATCTTAGCAGCTATTCAAGTCCTGACAGACTTGTATCAACATTCCCTCAGCAGTCTTTCAGAGCACCCCAAAAGGGACTGATGGGTAGAATATCCCATCCCCTCATTATTGTGTCCATCAATTAGGCCTAATTTCTGGTGCACCAATTTTGGGCCATTGATTTCCGATCCCACGCTTCTCTTGTTTGCCAGGCATGATCTTGCCCAAGTCCTTGAATTGTATCATGAGACCTTTCTATTTGGATTAATTCAATATTTCTATCTTCCTTTTGAATCTTTTCCTATCATTGTAGCTTGTGGTGACATTTTATAAACAGACTCGCGTTTTACAGCTCACAATTAAGGTAAATTTGTAGGCCGAGTTATTGAAACGCCACAAACAAATGAGGTGGCACGTGTCTCCCTCATGCTCTTGAGGGAATCAGAATCTTTCTAGAAACTGAACTGCTGCCTTCAACTGAGCTTTTCTATTACTCTTGAGTAAGTGCCCTGGAATTATTGCACCACTCTGTAGCACTTCTCTCTTGCTGAACATCACTTCCTTGACCCCTTGCCATGACAACCAATGACGGGGATGATAGTTCCCTGATTGGCTCTAGAGTGTGCTAAACATCTTTTTTTCCCCCATCTATGTGTGAGGGAAAGGTTAATGCCTATGCATTTACAAAGCACAACATGGCCTTTCCAGAACTTGTGTAAGGCATCTGTCATCCTGGAAGAGCAGGACTTTGAGGAAGATGTACCTCTGCATAAGGCAGTCTCACTAGGATCCCCACTATGCTTAACAGATGGGAGGAGAGACACAGGTAAGTGACCATATGTCCTGATTTTATAGGGACAGTCCCAATTTTAGGGTCTTTTTCTTACATAGGCTCCCATTACCTCCCACCCCCATCCAGATTTTTCACACTTGCTGTCTGGTCACCCTGCACACAGAGAATGTGGATATGAGAAGAATTACTGTTAACATTTAAAAACAGTAAATACAGGAAGGGGGGACACAGAGGGACCCCAGATAGGAGAAGAAAAAGGAAGGTGGGGAAAGTGGACAGAGAAAAAGAGGGGCCCTACATGGAGAAATGGGAGGGAAGGAGAGAAACACCAAGGAGAGAGCACATTCTTACAAAAATAGATACTAAGGCTTTCTTTTAGACTAAGCTCTTCTTGGTATGGATTTGCATTTATTGTATGTTTTTACAGCACCTAGAGCAATAGGGACCCAACCTGATTGGCCTCTAAGTGTTACTACAATATAAATTTCAAATAATGCCATCAATAACAAATAAATGGAATGCCTCCTGTCACAGCATTAATAATTGTAAGTTTTTAGTGGTATCAATAGATTTAGATGTTGTTTTCCTTGACATTAATAAAATGTAAAGATAAACACATTTCATACTCTGTGCTTGAATTCCTTGAACCTGGACTGCCTTCTTCTTGAGAAGTGGGAAAACTATAGAATCTAGTTTAGAAGAAGTAAACTATGATTTTATTATTATTCTTTCCTCTGCATAATAAACCATGCTAATTTTATATATTCCTTGGCCTCTCTGACCACTTTCTGCAGCAGAACAACACAGTTGTGAGGCACACTGCAATATATGGATGTTAAGGGTGGGAAATGTAGAATAATCTGTAAAAACTCATCCTAGAGAGTGGCAAATGTTTTATTTCTGTGCTTTTTAGCAAAAGTACCAGGAATTGCAATCATATCTCTGGAGACACGTAAAAATACCAATCTGAGGGGAATAATGAGATCATGAGCTTGAGTTACAGTGATTAGGCCTTAAGGTGGGGATTGCGCTTCAGTCTAGTAAAAAGAGGGAGAGGAAAAGTAAAATAGACAGGTCAGGGCCTTGAAAGCTTTCATAAGAGTGTGTAAAGAAATGGATAAATAAAGCTCTACAAAATATCTTTTCTCTCTCTTCTGCTGAATTCCTTATCCTCTTCTTGTAACACTTGCAGATACCTCAATAATGGAAATAATTTATAATTACCCAACTTACCTTTGAAACTTTTCATTAGTATTTTCCTGTGCAAAAATCATTGCATGAATTCCTTGATGAAATTCCTGTGCAAAATATCATTATTCATTGACTAATAGAAATACCAGTGTGTCAAATATAAAATATGAAGATTTTATAGACAACTCTTGCATAAGACTTGGATCACTTAATTTGCTATTAATGCCTTAGAGTGAATATTCCATTAACTTGACAAATATGCTCTGTTAGTAAATTTGATTTAATGCTTATACTGCTAATATGGTATCAAACCAGTTATACAAACTAAACAAAGACCTGTGAGAATAGCTTTAATATGAGTACAGCTCCAATGAAGTCAATTCAGAGACACCAGATTACACTAGCTGAGGATCAGGTCCTTTAATTTTTTCAGTAGTACTTGCCTGTCCTGCTTTGGTATCCTGTTCTAAGACACTGTCTCCATATGTCTATAGCCCTAGAGGACCGATTTCCTGCTGTGGATAACTAAACTAGGAATTTGACACTGCAGTGCAAAATGGGAAATGTAGTTCACACTCAGAGAATTCTACACAATTTTAAATAGGACACTCACAGGTAAATATTTGGGAACATATAGTGGTGTTGGATGGTAAGAGAGGAGAGAGAATGTTCTTTTTTTAGGAACCTACAGTGATTTGTCCTCCAGAAATATATGGATACGGGAAGCAGAGCCATTGAAAACTATCCTTAGAGTGCCACAGGTAAATTAGGGTCTTTTATTATATACTTATTATGTATTTATAATGTGTGTGTATATATACAGTACTATGTACATGCTGTGTATTTGAGTGTGTATATAATGTATCTGCATCTGTGACTTCTGCACACTGCAAGATGCTTATTTCCTGGAAGTTCTTTGCTAATGGAGATGCTAATTGAACTGTTAGCTGAATGAGTACAGGCTCCACCTGCTGCTATGGCCAGTAAACCATCACCATTTCCTCCTTCTCCTCTGAGTGTAGCTGTGCCAAAACATTCCATTTCTAGGACCCCTTCTCCCACAAATGACTGGAAGGAAAACCTGCAGGACTCCCAGGACCTCATTTTCCATCAGCAACCAAAACCCTTCACAGGATGACACTACACCGAGTCACCAGGAGGGGAATGACAAACCATAATACTGCAAACACTTTTTTGTCTGTCTTTCCTCCTCCCTCAGAAATATCCAAATTCCCAAGGATACATCGGAGGGATGGGGAAAGTTCAATTAGTGTAATGTTCACACAGACAGAACGGCTAGTTTTCAATGCAGCCAAAGTCTAAAACACTGGCTTAGTGTACACGCAAAAGCTGAAACAGAATTCCAGTAACAACACAAACAGTGACAGCATCTGCCACTACCCGATGTGTAAACAGCACCTCTTTCCCCCAAAAAACATTAACCAATTTCAAACATAGCAGGGATTAGTGCTCTATACCATCTGCTAAATGCAGTTAGCACCACTGACAATAAATGGTAAAAAAACCAGAACGGTTGCAACCCACCTTCCTCTAGCAACTCTTCATTGAATGCTCTTGATAAGAAGTTTGTAAATATGTGTGGATAATTAAAATAAAAACATTGCACAATGACTGCACTGCTACTCAGCCACCACCCATAGCACTAACCCAGGGGTGGGCAAACTTTTTGGCTGAGGGCCACATTGGGGTTCACAATTGTGCGGAGAGCCGGGTAGGAAAGGCTGCACCTCCCCAAACAGCCTAGCCCCATCCTCTATCTGATCCCCCCACTTCCCACCCCCTGGCTGCCCCCCTCAGAACCTCCGGCCCATCCAACCGCTCCCCGCTCCTTGTCCCTTGATCACCCCCTCTGGGGATCTGGCAATATAAAGCCAAATTTCTGTGATATACAGAACGTCTTCAGATCTGTGTGACGTTTTCTGCAGGAAAGGAAGCCAATTTAATTCTCCTTCCACTTTCTTAAGGGAAGTTTTTTTTTTCTTGACAAGAATCTTCAAAGAAATATATCCTAACTTCAGTTCTAGATGAGACACGATAAATTGATCCCCGAAACATCGAACACTACCTGCCGATCCGGCGGGTAGTATAGACGTACCCTAAGTTTTAGATCTATTGATACAATTGCCTAAACGGGAAGACATGTAATTTCTGTCTTTACTGAGCAGGGAGCTAAGGTTTATATAAGGTTATTGACACATTAGTCTTGCTTGTAATTTAAAGATTTAAAAACCTCCTTCCCCCCAACATCTCCCCCCTCCCTTCACTGCAGAAGCCTCAGTACTTGGCTTTTTTGCACCTGTGTAGCTGCAGTGTGCAGATACATGGACCTGGTGTAAAACTGACTTGGTTTACAATAGTACAACAACTTTATAACTAAGGCTGTGTCTGTGCTATGAAGATGATACAGGCATAGTTACATCAGTGTAGCTATGCCAGTATAACCCTGTTGTTTAGACACAGCTTACATTGACAGAAAAGGGTGTAGGAAAGCTACCTTCCTGAATGAGGTTAACTGTGTCAACAGAAGCAGTCTTCCTTTGACATAGCATCTAGGCATATCTATGTTACTCAGTGGTGAGTTCTTTCATACCCCTCCCTGACACAGCTATGTTAACCTAACACTTAAGTGCAAACAAAGCCTGAGGGTTTGCACCAATGTAGCTACATTACTGCATCTACCACGATTTAAGAAACCCCCTCCCCCCATATATAGTCAAGGCCTATAAGGAGAGAGAAGGAGAATCCCTTTCTTTGGGAGTGTCCTGATCTGCTGCAATGAAAATCTGATTGGCAATATAAAGTCAAATTTTGTGATATACAGAATGTCTTCAGATCTGTGTGGAGCTTTCTGCAGGGAAGGAAGCCAATTTAATACTACTTCCACTGTATTAAAGGAAGTTTTTTCTCTTGACAAGAATTTTCAAAGAATGATATCTTAACTTCCTCTACATGGCAAATGCACATATAAGTTTGGGATGTTTCCTAGTATAACTGCAGTACAAACACTAAGTGTTGTTGCATAATGGAAAAGGATAAGGTAATACAAATAG
Organism: Sternotherus odoratus; assembly: GCA_032164245.1. Lineage (NCBI taxonomy): Eukaryota > Metazoa > Chordata > Testudines > Kinosternidae > Sternotherus > Sternotherus odoratus. The sequence continues at coordinate 241,178,674 of JAVMKO010000001.1, forward strand.
AGGATCACTCACTTTGTCACTCAAAAGCTGTGTTATCCAGTTCTTTACCTGCAAATGCATCTTCTGTCCTAGGCCTGTGCAAGAAGGTCCTTTAAGGCATCCAATTTCAAGAAACTAAAAATGTAGCTGTGGAACCTGAGACTGGTAGAGTTGTGACAGTAAAGATTTCCTATTAGAACAGCAGTCCCAGCTAAGCCTCCACAGAAAAAAAGACATGTCTAAGGAGCCCATTGAATGCAGGGTCTCCTGCTGCTGGCTGAAAATAAATTTGTCAGGGGGAGGAAAACTCCCAGGAGATTTGGATGGGATAAAAATTGACTGGGATGATGATGAGAAAATGTTTTGATAGAAAAACATAATATAAATACAGTAAACCCTCGATTTAACGGACCTCGATTTAACGGACTTCGGATGCAACGGACAAAATTTCTGAGCAAGTCTGATGCATTCCTGATCCATTTCAGGCGGGCTGGCTGCCGGCTCCCGCCCGGGTCCCAGCAGCCAGGACCCGGGCGGGCTGGCTGCCGGCTCCCGCCCGGGTCCCGGCAGCGGGCGGCCTGCGGAGCTGTCGCCCCGACCCTGTGGTGGGCGGACTGCTGCTCCGACAGCTCTTTTTTTTATTATTATTAAATAACAGACTTTTTGATTTAACGGACACCCCCTTGCCCGAATTAGTTCGTTAAATGGAGGTTTTACTGTAGTTAAACTTTTGTGGCTATTCTGAGAGGAGAATGGCTGACATGGATCACAGGCCTGGTTAAAGCTGATGGATGAGGCTCCCCATTTTCCCCTCCCACTCCCATACCAGGGTCCCTTATTCTCCCCATCACCGTGCCAGAGGCTCTTTGTATTCTCCCATTCCCCCCTCCTCCCTTACCACAGTCCCCCATTGTCTCCCCACATAAGGGCTCTGTCCCATCCCCCCATCACCCTTCCCATGCCAGATTCTTAAATACCTGCTCTATGGGCAATGTCTTTTTAAAGCTTTCCCATTTACAATCTACACAGAGTAGAAAACAACCAATAACTGTCTACCTTAAAAGTAAAAACGAGAGTCTCATTTATACAGCCCCTCTAGATTTGCTGTTCCAAAGGTCGAGATTTCTCTAAGGTTCTTGTTATACCCAATCTCCACATCTGTGGATGGAACTGTGTGGTATCATGTGGTGGTGCTCTTTATGTGGTAAAATTCTGCTGACTTGGTTTCTCTGGAGCCTTTTAACATCTTTCATTTCTCTGTCATCTTAGAAATGTGCCTTCTATTTGCTGTTTAATTAAAAGTGAAAGGCACTTGTTCATTCTTAAGAAAGAAAAACAAAACAAAAGCCTTTCAGTGAAATCATGAGGTACCAGTAAGGGAAGAACCGCCTTTTGGTTACTAACACTGCAGAATAAGCAGCCTATGGTTAATACCTTATTTACACAAACTGAAGATTTTTACATCAATATTTGGTGACCTTGAAACTGTATTGTGCTTAGTGCCCTTTTTATAACCTTAATTACTAGGGCATACAGAGCTTTAAAGAAAGACTAACATTTCACTTTAACATCCACAATAATCTATTATAAAGCCAGCTAAGCCAGTCCCCAAATACAGAGAAATGTTATTACATGCTCAGCTAGCTGTCAAGGGGCCATGAGTCAGTGGCTTACAGTTATCAAAAGTAACAAGGTTGTTCAGAATTTCCTCCAACAAAGCCAGCCAGCTTATGGAGAGATTAAGCTCTCTTTGATTAGAACAACTGGAACACATCCTGCCCTTTTAATTAGCATTCCCTTTTGCGTGGTTTAGGCTGGTAATTTGATACTCACACTAACCAATGCAAGACAAGACTTGGTATTTTTGGCCTACCCTTAAGCATTACAGCAACAATATATTAGTCTGCTTCTGCTAAAATGTGCAAAGTCTTACAATTCATGTTCAAAGATGTGTAAAATCCCAAGGGCACTATGTCAATAGACAGTGTAATAATATCCAAATATAAAGTGTGGCAGGAGACTCTGCGAGCCTTTAGGCACAGTATTTTGCCCTGAGGCTACACTCTTTTTGCCTTACATCCAAGAAAATAAAAAAGTTTTATGTCGGTTTTATTGATATTTTTCAGGTTTACGTTTTAATTTAGACCTCGAGGCATGTCAGTGGTAGCAGACCTCGATTTGCACTGGTGGAAAAGTGAGTGAAATATGTGCAGGAAAAATAAAGCACCTGATAGAAAAACAGATTAGAACTACCATCCCTGACAAACTGAGAGTGGAAAGTGAAAAGGACATTTTTATTGCAAAATCATAGGCATCTTGGATGTATATTATTAAATGTCTCAATTAAAAAAATTATATCGAAAAGCACCACTGGTCATGACTAATATTTGGTAGGTTTAAGGAAACTGAAGAAGATGACTATTACTCCTTCTCCACACGTTAGTTTAGAAATGTGAATTTTAGAATACTGGCTTGGTGTTCCAGTGATAGTGCTGTCTCTCCAAAAAAAGGCTTCTTACATATTTTTTGTTTGGTTTTTTACATGTGTGGTGGTGGTGGTGGTGGTGGTGGAGGGGGCACAGATTAGATCTTTGTGATCTGTAATTTTTTACATTATGTGATTTTTAGGTCAATGAAACAGAAGCAAGTTTCCCTCCAATTTCCAAACACACATCCATCTGGGTCAGATGGTTGTCAATGGTCTTGTTTTCATTCTTATCCCTTCTTCATCAGCTCAGTTCACTGGTTCATATTGTTAGTACCATTGCATGCTTCTGCTCATGATCTCATACCATCCACTAATATCTTATCTTAGTCCTTGGAACTGATATTATAGCATAAGTGTACATTTGAGTGTCCTTGTATTCTTTGTCTACCCTATCCGTGTGTGTGTGTGTCCTATTTAATGTATTGTAAAGGGTCGTTTTCAGGCTTTCTCACATTTTCTATTAAAATGTTATGAACTCACAGAAAAAGAATCCTTGGGATACCCCATAATTTTAATCATGTATTTTTAATTTTGGGTAAAATGAAATACAGATCTCAGGAATTGCTTTTGGAATCTGGCTAGTTTCCAGAGAAGAGAGAAGTACCTCATCCAAGATTCAGTTTTGTACAATAGATGTAAACACCTTTAACTTAGTATTGAGCTTATTTCTATGATAGCTCCAAACATGGATTTCTGGCTTCTGAAATCCACAGTGGACTTTCTGAAGAAATAAAGTCTTTGAGCATGTCACTTGGCAATACACTAATTAACTCAATTGAGTCAGTTTACTTATTTAAGTCCATCAATAGTGATGGTGGGCTAGGTATAGAGTTTCCAGGGGCTGCCTTATAATACTGTAGAAGCATGAAGAAGCTTCCTAAATCAGTCTAAAGAAATTGTTTGTATAAGAAATTGTATAAGAATTGTTTGTATAAGAAATTGTTTTGTATAAGACATGTACTGCAATGTAGGAAACAATCTTGCCCTGAAAGGAAGGGAAGGTTGACAAAATAATGAATGATTTATTAGAACATTAAATCCACGGGGCACTGCACAGTGTTGAATACATAGCAGGTGATTAACAAAAAATAAACAATTATACACAATATCTTTCATCCCTGATTTCTATGGTTCTATTGATTTTATGTTCAAATCAAAGAAAAAAACCATAATTATAGGTTATTTCTGTCAGTGTTGTATGTTGTAATGTCAGAACTCCCTTCCAGCTCACCTCTCTCCCTGCCCCCAAGACACTTGTTTCCTGCTAAATTCTGTTCCAGAACTGATTAGAAATAAATACCACACTTCTCAGACATCACACACTATGACCTAATGATTATTTTTGTCAACAAAATAATCAACTTTTTACTGCATAATTATCTGAACTATTATCGTAACCCCGCCCCCCCTCTTTTCGGGAGCTTCTTCGTGGTCTTGTAGTTAATGATCTCTTAATGCTTCCACAAAAAACCCTCTGAGGTTCCAAGATACAGTCTGATTCATTCTGAAATGAAACCTGGAATATTTACTTATCTGTGCCTGATTATTTTAAATTAGTTTTACTAGTTATGAAAGCACAAAACCAGCATAAACTACTGAACTTTGTTTTGCTTCTTCTATAACTGTAAATGACTTCAGTACAGAAAATGGAAATCAACCAGTGATTAATCTCCTTCCCTCCTGCCAGGGCCCACCACCCTCTGTCCTGTTGTGGAAAGAACCACCCTAGAGCCATGTTTCACTCAGTGAAGAAGGGTGTGCAGATTCCTTCTGCATGGATTCTGCACAGCCTGGCCTCTTGTGCGGCAGAGCTATTATCATTATACTATTTAATGACAGGGAGTAGAACATAAGCTCTGTTTGCCAGTAGTAATATGTAGTGTTAGGTCTTGATTCAGCAAGGTGCTTAAGCATGTGCCCTAACTTTAAGTACCAGTAGTTCCACTGTATCCAATTGTACCCTCAATTTTACTCCATGCACCCCCATTTATTTCACTGGGGTTGCACATGGTTAAAAACTTGTGGCACTATTTGGCTTTTAATTCTTTTCTCCAGTATTTCGATACTGGGGTTGCTTTCTTCTTCACAGCTGGAGAACTGACTATTTGATTTCTGAGGTTAGCTTTAAAAACTGATTCTATAGATACAAAGAAGGAGGTTTATTTTTTCTTTTTAATTATCCACTTTCTATTTTTGGCTGATATTTTCTTTCCACTGCATTTCAGCATGCATCATGGGGTGATCCCCAGTTCAGGGACAGTTGGAACCCCAGGGCCTGAAATTCTCTACAGAAGGGTAGATTCCACTGCCTGACAAACAAAATAAATAAACTAAATAAAACCAAACTCTGGAGAGTTGCAAATCCTAGGTTTCCAGTCCGCTATAATGGTTTGAGCTAAACTGGCATGCTTCAATAAGCCTATATGGTATGTCTCACAATGGTATCTAATCAACTTCCAAGTATAGATTTTGAAATAAAGAAAATGTCTATCCAGGAATATGCCACATAGTTGTAGCCATGTTGGTCTCAGGATAAAAGGCCAAATAAAAGATATGACCTCAAACCACCTTGTCTCTCTAATATTCTGAAATATGTTAGTGGAGATAGGAAAATCCATGCTCTTGGGACTAAGTAACTTCCATGGATCTGAGTAACTTAGTTCCTGTTTTAGAAATGACAAGTATTTCTGAGTTTGTGAAGGAGGAGTCTTGTTTCAGATTCCCAGTCAAGAGTAAGATCCAATCCAATAATGCATGAAGTATATCACAACAGTGAGATCCAAAAAGTATATCCAATCCAATAATGCATGAAGTATATCACAACAGTGAGATCCAAAATACCACAGAAAAAAGACCTCTTTTGTTAAAGCATTACAGTTTAATTAATATCAATCAATGCTTTCTTTCTTTCTTTCTTTCTTTCTTTCTTTCTTTCTTTCTTTCTTTCTTTCTTTCTTTCTTTCTTTCTTTCTTTCTTTCTTTCTTTCTTTCTTTCTTTCTTCCTTCCTTCCTTCCTTCCTTCCTGGATTGGGAAAGCTTAGTTATATTTTGATGTTTACCAAAGGGCTGCCTGGTACATTATTATTTTTATTGAATGAAGTAGAATATACCACCATGAAAATCCATCTCCTACTAATTTCTGAAATACTTTTTCCAAAAGGCAGATTTCGTGAATGAAAACCATAATGAAACTAAATGTTCTAAGAAATGTAAGGATTTTTTTTTCCTTTTAATGGGGCTGTTAAGACCTTTAATGTTCCATGAAATAATATTTTTTACATTTTGATTCCGTAATACATCAGTAACATGGAATTAAGGTTACTTAATGGAACATATAAGGCAGACAAATTGTTTGGAAAAGCTCGATATAGAAACAACCTGGAGAAGGTATAGTAGTGAAGATAGGCGATTACAACATTTGGAAAGAAGAAAACAGAACACTAATTAAAAAAATCAAGATCCTAGAAGTAATCTTAATAAAGATCACAAATTGCTATTTGATATGGTTGCTAAGACATTCTGATCATTTTATGTATTGGAATTTCATACAGAGAAATACTGTGAAAGACTGTTGTGACTTTTCTTTTATGTAGGCAATGAAAACCTAATAAATGATTAATTATAAAAAAGGAAAAGTGCATTTGTCATATGCCAGTATGAATAGGAATAAACTTTGATTTCATTTGTAAAGCTGCATGTATTAGATATAAAAGAGTGAAATATACATACCCGGTAAGTAAAACATCTGGGAATGATTACTAGGACATTTGAAAGTGAGAGAGAGAGAGTTCTCATTTGGACAACACTATTTGAGAATTTCATCAAATATCAAATTCAGAAGAGCTCTTCTAAACTAGACTTCAGTTATATCGGCTTCTACTTAACTGAGATGTACCAAAAAGGTATTTTATTTATATATAAATAAGTCTTAGGGCCCCATGTTTGAGACCCCTGGGCTATACGGTAGAAGACAATCCCTTTATACCATTCCCTCCATAAACTTATCAAGCTCAGTCTTGAAGACAGTTAACTTGTTTTACACTTACTGCTCCCCTAGGAAAGCTGTTCCAGAACTTCACTCCTCCTCTGGTGAAAAACATTCATCTAATTTCAATCCTAAATTTACTGATGGCTTTTATATCCATTTTTTTGTGCCCACATTGGCGCTTAACTGAAATAATTCCTTTCCCTCCCTAGTATTTATCCCTATGATATATTTATAGAGAGCAATGATATCCCCCCCCCCCCCCCCCGCCCACAGCTTTTTTTGGTTAGGCTAAACAAGCCAAGCATTTTGTGTCACGTCTCAAGGTAGGTTTTCAATTCCTTGGATCATCCTAGAGACTAACCAATTTATTTCAGCATAAGCTTTTGTGGGCTATAGCCTACTTCATCGGTTCATAGCTCTAAGGTGCTACAAATTCTTCCTTGTCTTATTTACGGATACAGACTAACAATGCTGCTAATCTTAAACTTGGATAATCCTATTAACCCTTCTTTGCACCTGTTTCAGTTTGAATTTATCTTTCTTAAATTGGGAGACCAGAATTGCACATAGTATTCCAGATGATATCTCTCACCAGTGCCTTTCACGGTGATACTAACACTTCCCTGACTCTACTGGAAATACCTTTCCTGATGCATCCTAGAAAGGCATTAACTTTGTTCATAGCCACGTCACATGGGTTTCTCATAGTCATCCTATGATCAACTGGTACACCAGGTCTTTCTCCTCTGCTATCACTTCCAGCTGATATGTCCCTAGCTTATAGAAAAAAATCTTGTAACTCCAGTTGTCTCCAATGACAATGAATCAATGTCAGGAACTGAAGCAGGGACGTTGTTTGCCAATTTCTTTTATACGGGCTTGAGGATAATTACGGTGTTTCAGGAAACAATTTTTATAACTTCAGTGCAACAGGAGTGTCTAAGTGTAAGGTACTGTTGTTATAAACGTTCCTATGTGAGTGGCATCTTTGATAAAGTTAGACCTCCTTTGTTCTTGGATGCTTTTCAGCCTTAGTAAGATAAGTACATTTTCTTTGAATCAGTTAAATAATAACAACTGATTTCAAACAGATATATCTACATCACTGATATATTTGTACTCAATATAATTACATATTGTATCAGAAAAGGGTTGCATCAGATCTAGAAAAGGGGCCATGGTATACAGGCACAGCATGTCATCTGGTTGTTGTCTCATGGGCTCATCTGTGTTTGAATTATGAGTATTTCTATTACTTTTCTCTGAGTTTATCTGATATTCTTGCATTAACGAAGAAAAAGTGGTAGCTTTAAAATAACAACTTTAGAATTAATTAAAGCATAATATTGTTTTAAACATGGTCTCGAATACCAAAGTAGGCATACTCCATTGTAGGAGCATTCTTTCATAATGCATTTTTGATCAAAAACCTAAGAAACAGAATTATATCATGGCAATGGCAGGTACATTTTTATTCTGTTTCTTTTTGTTCTTCAAAAGAAATAGTATAAATTTAAAATATGTAGGGGTTGTACTGCATGCTAGTCTAAAGAAATTTTTCACTTTACAAGTCACCTGATCATGCTAATTAATTATTAAACTTTGAGTAGGATATGGAGATGGAAAATGATGACTTTTTTGGCAGGGGTGAGGGCTTCTTGTTTGTTTTCACGGTGCCAGCTGGGGCAACATTTGAGTAATACGGAGAAGAAAATATTGCAGAAGAGAGGGAAATGATAAAGGGGTCAGCATATTTGTATCAATTCTCATCAGATGGCAGAAAGACTCATGGATTTAGAGAGTGCATTACTGTCTAATGGTGAGTTAGGTCCCATTCCCTCTCTGAGGGAATAGAAATCAAGATACTAATTGGATGAATGAGGTTGTGGGAAAACATATAAAAAGAGATGGCAGTTAGTGAGAAGAACTATATTATACTAATATCCTACTCTCTTCTTCCATTTCTTACCCTATACTTAGAATGTTTCTCTCCTCCAGGGCCAAATGACTTCCCTTTCTTCATTTAAATCTCTCCTTAAAACTTTCTCCTACAAACACTTTCTCTGATTGCCAAAACATACTTCACAGCTTTGAAATTGGACCTTCCCGTGGTGTATTCATATACCTGAACTCTATTGTGTATGTCTAATTCAGACTGGAGGTTCATAAGGACAGGGATCACTTGAACAACAGTGAATTCATAATAAATTATAATGACATAAGACTAGCCAGACCTAACTGGACTGGAGAGAACAGAATATGTAGATTGAAATAGGAAGGCTGCATAACTCTGGATAGTCTTGTTATTTACATAAGTCCTTGATCTTATTTTGAATCCTGCTAGATCTGGCCTCAGTAGTAGTAGTATATGTCTAATTGAGTTACTATTTTTGATATAAGTATTTACTAACTCACTTCACATTTCCACATGCCATTGCACTTCCTAGTTTGGGTGGGGGGCAGGTTTCATAAATATCAAAATACTGGGATAGGCTTTTCTCATGGTATTCCCAGCCCAATCAGGTAATCAGTTCTAAAGAGAGGTCTAGGCTCAGCTTTACTGATTTATTGGAAATAGTCAAATCAATTAATCTAAGCTAATGTCAAGAAGGAAGCCTCTCAGAGGTTGTAATCAAATATACATATAATTTTTATTTGCCTTTTGGTTATATACCTTTTATATATATAAATTGTTGATCTAACTTAATAACCCAGGGTTCTGTGAATATACTGTCTTAACACCTCTAGCTAGTGGGACTGATATTAATGCTATCAAATGGCATCATTTATGTTCATTTGTCCTGGACAGCAATGAAAAAAGTATACCCTTAGCAGAAAATAAAGGTGATATTACTTCTGGAATAAGAAATATGTCTTTTTCAAATGTGAGGTAAACGAGGTAACCTCACTACACATTGCTGTTTGCTGGTTTGGTCCAGCTTGCATTTGTTGAATGACATACCCATGATGAAATGAAACAAGAAAACCAAAGCTAGTGCATAAGTTGGGGTGGAAATCGCACACTTTTAAGACTGAAAGTTAAAATTCAGCACATTAACAGCCCTAATATGAATGTCTTACCATGCACTGGTGAAGGAGAGAAAGCAACTATGCTTCTGCCCAAATCTGAACTTGAGATCTCTTGTATGTAAAGCAAAATTGCTAATCTCAGAACTGGGGGATCTTGCTACAAGGTTGGGGTCCAGTTTGACATGGTGCACCCAATATATTTGAAACAGAAGGTTTTCGGGTTACTGAATTTTGATATTAACTTGAATTAAAAAATTGAATTGCTTAGGTAATGTTGCACCCTATCATATTTGCTTTCCTTTAATATTATAGCAGTGAGTTTGCTGCTTGCAATACATGTTCCAAGCAAGCATCAGTGAATATTCACAGATAGTGAAGTGATTGCACTAAAAGCCTGATTCAAAAGTACTGACCATGCTCTGATCTCCTTTAACTAATGTTAATATTCATCATAAAATACTCAATATCACTTACTCCACTTCTCTTCCTGCTCTAATAATTACTTTTTCTGCAGATCAAGCATAATGACATGGTTACAGAAATTCTGAAGTTAAGAAATACAAATCCTGGCACTGGCACATTAACTGGGGAAGTGCAATCCAGAGTAAGGGAGGAAAATGTCTTGCCAGAATTTATTTCTTATTTAAATGATGCGGATTCCTGTGCAAGCACCTTCCCAGATTACAACGGTGGAAATATGGCATAGAGAGGGGCAATCCTGCTGGAAACCCAAGTCCAACTATTTCGGGCTTTATAGGTGAAAACCAATTCCTTGAGTACTGCCCAGAAACGCAGAGGCAGGCACCACAGCTTGTGGAACTCTCGGGATTATGTATTCTTGGTGTGATGCTACATTAGCTTCGATGTCCAAGTAATTTCAGGATATGGACTCAGAGTCTTAATAACTTCTATAGCTCTGCAACATATTTAATGTTCCATATTCTCCCAGAGATTTAATAACGTGAGAGAATTCTTCCAGGATCCTGATCTCCAATATCTACAGCAGGTGACCTCTGATAAAACTGACATCAAAGCTTTCTAGCACACTTACTGTTTTTATGTGGTTCCTGACCATGCAGTTCCTACAATCAAGCACTCTAGTATCTGCCTATCCTTCTGCTTCACTGATTCCTGCCCAAGTTAACAAACAAAACAAAATTTCAGAATCATGAACTTTCACCTCATCAGGATCTCAATGTTTAATAAAAAAGTCAAAGTAAAAGATGAGCAAAGAGCCCAAAACACAGCTATGTGAAAGATAAAGGGATCCAGCAATCCAGTGATTTAATGGGTGAAACCTAGCATACGCTTTGTAAGCCTATTATTAATTATTTATTAGATGTGCAAAGCATTACTGAAAAATGAAAAGGATTGGCTGAAAAAAATATTTTGCAGGGGCACAATTTTTAGTTTTAGGATATTTGGTTTAACAGTGAAAAATATTTTAAAAAATATAAAAAAAACCCACCAATATTCATTCCATCAAAAACTTACAGAGAAATATTTCAACCAGCCCTATTTCAGTGGGATTCTGTACAGAGTCCATGCGGGGAAGGAGTAGAGATGGGAGGAGGACAGTTACTAAGTAAAAGATGATGAGGAATAACCAGGAAGAACTGGAATAATTAGTACATAAGTTGAATCATAAGTTAATTGGCATAAAAGAGATTTAGTGAGATAAATCTCATGACTGGAACATTTGTGTAGAGGTGCAAAGCTTGTTCAGGAAGAACAGGCAGGAAAAAAGTGTGGGAGATGGTGCATGATATGTCAAAAATATATACATTTGTTCTGAGGTCGAAAAAGAAGTGAGAGCAAAAGCAGTTAGTCTCTGGGTGAAAATAAAAGGGGAAATAAAAAGGTGTGATGTCATAGTAGGGGGGTCTACTATAGATCACCAAATCAGAAACAGGAGTTGAATTCTACCTCACAGGGAGCTCTTTAATGACATGTAAATCAAAAGAGGAATCCTACCCCAAAAGGGAGAGATGGACAAATTGCTAAGGATGAAAATGCAAGAATAACATAAGCATGTATGAACAAAATCAGGAAGGTTAAGGCATATAATGAATTATACCTCAAAAGGGCCATAAAAGAACATTAGGAGCAAGAGAAAAGACGGGAAGAGGTAGCAGTCTGAGATCTTGACCATTCTCGACAGATAGTCCTGAATTCTAGCTCCAGGCAAGCAGCACACTTCTCAGTTTTCCTGAGCTGGACAGCAGATGGATGACTCTGTTCCCCTTAAAAGGGCATCCCCAATCACCACCACCCATATCCTCCTCTTGGGAGTGGTGGTCGTGAAACCTCCATCTCCTGGGCAATGCATCCCATGCCTTCCCGTTGACGGGCTCTCCTTCTGAGCCATTTCCTCAGATGACTCTTCCAAGCCATTCTCTGCAATAGTACTTGTGCAGAGAGCCTGAAAATGGCTACTTACCTCTATCTGCATTTGGAGTACATGGGTTCTCCTCTTTCTTCTTCTCAAGGCCACATGCTGCCAAATTTCTTCAATAACGGTAACATACCAAGTGGGGTCCCACAGGGATCTGTCCTGGCCATGGTACTAGTAAATGTTTTCATTAATGACTTGAATAATGGAGTGGAATATATGCTTATTAAATCTGAGGATGATGGTGATGACAGGGGTTGCTTAGCACTTGGGAAAACAGAATCAGAATTCAAAATGACCTTGAAAAAATGGAGAATTGATGTGAAATCAACAAGGTAAAATTCAATACAGACAAGTGCAAAATACTACACATAACGAGGAACAATCAAATCACAACTACAAAATGGGGAATAATTGGTTAGGCAGTAGTCCTGCAGAAAATGATTCATATTTAATTTGTGATCCACTATGACCCGAGATCAACAATGTGATTCAGTTGAAAAAAGACTAATATCATTCTGAGGATGCATTAAAAGGAATGCCATATGTAAGATATGGGAGGTACTTGTCCTGCTCTGCTTGGCACCGGTGAGGCCTCATCTGAAGCACTGTGTGGAAATACTGGAGATAGTCAAGAGAAGAGCAACAAAAAGTGATGAAAGGTTTAGAAAACCTGACCTATGAAGAAAGGTTAAAGAAACCTGTATATATTTAGTCTTGAGAAGAAAAGACTGAGGGGAGGCCTGATAGTCTTCAGATATGTTAAGTGTTGTTATAATGAGGATGGTGATCAATTCTGCTCCATGTTCACTGAAGGTAGGATAAGATATAATTGGCTTAATCTGCAACGAGGGAGATTTAGATTAGCTATTAGGAACAATTTTCTAACTTTAAGAGTAGTTAAGCTCTGGAATGAGCTTCCAAGGGAAGTTGTGGAATCCCTGTCACTGGCAGTTTATAAGAACAGGTTAGACAAACACCTGGCAGGGATGGTCTTGGTGTACATAGTCCTGACTCAGTGTAGGTCAGGGGTCTCCAAACTGCGGCCCGCGAGGCCCTCTCATCCGGCCCGCGGAGATCTTTTTGGCTCCGCGCTGGGGCCTGGAAGCGCCGCGCGGGCCGCCGCCGCCAGCCGCGGGGCCTGGAAGCGCCGCGCGCTCGGCCGCCGCCGCCAGCCGCGGGGCCTGGAAGCGCCGCGCGCTCGGCCGCCGCCGCCAGCCGCGGGGCCTGGAAGCGCCGCGCGCTCGGCCGCCGCCGCCAGCCGCGGGGCCTGGAAGCGCCGCGCGCTCGGCCGCCGCCGCCAGCCGCGGGGCCTGGAAGCGCTGCGGGGCCTGGAAGCGCCGCGCGCTCGGCGGCCGCCGCCGCCAGCCGCGGGGCCGGGACGCGCCGCGTGCTCGGCTGCCGCCGCCGGCCAGGGACGGCTCGGAGCTGGGGCCGGGACGCGCCGCACCGCCACGCAGTTGCAGGGGGCGAAACAAGGAGCCACCCACTGCCAGGCGGCGAACCGGTCTGTGGGGAGAGACCGGGTTGAGCAGGTCAGTTGGGGGGGTGAGAGACCTGGCTGGGTGGGTCAGTTGGGGGGGGGGGGTTGGAGGAAAGGAGGTTTTGGGGTGAGAGACCGGGCTGGGTGGGTCAGTTGGGGGGTGGGTGGGAGGGAAGGAGGTTTTGGGGTGAGAGACCGGGCTGGGTGGGTCATTGGGGGGGGGGTTGGAGGGAAGGAGGTTTTGGGGTGAGAGACCGGGCTGGGTGGGTCATTGGGGGGGGGGTTGGAGGGAAGGAGGTTTTGGGGTGAGAGACCTGGCTGGGTGGGTCAGTTGGGGGGTGGGTGGGAGGGAAGGAGGTTTTGGGGTGAGAGACCTGGCTGGGTGGGTCAGTTGGGGGGTGGGTGGGAGGGAAGGAGGTTTTGGGGTGAGAGACCTGGCTGGGTGAGTCATTTGAGGGGGGGGGGGGAGTTGGAGGAAAGGAGGTTTTGGGGTGAGAGACCTGGGTGGGTCATTTGGGGGGGGGGGGGGTTGGAGGAAAGGAGGTTTTGGGGTGAGAGACCTGGGTGGGTCATTTGGGGGGGGGGGTTGGAGGAAAGGAGGTTTTGGGGTGAGAGACCTGGCTGGGTGGGTCGTTTGGGGGGGGGTTGGAGGAAAGGAGGTTTTGGGGTGAGAGACCTGGCTGGGTGGGTCATTTGGGGGAGGGGGGTTGGAGGAAAGGAGGTTTTGGGGGGAGAGACCTGGCTGGGTGGGTCAGTTGGGGGGTTGATGTGTAGTGTTCAGGTGTAGTGAACAGGTGTTCAGGTGTAGTGTTCAGGTGTAGTGAACAGGTGTTCATGTGTAGTGTATCAATGTGTTATTAAATAATAACTGAATAAAATAATATTAAATAAATAATTAAAAACAACATCCATGTTTTGATTCTTTTTTATTTGGACCTCGAGTGTGTTGTCGGCCCCCGAACTGCTATTTGATAGCTAATGCGGCCCTCGGGCTGAAAAGTTTTGAGACCCCTGGTGTAGGTGATGGACTAAATTACTTTCCTTTCAATGCCACACTTCTATGACTGTATTCTTCTGCACATCATCTCAGTTCATTTTTCTGAATATAAATTAGTCTAATACAGTAAATATTATGCCAGTGAGAGGATCAGCTATGGAAGACTTAAATAACTATGCCTCTTGTGACCTTTACATGACTCAGAATGGATTGTGATCCAGGTTTGATAATACAAGACATGAGATGAAGAAAGTGAAAGAAACACATATAAACCTTGATATCTTGCTTTTTACAGCAGCATTCATGGCATATGAGACACAGCATTTTTCACACTCAGTTTAATATGCAGAGAAACCAGAACAACTGCAAGTGTTTTCTGAAATGATGCCCCTAACAGTGATATCAGGTGTGGTTTACAAGAGCATAAATTTTCCACCTGTCTTATGTAAAAGAGGCTCTGGCTCCTCATTCACACTAAGGATGATCCCAAACTCTATTTATGAGCATAGATAAAACTGGCTATTTTGGTATGCTGGAGGAAAAATCATTCCCTTTATAAATAATTGCTATTGTAGAGTATGTAACTCTTGTGTGTGCCTACATACAAACAGGCTTAAGGCTATTGTTGGAAATCATAAACCATAATACAAATAGTAAATTAAAATATCTATTTTAGAATCTATAAATAACTTTTTCTGAGTATTGTAGAGGCATCAATAGTAATTTCATCTATGAGCATTATTGCACTGAGATTCGCTCTTAGAACAAGATTAAAATTCCTCTCTTATGCACTTTAATGATTGTATTTAGACTCTGAATCTGGCAGATAACTTTGTAGAAAAACTGACTATTCTGTTTGTTTTTTCTCCCCAGAGCTTTTTAAAATGCTCCATCTTGCCCTGTTTTCTTAAACTTTCTTTTGATTCCTTTTCACAAACAACTTCAGGTTTTTCTCCCCCTCTCGTCTCTCTCACACAACTGCTATTACAGAAGATAACTTAACTACTCAGATCCATCAGCTATGTTGTTTTGTGAAGTTGCCAGCCCACTTCCTTGACTAGAGCTGGTTGAAAAACTGCAAAATATTGATTCTGGTTTTTGCAGAAATTTTGTTTGAGTTGGATTTTTCTTACTCATTCTGCTCCATCACTCACCAGCTGTGCTCTTTGCAAACTCCTGGTGGGCCAGGGATGCAGACTGAGTAGAAAAGTGTCTAGGGACAGATGAATCCATGAGGGACTTTGGGAAAGTGGTGAGTATCCAGGGATATCAAGGTCAAGTAAAGAACAGGACTGGGGCGCTTGAGACTGAGAGGAGTTTTGAGGACAAAGAAAGGGAGAGGTGTAATGTGGTATGTAAGAGATTTTCTTCCCCACTCTAAACTCTAGGGTAAAGATGTGGGGATCTCACATATGAAAGACCAATTAACTCCAAGCTACCTTCCCAGCCTAGGTTATATCTTTTCCCCCAAAACCCAAACTTCTCCAGTTGGAGCTTGGAACCCGCTGCCACCATTAACATAACTACCCAAAAACTATGGGGTGGGGCACATTAAAACCCCCGATAGTAACACCCCCTCCCCCTTGCTACCTGGGAGAGATTGAAAACACAGACTCCAATCCAAAGCTAGGAGCCCTCCAATAGAATTAACAGACGATTCTTATATATATATATAAAGGATTAATAAAGAAAAGAGAAAAGCATACAATTTACACTGACTTCACAGATACTCAGTTCCTAGCCTTACCCCTCCCTTGGGATTTCTCTCCCTGATGAGGTTAAAGACACCATAGATCGATTACAAGCTTATACAATTAACAATTTCACTTACTGCCAGGCTGACTTAGAAACTTATCAAGGGATGAGTAGAAAGGTGATTCATTACCCCAAAGCCGGGGAGGAGATGGAGACAGGCAGAGTGCCTGGGAAAAAGTGAAACTAACTCCTTTGTCTTCAGGAATTTGCATCCCCAATACATCATTCCCTCTTCTGCTTCAGGTTAACCCTTTACAGGTAAAACAGTAATTCTAAGGTACTTCATACTTATGACATGGTATATAAACCTTATACTGGAACCAAAGGGGTTAAGGACCAGTTCTGGGCCTGATGATCTCCCTTTCTCTTCTCCCTACAGAACCTGCACTAGGTGGAGGGAGACGCTTCAAAGGGAGCCACACAGCTCAGATGGGGGCAGACAGAGTAGGAAGACAGACCTACCCTGATTGCTCCTCAACAATGGCATCACAGAAGCTTTCACTGTGAGGAACCTTGAAGTTCAAACTATTTCTTTTTTACATTTTCTATTAGACTTTGAGATATTGTGGGGGGGGAGTGAACAGTAGGCAGTGACCAAGGGAGGCAACCTTAAGATTCTCAAGGGTTCCTGATATTGTTGCCTCTCATAGGGCCCTGGGCTCTGTAGAGTGGGAGGACCTGCAATTTCCTACCAACCACTCTTGTTATAGGAGGGACATAAACCTCATTTCCCAACCGTCATCTCAAGAGTGAGGAGAGGATAGATGTGTTGAGAGGCGTGGGCTGAGGGGAGCCATTCACAAAGGCCTGGAGGTGGGCCAAAGATCCTTCCCATTGTGAAGGCATGGTATTCTTCATACTCCTTTGGATTTTGCTACTCCATGAGGGAGAGAACCAAATTGTTGACCTGGCCAGAGTACAAAGTTACCCACGGACTGAAAGGTGGTCCAACTCCATAGTGGAGTAGTTGCCAATAGGAGACACCAGAGACAGGAGAAAGTGGATTTCCAGTGAACATCACCGATAAACTCAAACCTCCCTGACCATTCTGTCACAAGGGGATTATTAGGTAGATGCATGGTGCTTCAGGCGAGGTTAAACCTGGATTCTCAGCTGAGGCATTCCCAGTGCACTCAGGCAGCCACACTAAGGGAGCTTCAGCAATGCTAACTCTTGTGATTTTATTATATTTTAATTAATTTTATTATTATAAATCTTGGATTAGCTGGAGTCATTTGATTATCTGAGAATTTCAGCTTTCACTTAACCAAAAAAAATCCAACTCTCCAAGTTAGAGAAAAGTTAGAAAAATGGAATATTAAGGCTTAAAAGCCAAACGGCAAATAAAAATGTTATATATAAATGTCTTTCGGTTATATACCTTTATATATATATACCTTTTAAAAAAGATTGCATGATAATTAACCTCTTAATATTTATATCTATATATATATATATGCCTTTTTAAAAAAAGATTGCATGATAATTAACTTCATAATATTTGTGGGGCTTTACTCTTGTAATTTTTTGAATGTTTGAGGTTGTCAATACTGGACCTTCAAATAGTTAGCATTAAAAAGAGAAAATAAAAGCCCAGTCAGCAATAAAATATTACCTTTTTCCAAAAAAGGCATTTTCCTCAAATCCACTCTCTCCCATCTGAATTCTCTGACTCCCGAATGTCTGAGATTGAATTATGACCTAGTGACAATTTTTCTGAGTATTGCCAACTCTTGACACTTTATCAGAAGTCCTACTATCCTTTGTGATTTTCAATGTATTTTCATATTATCTCCCTATTACTGCCTTCCATCTAATTGATTTTCCTTTATTCACAATAGCCACCATCTCATATTATTTTCAAGAAAAGTGGCTACCATTTCCATGTAGTTTCTGCACGTGAAAGTGAAGCTACCCCTTGTGAAGCTGGACTGCCTTCAGGATTAATGGATGCTGTTCTATTATTTACAGAGCTATACTGTACAATGTACACCATATAGAGCCAGGGGAATGTGAGAGACTGAATAAAGCAGTGAGGGGGATGCAGGAGGAGGCGAGATGGAAGGGAAATGTGTTGTTAGGAAGAAGAATGAAGAGGTGCTGGAAGATACTGGGGGGTGCAGAAGACAGTAATAAGAGTGGGGGATGGAGAAGGATAGAATGACAGGTCCTTGAAACCAGAAGTTAGGAGAGGGTAATTGGAGGATAGGTTCCTCTCTAAGCAGCTGAGAGGGAAGCTCACATTTTTTCATTTGCATTTAAGGTTGAAGTTTGAACCTGAAATGATCCAGCAAGTGGCTTTCTCTTAATGGCTGAAATTCCTGAAGTCAAACTTTTTAACCACTGTCCCTCCCCACAAAAAAGAATTCATATTTTAAAAATCTCATGATTTTAAACCAATCTCCTAATTTTTACAGTTCAATATCTAGTAGTCAGATAGGACTTGAAAGAAGATCCTTATCCCATTCTCTGCTCTCTGTTAAGGCCCAACACTTATTTCTGGCTATGCAAGAGCAACAAGATATTGGGATTTAAAATCATGACATTTTTACATATTCAGGATTTATTTTCAATTATTTTTCAATATTTTTATGGCTCCCTCTGAGCCCTGTGCAGTTGACAACCTATGGCTGGATCCTTAGCTGGTATAAATTAGTGTAGCTCCAATGAAGCTATATTGATTCATGTCAGTTGAATATCTGACCCATGTCAATAAAGAAGTTGGCTGAGGAATAGAAAGATTTGCACTATTTGATGTTAAAAATGTGAAAACGTTAAGACATCTATAGAATTCATGCTAGTATGAAGGTTTTAGCACTCATTTGGGATAAACTGTATAATTCATTTGTGAATTTGTCTCTCAAAAGAAATGAGGCCATCCCAAATGAATTCAGATAAAGCATCAATCACACTATTATGTGGGATGCCTGTGTGATATATATATATATGTACACCTTCTGATTCCTTTTCATCTTGATTATGAGAACTGTAAAATACAGAGCAAAACTTATTTATCTGAATTACAATAAAGGCACCACTAGGGAAAACAATTGCAGTGTTATACAATGGACACTTTTTGGTTAGTTCTCATGCTGTTTCTTGGACTGTGTAAAGGCCATTGACTACATTATGCATCTCAGTGGTGTTCTGTCCTGGACCAAATGAGCTACATTACAGGGTAGGATCCCACAGGGTCAAGTGTTGGACACTGTCCCTCCATTCTGTTATAGGTTTTCTCCATCCTTCTTTCACTGGGTCTAAGTTAAAGATGAATCTCACAGGGAATTTGGTAGACATTTTGAGCAAGTGACCAGGCCACCTTTGACAGACTTTGGCAAACATTTGAGAGAGTTGCACCTGTTGCATTAAAAAATGAGTCTCTTGATTTGATTTGAATTCATACCATTTGATGTTTTTGATCATTCAGTGTTGCTTTATATGAATGGTGTGCATGAGGGGCCATGTTTCCATCTCATAAATCAGAATGCTGACCACCAAAGCATTACAGATCCTCACTTTTGTGTTTCTCCATCTCTGAGTGTTCAGTTTGTGAAAAAGATTCTTGATGAGGCACCGACTTGAGAGGGCTTTTTCAATGCAGGCTTCAAGTTCTTTCTCAGTGCTGCCCATGTTATTGCCAGCAGAGCCAAGGTAGGTGACATCATGGACAGTCTCGACTCGATAGGTCACTCACTAAGATGTTAGAGCTCACAGTGTGTTCAAAATCACTAGTTGGAAGAATTTATATTTTACTTCCATTAGTTTTCAGGCCAACATTTGCTGCTGAGCTTTTCAGGGTTTTAAGTGCCATAAATACATCACCCATAGATTTGACAAGTAGCGCTGCTGCTACTTGACAAAATTACTTGTCAAAAACCTATAGATTTCACTAAATTAACTTAAATTAGGTTCTTATCATCCAGGTGTATTCCTAAAAGGCATTTACTTAGTGTCTGGTCAAGCATACAGTCTATGAAGTGTTCTTGGACAGCAATGTATCCTTGTCAAATACCTGACCTAATTTGAAATAAGGCACTTTTTTTTGTCCAATTACAATAATTCAGCCTGAGGAGTACTCATACAGGATATGGAATACTCTACATAGCTTGTCAAGGAGGCCTCCAAGTTTCAAGTCCAGACAAAGCAATTCCCTGTCAATAATCAAATGTGGCCTTATATCTACAAATGCAATGTGACCAGCAGGGCCGGCGACAGGGGGGTACAACGGGTACAGCTGTACCGGGCCCTGGACTTAAGGGGGGGCCCCCTTAAATCCGGGGCGGGCCCGGTACGCTGCTGTACCCCCTTGTCGCCGGCCAGGGAGGGGCCCGCACGATCTGCGTACGGGGCCCCCAAATTCCTGCCGCCAGCCCTGGTGACCAGGGTGCTTGAATTTGCAGCCACAAAAGAATGGCTGGGCCTGAGCATTTTAGCAGTTTTGCAGAAAGTCCACAGATTCCTGTTTCCTTATTTCCCTTAAGATTCTTTAAATATCTGTAGATTTTGATAATGAATTCACCAGGATGTGTGGAATGAATCGGCTTGGCATTGGCTTTAATGTGAGGGTCCCAAGAATCTGGGGGGTGCATTTATCAGTGGGCTGAAAAGATCCCTTCAGTTTGCCATACACTCCTTATTGTATTAACTGACAAGAACTAGAGTAGTCCAGACTAAGTGAATGATCTTTTTTGTCATTGAGATCACACAGGTGTTTATACAAGGAAGCAACATCATTCTTGGCAGAAGCTTCCTTCAGTCTGATGGCTTTGGCATTCATAAAAGCTTTGCAGTCAGTGTGCATCACTTTAATATGAATGACATTTATCTTACAATACATGACCATATCACCTCTCAATGATGGCTAAAGTTTTAATGCAGCTCTAGGGCTTCTTGGATTTATTTGGGACAAATGAGTCATAGCAACATCAGTTATCTGGGATCTGAAATCTGTGTAGGTGAATTCAACATCAGTATATTCTGGAAGGGTCTCAAACCTGTTTGAGATTTAGACTTCATAGCAATTTTGAATGCTACAGATTTCTAGGTTAGATCATTTAAATTTTGGCAACTCAATTGTCACTTTGCCTGCACTTTTTAGTCTACGGTGGGATGTTTAAAAGACGGGTTTGTGTGTGGTGCCAAACATGGCAAATAAATTCTGCAGTTGCTGATGGACAATTTCCAACAATGAGAGATTATAATGTAATCAATTCTTTTCTTTGGACATCATTACTTAACCAAGTAAATCGATTAATTCACTTCCTTCAAAACCAGGATTTCCTAATGGCAAGCTCATGAGAAACATAATTGTAAAAGGCATTTGCCATTGTCATTTAAGATGGAGTGAAAAGTCCATGTGCCACTTGAATTCTCAACTTTAGCATTAAAGAATCAGAGAGGTAGCCGTGTTAGTCTGGAATAGCAGACAAAGAGTCCTGTGGCATCTTAAAGACTAACTATAAAGTTTTGAAGCATAAGCTTTTGTGGGCTAATACCCACTTCGTCAGATGCAAGCAGTGGAAGTGTCCAGGGGCAGGTATAGATAAGTAGGCAAGAACCAGGTAGGAGGTAACAAGGTTAGTCCAATCAGGGAGGGTGGGGCATTCTGTAAACTTCAAGACCAGACTGCAAAGAGAAACAGCAGAGCTGCAGTTCATTTGCAAGTTTGATACAATCAATCTAGGATTGAACAAGGATCTTGAATGGCTTGCTAATTACAAAAACAGCTTCTCCTCTCTCCGAATTCACACCTCCAATTCAGCTGCTAGAAGAATACCCCACCCTCCTTGATTTGAGTTAACAAGCTGGTTCAGCCTGATTGGACTAACCTTGTTACCTCCTACCTGGTTCTTGCCTACTTATCTATACCTGCCCCTGGACACTTCCACTGCTTGCATCCGACGAAGTGGGTATTAGCCCATGAAAGCTTATGCTTCAAAACTTTATAGTTAGTCTTTAAGGTGCCACAGGACTATTTGTTACTTTAGCATTAAAGTTGCCAAAAAGAGTAGTGATGTCACGATTCAAGGTGGTTGGAAGAAGAAAGCTGAGTTGATTGTAGAACTCCATATTGTCTTTTTTAGAAATTCTATTGGTTGGAGCATAGCATGGGATAATTGTCCATCTTTAATGCTAATGCGGGAGCTGGGCTTTAAATAGGTGACAAGCAATTGCTTCAGAAGATAAGACTGATCTGCGGATATAATGCTTACGAGGGAGTCCAACTCTTTTCTTTCTCATATCCCAAGAAGACAAAGACATAAGATAGTACTCATCTATTCTTTCCTCATCTGAACTTTAAAGTGAGTTCCTGCGGGGCCAAACCTGGACATTTGTCTGACAAGCAGCTCCTTTGAGCCTCTCTTATTCTAGGTTAGCATGTCCCGTTACACAAATGACCCCTATTTATTAGATTTATTTTAATAGGTCACAAATCAGGTTGATTGAAGACAAAAACATTTGTGGTTTTCATAGCAGTTTGATTTGGGGGGTGGGGATCACTAGGCTGTCTGACCCAATGCCTAAATAATTCAGGAAAACATGAAAATCCTGGGGTGTGTTCCACCCACTCTGGTAAGATTGGAGCTGTCCTGTACAATGCATTTGGCACAGATGATTATGTTACTCATCAGTGAGATGTGGTAGTGCGGTTGGGGTAATATAGTAGTGTGCCTAAATTGCTACCTTAACTTGCACTCTGGGTAGTTTGTTAACTCATATCAGCAGTTTTTTTCCCTCTCAGTGTTGGCATTTTCACAGTCCAGTTGACATAATTTCATTCCAAAAGAATGACTTGTTTTCATATAAACACCGGGTTACTGAGGTTTACTAATACTAAAACAATACCATATTTATAAGGTTTGGAAGGAAACAAAAGGAAAAGTGGCTTTGATCTCAAAATATTTTTGAAAGAGAGAAGGTGATAAGAATTTTACCCAGAAAAGTATTTGGTACAGTGTTTAAATATACATTAAAAAACCCTACAATGGAGGAGGTAGGTGACATAAAAAGAGGAATGATGGTTCATTAATCTTACAGCTATATCACACAATGGGGGAATGACAAGATTTTCAATAATTCTGAAAGCAAAATCATTTTAAATGTACATTTCACTTTTTGAAGCAGCCTGAACTAGGAAAGGATGTACACCTAAGCTTGTTGCTTTACATCTTGGTATGGCTTGCTGGACCTAAAAAATCATCCCTGCGGCTGTTTTGAAGGAGGTACATTTTAAAGAGACAAGTTTTATTTTAATTGCTTGCATTGAGAATACTGTGAAGGTCAGTGTTAGATTTCAGTGGCATTTTGAGAAGATTTAGTTTAAAAGGAGCACTTTTGAATGTGAATAAAATGTGAATTTGTATTAGCTAGTGTTGATGGAGTTACTACACCTGCTATATCTCTTCTTTCTTGTAATTGCCAGCTATACAATTCAGAGTGCTGACATCACCCATCTAACATGTAATTCTGCAGTGTTTTTTCTTCCATAACATTCTAGCCTAGGAATCTTCATAGTATCAGGTGAGTTCCTTTTAAGTAACATTTTTTCAGAAACCACAATGGACAAAACCATTTAGTTTATTGGACTTGTTACTCTAATCACACAGGCCTGGATCCCTGGTGTCTGGGCTGCAAGGAGGCATCAATCTGTTTGTGATCCACAACCCGGAACCTCTGTCTTGGAGTCAGGTGGCCAATACACCTAAGTTGTTTCTTGTGAGATAAGTTAGATGCTTGCTTCACTTTGTGCAAAGAGAGGGTGGGGCTCACTTATAACTTTTATCCCAGTGGTTAGAGCACTTACCTAGGATGTGGAGAGACAGGTTTGATTCCCACTTTGCCTGATGGGGAGAAAAGACCCCTAATCTCCTAGGAGGGTATGAATATTCAGATGGTGGGGAAGGTGCCTTCCTTGAAGCTGCTCCACTGTGTATAAATACTTAACCATGGGGTGACAGTGAGAAAGAGAATAATTGTGGTGCAATGGTTAGGACATTCACCCCCCTGCTCCAATAACTCTTCAATTGTTTATCCAACAGGAGAGATGGAGAGGAGCATCCACATCACAGTAGTTTCTGAGAGGTGGAAGGCCCTTGTTCAAATCCTTTCTCCACCTCTGGCAGAGGGATAATTGAACATCTGAGGTGAGTACTGTAACTGGGCTCAGAGTTATAAGATTACTGCTACCAGTAACAGCAGCAGAGATTATGAACAGAACCTGATCAGGTAGGTGTGCTTAGAGTCCACAGCTGGATTGGGCCTGCACATGATTTAGGCACTTGAATGACTATCTTCTTCCTGTTTGTGAATTGCTCTGGGGCTTAGGCAGGAGATAGGCATTTGGATGCCTCTAGAGAGTCAGCACTGTGCATGCCCAGAGGAAGAAACCTAGGCACCCATGGAACATTTACCCTGACAATGTAGGAGTTGCGTGAGCTTAGGCACATACAGGGTTAGGGGGATTTTTGTGGTTTACTGGAATTTAGGTGCTCAATCCCAGAACATGGTTCTTACTGATACATTACTCATATTGACTATTAACTCACTCTAGGACTGGTCCCACTTAAATCAGTGGCACTATTCACAGAGTAAGGTACTACTAAACAGGAATAAAGGTATCAGAATGTGGCCCAGGAGTAGTGGACTGAAGAACACATGGCAAAGTCACAGCCTTGTTTCTAGATATGTTGATTGGTATGTTTATCTTTTCAAAAAGAACAACTCTGACACCTGAGGCAGCTGCCTCAGTCCGCTGCGTGGTAAGAGCAGCCCTGGCTATAGCACTGGTACATGATTGAAGCTCGTTGCACTACATTATGGGAAGCTTAGGTCATCAAATGGAAGGAAGTTGCAGGGCATCTCATAGGAAGTCACCTCTGTAAGACTAGTAAGACCAGATCTGGAGGTAGTGGAATGCCACCTACAAAGGAGTATGAGTTTCCACTTCTTTTCTTCCTTTCTCCCACAAATGAATATTTTTCAATAGCTGCTTGGGTTTCAATCTCATATGGTTTTCCTATAAATATTGTATGTCAGAAATGTTTTATTTTCATTAAATAATATTATTTTGTATGTTTCCTCAGATATAAGGATCTCACTCTTAATCATGATCGGCATGATTTTCAGAAGTCCTGAATACCCCCAAACTCACTAAAGCTAATGGGAAATGCAGGTACTTAGCATGTTTGAAAATGAAACTGTAGTCAAATAAGGTGTCCTAAATTGCATGTTATTTACATATTACACACTTTACAGATGGGCAGTATGAAGCATGGCAAGATTAAGGCCTCATCCCACATGTGCTTAAAGTTAAGTACGTGAGTTGTCCCTTTGAAAAGTAGTGGAGTCAAATATGTGTTTGCTGGTCTGGGCATTACTGACTTCTCTAAGGTCATCAAGCCAATGACATCACAGTGATGATAACCATGTAAATATAACTTCCTCTTTTTACCACTAAACAATTATAAACTAGAGTTGGAGATTTGTCCATCATTTTAGGATCCTTCCATTCTTATCTAGGAAAATATTGTGCGGTGCTTTAGAATTCAGAGCAACAATCTGATAACTGGGTTCAAGGATTGCATTTTCAAGCCACTGTATTTTAGCCTAAGCTACTGAGAGGCTGAAATGTGAAAACATATGAATGAGGATATCAGCAAAAATTGAATCCAGAGACCTTTAAAAGCAGCCTTAAACTGAGTAACTGATTGCAAGCTTAGGATATTGAAAGTGCTAGGAATTATCTCATGATAGACTTCTGTAGGCTTCACATAAATTTCCTAACACCCCAAGTAAAGCAAGCTAAACCAATTTATTCACTATCAGACTTGCCAAGACACCCAGATGATCTGTGAGATCATATGGATTTATGATCAGAGAAAAGTAGAAATCTAGTGACTACCAAGAAAATTCCACAAGGGAAGAGCAATAAAAAGAGGAAAGTAAGTGAGAGTGATTCTGAGTTTCAACAGAAAATGGGAATTGGTTTGTGATAAATATTTTTCAGTTCAGACATCCAGAACTGTTTAATTTGTGATGGGTATCTAACTAGGCCTCCAAAAATACTTACACGACTGATGCTGTGAGGGGCCAGGCTGGTAGCATAATGGGAGAGCAGAATTCAATTTCTACTCTTGGAATCTCACTCCCAGGCTTGCAAGAACTGAGAATTCTGTGGAAGGTACTTATACCACCACTAAGGAGGAGAAACAGTTTCTGTGTTGTTCAAAAAGAAAAGTGCTAAGAAAAGTGCCAAGATGAAAAGCACTATCTCTCGGGTAGGTGGTATTATTATTTTTTGAACTGATGGTGCCTGCAATCTGAATGTCAGAGGGGAGGAAGGGAAAGGCCATTTAAAAAGAGGTAAAGGAAGGGAAAATGGCAATATGTTTAAGGTTCTACATGGTAGCAAAGCATTCCTCCTGGGGAAAAATGCACATTTCAGTTCTCCCCAGGGAATTTCACTTTTCATTTGCTATGGAAGAATAATTTTGCTTGTGGATTGATGCTGCTACTCACAAAAGCCTTATTTTTAGAGACAGTTAATACAAAAAATTAGATATTCATTTGAAATGTTTTTATATTTATTGAAAAGTTCTTTTCTAATCAGATCCTGTCTGTTTTGCTAGGTGGGCACTGGGTTTAATGGACAACTCATGCTAGTAATCCCAGGTTTAAGTTTATCCCACTTGTTCTGTTAGTATTAATCATGTTAATTGTGGTAGTGCCTAGGCACCAACCAAATTTCAGGTCCCACTGTGCTAGACTCATAGACTTTCAAGCAAGAAACGATCATCTTTAGTCTGACCTCCTCCACATCGCTGGCCACAGAACCTCACCAAGCCACTCCAGGCCATAACCCAGGAATCAGCAACCTTGGCACGCAGGACCGCCATCACTGCACCGCTTCCCGCAGCCCCCCATTGGACCGGGACAACGAACTAGGGCCAGCAGGAGCTGCGGTCAGCGAAATGGCAATTAAACAAACCGGCGGGGCCTGCTAAGTGTGCTTACCCTGCGGTGCCGCATGCCAAGTTGCTGATCCATGCTATAGCCTCTGGCTGAATTACTGAAGTCCTCAATTTTTTATTTAAAAACTTCAATTTACTGAGATTCCAACCTTTACTCCAGCTAAGGGATCAGCAACCTTTGGCACAAGACCTGTGAGGGAAATCCACTGATGGGCCGGGATGGTTTGTTTACCTTTCAGATTCCGGCAAACTTTTTAGATTCCCTTGTACTGAAACACGCTCCTTCCCCAGAACTCCACCACACAAGAGTGAAGCTTCTGGTTTGTAGGTTAACTCTCTCAGAGATAAGCGGCAGTTGTAAAGCAGACAACACACTCATATATATTTTGCACTTTTATGCTCTTTCATAAACAGATAAATCATAGCTCATACAAAACACTAAAGCATCCTAAACACAGTGTCCCTCACTAGCCCACTCTTGAGAGTTTTGGGGCAATTCATGGAACACAGTCATTTTCCTATCCTGTCTCTGCAGCAGCCTCCCTCATCTTACACTGGAGCAAAATTGCTCTTTCCCTCAGTTCCCCCTGTGAGCCCATTCATAGACATCAATTTGTTTTGTTGTGCTCCTGGTAACTTCCCATTATTCCTAAATCCTCCTACCTTCAGAAAAGAGGAGGCAGTATCTTACCTCAGCTTGAGCAAACCCATTGTCTGAAGGCATTTTACTTTGAATAGCCCATCCCCGAGTCCTGATCAATCATCATTGTCTCTGTCAAGTCTCTGCAGGGCCAACTGCGATAACTCACGATGGAGCCACATACATATAGGCTTTTCATGAGACAGTAATTTCATGATACAATTATATAAACTCACTCACAATTAAGTAATGGAGACAGAACCCCCAAATTGTCATACCCTGATTCTTCAAGTTGCTTGAACACGTGCCAAATTTTAAATGTATGAGAAAACACATTGACTTCACATGCTTGAAGTTAAGCACATGTTCAAGGACCTTCCTGAGTCTGGGCCTATGAGAGGAAACTTCCTGTAGGGCAATGATGATACACAAATAATGCATAATGAATGGCAATAACAAAGGTAGCCTTTTGAATAAAAAACTTCTCAAATTCTTTGGCATAGAGGAGCAGATACTTTAGTATATAAAACCAACTGCAGCTTGAAATTGTTTTAATGGTCTGAGGCAACCCTATCTTCCTTTGTATTGTTACCCAATATTGTGTCCCTATGAGCTTGGGGTTCAGTTGCATGTGTGCTAGGCCTCAACATGGTCTGAATTGTTTAAGCCACTGAATTGTTTAACCCACCAGTGCTTAGTTTGCCCCAAATCCCCATGTAAATTTAAAATAGATAGTTTTCAAAAAATCACAAGGGAATAAATTAC
Source organism: Sternotherus odoratus (assembly GCA_032164245.1). NCBI lineage: Eukaryota > Metazoa > Chordata > Testudines > Kinosternidae > Sternotherus > Sternotherus odoratus. The sequence continues at coordinate 241,207,161 of JAVMKO010000001.1, forward strand.
ATATTTAGGCAATGGACAAAATGCATCTTTTCAGCCTGCAGATATATTAAAATAGCAACTTTATAACTTCAAGTAAAATATAGAACAGTTCATAAGAATTACAAGTAAAACTGATGTATAATTGAGTTGTGTCCCACAGGGAGCCATTCACTTCAAAATTAGTACTTGAACAGATGAATACTTGCTATAAAATAATTGTGATGCTGTTTACACCGCTCAAGGTTGTGGCAGCCCCACGGCTATGAAAAATGTGTATAAAGCAAATTCCATTAAATGTTTTCTGAATCATTTCATGAGCACAGAAAAGATTTCCACTTATTTTGCTGTGGGGACCTGGAATTATTTAAATAAGCTTTGTTTTTTCTCTATACAGGGCAGGAGTCTTGACATAAAGCTTGGGTCATTATTTACGTTGCTATAAGTCCAGTTTTTCAATGGTGTGCCCAATTTTCAAACTTGGGTGCAGGGCTGGCGACAGGGGGGTACTAAGGGTAGAGCTGTACTGGGCCCCAGACTTTAGGGGGGCCCCGGTACACAGCAGTACCTGTAGTCATCCCCCCTTGTCGCCAGGCCTGGAGAGCGGGGAAGGGGCGGGGAGGCGGCGCAGCTCTCCTCCGGACGAGCGTGCATGTCCCCGGCAGGAGCAGTGAGCCCGGCCGGCGGCAGTGGCACAGTCCGGGGGAGAAAGTGTGTGTGTGGGGGGGAGCAGCAAGGGCGGCTCGTGCCGCAAGACCCCGCACTGCCGCCAGCCGCTGTCAGCTTGCGGGGGGGGGGAAGTGCCAGCTGGGCTGGGGGGGGCCCCAAACGATCAGAGTAGGGGGCCCCCAAATTTCTGTCGCCGGCCCTGCTTGGGTGTCTAAATATTTGCATCTTCATCCATATCTAGGCACTGAAATAATGAAATTGGTGTTGTAGGTCTACATTTGTACTGATTTATATTTTATTTGTGTTGCAAATAATTGCTACAGCCACCAGCCTGCACTGAGACTGCACTGTGCTAGGCAGCCCTTCACCAACCCTTTGTTTCCCTTTTGGCCCTCCACAGTTATAGAAGTAGAAAGAGGAGTCACATGGATATCTTAATAGCTTATCAGGTCCAGATGCTAGGGGTAAAAAGGAAGGAAATGAGCATGTGATTTTGGTAGGGAAGATACAAGTTCAACAAAAATGGTTTTGAACACTGAAAGGGGAGAGCTTTCATTATAAAACTTTAGACTAACCCTGGAAAGGCAAGTGCTTTTATACAAGCTACTATTGTACCCCACGTAAGGTAAGAATATTTATTTTTCATAGATTTAAAGTCAGAAATCTGATCTAGTCTGATCTCTTAAATAATGCAGGCCGTAGGACCTCAGCCGTTAATTTCTTCATCAAGTCCATAACTTCTGTTTCAATGATAGCATAATTTTTAGTTAGTCTTTAAGGTGCCACAGGACTCTTTGTTACCTCTGCTATTCCAGACTAACACAGCTACCTCTCTGATAATTTTTAAAAAGATACCTCGTCTTTAATTTTGCTTGGATCTGATGTTATAGCTTACACAAGGGAAGACTTACATATGACTTGTATTTTTATTTTATTTAGTTTCCATACCGCTTCCCCTCCTCATCTAACAAAAAAAAATAGAATCTAAATATAAATGAAACATATGTGTGTAAATATATACAAAACTAGTGATAGGTGCTGCCATCATGTTCATTACTTGGGTCTGGATTCTGACCTTTCTCCCGCATTATGTTAAAAAGTACCATTTAATTCAGTGGAACCACTCATGGAATAAGTACTATTCAATACAATTAAGGGGTGGAATCTGCATTTTGTAGACTTTTACCCCATCCTTCACCTGTTTTTGTTTTGTTTTGTCTTTTTAGGCTATATCTACACTTAAAACGCTACACAGGCATAGCTGCAGCGCATCAGTGTAGACACAGTGACTGGAGGGTTTTTCCTGTTGCTGTAATTAATTCACCTACCTAAGAGGTAGCAGCGTGGTCTATACATGGATTAGGTTGGCTTAACTATGTCTCACAGGGGCATTAATTTTTCACATCCCTGAGAGATAGAGTTGGATTGATCTAATTTTCTAGGGTGGACCAGTCCTGAGATTATAAACTCTTTAGGGCCAGCACAATATCTTCTTTTATGTTTCACTTTACCTAAAACAATGGAGACCTGATCTTTATTGAAATCTTTTGTAATTATTGGCAATATAAATAATTATTATTGTGTCCTTACTTTTCTCCTCTCAAAGATCAAACTATTTCAACTGCCTAAATTTGCCTTGTATTGCAATAGTCACTATTAAAAAGCCATAATTTTATTATTGGTACTTTAAATACTGAAGTGGTATTTGGATACAATTAGGATACTATTACTTACTAGTATGACTAATAGGAAGCTATTTCCTATTCTACGTTTAAAAAAAATACTATGGTATCTCATGTTCTAAAGTGTGATAGCCATGGGCAATGGTGATCACAGTAGTTTCTAACCGATTGACTACAAGCAGAAAGATTTGCAAATCTGCAGAGTGCATACTTATAGCATGAAAATACATCAGAGGTAATAAATACACAAGACTTCTGCTACTACTAAAATAAACTACCCTGCCTTTATGCTAGATGTGTCTTCATCTAATAAAAAAGAAGAGGTGTATGGCTCTAATATCATTCTAGAATTCATAATCCCAGAATATGTGTTTCTAAGGTATTTTAAGCACTGAAGCTTCCAATGGATTGGACAGTGGAGTAAATGAATGAACAAATAAAACGATATAGGTCATGGTTCCTCTCTCTCGCCTTCTGAATCATACGATCAGAATTCAAATGCACCAGGAAGATGTCTCAAAAAGAAAAAAAAACAAAGGTGTGTGGAAAAACCAGGGATAGACTATGAAAAAGAAAAGTCAAAGCCCCGATGGCTTGTTTCTCAAACATTTACAGATTTTGCAGTTGGCACTTTGTGAAATGAAAATCAAATATTCTCTGTTTTAGTCTGTTCTTTGAGGGCAATGGTCCTCTTCAGTGATTTATAAATCTAATAATTTTTCTCCATTCTTAACTCATACTTTACAACAGTATTCCCTTTTCACAATGATGTGACTGTTTTGTCAAAAACTTTAAGTCTAGAATGTTTTTTAATTTTAATGAGTAACAAAAGAGAGAATCCATATAACTGTAATGGTTACTGTCAGTTTTAGAATTTTAAGTGAATGATCATGTCTAATTTAGTACATTATACAATGTCATCTGTACAGTAGAACATACTTATAGTAAACACTGATAAGATTAAACTCCATTTACAATGAAGGATAATGAAAATCTTAAATTGTTTCACTTTCTGCAATGTGAAACCTGTAGTTATAGAGAAAAAGAGTTAGAAACTGTGATGAAACCAGATGTGATTAGGTATTTTTAAAAGGGGAGGGCAGAGGTATTAGAGATCAAAGAAGATAATTACGAAGACAGGGCATAGTATGTGGAATCATACTATCCAAAGCAATGCTCAGCATGAGAAAGAGAATGATAAATAACTCAGCCTATATCACACATGATTAATTATAACTAGTGAGCTCACTTCACTGAGTCTGGGCATTTCTATGTTATCATTAAGCTGGCAAATGGACCTAGTAAGCTATTGAAGGTACAGCTCATTGCCATTCATTGGTTTTGAGCTGGGGGGAATAAGTGAGGGAATGGAGCAGCATCAGCCTTCCCTACAACCACTACATGCCTTCCCTACAACCACTACATGCCTTCCCTACAACCACTACATGTCCACCTCAAATGCTTGACTTTTTGACTCTCTGCTATATATGTAATCTCTGCATTCATCTCTGCCCACATCTGACTGCAGTGATATGCCACCTTGTACCTTTTACCTGCTCTCTTGCTTGAGCACCATTATGCCAGACTGCTTTCCTCAGCCATATATCATGCTCTTGCGGTTCCTGTAAGGAAATCCTTCATCTGTACACCTGGCATTATATTAAACACTTACTAATTATCTCCCTTGTTATAGCTGAACTTCTGCAGCTTCTGTGACACTTAATAAATATACCATTTACAGTTCTCTGCATATCTGAAGGATGCATGTTCTTAACTTTGTGCTCAGCATTTCCATTGTTGTTTTCTTCAGCTCATCCCTCTTATCTCTCTGCATGCTATGATGTGGCTCAGTGAATCCAAAAAGGTTCTGAGGCATAGACTGACACTGGCATTGCTTAACTTCCCTTCAGGTTCAGTTGTTTCTTGAAAATATTGATTTATTGCAGCAGCATATACCTGAAAAAATTCTGTATGAGCTTTGACCCTACTGAGAATATTGAAAATCTTGCTGAATGGAAAGCAGAATAACTAATAGATCTCAGTGGAAAAAGTTTCCTTAAAAGAGAGGGAAATGTTGTGATAAAACAGAGCAGGTCAGATTATTTATTATGAATTAATAAAGCCACTTGTATATGTCAATTGCATGCAAACATTTCAATTTTTAGGATAGTATTTGTGGAATTGTTAGATTTAAAGTTTATGCAAAGAAATTTCAGCCTAAAGGCTGTTCATACACTGTTCCTTTTTTATGTTTTGCTTTTGTATATTAGTTATGTGTGCCTTTTGATCATATGGTATAATTTCCATTTCCTAACTGGATGATGACTTTTGAAACAGAAAAAGGCAGAAATATAAATAGTAAATCATGACTAACAAACATCCTTATCCATATATATCTTTGTTCAGTTAGGTATTAATTTAAAATAGTCAACAATTGAACCTTTTTTGTGGCAAATTTTGTTGAATAGGTATCTCTTTTCATCATAAACAAACTTCAGCATTCAAAACTGTTCATCCAGGTGTAATGTTCATGTAAAGGCTGCCTTTCTCCCAAATGTGTGTGAACAAAATCCTGTTTGCATGAATATTAATAGGAAATAAAAAGAAACAGGATTATGAACAGACATTTGTAATTCAGACACTGTTTTTTCCCAATAATTAACCAGATTTTTTGTTAGATCATGTTGAGCAAAGTAGATACATGGAAAGAGGTTGACTAGTCCTGCACTAGTAATGAATTAGATTTATTACTGGTTCCCTTAAAATGTACCTTAATTATCTTAAATTGGCTAAGTCTGTAAATTTGCAATGTTTTGCCCCCATCCCTTGTTGCTAATGAATAATATGGATTTTTTTAAAAAGAGCAGACTAAATGGCTGGTTTATTACTTACTCAAAGGAGTGTCGAATAGCATAAACCTGCTGGACCCTATTGAAAATTAATGTTAGTCACACCTCATTATTTATCTTTTTTGCTCTGGCATTTGCTGCACTCTCTGTATTTTGGAAACTGTGTAATCAGATGGGAAATATGTGGCAAGCAGAGTGATTTTTACCTACACATTAGCAAGAGCGGGATCCCAGTTAAGGTCACCTTTTCTCAGACACACCCATTCTCAGCTCATATCCTCCCCTCTTTTGCCTTCCTTTCCTGCAATGAAAGGAATGAGAATACAAAGGCCTGGAGACAGAAATATGGTTCTGTGCAAATCATAGCACATAATGTTATTTGTGCCTACTTATCATCTCCGTTCATACTTACACCAGTGCACAAAAACCTGATGCACACCGCTGGGCACTGTACCCAGATTTTAAAGGCTCAAGGCTTTAAAGTAGCATAATCTCGGTCTTGATTTTTATTGAAAGTTATCTCAGATGCCTCTTCCAGTGCCTTAAATTTTAACTGAAAATTGTTCAGTGTATATATATATTTTGGACTTCAAAAGTACTATATATATATATATAGTACTTTTGAAGTCCAAAATATTTTTTCATCATTCATCCAGAATGAAAAGAAAATATATTTTAAAATAAAATTGTTTACATCAGTTTCTACTTATTTACTTGCCAGGACCTGAATTCGGGCCTTTAGGGTTTCCCCTGCTACAGATGATGGAATCATTTAATGCCAAAAGCACTTTTAAGGAAAGCAGCTCCTTGCCCTGTTTTAGGTACTGACTGTGTCACCAACATTTCTTTAAAAAAGCACATTCACTTAAGGATCTGAGCAAAGTGTGATGGGTTCAATAAGTCACCCAAAGGTCTTGGAAAGGAAGAATGTTACGTTTAACCTTTTAGTTCTCTAGCTGGTTTCTGCCTTTTGCTCCGGTGAAACGTTTTCAGAGCATCTTCTTTGCTAACTGCTCTGAAATAGCTAATCTCACAAAGTTCAGTGAGATAATAGCTTTCTTAGCAAGCAAAAACAGAGAAATAAAAAATTAAAAAACAAATTCTGTTCCACTTGAAAATATTATGAAATCTACTGCACAGATGGGCTGAAAGTTTAATTACAGCAACAGATGAGTGTCATAGACATCATTGTTCTCTCAGCAATTGGAGACACAGCAACAAAAATATCCATCAGGAAACAACTCCACAGATATGTATCAAATATGATTAAAAAACAGATGCTATTCCATTTATGTAATCAAAATTCAAAAGCTTTGCAGTTTCTTGACATGGACATTTTTAGTTCTATAATTTAATCTGATTTTTTTGAGACTTTCTTAAAATAACACTAGCCAAAAAAACAATGTGTAGCAGTCCCATTAATAATGTAACTCATGTTTATTCAGTCTGGTGCTCTGTCTCCCTATAGTGGCTGGGCCACACCCAGAAGTAGCTCAGGCACTAGAGATTCCTGCTCTTAGCATGAGAGGTCCATGGTGTAATCCCCACTGCCTGTGCTCCTCCCAGGGGATGCCATTGCACACGTAATTACAGATACTGTATCAATATAGAATAAGTAGGGGATTTTATCTTGACTGTCAGACATTTCTCTGGTGGACTGTGATGGATCTGGAGCTGCCTGTAATAATTTGTGAAAAGTGTATCTTGACCAGGTTCTTGTAGTAGGTATGTAGCAATATATATACATATATTGAATTAATTCACTAACAGATGCATCAGGAAATTCACCCAGGAAATGGGGGTGGATCCTGACATTCAGTTCTCCATACATGATTAATTTGCAATGTAAGAGACTTCTGATTTTAAATCCATCTCCAGCACCCTGATGAGCATCTCAAACTGGTTTTAGCAGGCTCAAAAAATACCAGAGAACAAAGAACTTTGACTGGATTTAGAGGGAAGGCCCTGAAGGACAGCGGAGTAGACAGAGACTGTTGGGCTCTATAATCTAGATCAGTGGTTTCCAAACTTTTAAAGTTGTGCCACCTCTTATTCCTAATAAAATTTCAAGCTGCAGTCAGGAGCCAGGGCCAGGAGTTGGGCTGGAATTGCCTGTTGAGGCCATAGCAGGGAGCAGGATCAGGGTTTGGGCCATAGCCGGGAGTGTAGCCTGGAATCAGGAGCTGTGGTCGGGAATGGAACTGGGCTACAACTGGATGATCTCTCCCGAACATTCCTCCATGCCACCCTAGGGGGACATGCTCCATAGTTTGGAGACCTCTGGTCTAGATCGGGAGGGCAAACTATGGCCCGTGAGCTGGAGCTGGCCCATCAGGGTTTTCAATCCAGCCCATGGGATTATCAACCCCATGGTGCAATGGGGATAATGGCTGCTCCCTCCCTTCCTTGGCCCCGTACTGCTCTGAGAAGCGACCGGAGACCCATCCCTTTGTCCCCTGGGGTGGGGCGGGAGAGGGCTCTGTGTGCTGCCCTCGCCTGCAGGCACTGCCCCTTCCCTCTTTTCCTGCAGCTCCCATTGGCTGGGAATGGGGAACTTCAGTCAATGGGCACTTCAGGGTTGGTACCTACAGGCGAGGGGAGTGTGTGATGGAGACACCTGCCCCAACCCACCCCCAGGAGCCACTGCTAGACATGCTGGCCATTTCTGAGAGCGGTGTGGGGCCAGAGTGGAAAGGGATTTCACAGTAAGTGGTGCCAACCCCCTGCCCTGAGCCAACCCCCTGCCCTGAGCCCCCTAGCTACCTTCCTTGAGCCCCCATCTACACCTATCCTGCACTCCAACCCCTGCCGCACAACCTCCTGCACCCCAACTCTCTGCCCTGAACCCGCTCTTGCACCCTGCACACCTTCTTTACTCCAACTCCTTTCCCCCTTCCAACACACTGCAACCTCTCCCACACACCATTCCCTGCCCCAGCCCTACATTCATGGCCCTGCATACAGTTTCCCCACCCAGATGTGGCCCTCAGGCCAAGAAGTTTGCCCTCAGGCCAAAAAGTTTGCTCATCCCTGGTCTAGATGGATACTTAGATGCCATAGGTTAGGGTTCTAGATATCATAGTCCTGGCTAGAACTATAGGTCAGGTAGCCATGTTGTGGACCTTTTAATGTTTTATAAATTCCATTCTCTTATGTCATGCTCCTACTATTAAGATTAAACAGTATATTACTTTGAGAAAGCTTTCTCGGGCCATGGTGTTCAGAAGCTCCAGAAGGGAAGAACAACAGATACCTCGGTCCATTTGGACTTGAGGGTAAGCACAATTTGTACACAGCCTAGCACCTGGTTTAAGAGTCAGACGATGATGAGATTATATCACAGGGAGGTAGAGGCTTTAAGCCTCAGACCTGAGGAGGTTCAATCAGAAAGGCCAAATAAAAGGTCAGATATGCAGCTAACCCCATAGTTACGACTTGGACTTAATATAATACATTGTATTTTTTAAAAAAAATCTGATTCATAGAGTTTATGGCCATAAGGGATCATAAGATCACCTAGTCTGATATAATGTATAATACAGCCTATTAAATTTTACCCACTAGGGCATGGATCGGCAACTGGGACAGCGAACCGTGGCCAGTGGGAGCCGCGGTCGGCGAAACAGCAGGTAAATTAATCGGCGGGGCCAGCTTACCCTGTGGTCCCGCATGGCAACGTTGCCAATCCCTGCACTACGATGACCAGATGTTCCGATTTTACAGGGACAGTCCCGATTTTTGGGGTTTTTTTCCTATATAGGTTCCTATTAACCCCCAGCTCCAATTTTTGTTCACATTTTTCATGTTTGCTGTCTGGTCACTCTATTACTCACATACCCTTCCATTGAAACCAAAAATGTATGTTTGGCTAAAGCATATCTTCCAGAAACCCATCCAGACTTGATCTGAAGATAGCAAACGATGGAGACTTCATCACTCTTTTGGCAATATATTCCAGAGGTTAATCCACCCTCACTAAAAATGTGAACCATATTTTTTTATTTGAATTTGTCTGGCTTCAGCTTCCATCTGTTGGTGCTTGTTATGCCTGTCTCCTCTCAATTAAAAAGCTCTTTAGTACCCAGTAATTTCTCCCCAGTTTTTCAACATCCTTTTACAAATATGGACACAGGAATTGGACACAGTATTCCATTATCAGTTTCACCAATGCTGTGTATAGAGGTAAAATCAGTTACTTACTGTACTCACTGTACTCACTGTACCCTGTCTATGCATCCAAGGTTCACATTAACTTTTCTTGCCAAAGCATTGCATTGACAACTCTTGTGTTGCTTGTGCATTATAATTCTCAAATCCAGTTCATAATCCCGGCTTTATGTGATCCATTGCATTCTGTATGTATGGACTGCATTCCTTTTTCCTAAATCTATAGCTTTGCATTTGGCTGTATTTATGGGCTCAATTTACCAATCAATTCAGATTGCTCTGTATGACTTCCCTGTCATTTTTATCTTCCACTCTGCCAGTATTTGTAGTATCTTTAAATTTATCAGCAATGATTTTGTTTACTTTCAGATCTTTGATAAACATATTGAATAGTGTTAGCTGAGTACCAGTCTCTGTGGAATCCCATTAGAAACACATCCATGCTATACTGCTGCCCCACTACTTTTTTTGAGATCAGTCAGTTAGGTGGTGCTTAATTTAGTTAACATGGGGTTTAATGATATTGTGTAGTGCTAAATTTTTAATCAGAGTGTTGTTTAGTACTAACCCTCACAAATGTCTAAATATATTATACCTACATTGAAATCCTATCAACCAAACTTGAATCTCATCAAAGAATAAATCAGGTTTCATTTGACAAGTCTTCTGTAATTTTCCAGTATTCCAGGATTTATTAAAAAATTAATACCAATGGGTGAGAGATCACCTCAGTCAACTCCTGGGTGCAAGTTATCCAGGCCCACTGATTTAAAAGTTTATCCTACGTACATGTTGTTTGATTCAGAAAATTTTATTTTTAACACATGTTAACATAAGTTTGAGTCCCAATGAGTGGTTTGCAACTGACTTAAATTGGTCCCATGTCTTGTAATATTTGATCAGATTTTTTTCCTTTCAATGCAGCCTGGAATCATAGAATCAGGACTGGAAGGGACCTCGAGAAGTCATCTAGTCCAGTCCTCTGCAATCATGGAAAGACTAAGTATTATCTAGACCATCCCTGACAGGTTTGTCTAAACTGCTCTTAAAAATCTCCAATTATGGAGATTCTACAACCTCCCTTGGCAATTTATTCCAGTGCTTAACCACCCTGACAGTCAGGAAGTTTTTCCTAATGTCCAACCTAAACCTCCCTTGCTGCAATTTGAGCCCATTGTTTCTTGTTCTGTCCTCAGAGGTCAAGAAGAAGATTTTTTCTCCCTCCTCCTTCTATATTTGGTTTTTTCAGTTAAATAGTCCCTCATGTTACTTTGAATGGTATGAAGCAATATTAATAATAGCACAAACCATAGCCTTCACCTGGTGCATAAGGAAGGGTGGCCTTTTGACTAAGGCATTGGATTGAGGTCGTTTTTCACTGGATTGTGACTTAAAAGATTGGAATCCAGGTCTCAGTTCTGTCATGGATTTCCTGCGTGACCTAGTCTATGTATATATTTATACCATCCTCATCACTGAGTGCCTTCCAGTACCGCATTAAGCAACGTGACTAACATCCTTTACCCACAGGGAAGACTATGTATGCAGAGTAGACCTTGGACAAGTCACCTAAAATCTCAGTATCTCAGGTCCCCATCTGTAAAATAATGATAACATTTCCCTTTGACTGTCTTGTCTATTTAGATAGCCTCTGTTCCACAGAACTCAAAATCTCTTACTTTGTGTACATGGACATCACCTAGCCAGTGGGCCGTAATCTTACTTGAGGCCTCCTGCTAATAATAATATTAATATCTTTCCTGATTTGGAAAAAAAGGACACATGCCGAGCAATAACTTGAAGTTACCATGGGTAACTTATTGGGTGTATGTCCCATACTGACAAATAAAGTGTTGACAAGGAGCCTGAGGGCCCAATTAGCCATTCTGTAGCACCTGGAGGAGAGAAAGTGCATTAAGTATTAAACCCAGTTGGAAGGCAACTATAAACCTATAAAAGAAGGATTTCAAGGCCAACGGGAAGAACTGAGAGAAGAGCTGTAGTAGAGAGCCTATATCCTGAGATTAGTTCTAAAGAGAGAGGGTAGCAAAAGTGAAGGGGTTTCAGGCATCTGTGGAACCCTGCAGAAATTTCCTTAGCAACAGACTAGATAAAACTGTGTTGTGAGATGAAACTCTAGGAAGAATCTGGAGATTACTGCTCCACAATACATACCTGCAGGCAGGCAAAGATGGGAAGCAGCTAGGGAACCAGCAAGGGATCAGAAGAAAGTGACATTAGCTGTTTATCACCAGGACCCTATGGTGAAACCTGGAAGAGTGGGCATGCTTGGATCCCACCTACCACCACCTCACAGAAGAGATTGAATAATCCTTTGTAAAGAGACAAGGACTCTTAAGCCTGTGCTGGGGCTGAAGGAGTGCTGTGAGGTCACTGACAAAATTCACGTTCCTCACAGATTGCTTTGCTTCCCCGCCAAAAAAAAAAAGAAGTTTGGTAGGGAAGCAAAGGGAAGCTACAGGAGTAACATACCCCTCCCTCGCAGCATAGGTAGGTTGGTTCAGGCACTCAGAGCAGCAAGTAGAAATGTAAATCATGGGTCGTGGGGCTGGGAAATCATGCTTGTGAGAGAGAGACACTTTGGCTCTCTTGCTTGTTGTTGCAAGATGCTTAGCGTGCAGGGGAAAAGCTTTCAGATGTTTCTGAGGCATAGGACAGGCTCTGTCTCCTCAGTCAGAGCAGAAAGTAGCAGACTGCCCGCTTACTGAATTTTTCCCATTGCCTTTGTGAATTCCCCCAGGAGTATAAAATAAGTATAAACATTTTAAGGCTCCTTTACATTGCCAGAGTGGGCTAAAAGACAGTGTGGCCTTATAAATGCGTATGGAGTTTTAGAACTAAGATGGTGGGAATAGAGTCAGTGGAGGAAAAGGATTCTTTAATGACATAAACTGATGCCAGGGGGCACTAAGACAGTGGGGGAAACCACTTCCTCTAAACCACTGTATTCTAAAAGTGGTGTCTTTTGAGATGTATTTTCCTTCTCCTTTTAAAATTGTTTTACAATTAATTAGAGAAGAGACTGGCAACCTTTGGCACGCGGCTCACCAGGATAAGCCCCTGGTAGGCCGGGCTGGTTTGTTTACCTGCTGTGTCTGTAGGTTCGGATGATCACAGTTCCCACTCATGGCATTTTTACGCTCAAGGCCAATGGGGGCTGTGGGAAGCAGCGCGGGCCAAGGGATGTGCTGAACACAATTCTGGACACAAAACTGGATGTCAGCTTTGCTTGAGCTGGCTGATGGGCCGTTAAGGGCCATCAGCTACACAATGAACTTTGTAGATGCCTATCCACACCCGAGCTTCTCCAGGAATATGACTTGCTTGGTCAGAAACTGAATCTTGGAGGGTCTGGTAATTGGACCATGTGACTATGAACCTCCATTTTGCAATTGGACTCTGCATAAGGAGGAAGGGGGTCTTCGCCCACAAGAGGAAGTCTATAAAACCTGGGAGACACTTCCTCCATTTTGGTCTTCAATCTGCAACCTTCAGCTAGCACCTACCTCTGGGTGGGATTTTGCTACACGTGGAAGCTCTGGCCAATGGAATGATGACCCATCCCTGGAGGGGATGCAGTCCAGAGACTTTTATCTGAACGTGCAGTTTATTTTACAACTACAAGCCTGAACCAAGAGATTTGCCATTACTGCATGTAATTGATTTATTTTAACCATTCCTAACTCTCACCTATACCTTTTCTCCTTGTATAATAAACCTTTAGATTTTAGATTCTAAAGGATTGGCAACAGCGTGATTTGTGGTAAGATCTGGTTGGTATATTGACCTGGGTCTGGGTCCTGATTCTTTGGAATTGGGGAGAACCGTTTTCTTTATTTGGGGTATTGGTTTTCATAACCATTGGTCCCCAGGAGAGGTGGCTGCTGGTGGTGATACTGGAAACCTGGAGCGTCTAAGGGAATTGCTTGTGTGACTTGTGGTTAGCCAGTGGGGCGAAACCAAAGTCTTTTCTGTTTGGTTGGTTTGGTTTGCCTTAGCGTGGAAAAACCCCAGATTTGGGCTGTAGTTGCCCCTTTGGAAGCAATCTGTTCTGATTTGACACTCACAGTTGGATCCCACAGGAATAGCACCGTCACACCTGGCAGGCCATGTGCCAAAGGTTGCCAATCCCTGAACTAGGGATATACCACAAAGTATGTATACTAACACTACGCCTGATTCTCCACTGTTTTATGCTTTATCATCATTAATATCAGTGCAAAGTTTGGTGTCATGCTGGCGTAAAATTCTACCCCTTGGATTTTACAGAAGTAAAAATGACTATAGAATCAGGCTTACTATATCTAAAATCCATTGAAGTATTCTGCAGTCTGGGACTTCAGTATTGGGAAATCCAAGATTAAGAGACTAAGTATAATATATATAGCTTGTTTTGTGATCAGGCCAACTCACAATTAGCCTTTTTACATCTACTAAAAATGATAGCCCCAAATATTATGATTTGAGTTTGATTTGGAGACTATTAAGAAAGCTTATAGATTCTTTTCACCAATTTCACCTGTTTATTTATTGGAGGATGGCATAGGGTGACTGGCAAGCCTAATATAGCAGGCTCAAAGGACGGGGGGAGTTGGGCCAAATATGCTCTCAGATTAGTTGAACCAATGTAAACCCAGGATTATTTCATTGGTTACAGTGACTGGATTTACAACAGTGTAAACAGAGCAGAAGGAGGTCAAAATTCCCTTTGTAAGCTGACTATTCCATTCCTGATCAAAACCCTAACTCAGCAAAGCTTTCAATATGTGCTTAATTTTAAGCACGTGTTTAAATGCTTATTTTGTCAGTGCTGATTATTTAAGTCCTTCCATGAATACATTGAGTTAATCATGTGCTTTAAAGTTAAGCACAAATGCTTCCCTGAATGGGGCACGTCACTCTTATCTCAGTCACCTCTCTTCCCAAATACAAACATTTTTATAACTAATTTGTCTCCTTTATCTGCACCTGTTGGGCCAGGGACTTCTTATAATAATTCTTAATCACTCATGGCTAGGAACGAAAATATAAAGCACATATAGATGGCAGACATTTAACCTTATATGTCATCAGGCTCTGTCTTCTTGTTCTGAAGAGATTTTTAGCTATGAAGTGTACATAGATTGTACAAAAACAACTTCAACTTTTTTGAAGCTGTATGCACTTCAGTCCAGTGGCCATCTAGTCAGAATGTGATTGCAACTCTTCTGCCTTAAATAGCTTTAGTGGAAGGTGATGGGAAGGAAGAATTGCTTGAACAAATTTATCTCCCAACTGTTCCTCAAATGGTACAAAGTGACATTGGCAGTGCATAGAGGGTGCTGCCTGTTATCAGTGCTTAATAACATCTCTCACTGGCACCCATTCAGCTGCCACTTAGCACAAAGCCATGTCTGCATGACATTTAAAGGGTCTGCATTAATACGCCCAGCCAATCAATGATTTCTGCCCCTTTCACAAGGACACTGGTCTGTTACCATTACTAGATGCTGTCAACAGAAAATGACACAGGAGTCACAAAAGGTAAAAAGATGTCAATTTAATCAGAGAGCAGACAAAAAGGCAAACAATGCTGCCCGGGATAGAAGTGTAACAAGCAGACTCAGAGGCTGGCATAAGCCACATTCGGTAGGTCCCAGGGAAACCAGATTGAAATTCAATGATACAAAATCCAGCAATGTGACACAGATGATGAGAATGGTTGTTTCCATTCAATTAAAATCAGTGACTGCTGTTGGCATAAAGTTTGACAAAACCTGAGAGAACTTTAACTGAAGGTCAAACCATTTCCCTTCTAAATTACAAGAAAACAGAAGCAAATTGGTTAGTGTAATGATTACTTAACGAAAGCTTTGCAATTTCCTTTCCTATACTAAGTTAAATACAACTCTACAAGGCATGGAGGAATCTCATCACACATAAATGGAAGTATTTCTATACTTCTAAAAATGTACGGTAACATGAGGTGATTTTTATTTTTGGAATCCAGGCTTTCTTTTATATATGTTTGTTCTATTGCATAAAGACTTGTTGATTGCTGAACATATAAACACAAATAAATAACATATAGTATCAGTACAGTATAGAATATATGGGCCAGATCCTCAAATAGTGTAAATCAGCATAGTTGATCTGGCCTTATATTGTATGTAATATATATGCTTGTAGTTTTCTGGTAGCCATGTTAGTGCCAGGATATGAGAGAGGCAAGCTGGGTCAGGTATCTTTTATACGCCTCCCCCCCCCCCCCATAAAAACTCCACATCTTACTAGTGCCATAATAACTGTTTTTCTGAATATAAAAGCCAGGGCTGTGGTTAGGGATTAGCAAGCAGGGCAATTGCCTGAGGCCCCATAAAGCTAAATTGATCAGGCTTCTGCTTCAGTTCTAGGTGGCAGGGCTAAGTGTCCTGGGCTTCAGCCCTGCGTGACAGGGCTTTGGCTTTCTGCCCTGAACCCCAGTGAATCTAATGCTGGCCTTGTTTGGCAAACACTCTGAAAACTGCTACTGGCCCCTCAGGGGGCCCCAGATCCCCGGTTGAGAACTGCTGTTTTATTTGACCAACAAAGATACTATCTAATCCACCTTGTCTGTGTAATGTAAATGAACTGTAGGCACCTACTACAAGAGGGGCCTCCGAACTTAACTGGGAGTGCTCCAGTTCAGAAGACCTTGAGTACTTCAATCCAGCCTTGGAGACCACAGCTCCCTCAATGCCTTGTGGAAGAGAGAGAGACTTCCACTCAGGGCCGGCGACAGGGGGGTACTACGGGTAGAGCTGTACCGGGCCCCGGACTTTAGGAGGGCCCCGGTACACAGCAGTACCCGTAGTCATCCCCCCTTGTCGCCGGGCCTGGAGAGCGGGGAAGGGGCGGGGAGGCGGCGCGGGTCTCCTCCAGAGCGGACGAGCGCGCGTGTCCCCGGCAGGAGCAGTGAGCCCGGCCAGCGGCAGCGGCGCAGTCCAGGGAAGAAAGTGGGGGGGGGGAGCAGCAAGGGCAGCTCGCACCGTAGGACCCCGCACTGCCGCCAGCCGCTGTCAGCTGGGGGGGGGGGGGGAGCGCCGGCTGGGCTGGGGGGGCTGGCTGGGCTGGGGGGCCCCCCAGCTGCTGTCAGCTGGGGGGGAAGTGCCAGCTGGGCTGGGGGGGGCCCCAAACGATCAGAGTAGAGGGCCCCCAAATTTCTGTCGCCGGCCCTGCTTCCACTTCCATGGATGCAGGAAGAGCATGCAATGGGCTCCATCTTCTGTGTGGGGAGCTGGGATCCTGGTCAAGGAAGTGGAGATTGCTTTGAGGAGCTCTGTCAAAGTCAGGAGATGCTGCTGAGAGTCTTCTGGGGCTTTGACCAAGGGGAGTCTCAGAGGCTAATTGTGGGTTTCACTGGAGTCAGGCCAGAGACTTTTGCTGTGCCTGGAACTGAGTGTGGTTATCCTGCCATGCAGGCAGTGTGAATAACCACCACCTTTGTTTGGGAAAGTGCTTGAAAGGGGAGGGTGATAATCAAAAAGATTTTTAAAGATTTACCTCAGTGTGAGAAGAGATGAGATGGTCTTATCGTCTAACCGGGATCCAAGGTTACTAACCTGCTTAAAACAATTCCTGTCTTCAGAAGGGTTGTGCAGCTTGGAAAGATCCCGAGCTAGACATGCTCTGCTTCCTGTTGTATGGGCTGGACTTGTGTTTTACTGGTCCAACAGAATGCGGTGTCTAGCTTCAAGATCTTCAAGTGTGCCTATGCATGCACATATTTAGAACTCTGAAATTCAGAGGTGGGTATATGCAGGGTGCCGTAAATTGTGACAGTGTAAAGGTAAATTGGTTGAGTTTCATTTACCACCATAAATTGTATTTATTAATTGATTTATTAAAGTGCCCACTGCTGATTTAAATTGGTTGTGACATATGAATTCATCTCAATCTGATATATCATGTTTTTAAAGTTGTTAAATAAAAGAGTGTTAACTCAAACCTAAGTGTGTATTGGTTATATGTTGTCTATAATTGGTACTTTTGAGTTAGACCAATTGCATAGATTAGCTCATGTTTATTCCTGGAAAATCCCAAGGAACACCAGTGAGTGTGTACTGGGGCCAGGAAGTGGGAGATTAACTTTCTTTATAGGAAGAGGACTGCAGTACAGGGGTGGATATAGGATTCCTACTTATCCAACATCACCAGTCTGATATTCAGGATCTCCATTTCTGTTGACAACAAATGGTACATAGATGAGTGTTTCCAGCTCCCGAGTAATGCAGAGAGGATAGGGTGGGGAGGTTACAGGAGATTAGTGTGTACATATAAAAAATACATAATAGAAATGCAAAAACAAACATAAATTATGTTAAGTATGGTGCTATAAGGATTTGATGTAAAATTATGAACAAATCTACTATTAATTATCCTTACAGTACATTGGTAATGCATATAAATTTATATTAACAAATTCTGTGGATGATTTTTCATATGAAAATCCCTATTCAGCTTCCCCATCTACAAACTGAAAATATGTATACCCATCTATCTTACTGGGCTTTATCAGAACTAGTGAATGTTTGCAAATTGCAAAGTGTTTTGCATATATGTGTTGCTTTTACCCTACAAATCACTGCATAACTGTTAACTACTATGAAGATATTTTTCATAGAATCATAGAATATCAGGGTTGGAAGCGACCTTAGGAGAGGAGGTCATCTAGTCCAACCCCCTGCTCAAAGCAGGACCAACCGCGACTAAATCATCCCAGCCAGGGATTTGTCAAGCCTGACCGTAAAAACCTCTAAGGAAGGAGATTCCACCACCTCCCTAGGTAACCCATTCTAGTGCTTCACCACCCTCCTAGTTTTCCTAATATCCAACCTAAACCTCCCCCACTTCAACTTGGGACCATTACTCCTTGTTCTGTCATCTGGTCCTACTGAGAACAGTCTAGATCCATCCTCTTTGGAACCCCCTTTCAGGTAGTTGAAAGCAGCTATCAACCCCCCACCCCGTCTTCTCTTCTGTAGACTAAACAATCCCAGTTCCCTCAGTCTTTCCTCATAAGTCATGTGCTCCAGCCCCCTGATCATTTTTGTTGACCTCTGCTGGACTCTTTCCAATTTATCCACATCTTTCTTGTAGTGTGGGCCCCCAAACTGGACACGGTACTTCAGATGAGGCTTCACCAATGTCAAGTAGAGGGGAACAATCACGTCCCTCAATCTGCTGGCAATGCCCCTACTTATAAAGCCCAAAATGCCGCTAGCCTTCTTAGCAACAAGGGCACACTGTTGACTCATGCCCAGCTTCTCATCCACTATAACTCCTAGGTCCTTTTCTGCAGAACTGCTGCTTAGCCATTTGGTCCCTAGTCTTTAGCAGTGCATGAGATTCTTCCGTCCTAAGTGCAGGACTCTGCACTTGTCCTTGTTGAACCTCATCAAATTTATTTCAGCCCAATTCTTTAATTTGTCTAGGTCCCTACCTATCCTATCCCTATCCGCCAGCATATCTACCACTCCTCCCAGTTTAGTGTCATCTGCAAACTTGCTGAGGGTGCAGTCCACACCATACTCCAGATCATTGATAAAGATATTGAACAAAACCGGCCCCGGGACCAACCCTTGGGGCACTCTATTTGATGTCAGCTAGACATGGAGCCATTGACCAGTATCTGTTGAGCCCAACGATCCATCCAGCTTTCTATCTACCTTATGGTCCATTCATCCAGCCCATACTTCTTTAACTTGCTGGCAAGAATACTTGTGGGTGACCGTATCAAAAGCTTTGCTAAAGTCAAGGAATATCACATTCACTGCTTTCCCCTCATCCACAGAGCCAGTTATCTCATCATAGAAGGCAATTAGGTTAGTCAGGCATGACTTGCCCTTGGTGAATCCATGCTGACTGTTCCTGATCACTTTCCTCTCCTCTAAGTGCTTCAGAATTGATTCCTTGAGGACCTGCTCCATGATTTTTCCGGGAACTGAGGTGAGGATGACTGGACTGTAGGTCCCTGGATCCTCCTTCTTTCCTTTTTAAAAGATGGGGAATACATTGGCCTTTTTCCAATCACCCGGGACCTCCCCCGATTGCCATAAGTTTTTAAAGATAATGGCCAATGGCTCTGCAATCACAACCGCCAACTCCTTTAGCGCCTTCAGATGCAGCGCCTCCTCCCCATTCTGTGCTGCCCAGTGCAGTAGTCTGGGAGCTGACCTTGTTCATGAAGACAGAGGGGAAAAAAGAACTGAGTACATTTGTATTTTCCACATCCTCTGTCACTAGATTGCCTCCTTCATTCAGTAAGGGGCCCACAATTTCCTTGACTTTTTTCTTGTTGTTAACATACCTGAATAAACCCTTCTTGTTACATTCAACATTGCTTGCTAGCTGCAACTCCAAGTGTGATTTGGCCTTTCTGATTTCACTCCTGCATGCCTGAACAATATTTTTATATTCCTCCCTGGTCACTTGTCCAATCTTCCACTTCTTGTAATCTTCTTTTTTGCATTTAAAAACTCTCCTCTCTTTAAGTGCTTCAGAACTGATTCCTTGAGGACCTGCTCCATGATTTTTCCAGAGACTGAGGTGAGACTGACTGGCCTGTATTTCCTCCTTCTTCCCTTTCTTTAAAGAAGGGCACTACATTAGCCTTTTCCAGTCATCCAGGACCTCCCCCGATTGCCATGAGTTTTCAAGGATAAAATGCTCAACTACATTGCACTTGTTTGTGAAGACTGCTTCAAAAATAAACTAGAACAATTCTAATCAAAATAATTTTGAAAAGATATAAAGTGACATTGTTTTATGAGGGCAAGCGCTGCTTGGTAATACTTCTTCAATATTCTGGTGTTCTGCTGAGGAAAAACAGCTGGACTGTAATTTATGAATGAGGATCCTCTAACAAGCAAGATTACTATCTTGTATGCATAAGTGAACCGGTGCTAAGCCACCAGAACTTGTGCAAAGCAGACCATTGCACTTCTGGAAGAGCTATGTTTCTACCTGGTGATGGTGTTCCTTTTAGGTTATGTGTGGAGTCCCTGGACAGTGAAGTCAGATGATGCTGAAACTGCAGACAAAGAAATTGAGCTCGTTCTATAAAGCCAGTCTCTTCATTTGGCTCATTCACGCACAAGTTTATTCTAGTTCCTTTGTGAATAACAAAAATTAATCCTAAACAAATACTGTACTAGGATTTTAAATTGTCATGGTGAAAATCTCAAGCATTAAAACTGGTTGGAAAATTTTGCCCAGCAAGTTCTTGATTGGAAAATGCAGATTCAATGAAAAGTTTCATGGAAATATGTTGATTTTTTATTAAATTTTAGAATTTTGTTTAATATCACTCAATAGTAGATTGTTTAATATAAAAAGGGAAGTGGCTTGGTAATAAATAACAACATATCTTTCAGTAAATCTGAGAGAGAAGAGTGAAAGAAAAAAAATCTAAATATTCATCTTCTATATATATAAAAGTCAAATGGTGTATGCGTGTGTGTGTGTATGTATGTATGCGTGTATGTTTGCTGCCTTACTCCTTCCACACCGTTTGAGCTAGAGACTTGAAATTTGGTACAGTTATAGGCTTTAGGGTCCTAATGACCGTAAGAGTCGAAATTTTTTCAAATCTCATCTCTGACGCCCCCAGGGGTGAAATTCTTTAAAGGCTAATCACATCAGCTGGGCAGCTGCTGTTCTCTGTGACATAGTTATGATGTCATAATATCCCCCTCCAACGGACCCTGCACTCGCTCAGCTCTCTGCCCCCCCCCCTCCAACGGACCCCGCACTCGCTCAGCTCTCTGCCCCCTCCCCCCCTCCGACGGACCCGAGTTGGGTTTGGTTGGAGGGTAAGTGAGGTGGGGGTGTCGGGTTTGGTCAGGGGGTGAGTTGGGGGTGTCGGGTTTGGTCGGGGGGTGAGGTGGGGGTGTCGGGTTTGGTCGGGGGGTAAGTGAGCTGGGGGTGTTGGGTTTGTTCTGGGGTGGTGGGAAGGTGGTGGGTGGGTGGCGGGTGAGGTGTGGGTGTTGGGGTTGGTCAGGGGGTGTTGGGTTTGGTGGTGGGGTGAGGAGGGGGGGTCGGGGTTGGTCGAGGGGTAAGTGAGGTGTGGGTGTCGGGTTTGTGGTGGTAGGTAGGGGTGTTGGGTTTGGTTGGGGGGGGAAGTGAGGTGGGTGTGTCAGGTTTGGTCTACGGGGTGGTGAGGTGTGGGTGTTGGTCAGGGGGTGTTGGGGTGGTAGGGGGTGATGTGGGGGTGTTGGGTTTGGGTGGAGGGGTGAAAATGTGAGTCGGGGTTGGTCGAGGGGTAAGTGAGGTGGGGGTATCGGGTTTGGTCGGGGGGTGAGGTGGGGGTGTCAGGTTTGCTCTCTGCCCCCTCCCCCCTCCAACAGACCCCGCACTCGCTTAGCTCTCTGCCCCCTCCCCAACTCCGATGGACCCGAGCAACGCCGGGTATTTTTGCTAGTCCTTGATATAAATCAATTGACATAAATGGGGTTACACCAGAGATTAGTTTTATTTCATAGGTTTCAGAGTTACAGCTGTGTTAGTCTGTATCTGTTAAAAAAAAACCAAGGAGTACTTGTGGCACCCTAGAGACTAACCAATTTATTTCAGCATAAGCTTTCATAGGCTATAGCCCACTTCATCGGATGCATAGAATGGAACACACAGAAGTGAGATGTATCTATACACACAGAAAAACATTAAAAGGTGGAAGTTGCCATACCAATTCTGAGAGGCTATTTAATTTAGATGAGCTATTATCAGTAAGAGAAAAAAATAATAGCTCATCTAAATTAAATAGCCTCTTAGAATTGGTATGGCAACGTCCACTTTGTCATGCTTTTCTGTGTGTATAGATACATCTTACTTCTGTGTGTTCCCTTCTATGCATCCAATGAAGTGGGCTATAGCCTATGAAAGCTTATGCTGAAATAAATTGGTTAGTCTCTAAGGTGCCTCATTTTTTTAATTCATAAGTATACCTGCAATATATAAGTACAATGTACTGTAATTAGTGTAGAATTAAAATATAAGAGCTATGTATTATGTGTTGAGTTCATCTATTTCAATCTTTCTGACTAATTTCTTTTTATGTCACTACAAGTCATACAAACTGCTGTAACAAGCCATATCCTTTCAAGGAAACAAAAATTGCATGATGTCATACATTACAGTGCATCAGTTTTGGGCCACAATGTTTAATTCAGTCTTTATCGTTAAGACTTGTTTTGCTTTTTGTTGTCCTCTAACTTAGATTAAGACATTTTAAATTATACTGAAATATTTTATAATTATTTTTTTTTTTGCTTGCCACTAATTTCTTTACTAGTTTCCAAGTTTTCCAATAAATCTGACTTTTACTGGACAGGCCCTAGTGCTCATTTATCATTAGATAACTGATACTTCATTTCTAAACCGCACACTAAATTGTTGAAATGAATATGGATGAATCACTGAAGTAGTAGATGCTGACTAAAAACTAACAACCTCGAGGGTGATCATCAGTCATGTAACCCATGTTGTACATCTCTGTGTACGTGGATGATGGAAAATGGATTCTGTTTTCCTGATGGACAGCATTACTCAGGTGTATTCCTCACACAGAGTTCTTTTTTAAAAGAATGTAATGGAAGTGTCTACACAATTTGCACATGTTTCCAGTGGTAGAAAATAAAAGCAATTTGATCCTCTTGATAAAAGTAAAGTGCTCATACTGTTTCTATACTAGAAAAACATTGGCACTAAACTTGAAGGAACTGGTTGCCAGAGATTTTAGACACATGAACAAGCCTCTACAGGTTTGTTAACTCATTCCTATTTGTCTGCCAGACTTACAAGGAGAGTGAGATTGAAAATCATGACATTAAGTTATCAAGTCATTGGAATAAGGCTAACATCTTTGGGCCCAAGTGCTAATGGAGCTACTGAAAATCTGAGAACATTCAGAGGAGCCAGGTCACAATAGGATCACATCCCAATGTGACATTTTTGGTTTAGATTTTGGATGTGAGTTAATGCCTGAGACTCAGTATAGTTGAGCAGAGATGGGAGATCTTGGGCTGATCTCTAAACTCATATACACATCCCTGTAAAAGTGCTTTGCAAATATATATATATTTGCAAAACCAGAATTTTTTGTTCAAAATTATCATTTCCACCACCATAGCACCCAACAGCACTCTTCATTTCTCCTTTATCGAGCATGGAAAGGCCTTCTATGTCTCACCAGTATGGCTCAATGTAAGAGTTGCACAATACAGCACAGAATAAATATAAGAAAGTAGACTCAAATATTTGATTCATTGCAGTGCAATTGATACAGCTGTTATCCAGTAGGAAGGACAAGTTGCCATACCAACCACACGAGGAGGAGGGCAGAGAGAAGGGTAGCTTTAAATTTTGGCAGGGACTCCATAAGAATCCTTCCATCAGAGACTTTGAGGACATCTGAATCTTTTGTATCGCTCATATGCTCGGGCCCATCTTTCTCCTATGGTGGCTCTGCCCAGTTGGTGGGCTGCACAAGTCATCACTGCCGGGATTGGGGTTGTGGTGTGCTTGCATCATTGTGTTCCCAATCCAGAAGAGTTTTCCACTGCCAGCAGCCTACAGCATGTGTTATATTAGCAGAAGTCAGTGGATCTAAGCTGTGAACTTGTGTCAGATAAGTCCGTCCTGAGTCTCAGCTTTAGTTAATATTTTCACACAGACTCACTGTGAGCTAAATTTGCTAGCATTAACCCTAAAATAGGAGGAGATAAGTGATTACATCATGTAGAACCACTCTCCTGCCAAACCTCAGTTCTCAGCAATTCATCAGTTACCATTCATTTCATTTACTTCTCTTCCACCATCTGCAGTGCGGTTATAGAGAGACATGAAGGGAGTGGTGGTGAAGGGCCATGTGAGAGGCAGAGGGATAAGGTTACTAAAGATATGAGGTAGAAGATTTTGATGAGGGGAGGTTGAGAAGGGTTACTGAAATTGTGTGGGTTGGCTTAGCAGAAAGCCCTACGCTTTTGCCCTGAGGCACTGGTGCTTGATGGGCTCCCTAGTACCAAGGTTTCACCGTGGGAAGCTGTTGATACAGCTTTGGCACAGACATAGTCTGCTCCCTTGGTGCTACTTCCGTGGTGCCCTGGAGACCAAGGAGGCAGTGGCAGAGGAGCCAAGCTATGCTCCAAAGCATTGATGCTTAAAGGTCTCCCCACAGTATTGATATGAAAGAATGAAAGAAAACCAGCAGGAATATATAGTGAGGCCAGGTGGCCTACCTCTGGGCTTGAGAGCGAGGGACCATCACACTCCCCCTGTTGGGCACCCTGCCCTCTTGCCAGAAGAGCCAGGGCTGGGTTTTCCAACTTTGACTAAAACAATTCTGGAAGATTTTTTTTCCCAACATGATGTAATGCCATTTTCTTAAAATAGCCTATTAAAATCTCCCAGATTGTTTTCAATAGTCACCAGGAGACCGATGCCAATTCTGGGAGACTCCAGGCCAATCCTGGAAGGTTGGCAACCCTAACCAGGGCAGCTCAAGAAGTATAGAGGACTCTGTAACTCAGATCAGTGGAAGCCAGGGAAGGAGATGGATGTCTTCCTCAGATGCAGAACCCTGGAGCTGAACCTGTGCTGTGCAGAGCTCTTCCCCCAGAGGAGACTGACTCTGGAGAAGAGTTGCAGGGTCCACTGTGTACCCAGAGGAGCCAGAAGGCCTATGGACTACAGACCACCCTGCCCAGATTGTGGTAGGAAGTAGCCCTGGGAAAACAAACCGGTTTTGTTGCTGGAGCACAAGTAAGTGTGTTTCGACTGGCTCCTGGCTCCCCCGGCTGACACAACGGCAGACTACTCCACCACTGTTAGGACCCTAGGCTGGGATATGGTGGACTTGGGTGGTCCTGTGTCCCCCTACCCCTTGCCTTCCCTACCCAAAGTGGCAGCTTCCTCACTGTAGGCCAAGAGGCCTGCCCTGGCCTGCCATCTGCCCGAATTAAGATGCCAGACCCTTTGTTGCTCCACCATGTCTGAGGATCAGGGTGTGATAGATTCTTAATTGATGCCATCCCCAACCAGGGGTCTATGGACTAAAGCCTGCTTATGCTCTGCCCTGTCTGGAGGGCCAGAATCTGAGAATGTGTGTTTGCTGACTACTTTAGCTGGAAGCCTCAGGCTAAAGCCTACTCTGCCCCACCAAAAAGGGCCCAGGATTTCCCCTTACAGAGTTTTAATTGATGTCTGCCCCAGGAGGCTGTGGGATAAAGACTGACTATTGCTCAGCTCCACCCAACGGGTCTTGAATTCCAAAGTGTTAAGGGTAGTTTGCCTCTGCTAGGAGGCTACTGAAGGTAGATTGCTCACTATCCGCCCCTACCATGGGAATAGAGCCCAAGTGATGTTGCCAGACCCAGTGTGGCGGAGTGTGTGTGCTCCCTCCCCACTTGAGAGCAAGGGACCACTACAGAACACTTCAGATATTGACACCTCTGTGCAAAACCATTGGGGCCCCTCATCCCCCCTCAGGGCCCCTGCCCAGCTGCAACCCTCTCCCAAAATTGCCCCTCAGGCTTCTCCCCTGCCCAACCTATCGGTATATCCCTGCTAAAAAAAAAAAAGTCCTGACTCCTTAAAATTATGTTCAACCCTTTATACTACCCAAGTCCCATCCACATCCATATTCACTCCCAATAGCCCCTCAGAGCCCTACCTCTATTCCAGAGCCCTGTCTCCTCTCCAGCTTTCTGCCCAGACTGCCTCTCTGTATTTCTTGCTATATGTTCAGAAAAGAGCGGGTGAGTCAGGAAGACAGGCTGTTGTATCAGAAAGTGTGAGTAGCTGACTGATCTGTGCAGTTTCAGGGTCTAATCTTGTGACTAAAACAGTTATCCTGAATTAGGGGAATAACTCTTGGTGTCTTGGTCTTCATATCAAACCATGAAACTTGTTTTTGATAGATAAACTGTAAAAACAGGAAACGCTTTCAAAAAGGGAACATATTTGAATGATGTCTCTGCAATTGATAGTAAGTCTTGCATGGAAAACCTATTTAGTCTGTGAAGACTTCTTTTGTCAAATTTGGAGACTAATTTTTAGGCACTGAGGGCACAGTCGTGGCTTTGCATTAGTTCTGAGCAAGGGGCAATTAGTGGTTGAGAGGCACAGTCTGTTTCCCACTTTCCCCATTTCCCCCGTCTGCAGAGTAAATACAGTGTGTCATCCCCTACAATTCCCTTTAATGTGCAGGTAAAGCTAGACTAGCCAGCATATTGAAGGGTGGAGTCTTGGATCATTGCCCAGTTCCGCTCACTTTTGCTGTAAGGGATAGGGACATAGCAACCCCATGGAGACTGCTGTCTGCTTACTATCCAGGTAATCACCAAAAAGGAGTAAGGGGGGGTCATTATGCTCCCTTATTGATTTATCCTGCTGTGCAAGCTGAGCTACCATCTGGCTGTAAAGTGTGAGAAAAGGGATTTTAGTCTTGCTTTCAGTGCAAATCTCAACAGACCCTTAACGATGGAGTTGCAACAGACATCCCCATAATACTGTGACTTACTGAAAGTACATTTCTGTTGTGTCTTCAAAGTGTATCATTCAAAAGTCCAGTCTGTGGTTAGTGGTGCTGAAATCTGGAGAATGAGTTTTATTTCATTTTCAGAGCATAACTCTCAACGACACATACATTAATATAAGATAGAGATACAATGGGTTTTTTAAAAAGTTTCTGATCTGATCTCTGTCATGGCATTTTTTCAGACCCTGAAGTTCTGGACAGAAAATCATATTGAAATGTAGGGAAATAAAAAGACATTCCAAAACCTCTGGTACAATCAGTTAAATATTTTGTCCCTTTTCAAATGAAAAATTGATGCAGTGTGTGGGTTGCTATTTCCCAAGCCAATGGCATTTCTCCTGAAAATAGGACTAGATGAAGGAATGTTATAGTAGGATAGCTTAGCAATAAAATAAAAAAAAAATATCTCTGTGAGAGATGACCCAGGCATCCACATGGAACTCCACAGACTTCAATGTGGCTATGTGGGTGCAAATGTTCCCCACACAGATCCTTTCAGGGTGACGGACTAAGATACAGCTGGCTATGTGGTATTTTTGATTATGGTACACCTCAGTGCACAAGAAGCCAGTTGTCTCCAACACACACACACACTGTGCCTTAATTCAACACTACTGCATGGTAATTCATACTTCTAATGTTAAAATATAGTTAAAATATTTTTATACCATGAATTGTAGAGTCCAGGAGACATTTTGAAATGGTTGTGTCAGTTTTAACAAACATGTATGTGCAATTATATTTAATTGGTCAGCTTCTCTGAACATTCTAAAACATATGGGCCTGGAGTTTCCAGTAACATAACTTGTATGATATATGCAACTGTGTCAAGGACAATGGATATTTCTAATTTTGTATCCTTCCTCCTCAATAAATTGTCCTGTATTCTACATAATTCCTGTACTGCATTCTGTGACAGAGTCTATAAAGGCTTCCCTGTCTCCTCTGGGGACATTGGCACCCTAATACCCCACCTTGCTCAGGCAAGGCTACCAACAAGAGGCCTAGAAGAGCCAGAAGGAGACACTGGCCACTTGGGAGTCAGCAGATAAGTTAAGGAGTGTGATGGACTGTACCTGTCCATTATGGTTCCTTGTTGGGGCTCTACATTCTACTACTCCCCCTCCCAGAAGGAGTCAGCTGAGACGGAAAAAGTAATGAAGGTGATACTCCAAAGTTTCCTAGAGAGGACTCTCTGGAGCAGGCATTTTGGAAACCATAGAAACCTGGTCCTCCAAGGGCTAAGCAACAGGCAATCAGGGCCCCACTGTCCCAGATAAAAGGATCTTCAGGGTCTTAGCCAGTTAATTCCTGGCTGAGACCAGAGGTGTGAAGAAGGATGCTTATCTCTGGCCATAGGATCCTGACAATCAGACAGAGTTTGTGGTTGGTTGAACTTATTCTGAGACTGCAGAGGGAGAAGAGCCTCAGGATACTGGGCTGGAGATTGGGCTGGAGATAAAAGGGCCCAATAGAAAGAGGCACAGGGAACTAGCAGTGAAGGACTGAATGAAGGACTATTTGGCTGCGGGGTACAGAGTCTCTGAGGTGCTGACTTTCTAATGTGCCACAGGGTGCTTCACTCCCAAGTCCCGCCGCCACTCTACTCCTTCCCCCTAGCCTCCACCTCTTCCCTCTATCTTCCCACCATTGAGGGTTGGGAATACTGACCACCAGTGAATGGGAAATCTTCTTGAGTATCAGGGATAAATAGGTCCCTATTGTGTTGTACTGATGCTCTTATATACTGAAACAGGAGTTGAGCAATCTCTGAAGAATCTTTTTCATCTCCCATTTCTATATCTACAAGGGGGAAAAAAATCACTCCGGCTAGAAGACTAAAGAGAATGAAGAACTAAGCATATATTTACTTTCACAAGAGGCTATATTCTTACTGATATGGTTCCTTCTCTGTAGACATAGGTAAAATGGAGTTTCCATGAAATCGTGAATAAAGAACTATTGATCCAGAAGAAGAGAAAAATCAAAGTCAGTAAAAGTAGTTTTATTCCTTAAAATACAGGATATAAAATCAGTAAGTATATATATAAAGTATATATTGCTCTAAAGGAGAAAATTTTGGCAGTTTTAAAGGGCCTGAATTCTTTCTTTGCTATCTTGAAGCTTACATCACTAGATGCTAGTTGTCCCAGAAATTGCTTGGTACCTTAGTAAATGCCATGATTGTTTGTTTGCTATTTATTTACTTTTTTACAAATACTTCCGAATGTCCTAATATTATTTAAGCGTATTACCATCTTCCAGGTAATCAATGGACAGGTCTATGGAGAATTAGGATCTGAGCTTGTATTAGACTAAATACCTTATCTATTTGTTGCAGTATGTTTTATTTGCTGTGATCTTTCTAACTGCCAAGATAACATGCCTCAGTTTATTCTGCTGTGCTCACAAACCTATGTGTTATCCACTTCATATAATGTCAGTGGTTAAGGCAAGAGGAAATGGAGGAATGGAAAAATCTAGGCCTTCCTGATACCGTTTGAGGGTATTAGTAACTCTGTATAAGATTAGACTGAAGCTTAGTGACACACATTAGGAATAAGCAGTAGAAAGTTGGAAGAATTTGTATTACCCAGTGCTTATCTAACGGTAACATTAGGTGCAGGGTGGGCAAGCTGAATTTCAATATCTGCACATGCTCCGCTAGTCAGAACACCTGAAATTGCTCTACTGCTCCAGTTAGATAAGAGAAGAACACCCAGTAAAAGATGCAATAGCAGGTGGTTAGTGCAAAATGACACTCATCGTGCTCTTTCACTACTCACTTCTTTATCTGAATTTTGGTTCCACCTGAAGCGTAGCCTCGCTTTTAGAACCACTTGAACTCTGGAGGTTTTGAAACCCTTTGAATAATCTTTTTTTTTTCTTCAGCATATCAAAGAGGGATGATGACACATTTCTATTCAGTTAAACAACCATACCGGAGCTATTACAATATGTATTTGTCATACAGCCTAGCTAATTGAAACATAAAGTGGAGATTATGCACATCAAAAATGCCTCTGCAGTGACTAAATTAATCCATGTTATTCAGAGTACAAACACAATGCTAGTGGTTCTTTTAAGAAAGCTGGCTTTCTAGATCAGTTAAACATCAAACACAACCACTTTGCACACCAAGTGCCTTCATAACAACCAAAATATGCTAGTCACACTTCATATCTCTTGTTATGGAAACTTTATTTAAAGACTTTGCTGACGCCTTGTGGAACACTTTGAAAAACCTCCTATTTCAAAATAATTCTGCAAATTTCACCATAATGAACTTCTTTTTCTTTATTCTTTTCCCATTACTAGAATGCACCAAAATAGATAATTGCTTCTGGAGCATCCATCTTCTAACTCTTCCCACGTGAAGTAATAATGACAATTACTCACTGACATACTGTGCCAATTTAGTGAATGTGTGAATTGCTGCATCATGGAGTGCCTCAAAGCAAAGTGACTCAGCCATGAATTAACACAGTCTGTGTCAGCTGTCTCAGACCAGGGACAGTGGTCAATTTTGTTAAACCTTAATGGTCACCTATTCAGGTAGAAACACCTTGGGACAATACCTTGACCAAAGCTAAGAGAACCAGTTTTCTTCAGCTTCTCTTCAGGGTGCTGTGGATTGAAAAGTCAAAATCTTGTAACTGTCAATCACTTTGCAAGAGTTGGCACCTCTGCATTCCCATTGGTGCCCAGAAAAGACTCTTTTAGCCCACCATTATCCCCAGGCTGAGAGAGCTGTCATTCTATCTCCTCCATCTCTCACACGTCATACTCCCCATGCTCCAATTCCTCTACAATCTGTAAATATGGCTCCTGTCCCCCTCACTTTTCCCATCTTCATGTTCTCTGTCTCTGTTGCTCCTCAGAGTCTCTGTGTCCTGTCCAGCCCCTGAACAAGTGGCAGCCATTTTGCCTGGGGGTACGTCTTCAATTTCATTGAAAACTGTGGCAAGTACCAGCCAGCTGTATTAAGGGAAGTCTCAGCTCTATATACAGATAGACTGTAAGGAAATGTCAGCCATTTTGCTGGCTTCAGCCTGAGATAGTTGTCATTTGGAATAAGGGATTATTCTTGAATTGGCCTCTTTCATCATGTTTTCATGAGACCATTTAAAACTCGTCCCAAAGTTGCTGGAGTTGTGATTAAAATCATGAGATTTGGGAATGCTGCTTTTGTAGCAGAGTGATCTTGTTTAGTTGCAGCACCAGCTGAGGAAGGAAAAAGCTAGCTGATCTGCAGCAGAGAGAGACTTCATGCTTCAGCAGAGAGAGAGAGAGATATCATGATTCAGAAGAGAAGCTATGTGCAGGAGAGGAGGAGCCTAGTCTCTTCAGAGGACTCTGCCCTAAGACAAAAGAACTCTGCAGATTACTGAGGAAACTGAGGCAGGGAAATGCATTTAGGTATGTTTATTACTTTGTCTAGATCTGTGTCTCTCTTGTGCTAGCTAAGTGAAGAGTAATAATGTTTAGAATCCTCTGTGAATTCTATCTAGGTGTCTGCTTTAATTTCTCATGTTGATGAAGAATTAAATTGTAAATTCAGAGTCCACATGGCTGGAGTTCTGAGAGGAGGGCATGGTTGGGATACAGGAGAGTCTGGAGAATGAGCACTGGTGCTGGGAGCCTAAGATAGCTGGGCCACGTAAATAAATTTATCTCATTTTTAACGCGACATCTATTGCAACTTAACGTTTGTGAAATCCAGAAAAGGAAAGTCATGATATCCCACAAATTAAGGTTTCTATTGCAAAATTAATCCAGCCACACACATGGGTGAGCTCATCAATTAATGAAGTCTATTTACCTTAGCTCAGTATCTGGCTCCATATGATGTGTAATGTGTTTCTGTTTTCCTTGTCAATGTATTTTTTTCATGGCTTATATTACATTTATAAAATACAATATGCAGGATCTGTTGTAGAAACCTTAATTTATGATGGAATTTCATTACACATTTGTGGTCAATTTCTTTACCAGATTGTTGCACTCAGCTTGTGTCTGCATATAATCAACAAGTAAGACAGGATGGATGACGCAGGAAAAGTAATACAATCAAATATTTAAAAGATGGCCAAAGATATCCGAGAATGGAAGTCAGGTATTTCCCTACTAACCAGATGCTAAAGGGCCTCAGCATGGGTGGACAGAAGTGATAACTCTCTTGGCTATGAAAGCCTATTCAGGTAAGCTGTATGTTAATGGTTATTATCTTTTTTTTATATGAGTCCATGAAGTATGGAGAAGCTTGTTGTGGCTCCAGAGTTAAGGCTAAACTTTGCACTTAAACAGGAATCTGTATGTTGTATGGAGGAAAATACAGCACTCCCCCAAATTGCAGTAGTTATTGTTTATGTTTAGAATGAATTTTCTGAGAATGAACAAGTAAATGTGTTCATTAGTTTATGAGCTGAAATTAATTAACAAATGGGCCCTTTAAGACATCCAGCATCTTGTGTCAGAACATTATGTACATACACCCATCTATGTGTGTCTCAAAAGATTGGAGTAACAAATAGCTTATTCTCTTTGCCATAAATTAACAGCTATACTAGTGTAAAATGTCTTTATACTAGTATAGCTGCATGCACACGGTTTTAGCTATACTTATATAGTTAAATATATGTATCCTCATACCCATATTATAAACAAACTATGGTTAAAGCAGTACACTTTCTAGTGTATGCAATATCTACAATTGAAAAAGCCATGTCATTTTAATGTGATATTTACCCAACCTTTTTTCTAATAAATAACGTATACACAAGTGGATGTAAGTTTTCAGCAGAAAGCAGCGATATATATTTATCATAAAAATCACTATTCTAATTGTCAAAATTCACAAAATGGATTAAACTACTGTACTGTTTCTCTGATATTCAGCTCAGAAGACCAATAGCTTGTTCCCACCCACAACCCCAATCAAAAGGAACTGTTATGGGTTTAAGGACTTGAGTAATCTATATCTTTTTCACCATACACATACTCACAAAGACTCCTGCTCTCTCTTTGAACTCAGATAAGAAGCTGTATATTGATATTCACAACAAACATTCAGACAGTACAAAAGAAATATAGAAATGAAATAGAATTGGCATAAGCACATGAAACATCAGATTCTGTCTAAACAGATCTAAGGCAGAAAACCTACAGCTCAGAAATGTCTCATCTCACCCTTCCATTCCCTGAATGCAGAAAGAGCAGACAATCCTCTCTCTTTTTCTCTTCCTTTTCCTTCCACATCCACACATCACACTGTCCTTTATGGCCTAATCCAACTCTCCACTGAAGTGAACGAAAGCATTTCTACTGACACAAATAGGTGTTGCATCAGTATTTAATTACTATTTCCAGACAAAAGCTACACTGAGATGATATTAAGGATGTGAGAACACATCAATAATCCCTAAATTACAGGGATGATGTAAATATTTCAATAGTGGTGGCTACCACAATGGTAACCATTCTTCATGAAAATCTCTGAAGTAGAACATTTTTCTCTAGCCTCTATTGCAGAAGAAACTTTCACTTATGAATAAAAGACCACTAAATGTTAAAAACAATCTTCAAATGTACTCCATGTACAAGATTTCGGAGGGTTTTGGCTATGTGGCAGATTTGAAGGATCAAATGCTATGTCTATACTGTGCCTCATTGCAGACTATGGTGTGTGAACTGCAGAGTGCACCAAAGTGTTTGAAAGAGAACTCATGTTAATGTGAAGTAGATACCTTTTAGTTCATGCCAGCACATCCACATGCAGTAGTCAAAGAGAAACACTTTGTGCTTCACAGTTCACATATCCACAGTATAGACAAGCCCAATAAGGCCCTGTCTACACTTTAAATTTAGATCAACATATCTATGTAACTCAAGATCAGTCTATACTTAAAACACTGCATTGGCATAGCCACACTATTGCAGATCTGCCACTATAGCATTTTAGTGAAGATGCTCCAAGCTGATGGGTGAGAGCTTTTCTGCCAGTGTAGTTAATCCAGATCCCTCTAGGCAGTAGTTATGTTGGCAGGAGATGCTCTCCAGCCCCCATTGTGCTGTCTACAAAGTGGGGTGGGTCATTCAGAGGTGTGGATTTTTCACACCAATGAGTGACATAGTTACCAGTACAGGTCTCTAGTATAGAAAAGACCTTCTAAAAATCCACATCCTTAAGCAATGTAGCTATGCCAACCTAACCCCCACTGTAGATTGAGCCAGGTTCAATGGAAGAGTGCTTCCCATCAACCTACTGACTGTCATGTGCCAAAGTGGTGTCCCAGCAGAGATGGGTGAAAACTTATTCTGTCACTGTAGACTGTATCTGCACTATGGGGTGATGCTGGCATAGCTACAGTGCTAGCATAGCTATTCATCTGTAGTCCTCTAGATGTGGCCAGAGGTATCTTTATACATGTATAACTGTATCCACACTAGCAGCTACATTGTATAATTATACAGGTTTTAAAAAAAATACACATCTAACCAAAATAGTTATACTGGCACAACTGCAACATCGCTGTACACAGCATAATAGTCTGGGTGGACTTTGGGTCTGTTTTGTATAAATCATTTTCTCTTCCCCCCTTCTATTTAGTAAAGCAGGTTTACTTTATAACTAAAGTATACTTTCAAATATACAATTAAACATATAATGAAACTGCAGATCCACCTTGATGTTTGTTTGTTGGATAGTTTGTTTAATTGTGTTAACTCTTAAATGGTTATTAGTCACTGCACTATGGCCTCATTATGTTGTTTTGACATAAGTTCACACCTTCACTGGTATTGTCACTGTCCGGCTAGAGGCAGGCTTGATAGGCTAGCCTTCATTATGTACATCAATACATTGCTATCTCGGACTCTGAGAGGGATTCATGCTTCACATTTAAACAGGAACACTGATTCTGAGACTAAATACAATAATATAATAAATATTAATAAAATAAAATATTAATAAAATAAAATATTAATAAAATAAAATCCACAGATTTCAAATACCACTTTAGCACCATCAGAGAAACCATTCTTGGGAGCTGATGGAAGTAAATTTCAAGAATACTTTATCTAAGATTTCTGAAAGATGCTTTAGTCTCTTCTATGGTATGTGGTTAGGTAGTCTCAAGGAGGCCCTTCACCAAGAACTACCTGTAGCAGTGGGTCATTTTCTCAGCATGACTAGAGTTCATGATCCTTTTTTCAGACCAACACTTTTCTGCAGAAGTGCTAACATTGGCTTTGCACCTTCCACAATAGATGTTAAACTGTCTTCAGCTTTGGTACAATGTGACCTGTTGTCATCTGCCATCACCAGCGAAGAAACAATATACTAATGTAGATAGAGCTGAGAATTTCCTATATCAGGGTGGGTGTATCAGGTGACTGTTGTGAACAGTAACTTGGACAAAAGTTACCACGATGAAGAGTGAAGAATGGATGCAAGCATAGATAATAGCATATTATGAAATGATTATTTTTCATTTGAAAAATTTAGCTAAAAACCAACATTTTTGTTTATTGACAATAAACTGGAGTTCTTTATGAGAATTTTTTTTGAAAAAAAAAGTGTTGATTTTCAACCAGCTCTAATTGGCAAATATGATAAAGAGTGAACATTTAAAAATGTTTAGGCAGTGGCACAATGTTTTCTTCTTTAGGAGTGCCACAGTTAGCCCATTAACTGCCGCCTGTCTGTCCCCTCCCGATAGCTGAGTGCACTCTCTAAGGTAACAGACCTTGCTACATTCACCTTGCTTGTGGAATCACACTGTTCTCAGACTGGGCCTTGGGATTCAGTCCCCTGTGTAACGACTGTAACTTCTCAGCAGGTCTGATATCATTCAGCCCCTGTGATGCTTTCCTCTGGGAGCTGTGACCACTCATGACTAAGTATTATTTGTTTAGAACCAGAGCATTTCAGAGAAAATGTTTTGAAAACAGTCAATACACTTACATATCTTCCTTATGTTTGCCATCCCCTTGGAAGCTTGGGAGGACCCCAACTACTTTAGACACTCCGTTAGGATTTCTCTCTGTGTCCATGTCCATCTGTTCCCAACATGAAAGGCTTACTAACAACTCACCCCTCCCTCCCACCAGAGAGTTTTTCTAAACATTTAGCATCCCTTTGACCCTAGGTTCCCAATCTTGGTAAAACAGCTGTGCAATTTCAATGGGAATCTAGAAGTAGTATCTTCTTTGCTAATAGCTTAGTCATTACCTTGCAAATATATGGAGATATGCCTAGCCCATAGAGCTGGAAGGACCTTGAAAGGTCATGGAGTCCAATCCCCTGCCTACACTAGCAGGACCAAGGGCTGTCCCCTAACAGATTTTTTGCCCCAGGTCCCTAAATGGTCCCTTGAAAGATTGAACTTACAACCCTGGGTTTAGCAGGCCCCTTCTCAAACCACTGATCTATCCCTCCCCACAAGCTCTCCCTATGTGTTTATTAGGAGTCTGCTTATCTGGATTCAGAGTAGCAGCCATGTTAGCCTGTATCTGTAAAAAGAATGGGAGTATTTGTGGAACCTTAGAGACTAACAATTTATTTCAGCATATGCTTTTGTAGGCTATAGACCACTTCATTAGATGCATAGAATGGAACACACAGTAGTGACACACACACACATATTATATATATGTGTATATACACATACACACACACAGAAAACATGAAAAGGTGGAAGTTGCCATACCAATTCTAAGAGGCTATTTAATTTAGTTGAGCTATTATCAGCAGGAGAAAAAAAAATCCTTTGTAGTGATAATCAAGATGGCCTAACTGTCAAGATAATCAGACAGTTAACAAGAAGGTGTGAGGATACTTAAATGGGGAAATAGACTCAATTTGTGTAATGACCCAGCCATTCCCAGTCTCTGTTTAACCTTAAATTGATGGTGTCCAATATGCAAATTAATTCCAGTTCAGCAGCATCTTGTTGGAGTCTGTTTTTGAAGTTTTTCTGTTTTAAAATTGTCACCTTCAAGTCTGTTACTGAGTAACCAGGGAGGTTGAAGTGTTCTCCTCCTGGTTTTTCAATGTTATGATTCCTGATGTTGGATTTGTGTCCATTTATTCTTTTGCATAGAGGCTGTTGTTGCCATCCCTCAGACTGTAAAGAGTAGGGAGCTTGCTACAATCAAGGGTTCCACTGGGGAAGGATCTCTCTGCCAGCATCTACTGGTGAGCAAAGGCAAATGACTGAATGTGCCAGGCCTTGTTTGCTGATGACTACAGCTGGCAGAAGGGCTACACTTGTTTTTCCCATGGACCCTTATTAAACTATACCAGTACACTTCACAAGAAAGCCCACTTACCCAAGATAGCTGTGCAGTGACTATTCACTAACCAAGTAACACAATATTCATATAGATAATTATTAGATAGTATTCTAGATTAAGGAGAAAATGGAGGCTGTGAACAACTATGAGTTAAAGGGTATGTCTATACTCAGCTGGGTGCATGGTTCCCAGCACGAATAGATGGACATGTACTAGCTCTGCTGTAGCTAGCATGCTAAACATAGCACTTTAGCAGAGGGAACACAGCCAGCAGCCTGGGGTAGCCACGTGAGTACAAACCTTGCCCAGACCCCCTGCTATGTACTTGTGCAGATAGCATGAGCTACGCTGCTATTTTTAGTGCGCTACTCAAGCAGAGCTAGCGCATGTCTGTCTATTTGAGCTGTGAAGCATGCTCCAAGCTTCAGAATAGACATACTCAGAAAAAATCAATAGTATAGTATTGGAATCCCTAAGTATCAACAAGATTTGTATTTAGGTTACCCAAATATTGCCTTACTAGTGTAAAAGCCCGTGGACATGGGCCAACAGTAATGCCCCCCTCGCTCAGCCCCCCCCACTCCAAGCCCCCCCTGCTCAGCCCGCCCACTCCAAGCGCACCCCCCACTCAGCCCCCCCTCTCCAAACGCACCCCCCGCTCAGCCCCCCCACTCCAAGGCCCCCCTGCTCAGCCCCCCCCACTCCAAGCCCCCCCTGCTCAGCCCGCCCACTCCAAGCGCACCCCCCACTCAGCCCCCCCTCTCCAAATGCACCCCCGCTCAGCCCCCCCACTCCAAGCCCCCCCCCGCTCGTTCAGCCTCCCTTCCCCCCCATGGCCCCCCCACCCGTTCAGCCTCCCCTCCCCCCACATCCCCCCGCTCGTTCAGCCTCCCCTCCCCCCCCGCCACACCCCGCTTGTTCACCCCCCCTCCCACCCACTCCAAGGCCCCTGCTCGCTCAGCTCTCTCCACCTCCCCCACTCCAACGGCCCCAGCTAGGCTGGGCGCAGCTGGCCGGTCCGTGCCCGGGCGCCTCCGCCCCGCCGGCCCAGTGCCCCCTTCCCGCGCCCCGCCCGGTCAGAGCCCCCTGCCTGCGCCTATTGCGCCCAGCCACCCTCCTGCCCTAGGCCCCTGATCCAGACCCTGCTTCCCTCTCAGTGGCGTACGCGTGGTGGCCATGTTGTGTTGCCGAACTACACTTCCCAGCATGCTACACCTCCCAGCATGCCGTTAGTCCGGGCCGTCTCTACTGCGCATGACGGCTTCACACAAACTTCTCTAGCCAATTATTAAATAGAATAGACAACTTGAATGGTGTAATATTTTCTTTCTTAAAACATTGCCGTGGAACCTTTTGAAGAAATACACTAAAATAACTTCACAGATTCATTAATAGATGACCACAAAGAGAAGGAAGAGTAACTAATTTGGGATTGTTTCAAATGTAGTGAAGAACATAAGACACTGATATTATGTACCATAAGATCTATCTATATAGTGAGTGTTGTATGGATTAGAATGTCACCTTTGGTTCCAAAGTGAGTGGGCACATTTTGGTATTCTCACGGATGTTATTGCGTGGAAAGTGTGAAGACATGTTGAGATGATTAATGAATATATGGAAATGTTATCCCATGGGTCTTCCAAATACCATTGTTCAAATGTCCTAAATCCTTTGTATACGAAAGTGATCAGCAGTGGGAATAAGATGAGGCAATCCTATTGATTCTGGAAAGTTAGTCTACAGTATCAACAGCAGCTGAAGTGATAGATGGAGCCTAATCAGAATGACTAACACAGGAAAAAATGCATTATACTGAGTGAGGGAATATAGTTCTTGATTCTATTAGATACAATACTTAGGTTTTCAAGTACAGGAATCCAGAAGCCTACTGAAACCTAGTTCTGAAAATTCTGGACAATCAATGTGTCTTCCATTACCCCAGACATAATAGGGTGAACCAAGAAACCAGTTGATAGTGTGCATTGTTGTGCCAAGATATTGGAAGGAATACTGCAAGTTTCAACCCTTAGTGTACATTTCCTTGTTTTATGAGTTTGAATCACAATCCCATCTTTGGAATTTGCTGCCCTTGGCAATCTGTAACAAACAATAATAATGCAACCAGATGTTCAGCTGTCTGACGCTTGCTGCTGCTGTCAAGAACAGACTGGAGCCAAGTACACTGATTAACATTCCTGCCTTTGCCTGCTCTGTAAAACCTGATCATCTACATTTGAACTGCAGGACGGTTCTCCTCTTTCAGACATCCATGGGGAGATAGTAATAGGGATGAATGTAAAATCCTTGGCTTACTGAAATCAATAGGAATTTTGCCATTAACTTCAATGGGACCAGAATATTAACCATAAACACCCTGCCATAAGCCTCCAGGGCAAGTGATTGAAGATTTTAATGGGTGGCTCCTCTAGGGGCCTCTAGGGGAGGGAAAGAAGCAATTGGTAGATTTTGCTTTACTTACTCTGCAGAGAAGTAAGAATAGGAAAATTTGGGTGAAGGGATGGGAGTGTCAAAAATAAATCCAGCACTACCACCTCAGACTGTTCTTAGTCCCAGTAGCAAGAACATCAATAGCCTGAAAGAGTAGATTAGAACACAGAAGATTATATTTAGAAACAGGAAATGCATTGCTGGTTTTTTTTTTTAAATAATTGAACTCCTCAGTATGAATATTTACAGTCTTTCCTAAGGCACTTATTATAGTAGCTGAGCCCCTCACAAACCCTATTCATCACAACACCTGTGTTAATTAGAGAGATATTATTCCTATTTTACACATGAGAAAATGAGGCACAGAGAAATTAAATTCTATGCCCAGGTCAGGAAATCATCACAGAACTAGAGATAGACCCCAGATCTTCTGAATCCAAGTGAGGGCCAAACACTTCCTTTCATATGAATGTGAATATGTGCCTGTTTTTCTAGTATTACTTCATGATGGCTCTACTTATTATTTTTAGGGTTTTTTTCTAGAACTCTGGAGGGATGTGAGAACTTATTTCTTATTAGATACCACCAATGTGTTATGTACTTTACAGATACATCTGAAGACAAGGTCCTTGCCCTGAAGAGTTTATGGTCTAAATAAAGATGAGAAATGGGATGTAATGGGCAGCCAGGGAGAACGAGTGATGGAAATCCTTATTTACTTTTTCGGAGCAGATTCATATATCCCTCCGCAAAGCCTTTTCAGTTTTAAAATATGAAGCTGATATATCACAGGTGCACTAAACAAGAGTTTTAGCCATGGCAGAAATAACAAGAATTTTGTTTCATGTAGGAAATTTTCAGGAAGAAAATGAAATGGCTAGTGGTTATATGTCTGCTTTTGAATTACAATGACTAATTCTAGTTGCAATTGTTGAATTCATATATCTTTTAAAGTGCTTCAAAATACCCAGTTTTATTTTCATTATATAATGGTAATACATTTCTAAAAAATTTAGAAAATCAGTAGGTAAAACAAGAATGATTCACTAACATTTGAAAAGTAGTGGCATGTGAACAGGCATGATTTCAGATTCCTGTTTAAAAAAAATGCTATGGTTTCCAAGCAGTCAGGAAGATTTGGAATCTCAAAGTGAGTTATTTTCTAAACAAGAGAAAAGAATCTGACACAGGGATGGAACAATCTATTCCTAGACTAATTCACTTACAGGATCCTAAGAACCTCTCAATGCCAACTGGCAAAGGATTCACTGTTTTGTAACAGTAACTCCTAACAGGCCTGACAAACTCACTACACCTAGCACACCACTTTTCTGGTATTTGACCTTAAATAATGTTATGTAAGATCTTACACCAAAGCCAGATCATTAATATAATTGTGTAATGTATTTACAGATAGCATATAAAAAGTTATACATAAAAAGTATATACATATACATATTCGCCATCCCAGTCTGCGCCGCTTCCTGCAGCTCCCATTGGACCGGAGTGGTAAATTGCGGCCAGTGGAAGTCATGATCGGCAGAACCTGTGGATGTGGCTGGTAAACAAACTGGCCAGACCCACCAAGGATGCTTACCCTGGCGGGCCACGTGCCAAGGTTGCCAATCCCTGCTCTGGATACTTCCACTGCACGCATCTGATGATGTGGGAATTAACCCATGAAAGCTTATGCTCTAATACCAGGGTGGTAGCCGTGTTAGTCTGGAATAGCAGATTTAACAAAGTCCTGTGGCACCTTAAAGACTAAACTTCAAAACTTTATAGTTAGTCTTTAAGGTGCCACAGGACTTTGTTAACTATGCTCTAATACGTTCGTTAGTCTTTAAGGTGCCACAGGACTCTTTGTTGCTTTTGCAGATCCAGACTAACACAGCTACCCCTCTGATTCTTTACTATGTGATGTTGTTTAGGAGCTGAATCTTAGCTGAATCAAGGCAGCTGGTATGTACACTGTCTCCTTGGGGATAGCAAACATGGTATTTCTGAGTTGCCAGTGATGGAGGCTGGATATCACACAGGAATGATTCAAAGCGTCTTGGGACTGGGATGCACCCATTGTTAACCTACAAAGAAAAATGAGGGCTAGTGTTACCCAGAGGAGATTTTCTCTAATAGACTAGAGGTGTCAGTGAGCTGACACCCAGGTAAGCATCAGCAAATCTCCCTGTCTCTGGAGGCAGGGGAATAACAAAGTGCCTCTCAGTCCTGGGTACCCTGATAATCACCAGATAAGTAAGCACAATCTTTAACAGTGACACTGAACAGCAAAAGGAAAGTGCATCTTATAGATCTTTGAATGCCAGATCCTAGCGTTGTTCCAGTTCCCAATCAGACTGTTTCTCTCCATCAGATGCAGGAAGATGTTTTTCTTGAAACAACATTCCAACCAGTCTTTGTTGCAAAATCTCCCAGCTCTAAAGTCCTATCACTTTATGATATGCATTACAAAACAGCCCAGACTTCCATATCACTTGATCTTGGCTGTTTTGTAATGCACACGGAAGCCCATCTCAATTCAGATGTTATTGAATTTCCTTCTTACGCATAAGGGCCATACGTTCTTGAATCAGAGTTGAATCAGGAGTCAGACTCAATTCCTGAAACTCTTAGGGATTGTCTGCATAGGAAAGTTATACCAGTTTCAACTGTAGTGTGAATGTATAGAATCTATAGTGACATAACCCCATATGTGGACACTCTATTTCCAGTAAAACCATGGGCTACAGGGGAGGAGGGTTATCACTTATCATTTGAAAAGGGGTTTAACTTAAACCAAAAGAAGCTACTCATATTCTGAGCTAAGAGTGTTCACTTGGAGAGTCGTGTACATATACTGATTTAACTATACTGATAGTTATACCTCATAGCTGGTTTAAAAGCCATCAGAAACCTGCTGGACATCTCTTAGTTGCACCACTGACATAGTACATAGTGGGCCATACGCCAGTGTAGCAGAGGCATAGAATCATGCACCATCCTCTGCTACCCAACAGAATTTGCCAGGAAATTCTCTGATAGGCATTTGTGGGCAGATTATGGCCTCTTTATAGATTATGTCCTCAGTGGTCCAAAAGGATGAAAACTCACCAGAAAATCTGGCCAGAGGTCTCAGATGTCTATGTTTAAAGCCAGTTCAAAGGCACCTATGGGCTCACTAATTAACTCAGTGCCATACTACATACTACTTGAGTGTCATGGGATGGCAGTTGCTGTGTAAGGCCTTCTGCAGGCTCCCATTTAAGGTACTTTTTAAAATAAAATTGGTAGTTTCATATTCTTGCCCCTTTGCAGAGGAGTAGCAGATTTGGGGACCTTGCAGATTGGTTTCCGGTTAGTGATAACACACTGCACATGCACAGATGACTCTATTTTGCCTAAACCTCAGATAAGGCGTCACAGCTCTAACCCAAGAAGCAAGTTTTTTGGCTTTTGTCTCTCTTTAGAATTTCACACAAATCTGAATTCTTTATTAAAAACCAGCTTCTTCTTCCTGCCCAGTCCCTGAACTGTACAACTTGGGAAATCCCTCCAACTCAGAGCTTCTTTTTTGGGACCAGGTGGCTTTCAAAGGTGAGCCTGCCTGTCATCTCTCCTTTTGTGCAGCAGCTTTTCAGTACAAGGAAACTCAGAGCTTTAACTGCCAGACAAAAGGAGAGTGCTTTCCGCCTCACACAATCTCTATAATGAGTGCCTCGGTGATGATGCAAGCCACTAGCACTTCTTCACATAATACTTTTACCACTTCTGCCACAATACCTAGCTGTTGTTCCTTTCAAATGTTCATGCCCTATTTTCAACACTCTTACAGTTAGTCGAAAAACATGTTTTTTTTCCCCCTTCTGATTCAGTAGGCATGGAAAAATGGAGACTACTAGACTCAGGATATGCCTATACTATCCGCCGGATCAGGGCAATGAATCGGGAATTGATTTATCATGTCTCATCTAGACATGATAAATTGATCCCCGGATGCGCTCCCCAATGGCTCTGGAACTCCAGCTCTGCAAGAGGGGTAAGTGGAGTCAACGGGGGAGCTGCGCGGTCGACTTGTCACTGTGAGGACAGCCAGGTAAGTCAAACTAAGATACTTCACATACCTGAAGTTGGTATCCTAGTTCAACCCTCCAGCCCCCCAATGTAGCCCAGGTCTAAGAGGATCCAGATATGGCACACGGTATGTGTGCAGGAGAAATAGATAGATAGAGGAAACTTTAGTTGTCAGCTCTCCCTTTTGCATGTGGTTCAGGAGCTTCCCCAGGGCATAAATATGTAGGCAGGGGGATTTCATAAAATTGTTACTTTACCATAAATATTGCAGAGCATATAAGTCTCATTAGGTGATTTGTAAAAACTCCCGGAAAGGCCCAGACAGGAACTGATGCTTACTTTCAGGGGAGGGAGAGACTTGAGTGCCATGGGATGGGAATTTCAGATGTTCATGGAGGGGAGGAGAGGGAATTTTGTGTGCTTTTCTGAAGAGAGTCTCTAAAAAATGTTAAAGTTCACCCATCACTGGCAATTAGCTAACAACATTTTTTATTTAGACCATTGGGCTATATCAAAAAGATATTTTGAATTAAATACACAATATGGTACTAGTCCTGAAAAGTCATTCTTAGCCTGGTCCCTTCTGCAGCATATCATGTATAGAAGGAAGTAAAGGGCTGTAAAATGGAAGCAGTAGGACTGAAGGATCATTACACAGTTTTGTTGCTGATGAATGGGTTGCTGCATAGGCCAGGAGGTTGCTTCCAGCACTCGAATGTGAGCCTCCCCAAAACAGAGGACTCGGGTGTCACCTATGGGTGGTTGGGACTGGTAGGCATCTTGTTTGCCCTGGAAACCATCTCCTTTGGATGTCTGAACAGTGAGGCCAGTCTGCCATTCATCCACCTGCAAATTCAGAGGTGGGATGGGGCCAGCTGGCTATTCTTGAAGATATCAGGAGTAGCGTGGGGAGTTTACAGCCTCTGGGCTTCCTCTAGAAGATGGCATGAGGTAAAGCTGATGGGGAGAAAAGGGTCTATGAGGTGGGAAGGGGAGCAAGGGTAGAGAGAGACTTACTAGCTGTGTCACATAACTAGCAAGTTATGCAACTG
Source organism: Sternotherus odoratus (assembly GCA_032164245.1). Lineage (NCBI taxonomy): Eukaryota > Metazoa > Chordata > Testudines > Kinosternidae > Sternotherus > Sternotherus odoratus. The sequence goes on from JAVMKO010000001.1 coordinate 241,251,946, forward strand.
TTTGCTTGGATTTTTTAGCAAATGCAAAAATAAAGGATGTGTGAACCCCAGTGAACTGTATCCATCAATATAGGTTTGCAAAAAGTGTGCCAATTACATGAGGGCAGTGGATTTATTGATAGCACACATCTAATGATCATATGTTCAGTGAACACATTTCCTCCAAGATTATATCCTACTTTGTCAGAAAGACATTTGCAGATTAGAGAGGAACAATGGCCCACTGCTTTGGGCACCACCCTGGGACTTGGGAGAGACCACTTCAATTTTGTGTTTCATCACAAACTTCCTGTGTGACCTTGGGCAGGGTCACTTAGTCTCTCTGTGCTTCAATTCCCCATATGTAAAATGGGTATTACCCTGCCTTTAGGGGTGTTGTGAGGATAAATACATTGTGAAATGCTCAGATACTATGGTAATGGGAGGCAATACAAGTACTATAGAATAACGTTGCCAGATAATTTCCCCACTTCCTGTGTTTTTCCCCCCTCAGCTGATTATTTCTTTGCGATGAAGCCAGCTTCTGAGTTGCATTGTGGAGGGGGCATGAAAGTGCTGGCTGAGAAAATCATCCCAGGACACAGCAACACCTTTCAGTCAATGTGAATAGTGCTGCTTGGAGAGGTGCTTTGGTAATACTGTGACAGCAGAGAACAGTCTTTACTATGTAGTGTTCTTTTTCTATAATCAAGGGAAATGACTTGTGCAAGATTTTAGTCACGTGATTCCCATTAAAATCAATGAGCATTTTGTTACTAACATCCAATGCAACTCTTCAAAAACTCTTCCCACAACATCTGTCAGCTTCTTTGCAACAAGTTTCTTTGAATGCCACAATGAATTGTGAAATGAGAGGATAGTTTGGTGTCCATGAAAGGTAAAGGCTGCCTAGTCACTCTGGCCTCATCACTCCACTCTTACAACACAGGACAAGAGAGAGCTCCAGATCTACAAGATGAGTTACTACTCAGTTAGTACAAAGGGGCAATAATTCATCAACAAATACCCAGGATAGAATTCCATTTTTTAAAGGCTGTTTCTGTATTGATTGGTGCATCTGCCCCACAACTGAGCCTTATATCTCTGCTCCCCAAACCTCTTGGAACAAGGGGCATGATGGGAGAAGGAAGGGGTAATGTTAGTGATCTGATCCACTTTACAAGACTGATCTTCTATTAGTATAGGGTCCATCAAGAATCATAAGGATAAAATGTGAAATAATATAAGTTCTGCTTGGAACAAAGATAATTTGGGTTTTAAAAGTACAATGAGCCTCCAGAAGAGGAAAATTCCAAAACCTTTCTAGAATTTATTTTGTTTGATTATTAAGAAAGCTATACCCTTTTCTGCTGAATACTGATCCTGTACAAAACTAGGATTCCTGTGGTAACAAGTATGGATAGTAATTAATATTATTGACCACACCTCATGCATGTATTTTGTTCTTTGCTGTCTCTGCATATCCTCATGATATTAGTAAATACTGTATTAAAATAGCTTTCCAAGAAAACTGTTATACAACAGAGATGGATTCAGGGACTGATAGTATAGATATTGCATTGTGAGAGTGGTTCTTCATGTTTACTTCTTTAATTATGCTAATTCAGGCATATAGAGTTTTCTTGTGGTCACTTTTTAATATCTTTGCAAGCAATGTATGTGTGTGTGTGTGTGAGAGAGAGAGAGAGAGAGAGAGAGAATACATACAACAGTTAATACTTCACTTGTGGGAAAAAATTCAGAATAACACATCTTCTGGCAACTGAGCGGACTGCTGGATAGAACATTTTTGTAGTCACCAGAGATGCATATATCTTTTAAAATTTTCTCACTAATTATTTCTTGTGTTGCAGCTTTGTAGTATATTAAAATCATATATAATAAAGTCCAAAACTAGTCCTCCTACATGAAATTAATTATGCCTGTAAGGACCCTTAAGGGAGAATCATCCCTGACTAAGTGCTTTCAGTACTATTAACTGTAAAATACCTAGTATAGTACACTGCACTTTAAGTATTCTTGCATTCCTAACTCCATTAAAAGTTTGTTATTAACTTTTTATTAGCTAGCAAAAATAGTTTTTGTTTTATTTTATTAAAAGTGTTTTGTGGTGAAAATCAAAGATGAAGTAGAAATCTGCAGCCATTAGATACAACTCCAAATCAATAAACTCTCTTTGTCAGGATGTCATAGTGTATGCAGAATGACAAAAAACCACCCTTCATATTGCACAAGATATGTGGGTGTCCCATGGGTGGTCATTTAACAGTGATGATAAAACTCCACTCCATCACCTGGAATAGGTGGCTTAATGGGTCTTCAGACATTGTTTTCCATTGATTCACTCATGTTGCAATTTGAGAAAAAACACAACATTTTTAGATACAAAATCTTGTCAATCTAGGAGGAATTAATAAATTACTATGCATTGTTTGTTCTACAGTGATCATCAATTATAATAGGGCGTCATTGTGTTAGGTGCTTAGTAAGAAACAATCCTTACCCTAAAGAGCTTCCACTTGTAAATTAAGACAAGATGCAACAAGTAGGTATAGGAAATACGTTGAAAGAGCAAGGGAGGGAGGACAAAGGTAACACTGATAGGAAGGCATGGTTAGGGTGATTACATACTGTGAGGGAGTAGAAATACTGTCATCCGACACAGACACAGCAGGAATTAAAGAAAACCTTTGGGTTAGCTCGGCCTGCTCTGCTGTACCTGTGGCCAATGTCAGGGCTGGAGGGATTGGAGGTGGGGGGAAAGAAGGGAGATAACTGGAAGGAGGAAGAAGCCCTCTGTCTGCCTGCCTGAAGGGATGAATCTGCAATCTGCCAGCCAGTGCTGCCACCTGCAAGGCTCCCCTGCCAAGGGGAGGCTGTAAATAAGCCCCAGTCCCAGTAGGTGAGCTCCAGTAAACTAGAGCTAGTGGAAACATGCCCCAAACTGAAGAGACCTGTGGAAAGTAGCCCAGTCAAGTGGGTCTTGATTTCCTGTTTAGGGGTTAAGCTACACAGGCACTGGGCTGGGAACCAATAGAGAGCGAGGGCCCACGTACCCCTACTACTCCCTCTGGCTTTATAGACTGAAAGACTAGTGATCTAGTCACTAGGACACCCAGCCATGGAAGACCCTATCACACATACATAACTTGCATGAAGGTTTAAGGGTTTACTGATTAAAGATATAAACAAGCATGCATTAATGATGCCAGCAATTCACATCAGCCACTTACCTGGCCACTGTAAATGGGCAACTTACACTAGCCATCATAGTAGAAGTGGGTCTTGAGGAGAGATTTGAAGATTTGAGATTTCACAGAACCAGGAAATGATTAGTTCCGCTCCTTGCTCTACATTTGATTTACTATTGCACTTTGGGCAACCAATTAAACTCTTTATTGCTATATCTTCACTAAGAGTGGAGTGATATCAGCCATTACTTCCCTATCCCTTAACATTAGTTGAACATAGGGTAGTCACAGGGAAGACAAGGGTCAAACTGTGTTCAACAAACATTACAGAAAGTGTGCTCAGACCCTGTTAAAACTTACTACCATTTATATGAAATATTTTGACTTTATTTCCCTGATTTTCCCCTCAGTTCCTCCTTAGCATAGAGGTATTGAGAAGCTTACTTAAAGGCTAGATTGTGAAACATTTATTCATTTTTGCAAACATTTTCATACAAACGTAGTTATATTGAAGTATGCACTACTTACGGGAATGTATGTGTAAGTGCACACCAGGATGAATAAAGGTTGCATAACTTTGCCTTTAAGGTTTGTGAAGTTCACTGAGTACATAAAATGGGATATTAGTTATAGGTATTAAGTAGAGCTGGTCAGGAAATAATTTTGTCATGAGAAATATTTACAAAAAATATTATTTTCTTCTCAATCTTTCAGAGGTTTGTGAAGGTACAAAAAGAACATTTTGGTTTTTAGTAACTACATATATTTTTTAAATTGTTTTAAAATTGATCTGGATTTAGACCAAACATTTTTGGTTTTCAATGGCTGAAAAATTAAAACTTCAAGGTTTGGGGTGCGGGAGGGAATGTGGGAGGGAGTTTGGGGGTGGGAGGGGGTGCAGTGTGCAGGAAGTGACTCAGGGTAAGGGATTGAGGCAGATTGGGGTATATGATGGGGCTCAGGAAAGGGGACTGGGGGTGAAGGGAGGGGTTCAATGTGCAGCAGGGGGCTCAGGGCAGAGGGGTGAGATGCAGGACAGGGGGCGGGATGTGGCGGGGACTCAGGGCCAGGAGCTGAGGTGCAGGGTGTGGCAGGGGGCTCAGAGCGAGGGTTGGGTGCAGGAGGAGTGCGGCAGGGGGTTGGGATGCAGGATGGGTGTGGGGTGTGTTGGGGGCTCAGTGCAGAGAGTTGGGGTGCAGGAGGAATGCTGGGTGTGGCAGGGGGCTCAGAGCAGATGTTGGGGTGCAGGATGGGTGCGGCAGGTGGTTGGGGTGCAGGAGGGATGTGATGTGTGGCAGGGATCAGGGCAGGAAGTTGAGGTGCAGGCTGCAGCATGGGGCTCAGAGCAGGGGTTGAGGTCTAGGAGGAGTGTGGGGTGTGGGCTCTGGCCCGGCACCGCTCACATGGAGCAGCTCCGGGGTAGCAGCGCTGTGCACCCGGGCCATGGCTGGCTCCCTACCTGCTCTGGCCCTGGCCCTGGCCCTGGCCTTGCGCCGCCCTGAGAAGCGGCTGGCACCATGTCCCTGTGACCCCTGGGAGTGGGGTGGGCCACAGGGCTCTGCACGCCGCCATTGCTGTTCCTCCAGATACCTCCCCTGAAGCTCCCTTTGGCCACGGTTCCCCATTCCCAGCCAATAGGAGCTGTGGGGGTGGCGCCTGGAGGTGAGGGCAACGCACGAAGCCCTCTGACCCCTCCCCCAAGAGCTGCAGGGACATGGTGCTGACCCCTTCCGGGAGCGGTGTGGAGCTCACAACGCCACGGGGGAGCAATCCTGTGGGCTGGATATGAAGCCCTGAGGAGCCTGATCCAGCCTGCGGGCTGTAGTTTGCCCACCACTGCTCTGGAGAGTCTATAGTGAGTGTATATTTATTATTTCAGATACATCTCATCAGTTAATTCTACAATAATAGGATAATGTCTCTTCACTTTGTATTTTATCCCTCTCTACTAATAAACTTGTTTGCTACTTTTACATTGTTCTCTACTGGATTAGTTGTTTCAGTAACTTCCACATCTTTCTCATAAACAGTTTTCTGGACGATCACTTCCTTTAGCACATATTCAGTAGCTTGATTCTTTACTCCCAGACTAATTATTTTGCATTGTTCTACAATGAACTGAACTGCATTTGCCACCTGCTGACAAATAACTAACATGATCCAAATGTTTCTGAATCTGGTTGCATTATTAGATGCTCCTGAGCCTGCAATAGGAATATTGCCATTTGTTTCCATAGGAGCAGGAGCAGACCCAGTGTCGGCTACTTCCAATGTCATGTATTATCTGCAAACTTTTTTTTTTCAGCTGTAGTCGGTTATTTATATATATATATATATATATTTGTACCAAAATAAAGGCAACAAAATTAAGGTTACAAAATTAAACCTTTAAAAATGAAAAAAATGACTAAGTCCATGTTGAACAGTTATGTCCCCTTATTTGTATGCATTAAAGATACAAGGTTGAAAGCTAGCCCTGCTGAAATCAGTTGGTGTTTTTCCTTTGACTTCAGTGGGGCCAGGATTTCACAATCTTTAACTACATGATCACATGCTATAATTATTATTTATTTTTTATTTAATCCTTCCTGTGTAAGAAGTACAGATAAGAATGTAATTTAAATTCCACACAGAATATAACTTTCTGTGTGGTGGACAGAGAACAACTGCATTATATTCATTCTTCCTCTTCATTTATTTTGTTAATGTTATTTAAATAAAACCCATTATTCATTGCACATCATACAACTTACACACTGAAGATGTCAAGGTCCTACATAAATAATAGCATATGACTATGTACGTAAAGATTGGACCAATTTCACTTCTACACTAAACTGACAGCTTGTACCAGAGAGAATTTGGCATAATGCATATACAAAAGGGGCAGAGTTAACTGTGGGTATTCTTTTGGGGTATTTAATTTTGCAACTTTAATATTCTTTTAATATAGTGGGTTTTTCATGGAATTACCTTTTTTTTTTTTTACAAAGAGAATGGAAAATAAATCAAAAAGTGCCTTTGGCACATGCCTAGAAAATTTTGGCTGGCAGTATCAGGATGCCCTGCACTAAAACCTGATATGTTTCAACATCATGTTGAAAAAAAAAAATGTGTAGAATGCTCCCCATCTTGATCTGCCCAAGTATCTTCAACGTTTCCTCTTCCAAATCTTTTCTTTTAAAATTCATATCTTTAAATAATCCCTTACCTGTTCCTGTCAAAATTAATAATATTCACTCTTCAGAACGGTTGCCCTATGTCTTACATTTGTTTACCAGGTTTTTGGCTTAGATAAAAAATCTTGGGAAATTGGCAGGACTAGCTCTCTGTTTGTAAAGCAAACCACATACCTACAGATCTCTGTAAGTGACTTAGCAATAATGTAGTCACTATAGTTATATTTTTTCATTAGTGCTAATAACTACCGAGGCTGAAATTTGTTCCTTTTTCCTCACAAAAGATTACACAAATAAACTTTGTGTAAAACACAACACAGAATAAAATTGGGTTGGAACACACATGTTTATGAAAGAGCCAAAATAGCTATTAAAAATCTGTTTTGAATTTTATTGTGAATCTGTTAAGGGTAGTGATACATTTATTTTTCTCCCAGTGTGCTAGTGTACAAAATTTCCTTAACAAATGATGCAGTTTGTCTTTGATTTTTAACAGGGTGATACTACCTCAATAAAAACTATTATCCTTGACTGTCTTTCAGATTTTGAAAGTCCATAGTTGTGGGGGTCTCATAAGAACAGACTGACTATATGCAAGGGCACAAAAGGTGTTAGAAAGAAATTGGGATAAAAAACATGACAGTCCTTGAGGACAGTGGAAAGATCATAACTGAAATAATGTTATACTTGACAATATTTGTTTCCTGTGCCTTGGGCTGAATAATTTTGTGCTGATGTGCTCAGTGAAAGCACATGAGATCCTTTCAAGATATTTTATTTGTAATATCAGAGGTAACAAAGAGTCCTGTGGCACCTTAAAGACTAACTAAGAGGTTAGTCTTTAACTTGTTAGTCTGCTATTCCAGACTAACACGGCTACCTCTCTGATTATTTGTAACTAGCATAAGTGCCCGGCGCTGCTCGGGTCAGTCGGAGGTGGGGAGGTGGCAGACAGCTGACACCCCCTGACCAACCCCAACATCCACACCTCACCCCTCACCCACCCCGACACTTCCCACCACCCCCAAGCAAACCCGACACCCCCACCTCACCCCCCGACTGAACCCGACACCCCCACCTCACTTACCGTCCCACCAAACCCAACTCGGATCCGTCGCAGCGGGGGAGGGGGCCCAGAGCTGAGGGATTCCGGGGATCTTCGCAGATAGGGGGGGCACGGAGCTGATGGATCCCGGGGTTCCGTTGGGAGGGGGGAGGGGCAGAGAACTGAGGGATCTCCGGGGTTCCGTTGGGAGGGGGGAGGGGCAGAGAACTGAGGGATCTTCGGGTTTCCGTTGGGAGGGGGGAGGGGCAGAGAACTGAGGGATCTCCGGGGTTCCGTTGGGAGGGGGGAGGGGCAGAGAACTGAGGGATCTCCGGGGTTCCATTGGAGGAGGGAGGGGTGAGCTGAGCGAGTGAGGTGTCTGTTGGAGGGGGGTATTATGACATCATCACCACCTAACTGCCCAGCTGATGTGATTGGCCCTGAAAGACTTTCACCCCTGGGGGGCGTCAGAGGTGAGATCCGAAAATTTTTCGACCCTTACCAGCATCTAGACCCCAAGACCCCTCACTGTACCAAATTTCAAGTCTCTGGCTCAAACGGTGCGGGAGGAGTTCGCAGTCATACATACATACATACATACATACATACATACACCACTTGACTTTTATATATATAGATATGAGAGTTCTAGTTACCAGTTCTTTCCAATCCAAATTACCCAGATACAGCCAACATGTTACAATAATAACTTCACTTTAAATAGAGCTCAAACTAATAGGCTGCCTGCCTTCTTCCATGGGAAACTGTCTTAGGCCACCACTATGCATCTATAGTCATACTTTAAGTTATAGCTTATAGCACCACACAGCTTCCTGCAGCTCCCATTGGACTGGGAAGGCGAACTGGGGCCAGTCGGAACCGCAGTAGGCAAACCAGCAAGTAAACAAACTGGCAGGGCCCACTAAGGGTGCTTACCCTGCGTCCGGCATGCCAAGCTTGCCAATCCCTGTTCTAGAGTTTTCTGTAACGACTGTCCTTGTTCTTTGCATTTTACCATGGAAGAACCTCCATCGTCAGAGGGGAGGGACAGCTCAGTGGTTTAAGCAATGGCATGCTAAATCCAGGGTTATGAGCTCAGTCCTTGAAGGGGGCCATTTAGGGATCCAGGGCAAAAATCTATTGGATGATCTAGTTCAAGATTGGTCCTGCTTTGAGTAGGGGGTTAGACTAGATGACCTCCTGAGATCCTTTCAAGCCCTGATATTCTATTAAATAAAAATCAACACAAATTCTGCTCTTAAGGATTCATAATACACAATTACTGTAATTAAAGCTCTCCTTCTCCAATATTCCCCATTTTTTGTGAAGGAAGGATATTTTCTAAGGCTCAGATTCTGTCACTCAGGATCTTGCCCTAAAGTATCAAACCCCTATGTCGTACTTTGTATTCGGTAAGTAGAAATTTATTTTCCACATCTCGAAAAATAAGTCAGAATTTGTCCCATTTTCATTATCTTCCAGTTCAGTTGTTACCATACTATTAATTGTTTTTGCTGGTTGTTTTTATTACCTTTATGAAGGAAATACAGTAGACTCCCAATTATCCGGGCACGGGTTAACCGGGCTGCGGATTAACCGGGATGTCTAAACGGGTCGGTAGGGGAAGCCCCAAAGCGGGGGCGGGCTCAGCCTTAACCTGCCGCTGCTTTGGGGCTTCTCCCACTGGCCCCATAGGAGCTGGGGTCTCAGCCTGCTTTCAGCCTGGGTTTAGGAAACCCAGGCTGGCAGCGGGCTGAGACCTGGGCTGGCAGGAGCCTGGGGGGAAAGCCCAAAGCGGCAGCAGGCTGGGTGCTGAGCCCGCCACCGCTTTGGGCTCTCTCCCCAGGCTCCTGCCACCTGCCCCACTCAGCTCCCGCTGACAGCCTGGGTGCAGGGAACCCAGGCTGACAGCGGGAGCAGACTGGGGCAGGAGGCAGGACCCCGGCTGGCAAGGGGCCAGTGGGGGGAAACCCCAAAGTGGCGGGGGTCTGAGCGCTATGCCTGCCGCTGCTTTGGGGTTTCCCCCGCTGGCCCCTTGCCAGCTGGGGTCTCAGCCTGCAGCCAGCCCGGATGTAGGAAGCCCAGGCTGGCAGCGGAAGCTGAGACCCCAGTTAGCAGGAGCCTGCGGGGAAAGTCTAAAGCAGCAGGGGGGTTAGAGCTCGGCCGCTGCCGCCGCTTCTCAGCTCTCTGCCACTTTAGACTTTCCCCGCAGGCTCCTGTCAGCGGGGGTCTCAGCTCCCACTGCCAGCCTGGGCCTCCTACAGCCAGGCTGGCAGCAGGAGCTGACTGGGGCAGGCAGCAGGACCCCGGCTGGCAGGAGCCTGGGGAGAGAGCCCAAAGCGGAGACGGGTTGAGCAGTCAGTTTGCCGCCGCTTTGGGGTTACCCCCGGTGGATCCCTTGCCAGCCAGGGTCTCAACTTGCTGCCAGCCTGGGTGTAGGAAGCCTGGGGGGAAAACCCCAAAGCAGCGGCAGTCTGAGCGCTCAACTGGCTGAGTGCTTAACCGGCTGCCACTTTAGTTTCCCTGCAGGTTCCTGCTAGCCGGGGTCTGAGCTCCCGCTGCCAGCCTGGGTTCCCTACACCCAGGGGGCTGGCAGCGGGAGCTGACTGGGACAGGTGGTGGGACCACCACCATCCCCACCCCCCACCCCAGGGCAGCCGGAGAACCCCCCCTCCCCCTTGACTCTTGATTATCCGGGATTTTATTAACCGGGATTAAGGTTTTCCTGATCATGCCAGATAATTGAGAGTCTACTGTATATATATATTTATTACCTTTATGAAGAAAATATATATTCTTCTTTCAGAATGCTGCTGGGGTCTGTACAAATGCAGTATAAAATATAGTCATTGCCTCAAAGATCTTACAATTTAAGTGTAAGACAGGGGCAGTAGATGGATACAGACTGGGGAGAAACAAGACAATATTTGTCAGCATCACAAGACACATCTCATCACATCTGCTGCCTAACCACTGTTATATGTTTTCAAAGCGTTATGTCCAAGGAGAGTTTTAAGGTGGAGTATGTATCATATCAATGTTATAAGAGAAAGTTGCCTACCTTATAGTAACTGGAGGTTCTTCAAGATGTGTGGTCCCTATCCATATGCCACTGTGGGTACGCATATAATCTATGTGGCTGGAGCCAGAGGAGGTTATGAAAATCTCACTTCTTACACCCCCTAGGGGTGAAATTCTTTAAAGCTCATTAACATCAACTACACAGCTCACATAATATCATCTGGGCAGCAGGTTAACACATGCTGTTGTCTGTGACATAGTTGTGATGTAATAATCCAGATAACCAGAGAGCTTAGTGTTGTGTAGCGCAAACATAATTAAATACACTGTTTTTTTCTTTAAAAGAACCCTATTCGTTATGCCGCGTAAAAAGCGAAAATGTATCAGAGAAACCACATCTAAATGCAAGAGAATGAAATTAACTATATGTGGCTTGCTCTAGAGTGGGCACTCCCAAAGGATTATTCATTTTTACCCCAGACAACAAAAAATAATGTTGTTTATGATAAAGCATTACAATAGTAATTTATGGAATGTACTGATGTACAATAAAAACAAATTTTTTATTAATAAAAAACATTGTAGTCTTTTTACATCCCAGTTTCCAATTACAAATACTCCGAGCAACACCAGGTATTTCAGCTAGGATATATATAAAGAATCATAATATTTCAAGTAAGAATTATTTTTACATTTTCATCAATTTGATGCACTTCAACAATTAATAAGAGATCTTGGGACACATTTTGTGAAGTGAAAGACTTCAGAGTAAAGTTTCTAGCTGATGTAAATGGTAGAATTTCCTCAGTGTCAAAAAAGAAGACACCACTTACAGTTGCAGTAATCTTCTGTGGAATGGATTCATGCACTGTTCTGTGTATGTATACACACATCTGTTCACTATGAGCTGTAGTTCTACCTCAATGACCTGTTAACATATATAAGGATTTTACAGTTCTGGTGTCATGAGAAGATCAGCTGAAAGAACGTGTGAATAACGATTCTCACATCATCAGTGCACATTTCCCAGCACCTGATAGTGATCTAGTTGAAACTACCCTCTGGGAATTCTAAATTTCACAATGTATGATACAGAGACATCAGCACATTTATTCAATTCTTATATAACTGTTTCATAAGAGCTGTTAGAACTGAGGCTCTGACAGTGTTTCCATGAAAAATGTCTTTTCTTTTCCCAAGGGCTGAAAGTACTAAAATAAGTCACTATGGTTTCAAATTTGGCATAACGAGTTTCATATTGAGAGTATATTAAATGCATTCAATTAATTTAGAACATTTTATTTTAAAATTATCTGTTGCTTTAATCTATGAGACAGGAGAGGAAGAGCTTTGTTGTTTCTATAGACACTTTTTCTGCATCTATTTTGTAAATGACTGTTTTTAATTAGCAGGTATTTAATTATGTTACTAATATGTAAAAATTGGCTGCTGCCTATGTACATTAATTTTAAGTAAATATGTAGATGCATAGTAATATCACAACTCCACTCTCTGCTATGCAGATACCTTGTCATATGTTACAGTAAAAAAAACCTAATGCAAAATTACATGATACTTTAATGACCCTTAAGGAGTTTTAGGGAATTAGATCCATAATTAAGCATTTAAAATTGGAGTGTAATACTGTGTGTTCTGAATTAGAATATGCATCAAAATAGGTATTTACTAGTGATTCTGCAGTTCCTGTAATACACCCTATCAGCCATGACACCTTGTTCCACCATCCATGGAAATGGCATAAACAGAGCCGGGGTGAACTGAATAAGCTTTTACAATGTATGTATGCCTCTGAGCAGAACTGATGATTCAATAGGCAATACTTCACCCACCTGGTCAGTAGTGAGCTAGTTTCTCAGCATGATGTTCAGAGATCATTGAGCTGCCAGAACTGTACATCTTTTGGATGAGTTGTAATATAGAGCACCTGGCCACATGATCATTATAGATCACTTGTTTTGTTCATCAACAGCTAACATACTAACCCCAATATCCTAATCAAATTCCAATTTAGATACAGTGGGCTCAGTCTTACCCTTGTGTGGTGCAGGCAGCTGAGGATTTCCTTCAGTGTGAGGGAATCATTGGCTGATATAGAGCTGCCATAGTTGTCTCTCTAACCAACTCCTCCAAGCCCACCCCGCATCACAGGAGCATCAGGTTTTCTGGATGTAGTGGGACCAGAGTACAATGTGCTGCAGTGATCTTTGGCTGGAAGAATACCAATAGAAATCTGGCATGAAGTTTGCCAAAGATGATAAAGACAGTGAAAGGGGAGATGATAATGAAACATCCATTACAAAGTTAACTATAATGGTCTCTACTGCTTTAATAAGCCTTTATTTTTTTCTCTCTTGAAATTTAGTTCTTTGTATCTTTGGTTCTGTCCCTCCTCTGCTTTTTTTTTGCTCTTCTTAATACAGAGGAGTTATTACTTAGAACCTTATGTTTGACTATCCTAGAACTTATATGCAAAAGTCCTATTCACATTGATGGGGAATTTGGTTGCAAAACAGATTTGCTTTGCTTATTTCAATAGATTTGCCATTGAAGGTCTTTGGAACTATACAATCCAAACTGGGAATGCAATCTCCAGTCCTTCTCACTTTTCTACTTTATCTCTTGTCATAACCATAAGGATACCCTAAAATTCCTCCTTACCCATAAGGGGTTAAAAAGCTCGGATAATCTGACTGACATCTGACCAAAGGAACCAATGGGGACAAAAGATACTTTCAAATCTGGGTGCGGGGAGAGGCTTTGTTTTGGGCTCTTTGTGTGTTGTTTGCTCTTGGATTTTAGAGGAACCAAACATCAGTCCATGTTCTCCAAATCATTCTGAACCAGTAAGTCCAGCCAGGCAAGGCGTGTTAGTTTATCTTTGTTTTTCACACTTGTAAATCTCTCCTTTGCTAAAGGGAAGTTTATCCCTTTTTTTCTCTGTAAGTTAGAGGGGATTCCTCTGTATTATTTTTTTAATCTTTTTGTGACTCTGAATTTTACAGGGGTAATTCTCTTATCTTTTCTTTAAATAAAATTCTTCTTTTAAGAATCTGACTGATTTTTACATTGTTTTAAAGATACGGGAATTGGATCTGAGCTCACCTGTAACAACTGGTGGGGGTTTTATTCTCAAGTCTTTCCCAGGAAGGGGTGAGGGGTTGAGGAGATATTTTGGGGGTAATAGGAACTAATAGGAAAGTGGTACTTTCCATGATTCTTTTTCTAAATCAGTTGGTGATGGCAGCATACCATCCAAGGTCACAGGAACTTGTGCCTTGGGGAAGTTTTTAACTTAAGCTGGTAAAATAAGCTTGGGAATCTTTCATGTGGGTCCCCACCTCTGTACCCTACATTTCAGAGTGGAGAAGGAACCCTGACACCTCCCCCCCCTCCCCGATTGAGCAATGTACTACCTTTTTCTTCCCTCCCCCTGTGCATCCATAGATAGCTAGACAAATAGATAACATTTAATTGTCCTTGTAGTTAAGAAGATTTTACTACAATTGATAAGCTTTTTTCACAAACAAAAGGCTAGAAACAATTACTATAGACAGTAATTGTAAAAGGGACAGACAGAATAGGCCTCTTCCATCTGTAATTTGTGATCCTAGTAGTTTCCCCTCTAACTCTCAACCACCATCATGCAGTTCCTATTGATATTATCTCCTTTTTAAAAATCTAATCACTAGTTAATTTCCGTGCCGCTCTCTTTACGCTTGGAGAGTTCGGTGTACAAATCGTTTAAATATCAATTAACACAAATTCAGAGAGACATAATGACTGAATTTCATTTTCTTGAGGTTTTTTTTCTTCTTCTTCAATCAGTTAACCTCCTCTATACTGCAGACATTTCAGGGTCCCATACAGGAACATTAGTACTGCTAAGAAATTGCTCTGTGAACAATGCGAGACATCTTCGGCTATTTATCTGCATTGTTCAATAACTGCACCAGTACAGACTTAAATAAAGGTGGAAGCACAATTATTTATTGTTGTCTTTTGGATTACTTTTAACTTGGTAACACAGAACATGAAGCATAATCAGTTCCAGCTGGAAACATTCCTATAGTACACCAAGGACAATGGGTTCACAAATTGACTTTACCTGTTTTTCATGCAGTATATGAAATGAATCAGGTAAAAGGAATTTAATTAGCTCTCTTCATTGTAAAAATAAATAGGGAAATAGAATTAAAATGTTGATTGTGATGAAAATTATTTTTGCAATGAATTGTCAATAACTGCACAGAAGAAGCTTACTTGCTATTTTCGCACTATAATTTAGAACACCATATGTGAAATATAAGTTTGACATTTTTTTAAGTATCAGCATAAGAAATGAGACCTTATTGTATTCACCAAAATGTCTATCAGGATAAACAGGTGCAAAAAGAGAGAGACTGCAGTGCCTGCTATCAGGTCCAATGCTGGGTCAGATCCTGGCACTCTTACATTGAATAGTGTCTTGTTCTCTCAGTAGTCCCAGAGGTAGTAGTGAGGGCACTGGACTGGAAGTCAGATTTGGATTTTATGTCCATTAAGTTGCTATACGACAGTGGTAGGCAACCTGCGGCCTGAGGGCCGGATGCAGCCCATCAGGTTAATCCACTGGAGGGCCACCAGGCAGTTTGTTTACATTTGCACAGTCGCCTGCAGCTCCCACTGGCTGCAGTTCACTGTTCCTGGCCAATGAGAACTGCAGGAAGCGGCGCGGGTGACAGGGCTGTGCTGGTCACCACTTCCCGCAACTCCCACTGGCTGGAAATGGCAAACCATGGTCAATGGGAGCTGCGGGCAGCGGTGCAAATGTAAACAAACTGTCTGGCAGCCTCCAGCGGATTACCCTGACGGGCTGCACGTTGCCCACCACTGGTATAGGACCTTAGGCAACACAAGTCACCTCTTTGTGCCTGTTTCCATACCTATCCCTCGTCTATCTATTCTGGTTTGGATTATAAGGTTTTTGGGGTTAGGGCTGTTACCTAATGTGTTTGCTAATTCCTAGAACAATGTGGCCTAATCTCTGCATGTTGCTGTACTATAAAGATTAATAGATTCATTGATTTCAATATCATAGTCCTCACAGGAATACACTCCTGGTCTCCTCCACAGCATAATGGGTATTCTGGATGTTTGCCAGTGGTGTTGGGCCTCTTCCAACTCATACAAATTAGATCAGACCTGAGGTTGCACTAATCTGTGATGAAGGCCAGGTTGGCCCCAGCTCCCCCCCCCCCCAAGATTGGGTACAGAAGGATAGTAAAAAGCTACCTATGCCTCCATCCACTGAGTTCTGCTGAGAGAAGGTCAGATGAATTTGACAATCTGACCTAACGTCTGTGGAGTTTAAACTAATTAACTCTTCAATGTGTCAGTTTTAAAGGACATCTGTCTAAAGCTGTTTAGGGGTTATCTGCGTGTGCATGCCCTCTCTCTTTCTACATTTTCAAAATAAAAAGTTTCATTTTCATTGTGGGGTTTGTGAAAATGTAAGGTTTTGACTTATTGTCCCAAATCAGGGTGGAAGTATTTTATTTTTTTTATTTCACAAAAATTATTGCATGATGGGAAAACTGTTTCCCACCCAACTCAATGTCTGTCCTCCCCAATCCAATGTTCTGCTGATAATTACATAAATGTAGTGTAGGAAATGTCATTCTATCAGAAAAATTTCTCACATTACACCCACTATACAAACTTGCCAGGCTTTTAACAAGAAAAAAGGCGAGGCACTGCATAATTCTCTAATACAATACTGAATTCTTTTCACTAAAGAAGCTGAATAGTTCGATGCAGTAGTTACCTTGAAAAGAAATGCCTGCATTGAAAAGAGAATGAATTAATTCAGATAAACTAAATAAACTGTGTGAAATGACTAATGTAGCAGAAATTATTGGATGTTGATACTGTCATTTTAATTATTAAGTTCACATTAATTAATTTCTTAGCTACATTTTTTAAATCCACAGCTTGACTAACATTCATAATATAAAACATGCTAAGAGCCAAATTCTGCTTAGTTATACTTGCATAACTGAGCCCAGAATTAAACTCCGTACAATTAGATATGATTAATCTTAAAAAAGAGTGACCGTCTCAACAAACAGTCCAAGTAAGGGTGTATGTTCAACCACATGACAGACAGCAGTACTTGCCGTGAGCTGCTTCTTTCTTCCACAGGAAGGACTGTCTTTGTGTTGTTTGTTTGTTGATTGCTAAATCCAGTGGGTCTCTAAACTCTATTTGAGATCTTAAGACAGTCCTGCAATAGAAATAATATAATAGCTGGTTAATGAATTTGCACTATTCTTGGACTGAAAAAAAGAGACCTTTGACCCACCCAGTCTTCTGTACTCTCAAGCTTGGCTTCACAGCCATTCCACTACCCATCAAGTTCCCCAAAACTCCCCCCTTTTCCCACTCTCCTCCCCCAGAAGTACTTCTTTATGGGACTTCCTGGATTTCACCCAGAGTAATTATAAAATAAGAAGTTTCCTAACCAATGATTGACTGATTTCTATTGTGGTAATACTGTCTTATGAGCCCAAATATGTGAGTACAGATGCTTGCTTATTTAGGGCAATATATTACATGAATGACTTGTGCTGATGTTAATTACACTTATGTATGCAGGTCAAGGGCACATGATATGTTATCTGTTATATCATATTAGTGTTTTAGTCAAAAGGTTATACAGTACAACATGTAACCTTTTGACTAAAACACTAAAATGATATAACATTAACAATAAATGAATTAAAAATTGGCTAACTGATAGATCTCAAAATGTAATTGTAAATAGGGAATTGTCAAGTGGGCGTTTTTCTAATGGGATCCAACAAGGATTGGTTCTTGGCCCTATGCTATTTATTATTTCTTATCAGTGATCTGGATGAAAACAACCTAAAATCATAACTGATAAAGTCTGTAATGACATTATGACCCTAACAACATCTCAGTGCAAGAGGTTAAAGGGCTCATTGGTATCAGGTAGTGAGTTTCAGATAGCCTGACAGGTTGAATGTACTCCAGCTCACTAATATCATAGCCTGTATCTGAATATTAACATATTGATTAAGAATATTATTGCTTGGTGTATGTATGGAGAACAAATTCAAATTTATAAACTTACTGGAAATTGTTATCAAAGTGTCTTTTTCCACAAGGGTGTCTGGTGTGTTGGGGGAGGGAGAGGTGGCTCCGCAGCAGAGACATGCCCGCAGCAGAGTACTAAAATGTCTTCTATATGTGTCAGATCCACTGCTTGGACTGCAGTGCTTGGACTGCAGTGTTTGGACTCCACTGTTTGGACTGCGGTTGTAGGAAAAGTGTAAATTATAAGTAAATGTATTATAAATGCTGTGTAACTTGGTATAAATTTGAGATGCTGTTTAACTGTGCTGCAGATACTGTGCAGTACAGTTAAACAACATGAGGTTACTGCTGTGTAACATAGCTCTAAGTTGTTTCAAATTCTTATCTTGCCTTATACGTTTGTCTCATACTTTTTGTCTCATATGTTTGTCTCATATGTCTTCTCTTATACATTTGTCCCTTGTCTCATATGCTTCAAACTTTTATCTTGTTCCATACATTCTTGCCCCACATGTGTCTTTACAAAATAGGAACTTTGTTTTTGTATGTCCTGTTCTTAAAAGGTTCCAGATAAATAGTAAAATAACTAGATAAGGAACAACGTCATCCCTTGTCAAGCTTGTCAATTTGCATGGGGCCCCTCTTGCCCCTCCTTTATTTAAACTAACATATAAAAAGGTCTTGGCAGTGTATAGGGCCAAGCCACAATTTGAGTGTTAACTCTGTGGCTTCAATTTTCTGAGCAAATAAACTTGTATTCAAGGTCTCCTGTGTCTACCTGTCTTTGAAGGTAAAATTGGGACACGCCTCCAAAGAAACAAAGCCATTTGTGCAACATGGTTAGTCAGGAATCTCACCTCAGATCTGCTCGCCAAGGCAGACCCTACCAGGAGTATGAAAGCTCCCGATGATGTAGCTCTGAGCATCTTTAGCCCATGCAAGCCTCACCACCACAACAGGGTTGCAGTCCATCAGAGAGGTATAGCACATGTAATGGTGCAATAACTAAACCATATTGTATGTGCTGTTTAGTTCATTGTTTTTAACCTGTATTTAACTTACTGTAAAATGATGGATATAAGTTCACTAAGACTTTAAGTCTGCCTATGGATAGTGATTAGTTTTAGTACTTAATAAAAAGGGGAAAGTCAGCAAATGTGGCTGTTAAGCATCTCATAATAGACATTAGTAACATCAGTACAGTAACTAAAAGGATACTTCCCACAAGGATTTGTAGCTCTAATCCTTCATCTTCTTTCTCCATTCTTGTAATGAAAACACCTGTAGCAATAATTTATCCTGCCAAGCTGAAAGACACAGAATGGAGAACAAGTTTAATAAAAACACTTTAATTAACATCTTTAGTATATCTTCACCATGTATCAACACCTCTTATGAACAGCTTAATCAAACTTGCTTTTTCCTGTTTTCACTTGAAACAAATTTACATTTCTTGGAGAACTCTACATGCAAATTCAAGCAGCACGGAAGAAATGTTTTTATGAGAAAACCACAACACAAACAGCTACAACAAAAACCCTTATCAACACTTCATATGGCATACTTGAATTAAAGAGACATTTGCAATATAAAAGAGGGCAGAATAAACTTCTTCAAAATTTTACAAAAGTCTCTTTTTCATCTCCTAGGGAAAAAAAGTTGTTCTTTGCAGTCTGCATGCTTTCCCATAGTGCAGTTTTTATAACCCTGATTTCTTTGGAGCTCATAATTCTACCATAAAAGTTCTATGTAGGCCAAATCCCAGCTTAGTTAAAAAAAGGTCACAAAGTATTGTGTGTATATGTGTCTTTCCATAATAAAAGCAGCTTCTTCTATAACTGACATCTTGGAGGCTACTGGTATATAATGTATCATTGTCATGGAGAAATAGAGGTCTTGATCCTGCACATTGATTCAGCAGGGAGCTTGAGTACAAATATAAACTCCCTGTGGGCCTGCAGGTAAGTGTAAATTCTAAGCATAGACTAGCATTGTGATAAGCCTCAAGCAATCCTCTCCATCACTGAAATGGCTGCAGAAGAAGGAAAAGATGGGACACAAGCAGAGATTTACCTGTGTGTGTGTTTGTGTGAGGAGATACGGGTTTAAACAATTTTCTCACCATGCTCTGAAGTGCTTAGCTCTGTGTTCTTTCTCAAGACCTGATCCTGCACCACTGACCTCAATGGGAGTTTTGCCACTAACCTCAGTGATAAATACCAGGTTTTAGGCCTAATTCTTGGTATTAGGCAGGAGTAAGCTGGAGTCCATCTGCCCTTACTAATTCAAGATCAGATTCCTCATTGTTCACTGTTTTGCTTATTATTGCTTATTATTATTTTATCTCAAACTTATGCAATACTCACAGACACCAGTCGTCGGTAGGCAGGATTGAACCTGAGATCTCGGGAGCTTAGTGCATGAACCTCTACAGCATGAGTTAAAAGCGGCTGTTAGCTATAACTGTAGAGCAGACTCTGACTTTCTCTCTTTAAGTGATTTCGGTGCCACAAGTTGGGAAAGAACACCACACCCAGGCAGTGTGTGGGTTACATACTTTCCCTGGCTGAGGAAGTATGTCCTGAGATTCAGAGACTTCCCAGTTGAAATCTTGGACGAGCAGGGAGCTTGAGTACAAAAATGTAACCCTTGTGTCACATGGAGCAGCAACAAGGGCTGGGTTCAGTATCTAGGAGTTCCTTTTCAACAATACAACACAAAGCCATCTTGAACCCCCACCCAGAATCTGGATGAGCTATCCCCTGACATCTAGTGGTGAGCTGTGGAAAAAGACTTCAGAATCTGATCTCATTTGCATGGAAACACCCACCCTGCTTAGGTGCTCAGAATGATGGGATTGCTTGCCCAAATGATCACTTGTGGTTAGTGTTGGATCCCCAGTCTCCTTGTTACTGGGGCAGAAGTAATAAAGTGTTGCTATACTTGTGTGAACTGAGAGTAGCAGAGCTGTACCTGGCACACCCCAATGGAGGGACTCACCCTCAACTGAATGTCACTCACTAGGCAGGGGTTCCAAAGCCAAATGAATGGGGGGGGGGGGGGGGATAGGTGTTTGGTGGGTTCTATCTAAGTGGCTTAGATACTATTTGACCCTTTCTCTGGGATATAATGGAAGAGATAATTTAGAATTATTGATACCTATGCTTAAGTATTAGACCTACCTAGGGACAGTGTCTCTATTGTAAGAGACTGCCCAGTGTGCAGCAGCAGTGAGACTCCCCCACTATCAGCTGAGAACTGTGGTAAGTGTGTGCAGGGCCCTGAAAACATCTTGATGAGCAGGCAGCAGGTAGAGAGGTGTGGCTGGCAGAGAGGTGTGGCAAGTGGACATTGGGGGTATGAGCAAGTGCCTGAGCAGTGCAGTGTGTAAGGTGCCACCTTATCCCCACCCCTGCCTTCCACACCGGGTGTGAGGTGAACTCTACAGATGAACTATGGGGCTGCACTGGCCAAAGACAGCAACTGTGAGTAGGGTACAAAAAAGGGATGGTCACATTATGGGGACTTATGGGTTGCTGGACTTAAGAATCTGAGGGGAAAAGGACACCACCCGACTTACTATCAGGGTGGGGGGTTGTCTTTTGCTCAAGGTTTGTGTTTATGAACCATAGTTGTGGTGTTTTCTCAAATTAATGCTGAGTTAATTCCTTTAAAAGTTTTTGCTACACTCAAACTCTGTGCTTACAATAGGGAAAATATTTCCTCTTGGAGGCACTTGGGGGGGGGGGGGGTAATTGTCCCAGGTCACTGGTGGGGGTTTAAGACGGTTTTGTGTTATATTGTTGAAAAGGAACCCCTAGATATTGAGCATGATCCTTGTTGCTGCAGGCTCCACCTGGCAGAAGGGTTACACTTATATATGCAATACTCTGCATCCATGTTGTCAAGGGCCAAGCCCAGAGTAAATATGTATATATAAATTTAGACTGGGATTTCCAGAATGACCTAAGAGAGTAACGTGCTCAACTCCCATTGAAATTGGGAGTTTGGTTCTTAAATCCCTTAAATTATTTGAAAAATCTCATTCTTGGTGTTTAAACATAGGCCCCAGGGATTGGCAACATTGGCAAGCATCCCCCTCGGGTAAAAGCACTCCTTGTTTACCTGCTGCGTCCAGAGGTTCAGCCGATCGCGGCTCCCACTGGCCGTGGTTCGCTGCTCAAGTCCAATTGGGGCCACTTAGAAATTCACAAAATTTGTTTCAAACAAATATTCTTGAATATTCACTTTAAAATTCACAGTACAGTTAATGTGACTGCCAGGAAACTTATTTGCAGGCATATTTTCGAAAAGGGACCAAAAAGTGAGTTCAAGGTTAGAATGACTATTAGAAGGAAGCATTTTGCAGTCTTTGCCCTGCTGTAGCATAGTCAGTATGCTTTTACAGGTGCTGCCCTTCTGATCAGGTATGAAACTGAGGCTCTAACAAGCTGTTGAAGAATGTATTCTGCTTTCATTACTTAGAGAACAATCCCATTGACTTCAAGAACCTATGATTTTTGCTGCCTTTCCCTAGCTTTAATCACTAAACCAAATTACTTAAAAAAATGCATTTCAATTGTCCGTATACATGAGGATACTAGCTGATTTTTCTGTAAGAGTGGTGGTGCTGTAGTTTTGACGAATTGAGCTTAAATGTGAAGGCTCGAGAAATTAATATTAGTAGTCACAGCACACCCATAACTTTACACACAATCAGCAATGCCTCTAGAACCTTAGCACTGCATGCTTCATTTTGACTCCAAAGGAATTTTTAATGCCATATTATTCTAATCCCCCTGAATACAGAGATTTATAACTGAAATGATGGCACATTCTTAATCAGGGCAGCCCAGATACACTGCTATAAGGGTTCTTTCTACAGATTCAGTAAACAGTTTAAAATTCTACATATTGCATGGTATTTCCCAAGTGAATTGTACAGAAATGAGAAAGTATAGTCTATATAAGTGGCAAGTTAAAATTACTCCATAAAACATGTGTTCCAATATATGCATTTCTCAATGCATACCTTCCATATAATGCATGCTACTTCTCTGCTTATACATCTTCCTAATTCCTTGTCCTGATACTTTTTTTTTTGTAATATTAGACAGGAATCTTTTTTTCTCCTTTGATGTATATGGTACATTTTATTGGGGTTTATAACAGCAACAAAACACAGGCAGGTGGAGGTTAAAACTGTCCTTGCCCCTAGATAGCAAAACCAGTTCAAAACTGGCTCAACTGGGAGAAATGTCAGTTGTGGAAAGACCTGCCCCCAGTTGATGCAGCTAATGAGGGCAAACCCAAGTATAAAGAGAGAGAAACGGAAAAAGTGTGCAAAATTTTTTGGGACTTCAGAGAAGTAACTGTTTTCTGCTAAGTGAGCAGGCACCAGGCTGCCCTGAAGAAACTTTGAACCTCCTGGAGTACAAGGAAGGGAGCTGTAGATGGAAGCCCTGAGGAACATTTATGCGTATGGACTCTGCCTGTTTTTGTTTTGATTTAAGCAACCACTATTGTGTCAAGGAGTGATGCAGGCTATTCAAACAAGAAGTTGCTGACACAAATGAGTATGCTAACCTCTAATAAAATGTTGGCACTGAAAGAGTCTACAGATTTGATCTGAAAGATTGGCATGCTTTTAGGGAAAACAATACTGACAAAAGTGTTTTTGGTTTTTTTAAATAAGACCTGTTCCCCTTTCTTTGATTGTGTCACTTTAAACTGCAGCAGACACATTATGTGCTATGTTGTTTCTTTAAGGAATAGCCCCTGGGGACAATGTACAGGCACACTAGTTCAGCAGAAGTATTCTGAAACATTGTGCCAGACTTCAGCACAATGCCTCCTGGAACTCCAGTGTACCCAGCAGGAATATGACCATGCTTCACACTCCATAAAGATGCAGCTTGTGGTCCCCTTTACACAACACCAACTTGGCAGATATGCACTATATATAGCTTGCCTATTACATGATTTATCCTGATTATCCTTTAATATTCAAATTGAGACCAGCTAATATGTTTTTCTTAGATGATTTTCTTCCAAGCATTTTTATGTATTTAAATGTATGTTGCAATAAACTCTTCTCCTGGACATTGGACCATAGCAACTTGCAATTTCCCAGATGGAAACTCCGAACAGCTGAGTATCTGCTATTTGCTTTCTGGTACAAGAAAAGACATTTGTAGATCAAGCAAGTAGCAGATGGAGAACAATTGGAGTATGTAATTATTCAGCATGGGCTCTTTTTAAATAGATAGGCTGGATTCTGTTTCCTTGGCTGAGAAGACAAAGGAATGGAGTGGCACATGGTGGGTAGACCTTCCAAAGATTCTTTTAAATAGAACTTCTAGAGGAAATATGTGAAATATGTCCCTCAGTTAACAGGGTCAGTTTTCCTTGGAACACAAACATTTGGCAAGTTGCCATGAGACTGAGTTTGAAATTTGGAGATTAATATAGAGCCTGCCTGAACACTTCTGGATTAATAAACTACAGTATATCACCTGAGGACTCCATCTGGTGACACTCCTTCATTTTGCCAGGTTTTTAAAAGCTGTTGCCTTAATGTTCTCTACTGACAAAATGTAAAATCCACTATAGAAAAATATTAACATGTGATTTGCTCTGTGGTAGTGAATAAATGAAATGTGTGACTCTTTAAATTGCCCTCATAGAAGCATTTATTGTCAAAGCTGACAGCTAAAGGGAAGACCACATGCCAAAATCAATAGCTAGAGTCCTATGTTTATTTTTGCTAATTATTCAAGATTAAAAGGACATGTGAAGGAATGTATATTTGACAGCAGGCTCTGGACTAATAATATGTTGTGAATAACAAGTCAGTTAAAAGACTGCAAGGTACCATGAAGAAACATTTGAAACAGAAATAAATGTAGGACATATATATACACCATCTACACAAGATAGCAAACCCCTGTAGTTTGTCACCATGTCTACATTGCATACTAAATCCACATATTCAAAACCCACAAATAACTAGATGGTTGCCTACAGATGACTGGATTACAAATGCAGATTAGAAAAACAGGGAAAGAAGAATGGAGAAATTGGTTGCGGAACAGGAAAATAAAGAATTCTACTCTGTAGGCATAAATAATGAGTATACAGCAATATCTAGTAAAATATTACTTTTGTTTAGAAAACTGATGTATTCCTGTTTCACACTGAAAAATAACAGTAATTTAAAGACTAAAGGGAGTTTTAGTATTCATTGTGGTCTTTACTGTGTTAAAGCTTCGGAATAAACAAAGACAAATGCCAGTAAATTAAACTGATGAAAACTAGGAACAAGAAAAGCAGTCGTGTACTTTCAGGAATTAGGTAATATGCCAAATGCCATACAATTGCTCATCATTTATGCTTTCTTTCCTTTGCTCCGCTCAAAGGTTCAAAAGTGTATTGGTGGGGATGGAGCATGACATATAAAGTACAGCAACCCCCACATTTTCTTAATCTAAAGCATTAATATGGTAAAACTCCATTAACTTCAGTGGGAGCAAAGGTAAGCTATTATAACTCACTTACGTAAATTCCAACCAGAATGAATTATTATGAA
Organism: Sternotherus odoratus; assembly: GCA_032164245.1. Taxonomy (NCBI): domain Eukaryota; kingdom Metazoa; phylum Chordata; order Testudines; family Kinosternidae; genus Sternotherus; species Sternotherus odoratus. Next base: position 241,277,086 of record JAVMKO010000001.1, read on the forward strand.
ATTAAATTGTGTGAAATTACTCATTTTGGCTTGAGTCATGAAATTTCCTGTGAGTTATGTGTATTTTTTTTTTTGACACCCTGGTTAATCCACATTCTGGTTAATCCAATTCTGGATAATCGAGAGTCTACTGTATATCACATTGGTAGATATGCATGTAAATGAGCCTCTGATGGCATGGCTAATGTGATTAGGTCCTATGATGGTGTTACTTGAATAGATATGCGGACAGAGTTGGCAATGGGCATTGTTGCAAGGATAGATTCCTGGGTTAGTGTTTTTGTTGTATGGTGTATGGTTGCTCATGAGCATTTGCTTCAGGTTGGGGGGCTGTCTGCAAGTGAGGACTGGCCTGTCTTCCAAGATCTTTGAGAGTGAGGGATCGTCCTTCAGGATAGGTTGTAGATCTTTGATGATGTGCTGGAGAGGTTTTAGTTGGGGGCTGAAGGTGACAGCTGGTGGTGTTCTGCTACTTTCTTTGTCGGGCCCATCCTGCAGTAGGTGACTTCTGGGTACTCTTCTGGTTCTGTCAATCTGTTTCTTCACTTCATCAGGTGGGTAGTGTAGTTTTAAGAATGCTTGATAGAGATCTTGTAGGTGTTTACCTCTGTCTGAGAGACTGGAGCAACTGCGGTTTTATAGAGGTTTACTGTAGAGAATGGATCATGTGATATGTCTTGGATGGAAGCTGGAGGCATGTAGGTAAATATAGTTGTAAGTAGGTGTTTGGTATAGGGTGGTGTTTATGTGATCATCGCTTATTAGCACTGTAGCATTCAGAAAGTGGATTGCTTGTGTGAATTGGTCTAGGCTGAGGTTGATGGTGGGATGGAAATTGTTGAAATCATGGTAGAATTCCTAAAGGGCTTCTTTTCCATGGGTCCAGATGATGAAGATGTCATCAATGAAGCACAAGTAGAGATGGGGCATTGGGGATGAGAGCTAACAATGCACAGTTCTAAGTCAGCCATAAAAATGTTAGCATACTGTGGGGCCACCCATAGTAGTGCTGCTGACTTGAAGGTATGTATCAGGGATCAGCAACTTTGGCACATGGCCCCCCAGGTTAAGCACCCTTGGTGGGCCTAGCCAATTTGTTTACCTGCAGTGTCTGCAGATTCAGACGATTGTGGATCCCACTGACAACAATTTGCTGCTCCGGTCCAATGGGGGCTGCAAGAAGTGGCAGCCAGGACAGCTCTGCTTCCCACAGCCCCCATTGGACCGGGATGGTGAACCACGGCCAGTGGGAGCCACGATCGGTGAATCAGCAAGTAAACAAACTGGCAGGACCCGCTAAGGGTGCTTCCCCTGTGGTGCCGCATGCCATGGTTGCCTATCCCTGGTATATATTGTCTCCAAATGTGAAAGAATTGTAGATGAGGAAAAAGTCACAAAGTTCAGCTTCCAGGTTTGCCATGATATTATTGGGGATACTGTTCCTGATGGCTTGTAGTCCATCTTTGTGTGGAATGCTGGTATAGAGAGCTTCTACAGGATGGTGTTTTCTGGAAGATCACCAATGAATTGTAGTTTCCTCAGGAAGTCAGTGGTGTGCTAAGTTTTCCTGTAATATTACCCACACCTTCTTGTCAACTGTTTGAAATGGGTCATAACTGATTATCAATACAAAAGTTTTTTTCTGATAATAGCTCACCCTAATTGATCAGTCTCTTAGAGTTGGTATGGCAACCCCAATCTTTTCATGTTCTCTGTATATACATCTTCTTACTGTATATTCCACTCTGTTCATTGGAGGAAGTGGGTTTTTTCCCACGAAAGCTTATGCCCAAATAAATTTGTTAGTCTCTAAGGTGTCACAAATACTCCTCATTCCTTTTGTGGATATAGACTAACACAGCTACCACTCTGAAACTTCAACGTGAAATCACCAAAATGTTGGCTATTTCCAAATCAATTGAAAATGTGATTTATATACTGTACTTACACAGCTTTGCACAATGTAATATGAACCTGTAATCAAGAGCAAAATATAATTTATGAAATTGACATGTCCCAGAAATGCAACACATTCCTGATCTGGTTATCATCACTCTTCTTAAAAAGGAAGGCCAACTATTTAGTGATTTCTTCTTGCACACTGTTTTATTGTTACCATCTCTTTTGCCTGACCAAACCAACATGTGTGAATATACATATACTGTCTGTCTCTCTTTCTCTTTGTCTCACACAAACAGCCCCTCCACCCCCACCAAAAAAAGAAGAACTTGATGAAGTAACAGAATGTAATTTTCTTTCCTTTCAAGTCAAAATCCCTGCAAATAATTTTTGTTGTACCCTTAACAAAATGATTGCATTTGCTTATGATTAACAATCTTTAATACCATTAATATGTCCTGATTTCTCATCCCACATGCATTAATCATAAGTATAATTCTGAAAGAATTGTACTGTCATAGTAAGTTTCCAGGGCCTTAGTGAGTTAAATGTCACTTAGATAGGTAAAATATATGCACTGGAACTATAAACTATTTGTAATATTTAATAAGGAAAAGGAAGAATATTTTACTCCTGCACAAACAGAAAATCAGAAAACAAATCTCTCCAACAAATGTCCGACCCTAGTTTATAACTGTCAGTGAGAATTTAACTTTTTTTATAGATACAGTATCTCTTTGACTATGTCCTTGCAGCTATGATGAAGCTTATGCTTCAATACTTTAGTTAGTCTTTAAGGTGCCACAGGACTCTTTGTCACTTCTGCAATTCCAGACTAACATGGCCACCTCTCTGATTCTTGCAGCTACAGTTCTTGACAATAGCAGCTCACTCAGTAGCTGAATTAAATTCCAAATAAATAAAATTCTCCTAACTTGATGGGCCAGGACCATTCACAACCTACAGCCAGGAGGTTATTCTCTATTATTCCAACTGTATTAACAACAACTTGATGCAATCCTCTTTCTGTAGACTTTGTTAGTTTGCCCCATTGTAGCCTCTTGTCTATTTATATTGAGAAGAATGACTGCAGTGAACCCAACATTACCCTCTTCAAATATAATCTGTTTTCATTTTTCTTCCATCCCTGAAGTGAATTCAAAGGACTATAAAGCATCTTTGAAGAAAACACAGTTGTCCAAATTCATACTAAATTTTGCATAATTGAAACCAGTGATGTATTTAGCCGATACTTAGCACATAATGAGGGATATAGCAAAATACATGTTACTGTGTTAGAAAAATACAGAGAGAAAATCTGTGATAGCTATCAAGGCTGAATCCCATCGTTGTCACTCCGAGTGCAGAAGTGGGGCCCACAAGAATTTTATAAATTAATACTTTCCACTCCAGGCTTGTATTAAACTCCCAAGTTTACAGCTTTTTTCTGACTTTCGTGAACACTGCCACCACCCAAATGCAACAAGGAGCACTTGGGAATTCCTCCCTTTGGGGTACCCTAAAGCACTTTCACCACCCAACCCTCCCCTTCTGGGGAAAAGCTGAGAAAGAAAACAAAGGAAATTATCTGGGGCTACCAGCGAATCAAACACCATGCACAAACCTCTAAGGACACCAAAAATCCAACCCTGTTCTTAAAAAAGGTAATTTTTTATTAAAAACAAAAAGGAAATACATCTGGAACTAGACTTGCTAGATTTTAAAAGGGCAATTCAAAAAACCAAGCACACAAAATAGCTTCCTTGGGAGTTCAGCTTAAAGATTACAAGCAAATATAAACATCTAGGGTTAGCACAGAGGAGTGCTAACGCCAATACAAAATAAAAGAAATAACCCTAATCATGTCTAGCTAAACATTCTGATCTACTTATACATTTGGAGTTCAGATAAGGAATTCTAGGCATGATCTGAAGAGTTCTGATCATACCTGGCTTAAGCTGCTCTGCCCCCCAGCCCAGAGAACAGCAAAGGAAAAGTTTATTTCCCAATTTTAAAAAGTTCTACCTTCCCATTGGCTCTTTTGGTCAGGAGCCCACTTTTTTTCTTTACCTTGGGGACTTTTTAACCCTTTACAGGTAAAACAAAAAAGGAAGAGCTACCAAGAGGGATTTTTTTTGCTAAGTGGCTGGCTGGGTGTCCATCAAAGAGAGCTGTCTCCCCCCCCCCACACACACCTTATTTATCACAATTGCACACACTAGCCAGCAATCATTATTCAGTCCTTCTTGTTTCATGCAGACACTCTAAAAGATGGACTGTACCACGAAGGAACATGAGCAAGCGTGTTCAACGTTACTATTGGAAAACAGAAGGTAATTATGACCATATGTTAAGGCTGTCACATAGGACTTATGGTCACATAGGACTGATGATACTACAGTAGGCTACTACTAAGAAATAGGTAGATGTGCCTTTTGCCCCTCTCTGGTGGCTGTATAGATAAGAAAGAGGTAATCTCAACGTCCTGACCAACATTTCCTTTCTGAGAATACTTCCCAATGTAAAAAGCCATTTGCAAGTTGTTGCTGTATTCATACTGGTTGATGCAGGTCCCTAAACAGTAGACTGCACCAAGGGTGCTGGAACAGTTTTTCTAGTAGGGGTGTTGAAAGCCATTGAATCAATCTGTAACCCTGTAGCTAATGGTAACCACTTCAAGCTAGGGCAGGGGTGGCCAAACTATGGCCCGCGGGCCAGATCCGGCTCGCAAAACCATCCAGACCAGCCCGCCAGGGGAGGCTGCTCTCGGCCCTTCCCCCGCCTTCCCAGAGCCCCAGCGTCAGGCGCCTGAGCTCCGGAGGGGGAGACTGCTCTCACCGCCTTCCCCGAGCACCTTCCCTTGCTCTCCCGGAGGCTCTGGGAGAGCAGGGAGGGACCAGGAGCTGACTCCCCCGCCCACTGGAGAAGCCAAGCCCCTCCCCCCTACCTCCCTAGTGCCCTCCCCCGCTCTACCGGAGTCTCAGCGGTGTGCGTCTGAGCTCCCGGCGGGGGAGGCTGCTCCCGGTAGCTCCCCGCTCTTCTGGAGGCTGAGGCTCCGGGAGAGCAGGGAAATGTGCCCACTGGAAGGCGCTGGGAAGGTGCAGTTGATTGTTCCTTCCTCAGTTTAGTACTTTGCATTTGTTCTTATTAAATTTCATCCTATTTACTTCAGAGCATTACTTCAATTGTCAAGATAATTTTTAATTTTAATCTTGTCCTCCAACGTGTTTGCAACCCCTTCCTGTCTGGTACTATCCACAAACTTTGTAAGTGTACTCTCTATGCCATTATTGAAACTATTTATGATATTGAATAGAAACAATATGCCCTTCCAGCTCAGTTGTGAGCGATTGATAACTACTCTCTGAGTATGGTTTTCCAGGCAGTTTGCACCCACCTTATAGTAGGTTAATCTAAACTATATTTCTCTGATTGTTTATGAGGTCATGTAAGACTGTATCAAAAGACTTATCAAAAGATATATGGGATCTACTGTTTCCCCCTTATCCACAAGGTTTGTTACACTGCCAAAGAAAGATATTTTGTTGGTTTGATGTGATTTCTTCTGACAAATCCCATGTCAACTGTTACTTATTTCCTATTTTCTTCTAGGTGCTTACCAGTTAATTGTTTGATTATTTGCTCCATTAGCTTTTCAGGTACCAACATTAAGCTGACAGGTCTATAGTTCTCTGATTTATCTTTATTCCCCTTTTAATAGAGAGGTGCTATATTTGCCCTTTTCCAATACTCAAGTATCTCTCCAGTTCTTCGCAACTTCTCAATGATAATTGCTAATGGCTCTGAGATCTCTTCAGCCAGTTCCTTAAGTATTCTAGGATATATTTCATCAGACTTTGCCTTCTTGAAGACATCTAATTTGTTTAAGTAATTCTTAACATGTCATTTTCCTATTGAAGCTTCAGATCCTACCCTGTTTATAGTCATGTTCTCTGTTAGCCGCTTGATCACTGTTTTGTTTTTGTTTTTTGGTGAAAACTGAGTGTACTGTCTTCTAATATGGGCAGAAGGAGGCTTTTGTTAGTTGCCATCAGTCCAACTCTGCAGCACTAGGCTCTGTAGGGACTCTTGGTTATATTTGTGTTTCAAGAGTTTGAGTTGATTATTTCAATTTGTTCTTCACTTCCATTATTATTATTTTTAATAGCCCAGATAATTAATCATGAGGCTAAAGAATGAGATCTGGTCTTCTCAAGGTATTTCAGCTTCTGGATAATGAAAATTCTATGAGATGAGCCAAATTTAGATTATTTTAGTCCCCAAGCTCATGAAAATGCAAAATACAAAATACAAACACCACGATACTCAGGGTTATATGGTTATCCAGATATTTGGTTTTTTTTGCTGGAACCCAAATGCATGGTTAGAAGTATTGTCTAGAGATTATTAGTATGCTGGGGCAGCTAATGAAAGGGAACTCTTTAGCACTGCTGTAAGCTACATTTGTCCTTTAACTACTTGGCGTTACATTAAATCACCTACTCATGTATCTCCAAAGACAAATTTAGCTACCTTTAGGTGTTTGCTAAACCCTGATAAGGCAGTCATCTGCTCCTAAAAGTACAGGCATTTCCTGAAAGCAGGAATAAAGGGTGAGGAGAGTCAGGAAGAAAGTGACATGTACAACTTTCATGTTCCTCCTGTGATTCCTGTTGTTGCTATGGTTACAGCTGTGCCTGTCACCAGTAAAGATATGGACTTGACTTCTGCTTGACCTAAGACTTTTGTGATATGGTTATGTGCTTGAGAGTGACTTCTCTTATCTCCTGCTTATGATTAGTCCAACTTAGAATTTACATTAATGTCTGGGGCTTGCACTTCCAAAGAATACTGACTGATAAGTAGGGCTTGTATAGATGGCCCTGTTAGGAAACAGTAAAAGAAACTTCCAAGTAGTGTTTTTAAATGTGTTTTTGGGTGGCACTCTTATTTCCCACTTAAACCCGAATTATTTGCTTTTTTCCCTTTTTTCCTCAGTTATGCCTCTAACTCCTCCATCTCCCTTCTCAATTCTGACCTCTTTTACCTCCCCACTCTTTAACTGCAGAGATATTGCTGACTCTAAGTTCTCCTTTCCACTTCACATGGGATATGTCTTCACTACCCGCTGGATCAGCAGGTAGCGATCGATCTTCTGGCGATCAATTTCTCACGTCTTGTGAAGACGCAAGAAATCGATCACTCTCAGCGCCCCGCCGACTCCGGAACTCCAGCTTGCTGGGAGGCGCAAGCTGGAGTCGACGGGGGAGCGTGCCTCCGACTGCCGCCGCCGTGAGGATGGACGGTAAGTCGGCTGCAGATATGCAAACTTCAGCTACGTGATTCACGTAGCTGAAGTTACGTATCTGCAGTTGAAACTCCTCCCCCCCCATAGTGGGGACCAGCCCATGGATACAGTTTGCAAGTCTGACTACTACAGGGACACATTTTGGGATGAAAAGGTACCCTTATAGTGGTTGAGTGAACCCTAGTTAGATTACCTGGGGGGCTTTGAGAGAAACACAGGGACTGATTGTTTGTAAATTGAGTTTATGTCTTGGACATTTAAAAAACCATAACAAAAGCAACACTCTTTATTTGCATTATGTGGCTCATGTTAACTGTATAACTCTTTTTTACCTTTCTGGCAGTACAGTACTTGGGCGAAACAACCTGTTCACTGGTCTTGCTGTTGCAGCATAGCTCATGACTATCCCTACTTGGACACTCATTCTGCTAATTTGCTCATTCATGCATTTGGTACTTCAGACTGTATTTCTGTATTTTTGTGCTTCTCAATTCATGCACTGTGACTCAGAGGGCTGTTTCAGTGTTGTGAACATACTGGAGTTTGAACACGTCAGATCAAAACATGTCTATATGTTTCCTGGCTCTGCACTTATGTATCGAGCCAAAGATAGTTCTAAGGTGATTATCAGTGCTGTAGCTGAGCATCAAATGATAATTAGAAATAGTACTGTGTGTGCCTCAAAATGAGCTGTGTTCTCTGAAACCCCCATTATTCTTTTTGTTTTCTAAGTGATGTATTTTTCCTCCTATTATTTCCTCTCCTTTCCCCACCTTAATGATGTTTCTTCTTTCCGTCTGCTTTTTCCTCTTTCTAAAGTCATATCAGATTTATCCACATCCACTTTCACACCTGTTACTAATGTTATTGATTTTGAGGCCCTTTTAGCCATGCCTTTGTGTACCTCCATTTCTCCATCTACCCCCCATCCCCAGTTTTCATTCCCTTGAACTCTGCAAATTCAAGCCTCCTCTTGTCTATTGGAGATGATCCTTTCTAAAACACACTGAAAACTTCCTACAAGTTTTCCACCTAGAATCAGTAAGTTCTTAGACAGTTTTCCACATAGGTATTTGCAATTACCAACTCTTCACACTTCTTCTTATTTATTGTACTCACCTTACTATTGCCGCCTTTGACGACATCCTCTGCTGTTGTAACCACTGTGCTTTGTGAGATGTGTATGAATTAACACATTGTGCAATTAAATTGTATTGTGGATTCACAACCTGCTTTAGCAAATTTACATTTTTTGGAATTGCTTAGAGCTGAAAAAAATAAAGAAACAAGCAAAACAAGGTAATGGTCATGAGTTAGGTCTGAAAATAAAAGTTTTGTAATTGGTTGAAACTGGCAACATTGGATTTTTTCACTTGTTTTTGCAACACAATGAAAACAGCCCTCTTGCCCCTTTTCCATTATGAATATAAAGCACAGTTACAAGCAAAAAATTGTCACCTAGCAACAACAACAGAAAACCTTTTGTATTTAAGTAGAACATGGGGGCTGAAAGTCGGAATATACTGTAAACTCAATACTAAACTTGATATTTAGAGTTAGATTATAGAAAGTGATAGAGTGAGAAAATAAAAAAAAATGTCATTTGTTCATGTTCAGGCTATGCTGCAAAAAAGAGGTATGGTTGGACTGTGGAGGGCTGAAGTTATGAGGTTTGCTTATCTGCTGGTGTATCTCAGGATGGTATGTTGTCCGAGTACCTTGACTTTTGTGTGTGGCTGTTCCTTTTATACAGATTCTGAATTAAACTTTCATGTCACTTTTGAAAAGATCTACAGAAATAAGTAAAAAGTTTCCAAAATAAGCTACATCATTTCTAATTTCCGTTAGTTTCTTTAGAAACAAGTTGCTAAGGCCAGGTCTACACTACCTGTCAGATTGGCAGGTAGTGATTGATCTTTCGGGGATCGATTTATTGTGTCTAGCCTGCCTAATTTTCATGCAGACTTTGTCTGGGCCTGGTCAGAGGCTGCCTAATTTCACACAAAACCACTGAAAGGGTGATGAATTCAACCCCTGTAACTTTTAATTCAGTGGTTATTGTATTCACCTGTGATGTGAAAGACCCCTGGTTCAAGTCTCCCATCAGCTGGATGAGGAAAGGGGATTTGAACAGGGATCTGGTACCTCAGCTGAGTGCTCTCACAGGCCTGTAGATGTAGAAGAATACTCACTCTTTTTCTGACCCAATTAATATAACAGTATATTATTTAATTAAAGTGGAACAACTTCAACAGGAGAAACTGAGGGAGAACCACATCAGAATATCCCTAACTACTGGGCTAAAGTTTATAAGGAAGGGCCTCTTCCTCTTCTCCTCTCCCTGTTCCTCTGCCTGTTTTGTTTGGAGTTAAGTGATCTCTGAATATGCCTCCCAGATCAGAATCTGCACATGAATTAGGTGGAAGAACACTAAGGGCTGGTCTTCACTCACGCGGCGCGGGATCGATCTTCTGGCGATCGATTTCTCGCGTCTGATGAGGACGCAAGAAATTGATCGCTCGCGGTTCCCCCGTCGACTGCGTAACTCCAGCTTGCCGGGAGGCGCAAGCTGGAGTCGACGGGGGAGCGCGCCGCCGCCTGCCGCCGCCGTGGGGACTAGAGGTAAGTCGGCTGCAGATATGCAAACTTCAGCTACGTGATTCACGTAGCTGAATTTGCGTATCTGCAGTCGATCCCCCCCCCTCCCCCCCGTAGTGGAGACAAGCCCTAAGGGGCTTAGGTGGGAGACAGTTGTCTGGGTACCGAGCGTGATACAGCAGTGCATCTGGTCACATGCAAGAACATAATTTATTGTTCAAGTAAAATAAAGATGGGTATGGTAGGATTTGCAAAGTGTCAATGAAAGAATTTAACATAAGATGTGAAAAGAAATTTTAAAAATCAAATCATGATAAATCAAAGTCTTAACTCAAAGTGGTAAACTTATTCTAATTCTTTTATTGTGCATCCTGAATTCTAAATACAGGTCCTAATGAATCTGCCTCTGAAGCTTTATATATCAATCAAAAATTATAGAAATAATTCAACCAAAAGTAATTCTGAAGTTAAGTAACTGTTTATGTTCGTAAGTAAATTAGATAAAATCAGAATTGCCTTCCCCAACCTGATAGCCATATTTACTCCTCTTCTTTTAGTCACACTTGCACACACACACATACAAATGTCATGTGTGTTTTAGGACCCTCTAAAATCATGTTCTATTACTATTAATATTAGCACAAGTTACACTCTCACTTAGAATATAATAAATGCATAAAAACAATCCATTGTTTTGCTAGCAAGGAAGAACAGAATTTACATTTATTTTGCACATAAATTTAGATTTATTGGGATTCTTTATTCATCACATGTGCAGCCATAATATCCCATCAACAGGGGATGAATCAGACAGATTAAAATTAATATATTTCCCCCCCAAAAAAACTATAAGGAATTAATTTTTCATGAACTCTATTGGAATAGTAGTTTCAGATCCTGTTGATAAAGGTTACCAACCTTGTAGACTATTTAGATATGTTTGTTAGCAAAGTGAATGAAGAATACTGGAATCACTTGGGGATCTTCAGTTCATAAGTAAAAATCACATAAATAATTATGCTGAAATTAATTTGTATGCCTTGTCACACAACTGTATTTTTAGACAGAATCTCAAATATTTTTTCATGCAGATGCTTTCTAATACAAATGGATCAGACCTCCAGCTCCTGATCTTAGTGCAGCTATGCTGGTTTACACCAGTTGAGGATATTGTCCAGATATGCAAATTTTAAAAAAAGTTTACCAGTCCGCTGGTTGTTTTATGCCATCATGATGATGCTGATCAGCTCTAAATGTAGATTAATTAAAAGGGATTTACAACTGATTAGCATCACTAAAGTGACATAAAGCATCTAAGATATATTAGCACTTTCCTAGCAACAAAATGCTGAACCATAATAGATCTTTGTTAGGACAGACCACAGTTAAATATACCAGTTGCTGTAATGGCTTCCACTTCAATACAGAAAGGGTTTGTTTTAATAGGGAAAACTATGTCTACATAAAGAGGAGCTACAATATAAAGATAAGGTCTGTTTCTCCACTCATTTATGGTGGTTAGGAATAACACATTGGATGCCAATGGATTTATACCAGTGTAAGAATGGCATAAATGAAAAGAGACTCTGGAACATATGTGGTTAATTAAAAGCTAATCATATGTCTGCAAAAGACAGCCATTGTACATCACCATAACTCCATCATGTCAAAGAGGCTACCTTGACTATGCCACATGAGGATCTGACCCCAAACATCTTAAAGTATCCAAACTCCATGATTTAAAGGAGATTACTTTACCCATGGAAGTAATTTATGTAGGAAATCAGAGAATAGAATATAAAAAGCCAAAATAAGAATGTATAACTGTAGGGAAAAAAATTCATGCTATAAATAGAACAATGGACTTTCAAAGACATAATTTTCTGTATCCTAGATTGTCCATCAAGTCCATTATTTTGTCTCTGGCAATGACTTCAGGAAATAAGGATAGTGAAACCCATAGTGAACCAGCCAGTTGCCCTATGCTTCACATGGGGTTGAGTGGGTGTGCAGAGGGGAGAAAATATTCCTTCCTGATACCTGAGGCCATTACATGATACCTCGAAGTGTGAAATTTGATTACTCTATCATAACGTGTACATACAAATGCTGTTATTTTGAATGTTTGTATCCATAAAATCCTTTTAGTCTTGGTGCTTATGTACAGGTTTTATAATTTAGCTGTGAAATGAATTTAAATACTCTATAAAATAATCAGCACATAGCAAAATCAGCAGATATGCATTTTTTAAGTTTATTCATTTCTACAGCTCATTAAAAAGGGTTAAAAATTATAATCCCCTCACCTTTTTTTATCAATTTCAAAACATGCCTGATTAACTCTGTTCATTTAAAATGAATGTGATTAGTATTATGTACACATTATCTTACCAGAACAATAATATAGCCTGGGTGGCGTTGTTCAAGTCTGTGAACTGATCTGAAATTTTCCCCAAAACTCAAGGGACATATTGCTCTCTGGTTTGTCTTGTCCATACAGCCCAGTTCTAGGAGATATGAGAGAACCATGAATAACCAAAAATCAGTAACAAGTTTTCAGCCATATTAGTCAATTTGCCTCAAGTATGATCCCTATGTTTAAGTGTACAAACCAGGATGGTGTTGAAGACAGACTTGAATGAGCTGCAATGCCTGCTAAAAGACTTCAGAAAGTGTCCTCCCTCCACCTTAGTTAATAATCAGGAAGTAAGCATGATATAATGAGATAGGGCTCAAAGTGCACTACTGTGATCAGGGGAGCATACATGCAGCCAGTCAATGAGATAGAACACTCTCCAGGGGACTGGAAAGGAAGTTCAGTCAACAGACCAATGAACCACTCTGTGAGAAGAGTCTGACTTGGGCTTCCTGAAGAAAAGGAGGTCTACATATAGACTAAAGCCAAGACTATAAAAGTACTCGGGTGCAGATAAATGCCTAGTAGGATTTACAAAAGTGCTTAGACACTTAGGGATAGCTTTACAAAGACACTTAGACACCTAACTGCTTCTTTAGGTCCTTAAATTCTGATGTTCACAAAACCATTGCTCATATGCTGCCTTACCATGTAGGTGATTAAGTTCCTGCCAGTAAAGTCTCCTAGGTGTCATATGCCAGTGCATATGCGCAAAACTGGCAAAATTCTAATGCCTCTGACCTTCTTGATGCCCGAGCTCTTACCTCAACCCTGATGGGATCCTAAAAACAGAAATTCCCCTTCCTGTCTTGCCTGTAGCACCTAATCTGGTGGGTGTGCTCAAAGCATGCCTAAGCCCCCACAAAAGACAGCCTAGGACGAGGCTTTTTGGGGCAGGTGGGCTGGTGTGCACAACCAGCTGACCTGGTATAGCCCATGTCCTAGCAGCCGAAACAATCTCTCTCCTGCTCATCCTTTCCTTATGTGTCCTAGAACAGTGGTCGCCAACCTTTTGGTCCTCACGGACCACTAAAGTGGCGTGCCCCCCCCCCCCCCGGCTCGAGCGGCGCGGCTCGGGCCCCCCCCCCCGGCTCAAGCGGCGCGGCTCGGGCCCCCCCTGGCTCGACTGGCGCGGCTCGCCCCCCCCCCCAGCTCGAGCGGCACGGCGCGGCTTGGGCCCCCTGGCTCGAGCGGCGCAGCACGAGACGGGAGGCAGTAGTGAGCCAGCGGTTGCTGGCCACCAGGGACGGGGCAGGACAGGTGCCCGCAGCCTCTTGGCTGCCCGGAGGGGTGGCCGTGAGGGAGACCGGCGCCGCGGACCACCAAAATTTCCCCCGGACCACTGGTTGGCAACCGCTGTCCTAGAATGCCCAATAGCCCAGGTGCCAGGTCACTCATTTGGGATGTCGGAGAGAAGGGTGACCAGACAGCAAATGTGAAAAATTGGGGCGGGGGGGGGGGGGGGGAAGAGAGGCATAGGAGCCCACATATGAAAAAGACCCAAACATTGGGACTGTCCCTATAAAATCAGGACATCTGGTCACCCTATCAGAGACATACTCTGATTTAGAGCAGGAGCTTAATCCCGTGTCTGCTACCTCCCACATACATGCTCTAACTGCTGGGCTATAGAATTCATATCTCTCTACTCAGAATTGCAACACCTAATCCCTAGGCCAGGGGTCAGCAACCTTTGGTACGTGGCCCATCAGATTAATCCACTGGTGGCCCGTGGGAGATTTTGTTTACATTGACCATCCGAAGGCACGGAACCCCGCAGCTCCCAGTGGCTGTGTTTCGCTGTTCCCAGCCAATGGGAGCTTTGGGAAGCAGCATCCAGCATGTCCCTGCACTATCCCAACACCACAGATAGACACACACAACTTCTTAAGCAGGCTGTGGTGACTGAGAAGTGTACTGATCCCACCGCTGCATACTCTGTTCACGTTACGCCTTTTTTTTTTGTAAGGAAAAGGGATAGAAATTTATTTTTGTATATCTTTTGAGATTCTCATTGCTGTTTCTAGATGTCCCAAATTAGGAGAGACAAAGGCCACAGTTTCTGTGGACATCAGGCCATTGCTATACATCAACATTTGCAGAATGATACTCTGTGTTTCCCAAGCTAATTATAAATTTAGCATCTAACGGAGAGGTTGTCTCAACTTCTATGCCTATAATGTGTTTGAACCCCCACCTCCTTTTCTACTAGGATGACCAGACAGCAAATGTGAAAAATTGGGATGGGGGTGGGTAATAGGAGCCTATATTAAAAAAAGACCCCAAAATTGGGACTGTCCATATAAAATTGGAACATGTGGTCATCCTATGTTCTACTGCAATGGGATTCTGATCTCCTACGGGTTTGTGGAAAATTGCACCAGGGTCTGATAAGGTGTCAGTTTTTGTCAACCCAGAAATAAGGCAGTTCTTGACATTGGGGTTTTCTCACTGATTAAATTGTCATAGCATATTCAATGCCTAAATGCTGCCTTTTGGACACTGTCCCTTTCTCCTGTGGAAAGTGACCTTTGTGAATAATTGCATGCCCCAGATATGTCAAAATAAGGAGAAAGCAGCAATTCCAAGTAATAACACTTTAAAAACTATTTGTCTCTTGTGTCTTATGTAGGCTTTATGAAAATAAAAATGTCCACAAGAATTTTTTGCCAATTTATCCTTAAAAATGAATGTAAGGGGCATTATTTCATAGGTACTTCCTGTTCTGCCTCAGAATGTTTTATTAGGTGTCCTGAATTTCTCCAACTGATTGTAGGAATAAGTAGACATTGAGGTCCAGGTTTTCAGTTCATCCACGATACCACTCACTGCTGTTGTAGGGTTGGCTTTCAGCTCCTTTTGCAGTCCTTCTATCCCTGACGCTGTCAGGGGTTAGCTCATTTGGAGTAACTCAGAATAGTATTGAGACTGTTCTAAATTATACCAACCTGGAAAGGACCCCTAGAAGCCATTATACTGGCTGGGGATTACCAGAATTCATTCTACTCTATCTACATCCCCCTCCTCCATGCTGGTGGGTTATTGCAGGTGATAACATCATACCAAATGCATGAGTATGCATGCTGCCTGCTTGGGGCTTCTTTGTATTCCCTTTGAATTGTGGAAGAATCACAAAAGAGTTGAAGCAACTGTGTGCCAGGATCCAAACTTCATTGCTGTAAAGATCTGAAGTTTGGGTTTATATACCCATCTCTATATATAGAGAGAGCAGGGATTGGCAACCTTTGGCACATGGTTTGTTTACTTGCTAGATCCGCAGGTTCAGCTAATCACAGTTCTCACTGGCCGTTGTTCACCGCTACAGCCCAATGGGGGCTGTGGGAAGCAGTGGCCAGCACATCCCTCTGCACAGTGAGTAATATTAAGTTCCCGTAAAAAAGACTTTCCTTTCCAGGAAGACAAATGGAATTTTAAGCCCCATCCATGTATGTATATATAAAAAAGAGTAAGGCTATTTCAACTTTTACTTATACCATTCTTATAACTCCACAAATATATATTGTTGCTCATCTTCTTATCAGTAGATTTTCAGGGCCTTCCAGCTTGGCTTCCCAGTGGAAGAGAAATCGGTGTCATATTGTCTGGGTGTATTTCAAGTGTAAATTATTTTATTTACACAGATGCACCAGTCATGGAACAGAGATGGCCGAAAAACACATGCAAGGCAATCCATTTTTCCAGAAATTTCAGCCCAATACGAAAGCCTGGTCCTCAGAGAGCAACTGTACCACAAGAATGGTCATAAATCAGAGACAAAGATAGAAAGCAAACTCTCCTTGAGCACCCTGTGCACAAAACTTAACACAGCAACACTAACATTACAGAGAACATCTCATCACAGCCAAATATTGGCTTTTATGTTATGAAAACTAACTTGGAATATGCAGTAGTGTCAGTTGGTGACATCTGGCATAACAAATAGAGCTAGGTATGAAACTTTTCCTGTTCTGTGAAGTTTTTGAGATTAACCCCTCATGAAGTTAAAAAAAATACATACCAAATTGGGAAAATAACATTGAAATCTTACAAATTTTCATGAACCAGCAACATGAAAAAATGTTTTGGTTAAAGTCATTTGAAATACTTTATTTCAATCTTGACCTTTTAAAGAAATACTCTTTCATTTTAATTAAGTAAAATTGCTAAACAAAAAGTAGTATTGAACTGAAAAATGAAAGTTGTCATTTTGCAAATGTCAAAATGAGTCATTTTGACAGTGTCAAACATTTCTTTTCCAAAAAGTTTCAAATAGGGAGATTTGTCAAATTGACCCTTTTCCACAAATAATTTAAGTATTGACAAATCAATATTTTCTACCCAAAAAAAGTTACTGGGAAATTCCTGATCAATTCTAACAAATATTTTATCGATAAGTAATAATTTGATTTGTAATTTAATTATCCATATAAAACTGTCCATGCTATATAAACCCCCACTTACATATGTTTAATTGACTAGATAAAAAAATTCAGTAAAAAACTTGATTAAAAGGCTTATTTGTTAATCTGAATGGGGATTTGTGTGCTTTTTTAAAATAAACTATTGACATTGGATTGTGTTCTGAAAGATGTCAAATTTATCTGAAACTAGCTAATACAGTAAAACCTCCATTTAACAGACTAATTCGGGCGAGGGGATATCCGTTAAATCAAAAAGTCTGTTATTTAATAATAAAAAAAAAGAGAGCTGTCGGAGCAGCAGTCCGCCCACCACAGGGTCGGGGCGACAGCTCTGCAGGCCGCCCGCTGCCGGGACCCGGGCGGGAGCCGTCAGCCAGCCCGCCTGAAATGGATCAGGAATGCATCAGACTTGCTCAGAAATTTTGTCCATTGCATCCGAAGTCCGTTAAATCGAGGTCCATTAAATCGAGGGTTTACTGTACTCCCTTAGTTTAGAAAGCATGATGAAAAATTGCTAATCAGCATAATCTCACTGAATTACTAGGAGATTTCTGAAAAGGGCAAATTAAGTCTAATACTATGAAGTGCTAGATAATCAAATTGCATCCATTTATACAATAAATGTGGTCCTTGCACAACATTTGGATTCAGGTTGCACATTGCCATTAAAGTATTATTAAATAAAATGGCAGTTTGCGGATTGCAGGGAAAAGATGTGTAAATATTATTTTGTATTAGGTTTATGCCGCATGGATTTAATGCATGCTACCTCTTCTTTGTCAATTGAACATTAGAGCTTTAAATTCTGAAGATAGCTAACATTTCCTCAATACTAAATGTTGCTGGATGACTGGATTTTTAGCTCTAGCTCCACATTTATTACTTACTACTCACAAGAAATGTAAAGTTATTAAATCCCATACTCCAAACCTCTGAAAATTAAATGCAACTTTCGTACCAGCCATTTGGTGCTAGAAGTCATTTATGGGAGTCTTAAAAGACTAAAAGCTTTTCTTACTGATTATCTACATATGCTGCATATAGAATATTTATACATGAAACAGTACTTCAAATACACTTGATGATGTACTTTCAGAAAAAAATTGGAATATTGGAATTCTGTGTCTGTGGAAGGTTTTAAAAACCTGTGTCCTTGATTAGTGCTGCTGTAGTTTGGCAGCTGCTGTAGCAGTAATGCTTTGAAAATTATATTGAAGTAATTCATTGCTTCCTCTTCCTGTGGACCAAATGTAATACATTTTAGAAGTTCTAACTCATCTTCATGCATAGTAATAAATATTTCACTAGAAGTAAGCCTGCATTGGTAAGAGTGTGTTACTTCATCTGCACATTGAGTATGGAGGAGGTGAACAGTTTGAGTGAAATTCAGTCTGGGCTCTGACTGTGTGCTGTTTGAGTGCTGGGTATGATACATATCCTGCTTTATAGGCAACCCATTTTATTTTTAATCACTGAGACATCTGCTTGTGTGCTAATCACTCTTAATGTTATTGTTAATTCATCCCCCTGATTTCTGCAGTCAGCCAGAGAGACAACACACAGGCTTAAAGCTGAGCTCATGCATAATAAGCTTTTGCAGGACTCAACCCTTAGAATATATCTTATTTGCTACTTGCTTATACCATTCCTAGCACTATGGGATTCAAAGGCACAATACTAGTGATTATTATCAGGGATGCTGGAACAATTTATATAGTGGGGGTGATGAGAGCTACTTAACCAAACTCTAAGCCCCAGATATAATGGAAACCACTTCAAACCAGCACTCCTAGTTCCAGCACCTATTATTAGGTTATTAGTTTATTAAATAATATTATTTATTATTTATTATTATTATTATTCCTGTTTAGCAGGTGCTTGACCATCTGAAAGGAACCACTTGAAAGGGGGGGGGGGGAGGAATACACTTAGATTAACAATATTTTGGAACAACCATATAGAACAACTTTAGGGAAAAAAATCTTGTAGCTAAAATCCTCTCGAAGGACACCTGCCACAGACCAACATGGAAAAAAAGTAGCCTTCCAGAGGAAGGAAATAAGTTTGGCTTGACCTAGGAACTGACTGATGGAATTGTTGATGAAAAGGTCTCTGGCCATATAGTATTGTCTGGTAAGATTTCATGCTTTGCAGAGAGTGTGGTTTGTGAAGGAAGTCTAGCTAGTAAAGTCATGTGGTTTTGTTTTTGTCTTTTCCTCCACAGAGGACACAATCCCCCTTGAGCAGTGAAAATCTTTCAGATCACCCCAGGAATGACAGAACCTTCTGAGATTATGAGGACAGGTTGTTATTTGTTGTAAGACAAACTTCAGGTGACAAGCTTAGTCACAACAAATGGTATAAGTCCCCTCCTTGCATTACTTTCGAGTTTCCTTGCTTGTGGGGCAATGCTATTCCCACTACATCAGGCAGCCTTTATGACACGTGTTCCTTCCTCTTATCACCATGCTGACAGTTATCATTTGCTGAAAGTCATGTACTGCAGTATCTGGTTCTAAGAAAAAGCTGATAATACAGGAAACACCAAGGAAAAGAGTGTTTTCTCACTGCACAGGAAAAGCAGGAGTGTTTAGCTGAAATGACAGCTATCGTTTTCATCTGACTCTTTAATACTTCAAGGGACTCAACAAAGTGCTAAAAAAGTAGCACAACATTATTTTGCATGTCCATTAAAAATGACTCTCTCCTTCCACTGATGTAGCAGTTTAATAAAGTCATTTAATAAACTCAGGCAAATGTTAAAAAGCCAGATGAGTAGATGGAGCAATTACTGTCAAATGAGGATTTTCTAAAAATAAGAAAAATTAGTACTGGCTGAGATGCAAAATGAGAATGCCATGCTGTGTTAACAGTTTTCAAAGGCAGAAAGGAAATCTGTAGTGGCTAAGCAATGAACCCTCTGGCTTCTAACTGTGTCTGTTAAAAGAGAAGAGATGAACCTTCCGTTATCACTAGCAGGCATTGGCACAAAAGTAAGAATGGCTGATTTTAAGGCTCTGTTGGATATTCAACAATGTGCAACACCAACCATAAGTATATATAATGCTCTAGAGGCAAGATCTTTGGAACAACTTAGCGCAACTCATAAAACATCAGTGCCTGGCATATCTGGAAGGCATAGTCCTTTAAGATGCAGTGCAGAGTGATATTTATTGATCTCTAATTTGTTTTACTCTGAGTAATTACTTTAGTTGTTCTATTATACCATTCAATCTTAAAAGACAAGTGCTAGTGCCTGATTCTCATTTATCGTAAGGTCCCTTTGCACCACTCTGGCTGTGCAAAGAGACCATAAAGAGAGAGCAAATGTAATTTAGTGTAAAGAAGAATCATGCCCTTAACTTCTGAAATACAGCACAGCAGTGATATATTTCTGGAAGGACAAATACAGTGAGATATAATTGTGCAGACTGCATTTGCCTGCTTCCCACAATAGATAAGATATCAGACTGCAGTGGACTGCTGTCTTGTGCAACTGAGGTATTATTTGGCATGGCAGTAGTTGACTGGTAGATTGTGGCTTATCGCCTGTGTCATTTATCACTTTTTATTCATGGTAAGCCACAATTTGTGAACTAAAACATTTATACAAAACTGGTTGATTGATATTCATGATATATACTTGTAACAATGTAAAATATTAATAAGTGGCAAATAGTCCTCTTCCTCCATAACATGCATCAAGACTATGTAATTAACAGTGTTATACAATATTTAATAGAAGCATTATGTTTAAAGGATAGCTCATGAGAAGAGAAAAGCCATTAATCTTTCATTCTGACTCACCAAGGATGAAAGCTACTGTCTATTTTTATAGCACAAGATTAAAAAAAGCAATTAAAAGTAAAGCAAAGATATCTTAGGTTTTGATTATCGTATTTGTTGGATTGCAAAATTAAGAGAATAATTTAAAACCAGAATGTTGAAAAAAAGATCAATAAAACATAATAGTTTTCTTTTTCCAGTGGACATCTACCCTTAATTTTAAATTCACTATTGACCTTGTATTTGGGACACAAGTAATTCAGTTAATAACTGTACATTTTGATCCTCCTGTAAAACTATATACCACACTAAGGAAAAGATGTTTCTCTATAAATATTTTGCTGAGTACCTGAGAATTCTCACGTTAACATTTTTGAAACTTCGAACACTGCAACTCAACTTTGTCCATAATCTCAAAAAACATTTGAAAAGCTAGATATTCAAAGGTCCACATTTAAAAGAGAGTTTGAACTCGGCTGTTTATAGTTTTTCAGGTAAATTCTTATCAGATAAATAAGATAAGTCTTCCTTGGTTACACCAAGCTGTGCAAATATTTATAAACTGTTTGTGGCACTGGAATGACTTGTGAGTATCAAAAATTAAAATATAACCTGTAAATAACTGATAAAACATCAAAACACTCAAAATTCTATGCTGTAGTCTAATGGCATATAGTGGTTGGTAAGGTCACACAAATGAAGATAAGACAGAATGAAATGAATATAAATTAGTTTTATGATGCTGAAAAGCTGCTTGATTACTAGAATTGTGAGACTCAATTTTGTCCAGAAGCTATGTAATTAAGATTAATAAAAGTGGCAGCCCTGACTCCTGCTTTTTGAAGTTTAAAACACAAGGCGACACTTGACAGCTGAAGCGCAAAATATTAATTTGGAACAAGAAGAAAAACAGCTTAAATCTGCTGTTTCATATTCAATATTTCAGAATACAATCTGAAAAATTGCTACTTATCTGATATTAAAGAATTATTTTATGCCTCTTTTTCTTAACTGATGGGGACTACTGGCAAGAACCCTGAGCACAGGACACCAGACAAGAAAAAGTCCAGCAGTCCCTTTTTAAAGCTCTTTTTATTTTTGTAGAAGGATTCTGGCTAATTCACATCTGAGGAGAATTGTCACTGCCTTGTACAATGATCAGAACACTAAATCATCCTCTCTGTCGAGTGTATGGTTCAGATCAAGAGGTTGAGTGTTCATATCACTGGGATTATGTACGGTATAGCATCAAGTTCCACAAGTGCTTGAGGAAGATGAGCTCAGTAAGACCACAATGCTCAAAGCATCTAATGGTATTTGCAGATGTTTCTTGAGTGACTGGATATGTCCTGATAATTTGAATGGAGGGTTTCTAGTCAGTGGGAATGTTTACAGTTGCCTATAGTTGCCTATAGAAATGTGACTTCTTTTTATGAAACTAAGGTGGGTAGATTAAAATTTCAGGACTTTGACAGACTGACAGGAAGAAAGTCTCTATATTGTGATGCCTTTAAAATATTTGGAGCATATGATGGAAACAACGTAATGTGACTTTGATAGAAATCAAGGAAAATAGGCCAGTTTCTGCTCTCACTTCCACTGATGTAAATCTGGAATGACTCTGTGGAAATGATGGTGACTGGAATTAATCAGTGTCAATAAGGACAGAATTTGATCCTTCATTGTTAGTATTATAAAACAAGTATTCAACATGGGATTTTCTTATTTTTACTAATAATTTTTACCTAATAATTTGCACTGGGGTAATGCAGTGGATGAGTCCACTTTCCTTCTCAATCCCCAATCCAACCATCACCCAGCCTGTCATGCTCTGTGCCTCGGAATGTTTGGGCTCTGTGTACTCAGATCAGAGCCTCATTTGCCCTTGTTCCTATTTGTTGCCAGCACAATAAAGTCATCACAGATAGCTGTGTTTAAATCAGCTCTCATTGGATCTATCTTCTTCTATGTTGGGTCCAGATATACTGTTGGCAACTAGAAGCTT
Organism: Sternotherus odoratus; assembly: GCA_032164245.1. Taxonomy (NCBI): domain Eukaryota; kingdom Metazoa; phylum Chordata; order Testudines; family Kinosternidae; genus Sternotherus; species Sternotherus odoratus. The sequence continues at coordinate 241,299,519 of JAVMKO010000001.1, forward strand.
CATTACCTTGCGTGTCCAGTGCTCCCACTGCCCTACCAAGGAGAAGAAACCGTAAGCAAATGGTAATTAAAATTAAAAGAACTGAAGTTCTCCTAGAAATGTGAGGTAGCAGACTGCTGCTTTTGCTGCATGGGCAGTGCTGACCATCTAACCAGAGAGGGGGGTAGACAAATGCAACTAAAACAAAGGAGGTGACAGCCGCAATTGCTTCCAGAGATGCTTCAAACAGAGCAGAGAAGGGGAAGCAGCCATCTTGGCTGCATGTACTCAGGAACAGAGTCTGTAGCCTACACTGAAAGCCTACAGATAGCAGAGGGAGTCAAAGTACAATCAGAAATCTGAAGCCTACAGTGTAAACATACAACCAGCAGAGGGAGATCAAACTCAGACAGTGCACGGTATAAAAAAATAAAGGTGTTGGAGGGGCGGGGTATGTAATCTTCAGAAAAAAATTTCAACACCAGGCCATGGAGAAAATAAAGTTTCCCTGCTGAAGAAAGACATCCAGGAGGGCATGAAGTTCAACAAGAGAGAAGTGAAATGGCAGCTTTTGTGGTGATGTTGATGAATTCAGAGAAAACTGTGAATCATGGGTGGTATACCTCAAAAATATAGAGCCACTTGCAACCTGCAACTCCTTTCCGGATGGACAATGAATTTCAGTCTTGCTGACAGTGATTGGCCCAAAGGCATAAAGACTACTTCATGACTTACTGTCTCCAACTGTGCCTGGAACTTTCCATGCAGGCAATTACGGAAGTGATTAATGTATATTTCTGTCGTACCCCATGAATGATAGCAGAATGATATTGATTCCTTCACCTACACCAGGGAAGTGGTTAGTCAGTAGCAGTTTGTTCCTGCTCTAAGAAAGTTGTCAAATCATTGTTACTTTGGCCAGACAATGAGTGATGCCCTACATGACCAATTTGGCCCTGGATTACACAATGGTCAGATTTGAAAGACGTTATTGACTGTATCAGTACTTACATTGAAGGAGGCTTTTGAGGTAGTTATGGCCATAGGAAGCACAGAGAAGGATTTGCTGGAATTTAGTGTGAATTGAGATGCTCACCTCCTGAATCAGTGACACCAAATATAACGGGAGATGGAATTGATTGAGAGAGTTCCTAGAAGAATGACGCCTGATACTGGGGCTGCCATCTCACTGATTTCTGCATCTAGCTGTCTCCAGATTTTTTCACAAGTTCTTCTGGAAGAAAATTCCATAGTTTTGAAGTATACACAGAAAAGTTAGTCCCAAAAGGGATACTCCAGCTGAAAGTTCAGTTAGATGAACAATCAGTCATTTTACTTAGGTATGTGATTGAAGGAAAGTATCCACTTTTATTTGTTTGAAGGGAATAATACTTCAGGGCACAGTGTTGGAGCAGAACAATCCTCATATGACACAATTTGTGTCAGATCAACACAAATTATCTGTGAATCAAGATTGTGTCATATGGGGCTTGTGAATGATCATTCCAAAATTATTTCAATCTCATGTTTTGATAGCTCATTGTACAGATTTGGTCATTGTACAGATGAAGACCAATAGCTTGGAATCATGTCTGGTGGCTGGGGATCAACAGTTGAGAGGAAGGCAAAGTGTTTCACTAGATGTCAGAAAATTCAGCATGGCCCTGCCCCAGTTTTTCTACACCTTTGGTTGTGGCCTCAGGCTCCTTGGAAAAGTATTCACATGGACTTTGCTAGGACATAGGAAAGTTGTATGTTTCTGATCATGATGAACACCCATTCAAAGTGGTCAGAAGATTTTTAGAATGATTTCTACAACAACTACCAAGACTATTGGACATCTTCATACCTTCTTTAGTTGATTAGGTGTACCATTAGAGTTGGTAAGAGACAATGGACTGAAGTTCTGTTCAAAAGAATTTCAAAGGTTCCTAGCTTCTGATAGAATTCAGCACATATGTTCTACTCTGTACCATCCTGCTACAAACAAACTAACAGAACACTTAGAACAGACACTTAAGTATGCTCACAAGTCTATTTTGAGTCATCAGCAGAAATTCCTTTTTTTTGTGTTGTGAAGGGAGAAAACCTCCTCCCTCTGAGACACTGGGGTAACAAAGGGGGGTCTCTCCTACTGACTCCTTAACTATAAGCTGCTTCCCCAGCCTAAGTTAAGTCTTTTCCACCCCAAAATCCACACTCTACCAGTTGGGAATTGGGGTTCCGTTGCCACCACTCAGTAATCATCCTAAAACTATGGGGTGGGGTACCTTGACACCCCCCCCCTCCCTTAAGCCACTTGAGAGAGAAAAGAACTTAGGCTTTCAGCCACCACTCCCCCCCTTTCTCTCAGGAGAGAGACGCAGCACACCGGCTCACGCTGTGAGCCTGCCACTCAGACACTGCTCCCCTTCCCCCTCCCTTTCCAGCCTGAAAGCAGAGAGAACTTTAAGGGAATAACCAAATGCTTCTTATAACAAAAAAGGTTTAATAAAGAAAAGAGAACAAAGCATACACTTAATACAACTTCACAGATATAAAGCTTTCTATTCTGAGTTTTCTTGCATAAACTAGCCTAACCCCTCCCCGGACATTCCTCTCTCTCTCTGCTAAACGTACAGTCCTGAGACACCAGAGATTAGATGCAAAGTTCATACAGGTACAATTCTACTTACAGTTCCCCTAACTTATGGATATAGGAAGGAAAAGGAGAAAAGGATCCTTCATAGCTGGAAAGAAGAGATGGGGAGATGCCCATAGCTGGGACAGAGGAGAACTGAAACTAAAATCCCCTCCCCCCCATCTCGTGGAACGGGAGCTCTTACGTCATTCCCTCTCAGGTTCAGTTAATCCCATACAGGTAAAACAGAAACTCCAAAGCACTTCACACATATGACATGTGTATAGGAAGAAACTGCATGATACTTCCCAAGTCATATGCAACTCTTTTGCTGAAGTGATTTTTGCTTACCCATTGGGACCCAGTAAATCCTCATTTTGCATCACATGTAGCCAAATCCCAATCAACATAAAAATTGATCAAAGTGAAACTTTGCATCATCCTTTGGATGTATGAGACTTAGTATGGACCTACAACTATGATTCTGGAGTGAAATGGGTACCTGGGGAACTTGTGAAATGCACAGGACCTGTAATTCATGGTAAAACTATCCAACATTACTTTAGAGAATGATATATGGACTAGTTGCAGCCATGACAAATAACGGTCTTAGGGAATGTTCTAGTTGGATTTTCAGTTCCTTCAATCAAGAATCCTTCTTTTACAAGTCCAAATTTTGATAACTTGTTGGAAGAAACTTTGGTAACAGATTCACAGCATTCTGTATCAGATCCAATTGATTCCTGCCTGAAGAATAATGCCACACCACAATCATCACACTAGCCCAAGAGAATGAGAAAACAAATGGTGCACCTGAATTTATAAATTGTTTAGCTAGGGAGTTGTTATTCTGGAGAAGAGTAATCCCTTGCATTTTAAAGTTGGCAGTAGTCCACCCATAACTTTTAGTTAGGTCTTACATATGTTTTATGTTGGCCATGTAAATGATAATGTGTGTGTATGTGTGTGTGTGTATATATATATATATATATATATATAAAGGTTGGGCACTTTGTACTCAAAGCAGAGCCTCACTTCCATTTATTCTTGTTGTTGCCTGAACAATAGAGTACTACAGCAGATAGACAGGGGAGAGGAGATTTAAGCACAACTATCTCCTTCATTGCTGGGTCCAAATAATTGACTCTCCCCACTTCAATCCTATGGATTATTCTTTGTGAGCTCTTAGATAGGGAATCCGAGAGGTAGCCGTGTTAGTCTGGAATAGCAGAGGTAACAAAGAGTCCTGTGGCACCTTAAAGACTAACTAAAGTATTGAAGCATAAGCTTTTGTGGGCTAATACCCACTTCATCGAATGCAAGCAGTGGAAGTGGGTATTAGCCCACGAAAGCTTATGCTTCAATAGTTTAGTTAGTCTTTAAGGTGCCCCAGGACTCTTTGTTACCTCTTAAATAGGGAATCATTGCTACAGGACAGTGCTGCTGTTAGCTGAAACACTCCCTGCCCCTAGGCAGTGTCTTCACACAGACCTCTCTGATCATTTATCTTAAGGGCGTGGTCTAACCCTATGTTGTTGTTACCCTATTCATACTATTCTCAAAGCATACTAACCACTTTGCAGAATACATAAAAAATACAATCCCTCTCCCAAGCAGCGTGCAATCTCATTTTAGATAGTACACAATACGATGAAAAGTAATGAAAAAACGTGATACTGGGAAAAAAGTGAGAAAAGAGAGGTTATGCTAATAAAAGTGCATAGTTACTAAGAGTCCTGTCTGTAAAGCAGTTCAATGGTGGTTAAGATTATTCTACTGGGCTAGTCAGGCAAGCTTCTAATATCTTATAATGAGACAATTTAAAAGATTCTTGCCTAGCCAAGAGATAGTGGATGCACATTAGGGGACACAAAAGGAGACTACAGCTGGATACCAATGAGAAATACAGCCTGTCAGCACTGTTAGCTCACTTTAATTTCTGTATAAGACATGATGCAGCTGCAATTTTAGCTACATTGCATTAGGGTGATCTCTAATTTAAGAGGCACAGCAAAATATCTGAAAAGACTTTCCCAGGCAATACAATGCATAGAGTGGGTTGACATTAAAGCAGAGTTGTTGGGGTCAGTGGGAATTTTCAGTTGGTAGTTAGTAAAAAATATTCAATACCACGCTGCTAAATCTTGGTTGCCTGAGATGCTTCATATAACGTCCATTGTTGATTGGCAGAATGTACTGAGCATTTACTTAGAAACTGAAAAAAGCTAATTAGGGTGGGTCAGTAAAAAGTCTTAATTAGTTAATATTTGTTCAATACAGAAGTGCTGCTAGGAATTAATACAGCGCACTCCATTCAAATAGTTTGTACAGTGGCCTTGATTTTTCAGCTTGGCTGAGGAGTGCTGCTCACAAGCCTTGAAGGCGAAGGGACAAAGGTGGCTTTAAGTTACCTTTGTGACGAACTGATCTTGGGGCTGTTTCGGTACTGATCTGAGGCCTGGTGTGTATCTTAGCTCATTGAGGGAAACTGTAATCTGTGCTGGCTGCCAACAACATTCAGGAGGTGATACAGTAGTGAAGAGCAGAGAAGCCCTGGCCATACCCTCATTCCCCTTCCACTTTATCTACATAGGCAGCCTGGAATGGAGTAGGAGGTACTATGGTGGCTCTATGCCAATGGAGGATCCCGCTACACTGGAGACAGCTAAATTAAGTTTAGCGCTGCTTTTGAAATGCTGTAAAGGTGGACTAATATACCAGTGTGTTAGACCCAGTATTGGAAAACCTGATTATTAAACTAGATCATGCCTATTTAATACAACCCATAGTAGAGGCAGTGTAAGTCACCTTTAAAAACAATTGTGTTTCTTCTTTCTTTTAGGCATTCTTCTTTCCCTGCAGAAGTTAAAAACAAAGGTGGTTTATAACAGGTTTTGTATAGCAATTAAATAAAAAATTCATCCCCTAGGACACTTCGCCGTCATCATGAAGAAGGTGATAAACTGCAGTTCTTTATCCTCAGGAAGCACGATAAAAGTTCACAGTACAATAAAGCAAGTGCAGCAAAGAAAGGAGTTGATGCTGAAGATGGAGCCAGAAGATCAGAGGTGTGAGGTGATGTGTTTTCAGGGTTGCCATATGTCAAGGTTTTCCAGGACACTGACTCCTTTTTAAGTCTTCATCCTTTGTCTTGGCAGATTTTCAAATAACAGGAAATGTCCTGGATTTTTGCAGAGCAGATGTTGCAGCTCAGAAAGAACTCTGATCTGCTTCTTGATTGGTCCCTCCTCTGCATCTGCATTGGCTTAGTCCATTCCCCTGCAGTCTCAGCTGCTGGATCCTGCTCACCTAGGCCCCAGCTCCCAGCTTTAGAGAGGGGGGTCCCACGGGGAATTGCTGACTGGCAACTGTCGTCATGGCCAGGGCTTGTGCCAGCCATCCTGCCTCCATGACAGGGAGAAACACTGCCCCCCCCCAACAGTGAGTATCCCTGCCAGCTCCCCCTCTCCAGTTCCCTTCCCCCCAGTCCCACACCCTCAGCAGTGTCTTCTTTTTTGGGAACCTGAAATATGGTAACTGTAATTTTGATCTCATAAATCCAATCTTGGACTTGGTTCCATGATTCAGACATGCTCTTCATTTCTGTGCCATTGCATCTGAATTAGATGATGCATGCGGAAACCTGAAGCTAAGTCTAATTTAGGCTCGTAAGAACTTCATTTTCTGAAATCTCTGTGAACTTTAATTTGAGTCTTAGGTAGTACATAAATAGCCCTAACTAGTTGCACTTCAGCGGGATAGCTACTTATTTATTTATTGCTCTTTCATTTCTGTTGCACTGTTTTTCTAGCATTGGATTTTAAGCTACTGTCAACTAGAACAAACAATTATGCAAATGAAAAATTAGATCTTTCAACACTTCAGAAAAGCTGCCACACATTTAATTGCTACAAGTAACCACAAAGAATCAGTTAATTCTGGAATAGTTCAGCATCTGCTAACAAATTTAGAGAAGATGCTGAATTTATTGTAAATCTGTAAATACTCTAACTTGGCAGGTGGTATTTTTATGGAGCAGAGAGTGAGACAGAAAAAAAAACCCTTAATTTTCATGGGCAGGGACATTGTTTTGTAACATGTACAGGAAATCTTATAACCTTTCTGTTTTTATATATTTGCTTCAGCTTTTATCACTTCCTTGGAACATATATAGTTTGGTGCTACACAATGAATCATCTATGCTGCATTTTCTAGCTCTATTATTCAGACATTGTATTTTCTGCATATTGTAGAAAACATTAGGCAGTTTATTTCTAAGGGAGATTTTCAGTGTCATAGCGTTAGGAGAGCCTGAAGAAGAGATCTTAGGCAAGACCATTGCTCTCTGCAAAGTTTAAGTTGTGTTATAAGGAACATAGTGTAAAATCTTACCTTGGAAATATCATCTGTATTTATACAGTTGTCAGATGTGTTGATGTTGCTCAGTGGAAGGTATGAAAATAGTTGGGAGAGGTTACAGTAGGAAAGAAATTTTCAGGATCAGCTGACAACAAAAGAGTCAATTTATAAGGATGAGGTTTCATTTGTAGATTCTCAGCTTGTGTTCATATTTGGTGAACGGTATTCTGAGTAGAAACCACTATATCTTCAAGTTTCAGATCACATTTCAAAACCTTCTCAAATTAATAAAAATCACAAATTATTAAGATAGCTTTAGAAACAAATATTATCTATCTGATCTAGCAAAACACTTAAACCCAATCCTTTCCCTGGTACAGTCCTTGTTAGTTCCAGTAGATATCTCAGGTGGTATGCTGGGGTTTTCTCATGTTTTTCAGCCTCTTTTGTCCTGCTCCACCACCTTTTATAGCTTTGGCGCAAGGCTGGAATCTTTTGTCTATCTGGGTCCCCACCCATCCTTCTAATGGAAAAGTACCAGATTTAAGATGGATTTCATTATCAAATATCAAGCAAATGTAGGATGGCTTCACTTCAGGCCTAAAACACAGTCAAGTTAGCATAAGGCCTCCTATAAAAGAGCAAAAGATTATGATCTGAGCCATCAGCAGTTATTGCACACAACACAGATCAGAGATATCTGGATATGTAAACCCTGCCCCTGCTAACCACATAAATATCTCCTTTTAGCCTTGTACCTTTTTGCAACTACCCGGTGTTTACTGAAAAACATGTTTTTATTCTAACTAATGTTAAGAATACGATGATTTGATTGGTACTTAATTGCATTTTTTCCTTATATGGCACAAGTAAGTAAAGTTTGGGACTTTTCCAGATCGGAAAGTACCATGCGAATGTGTGACGCTTGCATGATCAATATGTATGACGCTTGTATAATTAATAAGAATCTATAAAAATAATGGAGAATGTTGTAAAGGGTAGAGGGGGGGAGGGATAGCCAGTCTGTACTTGTAAGTGTCAGACTGCTGCTCCTTCCCCAGCATCGATGTTTGGTCGCAATAAAGGCCTCAGGCTAATTTCTGAATCCAAAATATAAGAGTGTTTGTTATTCCACAACACAGGTGACATGGTAACAGCCATATAAGATCTCCTAGTCTCCATTCCCCATGGTTGGCCCACACATACACAGGAAGACTTTCAAGTAACTAAGGCCATTTAAAACTGGTTGTTTCTGGAGCACCCTTAATGGTCTCCACTTAATATGTTTATATCAGAGATACAACTTTATATCTTATTCTTCTAACTCCAGATATAGAAATAATACATGTAAACAAATAGGATGAACACAGTAGATTACGAGCTTTCTAATGACACCATACATGGGGTATTTAGTATAAACCATATTCCAGTTAGTCATATTCATAAGCATATTTCCATAAAGCATATGGCCTCCAACATCACAAGATCAGAGTCGGGCCAGTGAGTCTTTTAGAAGGAATAATGAAACTATAACCAGAAAAAAAAAATCTTGGCCACTGGCTCCTGCTGTATAACTGGTTACAAGCAAAAGTCATATAAAGACTGTGCTCTGTAGTAACCGCAACTGAACTGCATACCAATTCTTACTTTGTAATGAGAGGTACCAGGCTCAATCCCAGAGGTGCTGGGGCTATGAACTGTCAAACCTAGAGGTGTCGGGACTCATCCCTGGCAAGCCCCACACAAATTAAGCACTGATGTATACGAAAACAAAACAAACACTTTCAATTCCAAGACTTATGTTTTGTTTAAACAGAAGAGTGCTAATTATTGACCTTTTATATCCATAAGCACCTTGGTCCCTTCAAATCACTGCAAATCTGAGTTGGCAAAATAAGCATTAGTTACACACCTGCTTTGTTTGAAATCAGTGGCAACATTTTAATTGACACCACCTGGAGCAGGACAGAGCCCTGAATGGATCTACATCTCAAATTCTTACACACATTTCTTGTTTTTAAGACCACAGGCAAAAATGTGGATGTGGGCAAATAACGCCTGTGTATGGACTGAAGTACCCTCCTGAATAAGTTAATGTTGAGGGTTGAGCAAAGCATGAGGGTGTGGCTGCTGCTCTTCAATTAAGATAGTGGTGAGAGACAGTTCAGCATCCCCCACCTAAATAAAGGCATATGGGAGTCCACCCAGAAATCTAAACCATGTTGGCAGAGAGCTTTATGGGCATTGGGGTGTGCATAAGAGAGAGAGAAAGAGCATGCACACTCAAGGGGAAGCAGACGGTAACAGCCAAATGCAGACAGTAGCAAAACAGACTGGGGCTGAGACATATATAAGCCTGGACAAGCACAGTGCGTGACCTAGGAGAAGCCTAGGGAGCGGGCTTCTGTGTATGGTACTGGCAAAGAGCCTTGGATTGTGAGCAAAGAAACTATTTCCTGTTGTTTTCATTCCTCCTGTGTTCAGGAAACAGGACTTTGTACATTCCTTGTAAATAAACAAGATTGAATCAAAGAAATACCTGACTCTATCATCAATTTCTCCTCCTGACTGGAACAACCTACAACACTCTGAATTTGGTTAACCGCTCAGGTCAAAAGGGGTAACATTAATTATTAGCTACGTGCTCCTCTTTTTGGCGGGTTGCCTGCTTGTAGGCAAGATTAATTTGGTGACTATGCAGCAGTGCTCTCATTAATGCAGGATCAAGTTCTTTTTGTTACCTTTTCTGTTCATTCTCGGTTTTTTTTTTTACCTGCTGCTTATACACATATAACATTCTGCCACTGTACTACGAAGCATCAGAACAAAGTTTGAACAAAAGGATTGTCATTTCAAGGCAAAATTTCAATTCCCAACCAATGTTTGCTTTATTCCTTTCAGAGACATTTTTCCTCAGGAGCAAACAAACAAGGCAAACAGTCTGTTTCCAAACCGATTTTTGGATAGTTGGGATAAAAAAGCTCTGGTTAAACCAAGTTATCAAGCTGTAGCATATGTTGTACCCTTCAAGGTCAGTAAAGCAGAATGAGAGGATGAAGTACAATCAGGTTCATATATTGGGGTACAGGCTCATATATTGGGGTACATTTTCAGAAAGAAGTCCTGCAAAGGGACTCAGGGCTTCTGCCCAGTGGAGAGTGGGTCCACCAGGGGACATGCCTGCCAGGGCTTGCAACTTCAGCCCTACTCCTGTTGAAGCCCTAAGTCTTGGCAGAAACCTCCCGCAACTCTGAAACCCCAAGACTCCCTCCCCGCTGGGCAGAAGCCTCTAGTCTCATCATCCCACCACAGAACAGAAGCCCTGAGCTCCCACCCCTCACCCAGTCTGGTAGGTGAAGAATTGGGGGAGGCTCCGCAAGCCATACTTTAAATGTAAAAGAGCTGTATGCATCTAGCAAGCTGTGGTTTGGCCACCCCAGAACTATAATGTTAAGCACTGGAACACGTTATGCAGGAAGGTTGTGGAAGCCTGGAAGTTTTTGTAAGAACAGATTAGACAAACATCTGTCAGGGCTGGTTTATGTATAATTTGTTCTGCCGCAGGGTAAGAGGATGGATTAGGTGACTTCTTGAAGTCCCTTCTATAATGCTATGTGACATATCAGTATTGTTTTTCCCCTTTCTGTACAGTAATAACTAGACCTTTAACACTGATATGACTGTCCACACTCAGAGGTACAACTTTCTAGTGCAGACAAGGCATAAGTCTGTAGTCCTGATGTACTGAGTGGGCAAAATTAAATTTACTCTTTTAAAAAAGGAAAAGGGAACGGACAGTGATGTCCTTTCCCATACACAAAGTACGCAGCAGTGTAGGGTACCAAGAAATTTGGGGCACTGAATTTCCTGGTGCCCTGCACAGCTGCGTGCTGCTCCAGCCCCTGTTCTGCCTCTTCCCCATGGCTCCCACCCCTGCTCTGCCCCTTCCCTTCCCTGCCTCTTCTCACCCCTATTCTGCCCCAGTCCCACCCCCACTCTCCTGAGGCAGTGCTAGGCCTGAACTCGCCAGTGGGAGGAAGTGCAGCGGCCCAGTCCGAGCCCATGCTGCCAGTGAGTTCTAGGGGGTGGTTCCCCCCTGTGCCCCAAGCCAGCCCATGCCCCACACGGAGGCCTGGGGTGAGCCCCCGCCCCCTCTCCCTCAGGAGGCCTGACCCGCTGCATAGGGCCCCAGTATAGCTAGGGACAGGAATTGAAACCTATCCCTTAGGACATACATTCCTCTGAGAAAAAATCAATCAAATTTAAAATTGCTATATGTAGTGTTATAGGTTTTTTTCTCCACACAGTTGTGGTTTAAGGCCCTGTTTTGCAGAAGTAGCAGCAGCAGCCATTAGCTAAAAGCAGGGGAGTCAGGTCCCATCTAAACTGCACCAAAACCATCTAATATGAGGTTGTTAAGAAAGCATTTCTGCCCTACGGAAATATAAGTGCCAAGAGTGAGCAGATCAACAGACAGCCCTTAAGATCTGTGAAGAAAACTTTACAAGATAACACTTTGTCTGGCAAAAGCATTTATCAGCAGTTTCGGTTGAGAAGATCTATATTTCCCTTTTTGTTTACCTTAAATTGCTTTTGTCTATTCTTTCATTGCCTCTGTCAGTTGTGCAAATGATTACACAACATTTAAATTGTATGTAAAAAGTGGTGGGTTAGGCTTGGTGAAAAATACAGTTTCATGACACTTTAGTTTAAAACATGGGCAGCACATCTAATAGGCAGGGTAAGGCTGTGCCTCCACAAACCACACTGCGTGACCTTGCCCCCACTCCATCCAGAGGCCCCTGCTTGCTGCTAGCTGCCCCCAACCCAGGCAGGTTGCTCCTCTTCTGGAAAGGGAAGTGTTCTGGGGCAGGGGCTAGGTAAGGTGACCAGGTAGTAAGTGTAAAAAAAAAACGGAACAAGGGGTGGGGAGTAATAGGTGCCTATATAAGAAAAAGCTCCCAAATCAGGACTGTTTCTATAAAATCAGGACCTCTGGTCACCCTAGGGCTAGGACGGCTGGGATTTGGAGTAGCTGGGGCTGCCCAATGCCGGGGGTGGGGAAAGTGGCACTGGGGCCACACTGCCCAGCACTCCAGCGCTGGGGGGAAGAGGAGACTGTGTGCTGCCCACCACTCTGGGGCTGGGGGAGGGGTCACATGCTGTCCAGCGCTCTGGGGCTGGGGGGAAGGGGACTGGGCCTGTGAGAGAAAGGGCCCGGAGAGGCAGGGTCTCAGGCGGAAGGGATTAGTGGCTAACCACTGGTTAACCTCCCCAACACTGGTGGTTCACCCACCACCCATGATTTAAAATGATTGGTTAAGGTATAGCTAAGTAGGACCTGAGTTTTAAATATATAAACTGAGGTTCAAGGAAGAATTATTTGCAACCTAACTCTGGGACACAGCTCAAAATCAAAGCTGCCAGAACTCAATAACCTGCATGACTGTTCTGTGCAGAAGCTGAAGCCAGATCCCACAGATAATCCAATTCCGATTAACTGGCAGGGGTGCTGGAACAATTTTTATAGTGGGGCTGCTGAGAGCCATTGTAAACCTGTATGTAATGGAATCTACTTCAAGCTAGGGGGTGTGGCAGTACTCCCAGCATCCGTAGTTCCAGATCTATGGCCCATCCGGAGAAGTCCATCTGCCTTATTGGGAGTGTTGAGCATTGTATGCTTAGTGAGTGTGTTCTGTTAATTAATTGTTAATAAATACATGTTAAGGATATTACTGTGAAACAGCTTTTTCAGTGGGCAAAGTTCTCACAGACGCATAGTGGCCAGCACTACGCCCCTTCCTGCAGCCTCCATTGGACCAGAGCGGCGAACCACAGCCTGTGGGAGCTATTCTCGGCCAAACCTGCGTAGGTGGCAGGTAAACAAATCAGCCAGGCCCATCAAGGGTGCTTACATTGGGGGCCATATGCCAAGGTTACTGATTCCTGTAGTAGCAAATGAACACAGATCTTTCTAGCCATTTAGTCATGCACAAATAGATGAAAGATGTTTTGTGTGTTTTTGTGTGACTGAGCTAGAGAAAACTGGATGAGAAAAGCCACTTTTTTTGTTTCTGACTGTGCATAATTAAACTTTCCTAAACCATGACTTATTCATTTCATTTAAAATAAGTGTATGTTTTAAATGGGTACTTGGGGAAATAATTTTGAATGACCTGTTTCTAACACGTGAAAAGCAGAATAGAAGCAGGATATATGTTCCTTCTTCCCAGCTCCCATGTGAAGAGAAATGTGCACCATTCAGATACGCAAAGGGAATTTTGCAGATGATGGTGTTAGTGTACTGAACAAACAATACTTCTCATGGAGAATACTGAGAAGGTTAGAAGGGAACATGAATTTATATAATAAAAGGGCTTGACTTTTCCAATATCTTTAGACATGCAATATCTTTTTGCATATTTAAATACCCATGTTAGTCTGTATCTGCAAAAAGAACAGGAGTACTTGTAGCAACTTAGATACATTTGCTAGTCTCTAAGGTGCCACAAGTACTCCTGAATCAGAGAGGTAGTTGTGTTAGTCTGGATCTGCAGAAGCGACAAAGAGTCCTGTGGCACCTTAAAGATTAACAAAAAGTAAGTAATACTGACTTCAGTGGCATCCACTTCTTCAGATGGATGCCACTGAAGTCAGTATTACTTACTTTAGTTAGTCTTCAAGGTGCCACAGGACTCTTTGTCACTTCTACAAGTACTCCTGTTCTTTTTATTTAAATGATCATTCGTGTTATGATGATCTGGGAAGGACCAGGGCCAGCGACAGAAATTTGGGGGCCCCCTACTCTGATCGTTTGGGCCCCCCGCAGCTGACAGCGGCTGGGGGGGAAGCCCAGCTGGGGCCCCCCCCAGCCGAGCCAGCGCCCCCCCCCCCCCCAGCTGACAGCAGCTGGGGGGGGAAAGCCCAGCCGGGGGGCCCTCCAGCCCAGCCGGCGCTCCCCCCCCAGCTGACAGCGGCTGGCGGCAGCACGAGCCCGGGACCTTTCTCCCCCCCCCCCGCGCCCTTTCTTTCTCCCCCCTCCGTGCCCTTTCTTTCTCCCCCCCCCGCGCCCTTTCTTTCTCTCCCCCCGCGCCCTTTCTTTCTCTCCCCCCACGCCCTTTCTTTCTCTCCCCCCCGCGCCCTTTCTCTCTCTCCCCCCCTGCGCCCTTTCTCCCCCTGACCCAACGGGGGAAGCCCTACAGTGCTGCGGAGCCTCCCCGCCCTCACCCTTTTTGCAGGTGGTGGTGCACCGCTGCCGCCGGCCAGGCTCACAGCTCCTGCCGGGGACACGCGTGCTTGTCCGGAGGAGAGCCGCGCCGCCTCCCCGCCCCTTCCCCGCTCTCCAGGCCCGGCGACAAGGGGGGATGACTACGGGTACTGCTGTGTACCGGGCCCCGGACTTAAGCCCCCCCCCCCTAAAGTCTGGGGCCCGGTACAGCTGTACCCATAGTACCCCCCTGTCGCCGGCCCTGGGAAGGACAGAAGAAAAATTGGCATGACTGCATCAAAAAAAGGCAAGTGGTGGGAAGGGCGAGAGAACCTACTCTTGCTCACTTTAAGCAATAGGGAGTGTAATGTTTAGTAGGGTTCAGGTTTGTCAAGAGAGGTGACAAAAATACAACACATATATATGCACTCAGCTTATTCTGAGCCCACTCAGGCTTTTGGCAACCTCTGTTTGAACTGGTATGATCAGAGCCTTAAAATTGCCATCAGCATAATTATTTCCATGACAGTATCATAGAATCATGGAAATGTACGGATGGAAGGGAGCTCAGTAGCTCATGTAGTTCATCTCCGTGTGCTGAGGTAAGAAAAAGTAAACCTAGACCATCCCTGACAAGTGTTTGTCCTAACTGTTCTTTAAAACCTTCAATGATGGCTATTCTGCAATCTCCCTCATTAACTTGTTCCAGTAATTAATTATCCTTATAGTTAGAAAGCTTTTTCTTAGTATTTTACCTAAATCTCCCTTGCTGAAGATTAAGCTGGTTATTTCTCACTTTAAGTGAATATGAAAACAACTAATCACCATCCTCTTTATAACAATCCTTTACATATTAGAAGACTGTTATTATGTCTTCTCTCAGTCTTCCTTTCTCAATATCTGTAAACATTGTGGCAAAGCTCTGATCTCTCTGTTGAGATAAGGGTGACAAAGATAATGAAGAAGTGTGGGCTGCTGTGGGGAAGTGGCCCAGGGAATCTTATTTGTCCTGTTTCCATAAAGCCAGCTCCATTTCTCCTGCAGCATGGCTTCCCGCTACAGCTCCTGACACACATGCCCCCACCTGACTAACTGGGAGGTTCTTAACTAGTTTCAGACAGACCCTGATTGGTTTCAGGTGTCCTAATCAACCTAGCTGTCTTCCCTGATTTCTGGAATGATCTTAATTGGCCCCAGGGGTCTTCATTGACCCCAAGCAACTGCCATTTGCTTACCCTGGTAACAGGGATTTGTTTAGCCTGGGCTAATATAGTTCTGTCTCCCACTACTTTCCTATAGCCATCTGGCCTTTCCCCATCACAACATGCAGCATCTATTTGCATGTTTAAGTGACCACTCATGCTGTGATGATCTGCCCAATTGTTTTAAGCTTTCCTCATAGTTAGGTTTTATGAGAATCATCAACCTTTCATCATTTTCATGGTTCTCCTCTGGACTTTTTCCATGTTGTCCACATCCTTCTTAAAGCGTGGAGCCCAAACTGGACGCAATACTCCAGCTGAGACCTCACCAGTTCTGAGTCGAGTAGAACAATTACCTCCCATGTCTAACATAGGACATTCCTGTTACTACATCCCAGGACATTCACCTTTTTTGCAACTACATCACATTTTTGGCTCATATTCAGTCTGTGGTCCACTGTAGCCAGCAAGTCCTTTTCAGCGATACTGCCGCCTAGCCAGTTATTTCCTATTTTGTCCTTCAATGTAGTTGCAACCCCTCCCAAGTTGATGACATCCACATATGCTCCTCTCCATTATCCAAATAATTAATAAAAATATTGAATAGTATTGGAACCAGGAGATACTTCTTCAGGACTCCACTAGTTATGTCCTTCTAATCTGTCCTGTATCTCCTTCCAATTTCAAATATGTCCTTCCAGTGAATCATGAACAATTACACTTTAAGTATGGTTTTTCAACCCGTTGTGCACCACATAGGAATGATTTCATTTAACTATCTCCCTAGTTTGATTATAAGAATACCATGTGGGACTGAGTCAAAAGCCTTATTAAAATCAAGATATATCATGTCTACTGCTCCCCCCCCCCACCCTCTCATCCACAAGCCAGTGGTCCTGTTAAGAAGGAAAATAAGATAGTTAGGTATGATTTGTTGTGACAAAACCGTGTTGGCTAATACCTATCGCCCTATTATCCTTTAGGTGTTTACAAATTGATTCTTTTCTTGTATCATATGTATCCTTACTATTTTAGGTACCTTAAATTTTTTAGGACAATATTATTAACTTTGAAATAACATAATATATAGCTGATTAATGAATTATGAATTACTTTTCAAAGTCACTAAGTCAATAAGTTTGTTCTAGTTCTGTATGCATTGGATGACTTTCTGAGGGTATGGCTACTAATATAATAAAGGCTAATTATTTGGCAACTTCAGCCATTTTCTATTAGAACTTGTCAATTTTGCAATATTGATATCTGTAAACTTTCCACTCTTGGTGACCTCAGAAATGTCGGGGTAATTTCCACATTGATTTTGGAGGCTCTTTTTCAGATCTTCATGTCATTATAAGTTTGGGGTTATCAGAACCTTTGAAAACCCACACATTGGCTTAGTGGAGAGAGTGTTGAACAGGGACTCTGGAAACTTGGATTCTATTTTGAGCTCTGCTCCTGGCCTGTTGGATGTCCATGGGCAAATCAGTTCTTTCTATGTGCCTCAGTTAACTCAGCTGTAAAATTGAGATAATGATATCTACCACTTTTATAATGTGCTTTGAGGTCTTTAGAAGAAAATCACCATGTAAAAGGTAGGTTTTATAATTTTGATGCAGTGCCTAGGCCTGTGAAACAATACATAGGTTTACGGGGGTGTAACAGGGTGCTGGCAAGAAAATGTTGAGCCAGCCCCTGTTCCCTCTGTTAGCTCGGCTAGCTCAGCTCCCACAGCTGGGGGAGTTAATTGGCTGGCAGGGTGTGGCCCCGGGGTGAGTGGGGCTTGAAGTAAACCACTTGGGAGCCTTCCAGGCCAGAGCATAAAGCTGGCAGGAAGGAAGTCATGGGGGGGGGGGGGGGAAGAGAACAGGGAGGAATAAGGAGTTATTGTTCCTAGCTAGCTGTCCCCCAAGGCAGCGGCTATCCTGTATAGAATTGTATATAAGTGACGGTGGGATTTGCACAAGGGAATAAAGGGACACTGGTGCATACAACAAAGGGCTCCCAGTTCATTTTTGCAGCAAGCGGGAAAAGGCTCGCTTACAAGGGGTCAAACTGGAAATTATAAAGCAAAGTTATTTTATCCATACTTCACCCAAGAAGGAATTTCCAGACATTTGAGGTGCCAAAATGAGATTTTGTAGATGTTCAAAATAAGATCAGGTGAGGTTTTCCGGTCTTTGCTGGGTTCATTGGTCTTTTCTGACTCTTGGTGAAGGGCAAATGTCCTGCTGAACTACTTGGTCTTAACGTCCCATGCCCCTCACTGAACTATGGTTGGCTCTTTGGACATGACTTCTTCTTGATTTGGAGTGTGGGGAAGTAAATTGGAGTAGTCTTCCAAGTGCCACACCCGCCAGATCCCAAAATGAGGGCTAGCCATTTCCTAAACAATTCAAAAATAATCTATGTAGGAAATTAAGTGAAAATGAACAGATTCGCGAAAAGTCAATGAACATCTCTGTGAGTATTTCTGTTCCAGGTTTCTTTCACGGCAAACAGTTTATTATATATCATAATATCGCCTTTTAGTACTTCCATTGCTTTTGTTATAGGGTAGATTGGTGGCTATTGCAGAGTCTCTTACAATGCTTGACTACTCAAGAAGCTAATGGAGTCTGTTATGATAGCAGTTTGCCTCGTACTTCAAAGTTTTCTGGCAGGTGTTTCACTACATGAATTTCCTTCATGAGGGAGAAAGACTTAGACGAAATATTATCAATCTCAGCCAAATGCTTTGTTTTAGTAGAATAGCTTGCCTCTTCAAAGAGATGTGGTTAATAGAAGAATATGATTTCAAAGGAAAGAAAAATATGAGATTCAGTGATCAAACATATATCAATGTGGGTTCAGATTAAGAATCATCTTCTATAGATCATAATCTTCTTTTGTCAATGGATAAAACTTAAGTGAAAATGCTATGGTCAAAATTATGGGAGCTTCACTTTCAGCTGCATATTTAAAGTTGAATAGAAAATATACTGTACATTTCCTCAAGTATTTGTCTCAGAGAATGTTCAGTTTTGCAGATTATGGCATGGAGTCTAGGTTTAATGTGGGCCTTCATAATGGAGGAGAGTTTGGAACTTCCTGAGCTGCATTTGCAGAAGATTTGGTAGTATCTTCCAACAGTTAAGCCCATTGGGTAACTCTAACCCATCCAAAGCAATACTTACTCAGATTTGTAATTAATTTTGGTTTCGTGTTTATTGCTATAGCACATTGAAGAAGTCATAGCCTTTTCCCTTCAGTATTGGTGTGGTGCTGGGTTAGCTAATTAGCAAAAGGAGATGTTGTGGAATATTGCTGGTGCCATAGCGTTGGTATATCAGTCACACTTCTGGAAAAGTGTCATCTCTGAATAATTCAATATTAATGCAGATTTATGCATATTTTTTTTAAAAACATGCTTACCATAAAAACAATTTATTTAAATGTTTCTTAGAATTATTAATGCCAGACGTTTACACACATTTTTTTCCAGTAGTTCTTAGATGTAGAAAATGTTGAAATGTTCATCTTAGTGCAAGGTTACAAAAAATAAATCCCCTCAAAAATGAAAGAATCTCTTTCATATTTAGGCTATCTGCTCTTCAGACTCCTAGAAAAAATTACCCTAGAATGCTCCTCATAATATCTAACTCTCATTAAAATTTATAAAATAGATTCATTCTCTTTTTAATAGAAATGAAAAAGTGTGAAAACCTACTTTGTATAAAGTCTACTCTTACATATAATTCTTACAACAGACAAACTTCCAGTTAATGTCATGGAAATTGTAGTCTTATAAAAAAAAAGATTTCATTTGTATCTTTTAATATTTTCAGAGAAAATTGAATTAGGTCAAAAATACAAATAACCCACAGCAGTATGCAGAGTGCTAGAGGAGCAAGTTTTCATAGTGTTCCAAAGATGCATGCTATTTTTTATATAAAATATACTTGAGGCATTTTTGATCCAAACGTCAGAAGCTGAACATGTCAGAAAAATGCATGTCCATACACAATGTCAGATCCTCTCCAATAAAGTATTTTTCTGGGTCTTGGATGTAAATAATAAATAGTATGTTTTGGATCATTATCCAATTACAATATCAATTACTTTCCCAAACTTTCACCCTGGTAGCCCAAGTGCATCTTTGATAGGACTGGTAGCAGTGAAGACACCTTCTGGGACCGTGGGAGGGTACAGGGAGGCATAAATCTCATCTGGGATCAGCTGGTGCAGTGTTCCATAGGATCCTTCTTCTTTTCTTTCTCTTTCCTCCTGGAGGTGGGGGTGCCTTTCATCCCTTTCGACCCATCCTTTCTCCTGCTCGGGGATATGGATGGGAGAGGGGAATCACATGCTAAATCTACGACCAGGACTTCAGTGCCTGTCCCACCCACTGCTGCTGCCATTAGCCAGTGGAAGTTGTACCAGGGCCAGGTGATTGGCTCCCTTTGGTGGTAATGAAGCATGAGGAGTGGTGTGTTAATATAGCCTCTATATATCTACCTATGTGGGTTAGACTTTGTGGATTCCTTGTTTTATTCACACCATTCACCTAGTCGCTGGATCTATGGTGATTCTGGGGGCTTGATTCATCACTAGTTCTGGGGGTTGGAAAGGATTTTTCCCACATGGCAAAAGTGATAAATTGCTGTTTTGGGCTTTTTCACCTTCTACCCAGCATCCAAGAGGCCTGGAATGAGGGTTTAAATTACAATTGTTCTACTTTGGCAGGTGGCAGTGCAGTTGGTGGGTGACCCACATGGCTGCCTGGGTGTTGTTTCTGGGCACAGTATTGAATGATGGGGGGGGTGTACCTCTAGGTCTCACACAACTTGTTAACCTCATCTTAGATCTTTTATCTCCAGCATAGAGTAAGGAAGGAAGGCAAGAATCTGGCTTTGAGTCAGAGTCCATGGGCAGGCCTGAAAGTGCAGAAGGGACATGGTCTTCACACCCACCCTCAGGTTCATAGTACATAAAGGCTGCTTGTATTACAACATTTCAGGTAGTTTGGAGTGGGTAATAATCTATCTATATATATAAAAGTCAAATGGTGTATGCGTGCGTGTATGTATGTTTACTCCTTCCACACCGTTTGAGCTAGACACTTGAAATTTGGTACAGTTAGAGGCCTTAGGGTCCTAATGACCGTAAGAGTCGAAAATTTTTCAAATCTCACCTCTGACGCCCCCCGGGAGTGAAATTCTTTAAAGGCCAATCACATCAGCTGGGCAGCTGCTGTTCTCTGTGACATAGTTATGATGTCATAATACCCCCTCCAACAGACACCGCACTCACTCAGTTCTCTGCCCCCTCCCCGCCTCTGATGGACCCGAGTTTGGTTTGGTCGGAGGGTAAGTGAGGTGGGGGTGTCGGGTTTGGTCGGGGGGTGAGGTGGGGGTGTCAGGTTTGGTCGGGGGGTAAGTGAGCTGGGGTGTTGGGTTTGGTCTGGGGGGGTGGGAAGGTGTCTGGGTGGGTGAGGGGTGAGGTGTGGGGGTTGGGGTTGGTCAGGGGGTGTTGGGTTTGGTGGGGGGATGAGGAGGGGGGTCGGGGTTGGTCGAGGGGTAAGTGAGGTGTGGGTGTCAGGTTTGTTTGTGGTGGTAGGTAGGGGTGTCAGGTTTGGTTGGGGGGGGAAGTGAGGTGGGTGTGTCAGGTTTGGTCTACGGGGGGTGAGGTGTGGGTGTTGGTCAGGGGGTGTTGGGTTTGGTAGGGGGAGATGTGGGGTGTTGGGTTTGGGGGGGGGTTTAAAATGTGAGTCGGGGTTGGTTGAGGGGTAAGTGAGGTGGGGGTGTCAGGTTTGGTCGGGGGAGGGGTGAGGTGGGGGTGTCAGGTTTTCTCTCTGCCCCCATCCAACGGACCCCGCACTCGCTCAGCTGTCTGCCCCCTCCCCACCTCCGACTGACCCGAGCAACGCCGGGTATTTTCGCTAGTTCTAAATAAAACAGAAAACTCATCTGAAGCTAATCAGACTGAAACATGTCCTTAAATGCTTTGCTGAATCAGGCCTATAAGGAGTAGATTGTGGGTATGTCTTCACCACAGACTTATCTCGAGTTAACCACACTCTGCAACTCCTCTCAAGTTAGCCTATCTTAAGTGAGAGTAGTCAAACTGTCCAATAATACTCAACCTACTCTGTCTACCCAGGTGCTGCATTCATTTGTGTATGGCACTAAGGACGCTCAGAGCATATCTGTGGTTCTCTTTGCTGCCGTAAGCTCAGCCACTCTATGATTTGTTTTCCCAGTAAACTGTGGGGAAGAACTCGTCTGTCTTTCTAGGTGCATGAGAGAAAATGTGGAAAGGCATTGGAGAACATGTTAGCAGCTGATGAGTTGTGTTAACTCAAGCTTAGGCCAATATGCCTTGAGTTAATAGCCAACTTGAGTTAATAGCACAATTTTGAAAAAAAAATGTTTCTTTCATGTGAAGATTTTCACATGATAATTTGCATGAAATATACTTAGCTTAGTTTGGCCAGTTTTAGTTTCAAGTGTTTCCACTATTAACCAATTGTTGACCCTCTTTTAAAATACTGAACACAAGCAATAGCAATAGATAGTCATTATGTCTGGAGCTAAGGTTCAGCATAATTTGAAATGAAACAGACAACAGTTGCAAAATTATGACACCCTAAAATAGAACTCTTCACAGGAGTCCAAAAAGTCTGGGGTTTTTTGCCACTTTGTAGGAATAAAGCAGAAAGAAGGAAAGTGAGACAACTTATTTTGCAATCTGAGAGCAAGTAATAGAAGAATGAAAAAAATAATAAATTCTAATAGCATTTCCCTGGAAAGATCATTGTCTAACATAATATTGTATCAAACTATCACAAGCATCTTTCATTTGCATATATCTATGCAAATTTTGTGGGCAGAAGATGGGAGTTTGTTTCAGTTGGTCATTTTTTTGACCCTATTTCTTAATCACTAATGTTTATGAGACTCATTTACACTACCACTTTATATTATCAAAGCAAGCCTATACATCCTTCTGTATTCTGTTAGTAAAGCCTTATTTTCATGTACTCTTTGGTCCTTCTTAGCTGCCAGTAATAGGTAAGTAGTTTCATATATACGCACAGCGTGGTGTTTTTGGAAAATTCATAAGGTTTGAATATATTGATCTAGCTGGAAAACACTCTAAGTAAATAAATAAAGGTATGTCACATTTGGGACTTTTCAAAGCATGCTGTACACCTGCAGATTGCACAGATGAACTCTCTTAGTACTTCAAAGGTCATATTTAATTCAATACACTTTATGCAGCACCAAATACAATGTCAACACATGTTTCATTGTCTTATTCAAATTAGGATTCACAGTGTAGCATGGTAAGCATAACTGAGATCAGACTCAGAATATATCTGTGGCAAAATGTAGATAAGGTCTAGGTTTGCCTCTGCCTCCCATCTCAGTTTTCCTAGGATAGTCCCTCTTTAATTGGAGTATCTTGGTATCCTGCAGGTCAATGAAAATATCACAAAATATCTTTGGCTGGATGCAATACAATGACATTAAATTCCACTGATATTTTAGCACAACACTCTTGATATTTGTTTTTTTTTTTTTTTTTGTGGAGGACAAATGTTCAAAGGAAGCAATGGGTGCTGCGGGAAGTGGCACGGACTGCAGGGATCTGTTGGTTGCTGCTTCCCACATCTCCCATTGGTAGGGAACAGAGAACCACAACCACATGGAGCTGCATGCAGGCCTGTGGATAATCAATGTAAACAGAATGTCTTGTGGCCTGGGAGTCTATTTGCTTCTGCTATCATGCATCTCCGAAGAGGTAAACTGTGAATCAAAAGGCTCAGACATTTGGTGTGGTTCAGGGGAATGTGCAAGAGCCATTGAGGTGGCTTGGAGAAGATGGCACTACTTTCAAGGCCTAGACAATTGGACTATGGGGTACGCTACAATCACACCTTCCTTTGTGGTGTAGATGTACTCATACAATGGCTAAGTCATGATCTGGGCTTCCATTAACTCCTGGCCATCTTAATTCTCTACCTGTTCCTTTGTGTGGTGTGCAAAATATGAAGTGAAAGTTAGTACTGCTATCTTTTGTGTCTGTACTCTTGCCAGGAGGAACTTCTGTAGGCTTGTGAACAGAAGAGGCACATGCCAAAGCTCAGCGGGAGAAGAGTACTCTTGTAGTTAGGGCACAAGACTGGAACAAGGATACAATTCTTTTCACAGCTCTGCTACAGTTGTTCTCTGTAAAGTTGGGTAAGTCACCTGATCTTTTCATGACTCGATTTCTTAAAGTGTATAACTCAGATAATAACCCAACCAACAATATATATTTATTTTAGTTTAGTTTCATAATTTAAACATGGACATGGGAAGAGAGGTAATCATTTAGATAGCTTAGTACCTAACCTTTAGCCAATCCACATCTATGCATATTTGCTGGCTTAGAACAATCCCACTGGAAGAATAGAAGGGCAGTGGCTGCTTTTGGCTGTAGAAGCTGTGCAGAGGGCTGATCAGAAGTTCCCTAGAGAATTCTATCCTCTCAAACCCCTGCTTAGAAAGCTCATTCACTTGGACTTTAGGAGATATGATTGAGGGACATCATTAATCACATGCTAATTATTTTCTTAGCCTTTCCTACCATTTTTCAACTTCTTCAATGAATTTGGCATATTGATGCTTATTATGCACAGCCTTCCAAGTTAGTTGTTCTTTAAAATTTAGTTGCAAAGTTTTGGTTGAAATTTCAGACATAGTTAATTAAAAATAAATAATAAAATCAGGATTAGAAGAGTAAGACAGCTTTAATATTTCAAAATATCTACAAAGCATGCCAGAACTAAATATTAATTAAATAGCACAAGGTACCTGCTAAGAATTACAGGACAATTGGATGTTGAAAAGAAACTTGGTTGAAGGTTATATTTAATTAAGGGTATCCAGATGGTGTTACTGAGGTGTTATTTTTATTCATCACAAACTGTCTAACTAATGACTTAGTTTCACTTGTAACACAATCTACCATAGTGTTGTCAAATCACTTCTTATTAGTTGCATCAAAATAAGCAGGACTTGTTAACTACCATGTCCAGGAGGGAAATGAATAAATGAATGCATGAAGTTCTGAAAAACATTTCACTGTGAAGACTGATGTGGCTATAATGGGACCATCACTTGTATTGTTTTTAAAACTTTGAACAAGTTTCTTCTTTAGAGGAAATGAATCACCCTAAGAAATATTTAAAAGGTAAACTTTCACCAAATATGACTTAATATAATGTTTACTGTAAGAGGAAAATATCAAATGAGTGATTTTTATCTTTAATACTAGCAAAATATACTTTGGATACATATATGAAATTTGTATTGCAGTAGCACTCCATAAGAGCAGACAGCCCCCCACAATAAAGGACCTACTTTCTAAATGCACAAAACTAGATTCACAAAGCAAACACACCATAAATCTGGGATAGGCAACCTTGGCACGTGGCCATCCCAGGGTAAGCACCCTTGGCGGGCCTGGCCGGTTTGTTAACCGGCTGTGTCCACAGGTTTGGCCGATCACAGGTCCCACTGGCTGCGGGTCGCCACTCTGGTCCAATGAGAGCTGTGTGAAGCAGCGCAGTGCTGGCCGCCACTTCCCGCAGCCCCCATTGGACCAGAGCGACAAAACCGCGGCTCCCACCTCTGTTTCCCACAGCCCCATTGGACCAGAGCGGCAAACTACAGCCAGTGGGAGCTGCAATAAGCCAAACCTCTGGACGCGACCAGTAAACAAACCGGCCAGGCCTGCCAAGGGTGCTTACTCTGCGGGGCCGCGTGCCAAGGTTTCCGATCCTTGCCATAAATGAAGCAAGTTATTGCAAAAAAAGACGGGGGGGGGGAACCCCACAGGCGGTGGGAGACTGGCGGGCGGGCTTCTGCTCTGACAGCTCGTTTTTTTTTTTTATTAAATAATGGACTTTCTGATTTAACGGACACCCCCTCGCCCGAATTAGTCCGTTAAATCGAGGTTTTACTGTAAGGCATTTGTTCCTTCTCTTTACATATTATTTGAAGAATGGTTCTAATTTAAATTTGTAAAATTCTAGGGCATGTTTTATTCAGAAGGTCAGACCAGAGCATCACAATGGTTCCTTATGGTCTTGAAATCTATGCATCTGAGAAATATACATTAACACCCTGGTCCTTTTGTATGTGCTTAACTTTAAGCACATAATAGTTCCTATTAATTAAATGGGGGACTGGTACCAACAGATTAAATATGATGCTTAAAGTTAAGCTCCTACATGGAAGCAGGTCCATGGTGGTATGTACAAAAATAACCGTTTTAGACTCCTGAGTATTGGTTTAAAAATCTACCGGTAAGTCAGCACTTAGGCCTAATTTGAAGCCCACTGAAGTTAATGGAATCTTTCTATTGACTTGGCTCAGGCCCTTATAGTAGATATCTAAAGTGGTCTTTTTAGGTGCCCAACTTTCGGAACCCACATTGGAAAACTGCACCCAGTATTCCCTGAATATTTTTCAAAAGAATACATATAAATCTTGAATTCCAGTGGTTTTCACAAAACTGTATCTGTCACATACAAAACCCCTATGTTAAAATAACTTTATTTAGATTGCACAGTAAAGAACTTGAAAGGCAGAAAATACCAGATTTACTGATGCCCTCACAACTTTAATTGTGCACTTTTGTTCAGAATACTGTGCCCTGAGTTAGATAAGATCAAAAAAATAGGATGTGATCATGTATCTTAATACACACAAACAAAGCTGCTGAATTAAAGTTGCACAGGAAACTGTAAAGCTGGCACTTCCTCACATTTGCATGATTGACCTTGCAATCTAAATAACATTCATTTTAATTTTAATGTGATTTCCTATTTTTTTATGGGAAAAAAAGGTAAAAACAAATTCTACTCTATGGAATTGAAAGAACTCCCTTTCCCTGCATTCTCAGTAGCATTTGACTTGAGTTGGGTAAGTCACTTTTAAAAAGAGTACTTGGGCTGTGTAGGCATTTATCACTTCTCTTTACATATCGTTTGAAGAATGCTTCTTATTTAAAATCCCTATTATTTTCCCACTTTTAAAGTAATTGTTGTAACAATATTGCAATGCTATCTACCAAATATGATGGGTCATACTGCACCATATAGGAAGTACAGAAACTAATATGAAGATTTTTTTATCAACTTGTTTTAGTAACTAAGGACCCAAATTGTGAATTATTACTATTTAAGAAATGACTAGGCATCAAGGCCTTTTAGAAGGGTTGGACAGAGGGTGTAGGCCAAAACCCTAATGGGGAGAAATTCTCTTGACTAAATTGTACTTTATCTTGCTTATTTTGTTAGCTATGAATTAGTACGAATGAATTCTTTTTGATTTAATTATTTGCTTTATCTGTTAATGATTGTTTTTAGAAGGATAGAAGTGTTATGGCTATAATTCTTGCTTTTTGTCCCCAGGGCCGGCGACAGGAATTTTGGGGCCCCGTACGGCAGATCGTACGGGGGCCCCCCCCCCCGGTCTCCCGCCGCCCGCGGGCCCCCCCCAGTCTCCCGCCGCCCGCGGGCCCCCCCGCCAGTCTCCCGCCGCCCGCGGGGGCCCCCCCACCAGTCTCCCACCGCCTGTGGCCCTCTCCCGCTGCCCGCAGCCCCCCCCGCCAGTCTCCCGCCGCCCGTGGGGCCCCCACCGCCAGTCTCCCGCCGCCCGCAGGGTTCCCCCCCTGGCTGGTCCCCCGCCGCCCGCGCCCCCGCCAGTCTCCCGCTGCCTGCGGGGTTCCCCCCCATCTCCCGCCACCCGTGCCCCCCCCCCGGTCTCCTACCTCCCGCGGGCCCCAACCCCCGCATGCACTGTGGCCGCGTGGCCGGCCGGGAGAACCAAAGGGGGGCGGGGGAGAGGGCTGGTGAGCGCTGCAGCGGCTGCCCGGAGCCGCGCCTTGCTCACAGCCCCGTTGACAAGGGGGTACAGCTGAGTACCGGGCCCGGACTTCAGGGGGCCCCCCTGAAGTCCGGGGCCCGGTACAGCTGTACCCGTTGTACCCCCCTGTCGCCGGCCCTGTTTGTCCCCAAGGACAAGATAAAGAGTGGAGCCAGAGGAATGAGATAAGAAACAGCTGTGGCTACTCCCAGTAACAACCCAACATAATGCTGATTGGGAGAAACCTTGACTACCTCATGATTAACAGCTCTGTGTGCCACAGCAAGGTCCATAGACCTGTATGGTAACTTATTATTATAAAAGAAGGGTGTATTGCCATGGGACTTTAGATTAGCTCTGCATCAACATCGGAGTTTTGGACACATCTGACAGAGACCCAGTTTCAGCTCCTCCCTTCCCTTGTGTGCAGTTTTAGCTCGCCACTGGAACTGACAGAGCAACACTAGCGACTGGTAGCTATAGGATCCAGCTGCAGAACCTTGTGTTTGTGTATGTGTGAATGGAAGCATATGATAATTTTGATGCTTAAATTGTACTCTCAATAAACACAATGTATTGCCTTATCCCCTTGAAAAAGATTCTGTGTGCTTCTCATAAGTATAAAAAGGGGTAAGAGAATAAAAACCTGAGGCTTAATGGCTAGATTTCTTCAACAGTCTGAGGAAACTCAACTGTGGCAGCCTTTCTCAGGAGAGTACCCTACAGCAGCTAAAGAGACTTCCCCTTTTTCCTGTCTGTGAATGAGTGAGTGGATTAAAATTAAATTAATATCAAACATTAAGATATGATATGATATGCCAGATACAGTAGTAAAATAGGGAACCTGATGATATCAAATAGCATGATTGAAATGTGTATAGGAAGGAAGTCAACTATAAGTGATACAGCTTTTGGCAAAATATTGTAAACTTTAATGCCAGGTTTTACCTCATAGGAAATCCTGTTAGGAATAAAACAGGTTGTGTTCATATTGATTTATTTCAATTTAAGTGACAAAGTGAAGAAGTAATGCTAATTTTTGCTATCAAGAATGCTTGTACTGTCAAGTTAGTGAAGTACACCTGTGCTGAAAGAGGCAGTAAATAAAAGGAACTAAAATCCAATACTGTGTGTGACTAGGGATACTTGCATATGGAATGGTATAATCAGAAATGTAACTGTTTGGTTAATAATGCATATAATCAACTCAGCTACACATACTAAGGTCCAACCGGTGTTGTTAAAACAAGGGGAACAGAAATGGAAAATATATTTAGCTGTTCTGGCCTCCTGGAGAACAACTGGACATTTCAGCAGCTAACAGAGTACATCTGGAGAAACTGCAGCAAGAGTTGGCCATGGGATGAACTTCAAAGGGAACCACGGGAAGTGACTTGCAGAGGTTAGTGGCTGACTACAGCAAGTTAGCTGGTGTTCAAAGCATGTCCCAACAGCTATGACAAAAGCTAACCTAATTTATACAAGCCAGTGTGTCAAGATGTGTTCCATGAAGAGACTGCAAAATTCCAGCCCCAGTTGCAAGAACACAGAAAGCTGATGTCTTGTTCCCTGATAGGAT
Organism: Sternotherus odoratus; assembly: GCA_032164245.1. Taxonomy (NCBI): domain Eukaryota; kingdom Metazoa; phylum Chordata; order Testudines; family Kinosternidae; genus Sternotherus; species Sternotherus odoratus. The sequence goes on from JAVMKO010000001.1 coordinate 241,328,365, forward strand.
GGAGAAAGAGGACACTCTCAATCTGGTTGGACATTTTGATTTTTTGGCAGCAGTAAGGGACACCATCTAATTGATCCATGGCAGCACCTCCAAGGGTCTCCTCACAGAATGAAGCAAAAATGACCTTTCTCCTTCAGCACATCCATTCCCCAAAGCCAAAAACACTTGGAAGAGAGAAGGCTGAGGTCCTGGGCTGGACACTGGAGTCCTTATGAGATACACACCTTTAACTGTCTCTGTTCCAGAAATTTGGGTTGCTGCTAGCATGCCAAGAAAAGACTATAGCCATGTCTGTCCTTCACTTCATCTGTGTGCAGTGTCAACTCCTGCTGTGAATAGCAAATGAGCTGAAATCTGACATCTGAATGGAGATCTGGTGATGAAAAACACATAGGCTTTTTCTTGGGTGATGACTAAAATCAGTCAACCGAACTCTTCCTGAAACTGGGTATCCAGTTAGTAAGGAAGTATACATGCTAGTTTATGTCATTTAAAGATTATCACAGAGTTGCAGTGTGTGTTGTTGTTTTGTAATAGCATCCGATCTAGGTTGTGTAAAGTAGCTTTAAAACGGAACAATTAATGTACTGTTGTTAACTAAGATCATAGAACATTGTGGAGTTGTCTATGATAATTAATGGTTTCATACTGCTTTTCAAGTTCTAAGTGTATACAGACATAAATAGAGACCAAGTGTGCAAGCTTCTCTATTGTACTCAGTTTGTACAGTCTGCCATAAATGTAAGTGCATGTTAAACAGTTGGGTGTGTTAGCTAGATCCTGGAGCTAATATAATTAATTGGGAAATAACTTTAAAGCATTGGCTATTAATATAGATCCCTTGGGCAGGAGACCTTGGTGAATTAACATGTATGTGCTTGATCAAATTATCTTCTGATCTAGCTTTGAATTATGTTTCCTCTATTGTGTTAGCAACACTGCTGTGTTAGCAACACAGTAACACCTGATGACATATGTGAGGTACTATTTTGATGCACTGTTAGTCAAAACTCTAAACAAAGTTACCTTCCCAGGATAGAGATTGTGTATGTGTTGTTTTCTATTGTCATTCTATGATTTGATTCTGAAAACCTGGTATCAACCAATTTTCCAGTTTGTGTGATCCAAAGCATAGTCCACTACTGCTTTTTCTTCTTATAACCTATATTATTAGTTGCGGCTGTTAAGGGTAATTAATAAAACTCTATACAACTAAATGCAACTTTCAAGTTATTTTCTTTAGGTAAACAATCAAAATTAAAAGACCCCTAAGAGAGGAGGTATGGGTAATTAGTTAAGCAATTGCATGACTAAAGTTTGTTCCATACCCTATCTTTTGTATGTTGTACAAACAGTTCTCAAAACTGGATCAGATTAGATCATTTGCTTATTATTTCTCCAGCCTGCCTGCTTTTTTTAGCTGACATATGGCTACCTTTCAGTTCTCTTAATTTTCAGTGCTGGTGGGACACAGTCATTGAAGGTGAAATGTGGCATGTGTCACAATTACACCCCTGAGATCCAACAGATGTTCCAACAACAATACTTCATATCTTTTGTGTTTCTTCTTTAATTCCTCGATTTAGTCATTGAATCATAGAATCATAGTGTTACAAGAGACCGCAAGAGACCAGCCAAGATGAAGGATTTGTTGTATCTAAATCATCCAAGATAGATGTCTATCCAGCCTTTTGCTCGAACCGAAGCTTACATAAAAAAAACTGAGCCTCCAACTTTATCTGCAATTTACTGTAATTTAAGCAAATGAACATGCTAAAAAGAAGCAGAAATAATATATCAGATAAAATAGAGTAAATATTTATTTCCACACTATGAACTAAACTTTTAAAAGTGAGGAAAACCCCAAAATGGAGTCAGACTTTCAAAAAACTCCAGCTCCTATTTAGGTATCTATGTAGGATCTGAATTATTTCAAAAATCCAGTCACTTACTTAGGTGCATAAATATGAAACTGTATATTCCCTAAATGTATGGGAAATCACGTCGCACCCAAAAACAAAGGAGTATTAGTAAAATATTTGCCCCATGAATAGATATTTGATATATATTGGCCTCTTAAAAATATTGCTAGGTTAAACTCATAATCTTTCAAAACTTCCGTCACATTGTTATTTTAACACTAAAATGAAGAACTGTGAAATTTTTATGGTAGTGATAAATGGTGCCAGTAAGAAAGAACCGTCTGTGAATAAAACGCTCCAACTTGTTAGCTGGCCATTTCATGTCACTTCCTAACTGATTGCAGGTGCTATATAATCACGTCTTCTAAGAAAAGCGTACTGCAAAAAGACATGAAGACACAGCAGCTGAACAATGAGTACTATTGAAGTTAGACAGACTGAGTAGCACATGTAAAAAGTGAAAATTTTGGTACCTGGAGGCAAGGTCAAATCCACTATAATGTGGTTAACCAAAAGAAGTACTCAGCTTGCAGCCTCTGAACAATGAATGCTTCTCTGACAGATTTCTTGTTGGACCCCACAGTTCCTGCTGAAGTGCTTTGTCTGACAGACAATCTCTGCTTATTATGTTGTTTTCAGATCAGAAAATACTATGCCCTCCCTATTAGCATCTTTCATATAGGATTAAACCTACTCTGATTAAAACTACTCTATTCTGGCTGTTAATTCAAAGTCTGTTAACATGCAGATTGTTATTATGAGAAAGTCCAAGATACCTAAATGCAGCTCATCAGAAAGTGTCCACTTAATCATCAGATCAATACTCTAATCCAACTCCCTATGTACACTAGGTTGTAAAGTGGGATTTAAGTGGTTAAGCCTTCTATTTGTTATCTCTATACTGATACATTTCAGTCATAATGAATACATAGTATTTTCACAATGCAAACAGACAAAACAGCACCCAGAATATTTTATGCATGTAAACTGATTGAGATTATTTAAACGTCAAAACTCCCACTGACTTCAGTGGGGCCAGGAACTCATTCATAATCTTTGTGTATGGTATTTTCTTGAAATTTCTAGCTCTTAGTAAATGTTTCACAGTTAGCTGCTTTTGGATAGTTAAATTAATGAATACCCATTATTTTCCCCTCTAACAAATGGAAATCCTTCTCTTACCCCATAAGAAAATCAATTTTACATTTCTGTGGATAAGAGACAAATATTTTAGGAGCCAGCTATATACAGATAAAGTTACCTATATATGCTAAGTTGTTCAGAGTGGTTTTTAAATAATTAATTTAAGAAATAGGACCAGATCCCCAGCCAATTTAAACTGCTGCACCTTCATTGAGGTAACTCCACCATACCTAATTACCACCAGTTTTGGATTTGGCCCACAAAATCTCAAGAGGCAAGAATACTGTTGCCTCTTTCTGACTGGCTAGTTAAAGTAAGAGGCCCTGGGGATGGTCCAGTTGTCTGTAGAAATTTATGGTGTCTGGTATTATCCTTGATGCAGTCTTGTTTATTTATATGGACTCATGGGCAGCAGATATGGGCAAAGGGTCAAGAAGCTGCTGGTGGAAGCTCCCAAGCCGGAGGGCCACTGACACCTGGACTATGGCCCTGCCTAAGCTCCATCCCGAGGCCCTGCTCCTGCTTGGCCTCTTCCCCTTTGGCCTTGAATAACCTGTGTCTCTTTCACACAAGCCTCCACTGTGATATACTTATTCACATATAATTTGGATGTGTTTTGTACAAAGTATGCCATGTGAGCTATCATTCTAGCTGTCTTGATACGCTAGACATTAATATCTCATTGGATTGCATGTGCTATCATCGTATGTGAAGTCATGAAGTTTGGCTATGTATGTGTTACTGAAACATGTTGTGAGGTTGAAAACACCCACAAGCAGTCTTTCAGATACATAAGTAAAAAGGCCAAACAATGTTAATGGCTTATTGAGCAAATGCACACAAGCACAAGGATTACCCCAGGAACTGTGTAGAATAGAGACCTCTGTGCATTTTGACTAAGGTGTGTGAGGGAAAATCTCAGTTTGCTTACAAGTGTGCATGGTCTTCTTCACATTGAACAAAGAAAAAAGCAACTTTTTAGCTTACAGCCCCCAAACCATGTAAGCCAATATCAGATTCCAAAGCCCTCTCTCTAGCTTTCTCCGGGGTCATACACTGTGTTCACGGGATCCTGCTTGGGCTTCTTGCCTCGCCCTCTCTTTCTGTTCCTGTCTCTTCCCAGTGTCTCTGTGATTTTTCTTCCTAACCCCCCCCCCACACCACCACACACATGCCTATCCCCTTCCGCCCCCCCCCAAAAAAACACCCTTTCAGCAAAAAGCTCCATGATGGATTCACACACCTATTTGCTTAATTGGGGTCTTATGATTACAGGCTAAGTGAAGGGTGAGTTTGCAGCTGTCAGTCTCATGATGTTTTAATTTAACCCATAACAAGATTTCATCCAGCTAATAATGATACAATGTAGAAACATTCCTGAATCAAAAACTGCAGCCTGCCTGAAGACTAGGTCAAGGTGAAAACCTAAAATGTGATATGGCCATTTTCTTACAATAAAATGAGCTCATTTTGTCTATGTTCATGTCTGTTCTGTCTACTTCCCATAAATATTCTAGTTAACAGTTTTACTAAGAAGACTGTTGAATTAAAGTAAATTTTTAGCAAATACTAGACAGTATTTCCAAAACCAGCTGTGATGATTTGGGGAATCTGTCAATGTACAGTTTATAAATTCTGGGTGAGATTATGACATCTTTGTATGTATCTTTATCAGACTGAAAATTCCATTTTGGACATAGGATTAGTTTGCTTTCTTTATTTTTGGATTGGAGTTCCAAGGGGCTGTGGTACAAGACAAACAACAGAAGGTCATTACACCTTGATGGTCCTCTATGCAAAGGGAAGCACCCTACAAAAAGGCTGGTTCCAACCCAGGAGAACTGGTTTAACTGGGGAGAGGTGACCTGGAAGCCAAGTCACCTGGTAGGGAGTTAGTGCTCGGCTTTTAAGGCTGATGATGCGGTCACATGATAGAGGGGAGTGGAGAGTTGTAAAAGGACAAGTGCTGCTGTACTGTGTTTCTTTGGCCTTTTCATCAGCCTAAACTGAGCTGCTGCAGGAGCCTAATGAGATGGCGGGAACTCTGCCTGTCTGAATACTGATGGATCCCCCAGAGACTCGAGGGAAGGTGATCTAGAGAGAGAGGCACTGCATTCAGGATGCATGTTTCTAAATGATCGGTGCTCTTCTGTGCCCTATCTCCTAAGTAAATCATTAGAAACCTTGGGTTAAGTCTGTGTCTATTTGCTCCTGCTACCAGATATCCCTGAAAAAATGTACTGTAAACCAGAAAGGTCACCCCTTCTGAGGGGTTCTGAGGAATGTGCAAGGGCTACTGTGGAGGCAGTTGGAGAATGCTAGTTTCAGGTAGGGTGATCAGATGTCCCGGTTTCATAGGGACAGTCCCAATTTTGGGGTCTTTTTCTTATCTAGGCTCCAATTACCACCCACCCCATCCTGATTTTTCACATTTGCTGTCTGGTCACCCTAGTTTCAAGACATTGCCACCTAGCAATTGGACCACAGGGTCGCTGCTGCAAAAAGATTGTCAGATATCGGTCAATATCGGATGTGGATATGTAACAGCTCAAAGACATGCACAGTCTCTAAACTCTGACCAGCTCCAGCAAGCGGAGGGTGTGTGGGATTCAGCATTTGGATCCCGTCACAGCTTTCTGACAAGTTTACAGCAGGAGTAGTTCAACTAGATCTTTAACAACAGAGTTTAACATGTAAGCAGGAATGTTCATAATGGAAACCTGATATTAAGAATGAATTATCCAAGTGGGAAAGAGCTGTAAGTAAATCTAACCCAAATTCCTCATATTCAGATTTTAGATACGGTATACTCAGAACAAACTGTTTATGAACAATCTACAAATCAAGAATTAATCACCTAAATTTTTAAGTGTGACTTCCATGCATAGAAAATAGTATCTGTTTTGTAATATTGCAAGTCATAATTTGTTGTATAGAAAAAAAATGACGTAATATTGTTGATAGCTGGTGCCTGAGCTCTTCTTAAGGGCCACGGCCACCCTGTGCCATCCATATTTGCCTTACTCCGCCCATCTACTCTACCCTACCCATCTATAATTTATATAATCAAATGGTATGTTATTTCTGAATTCTGATCATGACCATCAGCTGAGAGTTGCCTGCAGGAGGTCCAGAAGACTTACTTATCCTGTTTGGGGCATGAAAGGCAAATTGGAATAGTGGGACCAGAGGCTATAGCCCATGGATGATCTTAAAGGAATATCACAGTCACATCATGTTTTGGGGATAATTACCTATTTGTAGTACCCCCTTTTATGGGAGCTATGACAGCTCAGTAGTTCTGATATCAGACCCCTTTTAAACACGAATTTAAATGTGTAACTTAGGCACTCAAGATGGAAAACTGGTTCCTCAGTCAATCCGTGATCTTTATTTTGTTATGAGATCTTTAAAAATCTCCTGAGGTCACTTACAGGCTAAGCCTTTATTATTTTCCTGAACAGTACATTGAGAAAGGGAAATAACTGTAGCTGAATCAGACTCAAATATACCACCAAGATTAATACTGAATTGTATATCTCTGCTGTCTACTTCTTTTGTAATAGCAACAACAAATCTTACAGTTAATAAGTAAAATCAATAGTCTAACATTATAAAGAGGCACAAAGTTGATGCTGCATCAGCATGTCTGGAAATTTTAAAAATGTTATATGTTAAAGTATGTGTTGAAAATACAAAATATGATTAGAGATGACATCTTGGCCATAAGATATTTCTCGATTTATAGAAAATATAAGTTTATCTGAAAGGAAGAGAAAGTAAAGAATGTATATTTGGGAAAGAAACACACAGAATACAGAGGAGAGGGAATGAAGACAAAAAGAAAGGAGGAAAATCAAAAGATGTTTTTTTTAAAAAAATTACATAGAGTAAAACTTACCAAGGGGGGAGGAGGGGAGGAAAATCTAAGAGCAAAACCAAAATCAGGCACAAAGAATTGTACCACTAAAGAAAATTTGTCTTTTTTGCAGTAGCTGCAGCAGGGCCAAAGCATTGCAATGAAGTTTTCAGTCCTCTTCAGTACCCAAAGCAGTGTTTTCATGGTATAGGAGGATGGAAGTAGTGTAGAAAAGACAGGAATAGAATCAAGACAGGCAGAAACTATACAGCACAGGTGAATGTAAAGAGACAAGTGACAGGTGGTAAGAATGTATATAAGAAAACCTCAAAACTTGAAACTAGAAATGGTAAGAAACCAAAAGGGAATAATATGATTATTTGTACCCTTTTGGGGACAGTTATCTGTTACCTTTGTTTCTGAAGTCCTTGCTGAAGTTTCAGGTACAGCAGTCAGAAATATCTAGAGTAGGAGTAATCAATTTTTTTTCAAGGTCCAAATTTCTTGGTTAAGGTATGGTCAAAGTCCAGACTCCAAAGAAAATAATACAAAAATAATAACAATAATGATAATAATAAGTAAATAAAAAAATGGTGGTCTCTTCAAAAGCATTTGGTGGTCCGGAATTGGCCTGTAGTCCATCTATTGACTAGCCCATTCTAGAGTCTGTCTGTGAGTTTATCCCCCTAATGCTCCAGCATTGTAAATAACTGGAACTCTCGGAAAAAACCTCATTCATATTTTTAGAAATTCCTGAAAAATGTTGGTTGGCATGGGAAAAAATTAGATTACAATGGGTTTTTGTGAGCTCCAGGTAAGGGCAACAGTCAGATACTTTAATGGAACATCTATGTTGCAGTCAGAATGTAATTTCTGGCTCAGATAGAAGTACTGTATACAAACTATCTTTGCTTGAGCTAGTTTGCTAAAAATAGCAGTGTAGCTATGGCTACATGGGCAGCAGCATGGTCTAGCTCCCCAAGTATACACGCAGGGGAGTGTCTTGGTATGTAAAAGCCAAGGCTAGCATGGACACGTCTACCTGAACCAAAAATTACACCCCAGTTGCATTACAGATGTACTCTTAGTGGGTAGGAATAGGAAGTAGGTAATAAAGTTCTCTGTGAGAGAGCAAGTTCTAGTTACTTCTTTAGAGCTTCTGAAAAAGAAGGTTATTTAGGGATAATATGGCTGCTGTGCATTTTTTTGAAAGTATGATAGCTAATTCAAACAGTGCATTCAAATATTTAATTATATGTGTATTTGTGGTCATCTCCCATTTTGCATGACAAAAAAGGCAAGTGGCGCATTAATAATAAAGGCACTATGGCTTGGTCTACACTGTGTGTGTCGGGGGGGGGAGGGGGTAGACCTAAGATACGCAACTTCAGCTATGTGAATAATGCATATTAGGCTGACTTACCTGCCATCTTCACGGCGGCAGCCGTCAACAGCGGGCTCCCCCGTTGACCCTGCCTTGCGTCTTTTGGCGAGCTGGAGTTCTGGAGTCAACAGGAGTGCCTTTGGGGATCAATTTATCGCGTCTTGATGAGATGCAATAAATCAATACTGAATAGATCAATCTCTACTTGGCGAACCGGCAGGTAGTGAAGACATACCCTATACTAATAGCAATAATGTAAACAAAAATTTGAACTACCACCTCAAAATATATTTAATTCATATTTAATACATATAATCCCAAATGCATTATGTTCTGTTCTCTATACTGTATTTTTTTAAAAAACTACGTAACAAGCATTAGATTTTCCTTGTTTGCTAAATATGGAGCTGTACCAAATTCCCAGAGCTAAACACCCTTTAGATTCAAACATGCCTGAACTTTGTCATAAGAGTTGATTGTGAACTCTGATTTAATGCAAAGCCCACTGCCATCTATTTTTCCCCATGACAACACAAATAGCCCAATCTTTACACTGAACCAAAACAAAGCTTGGATCCAAACACCTGCAAACCTCACAATGATTTTGAATTTTATGGATTGGGCCCATCTATGGTTATGTATGGAGAAGATGGCAAGATGAGCAGAATTATTTTGTATGTGAACACTTCATAGAATCGTAGAATCATAGAATATTAGGGTTGGAAGGGACCTCTGGAGGTCATCTAGTACAACCCCTTGCTTAAAGCAGGACCAATCCCCACCTAATCATTCCAGCCAGGGCTTTGTCAAGCCTGACTTCATTGTTGTTACCATATATAAAGGGAATTAATGGCTTCAATCCTAGAAGATGGGTGCTTAAATGATGAAATATACTAAACAAATACTCTCGATAATCTTATCAGAGAATTTAAAGCTTGATCCATCTACCATTGAAATCCATGGGAACCTTTCCACTAAAATTTCAATGGGTGGGTGAAATGCCCTTGAATGAGCATGTAGCTTAAACTTTTCTCTTCCTCTAACAGATGAATCCTTAAGCTCAAAGATTTCAGAGGGGTATCTATGTTAGTCTGTATCAGCAAAAACGACGAGGAGTTCTTTTGGATTAACAAGCCTCTCTCATCTTTATATACATAATCTTTGACCTTAAGAGGAGTCCTTGTGGCACCTTAGAGACTAACAAATGTATTTGTGAATAAGCTTTCATGGGCTAAAACCTACTTCATCAGGTGCATGGAGTAAAAAAAAATACAATAAGCGGTATATATATTACAGCACATGAAAAGATGGGAGTTGCCTTACCGGGAGAGAGGGGGGAGTCAGTGCTAACAAGGTCAATTTAATCAAGGTGGAAGTGACCTAGTCTCAACAGTTGTCAAGAAGGGTGAATATCAGCAGAGGGAAAATTATCAATTTCCTCCACAACATCAACCTCAGCCTGAACCAGTCCACAAACGAGATCCACTTCCTGGACACTACAGTGCAAATAAGCAATGGTGTCATAAACACCACCCTATACCAGAAACCTACTGACCGCTATATTTTCCTACATGCCTCCAGCTTTCATCCAGACCACATCACATGATCCATTGACTACAGCCAAGTTGTAAGATACAACCCCATTTTTTCAGTCCCTCACACAGTAAGGCAGGGATCAGCAACCTTAGCACGCCCCCCCCCTTCCCTCCCCGGGTAAGCACTCTTGAAGGGCCTGACTGGTTTGTTTACCTGCTGCATCCACAGGTTTGGCCGATCGCGGCTCCCACTGACCACGGTTTGCTGCTCTGGTCCAATGGGGGCTACTGGAAGCGTCGCGGCCGGACGCAGCAGGTAAACAAACCGGCCGGGTCCATCAAGGGTGCTTACCCTTGGGGGGACATGTGCCAAGGTTGCCGATCCCTGCAGTAAGGCAACTCCCATGTGTTGTAATATATATACTGCTTACTATATTTTTCATTCCATGAATACTAGCTAAATCATTGAACAGACCTTCCATTATGATTTGTTATGTCATTACAACTTAAGAACATAAGAACGGCCATACTGGGTCAGACCAAAGATCTGTCAAGCCCAGTATCCTGTCTTCTGACAGTGGCCAATGGCAGGCGCCCCAAAGGGAATGAACAGACAGGTTATCATCAAGTGATGCATGCCCTGTTACCCAATCCCAGCTTCTGGCAAACAGAGTCTAGAGCAGGCATCTCAGACTCAAATGACCATGAGGGCCGCATGAGGACTAATGCATTGGCCTAAGGGCTGCATTACTGACATGCCCCCTCGCTGCCCTCAGCCCCGCCCCCACTCCACCCCTTTCATGAGGTCTCACCCCTTCCCCGCCTCCTCCTCTGACTGCGCGGCTCCCCACTCCTCCCTCCTGGAAAATGCTAAGCACCGCCAACAGCTGTTTGGCAGTGGGAAATGCCTGGAGGTAGGCATGGAGAGGCCGGGGGGGAGGGGATGCGGGGAGCCTGGTGGGCCTCCTCCCGTCTGTGAGATGCTTACCGCTCATGGCCCTTCTTTCCTGGAAACTGCTATGCTGCCAGAGAATGCCTGGGGGTAGGTAGAGCAGTGGGAAGCAGCACGGGGTGGGGGGAGGAGGCGGAGTGTTTAGTGGCTCCAGAAAACAACTTGTGGGGGGAGGGAACTGCAGGGAGTTTGGAGGGCTGCAGGGAAGGGCTCCATGGGCCGCATGCGGCCCACGGGCCACATGTTTGAGACCCCTGGTCTAGGGATACAATTCCTGCCCATCCTGGCTAATAGCCATTGATGGACCTATCTTCCATGAATCTATCTACCTCCCTTTGGAACCCTGTTATAGTACTGGCCTTCAGAACAACTTCTCTAAAAGAGACCTAATTCAAGCTAAGTAAAGATTGCAAACTCATACTTGAGTATTGTAATGGAAACTGAGTTTCTGGTAGAATGGTGTAAGGGACCCCAAGAGGGAAGCAGAATTTACTAAGGTCTCTAGAAGACTTGTCGCATTACGTGATGGTATATAGTTTTTATGGTGGTGTAAAAAAACCTGGTTGCAGGGGTTCTCTAATGCAGGGGTTCTCAAACTTGGTTTGTGGCTTGTTCAGGGTAAGCCCCTTGCAGGCCATGAGACACTTTGTTTACCTGAGCATCTGCAGGTACAGCCACTCGCAGCTCCCAGTGGCCACAGTTCACTGTTCCCAGCCAATGGGAATGGCCACCACTTCCTGCAGCTCCCATTGGCTGGGAATGCTTTGTTCACCATTGCAAACATAGATACTTGGGTGTCAAGATTAGGAATAAGACAGTTAAGAGTTTACTCTATAGGGGCTATATTTTTGCTACAGTCTTTGTATATGGACATGCTACTGTTTTGCTACTGCCTTTTATTTATTATTTTATGTCCTTAATTCATACTATCATTATGAAAATGTCAGAGCCAGTATTAAATAAAAGTTATTGGATTTCAAAATACCAGATTGTCCATGAAGAGTATGAATCTTTAAAGATCACATTGGTTCATATGGCTTGTATGCCGTGTCATAGTTCAGGAAATCATGGCTGTAAGTGATCACTCTCTGGGAAAGAAGGATTCTGCAGCAGAAGAATGGGATTATTTTCCCTACCATACACTATCATTTAAAATTCACAGTGAAATCTGGGTTACTTTGGAATTTCTGGAAACCTCTTACCTACCATGTAATTAACAATTGCCTTCCACCATGGCTGGCTATTGCCTTGCAGAGCCATCCCTGGGCAGGGTGAACTGGGGTGACCGCTCTGGGACGTGCATTTTGGGGGAACCCATGTGCCAGTGTGATTGGCCAATATGGTTGGCCCTGGAAGAGATGAGCCTGCCACTTCTTCCCCAGGCCCTCCTGCTCTGGGCCCTGCAGGCCAATGAGATTGGCCAGTGCAGTCAGCCCTGGAAGAGATGAATCAGTCACTTCCACCCCGGGCCCCCACCCCTTAGGGATGACGCTGTTGCCATGAAAATAATTACTAATACCTAATCTGCATTTGGCTGCTTTGTACCGCTCCACTAGCGTGACGTTGGCTCTAAATTTGGCAGCTCTGGTGACTGGAGGATTCCTCCTCTGAGGAGCAGAGCCACCTTTGCAATTCCTATGCCAGCAAAGCTATTAAATGCTTGCATAGGGCTATAGCCCAGGGGAAGGGGAATTACTTAGTATACTCTGTCCCCTGATGATTCTCAACTGCTGTAATGGCCTGTGGGAGCCTGGGGCACAATTGAGGACATCCTGGAGGCTGTCCTAAACTGCAGCAGGATCTGGCCCAGTCTAAAGCAGCCTGAGGATAGGGAGAGTGCAAAGCGTGCCTTTTTGCTTCCCTTTAATCTACATCAAGAAATCCTTAGCTGTATCTGAAGACTGGGTCCATAGAATATATGTAACCCTTCTGCCCATCAGAGTTGGCAGCAACAAGGGCCGGGTTCAATATCCAGGGGTTCCATTATGAGGACACAATACAAAACCGGCTCGAGCCCCCACCCAGTGACCTGGGACAACAATATACCACCCTTCTGGGCGCCTCTAACAGGCAATACTTCCCCTCTCGCAAGCACAGAGTCTGAGTATACCAAAACCCCTTTAATGACAGAGAGAAACACTGTGGCATATTATTGGGTAAATACCACAAACAAAAGTCACAAACCAAACCATGAACCAGAATCCCCCCCCCACACACACACACACACTCACACGCCAATGGGCAGTGTCCTTTCCCTTGGGTTCTTGAGTCCCCAAAGTCCCAAAAGTCCAACAGCCCCAGCAGAGTTCAAAAGTTCATAGCAGAGTTGTACCTCCCCACTGAGGTGGAGGGGGGGCAGGTTATGGGGCACCTTACATGGTCAGAGGCCGACTGCCCCGCCTCTCCAGTCGTGCTGGTCACTCCGCTAGCTGCCCTGCTAGCCGACACAGGAACTGCTCTGCCAGCGGTCTCAGGAATGGGTCCACTAGCCGGCACCGGAACTGCTCTGCCAGCGGTCCCAGGAACGGGTCCACTAGCCAGCACAGGAACTGCTCTGCCAGCGGTCTCAGGAATGGGTCCACTAGCCGGCACTGGAACTGCTCTGCCAGTGGTCCCAGGAACGGGTCCACTAGCCGGCACAGGAAGTGCTCTGCCAGCCGTCTCAGGAACGGGTCCAGCACCGGAACTGCTCTGCCAGCCGTCTCAGGAACGGGTCCACTAGCCGGCACAGGAACTGCTCTGCTTAGGGCCCCCCACTTAAGATAAAGCTCAGTGATTTTTCAGCTCTTGAGTGATTTCAGCTCATAGTGGGGGGGGGGGGAGAGGGGGGCTTAGTGCAGAGGCACCACCAGACCCAAAGCAACTTCAGCTCAGTGAGCTGAAGTTAAGACTCCTAAAGAAAGCAAAAGTCAGCTCTAACATTCCACAGGGGAGAGAGACCAGGTGCAATAGGCCTGTGAGGCCCTCACCACAAGGTAGAGAAGCCTGTCCATAGCCTCTCTCAATTCACTGGGTTTTGGAACCCCTGTCCCTTGTTTAGCGAGTGCTACCTAGCTGATGGCGAGTCCCTCCAGCATGCCAAAGGCCAAATACATGTCCCAACCTCTCCTTCACATAAACAGGTTAATCAACACCTTATCATTCTTGCCCCAATACTACAGAAACTGGGGGTCCCACAGTAGCCAAAGTGATCATTTGGGCTGTTAGAGTGCAGGCTAGGTGCGGTGGGTGTGTCTATGCAAATAAGGTGTTATTTTCTAAAAGTCACTGCAATTCCTGCAATTCACCACCGGATGCCACTCATCCTGACACTGCTTACATATATAATATCCGATGATAACATTAACAGCTTCCAGAAACCATTACTTCAAATATACACCACTTATCATGAAACTAACACCCTTGAAATATGAAAATATCTATGTATTGTCAAGTTGTTTGTAGACTTAAAGATGATAAATGTCCACACTGATTGAAATACTTAATCATTCTGAGCTGTCAGAATTGAAAAGCATTGGAATGATGTATCTGTGTTTGCCCTTATGACTTCACTCTGTGAAGAAAGCAATTTCAGAATGTACTTAGCATAGGGGAGCTTCCTCGGAGCTACAGAACCCAATTTCAAGGGTTTGTACACCTAAGGAGTAAGCTTAGTCCTTAGATGAGCATTTGAGTGGCTCATATTGAAGTCAAGGGGTCATGCACAGTTATTATTATTTAATTATTTATAAGTACCCGAAGAGAGAAATATGTAAGTATTACATCCCTACAGTATATTACTGTGATAGCCAGAGACTCCAATCAGAGGTGAAGTTACATCATGGTAGGTGCGTTACAAACACATGGGCAGACATGGTCCACATTCTGAAAAGATTAAGTATTTGTCTATTCATCTCTAACAGTTGTTCCAAGAGGAAAGAGAATTTTGGGAACAGTAGCAGATAGTAAGAAAGGAAATTGAAGCTTGACAAATTTAGACTCATGTAAATTTTTAACAGAGAGTGTAATTGGCCATTTGAGCAAGTTAACAAGAGTTGTGGAGGATTCTCCATCACTGAAAATGTTTAAATCAAGATTTAATGTTTTACTAAAAGATTTGCTCCAGGAATCCTTTTGGGGAAGTTCTATGGCCTGTATTTCAGGAAGTCAGAAATGATGATCACAATAGTCCTTTTTAGCTTTGGACTCTATGAAGACTGACTTCATAAAGCCTGTTCTTCCAAGTATTTAGTTTCTCATATGTTTTTCCCATTCATTTGTTACTATGTTCCTCCTCGCTTCTTCTTTTTCCTCCACATGAAGTTCATCCTCATTCCTCTGTGATCCCCTTCTTTCCCTGCCTCTTTACATAATGATAGGTAGAAATAAGAAATTATTGTCCAAGGTACTGGGTCACATGACAAGGCTAAGCAGAGATAAACTGTGTGGGCTTGAGCAGCTTTCCTGGATCTGATAGCAAATGCAGGAGAGTGATTGGTTGTAGCCGTGTGTGAGAGAAAGCAACAGAAAGTGAGAGAATAAGAGAACTTGGAGGAATCTCAGAGACCAAGATTGGGTGCAGAGGCACAACATTAACTGGAAAGGCAGGTTTAGATTTCCTAGCTGGGAAACCGACTGTTTTTTTTTTTTTTTTTGGTGTCTGCACTGTTTAGAGAAAAAGAACTTTGTGTAAATTTTTATAAATAAATGCCAAATACCTTACTCATAGCATCAGTTTGTCCTAGCAGAAATAACCCAGAGAGACACCAAACATTTGGTAACGACATGGGCCAAATCAGGAAACACTAAATATTTTCAAGTCTATATACCGCCTCTCCTTTCTTCCACCTCTATCCTACTAGGCAAAACCCGCTTCACTATATGGTTCTGATGGACCTAGTCTTGGAAATATTAGAGGACGTAGCAGATTGTGAATCTCTCTCCCCAAAAGACAATATCATGTAGTGGGGATGTCGTTGGGTGGATGGTTTGTATAAGCTGTTGGAGGTTGAAGAGAAGTTTGTGTGGGAGACAGCATCATGGAGCCCTCCTTGAAAGACTTAAAATGTTTGTTATTGTTCCTGAAGAAACCTGTCTGTTGACTTTTCAGACCTTCACCCATCAACTTTACTAATAAATAAACAGTGAATGAAAATTTATATTGAAATATATGGACTTCTGTGTTTAGGGTCAGAATTAAAATTAGCGGGAAAGGATTGTGTGTTAGGATCTTTTCAACAGAAAAATCTGGACATACCATTCAAAAAATACTACACGACACATAAACTTCAAGAGTTATTTGCAGACTCCCTGATGTACTCCATTTATGATAGTATCAGGATGCACCATTTATAGCTTGTCACTTCCCATTTTCTTGTGTCATTTTGATGTACAACAAAATGTAATGTGAAGTAGGACTTGTCATAATGTAAGTGATATAATACAAAGCTACAAGAAGGAGAGATCTATTGTACATACACACAGGATTTTTTTTTAATGTATAATTTATTATATCAAGTAAGTCTTAGCCCATGAAAGCTTATGCCCAACTAAATGTGTTAGTTTCTAAGGTGCCATATGTACTTTGTATATCTCCTCAAAGAGAAGGAATTCCAGGTGTAGAAGGCAGCATGGCAGAAAGCAAATAGATGTTTGTGGGAGAAGTGGATCAATGGGTTTCAGAGTGAACAGTGAGAGGTAGTAATCATATTTCATTTATTTATATTTATTTTGAGCACTTGAGCACAGCTCTTCTTATAAATAAGTCTGCCTGGGTGACATCACACTCTAAAAATGTGCTATTGTAGCTATCTTCCATCTTATCTCTACCCTGCACAACCAAATAATAACAGTTAAACAATAAGCAGTAGGTCCTGTCATCATCATCCCAACAGGGATCTGGATTAATACATAAACAAATGATTACAGGGGTTATAACTGCCATTTCTCAAGCTGCAGTGCACAGAGTAATACATATTGAAAAGGGAAAGAAATGGCTCCCCTCCGTGATCCACATATTCAGCAGATTTTTATTGCTCTAATGCCAATCAGGCAAACAAGGGGGTTGATGTTACATGGGCAGATGCTCAAAAGTCGCTAATCTATGATGGACATTAATACTAATTACATTTTAACTGACCTGCTATAATCATTTAACTGTCTTTCTGGACAACATTTTGACATATCCATCCTCCCAATTAAGTCTGATGGTCATCTGCATGAATGTACATTCTCAGGAGCAGGGGAAAAATGTTTGCCATTGTCTTTTAAATCATTATAACCACATGGTGCTTTATTCACAAAATACTTTGTGGAGTGCACATTAGTAATTTGGCCTCATCTGGCCTCTTAAATTATGTGCAATTGTGGCATATAGGTTAGTGTGGCACTAAATTTAGCACTAACATCAAATAGCATGCATTTTAAGGATTTGTGTATGTGAAAAAAAATCAAATGACAGACACTAATTGTGCGTTTCTGAAGTGTAATTTAGATGTTTAAATTCTGGTTTTTGCTGGGGATGTGATTTCCATGGACTGTTTGTCTAGTATGGAGGATATCTCCCAGTGCTTGTGCAAAGGCTGAACTAGAATCTGTGTTAACTGCTGTGTTCACGTTGCCAAGAAATGGCTGTAAACAGGAAGAGCTGATACATTCCTAGTATTATTCATCGTTATTTGGTGCCAAAAATTGATGCCAACTGAAGATACTGGAAAATACAAACCATATTGAGGGGGGAATTATTTTCTGTGCTGCAGACACTAAGTGTTGGAGTAGCCAGTGTAAGGGAGATGTAAAGAATACAGCTTGCTTGGGATATATACCCACTAGAGCAGAGGTAGACAAACCTTTTGGCCTGAGGGCCACGTCGGAGTTCAGAAACTGTATGGAGGGCCAGATAGGGAATATTGTGCCTCCCCAAACAGCCTGCACCCTGACCCCTATCTGTCCACTCCCATTTCCCGCCCCCTGACTGTCCCCCTCAGAACTCCTGACCCATCCAAACTCCCTGTTCCTTGTCCCCTGACTGTCCCTTCCCAGGACCCCCCACCCCAACTGTCCCCCTGGGACTCCACTCCCTATCGACCCCCCCTGATCCCCACCCCATTTTTCCCCACCCCATTTTTCCCTATTGACTATAGCCTTTTTTTTCTTGAGTATGGATCCTTATGCTGTGAAATCTGTTTCTCTTACTCTTCAAGTTTTCCCTGTTATGTGTGAATACTGCAGATGATGAAGCTATGAGTCAGCTCAACAATACATGTTGCAGTAAGTGGAATTATTTTTTTGACCTTCAGCTCTCCTCTGCCATGAAGCACATATGTATTGCTTTCTCTAACCATGAAGCAGTTTTTGCAGGCAAACAACAAAGGGCTTTCTATAATTATTTCTCATGAAAATTTGACTCAAAAAGCTACAGATTTCAGAAGAAAACATCATTTTCCCCTCAAGCTACTTTTCCCACTTAGTCACTTACTGAAATTGCAGATATATGTTTCCTTCAAACATTTCCCTTTTCAATGGCAAAAAAAAGAGGATTTTTTCCCCAGCTGGACTATGAATATAACATTATGTAATTAAACTATAAAAATGACATATATGCCTAAACCGTATTCAAGTCCATTTAAATAGATATTTACAAATTACTATTATTCTAGATGATTTTTAAAAGTTGTGTCCATTAATTTGCACAGGATGATTCAGTTGGAAGTGTTCTGGCTGCTGAAAAATTAGCAAAAAAACAACTTTTAAAAAACTTGAAAGTGTTGACTGATGTTATAAAGAATGACCCTGAAACATGCTGAGTTCCTGCTGAATTTAACAGGAGCTGCAGGTGCTCAGGACCTCACAGGATCAGGCCTAAAAAGGATATGTTTGCTACAGAAGAAGAATTTGTGTGGTATTCTAGAGATGGTAGTCCTGCTGTAGTCAATAAGGGAGGCGAACAGGATAGATTTCCCTACAGTGGTGGTAGATCAATGCAGGGCTTGTGAAAATTCAGACCCCCATTGAAGGTATGTGCATGCGTATACTATGAACACTGCAATAAGGATAGGGGGAACAGTAAATCTTAAAACATTTCCAAGGTGAATCAGAAATAAAGCTACATAATAAGGATGGGCAAGTTTTCCTTTTGTGCTGAATTTCTGCAAAATTCGAGAAAGTGAATACTTCCTAGAGAAAATGAGATAAATATAGTGTGAAGCAGTTGGAGAGCATGTTGTTTGTCATGACAGGATTAGAAGTTGGTGGGAGACGTGTCATTAGGGCATTCTTGTAATGACTTAACATTATTGTTTATATTGTGGTAGCTCCTAGGAGCCCTACTCAGAAAATACCAAAGAAATCTACCACAGTACCATTTAGGTTAAAAAAGGTGAACTACACAAAAATGAGGAGGCTAATCAAACGGAAATTAAAAGGAACAGTCACAAGAGTGAAATGCCTGCAAGCTTCCTGAAAACTTTTAAAAATAATAGAGGCTTAAACTATAGTTATGCCGCAAATTAAAAAACAAGCAGACCAGTAAGAGAAACCCAAAAATATCAGAATGACTAAATAACAGAGTAAAAAGAGACAGTAGAGACAAAAGAAACTTGAAATTTGAATATTGGAAGTGAAATCTCACTGAGGAAAATAGACAAAAGATTTTATAATATATGCCTATCTCATAGAACTAGAAGAACATTGAGTCCAGTCCCTTGCTTATACTAGCAGGACCAAGTACTATCCCCAACAGATTTTTTGCCCCTCTCAAGGATTGAACTCCTAACCACAGGTTTAGCTGCTCAAACTAGCAAGCTACCTCTCTCCCTTGAAAAGCAGCAAGGAAAAGACAAAAAACTAATGGCAATTTTATTTAAGTACATCAGAAGCAGGAAGCCTGCCAAATGATTAGTGGGGTCACTGGATGATCTAGATGCTAAAGGAGCACTCAAGAAAGATATAGCCCAGGAGTGGAGGTTCTCATAACAGAGCAGGGTAAGGCTGGTTCCCACAGTCAAGGATTGGAATGACCTAACAGATAACTGGTCTGGGTAACACCAGAGGAGAACATCAGTGCTATTCAATGTATTCATAGGGATCTCACAAAACTAAGTTACTGGGCAACAAAATGGCAGATGAAATTTCGAGGCAATAATTAGAATAGGACAATAGACCCCATCATTTTGTATATATAGTTGGAATTATGTTTTCCAATATGCATTAGTTTGCATTTATCAATGTAGGGATGCAACCCCATGGTCTGGGTGTTCCTAAACTTCTGACTGCCAGAAGCTGTGACCTGAAGACCGAGACCACATATATTGCCTTGTTCTGTTCATTGATATTGAATCATCTGGCACCAGCCTCTGTCAGAAGACAGGATACTAGTCTAAATGGACCATTTGTCTGACTCAATATGCCACTTCTAAGTTCCTATGAGTAGTAAAAAGGGTTAGTTCACCTGTGGGATGCTTGTTCTGTATCTGCAATCTTAAAAGCTACACTTTGGGACCTCACTGATGTGAGGCATCTCTCAAAAGCATTTTCCCAGACAAAAGCTTATTTTAGTAGAATCATTCCTAAAAGGCTCCTTTGCTAGTATGGGATTTCTCTAGAAGAGATTTTGTCCCATAGGCTGAAGTTAGAGGACTGACAAGAAAGAAATACAGACTTGACCTTGGGATTGACTAGAAAGCGACTGGAGTCTTTGAGGTGAGGTTGTGGGAATTGAATTAATCTGTGTAAGTCTCCCAGGAAGTTTCTTGTGTAATGCCTTTTACCTAGGAATCTCAGCTAAAAGTACCTAAAGTAAAGAGATTGATTTATGGTAAAACATTTTGTTGGGGTTTTTAAAGGCATATTATATTGTTGCATTATTAAACTTAAAAATAAATAAAGAAACCCAAAAAACTACTACCAACAAAAAACAATGCTACATGGAAGATGGGTAAAAATTGGTGGGTACTCTGCACCCACTGGCAGCTCCTCACCTCCGTCTCCTCCCCTGATGCCTGCTTCCTGCTGCGAAACAGCTGTTTTGTGGCATAACAAACTGTGGGAGGGAGGGGGAAGAGTGGGAACGCGGAGCAGTCAGGGGAGGAGGTGGGGAAGAGTTGGGGCTGGGGCAAGGATATGGGGAAGGAGTCCAATAAGACAGGGAGGGGCAAAGTTGGGGTGGGGACTTTGGGGAAGGGGTTGGAATGAGGATGCGACAGGGGTGGAAGGGAGCAGGGCAGGGAGTCGGGGAGAGGGAGCATGAGCACCCACCGGCATCAGGAGAAGTTGGCTATTCCAGAACACAATGGCTATGCAGGCAATTGGCTATTCCAGAACACAAACACCACCTATGCTATCAACAAATACCAAATTATCTGAAAATAATTACTAGATCAAGCCCCACAGGTGATGGAATGTCAGCTTGGAGCACTTGGGGATTCAGCTTCAGAGAAGGCTCCAAAAAGTTTGTTACCTTGGGGCAGCTTAAGCACTTAGGTAGCTTTATGCCTAGCTACTGGCAGAAACATAGATATCTTAGGGGCATACAAGGTTAGGCACCAGCTGAGTTGTAGTTTTGATAATGTCAGTGGTGGTCGAAGACACCTAAGTCATTTTTGAAAAACACTGAGGCTCCTAAGTCAGTTAAGCTTTGCAATGCTGACAAGAGCAACATGCAAATATCTTTAAAGTATGGCCTTTGTCTCTTAAGTGTCTATAAAGCATATATAGCTGGGCTCTTCCTTTACTTGTTTTTCTGTGTCTGTTATGGCCAAGATTTTCAAAAGTAGAAATCTCCTATTAGATGCCTAAAAGTTCTTTGGCTTCAAACTGTTTTGAAGACAACATTTTTGTTTTTTTGTATTGGCAATAATGAGATTCTACTCTGAAATAGGCTGTGGCATAGACTCAGACATTAAGGTCAGAAGGGACCATTAAGATGTCTAGTCTGACCTCCTGCACAATACAGCCCTCAGAATCTCACCCACCCACTCCAGTAAAAAAAACGCTAACCTATGTCTAAGCTATTGAAGTCCTCAAATCATGGTTTAAAGACTTCAAGGTGCAGAGAATCCTCCAGTAAGTGACCCATGCCCCAAGCTGCAGAGGAAGCCAACCTCCCCACCCCCTCAAAAAACAAAAAACAAACAAAAACAAAACAGAGCCTCTGTCAATCTGCCATAGAGGAAAATTTCTTCCTGATCCCAAATATGGCAATTAGCTAAACCCTGAGCATGTGGGCAAGACTCACCAGCCAGACACCCAGGAAGAAATTTTCTGTAGTAATTCAGATCCCACCCCATCTAACATCCCATCATAGTCCTTTGAGCATATTTATCGCTAATAGTTAAAGATCAATTAATTGCCAAAATTGGGCTATCCCATCATACCATCCGATGAAGTGGGTATTAGTCCAATAAATCCTATGCTTCAATACTTTTGTTAGTCTTTAAGGTACTACAGGACTCTTTTTCGCTTTCATAGGACAGATTTCCCATTTCTTGGATCATCCCAGTAGTCCTTCTCTATATCTGTTCCAGTTTGAAATCATCCTTCTTAAACATGGGAGACCAAAACTGCACGCAGTATTCCAGATTAGATCTCACCAGTGACTCTCTCTACTGAAAATATCTTGCCTGATACATCCCAAGACTGCATTAGCTTTTTTTAGGGGCATATCACATTGGTAGCTCATAGTCATCCTGTGATCAACCAATACTCTGAGGTCCTTCTCCTCCTCTGTTACTTCCAACTGATGTTTCCCCATCTTATAACAAAAAATCTTGTTATTAATCCCTAAATCCCATGATCTTGCACTTTGTACTATTAAATTTCATCCTATTGCTATTACTCCAGTTTACAAGGTCATCCAGATCATCCTGGATGACAGGGATCGGCAACCTTGGCACATGGACCTGTAGGGTAAACACCCTTGGCGGGCCTGTCCAGTTTGTTTACCTGCTGCATATGCGGGTTCAGCCAATCGCAGCTCCCACTGGCCGCAGTTCGCCGCTCCGGTCCAACGGGGGCTGCGGGAAGCTGGGTTGTTTACTTCTTCCCTCTTCCTCTTGTGAGAAATGTGAATTTTATTATTCATCCTTTTACCATTTTCTCCTCCCCTCTGTTCCTGCAATTTCCATTCATGTCTGCGTTTGTCCTTGCTCCTTCTCCCAAGGGCTCTGGTAAGTTTTACTTTACTGCATATGTCCAGTATTGCTCGGGTCAACTCAAATAAACTCTCTAGCACACTGAAGGTTTTGATATAAGATTTTTCTGTGGAGATGATTGGTTAGCAGTACTTAAACAAATATTTCCCACATAAGTGTTTTCCTCTAGATATCCAAAGTGCTATGCAAAGGTGGGTGATTATAGTAATCTCTGTTTTGTAGAGGGTCAAATGGAAACTTGAAAAAGTAAAGTGACTTGCCTAAAATCACGTAGTGAACTGCAGAAGACTTTTTTGTCAATGCAGCCTGCTCCTCAGGTGGTAGAATTAATGTTATTGTAACTTATCAGATGGAAACTGCCATACGTCACTGTGAGAGAAAAGGAAATGGAAGTAAGCAGCTGGCTTCTGGATAAGGGTGGGAGAAGACAACTGAGAGACTGAGGCTGATTACATATAGGCCTCCTTAAGATATGCCTGTGTCTAAAAATATAAATATATATCTTCTGTTGTGTTCCCCTGAAACTGCATCCTGTGTCTCCAGTTAAATGGAATCAAATGAAATAGAAATCCAGATGCAAGGAAATCAACTATTATCAGTATATGCTCTTTCATACTGCGTAGTAGGATATAATGGATGTCTTCTTTTGTAAAACATATAACATTATATACCATTTCCATATGCCTTTTTTCTATAACTCCTTGGATATGCACATAATTGGATTAAACTGGTTGACATTTTTTTTTAAGAGATCATGTTAATTCTGCCTCAGTGTTCACACTATATTTACAGAATGTAGCAGAATAGAATGTTAACTCATGTTTGATTTCAATCTTCTCTTTGTGCATTTCAATTTGAAAAGTTTGGGTTTCAGCCTTTGATTCTGATAAATAGAGAGATAGAGAGATAGAGAGATAGATAGGAAAGAGTCCAGAGGAGGGCAACAAAAATGATTTGGGGCCTGGAGCACATGACTTATGAGGAGAGTCTGTGAGAACTTGGATTGTTTAGTCTACAGAAGAGAAGACTGAGGGGAGATTTGATAGCTGCTTTCAACTACCTGAAAGGGGGTTCCAAAGAGGATGGATCTAGACTGTCCTCAGTGGTACCAGATGACAGAACAAGAAATAATGATCTTAAGTTGCAGTGGGGAAGGTTTAGGTTGTATATTAGGAAAAAACATTTTCACTAGGAGCGTGGTGAAGCACTGGAATGGGTTACCTAGGAACGTGGTAGAATCTCCTTCATTAGAGGTTTTTAAGGTGAGGCTTGACAAAGCCCTGGCTGGGATGATTTAGTTGGGGATTAGTCCTGCTTTGAGCAGGGGGTTGGACTAGATGACCTCCTGAGGTCCCTTCCAACCCCGATATTCTATGATTCTATGATAGATAGATAGATAGATAGATAGATAGATAGATAGATAGATAGATAGATAGATAGATAGATAGATAGATAGATAGATAGATAGAGATAGACAGGCTTTCCACTGCATTGTTGTCTAATGCTGCCTCTGTTGGTTTATCTCATGTGCTTTAATCTGGAAGAAAAATGAGTGACTTAAACATATTCTAAGGTCTAAATACATTCAATGTATATAGATATAGGTATTAATTAGGGGTAATTTGTGAATTAAAGGTGTTCTGTCAAATGAGTTAGGAACAAAATTGAATGTTTGTTGAGAGAATTTTTTTTACAGCATCTACTAATAGATATGTTTACTGTACATAATTTTAAAAAAATGAAAACTAGATTGTATTTGCTTATATTTAAACTGTATCACTGCAGTGCTGGAAAACCCGATGCTACAGTTTTGTGTTACTGTATGAAAACCAAATTCTCATTGGGTGGTCAGCACTTTTGAAAACCAAGTGTGAAATCCTGGTTCTCCTGAAGTCAGTGGGAATCCTGCCCTATTGAAGTAAATGGCAAGATTTCACTATGAACAAGTTATTTAGGAGCCTAAATAGAGATTTATGAGTTTAACTTTCAGCTTGTAAGTCCATACCCAACCTACTATTTTTAAAAATCTTGGCTATGACTTTTATCTTGACAGTTTCTCTAATAAGCACCTGGTCATAGAATTATAAAAATGTAGGGCTGGAAGAAAACTCAAGTGGTCATCTTGTCTACCCAAGTACACCTAGATGATCCCTGACAGATGTGTTTCACCAAGTCTTAAAAACCTCTGATGACAGAGATTTTACAGCTTCCCTAGGTAACATATGAAAGTGCTTAGCTATTCTTATAGCTAGACAATTTTTATTAATATCCAACCTAAATCTCCATTGCTGCAAACTAAGCTCCTTACTTTGTGTCCTGGCCTTTGTGGACATGAAGTACAGTTGACTGCAGGCCTATTTTTTTTTTTTAATCTTTTACATACTGGAAGACTGTTACTGTGTCCTCCTCAGTCTCTAAACTAAGCATGCCCAGTTCTTTCAATGTTTCCTCAGAGGTCATGTTTTCTAATCCTCTTATCATTTTTGTTGTTGTTTTCCAGACTGTCTCCAATTTCTTCACGTCTTTCTTAAGGTGTGGTGCCTAAATCTTGACACACTACTGAAGCTGAGACCTCCCTGGTGCCCAATAGAGATGAATAATTACCTCCATTTTTTACACTCCCATTTTTTTATGACACTCCTGTTAATACACTTTAGAATGATATTTGCCTTTTTTACAACAACATTAAACTGACACATTTAATTTGTGATCTGCTATAACCCCATATTGTATCTGCAGTACTGCTGCCTAGCCAGTTATTCCCCATTTTGTTGTTGTGCATTTAAATTTTGCCCTGATATCCATTTTATTGATCTGAGACCAATTCTCCATTTTATAATGATCATTTTGAATTCTACTCCTGTTTTCAGGGTGTTAGCGGCTTTTTCCATCTTTGTGTCATCCTTAAACTTTGTAATCATACTTTCCACTCCATTGTCCAAGTCATTAATGAAAAACAGTTAATTGTAGGACAAACCCCTGCAGGACTCTACTAGATGAAAATCCTCCCAGTTTGACAGTAAAACCATTGATAACTACTCTTTGAGAATGGTCTTTCAACCACTTACATTATAGGAATTTAATCTAGATCATATTCACTAGTTTGCTTATGAGATTGTCATATGGAAATGGGTCAAAGGCCTTACTAATGTCCAGATATCATGTATACTTCTTCCCCTATCCACTAGTCCATCTATTCTGTCAAAGAAGGAAAATAAATTGGTTTGACATGATTTGTTCGCGACAAATCATGTTGGCTATTACTTGGCACTATACTGTCCTCTAAGTTTGAACAAATTGATTCTTTAATAACTTATTCCTGTATCCTTCCAGGTATTGAATTTAGGCTGAATGATCCTGGGTCCTCCTTCCCCAAATTGTTATAGATCATATGTTTGCCCTTCTCCAGTCCAGAAGAAATAACGTATGCTTAACTTTGTGCATGTGAATAGTCTCACTGAACTCTGGTTGTACTCATATGCTTAAAGCTAAGAACATATGTAAGTCTTAGCGGGATTGAGGCATTAATGTATACCATATGATTTATAGTCTTGATTTCTTTGCCTTCAGTGCTTATAATAATTCCCACAGGATGATTGAGACCTGTGAATGTGAGATTGAAGGTTGATGGTTGCACCTCCACTGATTTGATTGCAAATTCAGGGCCTCAGGCCTCCTGCATTTGGGTGGCTTGAGAGAATAATTTAAACTTTTTTTTGGTTGCTGCAAAAGGAAAACTGAAATAACACATATCTACTCGTATATAGCACATTGGTTAACTAGACTAGTATAACTTTAGTGTACATAGTTTATTAATATTTATTATATTTAAAATTTAATATCCTTATAAATAATGGTATAATTCCATGACATTTATCACAATATGACTATTCAGAAAATATTTATAATGTAACTGCTGGTATAACTAATTAAATTAAAGGGAGAAATAAATATCCAAGAGAAAGGAAAGGTAAAATGGAATAGATTTCCTCTTGACACAGGAGGACAAGTCTTTCCATTTGAATAAAATGTAAATTAACTTGTAGCAAACTGCAACACAAGAACTGGGTGTGTATCACATCAGATTTTAAGATGTTAAAAAATCATTAGCATTTTAAATTAAAGACTATGGAAAAAACTGTACTGAAGCAATTAATTGCTTTAATTACCTCTCCTTGATCCTTCAGGGTGTCAGGCATTTGAAACGCCTGGAAGCAATTCATTCCATTTAAGGAGAATAACCCAAGAACCACGAATAAGGGAAAAATGTGAACTCTCCCTCTAGTTTCTTCATTTCCCAGCCCTTTAACCTTGATATAATAACATTGCCTGTAGCGCATAGTTTAATCCCATTTCTCCCCTATAAACTATTTTAGGAACACACACTTACATGCATATTTGCTAGCAGGATGGAGCCTGAACTCAAAAATGAAAGACTTGACATTGGAAGTTGGTCCCACCAGGCAGGCCCCTCCACTGGTACAGAGACCCACTGAGATCAGTGGGGTTCTCTGCAGCTGTAAGAGTCAGTCTGCACAGAACTCTTTCAGGATTGGGGCCTAATTAGAACCTAAGCAACTGAAATAACACAATGCTACAATGGGTAAAGAAAAGCCAGAAATACCAGAATGTCTTTGAGATCCACATTATTATTACAATTAATTATAAAATAATCATTTATTTTAAAATCTGAGTGCTTTATTATCACATTATCAAAGTAACACAATATTGTTATGAATAGATTTTACGATTCATAATAGTGTAATAAAATTGTAACAGGATAGACAGTTGTGATGAAATGAACGTTGCTTCAGTGGTGCATGTCAGCTTATAGAATGCTAATGCCAGCTGAGGTAATATTTTTTGGTTCAGTGATTTAGGTTATCAACACCCTGGCAGCTATCTCGTGAGGATGCTGTTGTCTACTGCAACATTTAATATATCATTTATTAATGGAATATTTAGATAAGTACTGACAGATTTCTATTGAACAATTCACATCTTTTTTTTTTCTATTGTTTGCTATATTTCTGTATTACAGAAAAAAGAACTGTGTGTTAATTTTAGAGAGATTATTCTTGTATACAGAGCAGGACTGAAAACTAGAGTTTATTTTAAAAGGATCTTTTAATAAGATGCAGGCAAAAAAGTGATGATAGGTTCTTTTAAAAATGGAAGTGTATAGTAAACTAGTTCTCACATAGACATTATGTTTAGATTCCTACCTTTTTCTGGGATCCATTTGATCATGCATAACATTACATAACTAAAGCACTAAGGCCAGTGGATCTATCTAAATTACACAACTTCAGCTACATGAATAACGTAGTTGAAGTCTATGTACTTAGATCTACTTATCCTGTTGTCTTCACTGCGGTAAGTCGACTGCTGACGCTCCCCAGTCAACTCTGCCTGTGCTTCTCACTCCAGTGGAGAACTGGAGTCAACAGGAGAGCGCTCGGTAGTCGATTTAACATGTTGTCTCTAGATAAATCGACTCCCACTGGATTGATCGCTCTGGTGGTAAGTGTAGACATGCCCTGAGATACTGAAAAGAAATCACTCATAGGACAAACGAAGAATGAGCTATGTTATCTGACTGCCAGATAAAGATCATCTTTTGAACAACACACATCATATTAAGAGAGTTATATTTTATTTTATTTTTTTTAAAAGCCAAATATTTTAAGGTATTTATGGTTTCAATCATGTCATGTCTTAATCTACTGTATCCCTATAGGCACTATGTTCCCTGAATATGATGAAAGAAAAAGGTGAAAGGTGGAGGGGAAGGAAAGGTCCAGATGAAGGAAAGTGAGGTAGGAATAAATATGATCATCCCTTGCAGCATGCTCTCAGCTTAACGTAAAAGATGCATGAGAGTACTGCAGAACTAGTGATTCAACACTTATTATGCAAAACAGTCAAGTGGTCTCAGACTTCACAGAATGCATTGGTACACTGATTGTAGAGACTGAACATAAGAATGGCCACACTGGGTCAGACCTATGGTCCATATCTTGTCTTGTGACAGTAACCAGTGTCAGGTGCTTCAGAGGGAATGAACAGGAGAGGGCAATTATTGAAATGCAACACTATTTGTTTTAAAATCTTGTAGAGAAGTGACCCATTTTACAGGGGACATTTTTGAGTAGCCTTGTAAAGATGAATAATACTTTTAATGCAGGATGATCCCAAAGAACTTTATAAAGTTTTCAGCCTGACTTACAAACTATACAAGAATCACTTCACTCACACTGAAGTGCAGTTATTTCTGGGGAGAAATGCAGCAGCTCTACACAACACTTTAGGACAGGAAGTGAAGACTTCCTTAAACAGAATTGAGACAACTTTATCTGGGGATAGACATATTTGAATCATCAAGTCTTGCATTCAAGAGTTTTTAAAGGGCTAGCTAAGGAGCTTGGTGGACCACTAATGTTGATTTTCAATATCTCTTGGAACACTGGGAAGTTCCAGAAGACTGGAAGAAAGTTAATGTGTCAATATTAAAAAGTGGTAAACAGGACAAGCCAGGTAATTATAGGCCAATCAGCTTGACATTAATCCTGAAAAGATAATGAAGAGGTTGATACAGTACTTGATTAATAAAGATTGGCATAACTAATGCCAATCAACATGGTTTTATGGAAAATAGATCCTGTCAAACTCATATTTTTTATGAGGTTACAAGTTTGGTTAATAAAGGTAACAGCACTTATGTAAGATATTTCACTTTCTGTAAGGCATTTGACTTAGTACCATAATGTTTTCATTAAGACACTAGAAAAATATAAAATTATCATGGCACACATTACATGGATTGAAAACTGGCTAACTCAATAGGAGTTGTGGGACAAACAGCTTAGATTTAAGAGGGAACTTGACAAATTTATGAGTGTAATACTATGATGGGGCTGCTTGTGATGGTGAGTAGCAAGGAATAGCAGCCCATGGAGCTAAGTTCTGGTTTATGTCTTATGTTCCTAAAAGATCATGCTTCAGGGCTTCAGTTGTCTACCTGAAGGGGTCAGGAAGGGATTCCCGCCTTCGCTCAGTGCAATCTCTGTGTGTATGTGTGTGAGTTGTCTCCTTTCTCTGAAGCACTGGAGTAAGTGGGTAAAGATGGGATATTGGACATGGAGGGCTCTGAGGTGGCACTGAGTATTTCTCTCAGATGTATGGCTGGCTGTTTTTGCTCACATGCTCAGTGACTAACTGATCACCAGATGTGGGGTCAGAAAGAAATTTTCCCCAAGGTCAGATTGTCAGTGACCTTGCAAGTTTTTTTTATTTTCTCAACAGTCAACAGTCAATCAACAGTGTGTGGATATGGTTACTTCCCAGGACTATCTGGGTACATTTCATTTAATCATTTCCATGCCATTGCAGGGGCCTTGGGCATTGGTGTACCTTGGTCTAGTCTCCCATGGTCCTAGACTGACTGCCACTGGAATACTATGTCCAACTCTGGTGCCCACAGTTCAAGAAGGATATTGATAAATTGGAGAAGGTTCAGAGAAGAGCCATAAAAATGTGTAAAGGATTAGAAAACATGCCTTATAGAAATAGACTCAAAGAGCTCTCTCTATTTAGCTTAACAAACAGAAACTAAGGATCACAGTGTATAAGTACAGGCATGGAGAGTTAATATTTGATAATAGGATCTTCAATCTAGCAGAGAAAGGTATAACATTAATTCAATGGCTGGAAGTTGTTGCTAGACAATTTAAAACTGGAAATAAGGCATAAAAAATTAACAGTGAGGGTAGTTAATCCTTGAAACAATTTACCAAGGGTTGTGGTGGATTTTCCACCACTGGCAATTTTTAAATAAAAACTGAATGTGTTTCTAAAAGATCTGTTCTAGTTCAAACAGGAATTATTGTGGGGAAGTTCTTTGGGCTGTTTTATACAGGAGGCAAGAGCAGATCATCACTGTTATCCCTTCTGGCCCTGGAAACTATTAATCTACTTGAAACTACAGCTCAAAAAAAGGAACTGCCTAAGAATCTGTTCTGTTTTTTAAATCTTTAGATTGTATAATGTAAGTAAAAAATAATCAGAGCAGTTTCACCGGGGAGGGTGGAGGGTGGGAATTCAGGTCACAATTAAAAGGTTATTCTGGTTTGATAGAAATGGTCTGTCCCAACAGTATCCCTGATTTTAAGTATAGATGGCATGAGAGACTCAGTGAAGTTGGAATGATGATAGTTTATATCAGCTGTGGTTTTGTTGAACTGACTCTCTTACTGGAAGCATAATTCAAATGGAGTACATTTTTAAGTGTTAGTTCTGTAAGTGTACATTTGTTTTGAAGTTTATATCAAATGTCCAGGACCACAGTTTTTAGTCTCTTCGGAATGATGACTTTTTAAGATGTGTGCTATTTTATTCTGGAAATTAAAATTAAATCAGAACACGTGAACTTTAAATATTGTTCTATATCTTATTTAACTCTTCCAGAAGAGATAATGGGTAACTCATGCACTGTAAGTTTTACTACCACCCATAAGATATATTATGCAAAGCAACTAGCAGTTCAGTCTTGATCTACTTTGTAACTGTTTTCATTTTGAGGATTATTGCTATGACTACTAGAGTCCTTGGGCTCCTATCTGTTGTGTTATGCATTGTACAAATACACAAAATGTGATGTCAGCCCCAAAAAACTTACAGTCTAGTTTAGGACAAGATGTGAAAGGTGAGTGTATCCAATATAAAGACAGGATGGGAAAGGAGGATAGAAATAATAGTAATACATTTATGTACTGAGGCTGTGACCATGCAAATACTGAAGCATGTGCAAAACTATATACACAAGCTTCAAATTGCTCCCAACCATATTAATTTTTATTTATATTTCATAACTATTGATTAATTTTATTACAAAGTCATTAATGTGTGTCCATTTTTTCTTGTGTGTTGCTAGCTGTATTTCCTTGCCCATTTAATATTACATACATTCTGTAATTTCATGATATTACTTAGCTCTGTAATTTTCTTTGCCTTAAATTATATCGGTTGCTATAAAGGACTGATTTTTGTCAAAATGGTGATAGTGAGTCTGGCTTTGTCTCCAGAACTACTTGTGTTTTTCAGAGTTGTCCTCACTCATTTCTAGTGCTCTGATTGAAAACAATTCTTACATAAATTTCTATTCCCCACTGTTGTCACAGTTCAGAACAGTAGCTGACCACAAGATGCTATAAATACTGTTTTCAATCAAAGCAGTTGAAAATTGCTTCTGGAATAAAATGGTGTGAGATCTGTTTGGAACTTTTAAACCTTTCTTGCTGTATGTAGGCAGGTTCTAATTTGAAAGCCAAAGGAAAAACTCACACTGATTTATCATGCTGTCATTAGCAGGGGTTATTACAGGGCTGTAGTGAAGAGGTATCAGAAATCATGGAAATTAAACATTTGTTAGATTAGACCAGAGGACTTTTGCATACTGGGCAGTTGACACTACATTTGAACAATGCCTCGGTTCTCAAAATAAGGAACTGATAAGGTATACTAGTAAATAAAATAAATATGAACTCATCATTAGTGGCACATCCTGCATCCCTTCTCTCATAGGCAAAAGGGACCTACTGTTTAGGATCACGTTCTTCATCCTTCATTGACCCTGCAGAACTGATTTATAAGACTTCCTATGCAGGCCACAAAAGGGGCAAGTTAGGGAGATTTATGGATGTGGTATGGAATAAGCAGGATTGATTCCTGAGTATGAAGATCCGACACATATTCCACTCAAACCAGAGGCCCATGACTTCTTCACAGTCACACTAGCTGTCATGGAATAAGCTCCACTAAGCATCCTCTCCTGTCACTATGCACTGAGGATTTGCCCCTAGATGCTAACTTTCTAATGAAAAAAGCATTTGCAGATACTAATGAAAGCAAATATAGCAAATCAAATGGTATTTTTGGTTGGTACAACCCATTCGGTTATAGTGGGGCATAACAATTTATGATGCTAAGAGCAATATCAAATAGTTTCTCATTTAAAAAAAAATGTAAATAGTATGGACACTCAGCATACACTCTCAAAATCAATTTGGCTGCTGCCGTCATGCACTTAGAGCTTCCTGTGTATTAATTAAACATTCAGATTTCATATGTTTGAAATGTAAGGTTATGTCTTTACCCTGATTGACCTGAATATGACACTTGGCATTTTGAACAAACCATATTCATGCTTAATACACATCTATTGATACAAAATTACTTCTTTTTATTTGAGACCTGCATCAGTACTCTCTTTATATGTTCAACAACATCTTTTGTTCAGTGAAATCAAGCTGATTCCTGGAGACAAACCTATAGTTTTTGAGGAATTTACTCCCCACTATTTTATACATTCATATAAATTATAAATGCATATACACAAACTTGCACTAAAGAAAAAGGCGAGCAGATGTTGAGTTGAATTACACATCTGTTGGCTTGAGAAGAAATTATAAGTATGCCAAATTGTATTTGACCTTTATTTTTCTCTGGAGACTAGATTTCATAAGTGAAAGAGGCACAACATAACAATTAAAATAATTGTTTTTAAGTAATCAGCTCCATTGCATTCACCTATTGCAATGATATTGGTTTTCTGAAATATTTTTATTATACTTTAAAAACATTTAATGTAAAAACAAACCAAAATTGTATTCAAGTTGTTATATGGGATTTACCTATAAAAATAATCATTGCAACTGCATATTAACAATCAATA
Source organism: Sternotherus odoratus (assembly GCA_032164245.1). Lineage (NCBI taxonomy): Eukaryota > Metazoa > Chordata > Testudines > Kinosternidae > Sternotherus > Sternotherus odoratus. The sequence continues at coordinate 241,362,020 of JAVMKO010000001.1, forward strand.
CAAAAATGTTGTGGGATTAAATTATGTCATCAAGTGACTATGTTTATTGTTATTAGTAAGCAGGATAGTAATTAGAATCAATTTCTAATTACATATCTGCATATTTTATATTGATATAAATAGCTGCATTAATATCTCGACACCAAGATATATATAAAGAGCCATGATTTATGATCAACATAGAAAAGAGAGTCAGCCGAGCAAAATAGAATATATAAACTATAAACAACGCTGCATGCATTAAAATGTGTTAAGAAAAAGGATTTTATAACACAGTGGTTAATACATTTCAAAATGTACATAATAATGCAATATCTTACCTTTTTATCAGTTATCATCATGCATAATCAGAAACAAAGAGACACTGAATGAAATTGAAGGGTAACAAATTTGAAACTGATAAAAAAAAACCTACATTTTTATACAATGCATAATGCACCTGTAGAATTAATTGCTACAAGATACCACTGAGACAACAGCTTAGTAGGAGTCAAACTAGGAGTAGAGATTTATAAAGATAATTAAAACATCCACAGTTACATTAGACCGGGAAGAAAAGTACAAAGAACATCAAGCCCTCATGCTTCAACTGGTAGTTGTCAGTGTTGCAAAGAAACTTCTGCTTTGTGCATGTTATTCCATAATTGTCCAGTAGGGAGTCTCTTGCACCTTACTCTGAAATGTATTGGTACTGGCCATTGTCAGAGAGAGGCTACAGGATAAGATGGCTTCTGGTCTGATCTGCTATCATTATGTCTCTATTCTTGTGTATGTTAGGTAGAATTGTACATATCTCTCTGTTTACCAATGGAATTTATTTTAAATTTGTTTTTAGTTGAATGTCAAGGTTGCACAGCTGAAATCACAAAAAAATAATGAAATGCAAAAGTAAGTTGTATGAGCAATTTTAACTCATGCAGGTGTCACACCTGCATTTTTAGAGGTAAACAGTAATACAGGAATACTGGAATTAAAAATAGTACGTATGTGCAAAAGGGCCAAATTGATGTTGTGTTGTTAGCGTCTCGTTCTCCAACATCTTGGAGAATCATTTCCACCTATGCAAAGTGTCATGAAGTGACATACAAGACCTCATGCCCAAACTCCTTTTCTTGACTTTCTATCTCTGTTGAACAGCTCATCCGTGGTTACTAAAAAGCTCTGATTCTGCTTTTCAGTGGGACCAATGTGGTGTTCAGGGGTCATTTTGTTTCTGTTTCCCGCCCCCACAAGGGGAAAAAAGTACATTTTTTTCTTGCTTTGAAGATATTTAATAGCCATAAAAACCTTACAGCCTTTAAAAATACCAGCAGAAATCATGCCACACCCTACATCAAAAATGGATGACATTGTAGTTTCTGGAGACAGTTAGGAAATAAGCATAAGTAAGTAATTAGTAGTAATTCTGCATGCTTGGTGTGTACAGCTGGTGACATAATGAAAACAATTATTAATAATTAATGAACATTTACCAAAATTATTGTTTGCAATAAAATTATTTGACTAGCTCTATTAGTGAGAGCTTCATTCCTCAATCGTCACACTGAGTTACTCACTTTTGGGACTGCTCTCAGGAGCGCAAGTACAGTTTTACATAAATGTTGCAGAATCGGTCCATGAGAAAAATGTAAGCTCTTTGGGGCAGAGGGTGTGTCTTCCTTTACATTTGTACGGCACCTTGCACAGTGCACATGGTGCTGAAAATAAATCATAAATATCAATAAAATGTACATCTAAATTCCAATCTTCAGTGAGATTTGATTACTGGAGTAGAATTACATGTCATGTTTCTGCATTCTGTGAGCTTTTTCTTTAGTGTGCATATGCAGTGTTATTGAGATAGAATTTTTTCTGTCAGAAAGCTTTTTAGATTTTAATTAGGCAAGTGGTATCTTTGTACTTCTGAAAAAGCTTTTGAAAAACAGGAAGTTAACTTGTGATACCAGAACTCTAATGTCTCACTTTTTAAAAAAAATTTCTCACTGCACTGAATTCTCTCTAAAGTTTTAACTAGGACATAGCTTTTATAAATTGTGTTCATTGCTTTATTTTAGAGGCCTGCATTATTGAAAGAGTTGGTGTCACCAACCTCTGTCAATCACTGAAGAGCTTTGAAAAAGCTAAATGTACTTAAAGGATTGACAGATATGTGAAAATAAACATTTTAAGTGTGAGACTTGAAGCTAAACACACAAGAGGACTCGCACACCTAACTGCCCCTGTAGGTGCCTAGGTCCAACATTTAGGTACTTCTGATATTCACAAAATTTCCACTCATCTGTTGCCTTACTTTGTAGCTGATCAAGTTGCCATGGCATCTGAGTTTCTGCTCATGGTCATGCACAAAGCGGCCTAAGTCTAGACACCACCAAACAGTCAGTGCCTACCTCACACCTAAGCCCTGGAAGGATTCACAAACTAGGCTGTCTCCTGTCTACCTTGCCTGCAGGCCTGATTCGGTAGATGTGCTCCGAGCATACTTAATCCCCACAAAAGAACCCCTCTCCCCACCCCACATTCCTACACCTTGGTGGACCCCAACTTGTTGGGAGGCATGGGGTCCAAGCCCTTCTCATTGGCATTTCTTATTGACAGCTTAGGTGGCTCTCCAACCAACTTGCTGGCTTCCTTGAACCCTATTTTAAGTGCCTTAACTCTCTCCATACACTGTAGAGGGAGCCTGGGCATCTAATTTAGGGCTGTGAATTCCACTGGACAGGAAGCCTAAAAGTAAGCACTGCAAAACTCAATATGGCAACACCTAAGCCCTCTTTTTTAATCCAGTTTTTGGGTGTTGATGGACTAGATTCATTTGGACTGCTGTCAGATGTGAACATTCAGAATTTGGGACTGGTCTGGAAGCTTGAGAATTTCCAGTAACTTGGAAGAAATCCTGAAAAGTGTAGTTTGATGCTGTTAACAGAATATACAGGAACTCCTCACTTAATGTTGTAGTTATGTTCCTGAAAAATGTGACTTTAAGCAAAACAATGTTAAACAAATCTAATTTCCCCATAAGAATTAATGTAAATTGAGGGGTTAGGTTCCAGGGAAAAAAAAATTCAGCAGACAAAAGACTATATTATATTTATATACACAGTATAAGTTTTAAACAAACAATTTAATACTGGTACACAGTGATGATGATTGTGAAGCTTGGTTGAGGCGGAGGAGTCAGAGGGTGGAATATTTCCCAGGGAATGCCTTACTGCTAAATCAGGGGTTCTCAAACTGGGGTTCAGGACCTTTAAGGGGGTCTTGAGGTTATTACATGGAGGGGTCGCGAGCTGTCAGCCTCCACCCCAAAGCCGGCTTTGCATCCAGAATTTATAATGGTTTTAAATATTTTAAATGTTTTTAATTTATAAGTGGGGGCTCACACTCAGAGGCTTGCTATTTGAAAGGGGTCACCAATGGAAAAGTTTGAGAACCACTCTGCTAAATGAACTAGCGATTTGCTGAGCCCTCAAGGGTTACCATTCACATTTTTCTCTTTTAAGTAATCAAGAGTGAGGTCAAAAGTACATTGTTAATTAGATCTGCTAGCCTCCCTCCCTGTGTCCCCTCTGCTCTATGGAAGATGGGGTAAGTGGGGAGCAGAAGCAGGGGGAAGGGAGACACCCTGGCATTAGTCCCCCTCTTCTTCCCCTCCCCCCTCCAGCAAGCAGAAGTCTCAGGGAGCAGCTCCAAGGCAGAGGCCAGGAGCAGCACATTGCAGTGGGGGAAGGGACATGAATTGCCGGCAATTGACAGCCTGCTGGGCAGCTGATGTTAGAAGGGAGCACTTCACAACTTTAAATGAGGATATTCCCTAATTGATTAGCAACTTAACAACAAAAAAACATTAACCAGGATGACTTTAAATGAGAGTTACTGTATTTTCAAACTATCCTACCTAGCTGAATAAGTGAACCTGCATAGCAATATGGGGTAATGTAGAATGCGACAAAATATTAGGGTGAAGCCAGGGGAGTTTCTAGATGCTATTTGCTGGAGGCAGCTGAGGCAGCTAAGTTCAATATTAGAGTGAATGCTTTCCCTTGCTCACCTATGAGACACTGAATCTAATCGCACTGCAATTTGTTTCTGCTATCAGTACCACTAAATTCACTAAAAACACATGATTCGCTCAAGTCTTTGCTAATCTCTTATAATTGAATTAGGTTTCAGGGTACAGTTGCTATGAAAGGATGGTGCTGACTGTAGATACATACCATCATCTGACAGAATCATAGTCTGAAAAGCATGTTAAGTTTTTGGCACTGGACTTACAATTGTGCATTATTTCCCCTGTCTGTTAATGGATTTCCTCAAATTTTACCAGTACCTGAATCAGTCACTTTTTTTGTCTGTTATTAAATAAGTGCTAAATATTATTACATTACCCCTTCCCATTACATTAGTTTTTCTTGTTGCTTCCTCTCTTCAACTGGCTCTGGAGTTTCTACATCTCAGTGTAAAATCTAATCAGATTATCTCATGGTGGAACTGCAAGTATTCATGAGAAAAGCAGGATGCTTCTACACTTTCCAAGAACTGTGGCATCCAATTGAAGGCCTTCCCTCACCTCAGATGACTTGATTGATGGCACCCAGAAAGAAGTAAAATCCTAGCACATCTTCTCAACCTCTGCCTTCTTTTGTGAAAAGTCTTCATGATTTACAGTCATTGCTTACTTTTTTGGTTATTTCAAGTGTTCTTAAAAATAGATATATGTATATTAGAAAGTGGTGGCTTTATTCTTAAGAGAGAGGGAAATTACATTTTCTTGTATCTACCAGCTTTTATGCTCTTTTCATAATGCATTTCAGCTTACCCCTACTCCACCAATCCTTTATATTATAGAACAATTCGGTGTATTTTAGGAAATAAGAATTCATTAATATATAGTCCGACATGTAATGTAGCCTATACCCTTAATTAATATAAAATATGAGAGGGAGAAACTGTTGACAAGTTTCAAATTAATGGCATAAGTATTTGTACTTGAGATAAATTCTAATTATATGCATTTTCATTTGCAGGAGCTTGAAAATAAAATTGAGTGTGTTCCAGAATGAATCAGTATTCCTACATCAGTAGTATGGTTTCTGTATTCTCCCAGTAAAAGGAAAGTAAATGTTTTGTCTGCATTATTAAACACTAATAGGAAAGGATTCTATCTAATTATAGGTCCAATTGTTTCAGACCCTATAGCAAAGCGGTGAGGAGGCAGGTGTAAGGAGCCTTACCCACTTAATTTGCCCAATGTACAGAGTCTAGCAGAATTGAGAAGCAGCCCATTCTGTTCCCTTCTAATGGTTGGTACAATACATACATTCCTGCTGCACACTGGAGAGCACCACACTCCTTAGTGAGGCACTGGTGGTATGACACAATCTGTCCCAATGACTGCAATATTCTTGAGATGGCTAATATATAAACGGAGGCCACATTCTTGAAAGTTACTCTGCATGGATGCAAGGGTCCACATATAAGGAGTAATTTGCAGGCAGAATCGAGGCCCAAGGACCTACTTTAACTCCCAAAGCAGTCTAAGGCAAAATTCCTATTAACGTCAATGGAAAAAGGATCAGGGCCAAACATTTGTCTCTCAGGTATAAACTCAGGAGGTGTGGGGCAGAGAAGTCTGTGTCTCAGAAATAGCTTTTCAGCTCTGAGGGAGAGTCTGAGTCCTTCGCACACTGAGGGGAACAAGCTGAGTCCTACAAGCTTTCTGCTTTTCCTTTTCCTCCTGGCTGAGGTAAATCTTAGGGATTGTGGCAGGCGCTGTGATAACCTAATTCAATGGAGTTGCCCAATTGAGGATTGGGAAAATTGTAACAACTGTCAATCTGCAAGGGGGGCTGGAAGTTCTCTTCCCCTGTGGTTTTCTCCACTGCCCCCTCTCTCTTCCTTTTCAACTGATACTGCAGAGGGAGGGCTACCTCATCTCTCCCGGGCTTCTGGTCTCTGAGGTATAAAGCCAATCTGAGCTCCCCTCTATTCAGATATCTTGGGCTGCTGCTGCTGTTCCCTCCCCTGAGCCTTCTCTGTGCTTAAGGGAGGGTTGCCTGGCCATGGGGCAGCAATGCTCCTAGAATGCAATCTTTGGCCATCACTCGGCATGGGTAAGTTTCACAGCCACCTTCATGGTAAGGGGGTCGGGAGGTTATAAAAGTATGATTTTTCAATATGTGAAAAATAGATAAAGATAATGCATTAAAAGTTATACATGTGCATCTAAATAAATACATATCTTATAGGTAAACAGCTGCTCTGATACTCACATGGTGAGCGTAATAAAAAATGTAAGAATTAAACAAATCGAACACTGATCATCATAAAATTGTCCCCAAAGTCCAACATTGCTGTAGAAAGTTCATTGTGTGCCACAAAAATACAGACAGTGTAAATATGTTAGGGAGCCACTGTCAATCTATTCGTGAGCCCAAATGTATCTCCCAATAATATCTCTTTCCTAAAGAAAGGTAAACTTCGTGCACATCCTTGAGAGGATGCCTTGAAAAAAACACTTGCTGCTCTGAACCACAGACTACTAAGGAAGCAGAATGAGTTTCACATTATTATAAACAATTATACTAAAATCTTTAAAAATATGCACATCTCAAAGGCAGCCTTCAAGAACACAGAATGAGACATTCTCTTCTTTAAGAAAGATCTGTGTTTTGGGGCTCGATACATTGATGTTGTTCCTTTAATTACAGAGGAAATACAACTGTGATGAAATGAGACCCTTTGCTTTCAACATGACACAAGAACATACCATCAATACACAGGTACAGTGCAGCTGATGCTTGATTGTAATTATCACCAGCAGTGCTACTAGTAGCAGCCAGGGACACCTTTGTTGTCACAGGCCATCTGTATCCTGTCAGTTGGTACACAAAGATAAGCTGATTTTCATAAAACTCCTTTGTCTTGCACACCCCAGTAATAATACAGAAAAATCTAACTTATTTTTCATTAGATTAATTTAACATAATGCCATTACAATTAAATCACAGTCAACATTAAAGACATAATTTCTAAATGCATCTTATTAGCTCCAAGTCTATCACTTTGCATTGCTGCCCCTAGAGTGCAAGGTGGATAAAGAAAATGGAAGGCTTTATTTCTATGTTCTGATAAATGACATGAAAGTAATAATGGAGTGTTGATACATTGTATGGAGGCCACCAGAACATTCTCCACAGGGAAAAAATAGAAGGGAAAATATGACAGGGTATAAATAAAACTGGGAAGTTGTTTGCCTTTGAAGTTTGTTAGGCAGGATGACTGAACAATGTGTCCTCCAGAAACCTGCTAATTGTTGAACATTTTTCTTTTAGAAAGGCTGAAAACAGTTTTCTGTGGGGAAAGGACACAGAAAAATTTTGTAATGAACACCCTGGGTCATTATGATATAATCCCTGCCAACTCCTGAGAATGAGCTGGTAGGAGGAATACATTGATCACAGGCCATCATGAGTGTAGCAGAACCCAGAGCAACATCTATTCCAAAGAGACCCCCGTGGTACCGAGAGTGAGGGAAGTAAGTATCAGGGAACGAAATTAACAGACAGAGGGACAATGTATTTTACAGCGCATTGGAGGTAACAGTCTGGGAGAGAAGGATAGTTAGCAGCATGGGCAGCAACTGAAAGAAATGGACCTGGGAAAGGAAGTCTCTGTAGGGCTCAAGGAGGGGAATAAAGGGGCTTGAGGAGGGCTGAGAAGGAGCCACTCAACAGAAAGGGAGCTATGTGGCCACAGTGTTATCTACATGTCAATCAGACAGCTGCAGTTGGCCTGTGCCAGCTGACTCGGGCTCACAAGGCTCAGGCTATGGGGCTGTTTCATTGCAGTGTAGACTTCTGGGCTCAGGCTGTAGCCTGGGCTCTGGGCCCTCCCACCTTGCAGGGATCTAGAGCCGCGTCTCCAGCCTGAGCCCAGAAGTCTACACTGCAATGAAACAGCCCCATGAGCCCAAGTCAGCTGGTATGGGCCAGCCATGAGTTTGTAATTGCAGTGAACACATACTTATTGTGTGTCTGGGAGTAGACCAGGGTGCCCCTAAAAAAGGAGGAAGCCTAGCCAGGAGAGCTGGTATGGGAGGACAACATAGTATTTCAGTGATGACTGGTAGCTTTTAGGGTTCAACTACAACAGCATAGTTCAGACAATAGCTGTCATCATATGTGAACTGTTTTCAAACAAACAAAGAAACATCTCTTAAATTTAATTTTGTATTTCACCCTTGGGCTTTCAAGAGGAACTTGGGACATATTAATACAGAAAGAAACCTCAAAGGCCATTTAAATTCCATTCCTCTTGGAGAGAGCAGTTAACTTGGAGACCACACTGTTTGGTTTCTCCAGTTTGCCCAACTCATTTTAAACATTATTCATAACATTTCCTCCTCTTGCTGCTCTCGAACAAAGCAAATGCTAAAATAGAAATGCTAAACATGGAAAAAATGGGTTTTGATATTAACCAAAATGATCTGAAAAATCAAAACTTGCAGAAACTTAATACTCCACTATTGAATGTAGCTCTTACACTAAAGACAAGTCTTCTCCACTCCTATCATGGTTTATCTACTGACCTTACATCAGGAACAAAAGCACAATATTGACCACAAAAGGAAACCAATATTCTGGCCACATAAGCCCCTATATACAAAGCTGCCAGCATTTACATTTACAAAACTGTAAACATTGTGACACAGTCTACTCTGGGTTGACAGGAAAACTCAGTTGTTTGTGCCTTTGAAATATCTAAGTGTAGCTTCAAAAGACCCAGTCCTTCTCTACTCTAGGCACTACAGAACTCTGCTCATAGCACCGACATTCAAAGTGAGGCACAGCCTCAGGCATGCTCAGCAACCTACCTCTTCTTGGTCCTTCCTTCTTCTCCCAAGGTGTGACTTGTGTGACTGACATCAACTAGGCCTATTTCCCTTCCTTTATTATGTGAATTCAGTTCTATTACATGAGTCAACCTTCCTCCTTCTGCTCCTTGTGCTGGGACTTAGAGTTCATTTCTATTGGTCTGCTCAATATCTTCTCCTTCCACTTCACTCTAACTCATCTGCTGTGGTCACCATCCTATCCAATTGTCAGCTCACTGCTGCTGTAAGGACACAGATCAACAGAGCCAGACATGTACCCAGAAGCTGCTGCAAGACAAGCCCAAGAAAGAAAACAACAGAACACCACTGGCCATCACCTACAGTCCTCAGTTAAAACCTCTGCAACGCATCATCAGTGACCTACAACCCATCCTGGACAATAATCCCTCACTTTCACAGGCCTTGGGAGGAAGGCCAGTCCTGGCACACAGACAACCTGCCAACCTTAAGCAGATTTTCACCAGCAACAGCACACTGCACCACAATAACTCCAACTCAGGAACCAATCCATGCAACAAACCTCGATGCCAACTCTGCCCACATATCTACACCAGCAACACCATCACAGGACCTAACCAGATCAACCATACCATCACTGGTTCATTCACCTGCACATCTACGAATGTCATATATGCCATTATATGCCACCAATGTCCCTCTGCTATGTACATCGGCCAAAGTGGACAGTCCCTACGAAAAAGGATAAATGCACACAAATCAGATATTAGGAATGGCAATATACAAAAACCTGTAGGAGAACACTTCAACCTGCCTGGACATACAATAGCAGATTTAAAAGTCACCATACTGCAACAAAAAAACTTCAAATCCAGACTGCAAAGAGTAACTGCAGAGCTACAATTCATTTGCAAATTTAACACAATCAATCTGGGACTGAACAAAGACCTTGAGTGGCTTGCTAATTACAAAAATAGCTTCTCCTCCCTCCGAGTTCACACCTTCAATTCAGCTGCTAGAAGAATACCTCAACTCCCTGATTTGAGATAACAAGCTGGTTCAGCATGATTGGACTAACCTTGTTACCTCCTACCTGATTCTTGACTATTTATCTATACCTGCCCTTGGACACTTCCACTGCTTGCATCTGATGAAGTGGGTATTAGCCCAGGAAAGCTTATGATCCAAGACTTTAGTTAGTCTTTAAGGTCCAAAGGACTCTTTGTTACCTCTGCTATTCCAGACTAACACGGCTACCTCTCTGATTCATTTTACTCAGACAGCTTTAGCCTCAGCTGTTGCCCTTGTCAAGTGGACAGGAAATCTGACACATGTATGTGCCCCAGAAGCATTTTTACTTAGCCTTGACTGCTGGGCAATAGCCTAAGGCAACTTCCTTATTCTTTAATTAAGACTTCAATAATTATAGATCTTGGAAATAATATGAATTACATGAATGTTAACTATTATATTGCTTTTCATAAATGCAATTATTGTAGCATAGAAAAGTTAATAAGAAATACATTAAATCATATATTTCTATACAGCACTTCATATACTTCAGTGTCTAGATTCCACTGAGACTGTGCTATATAAATATCTAAGATAGGCAGATAAAAATACATGACTTGAATAAAACATCAAAACAGTGATGGCAGGATGAATATGTCACTTTATGTACTTGATGCAGTGTCTTTTATAAAATGGGAAACAGCTAAAAATGATAATTTTGAACTTTTTTCCCAAGTGAGGGTTTCATTAGCATGATGAGGGGTACTGTGAAATACTGTAATTTCTCTGATCTAGAGGTCTTTTTACTTGGGTGGGGGACTTGGGATTGTCCAAGACAGTTGTATGGGACTCCACCAATTTTAAAGTTGTGCAAATTTCAGCAGGGTCACATTGCAGGGGCGCATACAAACCTTTTCTTCCATGTTGATTCATGTTGTTTCTCAGCCTCTGAGTTTCTCTTTGAGTCAGACTTGTCAAGTATCACCTCATTTTAAATTTGCTAGGCTGACAACCTACTATATCTGCCATGATTAAACCTATGGGAACTTTTACCAGAAAAGTTAAAAATGGCCAGGTAAATTTTCATTTCAAAACCTCTCAGGGAATACATGAATAAATATAGCATGACTGCATCAAACAAGAATGACAGCATGATTTTCTTCTTATCCAGACTTTTGTTGTTGTTGTTTAGTTGGTATCTCTTATAAAATACTTATGCTTGTAGACTTCAATAGCAATGCATTGAAATTTTGTCATATTGCCATTATTTACCTATGCTAAATAATATTTAATAGTATTTTACTGATATTTAATAACTTGCCTCCATTTTTATGGACAGTTTTGGACTTCTGATTGCAATCACTTGTGGGCACAAATGCCAGCACTTAGATGTCTAATGAGCTACCTGTAGGTGCAGGGCCGGCGACAGGAATTTTGGGGCCCCGTACGGCAGACCGTACGGGGCCCCCCTGGTCTCCCGCCGCCTGCGGGCCCCCCGCCCGGCAGTCTCCCGCCGCCTGCGGCAGCCCCCCAGCTGATCTCCCACCGCCCACGGCCCCCCCGCCCCTGGCCAGTCTCCCGCCGCCTGCGCTCCCCCCCTCTCCTGCCTCCCGCGCCCCCCCCCGCCGCCCGAGCCCCCCCCACCCCAGTCTCCTACTTCCCGTGGCCCCCCCCGGCTGGTCTCCCGCGGCCCCCCCCGGCTGGTCTCCTGCCTCCCCCCCCCCCCCGCCGGTCTCCTGCCTCCCGCGGTCCCCCCCCGGCCGATCTCCAGCGCCCCCCCCGGCCGGTCTCCTACCTCCCGCGGGCCCCCCCCGGCCGATCTCCCGTGCCCCCTCCGGTCCGGCCGGTCTCCTGCCTCCCTAGCCCCCCCCCGATCTCCTGCGTCCCGCGCCCCCCCATCTCCTGCCTCCCGCCCCCCCGCCGATCTCCTGTCTCCTGCTGCCCCCCCCCCCCCCGCCGATCCCCCACGCCCCCCCCCCGGCTGGTCTCCTGCCTCCCGTGGCCCCCCCATCTCCTGCCTCCCGCGCCCCCCCGCCTGCCCCCCCGCCCCCCCGCCGATCTCCCACGCGCCCCCCCCCAGGCCGGTCTCCTACCTCCAGCGGGCCCCAACCCCGGCATGTGCTGCGGCCGCATGGCCGGCCGGGAGAAGCAAAGGGGGGAGGGGCTGGCTGCTGGGTGCCGGGGGAGGGGGCTGGTGAGCGCGCCTCGCTCACAGCCCCGGACAACGGTTACAGCTGTACCGGCCCCAGACTTCAGGGGGCCTCCCCTGAAGTCCGGGGCCCAGTACAGCTGTAACCGTTGTACCACCCTGTCGCCGGCCCTGTGTAGGTGTCATTGCATAGTTATGTACTGAATGCTAGCACAAAGCTCTGCTATTGGTCTCCTGTGTTGACCTCTTGGTGCCTCTGTTTCCATCTGTAAAATAAAATCAAAAATACTTCCCTGCTTTACAAAATTTTCTGAGATCAATAGAATAGTCATGCTACGTAAGAGGTAGGTGATATTATTATTTGCATCAGAAAAAAAGTGTGGGTACAAAAAATTGAAGGGAGTTTATGTGGTTTGTTGGAACATGATTTGGATATGTTGTTTAATTTAATTAAATTTTAAGTAAAAATCCATGTCAAAATCTAAAAACAAAGGGAAATTCAATAAAATTAATGGTAGCACATTTAAAATTGGCAAAAAGGAAGTGTTTTATTTACAAAGTGTCTAATGAAGCTATGGTACTCACTGCCGCAAGATATTACTGAGGGGAAAATCCAGTCACATTCAAGAATTAGACGAATTCTAAGATGATTCTTAGATGAAGAAGAATCTTATCCAAAGTCACTCTCCCAAGCACAAACATTTTAAATGGAACATCACCACTCAGGTCCGATGATCCTCCCATTAGCTGATGGGGTAGGGCATATTACTGACTAATGTTCATGAGAGGAATTTTACACCATCCTTTGAAACATCTTATATAATGGTAGCATTGAAACATCTTATATATTGCTATATGGTAGCATGGAAACATCTTATATAATGGTAGCATCCACATGTATGTTACTTAATTGGTGTGGAGGAGTTATAGTTGCTACTCCAGCTGCCAGGTTTGAGATACTGTCTTCTTATGGAAGGGCTGCCCCATTAAAGGAGAACAAAGCTCAAAGTGTCCAATTCTGCTTCCATTGAATGAAAATACTCACATTGATTTCAGTTGTGCAGGAACAGGTCCTAAATTCTTCTCCCAAAGGAAGAGAAGGCCCCAAAAACCTGCCTGTAGTGGGGCAGCTGCCCCACTCCTGAAGAACAAAGGATAAAAGCAGACCTGGAGAGAGCTGCAGCTGTGAAAGGCTGACTGGGGAAGCAGCCACAGCTGCGGTCAGCTCTGTCAGGGCCCAGCTGGACCTTATAAGAGGGCTGTAGGCCGGGAGCTGGAGGACTCTCTTTCTAGCAGTGGAGAGAGAAGGATGTAGCTGCTGGGAGCAAGGTACCTGAAGCAGAGAAGAGCAGGGCTGGGGAAAAGGGCAAAGGGAGCTGGAAAGCTCCAGCCTACTAAACCCCCAGCTGCAAGCCTTGGTGAAGGCCTGTACAGATACTGGAGTTGCAGAGGTGCAGCCTGGGAATAGGCACAGGCAGCTGGTCCTAACCCCTTGCCAATGATGAGTGGCCATTACAGACTGCACTCTGCCCCAGTGAATGGGGGCTGGATGATGACTGCAGTAGCCACTGAGGCAAGGTGGGATTAGAGTGTTGGGGGTTCCCCTGGGAAGGGGGACTCTGAGTGAGTACTGCAGAGGGGCAGAGCCCCAGAATAAAAGGGAACTGCAGTCCAGGAGGGACACCGGAGCCAGCAGCAGGTGAGACACCAGCCACCAGGAGGTGCTCTGAGGGCTAGAGAGCTAATTCCCTGGATGGCCAGCAGGAGGCACTGCACAGGTGAGTTGTCGTCTCGCTACACTGCCCTTCATGTTGAGATTCCAGTGAGGATGAGACATATTCTATCACAGGATGATTCTTCACTGAGAGGATAAGCAGCTGACAGAAGGAAGACCTAGAATACTATGTAATGGCATCTACAAAGGGAGCACATATGATATCAGAGGGCTTGCAGCAAAGGCATAACAAGATCCAGTGCCTGGAAGTTGAAGTCAGTGGAAATCATGAGAATAAATAATCATTGGAAAAGATTACCAAGGGATGCAGTAAATTCTCCATCCCTCAGAGCCTTTAAATGAAGAATGTCTGCCTTTTTAAAATATATGCTCTAGATTAATCAGGTGTTATTGAGGTAGATGCAGGAATCACTGGTTTAAATTCTATGGCCTGTGTTATACAGGTGGTTAGATTATGTGTTCATAATGATTTCTTCTAGGCATGAAATCAATACATGAATCTACCTAGCAGAAGGAAAGTTGGTTAATGGAAGCCCGTATCCCTAAAAGAGATTTTAGTTGCTGTGAACAGGGATTGTCCAGTTAGGTTTCCCTGGCCTTAGGGGGACCTTTTTTGAATTTTTGACAATGGGAATTCTTTTATTTCACTAGCCATTAAAATGTCTTTTCTATTTTCAGTCAGAGGGAGAGGTTTAAGTCTTGATGTGATGTGATGACAACTCCCGTTACAGGTCCAGGAGTTTTAAAGTTCTTCAAAGATATACAGGCCATAGCTTCCTCTGATGTAAATCAGCAGAGCTGAGGATCTGATCCCATGTCTCCTCATATACCTACTAAGCAAATGATCAAGATAGAAATTAATATTTATATTTTAAATGTTTGAGACAAATGCTTTAAAGTTTAATATTTCTTTTAAATGTTAACATTTCATACAGTTTAATTTGAGAATTTGATTTTAAATTATTTTGATCTCTGGGTTGCTGAGTGAAACATGCCTTGAATTAAAAGACAACAAACCACACTTTGTGTCAATGAATATGACATTGACATATGTCATGTCATTTACAGCAGGCGTGATCCATTCACTGTAAAATTCCAGTGCTTTAGAATATGATTGTTTTTCTTGCACATTACTATGTTTGAGAGGAAAACCTTTTGTTACCTTTTCAAACACAATCAGAAAGGCTATCCTTCCATCTGCATCTTAAAATGGGAAGGGAAAAATGCTGGAAAAAAGCACCTGTGAAGCCCAGTCTCTGGAGACTGTGTGAAACTGAAGCTGAACATTAATTAACTCCTGAGATTGAAATAACTAGTTGATCAATATAAATGTGGCATTTTGTTTGGATGTATGATGCATCTTTGATAAAGATCAATAAATGTAATCCCTTAAATTAAAAAACCAAAAAACAAAAAACAAAAAACACCCATCAGAACTTTTGAGGCCAACATAAAAATATCCTGTACTACTTGCCTATCACCCCAACTGATCCCAGTGTAGGTGAGTTGTCTTATTCACCAGCTGTACAACCAAATGTTTGTTGTCTATTTGCTGCCCAGATAAATTATCTGAACAGAGGTTGCTAGAGGTGTTGCAGATTAAAAAACAACAGCGAGTGAAACTTATGGTAATATTTCATTAACTCAAGGGGGTATTGCCAGGATATCTGTATGGTGCTCAGATACTACAATGACTGAGGCTATATAATTACCTAAATCCTGGTCCCATCCTGCAGTCTTTCCCTGTTTGTGCACACACAGACCAGGTCTTTCTCACCCCCGTGTTTTTTCCTACCTACCTAAAGGCTTGCCTATATTAAAAAATCTTATAGTGTAAAATATATCTTAGCACATTAGACAAGAACTCTCCTTTGGACCCTAAGGTTAACTAAGACAAGATGAGTAAATGCTGAGTGTTAAATATGTTAGTTAACTCATATTAATTAACTCACATTATAGCATAACATAATTTTCCAGTATAGACAAGCCCTACGTATGGTATAGACAGCATTCACTATTAAGATTTTATCTCACTGTGAACCTGACAGGTAGAGTTGCTTCAACCCTTGTCTTCTGGTGCGAGAGGTTGTATGGGTGATTCTAGCAGTTAATCTTCTGTTCTGGACAGTGAAAACATAGGCTCCTTCCCTTTCCTCACTTTACTCAGACCTGGGCAGGCTGGTTTTACTCTCTTCCTGCTGGTTTTACCTTGCAACTAGTAATTGCTTGTATAGGAAAAGTGTATCAAATGTGAACTCAAATGCCTTTTGTGGCTGAGTTCTTTTGGGGGAAGCTAGCTGGGGGTACATCCCACTGTGAAGCTGAGTGCTTGTGGTCAGCAGGGTTCCTCTGGCTAAGAAGCAAAGTGGAGTTCTCTCTCTTACACTGCAGAGAATGCTTAAGGGCTTCATATCTACTACTGGGAGCCAAGTCCCTTATCTACCCCGAAACAATATGCCTATTTGTCTGGATGCACATGTAAGAATGATCCCAGCCATGTGCAGGCTGTCCTTGGTGTGGGGCTGGTTATCAAGGCATGTTGTCTAGGTCCATGTCCCAGTAACCATACTTTCTCTTCTCTGCCCCAATGTTGTTCTCTGAGTCTCAAGCACACACATTCATTTTCACTTTTCCAGATGCTGCTTCCATATTGTTTGTCTTTGGAAGCTGCTTCTCTCAAGCCTCAGCATATCAGGGAACCTACATATATGACAATGGATAGCTAGATAGTATGGTGGATTGTTTTTCTCTAAGGAATTTTCCCCTCCTAGAATACCCTGCATCCACCAGATAGAATAAGGCAGAAACTTAACCTCCATTAGCTGTCGGATATGAAAGGTGGTGTAAACTGGGTATGCTTGTGCCCCATTCTTATTTATTTATTTTGCCAGCTCTAAACTAAACTTTATTTTAGGGATGATTCCCTACAATTGTTTCAGAGAGAACAGTCCATTAATCCTCTCCTACAGACTTAGTGCTTGAGTTCCTCTCTTTACTTTTAACTCTCAGTTACAGTTCAGACACTTGTTATATTGTTGAAAGAAGCAATTGGATCACACAAGTGGTGTACAGTGTAATTATACTCCGAAAAGTTAGGCTACAAAAATAGCATCAGAGGGCTCCTTGTTTATTGTCTCTCAGTAATTGGAGATAAAATATGCTCAGTTCACAAGTAAAACATATTTTTCTCTACCTTCAAACTCAAGTTGGGATCTGAGAGTCAATCCAGGATACTTTTCTTCATGTACAGCATTTGCAATAATGAAGGTTCTTCAGATCAAAACGTCTTGGTGGTCTTATTAATGCATGAAGAGCTTGTGTTTAACAGTTCAGTTACTATTTAAACATTTCAAAAAACAGAGGAAAAAAGCCTGCTGTAAACTGCAGCTTGCTACAATCAGTTCTGCCCCCTGACGACCAGAAACCTGCTTCCCAAATGGAGGTTGATCTTTGGTATCTTCAGCCATCTCCAGCATCCTTACATAACATATTTTAATAAATAAATGCATACATAAAATGTGCTATTGTGATGCATACACTAGAGGTAACCCATCACAGGAATTCCTTTGCAATAGTGCAACCTTACTGCACCTCTGGATTTTGACATGTTACTGTAGACTGAAAAGTGTGTGATCTCATATGGAGCTGCAAATCTGGTTCTAGTTCTGGCTGCTTTGGATAAATAACTAGTCACTTCTCCGCAAGTTCCTTCTCCTGTAAGGCTTGGTGTCTGTTTGCAACTGTTTAGTGGATACTCTATAGCCCTTCATTGTCTAGTTCAGTGGCCGGCAACATTGGCACGTGGAACCTCAGGGTAAGCACCCTTAGCGGGCCCCGCCACTTTATTTACCTGCCGTTTTGCCGACCACAGCTCCCATTGGCCGTGGTTTGCTGTCCAGGTCCAATGGGAGCTGCAGGAAGTGGTGCGGTGCTGGCCACCGCTTCCCACAGCCCCCATTGGACTGGAATGATGATCCGCGGCCAGTGGAAGCTGTGGTCGGCAAAATGGCAGGTAAATAAAGTGGCAGGGCCCACTAAGGGTGCTTACCCTGCAGTTCCATATGCCAGCATTGCCGACCGCTGGTCTAGTTCCTTCAGGAGTAGCGGATAAAATATTCAGGATCCTGTTCCTCTTTTTTTGATGCCACCTGTTTCTGTTAGCGAATAGGAGGAAAATTATCTCTCTTAAAAAGCTTCATATCAAGCCGGTTATGAATTTTATTTGTCTCTTTCAGGCTGCAATTCAGAATCATAGAAATGAAGGGCTGGAAGGGAGCTCAAGAGGTCATGTAATCAATCTCCCCATGCTGAGGCATGACCAAGTATACCTAGACCATTCCTGACAGGTGTGTGTCTAACCCAGAGATCGGCAACCTTTAGCACACAGCCTGTCAGGGAAATCCCCTGGCGGACAGGGACAATTTGTTTACCTGCAGTGTCCTCAGGTTCAGCCAATTGCAATTCCCACTGGTCGTGGTTTGCTGTTCCTGGGGATCTGGGAAGTGGTGGCCAGCACATCCCTCAGCCCATGTCACTTCTTGCAGCCTCCATTGGCCTGTAACAGCAAACCACGGCCAGGGGGAGCTGCGATTGGCTGAACCCACAGACGCTGCAGGTAAACAAATAAGGCTGCCCTGCCAGTGGATTTCCCTGATGGGCTGCATGCTAAAGTTGCTGATCCTTGATCTAACCTGTTCTTAAAAACCTTCATTGGCAGGGATTCTAAGACTTACCTTGGAAGCTTCTTCTAGAATGTAACTACCCTCATAGTTAGAAAGATTTTCCTAGTATCTGACCTAAATCTTGCCGCAGTTTAAGCGGACATGGAGAACAATTGATCACCATCGTCTTTATAACAGCCCTTAACATTTTGAAGACCGTTATTAGGTCCCCTCCGTCTCCTTTTCTCAAAATTAAAAATGCTCTCATATTTTGTTGGGTTTTCTAAACCTTTATCATTTTTTGTTGCTCACCTCTAGACTCTCTCCAATTTATTTACTTTCCTAAACTGTGGTGCCCAGAACTGGGAACTATACTCCAATTGTGGCTTCACCAGTCCTGAAGAGACAATTACCTCCCATGGTTTCCGTAGAATCATAGAATATAACATTGCAGTTAATACAATGTTGATCCATATTCAATATGTGACTCACTATGATGCCCAAGATAATTTTCAGCAATACTACTGCCTTGGTACCTATTTTGTAGTTGTACACTTAATTTTTCCTTCCTAAGTGTAGTGCTTTGCACTTGTCTCTATTGACTTTCATCTCATTGATTTCAGACTAATTCTACAATTTTAAAAGCTCTTTTCGAATTCTAATCCTATCCAAAGTGCTTTCAACCACTCGCATTTTTGTGTTTTCCACAATTTTATAAGCATTCTCTCTACTCCATTACCCAAGTCATTAATGAAAATATTGAAAACTACTGGACCCAATACTGCCCCCTGAGAGACCTCAGTACATATGCACTACCAGTTTGACAGCAAACAGTTGATAACTATTATTTGAGAATGGGCTTTCAACCAATTTGTCCACCCATTTTATAGTAATTTATTCTAGAGCATATTTTTCTAGTTTGCATATGACAATGACATGTGGGACTGTGTCAAAACCTTACCAATGTCCATATTTATCATATTTCTTTCTTTCTTACACTCCTCATCCATTAATCCAATTATCTGGTCAAAGAAGAAAATTAAACTGGTTTGACAAGATTTGTTCTTGAGAAATCCATGCTGGCTATTCCTTACACCCTATTATCCTCTAGGTGCTTACAAACTGATTATTTAATAATTTATTCCACTAACTGAAAGATGGAGTTAAGATGACTGGTCTATAAGTCCCCAAATCATCTTTATTTTTATTTTTAAAGATAGGTAAAATATTTGCCCTTCTGCAGTCCTCTGGAACCTCACCCATCCTCCATGAGTTCTCAAAGGAAAATGCTAAGGATTCCGAGATTGCTTCAGCAAGTTCCATAAGTACCTTAACATGAATTTCATCAGGCCCTGCTGACTTGAATACATCTAACTGATCTAAATATTCTTTAATCTGTTCTTTCCCAATTTTGGCTTGTGTTTCTTTCCCCTTGTTGTTAATAGTGTTGAGTATCGGGCCACCATTAACCTTCTTAAAAAGTGAAGACTAAAGCAAAATAGGCTTTACATACCTCAGCCTTCATGATGTCATTAGTCATTAGCTCTCCTTCCCGTATACTTTCTTCCATCTTTCTCTTGCTCCTAATGTACTTAAAGAATCTCTTCTTATTTCCTTTAATGTCTCTTGCTAGGAGTAACTCATTTTGTGCCTAAGCCTTTCTGATATTGTCCTTACATGCTCATGCTACCTGCTCATGCTATTCTTTTGTACTCATCCTTAGTAATTTGTCCACTTCTCCACTGTTCATAGGATTTTTTTAATTTAAGGGGATAAAAGCTCCTGATGGAGCTCCTGTATCTCTTCTTTCTTTCTTTCTTTCTTTCTTTCTTTCTTTCTTTCTTTCTTTCTTTCTTTCTTTCTTTCTTTCTTTCTTTCTTTCTTTCTTTCTTTCTTTCTTTCTTTCTTTCTTTCTTTCTTTCTTTCTTTCTTTCTCATCAGAATAGTTGGCAGTTGTGTATTTAAGATAGTCTCCTCGAGAAAATGACAGCTCTTCTGAAGTTCTTTATTCCTTAATTTCCCCCTCCTCCCTCATTGGACCTTACCTACCAGTTTTTTAATTGGTTACAGTTCCCTATTGAAGCCCATTGTCCTTATTCTTCTGCTCTCACTCCAGATCATAAAATCTACCTCATAATGGAGATGTAGCCTTAAGGTATGTCTACATTGCTTTTTAAAACCCACGACAGCGACTCTCACAGCCTGGGCTTGTGTTATGGCACCAAAAATAGCAGTGCAGATATTGAGGCTTAGGCTAGAGCTCTGGCCTGAGCCTGAACATCTCCACAGTTGTTTCTAGTACAGTAGTGCAAGCCCACCTCTGAAGATCAAGGCTCTGAGACTAAGTGTTTTAGGTTTTAAAGCTAAAGGTATGTCTACACTATGTCTCTGCAGCCGGATGTAACAGGAGTTGCTTCATACACAAACTGCCTTCGGTGGTGCTTGTGTCATGCCATTGCTTTCAATAGGCTTGCACAGGTTTCATCATTTGGAACATAGTAATAAATCCTGTATTTGATCCACTTTGTTATAAAGATGTGCAGCATACAAATGGAGACGAAAGCGTTAGTTTTATTTAATGGCTACTGTTAATGACATGGGGCAGAGCTTCTCAAGGCCTTTTTGCACATGGCAGGTTTCAGTGTCCATTGGCCACGGTTACTCACAATTGAGCTAGGTTGGCTCTTCATTTCTAAAAGAAGGAAAAAAATAACAATTTAATTTGGTCACTATAGAAAACAGCTATAAGTAACAGGTTTAAGATTAGCAGCCATGTTAGTCTGTATCCCTAAATAAAATGAGGAAGACTTTATAGCATCTTAGAGACTAGCCAGTTTAGTCTCTAAGGTGCTACAAAGTCTTCCTCGTCTTAGCTATAAGTAAGAATATAATGTAAAAATGTGTCATTTTTAGAGCAGGTAAAAAAAAAATGAAATTTCTGTTTCTCAGGAAATTCCAGCACTTTGAAATTTGTTTTAGTTTTGCATTGGAATGAAAAGTTCAATTTTTGGAATTTCCCATAGAATAGAAATTTTAAATAATTTCAATTGAGAAACATCAAGATTTGTTTTAATAATGTCAAAAATGTGATATATAGTGTAATTATTATGAATAATTAATTGAAATGAGAATATTAAAATGAAATATTTTGTCTTTTTTAGATATTTTGATGAAATTTGTCACATTCCTGCACTTACCAAAAGAAAACTATTTTTCCTTGTCTTTTGAGCAGCTCTAGTTATTTTCAGTCAGCTGCCAAATTCTAATAAAAAATTAACAGTCTCACTTATTCACAGTCCTTCTGAGCAAGGAGAGTAAATAAATCAGTCACATTAAAAGTAAATTTACAACAGATTAATATGCTCTGCCACCATCTAGTTTACTGTAAGTGTTTTTCATCATCACCAGGACAAATGCTTTATTCTTCCCTAAAACTTGGGTAGGGGTTGTTTTGTCTAAAGTGAAGATAACACAAGCACCTTAACATTTAGTGCTTCTATCAATAATAATTTTCTGGGCCAAACCAAGTCTAGAGAAGGTGGCTGCAATTCTACCACAGGCAACACATTTACAGCAGGCATGAATTTGGCACAGAGTATCTAAACTGCTTTACAGTAGATGAGAAAAAAATAGAGTAGTTCTTTTCTACTGTTTGTATCACTACTTTTCATTATTTTTTTGTTATTATTTATTATTATCTCTATTGTGTATAGGAACACCAGCCCCAATGTGCTAAGAATTCCATAAAATTCCAACAAAAATATAATCCCTGTTTTATAGGGTTTGCAATGTAAGGAGGTGGTACTACAAACACTGATTTACTATAGTGAGTAGACCTGTTGAAGGGGACTAGTCACAGAATCAAAGTTAACTTGGCAAATAAGTTTCAGAGAGGTAGCCATGTTAGTCTGAATCTGCAAAAAGAATGAGGCAAATAAGAACCCTCAGGCAAATAAGTGCATGCAGGCTTGGGGTCTAAAATTCTCTGATTGCGTTAGCTTGACAATTAAAGGGCACCATACTGTTGTAATCTGAAAATCCCAGCACTGGTGGTAATTTAGTATGAACAGCAGCATGTGCTGCAAGCTTTGAGGCTCAAATATGAAGAGTATTAAATCTCTTCCTATACTTGTGTGTGAGTCTGGATCAAGCTTCCACCGCTCAGCTGATAGAAATCTGTTCTTTGGATTGCATTTTGCTGGCCAGCAAACCAGAGAAACATAACATCAGGGATAGTAGCAGACACCTTAACTCTGCTTCACTTAATGCAATGAAACCAGAAGTGCCTATGGGAACAGGTATCAGAGTCACTATGGTTGACTTTTTCTTTTCTGACTTCTCTTTTTTCATTATATTTTGAGATTCCCATTGACCTTTGTCTTTCATGTGAGTTTAATTTCATATGGCTGTGATCTGGAAAATGGAACTTCGATTGGATACAGGACACTCACAAATGTATTGATGAAATATGTTGATGCAATAGTAATTTTTACTTTAAAAATGCTCTGGAAAGGAATAAATAATTGCAATGAAAATATGCTCTAAAGGCTTCCACTAACAGAGTGGTGGATATCATTTAGCACATAAATAAGCTGAAAATTACATTGTAGAAATTCTGAATACTATCTACAATTCACCTACTAGATGTGGATTTGCTTTGGACACCTCATTATTTTCTTCAACTTCAGATACTAGAGAATTCACTGATAACGCTGACATTGCTCACTGGAGCCCAGGTCAGTAATAATCCTTTCTCTGTTCCTTAGTATTCACAGTTTCTCTTTCTTTCTTTCTTTCTTTCTTTCTTTCTTTCTTTCTTTCTTTCTTTCTTTCTTTCTTTCTTTCTTTCTTTCTTTCTTTCTTTCTTTCTTTCTTTCTTTCTTTCTTTCTTCCTACCCATAGAAACAAACCCTGAAACTGCCACCATGCTTTTCTCCCTCACCCCATCCCAAAATATAGCCAGTTTTGCCAATTCTTATAGTTAAATCACAAGTCTTGGAATATGTGGTGCATTTCATAAAGCCCTGGATTCTGGAGTTATCACATGAGAAACTCGGCTTTTAAAATCATGTTTCTAGGGCTCGTATTTATGGAGATATGGTTAAAAATGTGACCTTTATGGGCCCAAAACTAGGCATGGATGATTTTTTCTGACAAGTAGTTTATTCAATGAAACTGTCTGTTACAGCTTTCCCCCTATTCCATTTTGTTTCTTACAGCTGTCCCCTTACTCCATTTTGTTTTTGTTCTCCTGTGGCCGCCCCTCCCTGGCTGTTAAGTTGTTTACCAGGGCCACTGCCCTTCTCAAAGGGAGGGCCCCTTAAATTGTTTACCAAGAGCCATTGCCCTTCTCAAAGGGATGACCACTTGTGCTGTGTGCTAAGTGGGACAACTGCCCTGTTCAAAGGGTTGGTCCTGTTATCACCTTGTTAAACCTGGGCTCGGTATAGGGTAGGCAATGTCCAAAGCTGTAAGACCTAATGTGTTTTTGAGATCCTGGGCATGAGTCATAGGCCTCATGTGCTTTTGAGTCATGAGGTGGAACTCACGCCTATGGTCCAGGACTCTGCCCAGGCATGTCTCTATGCTCACCTGCAGTTTTTCCCTGTAACTCCTCCCCTGTGAGAGAAGGAGCCTATCAGGATTACTGGCGGGGAAACTGCCTGAGTTTGCCTTTAAGAACAGGCATTTTTGAAACAAACATCAGAAAGGTTCCTGCATTGCTACCTGGTCTGATCAGCCAGGGGTTCTGGGGGGTCCTTTCTCCGCTCTCATTTTATTTTTGAGCATACCCCCGTTTTAACCCCCCCCCCACGAAGAACGAATTGCTGCCTGAGAGACCTCCTGATTATCAAGACCGTGCCAAGCCCTCCTTGCTTCTTCTGATGCTGTTGCTGCTTCTGCCTTTGCTGCTGCCTTGCGGACTGGTGAGAATCCCTCTGTGAAACTTTCTATACTTAATTACTTTAGCTGCTGGCTCTGTTTCCCCAACACACAGACTCAAACTAAAACCTCTCTTAAACTCCTTGGTCTGTGTCTTAAAACCTCTCTTAAACTAAACCTTGGTCTGTTTCTTAAAACCTCTCTTAGACTTAAACTAAACCTTGGTCTGTGTCTTAAAACCTCTCTTAAACTCCTTGGTCTGTATCTGTAATCTGTTTCTTGCTTTGCAGCACCTTTGCTGCTAGAAATAAGCCTGTGCCTTCCTGGACTGTACCTGGGCACACACCACCCTGCCCTCTGAAACTACCCCTAATATAAGGTGCACCCATTAGGTTAGATTTTGTCTTTTAGTCTAGATAAGTTGTAATTTCATTTTGCATAGGTGTAGTTAAGTTAGGTTTAGGAAATTGCTTGCATTGTACCCTGTAAGTTAGCCTTAAAGAATTGTTGCATTGTGTTTTGTTACTTGCTAATTTGTGTAGTTTTGGTTAAGTTAAATCATAGATAAGATTTTACTGTGTTTTGTATAATTGTCTCTCTGCTGTTTAAACTTGCAGCCTGTCTGTTCTGTGTCTCCCTGAGTTTAAATCTCCCTCCACCACATGCTCCTCTTCCCCCATCCCCCAACCTTACTTATCTACCACTCTCTCTCTCTCTCTCTCTCTCTCTCTCTCTCTCTCTCTCTTTCTCTCTCTCTCTCTCTCTCCCCCTCTCTGCTGTTTCAACTTACAGCCTGTCTTCTCTCTCTCTCTTTCTAGCATAAAACCCCATTGGTTACCCCTTTCTCTCTAACACACCTCACATTTTACATTTACATTTTTACCTAAAATTGTTGGTTATTTAACACATTTTACCCATACTGTTAGTTGGTTATATGCTGCTGTGACACACTCTTTACATAGAAATTGTTAGCTACCTGTTACATTTATACTTCAGTGCTAATTGGTTACCAACTGTATTGTACCCCACTATTGAAACCCCCTATCCCATTTACTAAAAGAAACCCCTCCCCAATTGTCTACTTCAACAAACCCCATACCCCTCACTATTAAATTTTCCCTGTTTTTGCATTTTCTTAATAAAGTTTATTTTGCACCCCACCTATGTGGTAATTGCTCCCCAAGATCCCATATACCTGCTGGCAGGGACAGAAACGTTGTCTCAGTCACCCTGAAATTATTTGTGAATTTAACTCAAATATTTTCAACCATGCACAAACCCATAGCAGGAAGAGGTGGTAGTGGTGCTGCTGCTGCTACCAGTGCAATGGCTAAGCAACGTTTGTAAGACATCGAATACCCAGGTTCAAATGCTTAAAACTTTTTCAATTCATGGGAAAATTTCAGATTTGGTTTATCCATAACTAACTGATTTGTTTTGAACTGCCATCAAACCAAAAAAATAAAAATAAAAATCAGTTGTCCATCCATTAAATCCCAGAAGGAAAATAAAAAAGATGGAACATTTATTATTTAAAAAAACCTTTTTGAGCCAGTCCCACAATTATGGAGCCCCTGACTCATGGCTTTTTCAGCTTGTGTTTGGTAATACCAGCTGCTTTCAGGAGCAGTGTGGGGCCTCCGGCGAGGATATGCAGGCAGCCTGCTGCACCACTGGCCAGGACTTGGGGGCAGGTTGTCAGATATTTGTCCTGAATTTTGGGGGGCCTCCGTCATTGGAGGCCCCATGCCAAATTCAAGACAACCCCAATTAATCTTCATAAATTAAATGTACATTGCTTTAATTTTGGAGGGGGAGTATATTCATGGTAGTCTTCTCTTTCTGTGTCTTCCTATTATAAGCAGAAGCACAGTTGCAATTAAGAGAGAGAGAGAGAGAGAGGCAATACTGTTACTCAGGGCTTGACTACACGGGGAGTTTAGCATGCAGTAAGCTAGGGCATGAATGTAAAGCACACTGACTACTTCCCACTAACTCTCTGTATGGATACTCATACTGAGCACTGAAAGTGCCTTCAGGCAGCTTAGCTGAGTACCCTTTCAAAGTGCATTAAGTTAATGTGCACCCAGGCACCTTAGTGTGCAGCAGCTACTGTGAGCCCCCCCCCATCCCCCACAGATAAACTCTTAGTGTATAAACCTTCACCATTTGCAACTGTCCTTTCCTTGTTACATTCCCAAATTTTCCTGATTACTATCTTTTTCTCTATATAGTTTCCCCCATACAGCTAGTTCTTTTTAGGCAAGTCAACTACTACACTTCTGCGTCCTGACCACCAGTTGTGCCTCATTGATAGGTATTGCAGGAAGTCAAAAGCTGAGAAACTCAAAATGTTCAGCTGGGCACTACTGTTAACTGCACTGCAGCAATAGGGTACCATCCACTTTTCTCCACTGAATTCATCTTAACTAATATATTGCATAACAGAACAATTCTAGCTTATTCTCAGAGAACTTATTCTCTTTCCCTTCATCATTTCCTAACTGCTCTTTTTCTCCTGCTATTATCGCCACAAGACTGCTAACTCTACAGAGCTGCAGGTGATTTTTAACAGAAATGAGAAATGGATTCAATGGATAATTTTAAGGAAGATAGTCCTCAGAATAAAGGAAAAGTAGCCTGCAGAGCAAATGTATCCAAGTTCTAATGATGCTGTCTTTATTTGACTTCTTTGTCCTGTTCTGTTTTGAGGGATGCAGTTATTATCCTGTACTTAATTTAATTTACCATTTCTGAACTGGCTGCCAGGTTTCCAGATTCCCCCAAATTATCCTCTTAACATCTGCCTTTTCCTTCCTTTATATCATTGCAGATAAGATTAAATTCTTTATCTGGTGCAGAACCTTGTTTTCCACTCTTCCTCAAACAGCTTGGTAAGCAGCTTCACACCATTCTCTTTCACATTTGCATTGAATGCCAAGTCCCTTTCTCCTGATTATCTCAGCTGGAATGCCAGAGGGTTGGGGGAAGAGAAGAGCTTAGAATTTGCTCCTGCAAAATAAATCTGTTATTCAGAAGCACTGTGGTGTTTAGTTCTTCATAGTGTATACAGAACCGCAGTTTGTTTGCATCCCCTGAAAACACCAAAAGGGAGGGGAAACTTAGAAGTTATGCATATTGCAGAAAAGAACGAGGAGTATTTGTGGCACCTCAGAGACTAACCAATTTATTTGGGCATAAGTTTTCGTGGGCTAGAACCCAATTCATCAGCTGCATAGAGTGGAACATACAGTAGGAAGATATAGACATATACACGAAAGACATGAAAAGGTGGAGGTTGCCACATCAACTTTAAGTGGCTTAATCAATTAAGGTGAGCTAGTAGCAGCAGCAGAAAGAAAAAAACTTTTGTAGTGATAATCATGTATATTAGCCAAATTCCACCAGTGCTCAGATATGGCCCACTTCATAGCATCTAGCCTGTTTTCTGCCTGAGTGGGAGCTAATGAATTTCCAAGCACTCACAAGGAAGATTTCAACAGTCACATCTATGGAGCATGGGGTGGAAGTGGCACTAACCCTTTCAACAAAAAAAGATCTGTAAAAATTACAGCACCTATCCTCAGGTGCACTAGAGCTGCTGTGTATTCTTCCAGCTGTGGAAAGCTTTCCACATATGGCATAACCAGCCATAGGAGGATCAGATATTCCATTCCAAACCATGCCCCCAACACATGCTAAATAGTGGTAAGGAGTGTAAGTCAGCTAGGTTTTTGGACCACTGCTGCAGTGCTAAGAGAGTGGAGCCCAGAACATAATCTGGACTAGTGTGTTTTTATGATCAGCTCAAAATAGAAAGCCGAAAGCTGCTATTTAATCTTTTCATCATCAGTAATAATTAAAGTGGTGCTCCAGTCTCTTAAGTATCTAGAGCCCTTTATTTGCCATCTCTAAGGAGGCACTGATGTTGGGTTGTGAATTGACCGGCTAATATGAAAAAGGAAAATCTAGCGGAAGAATTGGGCTAACATTTTGAGTAGGTTCAGGACTAAACTCTGGAGAAGATAGATGGTTGAAATTAATATACATTGAAATATTTAAAGATATGAATGTAGGATAACCACAGAGGGCTAAGAAGCATGTTACAGTGGTGACTCTGTGAAATTTTACACACATCCTTATTCTTGTAGCTATTGAACAAATTGTTTTACACAGGACTAACAGGGCCAGAGGAAAGTCTGGGTAATCAACCAGCTGTGTGAGATACAACAGACGTATGGAAGCATCATCCTTAAACTGTGTTTTGTATCATCCCAGCTTCCACCTACTTTTTGAGCAAATAGCATTCAGGTTGTGAGGGCAGCTCAGAATTCATAAGCTGTTATAAGATGTATGCAAGATGGGAAGGAATTTTCCAACAGAATTATGCAGCTGCTATTTTCAAAGGGGCAGCATGGAGTTTGTCACCTAACTCCCACAGAAAGTGAAGGAAATGCCTAATTTAGGCTCTTTTAAAAATACAGCCTACAACTAGTGTGAGGGATCCCAAATGGCTAATGAATTGTCTCAAGTCATGTCCAAACAAACCATTTGGTTTATGACATGGAAGGTTGCTCTACAAGAGTGTAAAAAATGTCCATAATTGGGCCTGATTATCCTGGTAGCTGGATGCACACATTTCTCAGCAATGTTAATCGAAGGTGTGTATGCCCAAATGACAGGACTATCAGGCCCAGTGAGTTCAGGCTATTTCCTTTTCATTGCATATCATTCTTAGGCTATGTCTATGCTGCAGAGTGGTCTGTTGTCCCACATGTTATCCCAGCCAGCCTCCATGAGTCCACACTGCAGAGCTACACATGCCCCATATACCTGCTCCACACTGGCACTGCAGCAGAGTCACTTCCTGCTCTGTCCCTCTCAGCAAGAGGATAAGACATTTATCCCTTGGGTGAGCTACTCCTATATACATGTGAACTGTTCATGCACCAAAATAGAAATTTGGCAAGACTATGTCTTTGCAATGTGTAATTATCCACTTAAGTTACATGGTATTGCATTTGTTGGCTGATGGCATTTTGGGAGCATTTTCAGAAATGCAGAAGGTAGAGGGACTTGGAGGACAATTCATGGACTGGACAGACATGACGAAGGTGGCAATTGCCAAGGAGTGAAAGGGGGCTTTAAAGTTAGCAGAAAGGCATTGGGGTGGGGAATATAGTAGGTCAGGTTCAGACATCTGCGGCTAAAACCTCAGAGCTAAGAACAAAAAGAAATCTGCACTTTTGGGGAAGAGTTGAAGCTTAAAAGACTGGATTCACAAAGGGACATAGGTTCCTAACCACTACTTTAGGCATCTAAATCCCAGAATCATATCCCACTGGGATTCATACTACCACTGTTCAGATGCTGCCAAATCCTCTAGGAGCCTAAGGCACCTATGTTTCTGAAGTAAAGGTTCCCCAGGTGCCTATGTTTCTGCCCCTGGACATATGTATTCCAACCCCTCTCTAGGTGTCTGGACATCTAAGTCCCGGAGCAAAGCAAGACCTGGGGAAAGACAGGCACTCTTCTGCCTAACTTGCCTGCAGGGTCTCATCTGGTAAATATCCTCAGAGCCCACCTACCAGATCAGGCCCTATATGAAAACTTGCACAAAACTTCCCAGGAGGGTGAGGAGGAGACCTCCCTCATAGCTTTTAGCCCTGTAGTTAGGGTACTTAATTGGGATATGACTTAACTTAAATTTAGACTCTCCTGTGCCTAGTGGCACATGAGACAATAACCCATTTTTCCCCAAGGCTGTCTGTCCAGTGCAAGGTGTTTGACTCCACCATAAGTTGTCTCCTTGATGTCAGCATCGTTTACAATTGTTCTGTAAGGGGGCGTCCCACACTGATCTTCTCCAGTGCCTACTAATTGCAACATAGTCAAGCTGTCTGGATAAATACATTGTTTGGTATCCATGTCAGCTTATGTCTTTCCTTGTATGGAAATAGTGTTCCCCTCATGCAAAGATAAGTTTCCCCTCCATTTGAGGGGAGAAAATATTTGAACAAGGATGTTCCAGCTCTCTGTAGAGTGCTCTAACCATTGGGCTATAGAATATTCTAATGTGGGGAATCTCTCAATCTTTTGTGTTGAAGATGTACCACTGTGAATGAATAATTTAAAATGTCATGGGGCAGGGGGCGGGGGGAGAGAATAACTTTCTGTAACCTAGTAGTTACAGCACATACCTGGGAAGTTGGAGATCCAGAATCCAGTCTTTCAGCATGATGCCTAAGTTTCATTATGAATCTAGCCGAAAACTTTTATGCAAAAATATTACAGGCTCTTCTACACTGGAAAGTTTTATTGACATTGAATGCAGCCTGAATCAGGCCTGAAGCTTCTCCAGTTTCGTGGCCAGCAAAGAACTAGCCAAAGAATCTGAAAATTTTGATCTCAGATTAAACCCCAATTTTTTTTTTACATTTGTATTTGATTTAAAGTGATATGTATTGTAAGAACCACTCTTCAATGAAGGTAATTACAAAGAATGTGCATGTTTATAGAAATCGACAAATATGTACTGCAGATAACATTTTCTGATATTTATGAAATGCAAATTTCCTACAAGCATAGCAATCTGCTCGATTACAGTATGACAGCTAAAAATCAAAAACAGATTACAAGCAAATAAAAATTTAAAATAATGTATTAAAAATTGGCTCATTTTCCCTATAAGGAATCTAACCCATTGTGTCTTGATGTTACAGACATTGGAGTTCAGTGTGATAGGAGAAAAAGCTTACAATAAAAAATTGGAGAAAAACTGCATAACTTTGAAAGAAAAGGAAGGGACCCACACAGAATTTCTATACATTAACTTTGGCAACATTTGAGTACTGATGCTGTTATTGAATTAAATCGACTAGCCTGAGATGCATCAGAATATAGAGATTAAAACTGGGTGAATATTGTAAAATAAAAAGTAATGGTATTTGAACGAAAACATTGTTGTTTGTGGCAGCGTTCACAGAAAAAATCACAGGGACTTTTGCAAATAAGTATTCTCGCAAATGTTCAGATTGGGAGTGTTTGGTGGCCATCTTGAAAAATACTTGCTAGGTTTGGGACTCATCATTCAGGCAACAAATGGAAAACCATGTAATGTAGGTGGACAACTACACACTGCAAAGACATAATTATGACTAATGAATGCTACATGCAATAGTCACCATGAATTGTTTGTGAACAACCCATAGGCTAAAATATGCGAACATAAAGTGTTCATTGAATAATTTTGAATAATGAACAAATTCATCAAAATCAGTCTATGTTCATTTAATACCTGAGAAAAAAAATGCCTTAGGCAAATGTGTGCCATCCACAAAAGTCACTGTAAGCATAAATCCAGTACATAAAGTACATAAAATCCTTACCACATCAAAACTACTCTTCCACTTAAGTGGAGCCAACATTCTCAGGGGACCAAGCTGTATGGTGGCAAACAGCAACATTCATCTGCAGACAGTATAGCACTGGTGATATTTGTATAGTCTCTCAATTGAAAGTGACTTCGGGCATGTCTTCACTACCACTTTAATTCGACCTTAACGACGTTAGGTCGAATTAAACGTGTACCTGTCTTCACATACATGCCCTTAAAGTCGATTTAAAGGGCCCTCAAAATCTAATTTGTAACTCCTGCCTGACGAGAGAAGTAAGGCTAAAATCGACTTCTCTATGTCTACTGTGAGTAAGTGAAGAGGCATCTGAAGTGAAGCCTCTGACCTCTGAGCAGCCCCGCCCACCTGAACAGCCCCCCCACCTGACACCCACCCCGCCCACCCGCCCGAGGGGGGGGGGCGCGGGGCTGCTTGAGCGAGCGGGTCAGCTGCTTGGTCAATTTCAGGTGAAATTGACTAGGCAGCTGACCCGCTCGCCCAAGCAGCCCCGCGCCGGCTCCCCCCCCCCTCGGGCGGGTGGGGGGGGTCCGGCAGGGGGGCTGTTCAGGTGGGCGGGGGGGGGCTGCTCGGGCGGGGGGCGGGGGGTCCGGCGCGGGGCTGCTTGAGCGAGCGGGTCAGCTGCTTGGTCAATTTCAGGTGAAATTGACTAGGCAGCTGACCAGCTTGCTCAAGCAGCCCCGCGCCGGCTCCCCCCCCTTGGGCGGGCGGGGGAGAGTCCGGCGGGGGGGCTGTTCAGGCGGGCGGGGGGGTCCGCGGGGCTGCTTGGGGGGGGGGTGTCTGGCACGCATTGCACTGTGGGCTACCTACCCAAAGTGCAATGCGGGCTATGTTGACCCCTGCAAAAGTTCTAGGACAGACAGTGTTGACCACTGTCGACCTGCTGTCCTGGTGGGGACACACTGATTCGATTTTCTAAAATCGAATTTAGAAAATCGAATTAAGGGAAATCGACCTAGTCCTGTAGTGAAGACATACCCTTTCTTGCTATATGTAGGAGGGTGGTGGGTAGTAGGATGCAGAGGTACCCTGGAAGTAGAGGTATTCTCACCTAACTGTAAGCAAAGCCCATTTGTGGAGGTAGGCTGTAAGCAACAGCAGGAACCAATCTTCAAAGGAGCACTTGTTGTTCTTGGTCCTGCTCCCAACCAGAAGTGACATCCTCAGAGAGAGAGAGAGAGAGAGAGAGAGAGAGAGGAAAGGTGATACACAGGGCAGCAATATCAGTCACGAATGTATATGGGAGCCCAGCTGTCAGATGTTCCTTCTCTGAATCAGAAGTCATCCTCAGATATGTGTGCAGCAGCAGGTTCAACCAGAGAGGCCAAGAGTGAAATCATGGCTCCATTGACGTCAATGTGCAACTCCCATTAAAGAGCATGGGGGCAGGGTTTCATCCCACTGTTGTATTTTGTTACCATCTCCTGAGAATGACATAAATAGAAAATGGAAGGGTGACAGCATCCATAAAGGTTGTATTTAATGTTTGTCCACTAGCAATTGTCTCATTTTCAGTAAGTTTGTGCCCCATTTGATTCCCTTTGTGACACTGAAGTGTCCCCTGGCATGGTGGGGACATACTATTGGCAACAAGTGGCAAAGTTTTTATATATGTCAAAAAATGTTTCAGCATATATTGGTATAAAGCCATACTCTAAGAGGAACGCCTATTAACATGAACGGGAATCTTTCACAAATAACAACAGCAAAGCAGCCAAGCAATTATTACTGTTGCATGTAGAATAAAAAGGGCTGTGCAGTAGCTGAATCAATACTAATCCTGTGTTCCTAATTGTAATTCTGTCAGGATTTATGAGATTTCTTTCACATGCACCTCAACTTCATTTGTAATAGTACAAATTTTTGAAGCTGTCTGGAGTATCAGTAATGGTATGATGTGGATAACTGTACTAACCAATATACTATTCTTCTGTCAGGATCATGACAATTACATTCATCCTAAGTTTAAAAAGATATTTATTTCACCCACAGATATTTTAGACTTTTCAGTGGATCTGAATTTTCCACTTGAGGTCTTGATCAAATTTCTACAAAACTCAGTGGGATGGAGAGGTTTTAATTCCAGCCTAATTGAGAAGTATGTTTCGCCACTTTTTGTAAATCTGCGAAATATCTTTGTTTTAGCGGTTTTAAGGTTGTTTTGCAAGCCAAATCAATTCTGTTATGATCCTAAGAGGCAGGAGAAGGAGGGGGAGGAGACAGAGAAGGGTTTATTCAGCTCATCGCTGCATCAATAATAATAATGGGAAAAAAAAGATTTGCAGTGAGAAATGCTTTTTTTCTGGTTAGGTATGCATGAAGTATTGGCATTGTGGGCAGATTTACATAATATGTATTCTACTGATTGCAAAAATGCATATTGCTCTCTTTTTGCATCTAAAAGTTGCTTTGTTGTAAGGATAATACATTTATTGAATATATTGGTGGGACAAAATACAGTTATTTGCAGTGTATCGTCTATCATTCCCTCCCGCCCCCAATTAGATAGACTTTTTGAAACAATACTTCCCAAACTGCAAGCGTTCATGGGGGTGCCACAAGTGTTTGGGGAAAAAAATTCATCAGCCCACTTTTTTCCTAATTGACTATTAAACTAGCCTTAAAAATCACCTGCATCTTGTCTATGGTTCAAGTATGCATTTTCGGCTAAGATCGTCTCCTTTCCCTCCACTCCTGCAGGGGGCCTTAAACAGAGAAACTCGCTGCTGATGGAAGCTGTGATATCCTATCCCATTAAATGTTTGAGCATTTTCCCTCCCCAGTGCAAACCCTCACATTGCTGGTAGTTTGTTTTGCAGCTAGAACAAGAAAGTGAACACAGCAGGCAGCTATGTTTCTATCAGTTCCCTCTGTGTCAATGTCTATCTCCTTCTTTGCTGGGTCCAGAAATATAACATTGGAAATGCAGGATTTATATCCCACCAGAGTCCAGTGCTCCAATTTCCTGAACAAGATGAAAAAAAAGTTAGCAAATAATACTATGAAAAGGGGAACAAAGTTCACCTAGAGACACAGAGTGACAGGCTGCTGTTTTTGCTCCTGGATAATGGGAACCAGCCAGCAAGACAGGGGGAAGTAGGCAAATAAAGATGGAACATAGGATAGGAGTAATGCAATTACAGTAAAAGCTCGATTTAACGGACCTCGATTTAACGGACTTCGGATGCAATGGACAAAATTTCTGAGCAAGTCTGATGCATTCCTGTACCATTACTGGTGCGCTAGCTGCCGGCTCCCGGCTGCCACCCAGGTCCAGGCAGCGGGCGGGCTGGCTGCCGGCTCCCGGCTTCCGCCCGGGTCACAGCAGCGGGAGGGTTGGCTGGCGGGTCCCAGGAGCCGGGACCCGTGCGGGCTGGCTGCCGGCTCCCGGCTGCCGCCAGGGTCTCAGCCGCGGGCGGGCGGGCTGCCGGCTCCCAGCTCCCGCCCAAGTCCCGCCAGCAGGCGGGCTGGCTCTGGGCTCCCGCCTGAGTCCCGCCAGCGGGCGGGCTGCCGGCTCCCGCCCGGGTCCCACCTGCGGGCGGGCTGGCTCCCGGCTCCCGGCTGCCGCCCGGGTCCCAGCAGCCAGGATCCCGGGAGGGCTGGCTGACGGGTCCCGGCTGCCACCCGGGTCCCAGCAGCCGGGACTCGGGCGGGCTGGCTGACGGGTCCCAGCTGCCGCCCGGGTCCCAGCAGCCAGAACCCGGGTGGGCTGGCTGACGGCTCCCGGCAGCCGGGACCCGGGCGGCTGGCTGACGGACACCCCCTCACCCGAATTAGTCCGTTAAATGGAGGTTTTACTGTACTGCCAAAGCTGTTCAAACAAACAAGCAGTGAGTGTAAGGAAGCATCCATATTGACTGACCACGTCCAAGCATTCAAACAGCCTGTAGCTTGCATCGAGGGTCTGTCGCTAGCAGAGAGAGAGCCCAAGTGCAGCTAAAGAAAGAATTCTACAGGTTGCAGGGTAAGCACAGTCAGCAGAGGGTAATCAAGTGCAGAAAGTACAGTAACAAATACAGTTTTCCTGTCTCAAGAGAAGAGCAGAGAAATGGTAATGATTGTGGGCAATGCGGGTGAATTTGATAACAGTGAATCATGGATGGTGCACCTGAAATGTTGTGAGTAATCTATAAAAAAAAATACTTCCTTTCATTTGTTTTAAACCTGCTGCCTATTAATTTCATTTGGTGACCCCTAGTTCTTGTGTTATGAGAAAGAGTAAATGACACTTCTTTATTTACTTTCTCCACACAGTCATGATTTTATAAACTTCGATGATATCCCCTGTAAATTGTCTCTTTTGCAAGCTGAAAATTCCCAGTTTTATTAATCTCTCCTTGTATGGAAGCTGTTCCATACCCCTAATCATTTTTGTTATCCTTTTCTGTACCTTTTCCAATTCCAATATCTCTTTTTAGAGATGCGGTGACCAGATACGAATGCAGTATTCAAGATGTAGGAATACCATGGATTTATATAGAGGCAATATGATCCAAAACAATAACAGAGATGTAATAATCTGTCAGTTCCAAAGTCTCTCAGGACACCCAGAATAACTCTGGAGATCTCTATCTACTTGTTCAGTATTTCCACCCTGTTAGAATCCACACAGTGTGGAGATGAAGGATTTTTCCTTAAATCCATCTTTTATATCTTCTTTACACAGAAAGCCATCTGACAGCTTCTGTACGCACATGGGCCTTCCTTTTCTGGCTATGAGTATTGCAGATTGAGTCTGTGAATTCCCATTATTGAATTCAATGGCCCTTGCTTTGAATTTATCACTCTTCTTTGATGAAGAATTTAGTTACTGAGATATGCATAATACAAATACCTGCCATTACATAGCAATAGATAAGTGAGAACAATATAAGTTCTCTTAGTTTTCATGAAGTTCTAACACCTTCATAGAATCATAGAATATCAGGATTGGAAGGGACCTCAGGAGGTCATCTAGTCCAATACCTGATTAAAGCAGGACTAACCCCAACTAAATCATCCCAGCCAGGGCTTTGTCAAGGCTGACCTTAAAAACCTCTAAGGAAGGAGATTCTACCACCTCCCTAGGTAACCCATTCCAGTCCTGAACCA
Source organism: Sternotherus odoratus (assembly GCA_032164245.1). Taxonomy (NCBI): domain Eukaryota; kingdom Metazoa; phylum Chordata; order Testudines; family Kinosternidae; genus Sternotherus; species Sternotherus odoratus. The sequence goes on from JAVMKO010000001.1 coordinate 241,398,813, forward strand.
CTTCTTTCTCCACTTCTTTCTCCTCCTCCCCATGCTGTGCTTTCCAGTGCAGTAGTCTGGGAGCTGACCTTGTTCGTGAAGTCAGGCAAAAATTTACTCTTCATTAGCACACCTTTGATCTGGGATTATTTAATTACAGGATATTCATAATATAGAGGTAATGTAATGGCAAACACCAGGATATAGACAGACAAAACCAATACAATCAACATCGCCTTTGATCTCTATTAGCATATGAGTGAATAAGTTTGAATGCATACTAACATTTAACTCATCTCTGATACTCACATTAAGACAAATGTGAGTTTTTAAAACTTTCGGTTGAATATGTTGGAGAAGTAATTGATGTCATGGGTCGAAGGAAATCACCAGATAAATAGAAGTCAGTTCTTCAAATGCCCTTGACAGAGCTCCCAGCATGATCAGTCATCAGAAGATGATGTCCCAGTGGAACTGATGCAGATTTTGGATCCTGGCATCAAAGCACTTACTTGAGCATGGGTGGTGGTGGTGGTGGGGTTGTAGGGAAAGAACAATGGTTCAAGGGGGAATACTAGATTTGTTTGTGGGTAAACTGATGGCTCAAGGGAAAATATCAAAGTTGTTTTCTTCAGGCTATACAAGAGGAACGGAGTACAGTGGAACCCCGCAATACCGCACCCCGCTATAGCGCTAATCCGCTTATAGCGCGGGGCACGTTGAGCTCCCGATGGTGGCGGCCCATGGCACTTTGATGTGGCGTGACCCCGCAATAGCGTGACCCCGCGTCTACTGCAATCATGTATTTTTGGATCCCGATCGTCGCGGTATTGCAGGGTCCGAATATATTCCTGATTATAGGTGGTGTTCCTTCAAGGGAGCTCCCAATGCAATTAGGCAGCTTCATTATTCTGGATACCAGTAAAGGATTTATTACTGGAATTGGTCTGATAACTAAAGAGCTGGGTGTATGCAGATGTGGGTTCATTAACATCTGGAGCAGAGATTCCCCATCAGGCAGAGCTTTCCTGCTTTTCTGGTCCCATAGGTTAGTGCGGTTCTTGCCTGGGAATTTCTGTTCTCCCTTCTGTATGATCATGCAGATGCCTCTGAGTCCCAACTTTGTTGCAAATGAGGCTAGGGCATTTCCTTAAACCTGTCACCCTTGTCCGGGGGGGGGGGGGAAGGGAGGAGAGACATGGGAGAGGGTTAGGTGTGTCTTCCACTGCTTTTTCATTGTTTTTTGTAAATCTTTCTTCTGATCGGCTTTGGTTCAAGCAGAGGCTGGAAGGCAGAGAAGGTCTTTTGTGAGTCAGACAGGATGGATACTGTGCCCTGGTTCCCAAGAACACAGAGCTCATAGGTAACAGTATTTAGATACATAGACTTTGCTGGACCTTAACAAGACTACATGGTTTTGGTCTTAGTCAATGCCCATTCATATTTGGCCAGACATTTTTAGAATGACTTCTACTACTACAGCTACAAAGACCATTGGACACCTTTGTACATTGTTTAGCCAGTTTGGTTAGAGTTGGTGAGTGGCAATGGACCTCAGTTCTTTTCAGAAAAAATTCAGAGGTTCCTAACTTCAAATGGACTTCTGCACAAATACACTGTTCCATACCACTCTGCTACAAATGCGGTATTGGAACACATTAAACAAACATCTAAGCATGCTTTAAAAGCTGACAAGTCAATTTTGAGTCATCAGCATAAGTTGAACAATTTCTTGCTTGTCTACAGAACATACCAAATACTATCCAGGAGTCACCTGTAACTCTTTTCTTGAAGTAATCTTTGCAGGGGAAATCCTGTTGGGACCTGCCCAATGTTCCCTCTAATATTTGACAGGCCGTATGCGCAAAAAAATTCTTCTCAGACATTTTTGTTCTCTGTGCAAGTTTTTGTGTGCACGGTGTTTCGCCGTGTGCGCAGGGTTTAGGCTCTGTGTGTGCACGCACATGCGCACAGCTTAGAGGGAACAGTGGACCTGCCACATCCTGATACTGGCAAAACCCAAGCGTTGCAAACTGATTGATGATGTGAGACTCGTCATCGTCCTTTTCAAGTTGGAGGCTTAGTGCAGACTCGTGTTACAGTTCCGCAGTGAAATGGGTACATGGAGAACTTGTCAAATGCCCACAACCTGCTTCATTCATGGTAGAACTACCAGATGGTATTTATGGAAATGACTTATGAATCAGTTGCAATAAGTACCAGAGTCTGGGAATATTCCAGTAAGACTTTCTGTTCCTCTGATCAAACTGACTTCTATCACTCCTGGTTTCACTGACTTGTTGGGAGAAACCTTGGAAACCAGATCCAGTTGATTCCATACCAGAACTAATCGATTCCATATCACTGACTCTTCCTGTTGTTCAGGACACTGCCACACCATGAGTTCCACATTACCTAAGACAGTGAGTAAACCAATTGTGCACCTAAACTTATAAATAGTTTAGTTAGCAAGTTCCTATTCCAGGGCAGAATAATCCCTTGCAATCTGAGAGTCTGTGACAGTCCACTGCAACTCTTAGTTAGGTTATATAGTGTATTATGTTAGCCCCGTAAATGATAATGTGTATATGTTTGGGAAACTTTTGAAAGTATGGTGGAGGAATGTGATGACCTATCTCTTTAAATGTTTGAGCAACCCCCTCGCCCCACTGCAAAGCCTCATTTTCGTGAAGTTTTTGGTTTTGCAGCTAGAACATTAAAGAGAGCACACCAGACAACTGTGTTTCTATCAGCCCCCTTTGTGTCTCTGTCTATCTCCTTCTCTGTAGGGTCCAGAAATATAACAGAAGCATTCAGCGGGAAGTCTTTCACCTGAAAGACCCCTACTGGAGCAGAGGATACAGAGAGTGTCTCAGTGCTGGCAGACAGGGGAAGAGGGCTCAGGGAGAAACAGGTGTGCCTTATTTTTTATAATGGAAATACTTTTACCAAGAGATACACCTAAATGTAACAAACATAAAGATGAAGATGATGGCAGTAAAGTTAAATAGAAAAGGGGACAATGCGATAATAGTTACTTTCATATCTCAATATTATTGTGGAAACTCCATAGCCACAATGTGTCATTTGCTTTCAGATGTTAGTAAAAGAAAGTATGAGGCCAGGGAAATTACAGAGACGTCTAGCAACCAAGCACTGAGAACTTGTAAACAAGAGCCACATTTTTTTCCTTCAGAAACAAGAATTAAAGTACTCCACACCCTCCAATGTCATGTGTAATGAAGCAACTGTTCCTCAAAAGAAGCCTTAGAAGCATTTTATATTGTGGCTTTATACACATCATTGGTGAGACCCTTCTACTTTCATCAGGAAAAGATATGTGTAGAATAATGACTTGGGAACAAGCACTGAAAACCACTCACATCAAATAATACCAACCATCAACACACTGATGACATTGCAGAAAACATCCAGAACTGGTTGATAGAATAAATTTAGATGAGCCAATATTTTGTATTGCAGCTTGATGAATCCATAGACATAGCTAACATAAAATTTGTAAAAGCAGGCAAAATAGTTGAAGAACTTTTATTTAACAGACCCATTCCTCTCAGTAAAAGCTTGGGCAGTGACCAAAGACACACACAAATCCATGCTTTTCAAATGATATTTTAAAAAACCTGAATTAGATTTGATTATATCAGATTATATAATTAAATAAAATGTGTGTAGTTTATTCAGAATTGTCTGAACTTTAATGTCTCTCCTGAATCTCATATTCTGAACTTTTCCATTTAGTGTTCTGACTCAGTAAGGAGAATGATATTTGGTTGTGCAGAATGACAAGTTTTAAAATGTGTTTAAGGAAGCCTCGGGACTAATACATTTGGGAACCACAATCCTATAGGAAAATTTAACAGGCTGACATATTAGGAACAAAACAAGGCTGGGAGACTCTTTATGTCCTTTTTAAGAATCCTTCTCTTCCTTTCAGTCTGCTATGGGGAAAAATATAATAGAATTATAGAGTTTATGCATTTTCTACACCAAGAATGTGAAGGTGTCACCACATCTAATGATCCCAGAACAGCCATTCATAAGTCCTCTTCTTCCAGCCTCACCATGCCAGGCAAGTGCTCATGTTGTCATTGATTGCCAGTTCCCTCTTCTGCACTTTCTGATCTTTCTGAGGAGTGATCACACAGCATTCAGTGACCTTTTATTTTTTTCCTGAAGCAATATTAGCTTCCCTCTAATTTCATTGCAGTTCTTGGGGCAAGAGGCTGCCAGAACATACCCACTTAGTATCACTTGTCTTTGCTCTACCACTGAGCTATGGGACATCCTTGTCTCTGCTTTCACTCTCTGTGCAGATCATCAAAGCTGTTTCTATGATCTTGCCATAGAGTGTGTGGGGATGAAGGAGAATACTGTATTATGTCTTAGTTCCTTGGACACCACTTACTTTGTGTCATATCTGGGCAGTGAATGCCAATAAGAGAACAAAGTTATCTGTCTTAAACGTATCAGGCAAAACCAGATTAAACTAAGCTTATCCGTATATTCCCACTTTCTGTCACCATAAGGATTTTCTTTATACCTAAATAACTCTATTACAGTAAAACCTCCATTTAACGGACTAATTCGGGCGAGGGGGTGTCCATTAAATCAAAAAGTCCGTTATTTAATAATTAAAAAATGAGCTGTCGGAGCAGCAGCCCGCCCGCCACAGGGTTGGGCGGCAGCTACGCAGCCTGCCTGTTGCTGGGACCCAGGCAGCAGCCGGGAGCCATCAGCCAGCCCGCCCGGGTCCCTGCTGCTGGGACCCAGGCAGCAGCCGGGAGCCGTCAGCCAGCCCGCCCGGGTCCCGGCTGCCGGGAGCCGTCAGCCAGCCTGCCTGGGTGCCGGCTGCTGGGACCCGGGCGGCAGGCGGTAACCGTCAGCCAGCCCGCCCGCTGGCGGGACTCAGGCGGGACCCGGCAGCCAGCCAGCACGCCCGCAGGCGGGAGCTGGGCGGGAGCCGGCAGCCAGCCTGTCTGCTGCCTGGACCCGGGCGGCAGCCGGGAGCCGGCAGCCAGCCCGCGAGAAATGGATTTCGGATGCATCAGACTTGCTCAGAAATTTTGTCAGTTGCATCCGAAGTCCGTTAAATCGAGGTCCGTTAAATCGAGGGTTTACTGTATCTGCATTGAGTACTGCCATAAGAACACCCAAAATATGTTTGTAGTGATTTTTGACCAAAACTCTATTTTCCCTCAGGATCAAATATAAAAAGCCAATTTCATTTTTGGATAAAATAGGGGAATAGTATGAGGCAAAAATGCAACAACCACTTTGGAGCAAATTTTCCAAGTTAGGCATCTAACTCTTATTAAACGTCAGTGGGAGTTGAGAGCCTAACAAATGTTTTGTATCTTTGAAATTCTCCTCCCATAATTTGGAGCTATATAGTGGAAAGCAATCTATAAAAATATTAGTGTTATTATCTCAATGAAATATAGATATAATTGTCTCAGTGATTCCATTCATATTGGTCATCTTGACTAATGTCCCTTTGACCATTCATATCCTTTATGAATATTAAAATATTATCCTTTATTATGTAATAGCTGGTGCTATTACAAAATCTATGGCTATATTACAAAGCGAGCCCCTGGGTGGGCATGATTCTCCATTGCTTTAAATCTTGTGTAATGATTTACTCTTGAGCAATGTAAGTGCAAAACACTACCAAATCAGGATGATAGTTTTATATCCAATTTGCACTCATTTTGCATATATTTAAATGATTGACAATGATTTTCCACATTAGACAGTGGAGAATGAGGATCTGGCACTTTAGCATTCAATATTAAATATAATGGCTGAAAAAGAATATTAAGAAGATTTGCCGCATGTTATTGTACAACTCGATTTGTGATCTTGACTGAGGCTTCAATCAAAAAGACATATATCAAATAAGTTTCTGCTAGTAGTCCAAGAGACTCACAAAGGAAACTGAATGTGAATGGCTTTTCATTGCTTTGTAAGAAATTACAATATTTGTGGCAGAATAAAGCCTCTGGAAACATGAGTAATTTATTACTGTAGCTGATAAAAGCCCTTTAGTTCCTAATAGACAAGATATATTGTTCAAGAACAGTTCATCTGTATGAACCTTTTATATTTGCTGAGGAAATGCCACCCATGCAAGCGAAAGCTGTTTGGGGGACAACTTTAACTTGCATACCAAGGGGTAAACCCTCACTGAACTCCTTAACCAACTCTTACTCAGTCTTTATTCACATTAAACACAAATTGAAAATATTTTGAATTGGATAATCACCCTCTTTTTGGCCAGCTCCCTCTTCTTCTACTTCCTCCGCAAAGTTTCAGATGGGTACTTCTTGCATTGTACCTTAATAAGTTTCCCTACATATGTAACAAACTCAAAAAAGAGAGAACAACAATACTTAAATAACATACTTAAAATACTAGAGTTACATTATATCAATTCCCTTAAAAATGCACAATAATTCAAGCTGCTCAGGCCATCAGTAATATAATCACCCTGAATCCCAGTGGCATGACCTTGAGGATACATATAAATTATAAGGAGCAATGAACAATTGGTGATAAATTGATCCCTATGGTATCTTTTAAAGTAACTAAAATTAAATGAGTTTTCCAACTGAGAAGACATTAAGGCCCTGACACCTGGCTATGGTTGACGAATGCACAGCACAGCTCATGAAGGGGAACTGCAAAGGTAGGATTTTACTTATTTTTCACATGGTCAGCATCTTTATACCAGTTGCTGATGAACGATCTGTTGGGATTGATATGGCTGTTGGGAATAAAGGGGGGCATCAGATTGTTTCCCCACAATCCCTAAAGTAACTTCAGGAATAAAAGGTGCCATTGGAGCCTTTATAGAAGCTGTCCACCCATGGGAAATTTCCCTATGCTGATATGATGTTCCCGTGGCACTAACGGCAACTTTAATGCCTGAGTTAGTCGTCAGTATGATGAAAAATGGTCTCCATGCTTTGGAGGTGGTGAGGCTAATACTTTAAAAATATAATGAGTCTGAGCCCCATCTGCCTTGTATCTTGCGTGGTTATTTAGACCACTGAAAAATGATTGCAACATGGGTATAAAATGTTGCCACTGGTTTAATTGAAAGGACAATTTTGACATAACATAATTTTACACCCTGCCTGTACTCTCTTTTCACGGGTAAAAGTGACTGTGCAAGTCACAATGTAGTGGATAAGTATAACTTTCTTTTTTTAAAAGCTGCCTAATCTCCAGGATTGACAAACAAAAGATGTTTTAAGAAAATCTCAATGTTTAATAGCTTCAAATGTGACAATTATCTGATAAAAACTAAAGGGGATAGCTCACTCAAATGTTCTTTTTAAGGTAGTTACATGAATTTATTTCCCCTTAAAATTACAAGCATTTTTTTTCTTTCAAAAAAGAGATTGAACTTTAAAGCAACTGAAAACCATTGAGGACGTGAAGTGCTCTGTATGTAAATAACCCTCTCTAACATTACTATTAATATCAACCAGTCTACATATAATGTAGTAAATCTTGTTTCCGGCAATCAGATTTTTTTGAGAAGATTGCTAAATAACACCTATCCTATCTCAATGGTTTTACATATCATAAAGAATCTTTCTAAGAGCTCCTAATAATCTGGGGGTGGTGAGGAGAAAAGAAAGCAGTAGCTCTGCATCTAGTTTCTATTTTCTGTACAACCTGGAGAGACATACTAATTTGTGGTATTTTATGCATTGTTCATGGAATCATAAAACAGGTACAATGATGATGAGTAATTTTTAACCAGCAGAATAAACATGTTCAATAAATCAAATTTCATGCTAATTTAGATTTTAAAATGTACTAACATCAGATATGGGGTATGTTACAATAATGTTCTTTGACTTGGAAAAAGTCAGGATTTGAAAACAAACACTCCAAGTCTTCTGGATGTAGTTCTGGAATGTATTTTCTCACCTCTTTCACACTGGAAATGAAACAGAATTGAAAGAATATTAATTCATTTTGAAAGTGAAAAGAGCAATTGAAAAGGCAAACTGAGATGTTCATAAAATTTCCACAGTGCACAAAGCTACAATATGCAAAGTGAGATGTCATTTTTCCTTTTCTTTCTATGGTGTTCTATTGTCTTAACAATAATGTCGGTCTGTCTCTCTTCTTTCTTACATGTTTTTGCAAATAAATGTTGTGGCATCTATTAATATTGAAGACTGGGATATGAATGAACACTAAAAAAAATGAAGAAATTCATATTTAAGTAGCCACTAAAATTGAGTTTTCATGATGTAAAAGTTTTGGTGTTTTCTGCAATGTAGTTGTAGCCATGTCATTTTTGGGGTATTAGAGACAAGGTGGGTGAGGGAATATCTTTTATTGACCCTCTTCTGTTGGTGAGAGAGAAAACAATTCAAAACACACAGAACTCTTCTTCATATACAGGAAAGGTACTCCCAGCCTAGCAGCTAAATGCAAGGTGTAGCAGATTTTTTTAGAATAAGCAGTTAGCCCATATTATAAAGGATAAGGTAGAGTGGTCTGCTAACACTTCTGCAGCCATTAGAGAAAAAGAGGGGGCTAGTAGGTTACAGATCATTGTAAGAAGCCATTCTAGTGTCTCTGTTCAGTCCATAATTTTTAGTGTCTAGCAGAATTACGAATTTAAGCTCCCAGGTGTTGTATAGCTTTCCTTTGAGGATGACGACTGATAGGTCAGCTGTAGAATGATCATTTTGTGAAAACTGTGGGAACAACCGTGGGTTGGCTGGCTGGCTCACCTCTTCACTGGTGAACTTGAAGAAGAATTTTTGGACAAATGTATCAAAAAACCAGTTATATACTTGAGATACCTCAATTATATTTTTATCCTCTGGACTCACAGCTTTAACTCCTTCACAGATTTCCCCCACAACTTCAGCAACCTCCACCCATCCATTAAACTCTCTCTGGAGCACCAACACACAAACATCAACTTCCTTGACACCACAAGAAGCTTCTAAAATGGTACCCTACAGACAACCGTATGCAAGAAACCCACAGATCATATAACCTGTCTTCACGGATCCAGTAACTACACTAACACATCAAGAAATCTGTTATCTACAGCCAGGCACTCGGATATCACAGAATATACTCTGAGGAGAAAGTCTGCAATATACAACTTAACACACTTAACACCTTCACCAAACAAGGCCACTCCACCAGAGAAGTAGATTGCATCATGGAACAGATCATGATTTAGTACAAAAATAACCCCCTATCTGGCCATACACCCCAATTGTCACCTATCATCCCACACTGGAACCCATATGGGGTATCATCAAACACCTAGAACTCATACTTGATGGGGACCCCATATTGAAAGAAATCTGGCCTGAAATTCCCCTTTTGGCCTTCAGAAAAACCCCAACCACTTCAACAATCAGAGAGGTAGCCGTGTAAGTCTGGAATAGCAGAGGTAACAAAGAGTCCTGTGGCACCTTAAAGACTAACTAAAGTATTGAAGCATAAGCTTTCATGGGCTAATACCCACTTCGTCGGATGCAAGCAGTGGAAGTGTCCAGGGGCAGGTAGGCAAGTAGGCAAGAACCAGGTAGGAGGTAACAAGGTTAGTCCAGTCAGCCTGAACCAGCTTGTTATCTCAAATCAGGGAGGGTGAGGTATTCCTCTAGCACCTGAATTGGAGGTGTGAACTCGGAGAGAGGAGAAGCTGTTTTTGTAATTAGCAAGCCATTCAAGATCTCTGTTCAATCCCAGATTGATTGTGTCAAATTTGCAAATGATTTGCAGCTCTGCAGTTTCTCTTTGCAGTCTGGTCTTGAAGTTTTTTTGCTGCAATATGGTGACTTTTAAATCTGTAATTGTGTGTCCAGGCAGGTTGAAGTGTTCTCCTACAGGTTTTTGTATATTGCCATTCCTGATATCTGATTTGTGTCCATTTATCCTTTTTCGTAGGGACTGTCCAGTTTGGCCGATGTACATAGCAGAGGGACATTGGTGGCATATAATGGCATATATGACATTGGTAGATGTGCAGGTGAATGAACCAGTGATGGTGTGGCTGATCTGGTTAGGTCCTGTGATGTTGTTGCTGGTGTAGATATGTGGGCAAAGTTAGCATCTAGTCTGTTGAATGGTTTGGTTCCTGAGTTGGAGTTGTTATGGTGTGGTGTGCTGTTGCTGGTGAGAATCTGCTTCAGGCTGGAGGATTGTCTGTGTGCCCGGACTGGCCTTCCTCCCAAGGCCTGTGAAAGTGAAGGATTATTGTCCAGGATGGGTTGTAGATCACTGATGATGCGTTGGAGAGAAATACAACCCAAGCTCATTATCAGAAGCAAGCTCCTAACCGTCCAGGAAACACAAACTAAAAACAGCATCAGACCCTAGCAGAGCAACAGATGTAAAACCTGAAGAAATATCTCTCCTGCTACAATGATCAAACCCCCCCACAACACACCTTTCAACATCCATGGATACTACACATGCCTATCGCTCGTGATATACCTCATCCAGTGCACTAATGCCCCAATAATAATTATCTGGATGAGAGGAAACAATCACTACACTCTTGAATGAATTCACACAGGAAAACGATGAGATAAAAAGCACCCTACCATCTGAAGGTGATCACTTTTCACAAAGCAATCACTCTATATCTGACCTACCAGTCCTCATCCTTAGAGGAAACCTGCGCAACACTTTCAGAAGGCAATCCTCGGATTTTAAATTCATAACTCTGCTAGACACTAAAAATAATTCACTGATCCAGAGATACAGGACAAAAATCTGTAACCCACTAACTCTGTTTTTGTCCTATGACTACAGAAGTGTTAATGGACCACTCTACCTTGACTAGTCTTTACAATATATGTTAACTATTTATACTGAACAATTAGCTTGTTTAGCTGTGACACTGGGAGAACCCTTCCCAGACCTACAGAAGAGCTCTGTGTGACTTGAAAGCTTGTCACTCACACTAACCAGAAGTTGGTCAATAAAACATATTATCTCACCCACCTTGTCTCTCTTGGGTGCTTAAGGAATAGCTTAATCATAATGATGGAGCTAATTCACCAATGTGTTAATCTAGTTTTGTGATCAGAATAACCACGCTGGCTCAGACCAGTGGTCTCTCCAGTCCAGCATACTGGACTCCAGCAGTGGCCAATGGCAGATGCTTCAGAGGGAATAAACAGAACACAGCAATTACCAAGTGATCCATCCCCTATCATCAGGGCCGGCGACAGGGGGGTACAGCTGTATCGGGCTCCGGACTTCAGGGGGGGGGGCCCTGAAGTCCGGGGCCCGGTACTCAGCTGTACCCCGTTGTCGCTGGGGCTGTGAGCAAGGCGCGGCTCTGGGCAGCCGCCGCCGCGCTCACCAGCCCCTTCCCCCAGCACCCAGCAGCCTCCCCCCCCCGCCCCCCTTTGCTTCTCCCGGCTGGCCATGCGGGAGGTAGGAGACCGGCGGGGGGGGGCGGCGGGAGATGGGGGGGGCCACGGGAGATCTGCGGGGGGGCCCGTAGGAGATGGGGGGGCGCGGGCGGCGGGAGATCAGCGGGGGGGGGCATGGGCAGCGGGAGATCGGGGGGGCGCGGGCGGCGGGAGATCGGTCGGGGGGGGCTGCGGGCGGCGGGAGATCGGCGGGGGGGGCCCGCAGGCGGCAGGAGATCGGTCGGGGGGGCTGCGGGCAGCGGGAGATCAGTCCGGGGGGGGGCGCGGGCGGCGGGAGATCGGTCCGGGGGGGGCCCCGCGGGCGGTGGGAGATCGGCCAGGGGGGGCCCGCTGGCGGCGGGCGATTGGGGGGGGGGTCGCCGGCAGCGAGAGATTGGTGGGGGTGGGGGTGGCGCCGGCGGTGAGAGACTGGCAGGGGAGGGCCGCGGGCGGCGAGAGATTGGTGGGGAGGGCCGCGGGGGGCGAGAGACTGGCGGGGGGGCCCCGCGGGCGGCGGGAGATGGGGGGGGGGCGCGGGCGGCGGGAAACCGGGGGGGGCATACAATCTACCGTACGGGGCCCCAAAATTCCTGTCGCCGGCCCTGCCTATCATCCAGTCCCAGAGGCTGGCAATCAGAGACTTAGGGACATCCAGAGAATGGGGTTGTATCCCTGACCACCTTGCTTAATAGACTTTGATGGACCTATCATCTACATACCTAATTCTTTTTTTAATCCAGTTATAGCTTTGGCCTTCACATATCTTAAGGCAATGAGTTCCACAGATTGAGTGCATACTACATAAGGAAGTGCTTCCTTATGTTTGTTTTAAACCTGCTGACCCCTGTTTCATGTGTTATATGATAGGGTAAATAAGAAATTATGATGCACTTTCTCTGCACTTTCTTCTAGCAGCTGAGGAAGGGAAGTAGTGTTTTGGTAGCATTACACATTTTATTTACACTCTCCCCACATGGGCGTCCAGTGAACCGCTGGCTGGCTGAGCTACCCTTGGGCCCGCCCCTTCCGAAGAGAGCACTTCCGGGAGGGAGAGTGTGTGGCGGTGCCGCTGCAGGCTCCCCAGACCCTGTGGGGGTGGAGTGGGGGTGAGGCCACCGCTGGCTGTTTGGGGAGCACTGCCTCCCCCCGCCTTCCCTACCTGGCCCCAGTGAGGTCTGTCCCACAAGTCACATCACTTCCATCCCGGGCCCCGCACTCTCTTAGGGATGGCCCTGGCTGCAGCAGATACCTTGCTTGCCTACAAGTAGTATGCAAATAGATTTCTATAAGGGGCATGCAATGAGTAACCCAGCCCTATGCAGGATCAGTGCCTTGATGTTAGTTTTTAGAAAAGCAGTAGCCCAGTAGTGCTTAAAGTTACACATAATTATAATTATACTTTTTGAAAACATGATTGTGCTAGTTACATTGGATAAACACACACAGATTTTATAAAGTTATGGGGTCATTTTTTGGCTGGTATACATTTTCATAGCTTTGAGGAAATCAATGCAGTTCCCACAGCAGCTCAGAATCTGCCCCATGGATTGTGTTTCCGCAAATGTGCAATTGAGGACAACTGAAATCAATAGAAAAATTCACACTGATTTCAGTGGGCTCTGGATCAGGCCCTCAGTGCTTAGTTAGAAAGTATGCATGACCATAATCAAATGTTGTTTTATGTTAAGTAACAAGTGTCTTATGCAGAATACATAGATGCAGTGCAACACATCAGTTATTGAAAGTTAATAGTTTAATGCAAACTTGTTCCGTGGCTTGTTCTGTGGCTTGTTCAGTGTCTTGCGGCCAGGCAGGTAAGTCCCTGCCTGGCCGCAAGACACTTTGTTTACTGGAGGGTCTGTAGGTTCGGCCGCTTGCAACTCCCAGTGGCCGTGGTTCACCATTCCTGGCCAATGGGAGGTGTGGGAAGCAGTGCGGGCCAGGCCACCGCTTCCTACAGCTCCCATCGGCTGGGAACGATGCACCATGGCCACTGGGAGCTGCGAGTGGCCGAACCTATGGATGCTCCGGTAAACTTTCAGCTCTATTGCAGCCAGGCAGGGGCTTACCCTGCACAACCTGTGGAACAAGTTTAGAAACCCCTGGTTTAATTTTTACATTTATTAACATTTAATAACAATTCCACCTTTTTCTCTGGATTTTTATCTTTACTCATTTTTCAGCTTCCTCATACAACTTTTGTTAATTTCTTATTTCAAAGGTGTATTATTCTCCATTAATTTCATTCCTTTAAAAAAATATTTCTTAGTTCTCCTTTTACCGTTTCCTCCCCTGACATTCTTATTCTGGTTTCACTTGTAACACTTACAGTTTCCTTCTTTATTCAATTATCAGCCTTTTTTCTATCATTTTTCTCAATACCTACCAGCATTTCTCACCTTCCCCTCAGTACTTTTACTTATTGATTGATTCTGTTTCTACAAATATCTTGTCCTTCTTGCTAGGGTGCACTTAAAAAAATTCACACCTCCTTTTGCAGTTGTATCACACTTCTTTTCACTTGTCCCATCTCACAGTTCTGTAGTTTCATTTTCTTTCTCTTTTAAATCATTTGTTTAGTGTGCCAAGAGTTGATGACATGAAAGGATTAAAGCTGAAGTGCACTGGAATTTAGGGGGCTTTTTGCAACCATCTGCTATTCTGATAATTAATACAAAACTCTTTCCGGCAACTTTCTCAGCTCTCTTTTAATCTCTGAATTTAGAATTTTTGTGGACTAGGTGAAAAGTAATTTAGGCCTCAATGTTCCCCCTCATGGAAAAAGTGTAGGGAGGGGGAAAAACTATTCCAAAAATACTCCGAGTTTTCCATACTAATTTAAAGTGCAAAGGATGAAGTTTACTAAACCTGCAGAACTAAGGTTCCACAAAGAAAGGAGACCAAACCCTAAAGATTCCAGGCCTAATTTCCATACTGCTTTCTAGGGATAAACTCTTGCTCTGAGTAAAGTCATATAGGGAGATCTTTTGTCATTCTCCCCCAGCAGCTGATTGCTACCCTCTTTGGATGCAGAACACACTCAAAGCTTTAGTGTTCATGGCAGGATTCTAGGGGACGCTGCTGAAGGTGCATATGCCTTATGCAATACATAGATTCATGGGGGGCTGCTTCCAGAAGTATATAGGACCCTCTTGAAGGGCATGGATGGGTCATAGGGAAAGGGTCTGGAGAATCCAGTACTGTACAGATTTCTTGCACTGCCACCAAAGAGGCTGAACAGAGCCTACAGCAGCCATTAGACTGCTGAATCCTCTGAAGAGCAGCTACACCAATTTACACCATCTGAGGTTCTGGCCCCAAAATTACAAAGTGCTCTGAGAGCCTCAGGTAAAAGGTGCTATAGAAATGGAAATGTTAATACTTCTATAAGAAGACTGCAAGATTGGTCTGCAGAAGAATAGCAGACAACGCTTCAGGGGTGTTAGGGCAGCTTTGCACTCACTCACTCACTATAAAGCTGACTCAAATCTGGCTTACCAAATAGCACTCAAGGATCCTTCTCCTCCCCAGAAGAGGAGGGATCCACAGGTAATTTACAACCACCCTAATGGTCCCTAATGCACCCATTCCTGATAAATAGTGCAGTGGATGTGGCTAAAAGAAAGGGTGTGTGGTTGCAGTATGCCTATGATCTGGCCAATCTCTGGCCACCAGAACAGCTCTTTGGCCACACTGACAGATGATGCAAGTCAAAGTAATCTGTACATAGGGACCAGACCAGTGTAGAGCAGCTCATGTACTGGGAAAGCATGACAGGTTTTAATGTCTCTGTTGCATGCACTTCTTCCCATGCACTAATTGTTCCTCAGATGGAGCCCAAGATCTGACTCCTCATGTTTAATGTTTTCTCTTGCAAGAAGAGATGATTTACTCAAACAACCCCCACACTCCAATAAGTCACCCCTTCTACGTGCACTTGAAACTTGATCCATTATTTGAATTGAAATTTTCACTGGATCTTCTTAAAGTTCTATAAAGTGATTTTTCCAATCATTTTCTTTTCTTTTTTCTTGTTATTTCTATGTTTCTATCCAGAACAGTTATTTTTAAAAAGCTTATGAGAGACCCAGCCATCATTAGATATCCAAATTTTCAGTTCAGATAAACTTCCAAAAAATTGGGTGTTCATCCATTCCTGAGATGTAATGACCCATTTCTTCACTGGGAGGAATCTCCCTCACATCGTCAACTTTTAGAATAGATGCAAATAATTCATTAATTTTCTCCGCAATGCCCTTCCTAGTGTAGGACGATAAGGCCATTGCAGAGAAACAAAACAGTTTTTTTGCATTGGTCTTCATGACTGAGAATGTGAGGGAGATTCCCAAACCCAAGCCATTCTTTTTAGGTGACAAATCTAATTCCCATTAGAGGAGGTTTTGGAACAAATTGATAAACTAAACTGTAATAAGTCACCAGGACCAGATGGTATTCACCCAAGAGTTCTGAAGGAACTCAAATGTGAAATTGAAGAACTACTAACTGTAGTCTGTAACGTATAATTAAAATCAGCTCCTATACCAAATGACTGGAGGATAGCTAATGTGACACCATTTTTTAAAAAAGGGCTCCAGAGGTGATCCCGGCAATTACAGGCTGATGAGCCTGACTTCAGTACTGGGCAAACTGGTTGAAACTATAGTAAAGAATAAAATTATCAGACACATAGATGAACATAATTTATTAAAGCATAATTTACTGGGGAAGAGTCAACATAGTTTTTGTAAAGGAAAGCCATGCATCACCAATCTACTAGAATTCTTTGAAGGGGTCGACAAGCATTAATGAAATTAATGGGCAGCAGGTTTAAAACAAATAAAAGGAAGTTCTTCACACTGTGTACAGTTAACCCGTGAAACTCACTGCCAAATGAGGTTGTGAAGGCTAGGAATATAACAGGGTTTAAAAGAGAACTGGATAAATTCATGGAGGTTAAGTACATTAATGGCTGTTTGACAGCATGGGTAAGGAATGGTGTCCTTAGCCTCTGTTTGTCAGAAGGGGACGATGGATTGCAGGAGAGAGATCACTTGATCATTACCTGTTAGGTTCACTCACTCTGGGACACCTGGCATTCGCCACTGTCGGTAGACAGAATACTGAGCTGGATGGACCATTGGTCTGATCCAGTATGGCTATTCTTATGTTCTTATGTGAACAAGGGAATCCAGTTTATATAGTGTGTTTAGATTTTCAGAAATCCTTTGAGAAAGTCCCTCACTTAGGGCTCTTAAACAAAGTAAACTGACATGGGATAAGAGGGAAGGCCCTCTCATGGATTGGTAACTGGTTAAAAGATAGAACACAAAGGTTAGGAATAATTAGTCAGTTTTCAGAATGCAGAGAGGTAAATAGTGGTATCTGTCAGGGGTCTCTGCTGGGCCCAGTCCTATTCAACATATTCATAAATGTTCTGAAAAAAAGGGGTAAACAGTGACGTAGCAAAATTTGCAGATGATACAAAACCACTCAAGATAGTTAAGTCCAAGGCAGACTGTGACAAGCTATAAAAGGATCTCTCAGCACTGGGTGACTGGGCAACAAAATGGAAAATGAAATTCAATGTTGATAAATGCAAAGTATTGCACATTGGAAACCATAATCCCAGCTATACACATATAATGATGGGATCTAAATTAACTGTTACCACTCAAGATAGAGATGTTGGAGTTATTGAAGAACTACTAACTGTAACTCAACATGCAGCAGCAGTTAAAAAAGCAAACAGAAAGTTGGGAATTATTAAGAAAGGGATAGATAATAAGGCAGAAAATATGATATTGCCTCCATATAATCCACTACAGAAGGCTTGTGGACAAATTGGGGAGAGTCCAGAGGAGAGCAACAAAAGTGATTAGGGGGCTGGGGCACATGATGTACAAGGAGAGGCTGAGGGAACTGGGGTTATTTAGTCTAGAAGAGAAGAGTGAGGGTGGATTTGATAGCAGCTTTCAACTACCTTAAGGGGGAGAGGGGTTGCAAAGAGGATGAAGCTAGGATGTTCTCAGTGGTTGCAGATGACAGAACAAGAAGCAGTGGTCTCAAATTGCATTGGGGGAGGTCTAGGTTGGATATTAGGAAACACTATTTCACCGGGAGGCTAGAGATGCACTGGAATGAGTTACCATGGGAGATGGTGACATTTCCATCCTGAGAGGTTTTTAAGGCTTGACAAAGCCCTGGCTGGGATGACTTTGTTGGTGTTGGTCCTGCTTTGAGCAAGTGATTGGACTAGATGACTTCCTGAGATCTCTTCCAACCATAGTTTTCTATGATTCTATGATCCTACACCCACATCTTGAATACTGAGTGCAGATATGGTCACCCCATCTCAAAAAAGATATATTAGAATTGGAAAACATTCAGAAAAGGGCAACAAAAAGGAATAGGGATATGGAATGGCTTCCCTATGAGAAGAGGTTAAAAATATTGGGACTTTTCAGCTTGGAAAAGGGATGACTAGGGAGGGGGTATGACTGAGGTCTATACATTTATGACTGGTATGGAGAAAGTAAATAAGGAAGTGTTATGTACTCCTTCTCATAACACAAGGACTAGGCATCACCAAATGAAATTAATAGGCAGCAGGGTTAAAACAAAGAAGAGGAGGAAGTATTTATTCACACAATACATAGTCAACTTGTGGAACTCTTTGCCAGAGGATATTGTGAGATTATAACAGTGTTAAAAAAAGAACTAGATACATTCATGGAGGATAGATCCATCAATGGCTATTAGCCATGGTGTCCCTAGCCTTTGTTTGCCAGAAGCTAGGAATGGGCGACAGAGGATGGATCACTTTATTATCTGTTGTCATAAGTATGGAGGGTGCCTTGCCTGGGTGGGGCTATGTTATCTGAGTGAGGTAAGAGTTTCCCTGCCATGAGGGAGGGAGGAGCCTCCAGCCCATGAGGAAGGGAGGGGTTAAGAGTCAGTTCCATCTTGGCTGGCCTCGAGGCAGGAGGCCAGGGCTGGGGGGAGTTCATCTCTGGCTGTAGAGATAACTTAGCTTTTCTTCTCTTAGACTTCTACTTAGCTGATGTGAGTATAACCATTTGATTCTTCTATTAAGCCTGTGCCTTTTGGGGTGTGTCTTTCCGTTGCAGAAGGGAATTAGAAAACCCCAAATTGTGAAGTGTCTGTATCTCTGTTTTAACCTTTTTCTTTATTAAATCTTCTAGTTATAAAACCGTCTGGTTTATTTCCCTTAGGGTTTTTTCTGCTTCCAGTCTGGGAAGGGAGAAGGGGAGGGAAATAGGGATCAGGGCAGCTAAGGGCATAGCTGGAGTGGGGAGGCTGCCTCTTGGTGGAAGGGAGCAGTCTCTGAAGGTCTGGTTCTCAGGTAGAGAGAGACAGGGTTGGGGGACGTCTGCCTTCAGCCGGGAAGGGTGAAGGGGAGCAGCCCCCAGGTGTCTGGCTCTGGCTCCCAGGGAGGGAGACAGGGTGCAAGGGGGGGAGGAAAGCAGCCCCCAGGTGTCTGGCTCTGGCTCCCAGGGAGGGAGACAGGGTACAGGGGGGGAGGAAAAAGCCTCCAGGTGTCTAACTTAGCTTCCAGTGAGGAAGACAGAGTTAGGGTTTGGGGGAGTCTGAGTACCCCGATCCAAGGCTTTGGATATTTACTCAGATGGTGGCAGCGATTGGTAACCCCAAGAACCCCAACTGGTAAAAAGGGGGGTGTCTCGGGGGGTAGGACTTAATTTGGCTGGGAAACAGCTTGGTTAAGTGGTTTGGCTAGTAAAGAGTCCCAGCTTTTGTGCTCGAGAGCATAACGGCTGGGGTCACCCCCTCTTACACCTGTTCTGTTCATTCCTTCTGGGGCACCTGACATTTGCTACTGTCAGAAGTCAGGATACTGGGCTAGATGGACCTTTGGTCTGACCCAGTATGGCTTTCTTATGCCCTGTCTCTTGTGTAGTTGTTTACACCTAGTGAAAGCAAAATGTTACCAAATTGATTTAGGATAATCTATTACAGTGGTTCTCAATCAGGGGTACGTAGAAGTCGTCCAGGGGATACATCAACTCATCTAGGTATTTTCCTAGTTTTACAATAGGCTACTTAAAAAGGACTATAAAAGTCCGTACAAAATAAATTTCATACAGACAATGACTTGTTTATACTGCCCCATATACTATACCAGCGGTTGGCAACATTGGCATGCGGGACCACAGGGTAAGCACCCTTAGCAGGCCCCACTGCTTTGTTCATCTGGTGTTTCGCTGACTGCGGTTCCCACTGGCTGCAGTTTGCCGTCCCGGTCCAATGGGGGCTGTGGGAAGCAGTGACCAGCACCGGTTGGCGAAACGACAGGTAAACAAAGCGGCGGGGCCTGCTAAAGGTGCTTAGCCTGCGGTTCTGCGTGCCGACGTTGCCGACTGCTGTACTATACTCTGAAATGTAAGTACAATATTTATATTCCAATTGATTTATTTTTATAAGTATATGGTAAAAGTGAGAAAGTGATGAATTTTTCAGTAATAGTGTGATATGACACTTGTATTTTTATTTCTGATTTTGTAAGTAAGTGGTTTTTAAGTGAGATGAAACTTGGAGAACACAAGACAAATCAGATTACTGAAAGGGTACAGTAGTCTGGAAAGGTTAATATCACTGGTCTACTACTTACTTATTAATTTACTTTAGATGTATAGAAACAGATTTTACATAAAAACTCCAGGTGTGTATGCACAAATGAATATGCCCATATAGCATAATTCCACACAACTTCACTTATCGAAAAGGGAACTCCAATTTTTTCTTTCAATTTTACAGCTGCACTTTACGGCAGAAAAGGGGGATTGTTCTCTGTGTTTCACATAGTATATTTGTTTACAGCAGTGCAAAGTGGGTGCAGAATTAAAATGGAAGTATTTAAAATGCCCTTCGCACTTGCATTGACCCAGGTCTATGTGACTTCTGAATATGTAAGGCAGTGGAGAATGAGGCCTTATTAGTGGAGTGTTTGGCTGGATTTTATTCAGATTTAATAATATATATAAAAATCATGTGAATAACCATCAGCAAGAAACTGCAAGTTACCAAATTAGCTGGTGGTTAAGCAAATGTGATAGTAGTCCCATGTCCCTCATTAATAGGGTCACAGTAACAGCAATAATATTATAATAAGGCATTAAAAAGCAGCAGGGGTTAGTTCCATACACTTGTCCTGTTTTTTTCTGGTGAATGTGCCACTAATTTTGCTGCACTTGACTCCATAAATACTCACCCTTGAAAGTCCTCTCTCTCAATATAAAGGGAGCTTAAATAATTTCAAATTCAACACTGGACTCAGAAAAATTGTTTTGTGGGGTTAGCATTTTTCAATGGAGAGAATCCTTCTATTTTCATATATCCTGTTAATAGTTTGCTATCTAGAAATATATTTTTTCAAGTCTGTTTTACTTTTCTAAAAGTGACAGTTTGGTGCTGTCTAAATTTCCAGCTCATGCCAGCTCAGCAGAATAACAAATTATAAAAGAGATGGCATTTTTGCACTGCATGTGTCTGTTGGATTCAGATTCATTAAATGTGGGAAACTGTTCTCATGGAAGTCAATGGGCAAACCTGTTTGTTCTTATTCATGAAAAGGTAAGGGCCTATAAGTGTATTTTGCATATGTTCCACAGATGGGTTAATGCAGCACTGGGGGAAAGATTGAAGTGAACAGTGCTCCATCTGATTCCTAGCCTGTGCAGTGATATCTATAGCAATACTGAAGCCAGTATAAGTTAGAGCAGTCCTCAAACTTCTCAATGTTGAATTAGGGGATGGAGAAGGATGCAGCCTGTCACCTGGAGTAGTACCAGGGTATCACTTCTGGATATCAACTGGGAGGCCAAGGTCATATGGTACTGTCACAGTTTGTTGTTCAACTGACAACGTTTGCACTCTATAGAAGTACAGTAAAACCTCCATTTAACGGACTAATTCGGGCAAGGGGGTGTCCGTTAAATGAAAAAGTCCATTATTTAATAATAATAAAAAAAAACGAGCTGTCGGAGCAGCAGCCCGCCAGCCACAGGGTCAGGGTGGCAGCTCCGCAGCCCGCCTGCTGCCTGGACCCGGGCGGCAGCCGGGAGCCGGCAGCCAGCCCGCCCGGGTCCGGGCTGCTGGGACCTGGGCGGCAGCTGGGAGCCGACAGCCAGCCCGCCTGGGTCCCGGCTGCTGGGACCTGGGCGGCAGCCGGGACCCGTCAGCCAGCCCGCCCGGGTCCCGGCTGCTGGGACCCGGGCGGCAGTGGGGAACCGTCAGCCAGCCCGCCTGCTGGTGGGACCCGGGCGGGAGCCAGGAGCCAGCCCGCCCACAGGCGGGAGCTGGCAGCCAGCCTGCCTGCTGCCTGGACCCGGGCTGCAGCCGGGAGCCGGCAGTCAGCCCGCCAGAAATGGATCAGGAATGCATCAGTTTGCTCAGAAATTTTGTCTGTTGCATCCGAAGTCCGTTAAATCGAGGTCCGTTAAATCGAGGGTTTACTGTATGCTTAAAAATATGCACATGTTCTGTTTTTTTGAGAATCTGTTATAGATCTATAAGCTATAAGTGTTGACAATTACTGACCTTGAAATATTTAGCTCAGAGATTGGCAACCTTGGCATGCGGGACTGCAGGGTAAGCACCCTTAGCAGGCCCCGCTGGTTTGTTTACCTGCCAGTTTGTGGATCATGGCTACCACTGGCCGCGGTTCATCATCTGGTCCAATGGGGACTGCGGGAAGCAGCGACCAGAACCATGCTGCTTCCCGCAGCCCCCATTGCACTGGGAACGTGAACTGTAGCAAGTGGGAGCAGTGATTGGCAACTCGCCAGGTAAACAAACCGGCGGGGCCCACTAAGGGTGCTTACCCTGTGGTCCCGCATGCCAAGGTTGCCGATCCCTGATTTAGCTTATATTTAGAACTGTGTAAAATATTCACAGAAGACTTTAAACTAGCCTGAATGAGCCTGAGTATAAAGTTTGTGATATTTTATGTAACTGAGAGAAAGGTGAGAATAAATTAACTCACTAGAAAAAAATCCAGACACCCGGGCCCTAGACCCCCACTTATTATTGTCGGTCTTAACAGGGGAAGGCCTGGTGTGCTCACATGCATCCAGTGGCTTTCTGTGTGGCTCCCTCCATGGGGGCTTTTTGTGTCATTGACTGGCCACAATCTTTTCTTCTTTCATAGAATCATAGAATCATAGAATATTAGGGTTGGAAGGGAACTCTGGAGGACATCCAGTCCAACCCCCTGCTAAAAGCAGGACCAATCCCCAACTAAATCATTCCAGCCAGGGCTTTATCAAGACTGACCTTAAAAACCTCTAAGGAAGAAGATTCTACCACCTCCCTAGGTAACCCATTCCAGTGCTTGACCACCCTCCTAGTGAATTTTTTTTTCCTAATATCCAATCTAAACCTTCCCAACTGAAACTTGAGACCATTACTCCTTGTTCGGTCGTCTGCTACCACTGAGAACAGTCTAGATCCATCCTCTTTAGAACCCCCTTTCAGGTAGTTGAAAGCAGCTATCAAATCTCCCCTCGGTCTTCTCTTCGGTAGACTAAACAATTCTCTCAGCCTCTCCTCATACATAAGTCATGCGCTCCAGGCTCCTAATTATTTTTGTTGCCCTTCTCTGGACTCTTTCCAATTTTTTCCACATCCTTCTTGTAGTGTGGCCCCAAAATTGGACACAGTACTCCAGATGAGGCCTCACCAATGTCAAATAGAGGGGAACAATCACGTCCCTTGATCTGCTGGCAATACCCCTCCTTATACAGCCCAAAATGCTATTAGTCTTCTTGGGAACAAGGGCACACTGTTGACTCATATCCAGCTTCTCATCCACTGTAATTCCTAGGTCATTTTCTGCAGAACTGCTGCCTAGCCATTCGGTCCCTAGTCTCTAGCAGTGCATGGAATTCTTCCGTCCTAAGTGCAGGACTCTGCACTTTTCCTCTCCTTGTTGAACCTCATCAAATTTCTTTTGGTCCAGTCCTCTAATTTTTTTAGGTCCCTGTGTATCCTATCCCTACCCTCCAGTGTATCTACCACTCCTCCCAGTTTAGTGTCATCTGCAAACTTGCTAAGGGTGCAGTCCACACCATCCTCCAGATCATTGATAAAGATGTTGAATAAAACCGGCCCCAAGACTGACCCTTGGGTCACTCCACTCAATACCAGCTGCCAACTAGACATGGAGCCATTGATCACTACCGGCTGAGCCCGATGATCCAGCCAGCTTCCTATCCACCTTATGGTCCATTCATCCAGCCCATACTTCTTTAACTTGCTGGCAAGAATATTGTGGGAGACCGTATCAAAAGATTTGCTAAAGTCAAGGAACAACACATCCACTGCTTTCCCCTCATCCACAAAGCCAGTTATCTCATCGTAGAAGGCAATTAGGTTAGTCAGGCATGATTTCTTCGGAGTGGTCTTCAGATAATGTAACTCTACCCAGGTATTCTAAGGAGGAAAGGAACAATCTGAATCTTGGAGTCATAGGCAGTGGAAAAGGCCACAACTGGCTCCTCGCTAAGTCCATGAACAGGCAATGCCTTATAGAGGATAGTGCAGTAGTTAGCGAGCCCTACCAAATCTTTGGACTAAAGTTATTAGGCTGTTATGATCATTTGAACATTGCACACTCAACCTGTGCAGCAAATGTGTTCTTCCTTAATATTGATCACTTCTAATACCCATACATCAGAGAAGGAAATGACAAGAATAATATAGAGTAGGCACAATTATCTTCTTGAAGACTTATAGAGAACAACTCTTTGCTCTTTTATAATTATAATAATAATAATAATAATTATTATTATTATTATTATTATCATTATTACTAATATTATTATCATTGTGGCTAAGACCCCTGTTCCTGGACTAGCACCCTATTGTGCTAGGCATTTTTATTTCCTTTCTCCCTCACTCCCAGTGGCCTGCTTAAGCCATTAATAGATAATCATACTCCAAAAATAAAACATAGCCTTCACTCAAATTTCAACTAAAATGCTCCAACCTGTCATATAACTAAGGTACAAATGAGGCCTGGGCCATTCAGTCAATTCTGCTTGCTCTCCAACAGACACCAGAAGAGAGCTCCCTCCTCAGTGGAGCCCCTGCACATATGCAGGTCTGGACCGCTCTTCTTCAGCTTTATCAATAGCTCTTTTACTCTCTATGGTTCTCCCCCTCCCCCCCCCCCCCCAGTTTACAATACAAAGTATTTTAGTTGTTTTAGATGAGGTCCAAAACCGTGGAAACAATATTGTTTAACTTCAAACTTCAAGAAAAATAAAAATAGCGGAAGGGTTGTCATGGAGAAACTAAACAGTAAAAAGAGTGAGTTATAGAGCAAGAATGGTGGCTTTAGTCTTGGATAAGCCTTAGTAGTGGTCCAAGCCAAGAGTGACGGAAGTTCCCTAAAAGTGGGGGAGCATCAGCATCTGAACCATGGCCCCGGCTCATGCCACCCCTTTCCCCTGGAGGCCCTGCACCACTACGCCGTTCCTTTCCCCTGAGGCCCCGCCCACAAACTGCCCCTTTTCCCTAAATCCCCGACCTCACACCTCCCATTCCTCCTGAGACCCTGCCCTTATGTCGCCCCTTCTCTCCAAGTCCCCACACTTACACTGCCCATTCCCTCCAAGACCATACCCCCACTCACTCTTTTCTGCCCCTTCTCCCCCGCATCGCTTCCCTTTACGGCCAATAAAAAAGTGATGGGGCCCTTGCTCCCTCATCCAATCTAAATTACTTATCCCAGTTGCCCTGACGTAATAGTATGCAGATTATAAGAATAATGGCTTTATTTATGAATCCTCTAATCACTATCCAGATGTTTGGAAAGTAGATATCTTTCTAGATGGTTTGAGTCATCTTTAACTGTTACTTCACATGAAAGCAGAGATCAGCAATTTTTAGGCCATTTATCTGCTAAGTGTTGATAACTGGGCTAAACCAGCCTCAGCTGAATAGCTCTGCAGCCATTGAGGGGTGAATTATGCTGCCCCCATCATGCACCTTATCAGTGCTGGCCCTGGCTACCCTAGCCAGAATGTAGGAACTAGATGTTAGCCCATGAAGTGGAACTCTCTTAAATTACTTGCCACAGTGCATTGCTTGGTGTTTGCTACCTATCTATATTATATTATAATCTCAAATTAACCTGTAGCTAACAAAATAAATATACTACATTCCAAAGTCAAAATGTCTTGCAAAAAAATGCAAAATCTGAATTTGCCAAAGAATTACACAACACACATAATTCTAACAAGTAATAAGAAAACACTGTCTAAAATCTTTGACTAAGTAGGTTATACCAGAGAGGAATGTGGCCCTTTTCTACATTATCATCATCACCTGAATATAATAGATGCACTGTTGGGTTATCTCATTAAGACTTGTATTTTGATTTCTTTATTAATGAGAGGAACTCTAATACTGTAGAATAAAACAGTGAATCCTACCCTTTCATATAGTTTCCAATAAGCAGGAAAAGCTGTGACTTTAATCACATAAGAAATAAACCCTTTCATTATGCCCTGCTGTATAGAGAGAGACGGAATGTGATAACTAAACACCAAGAGGCAGGAGGCAATCAGTGGGGTATTTATTTCCTTTTATTTTTACGTGGTAGCCTAATTTTGTTTAAAGTAATGTTCAATTTTTAATTTATTGTTGACTTAGAGGCAGATAAATATTCATCAGCAAAATTCTAATGAGTATTTTTAGAACATATAAAGGTTAATATCTTCTTCTACAGAGTTTTAAAAACGTATCTTCCCTTTTAATGCTTTGTACATTAATTTAATCATTTTGCATACCCTCATTTGCATGTTGTCAGTTACAATGAATGAAAAGAGAAAACACTTGGGTAAATGGAATATGTTCTCTGGATTTCTTCATGTTAAACCTTAAGTGGAAAAACAAATATGCTGCTCATTAGGATGAGAGAGAAGAGGGTGTGAAATCTTCACAAATACAAAGCCAGGTCCTGCAAAGGCTTGTATTTCTTATAAATGTGAGTGAGTTGAATTTGCTGTGGCTACTCACATGAATAAGGATTTCAAGATGTGACCCAGAAATTATTAGGTGTGGTGGAAAACCCTTTCCTGAGAGGAAAAAAAAGCTGGGGAAAGAGGAAGATTTGAGTTTATGGAGTTGGGTGGTTAGGATGGGAAAAGGGGAAGCATGTTCGTTGGAGGTACGTGGCAAATTATATAAATATATCATGATTCTTAGCATTGGTATACCACTCTTCATGAGCAGATCTCAAAGTAATTTAGAAAGGTGGTTAAGTATAATTATTCCCATTTTTACAAGTGGGGAAAGTAAGGCACAGTGTAATGGCATGGCTTGCACAGCATTGCAAAATGAGTCTCTAGGAATGCTAAAAATAGAATTGCAGTCTTTTGTTCTGATATTTTGCCATTGGAGTCCACTTTTGATAATACTAAGGAAAATAGAATTAGATTGTAGGGCAGTGGTGGGCAACCTGTAGCCTGCAACGTTCACCACAGCTCCCATTGGTTGGGAATGGTGAACCGTGGTCACTGGAAGCTGCGGGTGGCCAAGCAGTCCACAGTTGCCCACCACTGCTGTAGGGAGTTGCATATAATGGGCCAGTTCACAAATATATCTGCCTGTAAAATACATCCTATCAGCAGATCAAAACTGTTGAGTCCAGCGCTCTTAGCTTGTCAGTAGTTCCATTTTTAATTGTAACATATGCTATTAAGAAGTTGCCTATCTTTCAGGCCAATTGACAACTCCTACCTGGTACTAAGGGTAAAATTTTCAAAAGCAGCTATGTGACATAGGAGTGTATGTCCCATTTTCAGAAGTTACTTAAGCACTCAGAAGCCAGAATTTCAAAAGTAATGAAGAAGACCGGGACTCACCATGATTTTCAAAAGAGTCTAGGTGCTTCTGAAAATCCCACTAAATGCCTGACTTCACCTAAAAATATATTTCAAAACCTGGGTCCTAAGTACCTATGGCACTTTTGAAAATGGGATTTTGGCTACTAAGTCATTTAGGTGCTTTTGAACATTTTACTCCAATGTCATGAAACAATCTAGGACATTTTTTTCCAAAACCATGTTTCTAATGGGAGTTGAGATCCCAAGGGATTCTGAAAACAAGTGTTTGGTTGTGCACAAATTATCCGAGATCCGTGGGTGGGAGGTTGAGGCCTGCTTAAATTTGGCCCACCTATCCCTCCATTATGATGGGGACAAAGAGGCACTATGAACTGGTGAGTGTAGGACAGTATTGCTCCAGCCTCCCTTGGTGGACTTGCTCTTCCTCTTCACTAGATGGGTGACCCAACCTTTGGGAAAACCATGGCAGGTGAAATAGTCAGAGACAAACATAAAAATCATGGTATCCATGACATTTTCAGCGATGATAAACCTGTAGTCTGACCTATGACTAAGCAATGGCAACACCAAAGTCTGCAGGAATTCTATGCCATGGATAGGGAAGAGCATTTTTGTTGTTGGACAAATAGATTATTCAACCAAAATTGCAGTTTCAGTTGACCTGAAACTATTAGCAAACTTGACCCAGATAATTTTAGCCATTCACAAAATGGCCAGAGAAGAAGAGGAGAAGGTCATAGTGGTTTTATTGCTCTTCTCTACCAAAAAACCTAAATGAAACCAAACAAAATAAAAGCTTTTGCCTGGTTGTTAGAACACTCACCACAGATGTGGGAGATCGAGATTCAAATCCTTGCTCTGGAAGATATGGAATGGAATTTTTTGATTAAAATTCCCCAAAAGGATCACTATATCTATATCTATATAATATATATTTATGTATTTATTGGAACTGCCACTGACCACAAAACAAACTGTTCACCCATGTCTAGCCATGGAAAACTTTCCATCTGCAGTCTACACATTTCCTGCTGGGCAGATAAAAGATAGACAATGCAACCTATGAAAATTGAAAACACTTATCCCATGATTGAATGATGCAAAGATGGTTTTCACAGCTGTGGCAGCTAGATACTCAGTATATTGCCAAGACCCCTGTATCCTGCTGTTATCACTCATAGAATTTACAAGCCAAGCTCTTCGCTTGGGCTTTGTGTTAGCGAAGATATTTGAGTGCCTGAAAAGCATAGTAATTGTAGAAAAGAAAATTCCAGTGGCCAGACACCTAGCTAAACATGAGCATCCAGATATCATGGTCACCCAAGAATGAGGACAGATCTTCAAAAGAAATTCCATCCACCTTCTGATTTGACAATACTCATTTTTGTCTAAGTGACCAGATCATCTGTGAAGCACCCAAAAGAGGCCCTTTGAAAATTCCACCTGTAGGTAAATGGCCATCAGATGAAACCCTGACATGAAGCAGATTGACTGTCATAAAAGTTTCTACCACTTTGGTTCTTAAAAGCCATTTCAGTACCTTGATGTATACAAATCTCATTTTCCACAGTATCTCATTTCCTCCTGTGTAATACCTTTGCCTGTTAGTGTCATGAATAGCCGTCCTTCATCTTTATCCTTGAATATTTGGCCTGTATGAAGATTTGTGTTTCCTTGTTTATCATCTGTCTTTTCATGCCCTTCTGGGCATACATTTATTCAAGCTGAATTCTTTGCTTCTTTATTTGATGAAAATATAAACTACATCAATCAAACTGGATTGTTCCCTGGCGACTTTGCTTACAGTTTTAGGTCATACGTGTTCTGCAGCTGTTTAATTGTAAATTTTGTTTTTGATTGCCCTGTCCTGTAGGCCTTCTTACATATAGAATTCAAAGGATTGAAGAACAGTAAGTATATCAGTTACAAGTAGTGTATCATTTTGGTAGGGTCTTTGTAGAAATGTTCTCACTGAAAGAGTTTCATTGGGTTGGTTTTAACAATTCTACAGCAATGTATGAAAAGAAGTTCATTGTTAGATTTGTGGAGTTGGGAAATTCATTCAGAGACTGGAGCAAAATCTGCCACCATGTACTTTGTTGATTGACATGTTTTATTTTTTATTTTTTTATTTATTGTTTGTTTGATTGATTATTTTTTTATTTGCTATATTTATTTATTTGGTATATGTTGGAGAACAGTGTTTTCTTGTGGCACTTCTGCAGCAACTCTAGTACACTTTCAGAATCCTCTGCAATGTCGTAGGTGTGACAGGGCAACTTCCTGCAATATCTTTGGGTGACCATATTGTATTAAGCATATGAATGGTTTCTGTATCATTGTGGTCCAGGGATTCTACGCACTCCACAGGGGAGGGTTACCACAGCTCCTCCAGGAAGTGAAAACAGTAGGAGACGGTTAAGGCTAATAACTCCTGTTATAGCATCTCCAGAGAGGTGCTGCTTCTTTTATTCTGGTTCAAACTAGATTCTCCAGAAACCAACAGACAAAGAAAGGACTTTTGGATAAACAGCATGAGTTTAAATTCACTAAGGGCCTTCATTCTAGTTATTGATATAAAGACTGATATGAACTTATAACTAGAGGGAAACCCTACTTTTTGGGTTTGAAGGACAGACACCTACCAGAACCCTATTGTGGAGCTGGGGGTGACCATGCTAGGTTCTCTTACTGTTTTTATTCTTCTGTAATGCTTAAGAATAAATGTACTTGCTTAGAAAGAGCTGCATGATAAATTGTGATTGCTAGCAATGAACTGGTCATAGCCTACAGAGAGAAAGCAAAGCACAGGCACTGGCTTTTTTTCCGGCAAACTGGCCTGTGGGGCTATCACAGTGTAGATCAGGGAGCTGTGCAGCCTTAAAATCCCAGGTTAAAAGGGAAGGAGACACAGGTTTCCACCCAGGAGAGGTGACACCTGGGAGCTGGAAACCTTTCAGTGGATGTCTACAAGGGATCACAATGTGGGAAATATAGGTACAGTTACTCTGAAACTGGCTGTCTCAAAGTGAAGGAGGTTTTTGCTAATCACATTTGTTTATATATATTTTAGAAAATGGGCTATGGAATTGATAAGTAGCCTCTACTTTCTCCCTCTCTTCCCCCTTACAGGACTGAAAACCTGAGCTCCTGGTTTCTGACATCAGTTCATAAGTACTTCAAGTGTTCAAAATTATTCCATGTCGTATATAAGCCATTTTAATACCCTTACAATATAAGAGGGATTGAAAGGTGAACTGATTACTCAAATATGGAGGAAATAAGTGTTATAATTGTCAGAAATTCAGGCATATATTATCCAATTACCCTCATAGAACTGGGAGGATGACTAGATCATGGCCTTTATGCCTGGTGCTCCCTGTGTTCTGGAGTTACTATATTCCAGCACCAGTGATGGAAAAATCACAGTAGGCCTATATGGAAGGGAATAAATTCCCACTTTTTTTAGAACAAGGAATTTGATTGAAAGATATGCCCAGGTTCTCTCTGTTGGAATCTGATGTTTGAAAATAGCTATATCTTTTTGTTGACATGCTGGGTCAGATCCTCAGCATGTATAAATCAGCATAGAGCCGCTGAATAGAAAAGGAATAAATTGGTTGACACCATCTGAGGGTGTGTCCAACATAAGTTAGTGTACTATTCTAAGTTCATTTTAAGCTGCGCAGCAATGTGGCTGCCTAGCTGCCTGTTGAGCCCCCTGCAGGGGCCCAGGGCTGAGGCAGGGAGAGATGCCTCTCTCCCAGCACGCACCTGTCTCAGCAAGGAGAGGGCTATCTCTCTGCGGAACTCAGCACCAACCTGCCACAGCCAGGAGAGGTACCCCTCCCTGCCAGCCCCAGCGCAGACCTTACCCAGACTTGCCGCAGCTCGGGGAAAGGAGCCCCTCCCTCAGCACAGCCCCACCGGAGCTGCCAGGACCTGGGAGAGACACCTCTCCCCTGCCCCGGACCTTCTGTGGTGAGAGTTAATGACAAAGTTAATGACAATGCTGTTACCAAAATACACTCTCCTTACTGCTAGGATGCCAACCTTTGATCTGCACTATTGTTATGGAACACTTGTGAGGGAGTACTTATGGTAAGTGAATACTTTTTGTATATCTTCTATAATCCATTTAGAGCAAAGGCTGTAAAGTACTGCAACAGGGAAGTTACAGTTTTGCCTCCCAAGCCAAAAACATTATCTAGCCACAGCTATGCATTTTGTTTCCCTCTGAACCGTAATTTTTAAACACGGAAACATAAAATGTCATTAATCCGCAGCACAATATTTCTGTTTGTGTGATAAAGGGTTGTGTTCCCCCTCCTGAAATGGGACTGAATGATGCGATGTCTTTATAGAAATAGCCTTTTAATAGTAAACTGATTTCCCCCTCTCTTCCTCCCAAGTGCGCGCGCACACACACACAGACACACAAATGTGTTTACTAACAACACAATGATATGACCTGGAAAGAGATCCTTCCCTTGTCACCAGAAGTGTTGACAAGGCCTTTATTTTACCCTTTCAGGGGTGTTGCCCTTGCAGCTCAGTGAAGCAGGTGAGGAGATGGCTCTGTAAGGTGATATCTCAAATTCCGGTGGGGAACAATTCTTGTCTTGTAGGACTGAGCTGCAGCAAGACCAGAAGCCAGGGATTCCTCATTGCCACCAGGATAAAAACTTCATATCTCCCCAACAAGAGCAGAAAAGGACAGGGAGGTGGAATGCAATGATTATCTTTTATCTGGCAGGTGATAATTATTGTGTTTCCTTGGTATTAGCACAGTAGGATCTGATTATAGGAGAGTGAAATTTCTATCTGTGGAAGAAAAAACAAGAAGGAGTCCTTGTGGAAAATACAGTAGGCAAGTATAAATACACTGCACATGAAAACATGGGAGTTGCTTTATCAAGTGTGGGGTCAGTGCTAAGGGGCTAATTCAATTAAGGTGAATGTGGGCTATTCTCAACAGTTGACAAGAAGGGGTGAACACCAAGGGAGGAAAAAATCACTTTTGGAGTGTTAATGAGGCCAATGTAATCAAAGTGGCCCATTTCAAACAGTTGACAAGAAGGTGTGAGTATCAATAGGGGGAAATTAGTTTTTGTAGTGACCCATCCACTCTCAGTCTTTATTCAGGCCTAATTTTATGGTGTCTAGCTTGCAAATTAATTCCAGTTCTGCAGTTTCTTGTTGAGTCTGTTTTTGAAGGTTTTTT
The DNA here is from genome assembly GCA_032164245.1 of Sternotherus odoratus. Taxonomy (NCBI): domain Eukaryota; kingdom Metazoa; phylum Chordata; order Testudines; family Kinosternidae; genus Sternotherus; species Sternotherus odoratus. The sequence continues at coordinate 241,431,344 of JAVMKO010000001.1, forward strand.
TGTAGTAGTTGAAGAATTGCCACTTTCAAGTCTGTTATTGACTGTCCAGGGAGACTGAAGTGAGGGTGAACGAGTCCCTGATAGTATGACTGATGTGGTTAGGTCCTATGATGGTATCCCATGAATAGATATGTGGACAGAATTGGCAATGGGAGTTTGTTGTGGGGGTTGGTTCCTGGGTCAGTGTTTTTGTTGTGCGGTGTTTAGTTGCTGCTGAGCATTTGCTTCAAGTTGGGGGCTGCTTTCCCCTTGTCCCAGGCCTTCTGCCTTTGACAGGGGTCACAGGATCTGCAATGCAGTGGGGGCATATTAAAGACTCCAGGTGCGACTTTCTCTTTGCACTGTGGTGGTCTTATTCTTTTGAGACTCCTCCTTTCCACCCATTGATAGGCTGTCCACAGACACATCAGCCAGCTTCCCTGTGCTACTTTGACTTTTTGTCCACCAACCATATCCTCAGATTTGATGGGCAATGTTCATACAGGTGCTCCAATACAATTGGTTTAACTATGTCCTCCTTAGTCTGGGCCCCATCAACTCACTTGTGGATAGATCCCTCCATTTGGAGGATCAGTTCCAGATAATGTGTCCTCAGGGGTTTTATGCTGACTCTGGAACTTTTTCTGGTATGTGTCGGGAGTCATCCCAAACTTGCGTAGCAGGACCCTTTTGGACAGTTCATAGTTCCCTGCCTCCACCCCTTCCATTCAGTTGAACATCCCTATAGCTTTGGGGTACAGTAAGGGGGTGGAGCCGGTCTGCAGGGTCAACCCTGTGCAGCTCACAGGCCTTCCTAAAGGCAATCAGGAATTCATCTATCTCCTTCCTTTCCATGAACTGAGACAGGGTGTGCTTATCAAAGCAATATGATGTATCTGTGGAAGGAAGCTGTTCTGTTAGGGGAATGAAAATTCACTGAAATGCTCTAAAGCAATTTCACTATTAATCTGGTTCATCTGTGTTCAGTTTGTACGTGATCTTTCTAGCTGAACTGTGACATAGTTATTTCAACAGTTAGCAACTTTTCCTGACCCAGGGTCAAATTTTGATCCCCTTACTCACGTTGAATAAAACCTGTCACTGCTATAAGGCAAGCCAAGCATTAGACCTGAGGTTGCCACCTCTGAGATACAAAAACCAGGGACATCTGGGATGAACTTGAGCCCATAAAACTGGACATCTAGTTGTGTGTACTGAGCACCCTTACGGATTTCCCAGTACAGCTACCACAAAAAAGGGATGAACCTGAGAAAACCCAGATAGGTGATAACCCTATGTAGACCCCCTTTTTGTACCCCTCAGGAGCACCCATTTCAGGGACAGACCTGTCTTCCTGCACCTCACTTAGGGTGGAACAATTCAGTCTAACTACTATGGGCCTGTATCTCTGGCTGTAGTCACCTATTTCCCAACCTTGTCAACACAGGACCTTACTGGTTGTGTCTGCTGTAGGATTTTCCCTTTGGGAACCTGTGACAATGTACATTTTGAATTACACAGAATAGTGTATTTAAAACAAAGCACTATTTATTCAATCTTCATAGGTACAAAGCATTTAAGGAAAAGGAGTTAACACAATGAAAGGCCTAGACACATACTTCCTTACCTACATTTAACCTCTCTATCAATAACCGCGGAAGAGCCAGTTTATTCCCATCTCTGAGTTGGGAGAGCCAGTCTGTGATAGTCTGTAGCATCTCTCTGTCAATCTGGATTTCAGTTTCTGACAGCTGACAACACACTATTTGCTCCTTTTGCCAGGGAAACCTTTTTAACTGTTGCTCTCTTACATACAGTGCAACTCCTCTACCCTCCCCCTCCCCCACGCCTGTCCTTCCTGAACAGGTTATACCCATCCATGACAGTGGTCCAGTCATGTGAGTTACCCCATCAAATCTCTGTTATTCCAATCACATCATAGTCCCCTGACTGTGCCAGGAGTTCAAATTATTCCTGCTTGTTTCCCAACCTCTTGCCTTCGTATACAGGCACCTACACTAATTAGCCGATTGCCCTACTTTCTCAGTATGAATCAGGAAGCCTCCTTGTGTTTCCTCCTGGTATCCCATTTCCCACTTTTCCTCTGGGAAATGGGGAAGTGGAATACCAGGAGGAAACACAAGGAGGCTTCCTGATTCATACTGAGAAAGTAGGGCAATTGACTAGTTAGTTCTCCATCCCCTGGCGAACCTAGTTTAACTAGGTTAGCAAGCCTGCCTGCGAAGATGCTCTTCATTAGGTGGATCCCATCTTTTCCTATCAATCCTTCTTCCTGGAACAACATCCCATGGTTTAAGAATCCAAAGCCCTCTCTCCAACACCATCTGTGCAACCAAACATTTTCTTCCACAATTTGTTGGTCCCTGACTGGGCCTTTTCCTTCAATAGGGAGGATGGATGATTCTCTGCACCTTGAAGTCTTTAAACCATGATTTGAAGACTTTGATATCTCAGACATAGGTTAGGGGTTTTACTACAGGAGTGGGTGGGTGAGAGCCCTGCATTGTGCAGGAGGTCAGACTAGATGATCATGATGGTCCCTTCTGACTTTAAATTCTATGATGGATGAGAACACAACTTGTGCCTCAAACTCCTTTATCCTTCTTCTCATAGCCACATAATCTGCAGTGACCCACTTAAGGTAATCTTGGCACTATTATTGGTGCCCAGGTAAAGAAGTAGGAAGGGGTAGCAGTCAGAGGACTTGATCAGTCTCGCAGACACTCCATCACATCCTGAATTTTAGCTCCAGGGAAGCAGCACAGTTCTCGAATTTCCCAGTCTGGACAGCAGACGGATGACTCCAGTTCCATTATGAGGGAGTCCCTAACCACCACCATTCGTCTCCTCCTCTTGGGAGTGGTGGTTGTGGAACCCCCATTTCTAAGACAATGCATCCCATCTCTTCCTGTTGAGGGGTAGCACGTTGCCAGTTTACTTCCCCATTCTGCGCTGCCCTCTGCAATTCTTCTGCATGCTCTGCCTGCAGTTCCAAATGCTGACTTCTATCCAGAAAGTCTTTATTTTCTCTGATGCAATGAAAAGTTAGGTCTCTTGTCCTTTAACCTTCTCTTCCAATATGGAGACCAGCTTGCATGTCTACAGATGAAGTCACTTCTGTCTTCTGGGAGAAAGACAAGCATGGTACATCCTGTGCAGATCACAACAGCTGATCGCTCACTATCCATATTGTTATCCTTCTAAGAGCCTCTTCAGATGTTGTATTTGCTGCACACAGAAGCCTGAAAGGCAAAATCTCTGTGGGAACTCTCCTCCAAGGTGAACACCCAAGCAAACCTCCTCTGTTTGCTTCTCCTCTGTTCACAGAGTAATAGCATCAACATAAATAAATATATCAACAACATGAGTATGGTATCAGAATTTAGCTCAAGAATTTATTTAGAATCTGGTTCTTCCACCTTACTCATCCCATTCCTGTTAATAGGATCCCTTTATATAGTAAGGTACTACTTATCATGAATTGGGATGGCAGAGTCACGGACTTAGTTGTTGAAAGCAAGTAATAAATTGCCTATTTTTTGATCAATTTGGTATTTCTGGTATTATGTGACAGAGACAACCTTTTAGCACCCACACTTGATTTTATTTCTGTCTCTGTCATATTTGTGCAGAAATTTGGAATAAAGTCCTAACTTACATGGTCTGATATGTCATTATATTTTAAGGGGAAAAAAACCCAGAAAATTTAGATTTGACAATTTAGGGAAAGGGTCAGGGATCATTCTCTTCTAATGTAATCTCCATTGTAGTTGGAATTAAGGGAAATGTTTATTAAGCTCCAGACATATGGCACTGATTAGAAAACTGCAAGGTTTGAGCTCTGATTGGTGGGTTAATATTCTAATGAGATAGATTAATCAATGTAAACCACATAGCTCGGTTCCACTGCTGTTCTAAATTGCCAATTTCATCTTCATCCAGCAGAGAAAATGCCAATCTTTTTCTCTGCACTAAAATCTTCTTGTTATAACAACTAAGCAAATCCAGAGTTACTGTTATTGTGAAACATCTGCTAACTACAAGATGTGGCTCCTATGAGATAATCACATCTCTGGAAAATTAGAAGAACTTACTCAACTTAGTTGTATTTCATGTTTTGTAATACCCTTGAGTGAGCTTGCCTCATAATACAGTAATCACTTTGCCTTTGCACTATAAATGAAACCACAGATGCTACACTTTTCTGTAATGGCCACCGCTTAACATAAATAAATGATCAAAATAGCAATATTATGCATATATAAAATATATACACCATGATAAATATGGTGGCATGGGAAACTGTGATTCTCATGCTTAAATAGGTGAAGAAGGCATCACCAGGGACACAGTTAAATAAAAACAAATTGGAGCAGGTGCTAGGGGACCAAAATGAAGCTTTTTATTTCCACAGCATAGTTTCTTTTTAATGTTTGGGATGGTTTATGTCCTGTTTCATTTTCTTGTCAGAATATTCTCATCTTGAACAGGTAGGTCTTCATGGGATCTGTGGAAGAACTATCCCTCGCCCCATTTTTTGAGAAAAATGATGCAAAGTGTTGCATTTTGGAAGTATGTTTAAAAGAAATGGAGAGGGCAAAATAAACACAGATTTGTAGCCCCAGAATCCTAGAACCCACAGTGTTCCCTCGAGCAAGGCTCACAATCCTCTTCCAGCAACATCATTAAACTATTTAAGAAAAAAAGGGAGAAAATTACAGATGTAATCAGCTCATTAGAACAAAACAGTCCCTGTAATAATTATAGTAGTCACCCCCAGCCTGCTGTACTTAGCATTCAACGTGCCTTCTCATCAGGCTTAGGCCATGGTTGCAAAAGTAAACAGGTGTAAGAGCTTCAGTGGATAATGTCCTACAAGCAGGAAGACAGGCAATAGAAAATAAGTTAGGCAATTGGCAGGAAACTTATATGTACTTTAGATTATCTAGAGTTTTTACAAGGGATGAGAAACAAGGAATCAGTTCTGGGTGGGACAGGATTGCTCTGTCTGCAGATGACACCTTTGCCATCATGGCATGAGAATTACTCTGAGTCCTGAGTGGTGGTATTCTTGGCAGGCAGTGTTAAATATTTGAAGAATGGTTTTCCCAAGGATGGGACTAAATCTGCACTGCTTAAAAAACATATAGCAAGAAATGAAGGCTTACTTGGTACTCTGAAAAAAATAAGGTTGAATCATATAAAGCAGAATCAAATATTTAAGATGTGTAGGCACAGATAACACGTTAGAAAACAGCTAACTGAGGACTACTATTGCAACTCCTATGCAGGTTGGGCCTGATTATCCACTACCCTGTAGCCTGGATCCAACACTTTCCCCAGTTCAGTTTTTGTTCCTTAGGTGTTTCCAGGGATCTTTTTGGGTGGGGAGTCAGTGAAGAACATGATGATGTTACTCCCCTGCCTTATACATTTTTTGCATATGGTGCAGATTGTTTCAAAGCTTGATTCCCACATCAGTGTGGAAAAATACTGTTATCCCAAGATGGAGTCCAGCACCAGGTGACCTGGTCACATGTTCCTGTAGTGTCACATCAGCCATTATTCAGACTGTCTGCGGCATCCTCAAGAAGGCTCCCTTGGGTTGGAGATGAGCTTTTCCTAAAACCTATTGTTCTTCCTGTTGGTTCATTAATCTGGGCACTTCCCCACCCAGCTTTTCAGAGTGAAAGCATCTTGTCTAGTGAGCATTCCCCAGGTGTAAACACATTTGTAATACAGACACATAATCGATATTCCTAACTTCAGATACAAAAGTGATACATGCATACAAATAGGACAATCATATATAGTAAATCATAACCTTTCCAATGACACTTCACATGACTTATCATAAAGTACATTATGATTATGTCATAGTCATATCATAATATTACTGTGAAGAATATGGAGTGCAGTGTCCCAGGAGTTACTAGACACGCTGTTATTCTGGGGGCCCTGCATGCCCTCTTTTGCCTTGATTTCAGAGGCCTTGGCAAAAGACGGTTTAATGACACTATCCGCTGGTGTAGAAAGGTTGTTGAATGTGTTTTTGGCAGATTGAAATCCCACTGGGGATGTTTTCAGACCCATTTGGATGCCAGTGTCATCAATACTGTCTGCTGGGCTCCCCACAGTCTTTGTAAAGCTAGAGGTGAGCCATTTATGCCTGAGGGCTGTCAAATTGGTACTGTCAGCGAGAAAGTGATGAAGCTGAAGCATCCGGGTAATAGAAGTTGGGGTTGCTTTGTGCTTTCATATCACGACTTGAAGGCCAATGGAAGAAAAAGACTATTATCTTTGTGAAGGTACTTGTGGGAGAAGGGGGGGATGGGCCTCAGTATGGACTGATGTAAGGAAGTGCTCAAAGTGTGGGTTGATGTAGATAACTGCACGGGGGAATAGAATTTGCATGCATAGTTTGTCCTAAGTGCCCCTGAACATGTGTTTACTGGATAAAATAAAAAGCTTTATTTCTGAATGTATACTAGAAAAGTACAACATTTACCCATTACCATACAGACCAGCACTACCACACTAAAACACCAGTAACAACAGAATCCTAACAAACCAAACAAAATAAAGGAAAGTGCATGAACAAATGCAAACAGTGAAACCATGTAGAAGACTAAACCCATCACTGCTGGATAGCCCTTCCCGCCCCCCCTCCCGCCCCCCGCCCGTTCTCTTCCCTTCTGTCTGTTTGTCATGCACTTTGCCCTGAAGGAGGAAGGTAGAGACATCCAAAGGGAAGGCCTGGATGGGTCATAGTTGCCCTGACCAGCTTTTAATGGGGCCTGATTGCATGAACCACCCAGCCATGGAGTTTTCCAGTCTCTTTCTGGACTGCATCACAGGGTACCATGCAGGGGGATTAAGCTGTGGTGTGGGTCAGTGGCCTTGCTACAAAAGCTTTTTTTATCATTTCAGGCCTTCCACATTTTGGAGGATGTTACAGTTTTTGTGGTGTCTGATTGTCAAAGGGAGATGTTATTCCAAGATGCTTGTGGGAAACCAGTAGTCTACACAACCTACAGTGAATAAACAGCACATCTATACGTGGCGTGGTTTGATCAGCTATTGAGGTAAGCCTGGAAAATTCACCCTCCCTTGAAATGTGGCAACCTATCTGGAGTCCCTGCTCCAGATATCAGCTCCCAGGATGAGATCAGAGTGCATGGGGGAATCAGCAGGATAATTTGTTAGCTTCCATATGGCTTAGCTTGTTATGTCTGCATAACTCCACAGAACTCCACAGTCATCCTCTTTTTCCCTCCTCCACTCCACCCACACATTTCTGGGTGGGGAGGGGGAGTCAACTCCCAGTCAAATTTAACACAAATGATTTTGTCACTATGGATTGCATGGACTACCTTTAACTAAAATAGACTAGATTTGTAAATGGAAAATACTTCAACCTCCCCCCGCCTCCTGACCACAGTTCACTGTTTCCAGGCAGCTTGTTATACCGCTGAGTGGTTACAGAGTGGGGTAGTTACAGGCATGGAAATGTAAGGTTATTATTCTTAAGGAACAGTGATGCCCTACGTGCCAGGATAGTCCTGGAGTTTCCAGGAATTAAAGATTAAACTTTAATTAAATAATATGTGCTGTGGTGAAAATGCCAGGAATACATCCAACCACAATTGGCAACCCTAGCAAGTGTGGACCCTTCCCCACCCCTTTCCTGCAGTCCCCGCCCCAGAGCTCCTGCTGCAGAGCGGGGTTGGGACAAGGCAGCTTCACCCATTCCCCAGCCCTGTCCCCAATCCCCAACAGGAGTGCTGGGCAGCTGGGTGGAGCAGGTGGGGGTGAGAGGCAGGTCATTTTCCTAGGGGTCCCTCAATTGGAGGGGACACCAGACACAGACCCCGTTGACGCGGTGGTTATTCTGCCACTGTGCCACTGGATGTGCTGCTTCTGCCTCTGTTGCAAAGCCTTGTCTGGGACTGGTTTCAGCAACGGAGTCACTTCACTGTCTTCAGTCGGCACCTGCTGTGGCTAACATTGGTCCCCGTGCTGTTTTCTGGGGCCAGCATGGTATCATCCTGACTGACCAGGTCATTGTACACCACTGCTGGTTCCATGCCCCGCACAGCACCTAGTCAAACTCCTTATACAATGGGCATGATGTTAGTGAGTTTCCTGAGGTGTGGTTCTAGGCCCTGGTTTTCCTGGACTCAATCTTGTGTCACTTGGTCCTATCTGAACTGGTTTGGTAAATTTGGAACACTGCCAGCTTCTTTGCTATTTGCTGGTATGCACAGTCATTCCTGATACTCTTACTAAAGCTCACTATTTTGCTGGCTTCACAAAACAGATTTACCCAAAGCTGGCTGTGCTCTTGTGACCATGAGGCAGTGCACTTAGAGCAGAAGATGTCCTTTGCAGTCTCTATTTCAAACGCAGGAGGTTCTCTGATAATGTGGTTACAGCTTGGTGTTCAGAAGACAATGAGAGGGTTAAACACTGACTCACCAAGGTGCTGCACTGCACCAAGAGGGCTGCTTTTATTTCCCTGGAGTCAACTGTAGATTCTTGGGATAGAGAGGACAAACGAAGTTGGACCATTGGATTGTGGGATACTTTTTGGTGAACTCCCAGGACCTGAGTCAGGGGAGATGGGACTGTGTTTACACTGCAAAGCAATAGGTCTCAAATCCAGCATTATGCTTTGACTTGGGCTTGAACTCTTCAGCACTGCAGGGCCCTAAAACCCTAATCCCAAGCCTGAATCTGAGGGATTTGTGTGTAAACGCAAGAGGAGGTTTAGACTCAAGTCTGAGTATGAGCCCGGGTTTACACTGCAGTTTAAGGGGCTATGGGCAGGTCAGACTCCTGCCTTGCGGTGAGTCCCTAAGGGATTGTCTACACAGCTTTCACTTTAAAAAAAAAAGTTTCACTTTAAAAAAAAAAGTCTCTGGGAACTTTTGCAAGGGACTATGGGAGTGTAAAATGCTGCTCACACCGAAGTGCAGTACTGTAACTCCCCCGTGTGGATGCTGCTAACACATACTCAAAGGTACCTAATTCCTGTTAACATCAATGTCAGTTGTAGCCCAGTGTAAGCTGTTGACTTCAGTATATGTCAAGGGGGCTTGTGGGCTGTCCATTAGGACTCTGAAGTGTAGATGGATGTGTTAGGCAGCCTTCTGAGTCCTCCTTCTCATCTGCCTACCTGATCAAAACAGCACTAGAAGAGCATTCTTCCCTGCTGCATTGTGGGAGGTGGGTTAGAAGAAACTCTCTCTTCTTCTCAGCTTCTCAGAACACAAAGGCTTTTTGTCTAAACACTTTACACTGTTTGATAATATTATGGCAAGAGTCACGAGTGTGATAGAGGAAGGTCAGGGAGCTGTGGCAGAGTGCTTGAGGGGAGATGTATTAACTCAAGGTTAATTAGGGCGTGGCTCCCTGTAGACTAGGGAAGCAGGCAGCAGGCTAATTGGAGCACCTGCTGTCAATTAAGACCTTAATAAACCCCCCTGCCTCAGGCAGACAGGTGTGGGTGTTTGGAAGGAGTTTGGAGGCGTTGGAGCAGAGAGCAGTTTGGAGGAGTTGGAGCGGTGAGGTAAGAAAGACCCAGACCCTAAGTAAAGGAACACCTGGCTTCTGCAGAGAGAGGGCAGGAAGCCCCCACAAGATGAAGAGTAGGAGAGGGAAGTAGCCCAGGGGAAGGAGTAGCTAATCCCAGTGGTTTACTGCTATCCTCAGGGCCCCTGGGCTGGGACCCGGAGTAGAGGGCGGACCTGGGTCCCTCCCTCTCCACTTCTCCCCTCTAGGATACTAGTGGGACAGTTAATACCCTGTTCAGGGGCAAGAAATAGGCTCCCTGAATTCCCCACAAGAAGAGAAAGCGCAGGACCCATCAATATAGTGGCAGTAATTTGTCACACCAGGTAGCACCATTATCCTTAGCATCACAAGTTATTTTTCTTAGTTTGTGAGCCAAGTACAATTCTGAAGCAATGCTGCATAATTTTTATGATTGTGCTGCCAGTACAATATTTTTTGGTAAGCACACACTAAGGGAGTTTTCTGTCTGCCTTAAACTCTCAGACTAGAGCCAATCCTTGGTACAGAGTTGCATCTTGGGAACTGAAAATATGTTTTGGGCTGAGATTCCTGAAAGAGGGATTTGCTTGCCTGTTGTTAGTGGCCACCTGTGTTGGAGCTGGTGTATATAGTGCAAATAAACTAGTGGTACCCAAACTTCTATGTTGCTGCTTTTCCACTAGTGGGAAACTGACCTGAACGACTCTACTGCTCATCAGAAGGGCAACAATTAATGTAATTCAAAGGAACTACCACTTTGGTGGGAAGAAATAATATCCTCAATTGAAACCATTCAAGTACTGCTAGAATCTTTTAATATTGGGATCTTGTTTGTAGAGTTTTTGTAATATTAATAAACATCTTATGACATCTTTATTCCTGTTCAGATACTTTCATATGCATATTATTAAATAAGTCAGATGTCAAGAGGGCAGGAAGCACCATTAAATGCTTTGTACCTGATGTAAGTTTTCTAGTATTTTTTTTAGCATCTGAATTTTTGTTTGTTTGTTTGGCACAAAGTGATGATGTTAAATGCATGAAAGCAATGAAAATTTCTCTGGCGTGCTTAATGGGCAATATGCTGCCTTTTGCACCAGTACTTATATGCCATATGGCACACTGAAGTGTTGGCAACTCTTCAGGTGGAAGTTTTTGATAGTTGCATGTCTCAGAAGCACAGGGAAGTCCTTGAATTATGTGGAAGGAGGGGGTGAATGTAGTCATTGATACCCTTCTGCGCTTTTTGCTAATGTGGCAATGGACTTTATCTGTAGGTCAGGTGCTGGTGGGATTCAAACTTGTTTTTCTGTAAAACTTTATGCTCAGCAACACATTAGTCAGATACCCTGGCAATGATGACATAAATATCTATAGAGATTATGTTTAAAATGGAAAGAAGAAGATACTTTGGATTTCGCTAGAACATTGGGCTCAATGGGTAGTGATCTAGTTGGCAGCCGGTTGGATCTAGCTCCATATCTAGTTGGCAGCCGGTATCAAGCAGAATGCCCCAGGATCGGTCCTGGGGACAGTTTTGTTCAACTTCTTCATTAATGATCTGGATGATGGGATGGATTGCACCAAGTTTGTGGATGACTCTAAAAGGGCGGGGGGAGGGGGAACGTAGGTAATCTGGAGGGTATGGATAGGGTCCAAAGTGATCTAGATTCTAGACAAACTGGAGGATTGGGCCAAAAGAATGCTGATGAGATTCAACAAGGACAGGCCTGTGGAGTCTGTTACCACTATCAAGCAGGGGAAAGTCCATGATGTTGCACATACTGGGCTACTGTTTTCCCTGTGAAGCTTATATACCTGCCTTGAGAACCAATAGACCAGCTCCTGGCTTGTGGATTGGCTGAAGACTAGCAGAGGAATGACTCATCACTGCATATAGCTTAATCAGGCTTTAGTTCAGAGGTGACTCATCTATACAACAAGGTTCTGTAGCTATACTTAATTTTTTTTTATACTGTTAGGTAATATTGTACTTTTCTATTATTAATTTCTTCTGCCACTGCATTGCTGTTTCCCTTTCCCTTAACTCTGTCCATCCATTGGGATATATATGCGTCTTTACTCCTTAGATACAATTTATAGCAGATCCATGGCTCCATGATAGATCCACCTTGAGGTAGCAGTTGGAAGAAAATCATGATGTTATTACATCTCTGTACAATACAAAAACATCCATGTTTGATAAGGGTCATCTGCATCAGAGCGATAGCATTGTCATATTTCTGTTTTTCCATCACCCTGTACTAATGCTTCTTTTGATCAACCAAACCACTGTAGCATGATTTTTAATGGCAACAATGATATAAGTGCCTCAAGAAGTTGCTAAGGGCTTGCCTTTACTATTGGCTAAGTCAGTGCCACTGCGATTGATGCAGTGGCATCGATTCATAGGGTCTGCTGAAGATGCAATAAATCGATGGGAGATAATGTTAGTATGTTGCTGCTTATGGTGGTCAAAGACGCTGCAGCTGCTGGGATCATGGCTCCACATGTTTACATCACTAAGGAGCTTGCATGAAGCAGCACTGCTACTCAGAAGGTTCAGAGCTCACATTCCAGAAACGTGCTTGGTGTAGTGATATAGATTTGTATGGGAAATTCTCCAAAGGGAGATGTTCTTTCTGCATTCAGGGTAAAAAGGCGTTAATCACAGAGCAAAGTAGAGGAAGAAAAGAGTTCTTTAAATAAACAAAGCAATAATTTTTCCATACCAAAGGATAGTTTCTGGCATTTCCTAAAAAAAGGTCCAAGCATGTTATACTAAAACAGCCGTATGGATGACCAAAATATCAGTAAAAGGAGATTCTAGTGTGAGCATGTGTAATGCACTTGCTAACTGGTAAGTTTTCTTAGTGCCAGTCTGTTTTTTGCTCCCTGTAAAATGTGGGCTCCACCAAAAAGCTAATAGTGCTACATTTACGTTTTTATGAGGTCCATTTCTTATCTTAACTATTTTCCATCAAGATAACAATATCACATCATATCCAGTGAGTATTCATTTAGTCTAATAGACTACAAAATGGTTATCATATTAGCAACATTCATGTTATATTGTTGGAAAGGACCATTAATACAATACAACACTATTTCAATTTGATGGAAATTGCTATTATAATATGTGCATTTTGTTTTACTACAGGAATGTCAATGCTGTCTGTTCTTTCTTTAAAATGTCTACAGGGAACACCTTTTTATTGAACTAACTTAAAAATTACCAGCAACACTTTCAAAAAATACACTGTCTTTTTAGTAGGGATGAGAGACTTAGGAACAGCTTTAGCTTTTTTACAAAGCAGAAAACCCTAACACTCTTCACAAAGAACCACATACTTTTTCAAAAGAGGAAGTAGGCTATTAAAAAACTTTTAAAATGTCTAAAATGCAATTATTCAGAACACACTTTGAAACATTATTCTAATTAAACCCATCAGTCTACATCTTGTGGCTATAAATCTAAGCATATATGTTCATATAAGATTAATATACATACCTATCTATAGATTTACAGCCTACATGGCTGAATAACTATCCTAGAGTTGGATTCTTTCATGAAGCAGCCAAAGGCTAGATCCACAAAGTCAATTAAGCACTAACTGCCACTTTAGGCACCCAAATCCAAAATTCAGAACCTCAGAATTGATGCTCAGCTGCCTCCCAATTCTGTGGGCACCTAATATCCTGGGTGTCTCAATTACTGCCAATAAACTGTCCTCAGAGCCTAAAAATCTGCAAGTGGGCATGCCCACAGATGCCTCAAGCATGATGCCATAACTCTTATCTAAACCCTGATGAGATCCTAAAGATAGATAAGCTGGAACTAGTAGAAGTTCTCAGAAGCCACCTAACAGATCATATTGGTTTCTGCATAAAACACAAGAGGAGGAGGTGATAGTACCTCCCCATTATAACCTTTAGTTCAGTGGTTAGGGTAATTGCCCAGGATGTGAGATACCTGGATTCAGATCTCTATGCCTGATTTGTAGCAGAACCTACATCTTCTATAAGAGTGTCCTGTCCCTGTTCTGTGAGATGGAATCATAGGATCAGAAGGGACCGTGAGAGGTCTTCTAGTCTAGTGCCCTGCACTCAAGGCTAGACTAAATATTATCTAGACTTTCCCTAGGAGCATGTTTGTCTAACCTGCTCTTAAAAATCTCCAATAATGGAGATTTCACAACCTCCTTAGGCAATTTATTCCAGGATTTAACTAGCCTGAGAGGAAGTCTTCCCAATGTCCAACCTAAACCTCCCTTGCTGCAATTTAAGCCCTTTGCGTCTTGTCCTATCCTCAGATGTTAATGAGAACATTTTTTCTCCCTTCTCCTTGTTACAATCATTTATATACTTGAAAACTCTTACATGTCCCCCTTCTATGTCCTCTTTTCAAGACTAAACAAGCCCCCCCTTTTTTTTTTACAATTTTCCCTCATAGAATTTTTTCTAGATCAGGGATCAGCAAACGTGGGCCCCGCCGCTTTGTTTACCTGCCGTTTCGCCGACTGCAGTTCCCACTGGCTGTTCACTGTCCCGATCCAATGGGGGCTGCGGGAAGCCAAGGTTGCCGATCCCTGGTATAGAGCAATACAACTTTAAGCAAGCATCTAACATCTAATTCAGACTCATGCTGTTACAAAACCACAAACAGCAGCAGAACCAGAAACTGTGCAAAGTGCTTGAACAAAAATTGCATCTGGCTACAATAAAACAGCTGGAAAAGATTTATTAATTATTTTCTCCATCCCACTCCCATTGCAGGACTGTTCCCTCTTCTAATATTTTGTTGCAACTGGTTCCTGCCGTGGTTGTTTTTTTCTGACATTGGGTCAGATCGTCAGTTGGGGTAAAATGGTGTAGCTCCAATGACTAGCTCTATTTTACATCAGCAGATGATCTGACTCATTCAGTTTATATATTTCCTTTCTGCATTTAAAAATTGACTCACAGTTATATCCCCTTTACTTTCCTAATTCCTCTCCCTCAGTGGTGTTTACACTCTTCATATATTTGTACAGAGGTCTGTGATGGGTTCCCCCTGCCTTTTTTCCCCCTAGCTATGTTCCTGGCATTTCTGTTCTAAAAGAAATTCACATGGAACTGGGGTACCACTGAGCCTGCCTGAGCCACCAGTCTGGGCTCCCTTTCACCATGTAATACTGTGACAAGCTCCAGACACACTCCTGGTCTCACATTTTCAGCAGCAGACAGATAGGGACACACCTGACTGCAGAAACACACAGACACTGAAATTAGCTCTGCATGGGAAGGCTCAACTAAGGAATTGTCCAACATTCAAGGGCACACCCCTCTCTAGAGGATAAACCCCAAAATATATCATCTTGCACTGCACAGAAAACTATACAGTGTAAGCTCATGACGTTTGCCCCATCTCTCAATGTGAGGGGAGATATGCAATAGCTTTTTGCCCCACACCCCCACCCCCGGATATGAATTCCACACACTAGGTTTTAGACAAAAATATATTAACTACAAAAGATAGATTTTAAGCAATTATAAGGGATACCAAACAGATGAAAGCAAATAAAAAAATACAACTTAAATTTAAGAAACTGGTTACAAGTAATTTCTCACCCTAAATATTGTTTTAGCCAGATTGCAGAGATTTTTGAAGGCCAGCTGCACTTGACTGCAGCTTAAACCTTCAGATATTTCATTCACAGGCTAGACAAACTTGCAGTCTGGGCTCAGTCCTTCTCCCCTCATTCAGTCTTTGATTCTTAGATGTTTACAAGCGTCATCTTGGGGGGAGGGGGATGCAGTGAAGAATGAAACCTGGTTATGTCACTCCCCTGCCTAATGGCCCTTTCCAGCCAGCAATCTAGACTGATTGCATTCTGTCTAGCAGATGTTCCCTAGGTGTAAACACGTTTGTAATAGGTGTACAGACAATATTCTTAACTTCAGATACAAAAATGACACATGCATACAAATATGATAATCATATTCAATAAATCATAACCTTTCCGTGATATCTCACATGCCTTATCTTGCACAAAATACATCATAGTTATGCCATAATCACATCATAACAACATATCTATGAATAATATAGGGCATAAAGCCACAGGGTCATGATTGAAAACACAAGTACCTCTTCAATGAATTAATATTACTCTGGTATTTATAGAATTCTAACTTCTAAGTCTGTGAAACAAGATTATCTAGTCAAAAAGAAAAATGTAAGAATTATTTATCTTCTTCGTTCTATTTTCCTCTTCCAAAGGGGATATTGAATGTGGATTCAAGATCTTCTCCAAGGGCCTCAAAGCCTCTCCCTGCTGAACGTCACTTCATTCACCCCCCCAAAAATAAAACAATTAGTAATGTCACATGGGAGACTTTCAGATGTGCTCTTTGTAGCTTCGCATGTAACCACTAGGGATAGTCTTTTATTTCCATCTGAGTCTGGCTCTGGTTACTGGAGGTGGTGGTAGCACATGCCTTACATGTGGGAAAAATAGAAGGAACTCAGTGTATCCCTATGGTCCCCCTACTGCTGTGTCTCCTCTGCCAACTACTAGAAATGTCTCTTGGTTGTTAGGGAAGAGTTGTTATGTTCTATCTCTAAGAGATTTCTAATCATTATGGCTTTACTGGAATAATAGTAAGGACAGTTTCATGCCGGCAACACAATTGTCTCCCATACAGACCATATCCTTTGGATTTGTTCCTAGATCAGCTTAATGATTTCTATGTTTTCTGGTTTAATCTCTGTTTAAAATTCACTGAATCCTTTCTAACTCTTAACATAATTCCTGTTAAGTGACAAATGTTTCTTTTATTCTACCCTTTCAGAGAATGCTATTGTCAATTAGAAAAAAAAATTCTTCACTATACTTGATTCTAAAACCGAGCTAGGTTCCTGGCATTTCTGTTGGAAAAGTAATTTAACAACCAATTATGAACATTTTCTTTCATACTTTCTTGTACTTTCTTCTACATTTTTTATCCCAGTGAGAAAAACTATTGATTTGTTGGCACGGTAACATCACTTAATCATAGATTAGAGTTGGAAAAAACCTCAGGAGGTCACCTAGTCCAATCCCCTGCTTAAAGCAGGACAAACCCCAACTAAAATCATCCCAGCCAGGGTTTTGTCAAGCCAGGACTTAAAAGCCTCTAAGGATGGAGATTTCACCACCTCCCTAGGTAACCAATTCCAGTACTTCACCACCCTCCCAGTGGAATAGTGTTTCCTACTATCCTACTTAAGAATGATTGGTGCCTTATGCTCCACAAGGAGCGAAGAGGAGAAGAAGAAGAAGAAGAAGACTATCCTACTTAAACCTCCTCCACTGCAACTTGAGACCATTGCTGCTTGTTCTGTCATCTGCCACCACTGAGAACAGTCTAGTTCCAGCCTCTTTGGAACGCACCTCATTCTTCTCTTTTGTAGACTAAATAAGCCCAGTTCCTTCAGACTCTCCTCATAAGTCATCTGCCCCAGCCACCTAATCATTTGTGTTGACCTCTGTTAGACTCTCAAAAATTGTCCACATGGTTTCTCTAGTGGGGTGCCCAAAACTGGACACATTATTCCAGATGTGGCCTGACCAATGCCAAATATAGGGGAATAATCACTTCCCCTGAATTGCTGACAATGTTCCTACTAATGTAGCCTAGCATGCCGTTAGCCTTCTTGGCAACAAAGGCACATTGTTGATTCATATCCAGCTTCTCAGCCACTGTAATGTTTTCAGCAGAACTGCTACTTAGGCATTCGATCCCCAGCCTGTAGCAGTGCATGGGATTCTTCCATTCTAAGTGCAAGACTCTGCACTTGTCATTGTTGAAGCACATCAGATTTCTTTTGGCCCAATCCTCCAATTTGTCTAAGTCCCTCTGGACCCTACCCCTACCCTTCAGCGTTTTTACCCCCCCCCCAGCTTGGTGTCATCTGCAAACTTGCTAAGGGTGCAATCCATCCCATCATCCAGATTGTTAATGAAGATGTTGAACAAAACTGGCAGCAGCACAGACCCCTTGGACATTCAGGTTTATATAGGCTGCCAACAAGACATCAAGCTGTTCGATCACTACCCATTGAGCCAACGATCTAGCCAGTTTTCTATCCACTTTTAGTCCATTTATCCAATTCATACTTTTTTAACTTGCCTGCAAGAATACTGTGGGACACCGTATCAAAAGCTTTGCTAAAGTCAAGATATATCATGTCCACCACTTTTCCCCATATTCACAGAGCCAATTATCTCATCATAGAAGGCAATCAGATTGGTCAGGCATAACGTGCCCTTGCTGAATCCATGTTGACTCTTTCTGATCATCTTCCTCTCCTCTAAGTGCTGGAACATGGACTTTGCCAGGGTTCTTACGTCAACCAGGAACAGCACCAGGGGCCTCCACCAAGAAAACCCCAGTGTATTCGGTATTCATCATCCCTTCCTCTGTACCTGAGTTTCCCCTTCTTCAGGCAATAGTCACAGTCCTGTCCCTGTCCCTTGTATCTATGCCCACATTATTCACCACGTGTAACAGCATGCAGACTCACCACCGCTGGTGCTACCTGCTGGTTGCTCTGGGAATTAGCTTAGTCCAGCTCTGGAGTGCCTCTGTGGGTGTCGTTTTGCCGGTTGTCTGCTCTACTAAACTGTTTTGGACTGTTTCTCTCCTGCTCAGCAGTGTCCCCTTCAGGACACTGCCCTCCAGCAGTGCCCACTACTTCTTTCTCACCCCCCATCCAAGTGTCATGACAATCCTTTGGCTTTCACCTGTTGCAGGGGGCAACCACAACACAAAGTCTAGCCCCTCACTTCAACGGCAAGTTGCTGTCTGTATTGGCCATGCTCCTCCATGGCCAGGTGCAGTGCAATGCCGAAGAGGGAGACCCAGGTCTTCCCGCTACTCTGGGTCCCAATCCAGGAACCCTCTAGCAGCAGCCCTCCTTCTGTCCCCTTGTCTGCCTATCATCCCTGGGCCACTTCCCCTTGGCCCTTGAACCTTCTTGGCCTTTTCTGGTAGGGACCTGAAGCCTAGTAGGTAACAGGCCAGAGTTCATCCTCCACTCCCCTGAGACTGCCCAACACTGTTCTAGCTCAAGTGCTATCCCTTGGAGCCAGTCCTCCTCCCTTGCTTGTCAGAGAGAGAGATTCTCCTTCAGGGAGCTAGGTTCATCTCTCTCCAAGGCTAGAGAGAGACTGACTGCCTTCTGGACCTGCAGGCCTTTTATAGGGCCCAGCCTGGGCCTGATTGGCTGCCTCCCAGCATTTTCTGATTGGCTCTCAGCCCTCTCCAAGGGCTGGCTTTGAAACCATTCAGGACCAGAGCGGGAATTCCTAAACAATCTTTTAATAACCTCCTCTCTAGTCTTTGTTTAATCTCCATATACACAGACAGTGTCTTCTTTCTAAGAGTTAAAATGTCTTGAAATCCCCATTATCCTCGGGCTACTGAAGTCATGTCATTGTCCCTTGCCATCTCAGGTTTTTTTTCAGATAACTTTTGAATCCTGTTGAAATGATTTGGGGTCAGTTGTCACACGTAATGGAGAATGGTAATTCACGCGTCAGAAGAGCTTAATCCAAACACTGCATCACTCTGTCTGATTTGCTGTTGTCAAAATAAACATTTCACAATATCTACTGTAGTAGTAAACTACAAGCCTGAGGGTGATGGTGGCAATGCCAGTCTGCCCCTGAATGCCCCTAGGCCTTCAAGTGACTGCAAGCTCATGTCTACCTCAGACTGGAGAGTCACATTGGAAACACGGATACCTACACAACTGCTTTGCTCCTTGCCTTGGTGTTCTTCCTAAGTCAATCTCAAATGGGCACTTTCCCTTTCTGTGGTTATTTCATATAGCTGTCTGTTTTCCTCTCAGTGGTAATTTCCTAAATGAGCTTACATTCAATAACTGACAGTGGTCTGCTTTTAATTCAGTTCTCAGCTAGAGAAAGTAATTTCTTAGTTTTGATGGACTAACAAACACAGTTGACAAATTTTTTTGTTTTCTTCTACCAGTTGGGCACCTTTGGCAAGGAAATATTTATTATAGCAGAACTAGTATATAGTCTGATGGGAGCCAGCATTTTCTTTAATTATAAATGTCACTTTCAAGAGGTTTATACTTTAGCTATTTTAATTTGCTCCATTATGAAATTTGGCATTGAATGATTCATAGCCAAGGGTAATTTAAATTTTAAAAAATGAATGCACATTTGTTTACATAATTTTAAATCGTTCATTGCTTACACATTTCCAAGTTAAATACAAGTAAATTCATTTGGATTTTCACTTGGATTTTTGGTTACTTTGTTCTAAGTAAAAAGTACCTTAATTTAAATAAAGTAATAAACAATAAAATGAAAAATGGTTGCTTATTTTTAAATAAAAGAAACCAAAATCCCCAGCTGTTGCACATATGTACCAATTAACTTTCACAACATTCTCATTGTTCACTGTATTCCATCTCACATGTTAAATGTTATGTACCTACTAATCCTGTTCCCACTGTAGATGGTATCAAAACACCATTGACTTTCATGGAAATAGGATCAGGTTTTAAATGCATAATATGGGTAACATACAAAACACATATGATTTTGATGGAAATTCTTGTGTATAAAGTAAAGATTTATGTAATAACTGTTCCCTCTGGTGTTGTGGAGTCCTTCACATATCAATATGACTGTCAGATATGAATGCAACATTCTTATTCCTCTAAATCCCAGGAAAGGCTGGATATTATAAGGTGACCTGAAACAAATTACTGTACATCATTCCTGCTGCATTACATCATTATATCCTTGAAACATGACACATGATGTCAGATGTTACTTTGAGAAAAATACTCTCAGAAAGCCTCAGGCTAGATAATTTGTTTCATGGACATTTAGGAAGACGGGTTAGTCATTTTTGCTACTTGTATTTTAAAAATGTTCATTGCCACAACCAGTACTGTACAGCAGACACCACACCATCATGCCAAGAATTACATTTATCATTGAAAAACATGTCAACATAATATAAACACTTATATAGTATTGACTGTTTGAAAAAAAATATTATCAAAATACATAGATTGATACAAGAGCTTGTTATTGCCATAAATGTGAGGCTCTAGCTGGGATCTCATATTTTCAAGACTAAAGAGCCAGTATATTTGCTGAGGTCTGTTTTTCACTAGACCAAAAGAAAAAAGGAAATAAAGTATAATTCACTTGTGGAAAGTCCATTAGCTTTGGGTGATTTTAGATTTATTTCCCATTGTTGTGTGAGATGATGTTCTGTTTCAGAACATGTAGAACTGTTAATCTGACCATGCGTGTGTATTTACATGAGGGTCTTCATTTTGATTTCAGTCTATGATTTTGTTTGGTTTCCTCCTGTATACCTGATTTTTAAAATAAGATTAACTTCTTCTCTGGTCCTTTCTTCCTTCTGCATAGAGCAGTAATTATACAAGTTCGGTGAGGTGGTGTGGTGCCCCATCACCCTGGAGAGGGATGAGCCACCCCAGACACCAAAGTTGACAGAGCCAGTAGTTCCCGCGCCCACCCCCAGAGGTCATGGTGCCCAGCTCCAGAGCTCACTGGGAAAGCAGCCACCAGGGAGGCCAGATGCTGCCGATATACCTCGCAACTGGGAAGCCCCAGTGGCCCATGGTGAACCTGAGGACTGACCAGGCCTATCCCGTGCTCGCTACCCAGGGGAGTTGCCAAGCGAACCCTGCACCAGCTACCCAGAGGACATGCTGAGCTTGCCTCTCACCATTTACCTGGAGGAGTTGCTGAACATGCCCCTCTCTAGCTATTCCAAGGAACCCATGGTGCTGGAACCCTCCGAGGACACTGCTCCGACCTAGATACCACGAGAGGGGGAGTCTGGAAGTGGCCCGGGGGCAGCCGACCCTAGTCTGGCTGCAGTACTGCCAGAGCCTATGTCAGTGTGTTGCGGCCAGGATCCCCACTGATGCAGCAGTGGGTCTTCTGCTGCTGCTAGGACCCCGGGCTGGGTTACAGTGGAGTGGGAGGACCTGCAGGACCCTGCCACCCCACTTGCGGGTGGCAGGCTCCCTCTCTCCTAGGTGACACAGTGCCTGGGCTTGCTAACATATACCGTTTGCTTAGCCCCTGCTTGAGGGCCTGAGCCACTGGCCATTTGTTGCCCTGCCCTTTCCCAGGGCCTGGACCTGTTAGGATGCTGTTTGCTCTGCCCCTGCCTGAGGGCTTAAGCCACTGACTGTTTGCTTCCCCGCCCTGACTCAGGGCCTGGGCCGCTAAAAGATATAAAACAGTTTGCTCAGCCCTGCCTAAAGCCCTAGGCCATAGACTCATTATTCCCCAACCCAGTGGAGAGGGTGTGTAGAGAGGTGGTGTGGCACCCCACCACCCTGGAGAAGGATGAGTCCTGGCCGAACCCCTCTACAACAAACATTTTCTAATTCTTAGTTAAGGTTATCTTCCCCAACTCACTCACTCACAAAATGCTCTCATACACTCAGTACTTCCCTCCCTATTGTCTCCAAAAGCCTAGGAGAACAGGTAAACCTGAAGCTCATCTTAGACCTTACCTTAACCCTACAGCAAATAAAAATAAAAGTGCATCCCAGACTCAAACACCCATCACTGAAAATGTGCTGCCTCTGGCTTCTCCCCAATTGGACCCTAGGGCTGCATCACTCAGGGCCCCACAGGGAGGAACCATATCTTTAGAGTAGCCAGGATCTGAACATTATAGGTCAAATAAACATTAAACTTTATCCTGAAATAATTTAGCAGCTAGTGCAGAGTACAGAATACATGGTAGACTACCAGCTATATTCTGTCCCAATGAAATTTCCAAAGAGTTTTAAGATGCAGACCCATATAGAGTGCTTAATGATCTTGGGGTTCATTAAACAACAAACAGTGAAAGAGAAAGGAATAAAACTTTTATTAAAAAAAAACAAACCCTAGAGTGTTTCTGTTGTGAACTGATGTACATGGCTACACTGTATTCTCCATCCACCCTGCTTCCAGGGCATGTCTCAAAATTCCTATATTCCTAATACTGTCCCCATCAGAGGGATCCTGTCTAAATTATAATCTTTCATAAACATAGTTTTACATCTTCTCTTGTAAAAAAAAACACAACCCTTATATATATAAGTTATCAACTATCCAATAATGCATTCAATTTGCAACCCAACTACTATATTTCCACAAACTACAATCCATAAGCCAACATGTCAACTACCTTGAGAGGAGAATTAGTCTTTTCTACTAACTTTCCTCAAATACACCTTCGCCAGACAATTGAGCAAGTCTCTATGAGTTTTCAGCACATTTGATCTCTGTCTCTGATCTTCTCAATATCAGCCTTTCATTAGCATCTAAGTTGTTCTCTTGCCAGTTTCTCCATTGTCTGTTGATCATAGAATCCCTGGAATCATAGAATGATGTTGATCATAGAAGCCCTGGAATCATAGAATGATGTTGATCGTAGAAGCCCTGGAATCATAGAATGATGTTGATCATAGAAGCCCTGGAATGATGTTGAACAAATTGAACTGTTGTTCCATCAATAGGGCTTATGTACTTGGCCTGGGAGTCACATGACCAGTTCCTGCATTGTGGATTATCTGGATCCCAATAGGACAAGAGTGACTCATCACTTTACGATCACCTGGTTTATCAGATTGTGTTTTCACCTTTTTCTTTTATCTTTCAATATGGTTTTATTGTCATGAGATTTTAGCAAATTATCAGTGATTGGTCAATCACGTCTGATCCTTATTCACATTAATAGCTGAGCTGGAAAAAAAGCCATTCTCCAGAAGTGTACTATAGTAAACCAATAAAGCTTACTGAAAATCATCCCCATTGTCAAAAGTTTTTTTACAGTCCATATAGACCTTCCCACAAGTCCATTTGACTGGAGTAATTTGGATTTGATATTTTGTACCGAAAATCCTAGTCTGTTCAAAATCTGTGCCTGCCTTCTCATAAAGACTTTGTGGACCTAAGTGAGGTCTCAGAGTCTCTGTCATTTGGCATGGCTTGTATTTCAAGCATGAAAAGCAGTTTCTGACCACATTAGTAATGTTGTGTTTGATGTGCGGCCAATATATCACCTCTCGTGCTCCTTGTTTCTACTTCACAATTCCTAAATTACCCTCGTGGATCTTCTGTAGCTTTTTATCCTTGCTGCCCTTGAAAATTACCTCATCGATCACAGTAAGTTCATGTCTGCAGTTTCAACAGTTTCTTATACTTGGGCAGCAACCACTTATTTCTTTAGGACACTTTTTTAAGGATCCCAAATGATTCATCTTTCTCCATTTCCCCTCTTATTTGTTGCAGTTTTTTGTTAGCTATGGTTGTTGACTTTACAATCAGATCTACATAGGCTTGTATCTCTTTCTCTGAAGTCTTTTCTGGTTTCATAATGGAAGTAACCACTCTGGGAGATACATCCACAGTAAACATGAATCTACTGGGTATGTAGGTCACAGTGAAATCATACTTTTGCAGCTTTATCGTCATTTTTTAAATCCTTGAGGTACAGTCATTTTGTGATTTGCCAAATAATGCTATCAGGGGCTTGTGGCCTGTTTCAACATCCTCTGTTTCACCATAAATATATTGATTGAATCTCTCTCAGGCACACAATATTGCTCCTTTTCAATCTGTACATATCTGGTTTCTGCACCAGTCAGTTATTTAAATGTATACACCACTGGTTGCCAACAAGCATCATGTTTCTATCAAATCACTGCACCTAACCCAGACTATGATGCATCTGCTGAAATTTTAATAGGCCTGTTTGGTGCATAGAACTTCAACATTGGCTCTTGTATCAGTTGTTATTTCAAATTTTCCCCTGATTCCACCGATCTGCACCCCAGTGCCATTCATTTTTAATTTCTAGGAGTTTCGTCAAAGCTGCTGCTTTTGTAGAGATAAGGTATGAATTTTACAAAATAATTAACAATTCCCAGGAACCATTGGACATCTTTGAATGGGGATGTAACATCATTTCAATGTCTGAAAACTTTCTCTTATCAAGTTTTACACTTTCTTTGGAGATAATATTTCCAACAAAAGTCAGTTTTGTAACACCTAAAACACATTTCCCCCTATGTAGTTTCAAGTTTTTACCTGTAGTTACATCCATGACTTCCCTACTACTACAGTCTTGCTCCTTTTTAGTTGATCCCAGCTGATGATGTCATCCACTGTGTTGACACCATTAATATATTCATAAATTGTATGTATGGTTTTGTGCTACACTCCTGGTGCTGAAGTTATACCAAAGGGTAGGCGTAACAATCTGTATCTTCCAAATGTGCCTAGTTTTCAGCTTTCTTCAGTTAATATTGGCTACTAAAAATCCTGAGGAGGCATCCAATTTATTGAAATATTGTGCATTCCCAAATTGAGCCCTAATCTCCTCTCTGGTTTACAGTTAGAAATGGTGTCTTTTTATAGCTTTATTGAAATCTCTTGGATCTAAGCATATGCATAAATAGCCATTATTTTTCTCCACAATGACTAGGGATCTGACCCATTCCATTGACTGCTCAGCCTTTTTGTGTTACTGCATTGCTTCCATCCTTGTGAGCTCAGTCTTGAGTTTATCACAGAGTGCAAGTGACATCATTCTATGTGGATGGATAACAGGAGGGACCTGCTTATTTATTTGGATGGTATGTTCACCCTACAAGCAACCCAACCTTTTGAAACAGATCACGAAATACAGTTTCAGTATGATATTGTAGTGAAAGCACCTGTTTTACCAGCTTGAGTTTTTCACAGATATCCAGGCCTAAAACTGGTGTCTTATTAAAACTGGTCCTAGTTTTGGTCTTATTTACAATCTCTCATAATCTTATTCAGCCAGAATATTAACGTGAGCTCCTGTGTCCATTTTGAGTTGAATCATTGTTTCATTGATTTTAATTGGCAGTATCCAGCCCTTTTTATCAATTTTGCTTGATCCCAGCATATCTACTTAAAACTCCTCAACCAGCGTTTCTACAATTGCATGCACTTGACTTTCTGCATTTGGGATCTACAGAATTTTGCAAAAAATAATTGTTTTTTTCATATTTATGACAGTTTCCCAAAGGCAAAACACTGTTTTGGGCCATGCTGCAATCCACACCGTACACATAACCTTCTGTACCGAGTCCTGCCTCCAGCAATGCTTTTCATAGCAGGTGGTTCTACTTTTTGATTTGACCTTTTCTGGCTATATTCATTTGTACTTAATATGTGTATAACCCCTTCTGGTGAATTTAGCTTGTGCTTTGACAGTTTCTGGTGCCCTGCATATCTGGAGAGCTTTTTTCGAAAGTTAAATCTTCTACATAGAGAAATTTGTCTCAACACACTGTCTTAGTGCCACAAATAATTCTGTCTCTGACCAGAGACTCTGTCAGCTCATTAAAATCACAAATTTCACCGAGTCTCCTTAATTCTGTCTTGCGCTATAGCATCAGTTTTTTTACATGCATGTAAAAAAAATGTGTCTCTCAGAGGTCTCATTTCTTTCGGGCATGCAATGTTCCTCAAATATAGTCAGTATTTTACTTAACTTCAAGCTTTCACCTTCTTCAAATTGAAAGTTGTTATAAATACCTAATGCTTCCTCCCCTGCAATAAGCAAAAAGACTGATGATTTCACTTTATCATTTTTCTGCTCTGCTCTTTGGCTGTTAAATACAATTCCGATCTCTATCAGATATTTTTCCAGTTCTCTGCAACATTGTCGGACAATTACAGACTGGATGGAGGTTTCAAACATTCATTTTTACCTTTCTTCACTACTTAAACTAGTCAAGCTACTACTGTGCTCATAAAATATGTACAAAAACCTTTGTTCTTCTCTTTTGCTGATTCATGAGCTCCCCGTTCCTCTGCTTTCAGTTTCAAAAACAGGAGTTAACCACAAAATTACTGCAATCTCTTTCAGATTCACCACTTCTGACACCATTTAACGACCATGGGGTTCATTAAACAGCCAACCAGTGAATGAGAAAGGAGTAAAATTTTTATTTAGAAACTAGAGAATGTCTGTGTTGAAATGCTGTACACGGCTATACTATGTTCTCCATCCATGTGCTTCCAGGGCATGTGTAAAAATTCATATATTCATAATACTGTCCCATAGGAAGGAGCCTCTCTGAATTATAATCTTTAACAAATATTTCTCTACCGAGTGCATTACAGTAATAGAATGTCACACAGATAAAGGCATGAATCACTGTGGAAAAAGCTACAGCTTAAATCATAGAATCATAGAATATCAGGGTTGGAAGGGACCTCAGAAAGTCATCTAGTCCAACCCCCTTCTTAAAGCAGGACCAATCCCCAACTAAATCATCCCAGCCAGGGCTTTGTCAAGCCTGACCTTAAAAACCTCTAAGGAAGGTGATTCTACCACCTCCCTAGGTAACCCATTCCAAGGCTTCACCACCCTCCTAGTGAAAAAGTTTTCCTAATATCCAACCTAAACCTTCCCCACTGCAACTTGAGACTATTACTCCTTATTCTGTCATCTGCTACCACTGAGAACAATCTAGATCCATCCTCTTTGGAACCCCCTTTCAGGTAGTTGAAAGCAGCTATCAAATCTCCCCTCAGTCTTCTCTTCGGTAGACTAAACAATCCCAGTTCTCTCAGCCTCTCCTCATAAGTCATGTGCTCCAGGACCCTAGGTTTTTTTGAAGAATTGCCACTTTTAAGTCTATGATTGAGTGTCCAGGGATACTGAAGTGCTCTTCCACTGGTTTTTGAATGTTACAATTCTTGATGTCCGATTTGTGTCCATTTATTCTTTTGCATAGAGACTGTCCAGTTTGGCTAATGTACATGGCAGAGGGGCGTTGCTGGCACATGATGGCATATATCACATTGGTAGATATGTAGATGAATGAACCCCTGATTATATGGCTGATGTGGTTAGGTCCTATTATAGTGCCCTTTGAATGGGACCTAACAGAGTTGGCAATAGGATTTGTTGCATAGATTGGCTCCTGGGTTAGTGTTTCTGTTGTGTGGTGTGTAGTTGATGGTGAGTATTTGCTTCAGGTAGGGGAGCTGTCTGTTAGCGAGGACTGGCCTGTCTCCCAAGGTCTTTGCGAGTGAGGAATCATTCTTCAGAATAGGTTGTAGATCCTTGATGGTCCACTGGAGAGGTTTTATTTGGGGGCTGTAGGTGATGGGTAGTAGGGTTCTGTTACTTTTTTTGTTGGGCCTGTCCTGTGGTAGGTGACTTCTGGGTACCCATCTAGCTCTGTCAATCTGGGATGATTTAGTTGGTGTTGGTCCTGCTTTGAGTGGTGCATTGGACTAGATGACCTCCTGATGTCTCTTCCAACCTTAATATTCTATGATTCTATGATAACAAAAACGCGTCACTGAGGGAACAGAAAGGATAGTGCTTTTTGCACTCATATTCCAGTCATTTTGATTGGTGACACTGGAAGATTATTTTAGTTGAGAATCTACTTGAGATGCGGATTTTAGCCTGTTAAAGTTAAGTTTAGACTCTAAGAAACATATTATACTTTTTGTTTTATATGGAACCATTTTTGTTTCCACTGTCTTTACTCAATCTCTTAAATCTTTCTCTTTGGTAATAAACATATGATGGTGTTCACTAACACTATATTTCAGTGTTGTGACATTATAAAAGACTTAAGACTGAGTTGTATTAGTCAAACTGTATAGACTGTTTCCTTGTAGAGAGCAAAACTGGTGATTCCTGTGAGTGTCCAGTGACAGTGGCTGGATACTACACTTTCAGAGAGGTTTGGAGGCTGAGGTATTCCTATTGTTAACCTGCAAGGCAAAGTAAGGTCTTCCGGCCTGAGGAAATTGTCTGGGTGGCTAACAGACTGGTGGTATCAGGTAGCTGACATCCGGGTAAGCACAAGCAAGTCTCTCTCTCACTAAGGTGTGCAATAAGGTGACTCACAGCCCAGAGCACACAGTGAAGCTGTCACAGATAGACTGGTATTCTCTATACCTTGGATTATGGAAACTTAAAACTTTTCAAGAGATAATTTTAAAGTGCATTATGTTACAAGTCATAGGTGAGTTTGCTTCAGAATAGAGTAAAAAGTATACATAATTTCAAATACTTCTGATCTATCTCCAATTTAAAAACAAATGTTAAAGATAAAATTCCCCTAATATTGTTGGTGCCTTTTTGATATTTTAAAAATATAGTTATTGAACATACATGAACTGCAGGTAAACTCATAATGTTTAATAACTCACTCATATACTTGCAATATGATTCTCTAAGTTGTCAGATATAAAAAAGATGACAAATATCAGGAAATAACACACTGCTTTTCCCTGACCTGAGTCCACCCATCCAGCTGAGAAGACAGGAAGGAATATAGCGGCATGTTTGACAGGCAGTGATAGAATAAGGAAATGTATTTCTGTTACACCCTAAAGCTTCTAGTCATATACAAAAAACATTTCTTCTGGCTAAATTGTGTCTTTGGGAGTTTCAGATGTGGAGCGTATTCTAAAATCTCTCATTCAAATATGTAAATGCTTAATAAGAGCAGGACTAAACTTTCAGTTTTTCAGCTTTGAGTTGAAATCTAAGATAGCCATTCTCTAAAAAAATATTCTCTCTGAGGTTTTTCTCTATTAGAAAATCATCTCACTGAAAAGGTCCCTTTCATAAGACATGTGGTGTATTAACAGGATGGGATAATTATTTTGTAGTGATGGGACAATCCTTTTATTTGTTTTCTTCTTTTCTTCTTCTATCTTTTTCTGTCCATAAAGATTTAATAGTACCACCTTACTACATTGTGCTATCTCAAATTGTTTTTAAACACATTTTGTTTGCTTAATGTCAAGCATTGTTCCTGTTTAGTTTCTTAATTTCTGTATACGGGAATATCTCTGTTTCACTGCTTATCTTCATAACAATGGCCAGACATTGGCAAAGGAGTCTGCTCTTAGCTTCTGAAATGTCTGCTTTCATTTTTATTCTTTACAGGCAGATAAATCCAATATTTAGACAGTTGCACACTTCTTGTTGTTTCTGTTTGCTCTGGGGAATAGAAAAGTAGATTGTCATTTCTTTTCTGGTTACTGTTCATTATTACCTGCCATTAGGGTCCTTCTACAACATTATTTGTAGGTAGAAATTAAATCTGTTAGATGAATCTTTCTGTGGATTGAGTTTTTATAACATATTTGCACAAATTCTCATATTCTACGTCTTTATTTCTGGGCTGACCTGTAAAATCAATAAAGTTCTTACAAAGGAAATTAAATCACAAATAGTTGCATAAAATATTTATTAAGGTTGAGGCACAAAATCAAGGAAATTCTGAGCAAGGCGGACTATGGCTTCAGACAGCACCCTTAACTCAAATTCTGCTATTATACATTGTTATTATTTAATAGCTCTACATAGTAACATTGCAGAATGATGACAGGGTTGCTGTCCCAAAGTATTTACAATTTACTATTGGTAGTGTGCAAAGCAGCTAACAAGTAATTAATTAATTTCCTGGTTTGGGGCCTACGTGGAGGTTAGCATGAAGATGACATATAAATAACAGCAGATGTAATTTCTGGGAAGCAACTGCCATTCATTGTTTATCAGGCTTTTTAATTCATGCAATTCAGGATACATCTACCTGCACCATAGAATTTAGAGATTAAATTCGGCCCCATCCTGCATTCCTCAGACAGAAAGATTCAATTGATTTACAAGTGAGTTTTGCTAGCATGAAGAGGGTGGGATACATCTTGTGTGTAATGAGACATCTGCTTTGGATGATTATGGATATAATTCAGGCAGAGACTAGGAGAAGAGCATGGATTTCGTAAGAACATAAGAACGTCCATACTGGGTCAGACCAAAGGTCCATCTGGCCCAGTATCCTGTCTTCCAACAGTTGCCAGTGCCAGATACCCCAGAGGGAATGAACAAACAAGTAATCATCAAGGGATCCATCCCGTCGCCCATTCCTAGCTTCTGGCAAACAGAGGATAGGGAAACCATCCCTGCCTAGCCTGGCTAATAGCCATAGATGGACCTATCCCTCATGAAATCATCTAGTTCTTTTTTTAATCCTTTTATAGTCTTGGCCATCACAACATCCTCTCACAAGGAGTTCTACAGGTTGATTGTGCATTGTGTGAAAAAATATTTCCTTTTCTTTATCTTAAACCTGCTGCCTATTAATATAATTTGGTGACTCCCTAGTTCTTGTGTTATGAGATGGAGTAAATAACCTTATTTACTTTCTCCAGACCAGCCATGATTTGATAGATCTCTATCATAACACCCCTTAGCCATCTCTTTTCCAAGATAAAAAGTCCCAATCTTGTAAATCTCACCGCATATGGCAGCTGCTCCATAACCCTAAAAATTTGTATTGCCCTTTTCTGAACCTTTTCCAAAACCAATATATTTGTCTTGAGATGAGGCAATCACATTTGTACACAGTATTCAAGATGTGGGAGTATCATGGATTTATATAGAGGCAATATGATATTTTTTGTCTTATTATCTATCCCTTTCTTAATGACTCCCAACATTCTGTTTGCTTTTTTGACTACTGCTGCACATTGAGTGGATGTTTTCAGAGAACTATCCACAATGACTCCAAGATCTTTCCTGAGTGGCAACAGCTAATTTATACCCCATCATTTTATATGTATAGCTGGGATTATGGTTTCCAATGTGCATTACTTTGCATTTATCAGTATTGAGTTTCATCTTCCATTTTGTTGCCCAGTCACCCAGTTTTGAGAGACCGGTTTGTAGCTCACCACAGTCTGCTTGGGACTTAACTATCTTGAGTAGTTTTGTATCATCTGCAAATTTTGCTACCTCTCTGTTTATCTCTTTTCCCAGATCATTTATGAATACGTTAAATAGGTCTGGACCCAGTACAGACATTTGGAGGGCACCACTATTTATCACTCTCCATTCTGAACACTGACCTTTTATCACTACCCTTTGTTTCCTATCTTTTAACCAGTTACCAATCCATGAGAGAACCTTCTCTCCTATCCCATGACTACTCACTGTGCTTAAGAGCCTTTGGTGAGGGACCTTGTCAAAGGCTTTCTGAAAATCTCAGAACATTATATCCACTGGATCCCTCTTTTCCACATTCTTGTTGTCTCCCTCAAATAATTCTAGTGGTTATGTCCTTGTAATTCAGAGTGTTAGCCAGCTTCCATACCGATACCTAAGGGTTTCTTTATGCTTCTTAAATCCGATGTTCTTATTGCACGAGGAAGTTTCTAAACAAGATGCAATTCTTTTCTCTTTATGTCAATATGGATCTACTTCCACCTGTTGAAGTAATTATTCTGTTCAATGCATGGGGAATACAGGATAGTCATTGTTTATTATCATAGGAGGCAAGCAATGAAAGGATCCTGACACAAGAAAGCAAGGAGAGCAGCAAAATACAGACTCTGGATTTCAGAAAAGCAGATTTGACTCCTCAGGGAACTGATGGGCAAGGTCCCCTTGGAGAATAACACGAGGGGCAAAGGAGTCCAGGAGAGCTGGCTGTGTTTTAAAGAATCCTTATTGAGGTTGCAGGAACAAACTATACTGATGTATAGAAAGAATAGTAAATATGGCAGGCGACCAGCTTGGCTTAACAGTAAAATCCTTGCTTATTTTAAACAAAAACAAAAAACAAAAACAAAAAGAAGAAGAAGCTTACAAGAAATGGAAGATTGGACAAATGACCAGGGAGGAGTATAAAAATATTGCTCAGGCATGCAGAAGTGAAATCAGGAAGGCCAAATCACACCTAGAGTTGCAGCTAGCAAGAGATGTTAAGAGTAACAAGAAGGCTTTCTTCAGGAATGTTAGCAAAAAGAATAAATTCAAGGAACGTGTGGGCCCTTTACTGAATGAGGGAGGTAACTTAGTGACAGAGGATGTTGAGAAAGCTAATGTACTCAATGCTTTTTTTGCCTCTGTCTTCACAAACAAAGTCAGCTCCCAGACTACTGAACTGTGCAGCATGGTATGGGGAGGAGGTGACCAGCCCTCTGTGAAAAAGGAAGTGGTTCAGGACTATTTAGAAAAGCTGGATGAGCACAGGTCCATGGGGCTGCATTCGAGGGTGCTAAAGGAGTTAGCAGATGTGCTTCGCAGAGCCATTGGCCATTATCTTTGAAAACCCATGGCGATCAGGGGCGGTTCTGGATGACTGGAAAATACCTAATGCAGTGCCCATCTTTAAAAAAAGGGAAGAAGGATGATCCAGGGTACTACAGGCGAGTCAGTCTCACCTCAGTCACTGGAAAAATCATGAAGCAGGTATTTAAGGAATCAATTCTGAAGCACTTAAAGGAGAAGAAAGTGATCAGGAACAGTCAACATGGATTCACCAAGGGCAAGTCAGGCCTGGCTAACCCAATTGCCTCCTATGATGAGATAACTGGCTCTGTGGATGAGGGGAAAGCAATAAATGTGTTATTCCTTGACTTTAGCAAAGCTTTTGATACTATCTCTTACAGTATTCTTGCCATCAAGTTAAAGACGTTTGGGCTGGATGAATGGACTATAAACAAGAAAGCTGGCTAGATCCTCAGGCTTAATGTCTAGTTGGCAGCTGGTATCAAGTAGATTGTCCCAAGGGTTGGTCCTGGGGCCAGCTTTGTTCAATATCTTCATTAATGATCTGGAGCATGGTGTGGATTGCACCCTCAGCAAGTTTGCAGATGACACTAAACTGGGAGGAGTGGTAGATATGCTGGCGGGTAGGGATAGGATACAGAGGGACCTAGACAAATTAGACGATTGGGCCAAGTGAAATCTGATGAGGTTCAACAGGGACAAGTGCAGAGTCCTGCACTTAGTATGAAAGAATCCCATGCACTGCTACATACTAGGGACCAAATGGCTAGGCAGCAGTTCTGTAGAAAAGGACCTAGGGTTACGGTGGACGAAACACTGGATATGAGTCAACACTGTGTCCTTGTTGCTAAGAAGGCTAATAGCATTTTGGGTTGTATAAGTAAGGGCATTTCAAGCAGACTGAGGAACATGATCATTCCTCTCTGTTTGGCATGGGTGAGGCCTCATCTGAAGTACTGTGTCCAGTTTTCAGCCACACACTACAAGAAGAATGTGGAAAAATTTGAAAGAGTCCAGCAGAGGGCAACAAAAATGATTAGGGGGCTGAAGCACATGACTTACGAGGAGAGGCTGAGAAAACTGGGATTGCTTAGTCTGCAGAAGAGAAGAATGGGGGGGGATTTGATAGCTGCTTTCAACTAACTGAAAGGGGGTTCTAAAGAGGAGGGATCTAGACTGTTCTCACTGGTAGCAGATGACAGAACAAGGGGTAATGGTCTCAAGTTGCAGTGGGGGAGGTCTAGGTTGGATATTAGGAAATACTATTTCACTGGGAAGGTGGTGAAGCACCGGAATGGGTTACCTAGGGAAATGGTGGTATTTCCTTCCTTAGAGGTTTTTACGGTCAGGATTGAAAAAGCTCTGGCTGGGATGATTTAGTTGGGGATTGGTCCTGGTTTGAGCAGGAGGTTGGACTAGATGACCTCTTGAGGTCCCTTCCAACCCTGATATTCTATGATTCTATGATCTTGCCACCTAGGTAAACTTGCACAACAATATTCAGGTTACTCTCATTCCAAAAGGATCAGTCATTTACCACAAGTCAGTTGCATCTTAGATGCTGTACCAAGTCCTGTAGCTTGTAGCTACTATTATAATACATTAACTAAAGGTTTATTAACCAAGAAAAAAGAAATGAGGGTTATTTGCAAGGTTAAAGCTGGTAAATATACACACAAATGTATTACAGTGGTAGGTTTCAAAAGGTGATAGAAGCATGCAAACTCTATGTGTCCTTTAAGGCTAACCCAGGCTAAGCAATGGGGATCTCTTACTTAAGCTTAGAAATCTTGTCTTCTCAGGGTCCAAGTAGCATAAAGACACAGTTCCTTCTTGTTAGGGATTTTTATTCCCTTCCTCCAAAATTCAAGCTGTTGGGACAAATCCACCTGCATGTCTCCTCTTCATTGGTGAAGGGGTATATGTGAAATTAACAAAGTCTTTTGTCCACTGATGTTCCCAAATGGCTTGTCTGGTGTCTATGGGCTTTTTGTTGGGCAAGAGATGACACCTCTTGTGGAAAACTAGTATTTCATAGTTGGTAATGCTTCTCTCCTGACCTGTGAGGGTTTACAGTTTCAGAGCAATCTCTTAAATATCACCTTAAAACAGGGATCAGCAACCTTGGCATGCGGGACCAGCACCCTGCTGCTTCCCGCAGCCCCCATTGGAATGGGACGGTGAACTGCAGCCAGTGGGAGCTGTGGTCAGCAAACAGGCAAGTAAACAAACCAGTGGGGACCACTAATGGTGCTTACCCTGCAGTCCCTCATGCCAAGGTTGCCAATCCCTGCCTTACAACATGGGATACAGATATAATAAGTGAGATTAATTCATTCAGCAATTCATGAGCATTTCACAAATTCTAAATGCTAAACACATTCTTATAAACTTGACATCTACAGTATTTTAACAATGCTAACACACAGGGGAGCCAGACTCTATTTTCAGTGAACCCTAGGTCCCCTAGGGGATTTGATATGAGCTGGCACCTGGTTTCCCACTGTTGTACAACAGTGAAAAATTAAATAAATAAAAATGTATTTAAAAATGCTAAAGCCTATAATTTTGTGTGTAAAACCTCAAGCCAACAGAATAGCTATTATTTTATTTTTTGTCTCCAGTATAATCCCTTGTCTTTTCTCTGGCCTTTCAGACCAGGAATCTTTTAAAGTGTTGACTGTTGAGACCAAACAGGCTCAGCTGAGTCTATCTTATCTCCCATCTAGGAGTGCCATTCTGAGGTTCCTCTGAATGCTGGCTATGATTAACTCTGGAAGCCCTAGGTCATTATGTGGCTGGACAGTGCCTTCTCCAGAAATACCAGTGGGTGGGGCTGGGCACCACAGGTTTTTTTGGTCTTCTGTAGGAAGGTCTATTTTTAGCTATTTTTAGCTATTTTTAGGTTGGCCATAGCAAATCAGTCTCATCTTGCACCACTGATGGACTTCCAGAGCTATGGACTGGCCTGACTTGGTTCTTTGAACTGTTCTATATGCTTATATTCCTTACATTAAGTTTTGTCTTAAACATTCATATAACAAGTTGATTTTAAAACTGTGTTACAAATCTCTGAAAATAAGGATTTATAAATAATAATAATCAGATATTATTATTTATTTTCATTTTCAGGTGATAGTCTAATAAGGATTATCATTTTTGTTTCATTTTCTTTTGCATTTGGTTAGCACTCTGGAGATATTTTTTCTTCTCGTAGACTGGTTGTCACATATAAACCAGGTTTATATTTAAGACCTTATTTTTAAACTGAGCAAACAAAATTACAAATATATATTATTAAGCTTTCTGAAAAATAGATATATTTTCCTGTTATGGGAATTGTCTGTTCAATATTTTATAGTTTGATTGTCTCTGTAAATGCTTAATCTCATAATCATAAATTGCAGAGTCTGTAAATAGGAGAATATGGAAATACCCAGCAAATCAAATTATAGTACTTTAAAGAAGTCAAAACAAAATACTATAATTGCAGCATCTTTCAAAAGAGAAACTTTACAGTTGTATTATCTCATGTTTATTACACAGATTTTATATGTTTATGCAGTGTAGTTATAGATTAAATCATTCAAGATCAAGTGTTTGGTGCAAAGTGCAATTTTATTGAGGGTTGCTTTTTGCAATATAAACTAAGATAATAAAGTAAAGCTCCTTCACAAAAATACTACTTTAGAGTATGTAAAGTATAGGACTATTTTATTTACTATATTTTGATACCAGCAAAAAAGGACATTAACTAGCTTCACTTATTTTAAAATTTCTCTTTGTTCTTCTGACAGAACAGCAAACATTAGATACCTTTGAGACTATTTAGATGCAGTATAAACGTTGAAATTCCTTAATTAACAATTAGTATTCGGGGCCACCTGGTACCCCTGCAATGTTGATCAGTGTTGTTAAGGAGAACTGGTTGTTTCACTTCCTCTTTCAAAATTGCTTAAGAACGCTTAAAATTCATTTATGTGTCATTGCTTGGGGCTGGGTTATTTTTTGTATCAGATTAGACTGGATTGTAAAATCTTTGAGGTAAGTATCATTTCCCACTATATTTTTGCACCAACTAATCAGAGCTTGTAAATGCTACTGGAATGTCAGACCTAAATAATAATAATTAATGTACTTATTCCCATTAGTTTTATTTAGACTGCACAAACATTAATCTTTATAAAACGTTTGCTTATAGATAAGGAAACCTTGTTTATTGTTATTAATTACTTGTATTGCTGTAGCATCAGAGACTGAAGCCCCATTCTGCTAGGCACTGTGCAAACAGAGTTATAGCCAGTCTCTGCCCCAAAGAGCTTCAACCTATATAGACAAAACAGGTGAAGGACAAGAGAAAGGGGCATAACCCAAAGCAGAGGAATGTTTTTCAAACATCATGTTAATTCCTTTTTTTTTTTTAAGATGGTTACATTGTTTGGGTTGGGAGGCGATTAGCCAAAGAGGAAGACAAAGGAGGAGAGAGATGATATAGAAGGGAGGGAGTAAGGAGAGACAGGGCAAAGGGAAGAGGGAGGCTGGGGAAGCATGGACCGCAGATGGAATGAGGAAGAAGTGAAGAGGCTGTGACTGAGGGGATAAGAGGAAATAATCAGCACAGAGGAGAGAATCCTCAGCTTCCAAATGGTAGGAAGCCGATTGATGGCATCTTCTGTGTCTGACTGTCCCTGCTGCAGAAGCCTGCATGTGTTCCTACTGATCTGAATATGTCCAACTCCTCCCTGGAATTCCTTCTGCGATGGGAGTGCTGTGTTGGAGAATATCTAAATAGTCAGTTAAAATAGACACAGTCCCAGTAGATGACTCTAAAGTTTAGGTAGCACGATTCCTTGGGTATTTTAGGACCAATAAAACTTGTGAACTGCAGACGTGTGGAGCTGTTTATACACAGTTCTTAACATCTTTCTCCCCAAGCACACATGGTTCAAGGAAGAGGATTGCCACATGTGTCTGAGTGCTCGCCTAGGGGAATAGAGCTCATCCCTGCACAGATTTGGATACCAAGGAATCTGGGAGATGGCCTTGGGGTATCCATCTTAGCCACTCCCTTCATGATTTTGCAGTGTCTGCTGATACGTCTGAGTCTGTTCTTGCCAACTTGAGTTTCTCTGTGTCCCCCCTTGTCCTCATTAATTGTTTTAATGATGACACAGATTAAAACTGATTGGTATTATTCCACTCTTGTAAAACACCCACCCAAGTAGACAAATGCCATAAAAGCAATGTCCTACTATTTTTTACCCCTACTAAAGCCTTAATATGTTAATAGTTTGCCATCCTAGGCTGAAAAAAGCTATACTGTATTCGTTTGCAGTGCCCTGTTCAGCATACCTGTGGATCCCACAGTCATCAGTTCTGCAAACTAAGGCAGTCTGAGCATAGGAAAAGTCACCTTAGCTGCACTGGCACAAATGCTGAGCCAAGAATGCTGCATCCTCCTTCACCTCAATGGCCCCTCTATCTACAACTCAATCCTGGCTCAGTTCAGAATCACTCAGAGCAAGACAGTTCCAGCTCAGCAATGTTATATTCCTTTCACTGCTCCAGCTATTTCTGCCAACAAGCTTCAGACATTTTTATAAGCTACTGTTCTCTTCCTGGAGAAAGCAACAGTTAGAGCCTAAGCACAACTAGGGCTGTACCAAGTGCAATAATGATCTTACAAAATACTAATTCAACCTCGTTTTATTGATGCTAAATTGAATCCTCTTGTAACACACCAGTACCGTTGCAACACTGAGTGTGGTCAGCATTTGGGAAAGATAGCGTGTTACGTACTTTTTGTAATCCACTAATGACCAGAATTGACTGTCTATGACAGAATCTAATTGACTTTGAGTAGAAGAATAGAGGCTGCAACATGACATGTTGGAAATTAAACAATGCCGAAGGGGAATCCTGACAATTATCAAATGAGTCCGTTCACCACAGAAAATTAAGTTTCTGTGTGGGACATTATTTCCAAAAGTGGATGAGAATGGTGGAGGCTGTTGAGGGTTTGGAGAGGCTGAGCTATATTGAATATCTGGCCTCATACTCACTATTGTATCATTTGAATATATAGCATTCCAACTATAAAAGAAAATCTTGGGGAAGTCTGTGATAGGAAAAGTTATAATCAGCAAGGTATATAGAAGGAGAGAATCTTGTTGCTACATCCAGTCCTGCAATTTTAAGACCACCTGGTCCTGTAGAAAGGATGTGTCTTTATTAATATGAATTCAGAAATATCCCAAAGCATTCAACTTGCAAAACAAAAAATACCTTTCAGAACAAATGAAATTTTAATGCTCCAGAACTGCAAATATCCCAGGTTAAGGTTTTTTTTCTACAGACTGTTTTAATTATGACAGTTATCTTTTAGTCCAACAGATTCTCTGTAAAACATCTTTTAAGCTTCACTGAGTTATCCTTATCGGAATGAAGAGCTAAACCCACAGCCATTATCGCAAGGTTTCAGAAACACTGGCTGTCAGTAAGTAGGGGGAGATTATATTAATTTGCTTGCCTTAGGCTTTTGATATAACTATTTATTTAACATTTTGCTACTTATTAAAGTAAGGGAAGGCAAAGGTGGATAATGAAATATTTTAGTTCCCTCTTCACAGCCAGTGTCACAATCTCCTGTCGTACTTTCTCCAGATTTTTAATACTGGCACATTTTACTTGAATGGTATTATTACTGGTTTAGTCTATTTACTGTACTACATTTGTAATGTTTTATCTTTCTAATAATCTCCCTTTATATATATATACAATATATTCCAATAGACCGCATGAACAAGTTTCTTAATACCTTTAATTACAGATAATATTCTATTTAAAAGCCTGGCAAAAAGTGATCATTGTATATTAGTGTGAGATTAAAAAAAACTATGGTATATATATGGCAAGTTTATAGTATGCCAATTCAACTGTTACAATATGGTATCAATTGAATTTATTCTATTGAGTCATTGGGTACCATACAAAGAACTTCAAGAAGTCTGTTTAAAAGAATCATCTCTTAAACCTGCCTCACCCTTCTTATCTCAAAAGACCTACACAAACCCCCCAAAAATAACAATAGTAAAAAAAATACAAATAAAAATTCACACCATCACCTGGTATAAACTGGTGTTGCTCCATTGATTTATGCTGATTTACAGCTGTTGAGGTTCTGGCTCTAAGTATCCCATGATGTTTCCTCAGTCATATAATTTAACAAATATTGAACCCAAGTTTTAAATATACCTAGAGCCTACCATATTGTTTTAAAGATCCAATCAGCTGATAAAATGCCTAAATAGCAGAAAGCAAGCCTTTTGCAGCTGTTTCTATCATTTCACTTGGTTTCAATTAATTTTCACTTGGTTTTATTTCTTCAACTAACTTATTCTGTATTCTTAAAATTCCTAGTATAAAAATAATTCTAAAATGTCCCTTCTTTCCCATCCCTAAGAACCACAATGGAATGGATGTGCTTTCAATTGTAATTACAGTAACTCACTGTATCTTAGAGCTAAGAACTATAGGTGCGATAGACTCAGAGTAGATTCCATTTCTCTGCTGTAGTACTGCATTCATATGACACAGTCACTTTTTCAAACTTTATTTTTACATTGAGCTTTAGAGAACTCATATGGAATTAGGTAAAGAAGTGCTATTTTTTCTTACAGGTGTTAGATATATAAACAGTCTAGTTCAAAGAGTGGACTAGTAAATGTGTTAACTCATAGAACAATAGCAATGGTCTCAAAGACAAACAATTTCACCACAAACAATGGCAGGATCAAACCCTCCAATTCTCAGTTTGATTCTATTAGCCTTTTCTGCCTGGGGAGTGAATTCAATTTCCTCCAACACTCTGTGTAGTTAAAATTCTGTTCCTTTAAATTAAACTAAGATCGTAGTCTCATTTTTGCTGGTCTTGCTTCAATTACTGGATTATTGAAGATTGTGGGGAAGGGACTCTACATAAAGAATCATGAAAATGTCCCAATGTCACATGAAATGTTGTTAATACTAACTCTCAGATTCTTCTAATTAAGAAGATGAAATTACACTACTGTGTCCCTCAGGAGGCTAATGCCTTTTCCATTTGACAATTTATGCCACAGGAAATAAAGCAGGGTAGGTGGTCAAATGATTGCAATTCCTACCTTGATTGTGAAATTACTTTGAAAAGCATTATGCCCCTGGTTGTAGTTGATGGATTATCCATTCAGTATTTCAGGTCTTTGTTCATCTATTATTGACCAAGAAAATGATGAGCTACAGATGGTCCAGGTTTTTTTGCGTCACTGAGGAAGAATGCAACAGTTCCTTTGCTTTTACACCTGGAAAGTTTCCAACAAAAAAATAAAAATAACTGCTGTGCATCAGAATCATAGTCCACCTGTATGAAGTTAGGGACATACCAAAGCATTCAATGCATGTTAGATATAAGATTCAGGAAAATGTATTAAGGGAACAGATGGAGAAACAATATTTGAATCTGGATGTGAATTTGGGGCTTGCCAATATAGCTGGCTTGCCTTCATTATATTTGGCTGTAAGACAGGAAACCTACAGGCCTATATCCTCTAAGATAGGGATTCTCAAAGTGGGGCTTGTGGCTCCTCAGGAAGTCACGAGGTTATTACATGGGGAGGGGATAACAAGCCATCAACATCCACCCCCAAATCCCACTTCACCTCCAGCATTTATAATAGTGTTAAATATAAAAGAAAGTTTTTAATTTAAAAAGATAACAAAGAGTCCTGTGGCACCTTAAAGACTAACTATAAAGTATAGAAGCATAAGC
Source organism: Sternotherus odoratus (assembly GCA_032164245.1). NCBI lineage: Eukaryota > Metazoa > Chordata > Testudines > Kinosternidae > Sternotherus > Sternotherus odoratus. The sequence continues at coordinate 241,472,844 of JAVMKO010000001.1, forward strand.
TTTCGTGGGCTAATACCCACTTCGTCGGATGCTTGCATCCGACGAAGTGGGTATTAGTCCACGAAAGCTTATGCTTCTATATTTTATAGTTAGTCTTTAAGGTGCCACAGGACTCTTTGTTACCTCTACTATTCCAGACTAACACGGCTACCTCTCTGATTCTTTAATTTATAAAGGGGATCACAGTCAGAGGCTTCCTGTGTGAAAGGGGTCATCAGTACAAAAGTTTTGCTCTAAGACATTAGCCTAAGCAAGTTAGCATAAGTATTGTTAAGTATGATAGGCCTGTGACCTTTGATTTGATCTAAGTTCCCTTAGGTTTTGGGGCACTTTGAAGAGCTTGCTTAATAGCAGGAGTTGGCACTTAATGGTAACCACAACCGCAGGAACATGGAAGTAATAACTACATATTTTCTTGAATAAGAGATGACAGATACGATAATGAGTTACAATAGCATTAATATGTTAATCTATAGGATAAGTGCACCCCACTATTATGAGGGTGAGGAAGTTAGATTTGGGCATGAAAGGCTGAGTGTTAGCCTGAATATTCATGATAGTGTCCAGGCCCTATAGGGCAAACCACCATGTGGAGAGGTTAGCTTTCCATCATTTAACTCTTCAGCTCTATTGTTATCTACCATCAATTTTGGTCATAGAGAGACCTGGATCATTGAACTCATTGGCATGCCAGAGACAGAGCTGGTCCTTCGTCTCTTACCACCAGGACCTCAAAAAAGTATGTAAGTATGCAAATCTAAGAACATAGGCAAAGAATGATATGACATATGTCCCTGACACTGTGTTAGTCCTACCTGTTTATGTGGCTTGGAGCTTTTCTGACTTTTTCCTGATTTGAATAAAAATCTCTAAAGTGCTGCTCTGCTTTCAGGGTGAGTTTCCTTGCCATATACTCCAAGGCTCCCTACAAAATATTGAACTTGGTTTTAGTTCTGTGTGGCCTGATTCTGGGACAAGAACTGTACTATCCTCAATTCATTAATCAGATCACTAAGCAACCAATACAATGATTTTTAACCACTGAAACAATCAGACAATAGTTCCCAGCAACCTGGAGTGTAAATCTACAGCACGCCAGCCTGCCTCACATTAAGTGGCCACGCAGACCCTGCTACTGCATGCTAAAAGTTCCATAGATCAAAACGTATTACAGAACATTTAGAGCATGATGGCAGAGTACAGTGGCCACTTAGTGCACAGCAGGCTAGAGTGCTGTAGATTTATACTCTGTCTTGATGCACGCTACGTTGCCTTATAGCCCTTAGCAAAATCACTGACTTTATTAAGAATAGGCACTGAACTGAAATGCCATAAGCAAACTGGAGAAGAACAGCACAGTTTTGTCAGTTTCCACAGACATTCTATCCACCAGATCTCTCCCATCAACTACATACTCAGACCAAGACCTCACTGGCATGGCCATATCCTGAGGATGTGACATTGCTGCTAGGGAAAACGATAGTTTTATACAACTTAAACCTCCCATACCTGTCTCACCATAACTGAGTTATGGTACGATAGAAGAAAGGGTATCTCCTATGTGACAGTCGGTTGTGGCTGGGCTTGGCATGAGCAAAAAAAAATGCACAGGTAACTTATAACTCAGCAGTCACCTAACATTGCAAACACACTTTGTCCTCAACTTAGTGACACCGGAGGCTCATTATCTGATGCAACTTTAAAAAAACACCTCAGTTGTTCCAACCTGCTAATGTGGCAACATCAGAATGTAGGCTGGCTATGATTCCTCTCATCTGTCAGTTAAATAAGCGACTGCCAAACTGGAGCCAGGATTCTTCCTATCCAGCTCCTTTTTCCAGCAGTCAGTGTTCCTTCAGTAGAGAACTTCAGTAGAGACTGGAGAGTGGGTAGAGATTAGCTGGTTCGAAACTGCCTTCTGCTCTCTGGCTAGTCATCATGCCTGAGTCAGTTTGTGTGGTCTGGGTTGATGCTAATCCTTGTGCTGCCACATCAGGAAAATCAGTTAGCAGGTAGGATAAATGGGTTCTTTCATGATGTGGTTCTACCACCATCAGAGGTCTGACAAGCAGTGGCCATATACAGGTGGGAAAAAGAAATTGGGAAAAACTATCAGGGTAGGCACAGCCGTGAGGCTGAGGCAGGACATCCTTCAACAAGTGAACAAGTTGAGTCAGTGCTATAGAGAGGAGGTCAGATCTGAGCACTACCTGGAAAATTCAGACATGGAGGCTTTCACCTGTGTACACTCATGGCTTTTGCACTTGAATCTATGTAAAATTCTTAACTAAATATAGGTTAAGAACCTGGGTTTTAGAGACACTTTCCTTAAGAAAGTCTGATGTGGAAATGAAGGCCTTTCTGTATTCCTCAAGCCTGGCTAATTGAGCATGGTTATCTGAACGTATCGAGGGCTGAAGTCTAGATATAGAGATTAAAACAGTGGCAGGCAACCTGCAGCCCACGAGCCACACACGACCCATCAGGGTAATCTGCTGGTGCACTGCCAGACAGCTTGTTTACATTTGCACGGATGCCCAGAGCTCCCAGTGACCATTCCCAGCCAACAAGAGCTGCAGGAAGTGGTGGCCAGCTCGTCCCTGTGGCCTGCGCCACAGCTCCCATTGGCCTGGAATGGCAAACAATGGTCACTGGGGGCTACGATCGGCTGTACAAATTTAAACAAACTGTCTGGTGGACCACCAGTGGATCACCCTGCGCAGGCTGCCCACCGCTGGATTAAAACAAGGTTTCTCAATGTGCTTTTGTAGGAGTTCTCAACCTTTTATGAATCACACCTCATCTTAGCATATTTTTTTACTTGGTGCTTTCCCACTATAATATTGCCAGATCTCAAAGCTGCCACCCTTTATGTGCCAGGTCTCAACGCGACTCGCCCACAAGGTTGTAATGCCATTCACTCAAATTTGTCCCAGCCACCCCTCCATTATGACGGAGAGGTGGCCAGGCCAAATTTTAGTGGCATTGCAACCCCATGCATTAGGTCATAATCCGGGTTGCCATTTTAAATTTCATTATGGGGTTCAGCTTTCAGTCGAGGACCAGGGATCACTCCAAAACCCTGGATCCAAACATCCTCTAACCTTGAGAAAGTTCAGATCAGGTATAAATTTTGTGCTTCACTCACCCACCCCTCCCTAGACTATTTTGCCTCTTCATCAGCCCGTCAACTCCCATGTTTGTGTTGTCCTCTTCCTCCTAAGCATCAGCGGGGGGGGCTTCTTTTTCACCTGCCCAAAGAGCTTATATCTCCTGATACTAATTTAACTCAGTGAGAATTCAGCAGCAAGACTCAGTCTGCTGGACAGACCCTTTCTCTTGATGAACAAGTCCTGCCCCAACCCCATAAGCCTTCTAGATGACCCCCACCCATTATACAGATCATCTTTGCCTCTAGATTGATCCTCTTCCTCCAGGGTAGAGGATAGGATTATACAGAGGAGGAAATGCTCCAGGCGTTACCATCCTGACAGGGTTCCCTACTTGCTACATTGTAGGCCCCCTTCCCACCTCACAGCTCTAGAAAGGTTGTTTTGTGGCTGGGGCTCCTCCCAGCCCTACAGCCTTTTTTTCCTCCCAGGACCTGGGTTTTGCCCAGCCCCTCCCTGCTGTAGTTGCTGGTGGGGATAGACCGTGGACAGGGGGTAGAAGGAGGGGAATCCCCAAGTATCAGGCAGCTGCAGAGGCAACCAGGGTACAGCACTGGTTTATAAAGTGGAGGCTGGCCTCTGTGTGAGCAGTCCCACTCCGGAGAAGAGGCTGAACTAACCCACACTCACCACTCAGCCTGGCCCCTCAATGTGTGACCAGCCTGACTTGAGTGACCCTGACCTCTCCTACACCCACCTCTTCATACACATGGTAAGAAGCACACTCCCCTCCTCCATCCTACCCAAATGGTGACCCTGGTCACAATGGAGGGGTGGCTGACCCAAATTTAAGTGGCTTTCTGCTCCCTGCCCTCAAAAGTTTGACTTACCTCCCCCAGTTGAGAACCCCTGTACTAGAGCCTTACCTCACATGCTCGCAAGGGATGTTCTCATGCTTCTGGGTCAATCTTTAGGTGTATTAACATTTGAGTATGTGTATTACCATTACTTAAATTAGTTTGCTCACCATCAGTTGTTGAGAACCCAGTTCTGCAAGTGTAAACGTCAATGAAGAACCTTATCATGTTCTACAGATAGCAAAAGACACCTTCACTGTTTTAAAAATGGATTCTGAGTCAGTATGAGTCTCTTTTTGACATTGCAGTACATTTGCTGCTTACTTTGCATTTATTATGATTAAAGAATGATGTTTAGCAGCCATGAAGCCATAGAAGATGCTTCTGCATGGAGAAATCAAACAGACAAGGATAGCAGCCTGTAACTGCCTAAGTATGGTGCTAGAGGAATTTGTTGCTAATTTCCTGTGTTTTACTCATTGCCTTTGCTCAGTATGACTAAATATGCTCCTACAGCTCCCTGCTAACAAACCTCAGGAAAAGGATGCTTTATACACCTATTCACCTACACAGTAAGTTATTAACTCTCACTAAGTGTGTATTGGGATGCTTGCAGTTGTTGAGCCTAAGTAGATAATAAGGAAGTCTGCAGGGATCTGTATGCTACTGTGGAGATACTACAATAAAGAGAGCTTGATTCTGTATTAACCTCAGTGATTGTATCTATGTCTGCATTCTAAGTGAGTCTTCACCTTAGTAACCTTATCTGAACCTTTACCCGAATTCACCTAACAGAAATAGCCCTAAAAGTGTGTAAAAAAACAGCAACAAGGCCCATTCTAACTTAAAGCCACAAATATAGGAAATAAAAAGCTTTCCCAGAATTTAATAATCTTAATGACAGTCTGGTACCCTGGTCGCAATTTACATAACAAAGCAAAAAGAAATAGTCACATCAAATGGTTTTGACAACTGTGAGAACAAGAATTAAATTAACAATTTTTAAGATATAAGCATTTTAACAAATTATTATATTTAATGATTTTGAATCTATTTTTTTTTTTAAAAAATCCTTAGTATGTTATCTGGGAGTCAGCTTTAGCCTTTTCAGATTATCAGGAACCAATGAGATGAGAGATACAGACAGGGACAGATTTTTGCAGACCTTGAGGCTAAAAATCAGAGAGGTAGCCATGTTAGTCTGGAATAGCAGAAGTAACAAAGAGTCCTGTGGCACCTTAAAGACTAACTAAAGTATTGAAGCATAAGCTTTCGTGGGCTAATACCCACTTCATTGTATGCAAGCAGTGGCACTTGCAAGCACTGCTTGCATCCGACGAAGTGGGTATTAGCCCACGAAAGCTTATGCTTCAATACTTTAGTTAGTCTTTAAGGTGCCACAGGACTCTTTGTTACTTCTTGAGACTTAAAAACCTGAGTTAGTACAGTACAGAGAGGAGAAGCTCATGGAAGAATTTGAAGAAGAATCATGTATCAGTGGTAGAGGAAGATGAACTAAGGCCAGGTTTACACTGGGGCGGAGGGTCGACCTAAGATACTCAACTTCAGCTGCATGAATATTGTAGCTGAAGTCAACGTATCTTAGGTCAATATACCACGGCATCCTTCTGGCAGCGAGTTGACCACTGCCGCTCACCCATCGAGTTCCAGAGTCGATGGGGAGAGTGCTCAGGGATTGATTTATTGTTTCTACACTAGACATAATAAATTGATCCCCGATAGATCAATATAGTGTAAACGTGGCCTAAGAAGCAGAGTTTTAGATAAACTGAAGAGGGACAAGATTATGTGAAGACATGTAGAAGGAGTTTGTTGTACTTGTCAGGGATTTGCCTCCCCCCCCTGAATTCTAGGGTACAGATGTGGGGACCCGCATGAAAAGACCCCCACCCAAAGCTTATTTTACCAGCTTACATTAAAACTTCCCCCAAGAAACAAGTTTCTCCTGTGTTTGGAACGGTACGCTGCCACCATCAAGCATGACCCTGAGAACTAGGGGCAGGGCCACTTCAAGCCCCATCTCTTTCCAAAAATCCCCTCTGAAGCCTATACCTCCCTTCCTGGGAAAGGCTTGAGGGAAAAAACCCTCACCAATCTTGCTAGGGGCCTGATCCCAAATCCTGAATCTTATACAATGGAAAACAAAGCAAATTCTTAAAAGAAAGATTTTAATTAAAGAAAAAAAATCCCTTATGAATAATCAGTGGGAAATCACTTACAATCACAAAAAGAATCAAAGAAAAACATCCACACTACAGAGGAATTCCTCCCTCTGCTGTGTTTCAAAGTACAGAGAAAACACAGGGATAAACCTGAGAAATTCACAACTGAAAAACACAAATACAAAACTTAAATCACCTTGCTTGGCTAAGTTACTTACTGTTGCTGTTTAGAAAGGTCCGATTCCCCTAAAAGTCCAGAGAGAATGAAAAAAAACCCCAAAAACCCACAAAGCACTTTCCCTCCCTCCAGGTTTGAAAGCATCTTCGGTCCCCATTGGTTCTCTTGGTCAGGTGCCAACCAGGTTTCTTTTATCTTCTTAACCCCTTCCAGGTAAACAGGAATTCTAGGCTACTTTATGTGTATGACACTCAATGCAAGAGATAACTATGGAGTGTAGATCAGACTTCATTTATGAAAACAGAAGTGACAGGATTTTATTAAATCTCTTGCACTCTAGAGCAAGCCCAAGCAGGATTTTCAAACTAAGTGGGAGAATGTCTATTTTGCTAGCAGGGCCTTATCCCATGCAGCTTTCTGTCAGATGCTGTAGGCCACCAATGGCAGGGAGGTTGGGGGTAAGAGAAGCAGAGCACCTGCACAAAAGGAGAGCACATCAGGAATATTTTGATAAAATCTGCATGTGGGTCCTCTAGTAAACAGAGCACTCACCTGAGATGTAGTAAACCTGAGATGTAGCAAACCCCTTCTTTGCTCAGAACATCCCACATGGGTGCTCTAACCACCAGGCTATTGGTGTGTGTGTGTGTGTGGTCATGGGCTAGCTCAGCAGCTGATTTGGCTATGGCGCCTAACTCCAAGGGAGCTGAGGACCCCAAACAGAAGAAGCTGCATGTCTCTGGACCTTTGAGAATCCAGACCTTTGCCCCATCCATTTACTCTGTATGTGACTTTTGGCTTCTGAATATCCCTTTCTTTGGCACGTAACTTTCCCCAGGTGCTCTATGGTGAGCCCGAGTGCCTAACTCAGGGCTAAGGATTCTGCTATGGAGCAGGGTGCCTAGGCCTGGCAACACCTAAGTACTTTCGAGGATCCAGGTCAGAGACATTAGCAGACAAATGATAGATGACATTATGGGAGCAGATAAGGTTACCCGGATATATTTTTTGAAGATTGAAGGAGAGAGATTTAGCTTTAATGGGTAGAAACAGACAATAGGAAAACTTTCTGGAATCCAAGACAGTGGGGGAGAAGGGCTGTTTGGAAGAGTAGGTGATGAGAGTAATGGGGGAAAGACGGGGTACGTATAGGCATTGCAAAGCCTAAAATGTGTGTGAGGAAGAGGAGCAATGTCAGGGGAAATGGCTGCTTGAGTGTTTGTGAAGGAGCAGTAGAGGTGGGCTTGAATACAGGGAAGGGATGATTGGTCAGAGATGGGGCAGGAGGGTATATGAATAATAACAAATGATGATTGGTGGGAGCAGGAAAAATGAGAGAGAGACATTCAGGCATGGGAAGAAATGAACAGCAGGGGAAAGATGAAGCCCTGCTAGTGTACCTAAATAAATAGAGAGGTATAGCTGAGTTGCCATAGGAATCCCTGCTTCCCAGACAGCAAATAATATCTTAGCTGTACATAACCTTTTGGGTCAGTGGTGGGGAGAGGAGCTTGGGCTTAATGGTGGCAAGTTACAAGAAGAAGTAGTGTGAGGGCCAGTGGGGGGCTAAAGATGCTGTTATCAGAAGGAATAACAGAGAGTCAGCTGAAGGAGAGCTGCTATTACACTAAAAGAGAGGTCCAGGAACCCTGAAAACAATTTGATGTCACAGCAGTTGGGGTACATGGTCAGAACCACTGCAAAGTAAAGAAATGGCTCTTTAAAAGCTCTCATGAATCAGGTGAGTTCTCTGAGTTCCCTTCCACTCAGTGCTGCTTTGTTTTCAGAAACATCTTTGTATGTATGGCAGATGCCTGGGTACAGTCTATTAATGTAACTCTGACCTCAACAGTGAAGCTGTTTCTCAAGCAGTGCATGATCAGACTGATATGAACTGACAGCACTTATGCCCAGGTGTCATTGCCTAACGTACCTTTTGACAAAAAAATGTGACTTGACATATCTTATTGTTCAGTTTCACTTCCGCAAGGCAGCTACTCACTAGGTTACTTTCCTGGCCTTCTCTTTCACTTTCTTGAGCATCTCATAATGCTGGAGAATAACATTTTTGTTTTGGGTTAATGCTAATTTTGGAGCTGGGAAAGGAGTGTAAATGTCAAGGAAATGCCATTTTTCTGGGAGAGCTGAATGTCTTGTGTTATGATGTCTGGCAGAGTGAGGAAGCATTTGCACTATCACAGTACAGGATGGAAGTAATTGTATTGGTTATAAACAGAAGTCGGGGGCATGTCTATACCCTGTTTCCAATATTAGTGAGTAACAGATGAAGTTCAAATAGTTCAGAGGTATAGTTTGATTGGTTGATTTAATATATTTGTACCAATTGACAATACTTCTAATCTACAGCTGTAAGTGCTGGCTAAGGGCCTCCAAATGTAGCTATTTATCTAAATTACCCAAACCTACTGAGCTCAAGTGTGTTTGAAGGATACAACAAAAGACAGAGCCACACCTCTGGAAGTTACTATTTCACATTAACAGAACAATAGTAGTGTGTGTATATATGACAAGGGAAATGGAAACTACTGCTACTACTACTACTACTACTACTACTACTACCATTATTATTATTACTACTATTAATAATATAACAATAATTAATAATAATATAATAATTAATAATAATAATAACATTTAATAATGGTACCATAGTTAGGCCATTAAAGTGCAGTTAAGAAATTTGGGTTCAAATCTCTGTTCCACTCCAGTCTTCCTCTGTGGCCTCAGGTAATTCATAAAGCCTCACTATTCCTCATCTGCAAAATGGGGATAATATTGCTCTACCTTACTGGGATGTTTATATTTATATACATTCAAGGTTGTGAGGTGCTCAGATGCTACTGTACTGTGGAAAGCAGAAGTAACCCAAATTGATTGATAATGCTGACTTTGGTATTTAAATTGAAGCAATATAAATAAGATTGTTATATTTAGGACAAAGAATATAAATTATTTCATTCAGGACACAGATCAGATATTAAATTACCAAGGATGTGAAAAAAATAAAACCTGGGATATGTTTATTAATACTGTTATATGGTGTAAAGTCAGAAAGAAAGCTCAAAGCAATGATTACATTTCTGGAGATGACGTTTTCAATCGTGTCCCTTAAAGTTAGAACATGGGGTGGTGTACTCATAGAAAAGACCTACAAAATAGTCCAGTCTATGTCTAACTACTATGATTATGTGAATGAATGGGAAAAGCAGAATAAAAATAGAAATATACATTATGAGCAATTTGAGATGCCGAGTAATGGTGAAATAGAGGATGTAATGAGTTACAGTGGATGGGCAGAAGTGGATTGCACCAGTGCAATTGACAGTTTGACAATAATATGACAAGCACCAGTGGAAAGGTAGAAAACCTGGGCTGTCAGTGATAATAAGCATGCAAAGCTGAAATTCCTAGATGTTATATGACACGTTAGCAGCAACATAAAAAAATACCAACCAGCAGACAAGGAGAAACTGGTAGCATTATCATTAGAGCCCTATGGAGTGAAGTGAACATAGTGTGATTATATGCAGTGATGCATGTTTTGACCGCAGCAATGAACCACCAAGCATCAGGAAATAATTCTTAGTTATTTGTCACTTATTTTTGGGTGTCCACCCTATCCTCTTGATGCAATACAATTAGATAAAAAACATAACATGGTAGTCATCTTATCATTCACTATAAAGGAATGGCCAGAAAGCATGTTCAACTATCACAATCATAAAAAAAACAAAACAACAAGTTAGAACTCATGGGCAAAAGTAATAAACAATGAAGTTATCCTTTTGAATAGACATAATATTGAGTCTTTCTTTATTTCCTTAGTGTCTATTTATCATTAGAGAATCTGCAAGATTTTCCATACTTTTCTGTAAATTTTCTATTTGAATGTTTGAGACATAATAAAAGACAAGGTGCCATAGATATTTTAAAAGAAAGTACAATGAATACATGCATAGATGCAGGGAAGCACACGGATAAATAATCTACCTCTATAAATCTAACCCACAGAACTAAGACCTCCTTTCCTTTCATAACAATGCAAAGAGAGAGCAGAATAAAGTAGAATACTGACAACAGTGAATGATAAGATAAGCACATTTTCACAATAAGAAAATTTCACCTTGAAAACCATGGAAGACTAATTGTTTTTAAAAATCTTTGTTTTTATGACCTTTGCACTTATTCTAGCAGTCTAAGCCCACTCACTGTCTTTTCAGTATAAACAAGATACAATCCATACACTTCCATTCTCTTTCTCCTTCTGTGATTTTCCATTGTTGTAAACTGTTTTGCATTTTATGGGAAATCTGTTTTCCCTGGTTCATTGCTTAGAGAGTTCTTCATCATGTAGATAAGAAAAATTTTCCAGACATGCAGTTCAGAACCACATCTCTTTCATTTTGAGTTTAGTTTTGCATTATCTAGTTCTGGCATCTAATGTTTGCTATTACTGCATGTTTCAATGTATTTCATTACATGCTATATACCGGTTAAACAGTGACCTGGATGACAACCATGGAGGATCTCTAACTCCCTAAACTTTGAGAAAGTTTGGGCCTGGATCTAAATTTCATTTTAGCCTAATAGCTGCAATCTGCTGTATCCAAACATCAAACTATTGATACATCCAGATCTAAATTCAGCTATGAACTTTGTTGCTGTCCAACTAGAACTGGTAAAATTAGATCTCTTTATTTAAGTATTGTTGCTCTGGTGCTGGTGTTATTATTTTTTATTTGTATTAATGGAGTACCTAAGAGCTCAAGTCTTGGTCAGGACCCCATGAAAACACACACACACACACACACACACACACACACACACACACACACACACACACACACACACAAAACAACTGTCCTTGTGCCAAGGATCTTGAAATCTGAATACCAATTTGTGTGGGCCAGAATGGATTCCTATAGTGATTAAAAACAGGAGCTACATAAAAGATCTTCATTTCCTTCCACGAACTGTCCAAAATTGCTGCCAACTAACAGGAATACAGAACAAGGTGGGCGAGGATATATATTTGATTGGACCAACTTCTGTTGGCAATGGTTCCAATTCTTCCACTCTAGGGCTAGTCTACACTGGCAACATTAAAACACTGCCGTTTGCAAGGGTTTTTTTTTCACACCCCTGGGCAAGAAAGTTACAGTGCTGTAAAGTGCCAGTGTATACAAGTCCCTATTCACATTGACTAGCAGCATACTTGAATAGCAGCCCCATTGAAATGAGCGAGCTATCCATGGATTAAGATACTACTTAATGTGGGGTGAAGATAGCAAAAGTGGTTTGAGTTACAAGTTCTACTAAGGTTGCACTTGTACTGGTACAGATGCTCTTGTAGCCCGTTTGTTTACTTTCACCCTTTGCTACAAGTGATCCTAACATTAATCCTATTTTAGGCAGAATAGCAAACTATAAAAGCAAGATAAAATATTAAGTCGCCATATGCAGGGCCATTTACAACAGATGGTCTTTAAAGCAGTAAAAGTTTTTACGTTTTTGCTAGTCTCCAAACAGGAATATAAAGTCAAAGTTTGGGCCTCATTGTGGGTTCTTATGTCTAAAATTAGGAATTGTCTTGGGTACCCAATCAAGCACACACTAACCTCTCAGGCTGCCATCTGGTTGTACAGTGCTGAGAATACCTTGGATGACCCATGTCTTGTATGTGAATATAGGGGAGAAAGTATTTCATATAGGGCCAGATCCTCCAGTAAAGAAAGCAGGGGTGGAAAAAGGTGATTTAAAGCTCTGCTTCTGTTTAGTTTCTGTGTTCTTGGGACAGCCAAAGCCAAAACAGCCCCAGGTGTAACTTACTCTAGATGTCACTAGGGAGGTGTGTCACCCATTCGTGCCCAAATTCTCCTCTGGCAGGGGGATTCCTTAGATGCTCTGTTAGAGCAGCCTTCCATCTGCATTGTGCTGCATTGTGCATCCTCCTTGTGCTCTCGGGGTGAGATTTAACTGTATTCAGTTTCTTAAATATATTAGGCTTAGACTTGCATGTTTTGTTTTATGTTGTGTGGCCCAGACCTGTCTCTGTTTTGCAGCAGACTAGCGTGTCTGACTCAACCAGGCAGGATTCTGGAATCCCAAGCTGGCAGGGAAAATGGGCTCAGAGATAGTTTCAGGAGATTCGGTGACAGTTCCAAGGGGAATTCTGTGACTGAACCTGTCACACTTCCCATGGCGATTTTGCTCATGGAATGCACCAACACTTTGGCATGACCCATGACACATAGAAGAGAATATCTATGGTCCTGAGGGTCAGGTTCTTCTAGGCTCTGGTTTGCTTTTGGTCCAGAAATTGTATCAGACTAAAAGGAATATAATACTGTCTCTGATGCTGTTCTGTTCAGGGTACCCTATAATTCACTCAATTAATATATCCTGAAGAACTTCAGAATCATGCATATCACCAGTGGTGTATCTCCATTTATCCTCCCATTCAATAAACCTTTTTAAAGATCAAAGTAACTTCCTTGCTACAGATAGAAAACTGAAGGATGTGTAAAGAGGGGCCTCAAGTGGACTGCTTGGCTCTGTAAATTGTAATTCAGCATGTTATAAATATTGATAGATTGTCACACAATATCCTATGCTACAAAAGGAAATATTTAATCAAAAATTTCTGTTATGGTGAAATCATAGGTCTTATATTTTTTGAGCATTGGCCTGCTAAACCCAGGGTTGTGAGTTCAATCCTTGAGGGGGCCATTTGGGAATATGGGGCAAAAATAGGGATTGGTCCTGCTTTGAGCAGGGGGTTGGACTAGATGATCTCCTCAGATCCCTCCAAACTCTGAGATTCTATGATCTGTGCTTTCTGTGCAACGGATACATCTTAACAGTAAACTGTATTTAAAAGTACAATAATACACCATAATTGTGCTACTGGAAATCATAAAATACACGAATAAAGTATTCCAGTAGCATGAATACTCATTTCGACTTTTTTTTTGAGCCAGAAACATATATGAGCACTTCCAGTCCAGTAAATGCACGTGTTTCAGTGAGTGTCACTTAACCTTATGTGTTTATGCTCACTATGAATTAGGTAAGTGAAAATTTCAAGTGCAGGGTAATATTCTCAAATATCTCACTGGAACCACACTTTTTTCAGGTCAAATGATCATTAAGCAGGGCAAACAATGCTGGCATCCACCTGTTTCCCAGAAATTTGTCCTCATATTAACAGAAAACCTTAAAAAAATAATTTTTCAAAGAAGAAAATAATTTAGTCCCTTGAGATTTTCTTAACAACTGCCAAGCCGTGAAGTTTAATGGTAGTTATTTTTGTATTATTTTACCTGTAGATTGCTACACGACATCATTATAGAGTTATCTTAGATGTAGAGGAAGCTCAGTCAACGAAAATCAAAGGCATAATATCAAAATCCTAACTGCAAAGTTCTGAATAAATGTGAATCCCTTTTTGAAAGTGGGTTGCAGAGGTCATGCAGTATCCAGCCCTTCTTCATGGTTACCCAGAAGATTCTCTACAGGGTCAGGGATCCACATAATGGGAGAATTGGGCAGTGGGCAGACCAGGGGAGGAGCGAGCAGGCTGGAATTAGGCACGTGTTAGCCCATCACCACCTCCCACAACAACAACCATGGAGCAAGCAACATCCTACAACCATCTGTTCTATTACATTGTTATGCTGGAGGGAGTTGGTGGCTCCCAGGTGTGTCTTTGATCTATGGACAATCATAGACTTCATTGTGATTGATGAGCATTCTAGCTACCTTTCAGTCAGGCTACATATAAGAACTAATTAAGCTCTTTTATGGGGTAAAATATCTAAAACAATAGAAAACATGGCCCAAGGGACTTGGACACACACACGGCTGATCAAAACTAGAGCTAAGTGCATGTAGGGTTTTCCTGGGGAGCTGAATGCAAATGCAGCAGACGTGTGTGAGAGGGAGGACCAGAAAAACAGTCAGGAAAGCCAGTGGAGTCCCAGAGCAGCTCTGGTAGCATAATCATTACAGGAAGCCAATAGAAAGCTTATTTTGGGCACAGCATGTTCTGTAAGCAGGGTTGAATTTCTGAACAAGGAAACTGCCTCCTGTTTGTTTTTACTATGATTATGAAAGCAAGACTATCCCCTGTGATGACATAGTGAAGACACTTCCTACATCAAAGGATGGGTTTTTTCCATTGATATAGCTAATCGCCCTCCCTGAGCAGCTATTGACCTGGCCACATAGAATCATAGAAGATTAGGGATGGAAGAGACCTCAAGAGGTCATCTAGTCTAACCTCCTGCTCAAAGCAGGACCAACACCAACTAAATCATCAGCTAGGGCTTTGTCATGCTGAACCTTAAAAACCTATAAGGATGGAGAGTCCACCACCTCCCTAGGTAGACTATTCCAGTGCTTCACCACCATCCTAGTGAAAAAAGTTTTTTCCTTAATATCCAGCCTAGAACTCCACCACTGCAACTTGAGACCATCACTTCTTGTTCTTTCATCTACCACCCCTGAGAACAGCCTACCTCCATCCTCTTTGGAACCCCGTTCAGGTAGTTGAAGGCTGTAATAAAATCCCACCTCACTCTTCTCTTTTACAGACTACATAAGCCCAGTTTCCTTAGCCTCTCCTAATATTCCGCGCTCCATGTACAATGGGGGCTTAGTCAGTCTGCCTATAGCATTCAAGGCTGTGAATCTTTAGGTCGGTCTAAATGTTAAGTGTAGACCAGGTGTGATTCTCATGCTTTCTCTCTAGTCAATGACTATTTAAGAATTTTATACAAATTGGAACAATTTCACCAGGAGAGAATGAGAAAGACCCACCATGGAATACCCTGTAACCTTGTTGTTAGTGTAGTCATCTGGGAGGGGGTAAAAATCCCTGCCTCGAATTGGTGATTCAAAGCTGGATTTCCTACCTCCCAGGTGAGTATCCTAAGAACTGGGGCATAGAGGTACACCTGGAAAATTGAAATGGTTCATTCTGATAGTGTCAGAAGAGACTGTTTCAACATTTCTGAAACTTTTTTTTCTCCAATACAATCATTTTGGGAAATGTTTTGGTTGCCACAGATCTGCATTTTTCAGTGCGAAAAGTATCATGGAAAATTTTGTCCAAATCTAGTAATTACTGTACAGAATTAACCTTTACATTGTTTGGTATCAAGCTCATGACTTTCTCTGTGCATGATGAGTTTCTACACATCCATACATCTACATTCACTTACTTTGTGATTCTTAGGAATAAGAGGTTGCACAACTTGGAAACCTGCATTTTGTCTTATTTGTGGTCTGAATGAATAATTATATAAAATATTTCCAAGTCTGATGCCAACATACACCCTATCAATGCCATATAAGGAAGAAAGGTAGATAGATAAAGAAAGGCGGATACTTAGAAGGTTGAAAGGATAATGGTGAAGTAATGCATCTAGTATTATGTGAAAATATTGATTCTATTGACTTACCTACTGATGTTGAGTGCCCAAATACCACCTACCTCACTGAAATTCCTATTACTCTTAGGGGGTTATCTATTTATTTTACATTTTCTATCACACTTATAGTATTTAAATATGTGGTGGCAAGTAGACTTGTATAGGGGGCTACAGTGACTACTGTGTCATTAGCAACATAGCAAGAACTGATAGTGGAGAGATACCAAGCTAGAATACTGATAAAATCACAAGGACTTTGGTACCTCCAAACACACATTTACAAATAGATATCCAAAGACTTTCATGTTTTGTAAGTGTAGGTAAAATGCTTTGGTATCTCAGATTTTCATGTGCAGTAGTCACTGGGAAATGTTGGCTTATTAATTGTGACCAGCTGATGTAAAGGACATGTGTTTTACAACCCTTCACTAATTATAATTAGAAGTAGCATTATGTTTCCTGCACATGCACTGAAAGAAACAAAATATCTAATATGTTAAGTATGGCTTGAATAGTCTTGGTATTTTACTTTAAACATGCTGTGACTCACACATGGTATGAACAAGCTGATGAAATCAGAAAAACGAAGAAAAAGTTCAAGGAATGCCATTTGTTACTTTGTTGTATTGATTATAAACTGCAGCTCTACTTATAAAGACTATGGACTAAATTCATCCTTGGTGTAACTCCACTTAAGTCATTGTCTGAATTTAGCATAATATTTTTGTGATCTGTTTTAGTTGGGAAACCTCTACACAACATAAAGGATTTCACAAAAAATGATGTAAAAATGAAACAAAGAAAGAAATCTGTGATGGATCAGTCAGAAGTAATGTGATATGACTACTATATGTTTTAAGACTATATGCATTTTTGTAAAGTATAAATTAGGGACCTCAACTTGACTGCTGCTGCTGCCCTATCAAACATCTTGGGATCACTTCCTATAAATTAGAAGATGCCCCTAACATGGAATGATGTGTATACAAATCCCTAATGTGTGTGTGCACTTTGTGTATTACACGGGCACAGCCCAGGCTCACACAAAAACTTACACACACTGACTTTCTCACTGAGTCCTGGTCTACACTACAGAGTTAGGTTGGCGTAAGACAGTTTATGTCAACCTAATTATGTCAGTGTCTACACTACAATGTTCCTCCTGACATTGTGACTTAGCTGCGACATCAAATTAATAACTCTACCAGCAGGAGAGACCTAGCACTTGACGCAGTGGCAGTGTAGACACTGCATTGTTTATGTCATATTAAATGGCCTCCCAGGGGTGTCCCACAATGCCCCAGAGTGACCAATCTGGTCCCGTTTTGAACTCTACTGCCCAGAAGCCAAGTATACAGGAAAAGTCCCTCCCCTTTTAAAGAAATAGGAATTTTTGAAATTCAATGTCTTGTTTACTCAGTGTAGAAAGTTCACCTAGCAACTGCCCAGCAGAGCATTCTGGCTACATGCTCCAAATGTGCTTCTGCATGTACTGCACAGGAGGTGGTAGATCCCCTGGCTTTCTGAAGAAAAGAGGCTGTGCAGGCAGAGCTCTGATCCAGCAGAAAAAATATGGATATTTATGAACAGATCGCTTGGGGCATGGGGGAGAAGCAGGGGCAGTTCTAGGCACCAGCAAAGCAAGTGCGTGCCTGGGGCAGCAAGCCGCAGAGGACTCCCTGGCAGGCACTGTCAGGGTAGAGATCCACTGATCCCACAGATTCAGTGGCATTTCGGCGGCTGGTACGCCGAAGCCGAGGGACCGGTGGACCTCCCACAGAAATGGCACCAAATAGGCAGGACCAGCAGACCTCCCGCAGGCATGCCACCAAAGCCTGCCTGACTGCCACGCTTGGAGTGGCAAAAAACCTAGAGCCGCCCCTGGGGAGAAAGTCTGCAAGAGGTATCTGCAGGTGTTCTGCGTGAAACCAATGGAGCTGTGGCAGGCACACCAGAATGCAAGGAAAGGCAAGCAGGTGCTCAGATGCAGTACCACAGACATGCTGCTTTTACAAGGAGCTTCATGCTATTGGACACCCTCCCCACCACAAGGTCCCCATGGATACATCAGATGCAAATGTGGCTGTTGCAAGGTGCACTGAGTCCCATAGAAACGAGGCTCACACACAATGGCTAGATGAATAAAAGTGGTGAGTTTATTGAAGGCAAACAGTGACACAGCGGCAACGGGGGCCCCTTATCGTTGCAGTCACTGAGAGATGGGGAAAAAGCCTGACGCACTGAAGCCATGCTCAGGATGAAGCCCAGCATACAAGGGCACATTGACACAGAAATGCCCATATACATTTGCATCTCATACATAGCTCATGAATAGCAAGCACTTGTTTGGCTGTACTGCCTTAGTTTACATTTCTAGTTTCACACAAGCTGAATCTCACACAGGCCGAGTAAACAGTTAACAGCTGCAGGCTGAGAAGCTCTTCTCAGACACACCCACACGAGATAACATGAAAGCCAAGGCCGTTCCCTATGTTTTTAGAGATCATGCAAGCCTCTGGAGCAGCCACTGCTTGTCATCCCATACGTGCATAATGATATGATCCCACCGGTCAGTGCTTGTTTCTTGGGAACAGAATTGGCACACCACCACATGCAGTAGCAACCTGGAATTATGTCTTTCCATGGCTTCCATTGAATTAGGGAGGTACATGCATGGTTACACAGGAAGTGTTGGGGAGAGGACTTTGATTCTTCAACCTTGGGATGTTGTTCCAGGAAGAGAGCTTGCTAGGAAGAGATCAGATCTACCTAATGAATAGGGGGAAAAAGCATCTTCACAGGCAGGCTTGCTAACCTAGTGAGAAGGGCTTTAAATTAAGTTCACCAGGGATGGAGACCTAAGCCCAGAGGTAAGTGAGGTAGGGTTATACTGGGAGGAAACACAAAAAAGGAGGGTGCAACAGGGGAGGCCTCCTGGTTCATACTGAGAATCTAGGGAAATCGGCTAGTTATCATAGGTGCCTGTACACAAAGGCAAGAAGGAAGAATTGGCTGTCCTGGCACAGTCAAAGGGCTTCACAGAGACTTGGTAGGGTAAGTCATATGACATGAGCACTGTCATGGATGTGCATGAACTATTCAGGAAGGGCAGCCAGGGGAGAAAGGGTAGAGGAGTTGCACTGTATGAAAGAGAGCAGTATGATTGCTCAGATCTCCAGTACAAAATTGGAAAAAATCTTGTTGAGAGTCTTTGAGTGAAGTTTAGAGGCAAGAACAACAACGGTGATATCATGGTGGGCACCTGCTATTGACCAGTAGACCAGGGGGATGAGGTAGATGAGACTTTCTTTGGACAACTAACAAGTTTTCAGATCACAGAGCCTGATTCTCATGGGGGACTTCAATCACCCTGACATCTTCTGGGAGAGCAATGCAGAGACAATCCAGGATGTTTTTGGAGAATGCTGAGGACAGCTTCCTAGTGCAAGTTCTGGAGTTCAACTAGGGGCCGTACTCCTCTTGACCTGCTGCTCACAAAGAGGGAAGAATTGGTAGGAGAAGTAGAAGTGGGTGGCAACCTGGGCAGCAGTAACCATGAGATGGTTGATTTCAGAATTCTGGCAAAAGGAAGAAAGGGAAGCAACAGAATACAGACACTGAACTTTAGAAAAGCAGACTTTGACTCCCTCAGGGAACTGATGGACAGGGATCCCCTGAGGGGACAATATGAGGGGGTAAGTTGTCCAAGAGAGCTGGCTGTATTTTAAGGAAGCCTTATTGAGGGAGCAGGAGCAAACCATCCTGATGTCCAAAAAGAATAACAAATATGGTAGCTGACCAACTTGGCTTAACAGAGAAATCTTCAGTGAGCTTAAGCATAAAAAGTAAGCTTACAAGAAGGGGAAACTTGGAAAGATGACTAGGGAGGAGCATAAAAATATTGCTTGAGCATGCAGGAGTTAATCAGGAAGGCCAAAGCACAATTGGAGTTGCAGATAGAAAGGTATGTGAGATATAGCAAGAAGGGTGTCTGTAGGTATGTTAGCAACAAGAAGAAGGCCAGGGAAAGTGTGGGACCCTTGCTCAATGGGGTAGGCAACCTAGTGACAGATGATGTGGAAAAAGCTGAAATACTCAATTCCTCGGTCTTCACAGACAAGGTCAGCTCCTAGATTACTGCATTGGACGGCACAGTATGGGGAGGAAAGAACAGGTT
Source organism: Sternotherus odoratus (assembly GCA_032164245.1). Classification (NCBI taxonomy): domain Eukaryota; kingdom Metazoa; phylum Chordata; order Testudines; family Kinosternidae; genus Sternotherus; species Sternotherus odoratus. The sequence continues at coordinate 241,492,804 of JAVMKO010000001.1, forward strand.
AAGAACTATTTAGAAAAGCTGGGCATGCACAAGTCCATGGGGCCGGATGCAGTGCATCCGAGGGGGCTGAGGGCTGATGTGATCACAGAACCATTGGCCATTATCTTTGAAAACTCATGGTAGTTGGCGGACGACCCAGATGATGAAAAAGCAAATATAGTGCCCATATTTTAGAAAGAAAGAAAGAAAGAAAGAAAGAAAGAAAGAAAGAAAGAAAGAAAGAAAGAAAGAAAGAAAGAAAGAAAGAAAGAAAGAAAGAAAAAAGAAAGAAACTGGGGAATTACAGACTGATCAGCCTCACCTCAGTCCCCAGAAAAATCATAGAGCAGGTCCTCAAGGAATCCATTTTGAAGCACTTGGAGGAGAGGAAGGTGATCAGGGAAAGTCAACATGAGCGTATGGCCAAGCTCATGTTGTCTTCTATGATGTGATAACTGTCTCTGAGGATATGGGGAAAGTGATGGAGATGATATATCTTGACTTTAGAATGCTTTTGATATGGTGTCCTTCAGTATTCTTGCCAGCAAGTTAAAGAAGTATGGATTGGATGAATGGACTATAAAGTGGATAGAAACCTGGATCATCAGGCTCAATGGGTAGTGCAGGGATTGGAAACTAGAACGTTGCCCCCCAGGGTAAGCAACCCTTGGTGGGCCTGGCCGGTTTGTTACCTGCTGTGTCCACAGGTTTGGCCAATCGCAGGTCCCACTGGCCACGGTTCGCCGTTCCGGTCCAATGGGAGCTGCAGGAAACTGGCTTATGTGAACATGGCAAAATTTGATAATGGGTTGGACGCAAGGTGGTGAAGATGGGATGTCTTAGGGATATGCCTGCACTTCACATATGGTCTCAATTCAAGGTGTGGTGCAATTAATTTAAAAATTGCAATATGCGCCTTAAAATAAAATAGAAGTGGTTTCACTGATTCATAGTATTGTATCCAGATGCATAATCTTAGAAATTTTTTAAGGCTCACAGTACTAGTAGCTAGTACTATTTTTCTGAGTTTAGTTAATCCTACCTGGATCCGAGTTGTTCACTGTTTTCCATTTTCCATTCACATCAGCCTACTTTATATTACATACAACTCAGTTAAAAGAATGTTAAGATTGCAAAGTCAAGAACTCAAAAATTAGGAGGTGCCAGAAGTTTGCCTGTACTATCTTACTTAGCTACCTTGTGTATTTAGTATGATTGTGGCAGGGCTAGGGTGAAAACCCCATGAGTGCTCTGCCACTGCAGGTTAAACCCTGCTTTCTGGCAGCAAGGCCAGGGGCAGAGGCTAGAACAGCCCAGCAGGGAGCCCAGCTGGGAGCCCTAATGAGGACTAGCCCACAGCACTAGGCTGGGCTAAGTGGGTTCAGCTGGGGCTGGGAGCAGAGAGGGCTAGAAAAGCCCTACCCTGCAGGGGGGCATGCCAGGAGGAGGACAGGGGGCTGATTTGTCTCCCCACGGAGGGCAAAGTACCTCAGGGCTCTGGAGACTCTAGATCCAGGTCAGAGAAGGTAACTGTTGGGGGGACAAGGTGAGCACTTTGCTGGCACAGTAAACACTGAAACTGCACTGTAAATAAAGAACACTTAGAAAACACCAAAAGAGGATGTGGAAACCTTTATTACTGGATGTTATAAGTGTGAAGGGTGCCTTGCCTGGGTGGGACTATGTTATCTAACACAGTGTGCCTTGCCTGGGTGGGGCTTGTTATCTGAAACAAGTGACGTAAGAGTTTCCCTGCCATGAAGGAGGGAGGAGCTTCCTGCCATGAGGGTGGGAGGAGTAAGTTTAGTTCCATCTTGGCTGGTCTCAAGGTAGGAGGCAAAAGCCAGGGAGTTCCATCTTGTCTGCACATGAGGCAGGAGGCTTGCCAAGGTAGCTGGCAAGGGTTCTAGACCATCTTTGGCTATAAAGATGGCTCTACCTTTTTCTGATACTTCTACTTAGCTGATGTAAGTGATTTTAATTCTTCTAATAAGCCGGTGCCTTTTGGGGTATTTCTTTCCTTTTCACAAGAAAGTAGGAAACCCCAATTGTAAGTGTATTGGGTCTTTATTTCATTCCCTTTTCTTTATTAAATCTTCTAGTTCTAAAACTGTCTGGTTTAATTCCCTTAAGGTCTCTCTCTCTTCATGGGGAAGAGAGGAGGGAGGGGGAGGTGGATCAAGGGATCAGCTAAGAGTATAGCTGGAGTGTGGAGACTGTCTCTCCTTACCGTCAGGTCAGACGGGGGAAGGGGGAAAGCAGCCTCTAGGTGCCTGTCTCTTCAATGAGAAGAGGAAGGGGGGAAGTGAATAGCCCCCCAGTGTTTAATTCTGGTTCTTGGGGAAAGAGCCAGGGTTAGGGGAAGTCTGCCTTCAGCTGGTCAGGGTAAAGGGAAGCAGTCTTCAGGTATCTGACTTTGAATCCCAGGGAGGGGTACAAGGTTAGGGTCTGGCTCTCAGGTACAGAGAGACAGAGGGTGAAGGTGAGCAGCCTTCAGAGGTCTGGCTTGGGCTCCCAGGGAGGGGGTACAAAGCCAGGGTTAGGGGAAGATCGGGGGCCCCTCCAAGGTTTTGGAAGTATACTCGATTGGTGGCAGCGATTGGTATCCCCAAGAACCCCAACTGGCAAAGTGGGGGTGTGGGGGGAGAAGGACTGTTGGTTTGGCATCTAAGAGGCCCAGCCTTTGTACTCAGGAGCATAAAGGCTGGGGTAACCCCTCTTACACTGGAAGATCCAGAACACAGGACACAGGGGAAGCAAGAGCCCCCTGTGACCATGATCAAATCTTTCATTATATGATTGCATACTGTATTTTTCATGAGAACAGCAAAAGGCACATCCCTGACATGAGTTACCTCTCCTGCTGTATTTCAAGTTCCTGTTCACAGCATGGAGATTCTAGACCCCTTCTCAATAAAAGAGTTAATACATATTTATAGATATTTCCCCCTCATTCTCATTCTCAGAAATGGCGGAACCATTTTGTCTAAAACTTTTCAAATTAATTCACATGAAGGCAGACATCCAGCATGGAAAATTTGAGCCCAAACAGTTAAAGTTTGGCACAGTTATACGCAACTGGAAACAGAGTCTTATGACAAAAATGGTCAGACACGGCTAGCTAAAAGTGTTGCACCTGTGATGCCTAAAATTCAATGTAGTTTTATCAGCTGAGGTGGGTGTGGCAGATTTTCGTTGCTTTTATATTTTCTTTTCCTTTAAAAAAACATAGTTTTATATTGTATGTATAAGTTGCCTCTGATTTATAATTTTTGTAATATAATGCAATTATCAATAAAAAACTCCACTCATCCTCTTTCTTCTACTATAGTTGTAGAAGTGTTTCTTTGGTTTTAGTCTGTCTGTAACTCTTAACTAGCTAGGCTTATTTAAAATCAATATCACAGAATATATGTATTTCAGGGATTATAAAAATAATTCCTTTGCAAAAAACTATAAATTAATAAATTCAAACAAAAGAAAAATATCTCTAAATGCAGCCCAATATTTGTAAAAAAAATAGCAAATAACTTTGGCCTATAAATTAACATATTGGCATATTGTACATTCTAAATTTGACAATACTATTGAAATAAATATTTTAATGCTAACACTAAAATAAGAGAAGATTACTATTGGTCATCTTCTAGCATCTTTTAAATACTTTTTGATTCCCTTTGGTATAGTTTACAACACGGATCTATTTACCCACAGTGTAGCCAGGAAGTCAATTCCAAAAATGTGTTCTGACTTTGAAGTAAAGTGAAGTGAAGTGTGAAAAGATCTGTCACAGTGATAAGGAAAAAAGATGCAGGTTTTTAGTGTATTACCAGCTATCCTTTTCCTTTGTCAGGCTTACTTTTTAAATTCACAGATTGAGGCACCAGCAACAGTAAAGTTGAATGGGATATAACAGTTATGCATTAAAAAGGCGCTCAGATTTCCACGTTAGTTGGAAGGAACATAGCACAGAGTCTAGTTTTGGTCTCCTTTTAACACATTTTGAATACTTATTGAGCTTGGGAGGGAGAATGCTTGTGGCTGGTGAATTAGGTATACAGTGAAATTTCATTTTACGCTGGGTTTAGGTTCTAAAGTCAGCACATAAGGCAAAAATTATATGGTCAAAATTACCCTTGAAAATCCCTTAAATCACCTATAAAGTACAGTTTTGTGTATACAACCCTGTACAGTACTATGTATGTATAAAAGTATAATGTATACAGTAATGTAAAGTACAGTATATAATAAAGTGTACATACGGAAAATATAATTTATAGTATTTTTAATTACATTAAAGACAGAGAGACAGAAGAATGAAAGAATAAAAAATGAAAACAGTACAGTACTGTAAACCTGAGCAGTCACCATTCATCCTGGATATTCTTGCTAGTTTTGTACTGTACACTCTCCAATGATTAGTCTTTCTCTTCCCCTGACAACACTACAGGGTGGTTTTCAGGGGTTGAAGTTGATCCAGGAGACGACGTGCCAGGCTTGGGTGATGGAGAGCATGTCGTAGATGAAGTGGCTGGCTCTGGTTCAGCTCGAGAAGTTGATTGTGTACGCTCATCTGCTGCTGGCTGTTTTTTCTTGAAAAACATGGTGTTTGGCAGCTGTCACCGTTGTCTCTTGAGCTCCTCAACCATTTCTTGATACAGTCTGAAATCATCCGTAATACTACATGTGATTTTGAGGCTTCATTCCATAGAGAGATCGTATTCAGAAATTAAAGCATTCAAGTGTTTCACTGCTTCAAACACTTTAGAACACTTGTAACAAAATCCTGTGGCACCTTAAAGACTAACTATAAAGTTTTGAAGCATAAGCTTTTGTGGGCTAATATCCACTTTGTCGGATGCAAGCAAGTGGGTATTAGCCCACGAAAGCTTATGCTTCAAAACTTTATAGTTAGTCTTTAAGGTGCCACAGGACTTTGTTACCTCTGCTATTCCAGACTAACACAGCTACCTCTCTGATTCTTGACATTTAGAACACTTGGTGGCTCTTCCTGTTCGTTGTCATTATCTTTGTCTTCTGTAGACAATTTTATCAGTTCCTCTCACTCTTCATTAGTCAATGTTTCTCTATGGCCCTCAAATGATTCCTCAATTTCTTCCTTGAGGATGTCGACATCATCACCCACTTGCCTGGCCACCTGAACAAAGCATTTCACTTTTTTGTCAATGGTCTGGAAACCCTTTAAATCATTCACACGTTCTTTCCATAGGTTTCACCAACATGCATTGACTGTTTCAGGCTTGATTACATCCATTGCCTGTTTAATATAACTGATGCACTCAGAAATGTTGAAGGACTTCCAACACTCCATCACATTAAGATTGGGATCCGTGAGAATGTAAGCCTCGTGTATTTGGCCTTGGAAGGGTAGTGGCAATGGCTGCATGTCTAGTTGGCAGCCAGTATCAAGTGGAGTGCCCCAAAGGTTGGTCCAGAGGCCAGTTTTGTTCAATATCTTCATTATTGATCTGGTGGATGACGTGGATTGCACCCTCAGCAAGTTTGCAGATAACACTAAACAGGGAGTAGTGGTAGATACGCCTGGGGGTAGGGATAGGATACAACAGGTCCTAGACAAATTAGAGGATTGGGCCAAAAGAAATCTGATGAGGTTCAATAGGGAAAAGTGCAGAGTCCTGCACTTAGGATGGAAGAATCCCATGCACTATTACATACTACGGACTGAGTGGCTAGGTGGCAGCTCTGCAGAAAAGTACATAGGGATTACGGTGGATGAGAAGCTGGATATGAGTCAATAGTGTGCCCTTGTTGATAAGAGGGCTAACGGCATTTTGGGCTGTATAAGTAGGAGCACTGCCAGCAGATTAAGGGACATGATCATTCTTCTCTATTCAGCATTGCTGAGGCCTCATCTGGAGTACTGGCATTTCTGTTTAGGCCTGCTCCTGAATTTTAGTTTCAGGGCCTTAGATTATGAATAGTTTGGGAGTAATAACTCACAGTAGGTGCATGTACAATGTGTAACATACTAGAGGCCCAATCTCAAGTAGGGCATTTGGATTCTACCATAACACATAATAGTAAGTGTGAATAATAATAAATAACTGACACTTGCTTGGAACGACCTGCTTAACTTTTCTTCAGAATCCCTGAATGCTGTGGCCATTTCTAACTCATGCTAATAAAAGCTTTGTATCACACCATTGGGTTTTCTCTCACTCTCAAATTATATACAATGTACACACAAAGAAGTATGTTAAAAGTGCATTATTATAAAAGGTTGCAAGATTGAGTACTTAAAAGTTAGGAAATGCCCAAAGGCCTAATCCAGTGAGGTGTCTTCTTTGAAGTCAAAGAGAAGTGAGTGCACCAAGTATCAGGTGCTAATGTGGTTCATTTGACCCTACTAAATTTAATTTCCACATACTTTTATGTTTAAGGGTTGTCTTTTTTTTCTGAAAGACAGAGTTGCAATTATGGTTAGACAGATACGATACATATCTCTGTAGTTCCTTGGTTTAATGCTTACTGTAGAAAGGACAAAGTGTTTGACGACTGCAGACATGGAACAGAAATGTCAGGATACATGACATTAAGTAAGTTTTTCATTTGTTCATTGCGTATCTTCAGAGATACACAGACAATGTAATTTTTGATTGGGATACTGACACTTTGACATCAATCATCACATATGCAGTGATTTTATAATAAACAGATCAGTAGAATATCAAGCTTGATTGTCCAGTACTAAACAGAAATTAGTGCAGAAGAAATTATGAGTTCACATTATAGTAAACAGCCTAGGTGTCATCCTGGTGGCAGTGTTGTTTTACAGTAGGATAGGAAACATACAAAATTATATAGTTCCCTTGTTTTGCTGGGAATATGACAGTTACCACTGCACTAAAAATCCATTGAATATACCATTGATTGTCATGTCCATTATAACATAAAAAATTTAAAAGATGGCACTCAGATTGTGCGCAGTTGTGAGAGTATCTACCTATGGATTGCATGAAGAATTGTCTTTACCCGTGTTCTCCTAGCCCCAACCTTTGGTTTCCTGTTTTGCTAGGTGTTCTCTCTTTCAGCTTTCCTTTTGCTCTCTCTACTATTCCCACTCATCCCTTCAGAATCTCAGATCTCTAGCCCTCTTTTCTAAACTTTTTTCTCATCCTTTTAACAAGATCACCAATCTAACCTATACATTTATCTTCAGATTCTGTGGATCAGAAAATCCCACATACAAACACCCAACTACAAAAAGGAGAGCTAAATCTATCATTTAAGACATTTTTTATGGCTGTGTATACTTCATCATTGCCAAATCTCATCATTGTCTTATGAGTCTCACAATATTTGGTGTTTTTCCCCATGTCCCTGCTCATAGAATCAAGCATTTATGTGCAAATTTCTTCTTTCTTTTTTAAACAAACAAACAAACAAACAAACAAACAAACAAAAAAAAACCTTCTAGTTCTCATGCTCGCAGACAAAATTTTTAAAATATAACCATAATGTGACCTAAGTGCTCAAATCAAAAAAAGGGGACCCTCCAAAGAATTAAAGCTCAAGATTTATAATACAATCATCAGTTGATGTTTGAACACTTAGGGTTGGCAACACTGACACTAAACTGTACAGTGCAATGTGATGAAACAAATGAAAGGGACAAGAAAAACCATTATTTTGAAAAGGCATGCCAGCATTTGTTATAGTCAAAATGCCATGTTTTTCCTGCCAGTGTTGACACGTAGTTATATACTTTTTCTATCTGATCACCCAACTTGCTGACAGGAGGCATTTCAGTCTGACTCAGTTGGATGAGATTTGGTGGGATATACAAGGTTTAATTTAGTCAAATGGAACACCAGAACCACTGGAAATGTAAAGGAAAACCTGGATTCCATGAATGAAATCTGAACCAAGAAAGTTAATCCAGATTTATTCAGTCATATCCCTCCCCTTCCTTCTGGTGACAGAATTCCAATATAGTTTTGAGAGAAAACAGAGAAAAATACATATTGAGTACAACTTCATTTAAACTTAATCTGGATTCAGTAGTGCTTTGCCCATAAACTGATTATTTAAAATGGGTTACGCATGCACCATTTATTTCTGAGTGATGAATTACTATGTCCCCGGTGAACAATCAACAAACAGAGAAAGGTTGGAGAAGCAGCATTAATGCCTGGCTATGACTATGCTGATTTATTTAAAAAATGTGTGGGAACCACAGGGAAGCAAGCTACTAAGCTGTATAACTTGATTAGGTAAAAAGAGCATTAAATGTGAAAATCCTAAACTCTTTAGCCTTGCTATTCTGCATATAAATGAGAGATTAGGTAGGAGCTATATGAGCAGTCCCTTTGTAATATATAGGCCTAATTACAATAAATTTAGAAAAGTCGGAGTGTGTAATTTGCACAAAGTAGATTAAGAGTGCATGGAAATTATGAGGTGTCTAGGCTTCTTTAAAGCTTCAGATGCAGCTGATAAGATTACTTTTAAAAACAAAAGCATACCACACAAAAAAGCACCAATTTAATATGTTTGAAGGTTGTTTTATGCCACATTTTTGTAAAAAGTGAATGAGGGTTAATTAGTAAGAACAACCAGATAAGGAAATGGAAAGGAAAAAAGAAAGAAGTCCAAACTAAATGAAATCCATACAGTAATTTAAGTGAAGGTACTTCCCAAACTAGCCAAACAAAATTAAACATAGAATCTGGGATAAACATTTCTAGCATCAGTATTGACAGATCTTATAAAGTAACAGAATGTATAATGTGATCTCCTAGTGAGAACCATTTGCTGGTTACTCAAAGGTATGTTATTGATCTGTGTAAAAAGTTAGCTCATCACTTTTTGATGTACCTGGTGTGAGGGGTAGTGCTGAAGTGTTCCTTGAACAGTCCTGGAAGAAGAATGTGATTCAGAATGTCACAATTGTTTGCCTGTCTTCCTGCTCATCTGTGGAGGCAGTTCCCCGCACCAGCTAGCTGCTCAACAACACTGACTGGTGCATTTGGAATATAGAATCAAGGCTCCAGCCAAGAGAATCAGGGAGCCATAATTACCTCCCTGATGCTTCCCTGTCTCCTATATAAAGCAGAGATCTGGCACAGGAGAAAATCCATCGTTCAAACTTTCTATGTTTCAATTTGTCATTGGTAAAAAAATTACCTTTTCCTTACCTTTGTGTGTCTTATCTATTTAGAATATAAGTTAATTGGGGCAGCGACTCTCTCATACCTCATGTATTCAGAACAAAGGCTACACTCTAGGATAAGACATAGATACTAATATAATATAAATAATAATTATGGCTATTTGGGGATTTCACTAACTGGTGAACCTAAGAGTTATGAACAGCTCGGGAATAGAGACTATTAATCACTGAAAAGTTTGTGACTCTGAACAAAATGTTATGGTTGTTCTTTTAAATGTTTACAACTGAACATTGATGTAATATAGTTTTGAAACTTTATTATGCTGAAGAAAAATGCTGTTTTCCCTTTTCTTAGTAGTAGTTTATATTTTGTATTGTATTTTGTGTAATCTACTGCCTGATTGCATATTTCTGGTTCCAAAAGGGGTGTGTGGTTGACTGGTCAGTTTGTAACTCTGGTGTTTGTAACTCTGAGGTTCTACTATATTACAAGAAAGACATTAGAGACTATTTTTGGTAGAAGTGAAGTAGAATTTTGAACTTAGACTTGTTTAGCATGTGATGAGACATTTCCCTTTTCCTGATGAAAAATACAAAAAGAAGATGCTAAGAAGAAAATTTGTAAAAAAGATTTTTTTTAAAGAACAAGTAAAAAATAGAAGTTCTACAGGGCCCTGATACAAACTGGTAAAAAAATATAAATAGAACAATATGGTGAAAGGAATACTATATGGCTGCAGTGTCCTATATAAATATGTAAAACAACAAATTAGCAAAAGAGCTTCTTGATTTAATTCTGTATATATGGTGGAAGTATAGAGCTGAATGAACATCAAATCAATAGTAATCATAATCTACCATAAATTCATAATTAGAGGACTATAAAAGTATTAAATGTAAGTACAAAAAGGTGCAAAGAATTATGGTCTTATTGGCAGAGAGGTAATATCGGCTGAGATAAAACAAGATGAAGAGGACATATCAAAAATGTTCAAAGATAAATTTACATATGCTGCATTCTGGAGTGGCCCACAACCTAGTATTCCAACCTCAGGGCAAACTGTCAAAAAACAGGCCAGACACCCCAAAGTGGTGGTATGTTGATTTCAGCAACCCAGTTAAAAATGTGATCGTTTGGATTACTTTAACAGTCTTGGAGTCACAGACAGTTCACTTAGACTCTCCGGGTCTATCTTGCCACCTAAGCATGCAGACTTTAGGGATAAATGGTCACTTACCCCAAACATCACAAAATATTCAGATGGTTTCCAGCTCCAAGAGACCAATCATTTACCCCTAGATTAATTGGCACCCTAGATCTTACACCATAGCCAATGCCCGTAGCCAATCCTATAATAAAATATCTAAAGGTTTATTAACTACTTAAAAGAAATTAGTTATTTACAGGTTCAAGCAATCAAACATATACACAAATGAGTTGCAACCTAAATCCTAAGAGTAACACAGTTGTAGTAATCTGTCAATTCAAAGCATCTTTTTTGGCAGAATCCAGAGGTAACCCAAGGGGTTCTCTGCCTTCATTTTAATGTATCTGGCCCTGTGAGACTTCAAACAGCAAAGAAATGGAAACCTTTCCTGTCTCCTTGTTTTATTTCCTTCATTCAGCCTCCAAGTCCACAGGATGAACATCCTTGCAGATAGGTTTTCCAAGGTGCAGAAGGGCCATTCACTAATACAGGAGTCGGCAACCTTTGGCACGCAGCCCATCAGGGTAATCCAGGCAGGCTGAGAAACATTTTGTTTACATTGACTGTCCTCACACACAGCCCTATGCAGCTCCCAGTTCCTGGGAATAGTGAACCACGGCCACTGGGAGTTCTGGGGGGACCATGCCTGTGGATGATTGACGTAAACAAAACATCTTGCACCTATAGACTGACGCCTATTTTGAACAAAATTACAGTACTGCTGAGATGGTTTGGCTGCCAGGTATGAGTTTGCCAATTCTTAACTAATGCCTACGGTCCTGGCCAGAGGTGGCATTTGGTTTACCAGCATCACATGCATTATCTGAGGGTTTTTTGACTCTGAACAATAAATATACTGTTAAAAATGCACTGGATATCTGTATAATAAAATATAATACAGTAATATGCAAGAGATAGAATCAAAGGTGCTAGGTTTATAACAAAAGGTAGGTAGGTGGAAAATTGGACAAAGGGGGTTTTAATGGCAAAGGTGGAAGCTCTGACAGTTTAAGTAGAAAAAGAATGAGAAATATTTCAGGAATGAAGGAAGCAACAGCCTTGTTAAGATGTTGCAAGGGCAATGTATTGGCAGAAGAGGCGGACAATGACATCACGTAAGAATTACATGTGTCTCTGTGTATATGGAATCCACCAGTGAGTGTGTATTACAGATACCACAGGCTAGCAATCTGCAGAAAATGTTAGCTGTTTCAGCCCTGAGTAATGAAGAGCCTTTTCAGCTCAATGTGTAGCAGCTTGTTCTTCTAGCACTAGAGATCCCTGGATCAGTCGGTCCCTGGTGTGTTGGCCAAGAAGGCAGCCATCATATATACAAGGAGGTGGGCAGAAACAGACACACATTTCCTGAAAAGAGGAAGTAAAAATTAGAGAGGGAAATCAGAACCATCATGAAAGAGTAAGGGATCAAAAAGTGAAAATGTTTGAAGACAGTTTTGACTAAGGGGTACATTGGACTCACCAAAGTGGTTTGGAAGAAATGTAATAAGTTATTAGGGGTAAGATATAATTCTTGTGGGTACATACAGATACTGCATACAGTTAGTTTAAACTATAAGGGAAGCTAACACATACAATATGTAATTGTTTTATTGAAAAACAGGTAAGTTACAGATATACTATTAAGATTAGTTTGTCAGTGAAGAAAATATTGCTAATATTCATCAGGGACACAGAAAAACACTTGGCATATATAATATCAGGGAAAGATGTTGTCTGGTACTATTACTATATGTTGTGCAAAAATGTTCAGCTACTTTATTTTTATTACTGTACTAATTACAGAGATGAAGGATAAAAGAATAGCCTTCAAATGTTTTGTATTTTTGAAGTTATTTTCAGGGGACAAATATTAAACTGGAGATTTGATGGTGTACATTGAAATGGAGCTTTATGTTCACCCTGATTCCTAAATCCTCTATTGGTAGCCCTATGTGAGCATATTAAACTCAGGATGCAAATATACTCCATGTGAACAGTGATGCGAATGAAAAAAATGAACAAGCACAGCATTGCTTATAAAAGCTTTTTGTGATTTTTAAACTGACAATGTAATATATCACGGGCAAGGCAGTGATGTTGATTCAGCTACAAACATAGATCTTAATCTTTCATGACTAAGATGATTTCCTCCTGTCTTTTAATTATCATCAGATTTATTTTTATTTCAGTTAACTTCTCCATAGTGAGCTATTTTAAACAGAGCAGCACATCCTAAACCTGCAAACCTCACTATATTTTACTAATCATTGCATCAGCATTAAAATAGACATGCTTTGATTAGTATGAAAACAAGTCAGTAGAGTAAATCAATGTTGTAAAATAGTATTCACAAGATAATGTTTCAGGAAATACATTAGCTGTAGTACAGCTAATGTTTAATAGAATTGTTGTATAACAAATGTTGCATAGCACAGATTAATTCTTTTTAAAGGTTAAAGGAACTGGTATTAAATGCACTATATTTTCATTTGTAATATATTTCATTGGCTATCTGAAAATCAGCCACCTTTTTTTGCAATGCTGCTCTGTTGCTAAGTAAAGTACTGAACAGTTGTGATACAAAACCAAACCTTGAAAGATAAAGAAAGAACACTTAAGGAATTGAGAAAGAAAATCAATAAAACAGTGGCAGAGCTAGGAGTCTTCTATCCTTTTGAACTATGTCATCACTAGAAGGCTGAGCTCAGTTTATTTAAGACAAAAAAAGTCAAGGTGGATTTCTTTATTCTTGTTGTAAAGTCATCTGACAATGTGTTACAAAGATGTGAAGGTGAGTAATGCAATTGTCACTTCTAAAACGCTGTGGTGTATACCTAATGATAGGTATTTCTGACATCAAAAAAGAATTCAAGGAATATTTATAACCTATAATCCATTTTAACTGAGAAATGCAAACATTTGTTACAGGCCCAAGAATTAACTGCTATTCTGTAGTTTGAGGAGATATTACTAAACAGTAGTTCTATGTAGTAAATATTTTTTTTTTATCTTTTAATACTTAAAACTTAGAATTGAAAATAGCTCAGTAAAGCATTCCAAGCATTACCAAGAATTTTGATGTAAAAAAAGAAGACTATGGGTAAACAAGAGACTGAAGGCCCAATCCAACACCTTTTTAAGTCAATAGAAAGACCCCATTGATATCAGTCAGCACTGAACTAGGATCTAATGGCTGAACTTTAATGCTGTTAGCAGGGTAGATTGGATACCTTATCTAGGGCCATTCACACAAGAGAGTGACCTATTGAAGTATGCACAGGAGAATGGTCCATTTAGCCAAATATTCCTCAAGAGTCAATTCTGGCCAGCTATATAGATGCTTTATGCTGTGGAAGGGGCCAGGTTTGAATGTAGAATCAAGCCCAATGCCTTTTCATTTCACATTCCCATGGCAGGTTTGAAGAGAAATAAACAACCTGCAGTGAAACCTAGAGATTCTATAAATTTCAAATATATTTTCCTATGCTGCATGTCATAAGGAAAGGAGAATCAAACGTTGGCTGGAATTCTCCTTTTCTATCATGCTAAAGCATTTGTTCTCCCTTAAGACATGTAGCTGGCATGCTGGTAGTTGACCTTGGGATTAAATAGCCATTTATATGTATACTACCAATACCTACAAAGTGTAAGAAAATATGTGACAGGTGTAATTTACATACCTATCTGGTGTAACAAAAGCTTGCTGTCTCTTGATACAATTGCTGGAACACACAGATATGTTATTGTGCTAGCTTAAATATGAAGCCAAAAATCTTTGATTAAACATAGTAACATTTTTACTTGTCATCCATAGTGTGAGACATTTAAAATTCTGTTTATTTTACACACCCAGAAAACTGTTAAAAGTAGAGCTGGTTGGGTATTTTCCATCAGAATGGAAAATATCGTTCAAGATTTTGTATCAAAAAAGTCAAAACAAAATATTTAATTTCACATCAGTTTGAGAAGAGTAGAATATTTTGGCTTTTGGCGTGAACCAAAATGCTTTCTTTTTTCATTCAGCAAAATATGAAACTGCATTTCACTATCAGTGTATGGACTTCTTGGAATAGCTGGGGCCCCCATTTTCTCCTATGGGCTGGGATCCTTAGAGAAATAATCTCCTATAATGCAATGTGGATTTCCTTCCGACCAGGCTGTGTGGTGCATCATAGGTGTCACATGAGTGCATTATGGAAGACGTAGAGCATCTTGGGAGCCTGGTCCATAGTGGCAAAGTGACTTATCAGGCCCCAAAACTACAACTCACATGAGTAAATGCCCCCAATGGGACAATGAAGTTTAATATTGAACTGACTCAGAAAGGAGCATTTTAGGAATGTCATTTTTTTTATTTTTATCAGAAATAGTGAAACAAAACTCACCTTGTCTTGCTACTGGCTACGGCAACACTTCATGAAAGAGAGTACTCACATTTCCAAAAATAATTTCTCACAGAATAGAAATTCTGAAAAAGAATGTATAATGAAATGTCAATGTTTTGTTTGCAATGCAATTTTAACTCCATTCCCTTGTGCATATTACCCTCTTTCTCCTTTTCATCCTAGTCTCTCCCATCACTATCCCCTCCAAGCCTGGCTCTTTGCCTGTCCACAGTGCAATCAGAATGCCTCCTCCTTCTCTCTACTTGGGAACTATCAGGGGAAGTTGGGGGTCTCTGCGAATACTGGAGAGACTGTCTTTATTCTCTTTTTGTCTGTGCCCAGTGCAACAGAGAAGACTGACAGTCAGAATGAGCAAGTGCAAAGCGAAAGTGCAAGGGTGCAGGGCATGCCTAGTACTGACAGAATCTTAGAATAATTTACCTACCAAACTCTAAGTCTCTACTGAACATGTAAGCACTGTAATTGATTCAAAGGCTCATAACTTCACCAACTTTGACTGTATTTTGGTTGGATGGGAAAAAGCACTATCAACCAAGTGACTTCCCTGTCAAATGTTAAATTTAAGGTCCTGCTCCAAACAATAGACATGATAGACCTTCTCAGTAAAATAGTTATAATATTTTTTTTTAACACAGGCAAAGCATTTTCCCTTAACCTAAATCTTAGAAATGACTGAATCATTTCACTGACATTTTCCCAAAAATAAATACATTAATTAAAACATTTAGCCTGAAGCTGAGACCCAACATAGAATATTTCAGCCCAGGTAGTTAACATTTGACAAAGTTATAAACCAAAGAAAGTGAGGTTTTATACTGAGTATTGTCAGGCAACATTAAGTATAGATGTCACTATCTGTGTTGCCTATCATTTACGTTTTACGTTTTGCTACAATCTATTTTCATCATTGATAGCATGATACTATGATTTGTCAATGAAGAAATATTCATTATGATTTGTCTAAGAAGCAATATACACAGCTCAAATATATGGAAATGTCATAATTAGGTGGTGACATATTTCTATTTTTATCTAAGGTTCTGTTTGCTACTTTCACTTTGACTTTTAGCTGCATATACAGAGGCGGTTCCTGTGGAAGCAGAATTAAATAAAGTGGTTGGAAATAAGCAGGCCAAATATTCGGAGGAATTAGGGTGTATCAAAGGGAAGGAAAACTCTCATTAGCATGAAGAAAAAATCAGTGCACATCTGTTGAGAGGTGGATATATCCTTTGTGGAAGGACGCCAGTACCTCCAGCCCTGAACCTCCACTGTCAGAATGCAGCTTTGAGGGTGGCTAGCCCTGAATGCATGAACAAAATAGGTGAAGGGGAAAGGGGCCAGCCACAATGACAGTGTTCAATATCAATGATGAGGCAAGCTTCCTTAAAAGTGGTAAGGTGGAACAATGACTCACTTCCCTCCCCAACCCTTCTTTCACTTTCCAGCCGAGGTGTCTGGAGGTGGGGGATGAAGCCAGCTAAAGGCTGGCAGAACTACTGCTGGAACATATATTCCTTTGCTTTAAAATTATACTGAGGTTAACAAAATAAATGTATAATAGTGAGTAAACCTGTTTTACCACTTCACCATTCCTTAATAATAGCTGTATCAAGTCAAAGGGTCCATGTTTCCTGGAAGGGTTATTAGTGAGGGGAAACCAGGGGAACGGAGAACAGATGGGATTAGGATGGAAGCCTAGATCAGTGCAGGGGGTTTAATAAATGTTCCACTTGTTCAATTTCACCTTGATTCACTTTCACTCATTGCTAATAAAACATCTGGGGCAAAAATACAGCTTTAGTGCTGCCCCATCTATCAGGTGGCTGTCTTTTGAAGTTCTGCTATTCGAGTGGAATGCTAACACACCAATGAATGCCTTCCCACTCCATAGAAATGACTGGGAAGAACTGAACAGAAGAACATAAGTTTTCCAAAGCTTTGATTCAGCCTTATTGTATCCAAAACAATTCAGTAACTAGACTGTAATGAAAATAAGCATAAGGCAGCCTTTTTGTAAATATAAAGTAACCTCTAATGATGATAATGTAACTTTATTTGTGTGGTAGCTGAAATACTTTATTATAAAGAAGAATGTAATTGGATGCGTCCTGATGCCCGAGTAAAATAAATGAGACTGGGATTAAAACTTAAATAAAATGAAAAAAAAAGAGCCTGATTGCCCTTTGTATCTATTTTTTGTAAAGCTTTTTGAAGAATGGAGGAAGTTCAAACAGTGACTGATATAAAGAGCAGAGGAAAAGCTACAGATCTTTAAGAATTCTTTGTTACTGCATGTGGCAAGCAAAGAAATGCTGCAGGTTGTTAACACACTGACTGGATGTCGTTTTAAAGAGTTCTGTTAAATTCTGTAACTAATAAAGAAGAAAACACATGATCGTGTGATGCCTAAAGGGTCTGATTTTGTTTCTTGAATATGAATTTTGATATTATTTTACTCAAAAGTCAGTAATATAGCTCACACTTGACATGTATTTTTGCATTAAAAACTAACAAAGTCTTGATTTTAGGCTAAGTTACCTACAGTTGAACCCTGAGATGCTAGATGGATTGGATATCTTTTTTTCCCCCTGCATCCTGAGCTAACCTTTCCTACTACATGACTATTGTCTTGTCACCTTTAAGATAAAATATATGGTTATAAAGGAAGAAGTAAACAAAGGGCTCTTACGGTCCCCATATATTTTAGACCCGAAAAGAGTGAGAAGTTCTTTTCTCTCTCCCGCCACAACTTTTAGATGTCTATTTAACACTAATAGAGTCAGAAATAAGGTGTAACACATGAAAGGGTCAAAATATACTTCATATCAATACAGATGTTTCAACTCATCTCCTAACCAGATGCTACAGTTCAGCTTCTCTGTGTCCATCCAGGTACACTTTCTTCCTGAAAGACTCAAGTGTGACAAATTCAGACCAGTTGAGTGCAGGAGTCTGGTAGAAGGCAAATATACTGGCCACTGGATGAATAGTTTTCTGTTCCGTGACTGACCAGACCAGGGGCTGCCCTAGACCAATCAGGAACTTGCTAGAAACAACTAAGTCAGGCAAGTTAATTAAGACACCTGGAGCCAATTAATAACTTACTAGAATCAATTATGGCAGGCAGGCTAATCAGGATTCCTAGATTAAAAATGACCTCCCATCAGTTAGTGGGGGTTGTGGAAGGAGCAGGAAGTGAGAAGGCATGATGCTGGAGAATTGAGGAGTACAAGCGTGATCAGGCTTCAGGAGGAAGGTCCTGCGGTGAGGATAAAGAAGGTGCTAGGGAGAGGCCATGGGAAAGTAGCCCAAGGAGTTGTAACTATCACACAGCTGGTACAGGAGATGTTGTATGTAGCTGCTATCCACAAGGCCCTGGTCTGGAACCTGGTGTAGAGTGTGGACCCGGGTTTTCCCCCATTCTCCCAACTCCTTATCTGACACAGGAGGCATTGACCTGGTCTGTGAAACGCATCAGAGGAGAAGATCTAATTTGGAAAGGGATCTGGCCTGTCCCCAACTCACTAGGCAGGACAACAGAGACTGTGGAGATTGTTCTCCATTTCCCCTATGCTGGCCAGTGATGAGGTTCGCTGAGTAAACAACAGGTTTGAGCCTCTAGCAAAAGCGGCCAAACTGAAGGTTGACGTGAATCTCTGAGTTGAGAAAGAATCAGGGTGGTAGCCGTGTTAGTCTGGAATAGCAGAGTTAACAAAGTCCTGTGGCACCTTAAAGACTAACTATAAAGTTTTGAAGCATGAGCTTTCGTGGGCTAATACCCACTTCGTCGGATGCAGGCAGTAGAAGTGTTCACATACAGGCAGTTATAGAAAAGTAGGTAAGAGCCAGGGGGGAGGTGAAAAGGTTAGTCCAATTAAGCTGAGCCAGCTTGTTATCTCCGATCAGGGAGTGTGGATTATTCGTCTAGCATTTGAATGGGGTGTGTGGACATGGAGAGATGAGAAACAATGTCTGTAATGAGCCAACCATTGTAGATCCCGGTTCAATCCCAAAGTGTGTGAGCTGAATTTGCAAATGAATTGAAGCTCTGCAGTCTCTCTTTGCAGTCTGGATCGGAAGTTCCCTTTCTGCAGAATGGTGACCTTTAAATCTGTAATAGTGTGTCCAGGCAGGTTGAAGTGTTCCCCTACAGGTTTTTGTATATTGCCATTCCTAATATCTGATTTGTGTGCATTTATCCTTTTTCGTAGGGACTGTCCAGTTTGGCCGATGTACATAGCAGAGGGACACTGGTGGCATATAATGGCATATATGACATTGGTTGATGTACAGGTGAATGAGCCAGTGATGGTATGGTTGATCTGGTTAGGTCCTGTGATGGTGTTGCTGGTGTAGATATGTGGGCAGAGTTGGCATCGAGGTTTGTTGCATGGATTGGTTCCTGAGTTGGAGTTATTGTGGTGCAGTGTGCTGTTGCTGTTGAGAATTTGTTTAAGGTTGGCAGGTTGTCTGTGTGCCAGGACTGGCCTTCCTCCCAAGGCTTTTGAAAGTGAGGGATTATTGTCCAGGATGGGTTGTAGGTCACTGATGATGCGTTGCAAAGGTTTTAACTGAGGACTGTAGGTGATGGCCAGTGGTGTTCTGTTGTTTTTTTTCTTGGGCTTGTCTTGTAGCAGCAGGCTTCTGGGTACACGTCTGGCTCTGTTGATCTGTGTCCTTATTTCCTTGTGTGGGTATTGTAGTTTTGAGAAAGCCTGGTGAAGATCTCGTAGGTGTTGGTCTCTGTCTGAGGGGTTGGAGCAAATCCGATTGTACCTCAGTGCTTGGCTGTAGACAATGGATCGTGTGGTGTGTCCGGGATGGAAGCTGGTGGCATGAAGGTAGGCATAGCTGTCGGTAGGTTTTCGGTATAGGGTGGTGTCGATGTGGCCGTCATTAATTTGCACTGTGGTGTCTAGGAAGTGGATTTCCTGTGTGGACTGGTCCAGACTGAGGTGGATGTTGGGGTGGAAGCTGTTGAAGTCATGGTGGAATTCTTCCAGAGTTTCTTTCCCATGGGTCCAGATGATGAAGATGTCATCAATGTAGCGTAGATAGAGAAGGGGTGTGAGTGGACGAGAGTTGAGGAAGTTGAGAAAATCCACCAGAAAGCACAGGACCCACCACAGCAGAGGAGGAACTTTATCATAGAAGGTATAACATAAAGAAATTATAAAAGTAAAGCTTTGAAGGAAAGTAAGACCTTACACCTCCAAAATAGATGTCTCCAAAATAGACATCTCCAAAATTGTTTTGATACATTTCTTATTTATGAGCAAGCTAAACATTATGGTTCAATCCAACAAGTAAGGTAACACTTATTACATTTTTTTTCCTTTTCTGATTGCTAAGAAATCTCGCAACATTCCCCTTAAATGGAAAAAAGTAAACAATGTTTTAGCCATCCAAGAAAAAGCAGGTTGTTTAAAATTAAAATAAAATTGAAGAAAACTCTGCTTATTCTTAAGAAAAAGATGAGATAAATTACCCTCAAATTAAACTTCAGAGTAAGGAGAAAGACGCTTCCAGAAGGTAATCACCAAGTCACAACAAACATGAAAAAACTTTTCTTCTGTAGTTAAATGGCTCAAGAAGAAATCTCAACAGAAAATAGTGCCAAAAGACTTCTAAGCAATTCGGTTAGTGTACATTTAAATTAATATTGTTAAAGAATAAATTAAGGAACTCCAAGAAGACAATGGACTTTGCTGACACTCAAATGACACCTACTGGATGGCTAGGAAACTTACCAGGACAGTTAAATTTTCCAGTTTATGAATGCCACATGCAAGAGAAGGACATATCTCCTAAAAGGGGCAATGGAACATTGCCAGACATGTACTTTTGGAGTAGACCAGATCCCTTAATACAATTGAATGAAAAAATAACTGCATTGCAAAATCCAATGTCACTGTTCTATCTCTATTAAGACTTCATGTTTCTCTTACCACTAAAAGATCTGATTATCTTCACCTGAAAGATCCAGTCTTCACCACAGGTCATGAGGTTCCAAACTTTGTGATGTTCCAATACTGGCCCAAGATAAGACTTCCAATTCATATAAGCAGTATTCAGTGACTGTTTTCACAATAATCAGAGAGTTAGCTGTGTTAGTCTTGATTTGCAGAGAAGTGACAAAGAGTCCTGTGGCACCTTAAAGACTAACAAAAGTATTGAAGCATAAGCTTTCATGGGCTAGTACCCACTTCATCGGATGCATGCAGTTTTCGCAAGAGAGTTTTCTTTAACTAAAATTCTTTTCAGGCAAAAACCTGGATTTTGGAAATGTAGAGGTCCAAAATCCCAAATATAAGCAGCCTAAGAAAGAAAAAGCTTCCCCGCAGAACAAAAATACCAAGAAGAAATCATCACCAACCCAGAAGACTCCCTGGACAAAAATAAAAAGGAAGGGTGAGATAAATCCAAAATTGTTCTAAAACATAGGAAGAAGGAAGACTTAAACGTTAACAGGTACTGCTAAAATTTTGTAGGGAATTACTGTACTTTGAAGGAAGCCAGAATGTGATCTTGGAGAGTAAAATACTGCCTTTCTAGAATCATGAACTCCCCTGTAGTTAATATTCTTGTTCAATACATCCAAACCATTGTGCTGGATCATAATTGATATTCCAAATCAATAAACTTAGCAATGTCCATAGGTATTATTAAGATATTCTGATTCCAATTTAGTACAATCAAGAAAGATTGTATTAGAAGTAGGAAAGTAATAGATCCTTAAAGTAACCTTAAGATTTAAAATCTCCTAAGAATCATAACTTGACTGAGCTACAGTATTTAAATGTAATGTCTTGTAAGTACCTGTGCCTAAATTCAATCATTTGTTTTTCACCTAGAGAGCACTGTAATTGTTCAAAAATATCTGCAATACTGATCTAATTTACCAGTGTACAATAGCTATGCTGCTGTTCCTTAAAGAACTAACCTTGAACTTATAATGGTCTTGCTGTGATGTTCAAATGTCTGGAACTGCACTGGAAGTTGTTAGATCTCTATGAAAATTCATTCTTTGATGGTTAATTTTGTTTTGTTGCCTTGCTTAGACTCAATTTCTAATGTGGTTCTTCTAAGAACTGGTAACTATGTTAAATCTCTGCTCTGCTCTGTACCTTGCACACTCACTCCCTCCAGCTTCCTTTTCTTTGCATATGTGAGTGAGTGTTACCTGCTGGTGAGAAAAGCATCTTCAGATCTCTCTCCCTTGGAACATTACACTGTGTGTGTGAATGAGGAAAGCTATGTTCTGACTCCAAAGTGTCACTTTAGTCTTTATCGGTGTGCAATACATTTTAGCAGACTTTAACACTGTCTTTAATAGTGTTGTGTGTTTCTAACTATAGCATTATCTCTACTAATGTGCTAGTACCTTATACTTCAAAAGAACCTCATTTTCATTTTTGTGTGTGGTAACTTACATTGTTACTGGTTCACTTTATTTCACATACTAAGAATGGTGTTTTCCTTAGTTGCTCTTCTACATATCTATCTTGCTGGTGTTTATACTCTCTATATATGTGTGATTTGTCTGTGACCATCTGTATCCAAACGTTTCTCTTATGCAAATGAACTGAATGACAAAACAACCTCCTTCATATCTTACTCAACCTTTTTAAACTGTTCACCGTGCCTAGAATCCAGACTGCAATCTTACAAAGTACTTTCTTAGACTGTTACCATCTTTCACCATTTCCAAACATTAGCTAATTAACTCCATTAAACTGAATGCTAATTTATTCACTTTGCAACATTATTGCAACAATCTCAGTGCATATGATTATTATAACTCTGCTTTCTATGCTGACACAATAACACACTTCAGCTAGGCACATATATCTAAACACTGCTTAATTTTATGTTATAGTGGTCATATGACTGTGAATTTGCCTTAAGTATCATGCTTAATAATTTTCAGAATATTATTTTATTAAGATAGAAATAAAAGTAAATAAAAAGAATGTTAACTGCCAGTTAGCTTTTCAAAAAGGTGAAAAACCTGTCGATGCTGTTAGCATCCTAAGTTATTGACTATCACTGTGGCTGATGCTTATAGTTTTTGAATTTTATACTCAATTTGCAATATTAGTTTATTTAATGTTTGCAAACAACCTTGTCTTAATTTATTTTATATTTTAGAATTGCATGTTGCTTTAAATATTGTTGCATTGTATCAATCATGTTGTTAGCCTTTTGTTTTATGTGGTATATTGCATTTGTATAATCTTTGTTGTTTTAATTGCTGGTTTCTTTCATCATTTTTAATTACTTCAGTAAATGTTTTCTTTATTTCAAAGTGAAATTCAATTGTTTATTTTGTGGTATCCCTTAGACAATCTGTGGTAAATTTTATGTGGATTACCCATGAATAAAAAATCATTAATAACCATAACCAATAATTCCATGTTTGGATTTGGTTTTCCTGAACTAGCTATATAAGGAATAATTAATTAAGTTATTTCTCTCCAACTGTCAAATTTGACTTTGAAACTTACCTGATGTTCAAATCCTTTTTACTCCACCAAAAGAGTGGTTTCATTTCTTCACTCATGTACTGAAAACTTGGTGAGACAATAAAATAGACAATCCCTAACAAAGTTTAACACTAGAAGAAATATTTTTCTATTTTAATAACTTACTAGCTGTTTAATAATTGTTTTACTTTCATATTTCCCAAAGTTTAATTAAACTTCTACTGTAAATTCCCCAAGCAAACTGCCATTTTTCATTCCTCATGCTACTCTTGCCCAAGTTTCTGTCACTTCCTATCTATGTTGCATTAAAATTACAGTGTTAGGCCAGCTAGTTTCCTACATACAGCTGCATTGACACATCAGGCCTCGGCTTCCTTCTCTTTCTTGCTCTCACATCTGTACATCTTAAATGGGTTTAATTTCAGAAAACATCGCTCAATATAGTTCCAAAGTTATTTATATTTCACAGAACATAGTATCCACTCATACTTATGCTGAAAATGATTTGCATTGGAAATAAAAAATCAAAAACCAAGTTAAAGAAAGAAATATTTACACTTCAGTAATAAACTACACCACATTTTAAGCTTCTTATGGGAGTAAGTTTTCATCCATCATTTTGCGTCTTTGTCACACATCGTGTCCCACATTTGGGCCTTGGCATGTTGAGAGGTTTGCCCATATCAGAAAGATTTTGAAGTGCTCTGTCAGCAGCATACTCAGTCTCCAGAGATTGGGGCAATTTTTTACATTACTCCACAGGTTACTCATTAAAGAGTGATATGAATGACTTCTGATGGAAGTCCTAAGCAAAGATAGTTTGCATCTATAATGCTTCTGATACCATGGTATCAGATTTATGAAGCCAAGTTATCCAGGGGCAGGGCTTTTGGGGTGATTTTGAGAGAAGCAGTTTGTAAAATAGAGAAAAAAAGTAAGATTGTCTTCAGGGTATTTGACAAGGATATGCATGCAATATCAGGATGAAAAGTCCCACTTTTGTCCTGTTTCAGTGACAGAGAACACAGGACATTGTGCATGTGTGGTATAAAAAATGTGTATGTACATTGGCTGGCACTCTACTAATAAGTTACTCTTTCATGGTCCCTTTCATCTAAAGATCTCAAACTGCTTTACAAACATGAATTAAGCATAACAATATCATAGTGAGCTGTAAATACTCATATTACATGTGGGGAAACTGAGGTACAGAGAGTTAAGGACCTGATTTTGTGAGGTGGGGAAGCCCTCAATTCCCATTGGCTCCTGGGAAATGAAGACATTGAGCACTTCATGGGTAGGGTTCAGAATTTCAAAGGATTGAGTCCTAAATCATCAGCAGTGGATGGCATTAAAATCATCAATATTTACTGCTCTGCAGCATTTACTTTACCTCAGGTGTTTGCAGAATTGCCGGTATTTAAATAGGGGTCTGCTGTAAACACAACTGAAAATGGTAAATATGAGAAATGTAATGGCACCCAATGTTAGAGAGTGAGACTGTAACTGAGTCAGGTGTAAACCTCACAAGGTTCAATTCCCAGTTCCCTAAACTAAGCAATAGACTGTTAGTTGCTAGCACTTTCCCCACTCCTGAATTTTGATCCCTGAGCACACACCATATTAAGAATAACATGCTTTGGTACATCAAGATGCATAGAAATGAAAGCAAGAATAGATTCCACTGTTAGATGAAGCATTCTTTATAAGTCTCTAAATCGCACACTTTCCTTCAGCCTCCAAAAAGATAGTATAGATTAATCACTTATCTCTTTCTAGCCTAGAACACTAAGAATATGTATTACAGAAACTGGATGTAAATCTGTTACCTCCAGAGTCAATATCTTATTTTCTCTAAAGGACATTGTATTGCATTTTCCTAAGACCTCAGCAACTAACGCAGCCCTAAGATGTTGATTTTGCTATATCAAATTTATCATCTGTCTGGAAAAAGTAGAAGCCTGCCTGGTTCCAATAAACTGGGATTATCCAAGAAAGAACAGAAAGTAACAAGTACATTTTAGGAGCATGGATTTAAGAAAGTATATTGATAAAATTCACACATGTTAGAAGGCATAAACGTAATCCCCATCTTTGAATATTAATAATACTGTGGCAGTATTTTTTGAAAATAGCATATCAATGGCCTGATTCTTTTCTTACGTCAGTTTTACACTGGTGCAAATCTATTGATTTAGATTTACTTATTAATGGAGTTTTTCATTATTCACAGTGGTATGAGATCAGAATCAAGGTCATGGTGGGCTGGATTTTTTAAAGTATTTAGATGCCTAAAGATACATATAGGCATCTAGGGATTTTCAAAAGCATCCAGAGACCTAATTGCCATCAAAACCTAGAATATGTGCTAACTAGTTATGCTAAATTATCTGTTTGACCTTGTATTTAGCTGTGACACTCTGAGTACCTTTCCCAGATGTGAGGAAGAGCTCTGTGTAGCTCAACCGCTTGTGTCTCCAATCAACAGAATTTGGTCTAATAAAAGATATTACCTCTCTCACTTTGGGCAGGTCTATACTTGAAACACTGCATCGGTGTCTCTGTAGCATTTAAATGAAAATGCTTCTATGCCAGTTGTTTAGTTTCTCTCATTGGCATAGTTTATCTGTTACCTGGGGTTTCTGAACCCAAAGTTCTTAATAACTTTTACTCTTGGTGAGGCGGTGGCAGGAAATAAATCAATGGGGACACGGTCGTTAGATGGTTGGCAGAAGCAGTACAATACAAGAGTGCTTTCACTTCAATCTTTTCTTTAGTTCGTCTCAAGCACTTAACACATGTCCTCAACAGGTTAATAAAACACCCCAAAAATCCCATATTCACATTTACCCAAGGTCTCGAGGAGGTCTCAAGTGGATAACTGTAAATATCCAGTTTCCTTTCTGTCTGCAGAGAAATGTAAGAGGTGACTAAGCATTCAAGTGTCCCCCAAGCTCAGATTCATTCCTCTTTACATACCCAGTTTGTTAGCTTATTCATCAAAAACAAACAAAACACCCGCTGAGCAGAAGCTAAGTGCATAGTTTTTCAGCCTGTAATGTAGTTTTCCAGCATGTCAGGCTGGGAATAGTTAAGCAGCTGTATTTTACATAGCAATAATTAACCTTTGCCAGATTGTCCATCTTGAACAACTGCATGCTTCAGCACAAAAGTCAGGATGGCACAGGCTCATGTTTACCACCCATAATCACTCACTTCCCTCTTTCCCTTCTGGTCTGTTAGTTGGGATAAGGCTTCAGAAACAGCCTTTCTAGCTGTTTTCAGCAATGAGCATAACAATTGGTATTCCAGTTGCAAGCAGTGTCTAAGTAGGTTACTGGGCTCTGGACTACCACAAATCATCAAAACTCATCATCACCATCTTAGAAATCCATCTTCCAGATAGACGATAGCTATGTCGATGGGAGAAGCTCTTCTACTGTCGATATAGCACTGTCTACAAGAGAGGCTAGGTCAGTATAACTATGTTGCTCAGAAGTCTGGATTTTTACACCCCTGAGTGACATAGTTATACGAATATGCATCTCTAGTATAGACCTGGCTTCTGTCTCTCTTTATTATCCTAGGATCAATAGCACTGAATTTTTGAAAATCAATTGGCAGTCAGGCAGCTACATGCTTTTGAAAATCCCCCTAGGGGACTATGTACATTTTTAGGACACTAAATATTTTTTAAAAATCTGGTCCATTATGTCTATACTGTTCTGTGAATGTTTGTTTTTTATGCGAACAATACTCAAAAATCTCTGTTTGTTAACATAGGAAACTTAGTAGAAAACAGTCAAACACTTTCTGTTGATATATTTCAGGGATCGACAATCTTTGGCATGTGGCCCATCAGGATAAGCCCCCGGGTGGGCTGGGCCGATTTGTTTACAATCCACAGGTTCAGCCGATCGCGGTTCCCACTGGCCATGGTTTGCTGCTCCAAGCCACTGTGGGCTGTGGGAAGCAGCAGTCAGCACATCCCTTGCCCTGAATGCCAAAAGTTTCCAATCCCTGATATATTTATTTAATTTTTCAATAAATTACATTTTTTCTGTAAAATTTTAGTCCTTTGAAGTTTAAAATATTGTCTACAACTCTGGGATGAGGACTGTGGTCAATGATTCCCCTCTTCAGACACAATGACACATTCAGCAATAAGGATAAACCTTGTCTGTGCAGGAGAAAGAGCTTTGTTGGGGAGTGGTCCCGGACTATGGAACTAAGAACTACTGCAAACCTCACTACTTTCTTCTACAAATAACAAATAAATAAATAAAAAACCCTACCAAAACACTACACAGTATGCACAATTTCATCCCAGGGAAGAGGAAGCGAGTACAAACCACACATTACAGATATTTCGTCATGTTGCTTAATGCACTGCTGGTAGATGCTCAGTTAGTAAAGTGATAAGAGCAGTATAAGAACCTTTATAGACTAGACTAAATAGAATTTTCTTACATAATTATAAGCTTGGGAATTATTTTAGATATATATAAATGGACAAATACCAGTGATAACATTGGAGATCAGTTAAATTAGGATGCCATTTATAGAATATCAGTCTTTGTTATTTTAATTAATGTAACCTTTGGAGACAAAAGGGCAATCAGAACTTCTGCTGCAGGTGGATGCTGATCACTGTAGGAGTAGAAAGAATTTCCTACCCTGTCCTATGTATAATGCTGCACCATCAACAATGTGCATTGTTGGTATGTTTTGCCTTCCTGTGCAGTAGCATCTATTAGTTTTGCCGGGAACCTTGATGGATCAATGATCTGATTTGGTATGGCAAATCCTATGTTCCTTTATTTCAGTACATGGATTTGTGGGCCCAGTCCCTCTAGGTATAAACTGGCATAGCTATATTCACAGCGATGGAGCTACACCTGCTGAGGCCCCATGTCTATACACATCACTTATTTAAGCTGAAGAATTCATTTCCCACCCAACCTCCTCAGGTACAGATTGATTTCTCCATACAACTCCAAGTAAATCAAGTCCATTGATTTAAGGATAATCTTTATGTTAAAAACATATTTAGCAAGTGTTGGGACAGCTGCAGATTTCTTTCTGATATTACGAAAGGCAGCATTGAAGAGACCACATAGCTACTGGCTCTTGGGCTATGCATAGCAACAGTGATACTGTATAAATGATTTAACTTTACCCTGATTGAAAGAAGGTCATGCTGCTTTTTCTGTCACTGGAACAAACTTTTACCTCAGGTTTCAGAGTCGTAGCTGTGTTAGGGTTAGGGTAGCTGCAGTCAGTTGGGAATCAATTCGGAGTGGGCAAATCTACCATGGGAGCTGCTGTGATCCAAGTAGCCAAGGCAATCACTGACCAGCTGCTAGAATGTGGTAGAATGTGCCTTTGAATGTTTAAAAGGGTTCTGGCACTTTTTTCTGAGTAGGTTAGACCTCAGCACAACCAATATTCCCATTGTTATTGCTGCTTGCTGTGTAGTCCATAATATCTGTTAGAGTAAGGGGTGAGAGGTTGAGACAAATCACCTGGTGGCCAATTTTGCACAGCCAGGCACCAAGGCGATTAGAAGAGCACAGTAAGGTCTGCTACGTATCAGAGAGGCTTTGAAAAACAGATTCATGGCAGACCACTGTGACAGTTGTGTGTGTTTGTCCTTGATGCAAAACTGCCCCCTTTGTTGAATGTATTTCCCTGTAAGGCAACCCCCCTCCCCGCTTTGACCACAGATGGTGTCATAAGTGTAAAGTGCTGGAGAGGGTTACTGTTACCTGAGAACAAGTGACGTAAGAGCTCCCTGCCATGAGAGAGGGAGGGAGGGGTTTTAGAGTTTCGTTTTGTTTTGCTGGCCATGCAGTAGGGTCCAGGGTCCAAGAGCTCATCTCTAGCTGTGGAGATGGCTCAAGTTTCCTTCTTATATTCCTACTTAGCTAAATGTAAGTAATATTTTGATTTTGCATCAAGTCTGTGCCTATCTGGGGTGTCTCTGTCCATTTCAGATGAGAAGTAAAGAATTCTAAATTGTAAGCTGTACTGTGCCTATGTTCTAATCTTTTTCTTTATTACATCTTGTTAGTTATAAAACGTTTGGTTTACTTCCCTTAAGGCTTCCTTTGCTTCCAGGTTGGGAAGAGAGGGGGGGAGGAGGTAGGTAGGTATAAGAAACAGCTCAGGGTATGAGCTAAGGAACGAGGTCTGCCTCTCTCTTCAGACGAGAAGGGTGAAGGGGGAGGGGGAACAGACAGAGGTAGGGGGTAGTCTGAGTACCCCCATCCAGGGCCTTGGATATCTACTCAGATGGTGGCAGCCATCGTTCCCCAAGAACCCAACTGGTAAAAGGGGGAGTCTTGGGGTGTAGAGAATTAACTTGGCTGGGAAGCAGTTAAAGTTAAGTGGTCTGGCTAAAAAAGACTCCCAGTCTTTGTACTCAAGAGCACAGAGGCTGGGGTACCCCCACTCTTACAGATGGCAAAGGGAATAAAGTCTCGTTGTTTTGAGTCCATTCATTCTTTATTTATTAAAAAAATTGAGATCACTGACAAGGTAGCCTGGGTGGGGTGAGGGAGGAGGGAAGACAAGGCCACATTGCTTATTGTAGCCAAACTACAAATCAAAGCTGTTTGAATGACAGGCTTTCTGTTGTTTGAGCCATCCGCTGGAGTTGAGTGACTGGGTGCCTGGAGCCTTTCCCTCCTCTTCCATCCCCCTTGTTACTGGGCATCTGGGTGAGGAGGATACGGAAATTGGTGAGGAGGGCAGGTGGTTATACAATGGATGCATCAGGGGGCTGTGCTCTAGTTGCCTTTCCTGCAGCTCCACCAGATGCCTCATCATGTCTTTTTGCTCCCCTATTAGCCTCAGCATCTCCTCCTGCATGTTCCGATCATGCTCACTGTATGCGTTCCTGGTGTCTGCCACTGAGTGTCTCCACCCATTCAGTGGTGCCCTATCAGTGCAGGAGAACTGCATGAACTCGGAAAACATGTCATCACAAGTGCGTTGTTTTAGCCTGCTAATCTGTGAAAACCTCAGGGACGAAGTTGATACGGGGAGCACAGAAACATTTGCATGTGCAGGGGGAATAAAATGGGAGAGTACAATTTAAGAAGATACATTTATGAGAACAAAAGGGAGACTTTTTCACAGTGAATCAAGCAATTCACAGCAGACAGCACATGTGTTTTAGATACAAGCTCACATTTTGTCTTTTATATTAAATACCTGCTGGAATGGTAACAGCAGCTCCATGGGTGGGGGGATACCTCAATGGTTTGAGCCTTATACTGCTAAACCCAGGGTTGTGAGTTCAATCCTTGAAGGGGCCATTTAGGGATATGGGGCAAAAATGGGATTGGTCCTGCTTTGAGCAGCGGGATGGACTAGATGAGGTCCCTTCTGACTCTGAGATTCTATGATCGCACATGGCTGGGCAACAGAATTCAGTTTCCAGGCAGCTAGGGTAAGTCAAAAGGTACATAGCGTTGACTTCTTCTGCCTTCATAACCTGTGATCATGGTTTCAAACTGCAGTGCTCTCCTATACTAAGCAAAGCTGGCTGGGTTTGCCATTTAAAAGGAGGGGATGCAGTTTTGGGGTGGATGTGCAGCACCCTGTGACTATTCTCTGGGATGATCCCTTTTAGCCAAATGCAAATAACCCAGCATGAATGGGGTCCTTTGACTGTTCCCTTACAAAAATTCCCCTATTTCGACCCAGTGACCATGAATAATATCACTCTCCTGTGGCTGAAACAGACAGATAAAAACTGTATGTTGCATGAATGCGAACAAAACCCAGGATGATTCGCTGCTACGCTTTGTGTTGCAGTGATTCCAGACTTGTTACTAGGATGGCGGGGTAAAGTGTCCTACCGTGGAGGACGGAACAAGGCAGCCCATCCCAGAAAGATTCTGCAAAGGCTTTCAGAGTACCTCCAAGAAGGGTTCATAGGGATGTCTGTGGAGGGTTCCTGCTCCATCCCCAGACACATTAACAGACTTTTATAGTAGCTGTACTGCCTGCGAATGCATCTCAATTCTTCAGGGCAAATCAAACATCAAACACAATTGCTTTTAGCCCTGTAGCATAATTACAAAAGTGCACTCACCAGAGATGCCTTCTCCACCTTCAGGTTCCAGGAATAGTGTACCTTGGGAGGGCATTGGCTCCAGGGTGATGGAAAGGTCCTGGCTGCCGGAGAGCACAAATTTACCACTTGCCTGCTGCACATTCTCCTCCTCCTCCTCCTCATCATCATCCACAAAATGCTCCTCAATGTTGCATGAGACGCCCTCCTAGCAGGTGTCCATGGACAGTGGTGAGGTAGCGGTAGGCTTCCTTGAGCTCCTTAACTTTTATGCAGCACTGCTGTGTGTCCCTGGTGTAGTCTCTGTCCACCATGCCCTCTGTGATTTTGGCATATTTTGATCGTTCAGAGTTCTGCTTGCACAGATTCTTCTCACCATACAGTAACCAGATCCAATGTCTCCCATTTGCTCTATGCTGGAGCTAAGAGATGTTCTATTTAATGGACACCGTATCTATTCAAGGGACACCATTATAAGATCTAACCACATCAGCAACACCATCAGGGACTCGTTCACCTGCACATCTACCAATGAAATATATGCCATATGCGCCAACAATGCCCCTCTGCCATGTACATTGGCCAGTCTCTATGCAAAAGAATGAATGGACACAAATCAGACATCAATAATTGTAACACTCAAAAACCAGTTATAGAGCACTTCAGTCTCCCTGGTCACTCAGTAAATGGCAATTCTTCAACACAACAACAAAAACCTTCAAAAAACAGACTTGAGTGAGAAACTGCAGAACTTGAATTAATTTGTAAACTGGACTCATCAAATTTGTCCTGAATAAAGACTGGGAGTGGATGGGTCACTACAAAAAGTAATTTTCCCTCTCTTGATATGCACCCCTTATTGTCAACAGGCCACTTCCACCTTTATTCAATTGGCCTTGTTAGCATTGACCCCAGACTTGGTAAGGCAACACTAATCTTTTCATTTACTGTGATATTTATACTGCTTAGTGTATTTTTACTTCATGCATCTGATGAAGTGGGTTTTAGCCCACAAAAGCTTATGCCTGAATAAATTTGTTGGTTTCTAAGATGCCACAAGGACTCCTCAGTGTCCTTTGTGAGACCTCTCAACAAGTTAAAATGTGTTGAAGGCAGTTTCCTTTGTCAGATTTTTATAACAAAATGTCCTTTGCTGCTCAATGTTACAGGGCCGTTGAATACCAATTGGTAATGGAGGTCCCTCTAAATAAAAATGAAATATTAATCACACCTGCTTTAAAAGAAAAGATATACGCATGAATCTGGTTTTGTTTAGAGCTGAAGGTTTTCATTTGTTTGTTTCAGAAATACTGATTTATGCAACCGTCAGGTTTGAATGCATGCAACACAACTTTCTCAGATTGAATTCCATTGATTTTCTATAACAATGTCAAGCATTCAATTCATCACCGCAGCTGTGGGACTGTAATAAATAATTCCCTCAGAAAGAAAGTGATTCTTCTCTTCTTAAATACATAGGTGAACATCTTGTTCCATTGCTCTTTCTATCTGTTGTAGTGTAAGCTGTGGGGTTTTAGAATTTCCTTAATCCCTATCTTCATTTTCATTTAGGATAACATGCTTTGTTTTTCTCATGACCTTCTTTGTGCTTTTGCCTCTGGGACAAACTGTTAGAATAGCATGTCATTCTACTTATGAAATGTGAAGAGATGTAAAGAGCAAAATAAATGCCTGCAAATTCAGCTTTGAATAATTAGTGGTAATATGTGATAGTGGAGGAAGCTGAAAGCACCAAAATAGCCTTGAAAGATATTCTTTCAGATGAAAGGTTTGTCTCTGAGAGGTACAGGAGACTTGTAACAAGCACCGCATACACAAATTAATATTTTTAATGAGATCCACAGTGTTTCTGATCCCACTGTCAGTCATAATCACTTTTCTGATATTGTTAGTTCTGGTTATTTGAGCTTAATATTTATAGCCTAGGATTTTCATTTATAAATTTTAGTTTGATGGGTTTTGCACTCCATACTAAATTTATTACTTGCTTTGTTATTGATTTGTTAGTTATTTACTATTCTTTTTCATACATATGATTTAAAGTTGGTAAATAATTTAAATTGCACTAAGACATTCATTTAGGCACCTTCAAAAGTAATGTTTACCACAAACATAATTTCACACTAATGCTTATAAGAAATGACATATTGTTTTCAGTTAAATGTTTCCCTGAAGAAAGCTATTGAATATCCAAAAATACTCAATTGATGTGTAACTTAGACTGTTTGAACTATACAGTGACTAAGTTCCAGGAGACAGAAAAAACTGAAAAGAAAATACTTCACAAGAAACTGAGGAAATAGGATATTGTGGGCCTGATT
Source organism: Sternotherus odoratus (assembly GCA_032164245.1). Classification (NCBI taxonomy): domain Eukaryota; kingdom Metazoa; phylum Chordata; order Testudines; family Kinosternidae; genus Sternotherus; species Sternotherus odoratus. The sequence goes on from JAVMKO010000001.1 coordinate 241,526,465, forward strand.
CTCTTTTCAAAGAGTAAAAGAAGAATCAGTTCCTCTGTATGTTTGATCTGAGTGCATGTGCTCCATATGTATCATGGAGTGTCAGAAGTCATTCCAGAGTATGTAAGTTTGCAAATGAGTGTCCATGAAAATAAATAGATATAAATAGTACTAGAGAGTCTGTGCTGATATTCATTTGGAACCATGGGGCTCAATGTATTTATCTAAAATTCAATATATATGAACATGATCCACATTTTCTTCCCTGGTTCTGAGCACTTTGGTTTGCCCTAAGCAACATAAAGCAGCCAGAAAGCTTCCCTAAAGGTGTAGTTGTAGATTCCTTCAGGAAGAGGGGGATCTTTGGGTGGCATAGGATTGACTATAGTGGCTAAATATACTGACTTTGTTTCTTTGTCCCTTTTCCTCCTTGTTGTGGTTGTTTATGGGAAGGAAGAGAGGCCTATTGGATTGCTGCAATTGACACAACATAGAGCAGTCCTTAGGCTGCTGCAAGTCCCCCAAATGGCTCAAAATCAAAGGAATAGAAAAGTGGGTCAAGGATTTTTTTCTGCATATAATATTGGTACAGCTGATCTGACTGTAGGATCTGAAACCTCTCAGGGATATTATGGAAGCCCATTACCTGAGATATATGATACCGGATTGATCAATGAAGTAATAAATATATTGTGAAAAGCAATCTTGCAGTGACAGGGAAAGTGAATAGACCTAATAGCTCTTTCCTAACTTTCACATCTATAGTTCCATGAAACAGGTCCCTGGATCCACTTAAAATGGTGCTCCCTTTAAAAGAAATTATCTTTATTGGGTTTTTTTCTTTTGCTTTTCTTTCAAATGTCAGATGGACTGAACTATTGAATAGTTGAAAAAAATTGGCTCAAAAGCCGGGAAACATTAACTGTAGTGAATTTTATGTGGATCTGACAATGGATCGAGTTCTCCAGGTAATGTAAATATAAGTCTCTAGATTTTTCCATTCACTTGAGTCCTGCTTGAACTCAATGGAGAGGAAGATGTAGGGAGATGGCTGTGGCTCCTTGATCCCACACTGTGCAGGCCTAGTGTAAATTAGAGTTGCTGACAAGCAGCTGTAATTTATGCTAGTGGTATAGGGTCCCTCAGTGACCTTCAGAATCCATATTAGCTCCTTTCCTCCATTCCCTTCCCTACTTCTGCTTTTCCTGCACTGGAAAAATGAAAGGATTGGACTAGACCAGGAGGCTGCTTTACCCTTTCCGCCAGTGGAGATCTTCCTTGCTCAGAGGGGAATTCCCCACTGGCTATTTCCAGCTGGGTCACATCCACTTTGTGCCATTTGAGGAGCATAAAAGGGACATGAATGGTGGAACAATCAGGGGGAGGGAGGAGTGTCCAGTTTTCAAAAATGGCCTCTAGTTTTTCTTGTTCAGAATTTCACATTCAATAATTTGCATGCATTGTTTCCACATATATATGTATACAAATCCAGTAATTGTGTGTGCAAATTGCTGTTTGTTAAAGTTGCTGCACTAGCTTCCATTTATCTTTTTTCAGATTTATTCAATTGTTCCTGTGAATCTTAATTTCACCAGCAGCATATTAGAAAGATAAAATGAAAATATACTTTTTAGGAACAATAATTGAGGGCCTTACTAGTGGCCTCACTGCACACCATCTTTGCCTTCCTTTACTCTGCTTCCATCAGTTTTGACCTCCAGGGCCAAGATAATCAGCTTTGCCTCTAATTAAATAAGGAGATCTAGGGGAATAAAACTAGAGAGAAGAGATAAAATCAAAAAACCATAGTCATCCCTATACCCACAATCTGCCAAACCAACCCCCACTCTCTTACAATCTATACTCCAATGTGAATCTGGGTCACCTTAACAATGAATCTCTGTCTCTCTTTTGAGGCTCTTTTAGCACAGTATAACATCAACCAACTCCACAGTGGATATTGCCTATAAGGTCCTTGACATTGACAATGTCTATCAATAGCTGTTCTTAGTTTGTGATTACCTCAGCTCATTTTTCACAATTTGATAATCATAGGGAGGGAACAGGTTCAGCAAATCCCAAAGCAATGCAGAATGCTAATGTCAAGGCACACAGTTTAATTAATGGTTGTCAGGACTGCGTCCCCACTCTGAACTGTAGGGTAAAGATGTGGGGACTTGCATGAAAACAGAAATAACCCCCCAAGCTTATTTTACCAGCTTAGGTTAAAACTTTTCCCCAGACACAAACTTCTCCAGTGTCTGGACTTGGAATATCACTGCCACCACCAATTTAAGCCCACAAAACAATGGTTTCGGGTAAATTGGAACTCCCCTTAAACATCCCCCAAATCTCCTCCCTGTACCTGGGAGAGGCTTGAGAAGCAAAGAAAATAAACCCTCACTTTCTGTAAGACGTGCCTGATCCAAACCAGGATCTATCCAATGGAAACAAGCAGTCAGAGTCTTAAAAGAAAGATTTTAATTAAAGAAAAAAAGAAGCATAAATCCCTTGTACAGAAATTAATAGAAAATAAACCCACTAGCATCACACAGCATCACTGATCCCTCCCTGGGAATTCTTCCTCTGCTATACCTAACAGTATAAGGAACACTGTGGATCAATTATCAAGTGATATAGTTCACGCATATAATTCACTTACTACTGAACTTGACTTGTTAGAAGATTATAGATAGGTAGAGTAAAAGGCATAGGTGTGGTTCATTCCATAGCCGGAGCGAACAGAGTGAGAGAGCTAAACCAAAACTAAAAACTCTCTTTGTCTCTGAGGTTGATTAGCATCCCCGGTTCATCATCCCCTCTCAGGTTACTTTCAGGTTAACCCTTTACAGGTAAAAAGTAATTCTAGGCTACTTTCTACTTATGACAATGGTGAGTACCGATTGTGACATTGGTAAATCAGGTCAGGCCTGGTCCACAGGCCAATTCACTTGCTATTATGATAGATAAAAGCAATTGTTAATGTATAAATGTATATTCAGATGTTTAAACTTCATCAAAACTAATGGTTCGTTACTTGTATTGTTCTTGCGTATCTATTTTTGTTATAATGTAATGTCAAACATTTACATGGTGTATATGCTTGTAACCAAATTATACAGCAAAAAAAAATATCTTGTGAAATGCTAATGAGACACTTAAGATCTTTAACAGAAAATGCTAATTTCAAAGCAAGTGGTCAGTGTGTGTGATGATAGAGGTCAAATACTCTGTAGTGTGGCAGTCACCTCACTCTGGCTCAGAAAGAGTTAAAAGCCAGCCCTTGGAGAGGGCTGGGGCTGAGACCCAAAGAGAAAAGGCTGGGAGGCAGCCAATCAGGACCAGGCTGGGCCTTATAAAAGGACTGTGACCCAGGAGCTGGGTCAGTCTCTCTCCAGTTTTTGAGAGAGATGGACCTAGCTGCTTGAAGAGGCACGGAGTATCATTGGCAGAGCATTGCTGGGGAAGGGGCAGGCTGAGCTGAGGAGCTCAGGCCTGGTGATTTCCGAGGCCATGGCTTGATAAGGAAGGCTTAGAGAGGTACTGGCCTGCAGGGAAAGGCAGCAGGTCTAAACCCCCCTTGCCAATGATGAGTGGCCCCAATGAACAGGGGCTAGATGATGACTAGCAGTAGCCTTTTTTTTTTTCAGAACACCTCCTCATCCCTAAAATAAATCATGATATGATGAGCACAGCTTTGTTTATGTGAAAGCAATTATGCATGACTGTATTCAGGTATGTACAGTGCCTCTAAGCCTGTCTATTGTTCATTCATCTACTTGAAATGGTTACTGATAGTGTATTCATATTGGTCAGGTCAATGGCTCACTCATTAACTACAGAGAGTACATTTCCAGTCAAATTATCTGTAGTGATTTAAGTAGAAATGTGTATGAGGTGCATTTGCCTGCAGGTCTACACACTTTGAAATGACTTCTGAATGGCAAACTATTCATTTGAGAATTAGGCAAGTGGCTTGTGTGTGTGTTTTTTTAATCTTAAATGTGCTAGTTCTATGGAGTTCCCAGTGAATGCTCAGAACATAATGCAGAAATATCATAGTTGAGAGCATTAATATCAGTCACAGTCAAGAAAGTTTCTGAGCATGGAATTTCCTGGAGAATTTCTGCTTAGAAGAAGATGAAGACCTGGAACCAAGAATCTCAACCATAAAAATATTGCTATTTTCAATTTATAATTCATTGATAAAATAGTGATTCAGACCCAGACAGCATAGCAGAATGTTCAGTTATAATCTAATATGAAGCTAATAGTACCGTTATAAATAATGGTTATTAGAGACATAAATGACCTTTAATTCGTGCTATTGAAAGATAATGCAATGCCTTTTGCTCTTTCCATATAATAGTTTCCTTCTGAGAAACACTATCTGGTTAGTGATTGCCACCTAGGAACGGTGAATTCCACAAGTGTCAGCCTCAATTACACCAAGAATGAGGTTTTCGCTCATCTTCGCTGAATTCACACTATTACTAAACTCCTTCTATGAACAAAACAATAATTTCAATTGCAATTATCATGGGAATGATCATAGGTTTATGTACAATTAACTGTGAAATTGGATTCAGCATGTCTTTATGAATGTTCCTGCTTCACTTGCATTAGAAGGTTTCATTGTACATTTTTTGATAGCCAAACAAAACTTGTTGGTAAGATGTTTCAAAACAATTATATTAATTCTACAGAAGCATCTACTTCACTTAAACAGTAAAGAAAGATTTCTACCAATAGCCAGATAAGTGCTTTTGGCCATTGTTTATTCAGCAATGATCAGTTACAGGCATAAAAAACAGTCTTTCTGAAGACTGTAATCACAGCTTCATCCCTTTGCACAAACTTTCATATATTTTACAAATCTGAAATTAACTAGTTTCAAAGAACCCATGATTACAGTAGTCTGTCTTTCATTCAGCTAAATTAATCTAAATGACTCAAAGCTTTTTGCCTCCTTGTTCATAAAAAAATAATAACTCCTGATAGGCTCAGAAATTAATCTTCAGCGGGTGAGTAGCATCGTTTCTTTCCAAAAGAGAGTTGCAATGACAGGTTGTCTGGAAAAAAAAATCAATTAGAGTGAAATCTGAGGCTACCTTTTATTTTAATTCTTTAAAACAAAAATTCAAAATATGCAATGGTATTTCATTATCTCAGTAACACTGGCTTGATATTGGCATTATTTAGATAAAGGACTAGATGCATCCCTAAGCTCTGTCTATTTTGTGCTGGTCTGGTGGTACAAAACTGATATTACCTTAACTTAAATCCAGGGTTATGAATGCTATCTGTCTCTGAACTTTTTCAAACTTCTCCACACAATTTTGTGGACTCGCTTTTGAAATGGCATATGTCTAGATTTCTGAGGAAACCACCAGTTGCGCTGAGTTGTGACAATGACTTTATTTTGTACAAAGACAAGAACCAAATACAACCAAACATATTTTCATTTATGACTTAAGTCAGGATTTGAAGTCAGAGGGTAAAATCTGATCTCACACCATTGCAAATCCAAGAAAATACTACTAATGACAATGACATGTACTTTAGGGTGCTGCTGTTATGAGATCAGAATCTGACAAGCAAAATATGGGGCCCTAATTCTGAATTCTTAAACTGGTTTAAGAGCAGTGTAGCTCTGTTGACTGATTTGGCCTGATAAAGATCTTCCTAGTCTTTGTGCTGCAGAGTACCACCTATATACAAGCAAAATTGTGAGGAGGGAAAAATCAAGAGAAATTATACTGAAACATTTGTGGACCTTTTCCCCCTTCTTTTTTGACTAGATGTAGACTGTTTGGAATTTTTAAATTTTAATTTCTGCAATTTTTTGAAATGTCAAATATCCTAAAAGGAATGCATATTTTTTATATAGTGCCCTTCTTTTTTTTTGACAAAATTTATGCAATGTTTCTGAAACTAAAGTAATTAGAATGAAAGTTTGTATATACCTTTTCATCAGTGTAAATCTGGGATAATTTGTGCAAAATGCTCCCAGCTAAAATTGGGGTTAATCAGATCAGAATCAGGCCACTTTAGTCTTTTCAAGTTTACTTCATTCAAATATTTTAAACTTTTTCATATTTAATTCACTAGTAGTTATTGGAACAATGACACTGGATAAATGGCCTGTTAACATCCCTAGCAAGCACCATGTGGTGTAATCCTAGTTGTAGTAGGATCCTAGGAACATTTGAAAATTAATGTGAGTATTATAGGCACCACATTGTTTCACACACATTTTACCTGGATGACACACAAAAGTGCTCCTTTATTACATTTCTGATTAAATGTCTGACTACTTGTGAAGAGTATAACCCCCGTGAATATTAGTGAAGCAAACTCAACCTATTTAATTCATTGCAATATTTGCAAATCTCTTTTTATTCTTTTCAACCAACTTTACAAATAACATGCATTTTGTGAGGTACTCATAGGTTGATATATGTTTGCAAAAAATTCTTATAAAATAATTTATTTGTCTTAACCTCTGAGGATAGGACAAGTAACAATGGGCTTAAACTGCAGCAAGGGAACTTCAGGTTGGATATTAGGAAAAACTTCCTAATTGTCAGAGTGATTAAGCACTGGAATAAATTGCCCAGCGAGGTTGTGGAATCTCCATCATAGGGGATTTCTAAGAGAAGTCTGGACAAACACCTTCCGGGATGGTCTAGGGCAGGGATCGGCAACGTTGGCACATGGGACCGAAGTGAAACGGCAGGTAAATAAAGGTCAGTGAAACGGCAGGTAAATAAAGCAGCGAGGCCCGCTAAGGATGCTTACCCTGCAGTCCCACATGCCAACGTTGCTGATCCCTGGTCTAGGGTAAAATACTTAGTCCTGTCATGAGTGAGGGAATTGGAGTAGATGAACTCTAGAGGTCCTTCCAGTTCTATGATTGTATGATTCTAAGCACTTGCCTCTGCACTTTGACCCCATTTCCTTGGCAGGAATGCCAGAGTAAGGGGAGGGACTTCAGGCAAAAGGAGTGTGGAGGCCCAGTAGCCCTACAAAACCCTAATCCACCATGGATGTAGCCCAAGAGTATGTCTACACTGCAAATGAGAGGTGGGTTTTGCAGTGCTGGTAGACAGACTGACACTAGCTCAGCTTGAGGTAGTGCATTGATACTAGCAGCATGAATGCTGCAGCATAAGCCAGGCACTTGATCTCAAAATCGTTTGGATTCAGCCAAAGCCACTGCAAGTGCTGCAGCATCCACACTGCTCTTTTAAAAGCACAACTTTGCATCTATTTACCCAGGCTGGAAATCGCCTCTCCCAGTTTCAGTGCAGATGACTCTTATTTCACATAGGAAGCCTAAATGACTCTTACTTCACATATCAAGAATCAGGGAGGTAGCCATGTTAGTCTGGAATAGCAGAGGTAACAAAGTCCTGTGGCACCTTAAAGACTAACTATAAAGTTTTGAAGCATGAGCTTTCGTGGGCTAATACCCACTTCATCGGATGCAGGCGACGAAGTGGGTATTAGCCCACGAAAGCTCATGCTTCAAAATTTTATAGTTAGTCTTTAAGGTGCCACAGGACTTTGTTACCTTTACTTCACATAGGAAGCCTATTGTGAGCGGGGAATTGAATCCGAGCTTCACAGTCTCAAGCTAGTGTCCTAACCACTTTTATACATAAGCCACCCATAAAGCACTACTGTCCTCTCTTAAAACCCATGAGGCAGATCATCCCAGCTTTAATGTTTTCCCTATAAGCATTCTGAACTACACAAAATATGTTGTCTGTAAGATATAAACCTTTAAATGCTTTCTCTCTTTGATTTCCTTAGAAGATCTGAAAAGTGTTTCTTTGTAATGTGTTATTTAAATGTTGTAGAAATGGTGCTTTTAATGAACAATTCCATGTTAATATGCATAATATGTCAGTTTGCCTTTGGGCCATGGGTTTTGTAAGCATTAGTAACAGGTAATGTAAATGTCTGAAGTCTGCTTTGATTTCTTTTTTGTTCACATTAAATTAATTTAAATGTATACATTTATTTTTAATTTAACAACATGCCTGCTATTTAGACTCTGGGTGTTCAAGTATTAAAAACTGTATTTCCCAGGATAAGAACATTTTGTTCCCTGCTTCAGAATCAGCACCCTAAATGATTTAGAGAAAAAATGGACCTTACCCTGTATCCTGAAGGTCAACACATTTACAGCAGCTCTAGCACATGACAGAAGGATGTGAATTCCATAACCTAGGAAGCTCTGAGTACTCTCAGCCTCCAGCACACTCAGATATCAAACCTAACAACTGTCAGTAAATGTGTCCCAGCAAACCACAGTTAGTAGCAGTTCACAGGGAGAGAGAGATGTTCACTAAGGTAGCCATGAGCAAAGCCAAAGGCAATATCAGGATATTGGCTTCCTCTTTTTCAGTGTTATTCAGTTCAGTCTTAAAATAATTTGTGTAATGTTCTCCTTGCAGATTATACCATCAAGTAGGTGGCCAGCTGCATTCTTGCATTGGCTGCAACCATGGAATGTTTTGCAGTAATCTAATACAGAGAACAAAAAAGTATGATAACAGTGGTATGATTCACATCAGAGAAAAATGGTCTAAAATGGCTACAGGCACTTGGGGAGAAAAGTGTGTTTGACATTCATTACCAAAGAATCCAGGAGAAATCAGGAATCCACATGTAACTCAAAATTACAAGCCTTTTGGACAATGGGTGGGCAAATATTCTACCTGGAGTTAGAAACGATCTCTGTAATAGCCATCTGGATGCTCAGTAGTATCTTGTGGGATCTTTCTAAGAAAAGACAAATAAATATACAAGGATAATCCTATCTACCCAACCCAGTGTTTGTAGTCAAGTCAGGAAAAACTTGTGGTCCATATTATCCAAGATTGCTGACACATATATCAGCTGCTAGAAGGAACTCATCATCCAGTGAAGCAATATTAGTCTCTAAATCCTAATCAGGCCAAAATCCAGGCTGATTTATTGAATTATTTTCAAGATATTTCTGAGGATTTCCCCAGCATTAGTTCTTTGGTATATTAATTTCTGCTTAAAGCATACTCTGGGCATGAGATCCTGTTTCTTTCAGCAGTTCCTTTAAATACAATGGAAACTACAATATAAACACGAGGTTCTATAAAATCATAACAATTAGACCCACATCATTCTTGTCCTAGGAATGACTGTTTCTTAGGGTATAGTCTTTGGAACTTTGTGTCCCTGGTATGTACATTGATATTTATGGCATGGAATTGATGGTTAACCAAGTCCACTGAACTGCTTAGTTGTAAAAATCACTCCATCTTGTTATCTTCTTATGAACTTGTCATTGCTTGTAACTAGTATCACAACAGCACCAGAAGTCCTACCAAGAATGAGACCTTATTGTGCTAAGTACTGTAGAATCATATTCTAGTATAGGGATCGGCAACGTTGGCATGCGGGACTGCAGGGTAAACACCCTTAGCAGGCCCTGCTGGTTTGTTTACTTGACGGTTTGCTGACTGGGGCTCCCACTAGCCACGGTTCTCCGCCCTGGTCCAATGGGGGCTGCGGGAAGTGGCAGTCAGCACCGTGCCACTTCCCGCAGCCCCCATTGTACCGGAATGGTGAACCATGGCCAGTGGGAGCCATGGTCAGCGAACTGGCAAGTAAACAAACCGGCTGAGCCCGCTAAGGGTGCTTACCTTGTGGTCCCACGTACCAAGGCTGCCAATCCCTGAACTACAGTCTTATCTTTGTGATGATTTTTCTTTGTTTGTTTTCTGTTTTAACAGACTTTCATTGTACTAAAAAAGCTGTTTGATTCACTTCCACATAGAGAACTCATAAAAAATTGAAACGCTTCAATAATTTTAAATCATTCTACCCTGCACATACAGATTTAAATTTCACTACTATTTTTTTTATTAGCACTTTAATTTGGTGGGTACCAGGCTTCTACAAGATTTAAAATTATTGGAACATTTCAAATTTTTATAAGCTTTCTAGTAGAGATGTGACTATGGTTCTGGGCTTGTAAAGTGTAGCACAATTTAAATTTAATCTAAATTATTTAAGTGCTTCAGACTTAGGGGAGATTTTCAATCTTTCAAACTGGAATTCATGTTAGGAGGCTAGCACTATCCTATAATGTGAAGTGCTTTCATCATTTTAAAACCCCGTGGGCAGCATTCACAGCTACATGTTCTATTGTCAGTTTGTTAATTTAAATTATTTGTTTTCATCTCCAATGTATGGAGAAGAAATAAGAGAAATAAGAGCATAAAAGGGAATCGATTGGTTCCACTGGGAAGTACAAGATAAAGATTAGCTCTCCCATTTTGACAAGATGTTGGGAAGGAGAGAAAAGTGCTACAGTGAGAATCTACCCAAGATGAAAGACAGAAATTGGTGAGCTGTAGAGACAGTCTTGAGAAATGCTGAATGTCCCTCAACTTCATTGGGAATTGAATATCAGACTTTACTTTTTGACTGAATATTCTTTTTTCCATAGGAGAGTAAATCCAGCTGGTTTTTAGTCCAAGATAAAAATATCAGCATTTCTGTAAATTTGGGAAACAATATATCGCTAATATATTTTTGAATGATTCCATGTAATAAAACATAACAGTGGAACATAGAGTACATGGTTCATATAATTATATATAAAACAAATGCAAAAATTCAGTTGGCTTAGGGAAGTGTTCCTTTTTTTCCCAAATGACAAAAGCCAGCAGCATCAATAAGTTGGAGATTTAATTTGCACTACAAATTTAGAATGTTAAGACTTTCATGGTTCTTCAATACTCTTTCCCATTCTTATTGTCACAAGAATTTTCATGTAGCATCATCTTCAGCTGACATTATTGGATTTCAGTCAAGGATGTGTTACTTCACTTCTATGGTGGTGGTATAAATCCAATGACGTCAATGGAATTAGACTGATGTAAATTGCAGTAAAGCAGTGCTGAATCAGACGCAATATTTTTACAATAATGATCTTTCAGAATGTACTTAATTGGTAGCTACTGGCATCCATTCATTTAAACAGAGAGTCAATTTAAATCTTTTAGACAACTTTTGCAATGACAGACAGGATCACAGACACTAAGAGGTGATCAGATACCACAGTGAAGCATGCAATACAAATGACTACATAGAAAGGTAGATAGATAGCATCAAGCAGTGAACAATAATTAGGTACCTTATAAGATGATGCTTGAGATCTTTCATAAGACATCAGCCATCAAGTTAAGTAAGCTAAACTGGCAGACTTCATTTTTATTTCCATTTAATGCAAGGGAGTTGCTATGTAAAATTTAAAAAATTAAATTGCAGGTGACATAAATATTCCAACATCACTGTGATTCCACCTCCGGCTGAGCAACCAACTGAATTCATCTAGCCTAGGGAAGAAATTGCAAATATATACAGTGAATCACAGTGGGGCCTAGGAGTGGCTGATCATTAGTACCTAATATCCCATGGAATGGCATCAGACAAAAGATCTGAGATTGGGAGTGTGTCCTAATGTCCCAGAACTAGAAACAGTGACTAGAATCTACTCAGACCCAGCTGGATTGAAAGCACATGGACCCAAAATTTGGGGCCACTCGCAACCAAACTGTGACTCTGGGACAGGTTGTGACAGAAGGAAGTGACGAATCAGGTCCTTAGAATCGCTGAGGAAGTCCAATACTGCTCTAAGTGAAGGCAAGGACAAAACTCCCATTGACTAAAAATGGGAGGATGATGAGGCCCGCTCTATGTAAAAATGAAGCTGGAGGGCCAGGTTCACTGGTTTGCTTCAGCTGCTTTGTTCTGCTTTAGTTATGCAAAGTAGTCATGAAGCTGGTTTAATGGGCCACGTTAAGATGGGTTTATAGCTGTGCTGTGCTGCTAGATGGCACAAACCAGCTGGCTCATATGACTGAATCTGACCCTTGGTTGCATTACCACAAGAGATGTTGGTTAAGATTAAGATGTCAGACCTGATTCTCATCTGGTTTAAATTGCCTTAGCTGCATTGGAACTATATGAATTTGCATCTGCTGCAGATCTGGATTGCCCTTATAGTACATCATTAATTTTCCATATAGTTAGTTGTTGTTATTATGATTACTATTATTATTCTGCAAAAAACACTGAAGTATACATAAATATAAGGGGGTAAGTGCTATGGGGGGGGAAGCCTAGTTGTTGTATACTAACAGTTACTAGAAGATTTTAACTGTTTATGTTTTGACTGATCTGACCTCACATTATTATTAAATAAATAAATAAATAAGCAAAAAGGAAAAAATCAAATTAAGAGAGAGTCTCTGCGCAAACAATCTCACTATACAGGGCCTTAAGTCTGTAACTGACTCTGCATGAGTGTACCACTATAACTGTGCAGGGGCATATTGAATCTAATAGATTTCCGTGTGGGTGCAGAGGTCTGGCATTGTGGAGCCAGTAGTTAATGTGGGACATAATTAAAAATAATAATAAAACAAATGTGTGCACTAAACAAAGGGGGAGGAGGAATGGGCTCAGAAGAAGATGGTAAAATCCCAGTAATTCATCTACATTATAGTTATAAACCAGGAAACATCAATGTTGGTATGCGGGATGCTCAGTGCCCCCCCCTCCCCCACTTTGTTTACCTGCCGTTTCGCCAGCTGCGGCTCCCACTGGCTGCGGTTTGCCATCCCGGTCCAATGGGGGCTGTGGGAAATGGTGCGGTGCTTATTTTCCTATGAAGGAAAATTCCAGTGGCACTATGTAATCCAGCCTGCATGGAGCTTGAACATCTGCAAATCAGGATATCATAACACATCCAAAGGTAAGTGCACCGAGAGCGGAAAGCATAGTGACAGTAAAGAAGCCATCACACGAATTATGTACTGTGTAGATCCAAAATGACTGAAGTAGGCTTTGAAAAGATGGCATTATCCACTGCCCAAAATCGATGTCATCTTGCCAGAATTTTCCAAAGTCATAATCTTTATGGTCTGTGGAAGAACAAGTTTTGGGACATAACTTCGGTAAAGACTCCAGCATGCTGACAGCTATTGCAACACCATTAGGCCATTAAAGAGGAGTCTGCATGCAATTGAGCATAAGCCTAGAGGTGTTCCAAAGAAGACCCACTCAGCCACTGGAAAGATTGCCTGTGGTGAAAATAATTGCAGATGATATCCTCATTATATCTGAAGGGTGCAGTGATACAGACGCTGAACAAGACCAGGAAAAAAAACTACATTTTTTTCTACAGTCATGCAGGGGCAAGAAAATAAATCTCAACCCAGAAAAGAAAATTACTCATACTGCATGAGATGACATATATTGGACATCTTTTCACAGCAAGGCACTGAAAACAGATCCCAACAAGATCAAGTCAGTCAGAGAGAAGCTAACTCCAAAGGATATGAAAAAAGCACAGTGCTTCATAGGAATTATAGTATCTCTGTCAAAGAACATATCTGAAGTAATAGAAGCCATATGTCCTCTTAGAAGGCCGGATATTGAGTGGGACTAGACAGATTCCCCATAGCAATCATCTGACTCACTGAAACAAATGAAAATGGATCTTCCTGTCTCAGGGATCGGCAGCTTTGACACACGGCCCCCCTGGCCACCTCTTCTCGCAGCCCCCATTGGACAGAAGCGGCAAACTGAGGCCAATGCGGGCTGCGATCGGCTGAACTTGGGGATGCGGCAACTAAACAAACTGGCTGGGCCCACCAAGGGTGCTTACCCTGGGGGGCTGTGTGCCAAGGTTGCCGATCCCTGGATCAGATATTGTCCAGTTTGATTCTTGATGTTAGCTGATACACTGAAAAGGTCATATGTACTCAGTATCAGTGATTTGGAGAAAGGGGATCTGAACTTTCTGGGAGGTGCTGCACTACTTCCCAGTTTCAACAGTGAAGCTGTTGGGAATCAAAGAGGCTAGTTTCCCAACTCTAGCACATCCAACTATAGACAGTCAAGATAGCAGTGTGACCAGAAGACAAAAGGCAAAAACCCTTAAAAGCAGAACTATAGCTTCAAGTTAAAGATGAACTGTGTGTGAATGAAGGAATCATATTTCAAGGACAGAGAACTGTTGTGCCCACCTCATTATGTAAGGATGTAATACAAAAAAAAATACATACCTCACCGCTAGACACTGAAAGCTGTCTTAAATTATCTTAACAATGTATTGATCATTCAGGAATGAATGCATAACTCTGCTTCCTGATACAGAAGTGTGACCCTGCTGTTGTGATAACTTCCAGTGGAATGAGACATGCTATCACACAAGATGCCCAGCTGACCATGGAAAAAGGTGGGAGCAGACTTATCTATCTTCCAGGAAAAGCAGTTTTTGATTACAGTGGACTTCAATTCAAATTTTTGGTAGGACAATGTCCTGCCTGATATAAGTTTCATGTGATTGGCAAGTTGAAGGCCCATTTTGTGAGATACAGCATTATGAACACTGTATTTACCAACAAGGACCCCCAGTTTGCTTCTGAAGATTTCAAGGAATTTTCAAGCAAATGGGAGTTTGGCCATCACACCTTCTTCCCAGCATACCCACAGAGTAACGATAAACTGGATTCAGCCATGAAAACACTCAAGAAACAATTGCACAATGCTGTTTCTAAAGCACAGTAAATGGGCAGATGAATGTCTTTATTGCTTGGTTCACATGCAGAAAATTCAAACAGAATTTCTGTAACATACAGACAATGGCAGCATCTGCCACTTTCTTATGTATAAATGGCCCTTTTCCCCCTCCTCCAAAATCTTAAACAATTTAAACCTTAGTAGAAATTAGCGCTTTAAAGGAGCTGCTTAGTGCAAAAATGAAATGAATTGTCAAAAAAACCACCACCACGAATGGTCAAAAACCAGAAGGGTTAGATACGCCTTCCCCATTCTAAGCAAATGTTCATAAAGGTAACGAAGAGATATTGACTTCTGCCTGTAACTAGGACCCTACCAAATTCACAGTCCATTGTGGTAATTTTCCCAGTCATAGGATTTTTAAAAAAGTAAATTTCATGATTTCAGCTATTTAAATATGAAATTTCAGTGTTGTAATTGTAGGGGTCCTGACCCAAAAAGGAATTATGGGGAGTCACAAGTTTATTGTAGTGGGGTTGCATTACTGCTACCCTTACTTCTGTACTGCTGCTGATGGTGGCACTGACTTCTGAGCTGGGCAGCCGGAAAGTGACGGTTTCTGGGAAAGAGCCCATATCTGAAGGCAGATTCACTGCCAGCAGCAGCGCAGAAGTAAGGATGACATTGGATATTATTTCTTATTTCTGCACTGCCCATCACTGAAGGCAATGTAGAAGTAAGGGTGGCAATACCATGACCCCCTAAAATAATTTTGCAACCTCCCTGAAATTCCCTTTTGAGTCAGGACCCCCAATTTGAAAAATGCTGGTCTCATGGGAGGAGGGTGAACCCTTGGGTCCACAAAACTAGCCCCTGTCCCAGTCCGCTCCTTCTGCCAACAGACACACCCCTCCCACCCACCCCCACCCCCACCCCCGCCGGAGCCCAGAGTTCTCCCCACTCTCTCTCCGTGGTCACCAGCCCCCTTCCCCAGCTGCAGACTGCCCAAGTGACCCTGGCTCTGGAGTGCTGGGTAGAAGGGCAGTACAGTCCTCTCAAGTCCCAGAGCACTGGGGTGTTGGGACAGAGCATGGGAGGAACCACACAGGGCTGTTTGGGGAGGTACAGCCTCCCACAGTCTTTGATGCCCACCATCCGTGGCTGGTCTCCTCTGTGAAATCTGTATAGTGAAGGGTAAAAGCACACAAAAGACCAGATTTCATGAGGGAGACCAGAGTTCATAGTCTGTGATGCATTTTTCATGGCTGTGAACTTGGTAGGGCCCTACCTATAGCAGAAGTGTGTAAACAAGTATTGAAACAGAGATTTTGAGGATATTTCCACAAAGACATAACTACTTTGGCATTACAGTGACTGCAAAGCTGCTGCTAGAAGAAGCAACTGATTACATAATTCAGTACATTACCTTGGGGTTGAAGGTCTGTACCTTAGTACAATGATACTTTAGGGAATTAAGTATTATCCTTGAAGCTTCACTACTAGTAGAAAAGAAATTATAATGCTGAAAATGTTGATGTATGATCACTCTGACTAAAATCCTGGACTTGCAATCTTCTAATGCTAACATCTTCAGGAATTAAGATACAGTATATCACAGTTTACACTTATTTAACTAAAAAAAATACCAATTTATATTAAAATATTAACAAATCAACACTTCAGCTTAATTTATCCAAGAGCAATTTTAAAGGAATGCTAACTGTTTAATTAGTTGCATTTACTTATTTCACTTACTCTACGTGCATTTCAGAAGTTAAAGTACCCCCAAAAAATAAAAATCAATTTCCAAAAAAATTGTTTCCACTTGAGACACTCCAGCTCAGACTCTTTTCCTCTTCCTCAGAAAACATCTAAGAAAAGAGATCCTTATGCTGTGAACCTCAAGAAGCATTGTCAAGCCTTACCTAACAATTTACTGTACATAGTGCTGAGAGGATCACTCTGAAAATTACATAAGCACCATCAACAATAGTCTCATAGTGTTAGCTTGGGAGGCACTGAACTTCTGTAAAAGAGGCTCCATCAAGCTCAGGAAAAATGCATTTTCTTTCTCTTCTAAACCCTTATTGAAATCCTAACCTTGCTATGATCAATGGACTATTAAGTAGAATTGTTTTTGCTTAGTAATAAGAACAGTAACAATAAAATCAATAATTTAGTAATATTTCTAATAGTGCAATAAGAGAAAATGTGAAGAGGATTTATCCACAAGTATAAAATATTATTTCAAAATTCAACAAAAGTCTTCTTTATAAGATTTTCCTTTTAATTTATGTAATCTTGCCTATGTATTCTATTGAGTTCAATGGCACTATTAATGTGAGTAAAAATATACATATCATTATGTGTTACGTGCATGTACATATTTTCAGGGTCAGGCTCTATCTTAGGCTGTGTCCAAAATGAATATTGAAAAGGCTCCTGAAAAGCTGTGCCTCATTAACTACAAAAATCATGTTCAATAAATCAGACAAGGTCCACAGTCAGCATGTCTAGGACTAGGGTGACCAGATGTACCGATTTTATAGGGAAAGTCCCAATTTTTTGGTCTTTTTCTTATATAGGCTCCTATTACTCCCCACTCCCATCCTGATTTTTTCACATTTGCTGTCTGGCCACCCTAGTCTAGGACTCATACAGAACTTTTTTTGGTTCATATGTGAATATTACAAGGAATCATCTCGCTCCACAGGAACCCAGATCTCTCAGCTCCCAGTACACTAGTCTTTACATTAAACCACACTGCCTCTAATATTGGCTCACACACGCAGTCCTTAAATCCATTACTTGTGCTTCATACAGTACATACTTCACAACACATTACCCATGTACTCATATATATGACAGTGCTGGTTAGCTGTGCCACATATGATCTTAGTGTCATCATTAACAATGAACTGCACATACCTGGTGTAAGAGTGTCCAACCCCTTTCTCTGAACCCTGGGTACAGAGAAGGGGACTCTTTTAAGCCAGACCAAATAACTCCAAGCTGCTTCCCAGCTTAAGTTATGTCTTTCTCCCCAACACCCCCACTTTACCAGCTGGGAAATTGGGATATCGCTGCCACCACTCAGTATTCACCCCAAAACTATGGGGTAGGGAACCTTGACTCCCCCCGAGAGTAACCCTCCCAACCCCTCCCTTCTGTCTGGGAGAAAAAAACCACACCGAGACTTCACTCCAGCGTCCCTTCAACCTAAGAGACACAATCCTCTTTCCCCCTCCCTTTCCAACCTGAAAGCAGAGAGAGACTTAGACACAGCCCTCACTCACCCTGAGCTGCCCCATCCAAAGCTAGGATTCCTTTATGAGAAGAACCAAACCTTTTTATAACTAAAAAGATTTAATAAAGACAAGAGAATACAGCATACAATTAAGACATTACACAGGTACAGAATTCTTTAACCTCACTCTTCTTGCATAACAAACTTCTCACACTTTCTTTGCTAAATACACAGAAAGAGGCACCAAGGTCAAATGTAAAGCTTTTATGTAGGATACAATTCTTACTTACAGTTTTAGCTAGTTATGAAGACATATTAAGAAAGGACAAGATGGATGATCCATAGCTGGACCAAAGGGGTCTGAGTCAATTCAAAACCCAAATTGAAATAACTTTTACTTCCAGATCTCTCTGGGTCTAGCCAGACTGCTCTGATGGCACTGCCTTCTCAGATAACATTAACCCTCTCCAGCACTTTACACGTATGACACCTGGCATTGATTTTCAATGACCAAATGAAAACAAGATTTTCACTAGAACATTCAAAGCTAATTTTCCTCAGTGAGGACTATTTTTTCTGTTGAATTTCAGTTTTTTATCCTCCAATCCTTACCAGTGTTTTCTCTAAGCTGTGTGGCCACACTGCCGCACAAGAGTCAATCAAGTGCGGCACGCTTCATTAGTAGAATGGAGCATATCTGGGAACTTGTGTTCCCAGGTGCCCCTCCTCTGCTGCTCTGCAGCCGCTTTGCTCCTGCCCTCTACGTTGGAGCCTCTGACCAACTGCTCCCAGGACCCTCCTGTTTGCTGTACAGAGCTGGGGTTTGGGAGTCACTGATGTCAGGGTGTCTCTCTCCCCCACCTTGCCCCCCACTCATGTACTCCACCTCCGCAGAGGTGGGACAGGGGAAGGGAGATAGACGTGACTGCTGCGGTTTGAACTAGCCTTCAGACTTGTGAGTGAATGCCTCTCTACTTAAAGAGACAGTGCATGGTCTCTCATACACTTCTCCATCAGCCAGTGTGCATGCGTATGCACGCGCACAGACAGACAGACAGACACAGACACAGTCTGTCTCTCTCTCTCTCTCTCTCTCTCCTTCTCTCTCTCTCTCTCTCTCTCTCACACACACACACACACACACACACACACACACTACAATGTCTCCCTTTCCTCTCACTTCTCTCCCACCCATTTGCCCCATCTCAGAGTTGGTGAGGCACAGGGCTCAAAAGTTAGACCTGACTGTTGTGGTCTAAATGAGCCTTTAGACTGGTGGGTGAGTTTCTCTCTACTTAAAGAGACAATATGTGGTATCTCACACACTTGTCCAGCATCCATCTCACACACACACTCTGTCTCTCACTTACACACTCACACACAAACACTGTCACTGTCTCATACAAACTCACACTGTCTCTGTGTCTTTCTCTCACACACAACATACGAACACACACACACACACACACACACACTGTCTCTGTCTCTCAAACACCTCTGTCTTTGCCCTAGCTCCCCAAATTAATTAAGGAAGAGAGCAGGTTGGAATAATTTTATCCTGAAAGGTGAATGTTTCAAAAAATTGTGAGACAGCTAAAATAGGAATATAAGATGCAAGTTACAAAAGGTTAAAATAAAAACATTTAGGGATATTTGATTACAGCGGTCACTAGTGTTGCAGGGAAAATAATATAGATAATAGTCCACAAATTCAAATGATTGCAGATAAGTTATAACAGTTGGATTGTCCTTGCTAAACATCTCTCTGAAGGATTAATTGCTTTTAAAGTAAATGTAGTGTCTGTGGAAAGTGTTTGATTGACAACCAGGGAGACTGACATTCTTTATCCACAGAATTGGTGCAGCAAGTGAAGTAGCAGTACAAGCTTCCCTGTGCCAAAAAAACCCCTCAGCTTTTCTAACGAGGCACCCACCCAAGTGTCAACTGGTACAATGGTGATGTGTTTATGATGTGGCCATGTCTCCATTAAGATCAGGACTAAAATTGCTGACTCATTTAGCACAGACTATCCCACAGCAAGCAGATGGTAATGTTTCTCAGTCATTATTAATCTGAGCTAGATTTGAACCAGTGACCTCAAGGCAAAAGTCTGTGTGTACTATTGCTAATCCCCTGAGCGATTTAGTTCCCTGTAGGATTCATATTTAACAATAACAACTGTTATACTGAGTAGATAAGCTGGAGAGGCTTTTTATCTGCTTCTTAAGTAGATCTGTTGCAGCCAGCTTTCATATTCATGTCTTAAGGGCCTTGGGTATTGGAACTTGTGTCAGGAAAATCACATATAGTCAAACAGATTTTTATTTATTTATTTCATGATAAAAAAAGGCTCTTGGTGATAGAAAGGATTTTAAGGCATAACACAAAAGCTAAAAAAGATGTATAGGCCACAAGTTAAAGGTAACAGTGAAAAAAGTTAAGTGCTAACAGTTGGTATAAAGAAGGCTTGAGGCTTGTATGACTATAAATCTCTATTTGTATCCTTTCCACATTAATTACTTTTTGCGGTATAGAGCGTGTTCCTATCACATGAAAAAATTCTATATGATATAAAAGTAGGTACAGAAATAGCAATCTCAATGGAAACAGCCATATAATTTCATCTAATCCAGTGCCTAGCACTGTGGGAGGACTATTACCTAGACCAGGGGTACCCAAACTTGTTCCGTGGCTTGCGCAGGGTAAGCCCCTGCCTGGCGACAAGACGCTTTGTTCACTGGAGTGTCCATAGGTTCGGCCACTCACAGCTCCCAGTGGCCGCGGTTCGCCATTCCTGGACAATGGGAGCTGCGTGAAGCAGTGCAGGCCCAACCACCGCTTCCTACAGCTCCCATTGGCCGGGAATGGTGAACAGCAGCCAGCGGGAGCTGAGAGAAGCTTAACCTATGGACACCCCGGTAAACAAAACGTCTTGTGGCCAGGCAGGGGCTTATCCTGCACAAGCCGCGGAACAAGTTTGGAAACCCCCTGACCTAGACCATTCCTGACAGGTGTTTGTCTAACCTGCTCTTAAAAATCTCCAGTGATTTAGACTCCATACCCTCCCTAGGCAATTTATTCCAGTGCTTAACCACCCTGACAGTTAGGAAGATTTTCCTAATGTCCAACCTAAACCTCCCTTGCTGCAATTTAAAACCCATTGCTTCTCGTCCTACCCTCAGAGGTTAATTTTTTTTTCTCCTTCCTTGTAACAACCTTTTACATACTTGAAAACTGTTATCATGTCCCCTCTTAGTTTTCTCTTTTCCAGACTGAAAAACCCATTTTTTTCAATCATTCCTCATAGGTAATGTTTTCTAGACCTTTAAACATTTTTGTTGCTCTTTTCTGGATTCTCTCCAATTTGCCCACATCCTTCCTGAAATGTAGCACCCAGAACTGGACACAATACTCCAGCTGAGGCCTAACCAGCATGGAGTAGAGCAGGAGAATTACTTCTTGTGTCTTGCTTATAACACTCCTGCTAATACATCCAAGAACAATGTTCACTTTTTTTGCAACAGCATTACATTATTGACTTATATTTAGCTTGTGGTGCACTATGACCCCCAGATCGATTTCCACAGTACTCCTTCCTAGGCAGTCATTTCCCATTTTGGATATGTGAAACTGATTGTTCCTTCTTATTTGGAGTTCTTTGCATTTGTCCTTACTCAGATTCATCCTATCTACTTCAGACCATTTCTCCAGTTTGTCCATATCATTTTGAATTATAATGCTACCCTGCAATGCATTTGCAAACCCTCCAAGCTTGGTATCATTTGCAAACTTTATAATGTAATCTATATGACATTATTGAAATCATTGATGAAAATATTGAATAGAACCAGACTAGAACAGATCTCTGTGTGACCCCACCCGTTATTCCCTTCCAGCATGATTGTGATCCACTGTTAACTACTCTCTGGGAACAGTTATGCTCCCACCTTATAGTAGCTCCACCTAGGTTGCAGTTCCCTAGTTTGTTTCTGAGATGGTCATGTAAGACAGTATCAAAAGCTATATTAAAGTCAAGATATACCATGTCTACCATTTCCCCATATTCACAAGGAAATGTCTACCATTTCCCCATATTCACTGAGGAAAATTAGCTTTGAATGTTCTAGTGAAAATCTTGTTTTCATTTGGTCATTGAAAATGAATGCCAGGTGTCATACGTGGGGGGGGGGGGGGGGGGGTTGGAGGAAGCTTCCTGTCACAGAAAGCTTTCAAGTTGTTTTGACATGATTTGTTTTTGACAAACCCATGCTGTTATTTATCATCTTATTATCTTCTAGCTCAGGGGTCTCCAAACTTTTCAGCCCGAGGGCCGCATTAACTATCAAATAGCAGTTCGGGGGCCGACAACACACTCGAGGTCCAAATAAAAAAGAATCAAAACATGGATGTTGTTTTTAATTATTTATTTAATATTATTTTATTCAGTTATTATTTAATAACACATTGATACACTACACATGAACACCTGTTCACTACACATGAACACTACACATGAACACTACACATGAACACCTGTTCACTACACATGAACACTACACACCAACCCCCAACTGACCCACCCAGCCAGGTCTCTCCCCCCAAAACCTCCTTTCCTCCAACCCCCCCCCAACTGACCCACCCAGCCAGGTCTCTCCCCCCAAAACCTCCTTTCCTCCAACCCCCCCCCAACTGACCCACCCAGCCAGGTCTCTCCCCCCAAAACCTCCTTTCCTCCAACCCCCCCCCAAATGACCCACCCAGCCAGGTCTCTCCCCCCCAAAACCTCCTTTCCTCCAACCCCCAACTGACCCACCCAGCCAGGTCTCTCCCCCCCAAACCTCCTTTCCTCCACCCCCCAACTGACCCACCCAGCCCGGTCTCTCCCCCCAAAACCTCCTTTCCTCCAACCCCCCCCCCCCAAATGACCCACCCAGCCAGGTCTCTCACCCCAAAACCTCCTTTCCTCCAACCCCCCCCCCAAATGACCCACCCAGCCAGGTCTCTCACCCCAAAACCTCCTTCCCTCCCACCCACCCCCCAACTGACCCGCTCAACCCGGTCTCTCCCCACATACCGGTTTGCCGCCTGGCAGTGGGTGGCTCCTTGTTTCGCCCCCTGTAACTGCGTGGCAGTGCGGCGCGTCCTGGCCCCAGCTCTGAGCCGTCCCTGGCCGGCGGCGGCAGCCGAGCACGTGGTGCGTCCCGGCCGGCGGCGGCAGCCGAGCACGCAGCGGGTCCCGGCCCCGCGGCGGCAGCCGAGCACGCGGTGCGTCCCGGCCCCGCGGCGGCAGCCGAGCACGCGGCGCGTCCCGGCCCTGCGGCTGGCGGCCCGCGCGGCGCTTCCAGGCCCCAGGGCGGAGCCGTCCCAGCGAAAAGCTCAAAAGAGCCAAAAATTCCCTAAAGAGCCAAAAAGATCTCCACGGGCCGGATGAGAGGGCCTCGCGGGCCGCATCCGGCCCGCGGGCTGTAGTTTGGAGACCCCTGTTCTAGCTGTTTGCAAATTGATTGCTTAATTATTATCTTTTCGGATACAGAAGTTAAGCTGACTAGTCTCTAATTCCCTAATTGTCCTTATTTCCCTTTTTATAGATTGGTACCATATTTGCTCTCTCCCAGTCTTCTGGAATCTCTCCTATCTTTCATGATTTTTCAAAAATAATCGCTAATGGCTCAGATATCTCCTCAGTCAGCTCAGTTCCTTGTGCATTTCATCAGGCCCTGGTGACTTAAAGACATCTAATTTGTCCAAGTAATTATTAACTTGTTCTTTTCTTATTTTAGCCTCTTCTGATCCTACCTCATTTTCACTGGCATTCACTATGTTAAATGTCCAATCACCACCAACCTTCTCAGGGAAAACTGAAACAAAGAAGTTTGTTTCCTCTGTCATTTCCACATTTTCTGTTATTATTCCCCTCCCCCCATTGATTAATCATTTTTAAATAATTGAATATATCTTGCTTAAGCCATCGGTATTGGGAAGACAGAGGTCTTGTCCCAACCAGAACATCATTTTAATGCCCTAGTGCCAGCCATCTTCATTCTAGGAACACAGTTGAAAAATGTGGATCAGTTCAAGAACTCAGGTGATGGTTCCCTTGATAAGGAAATCTCCTCTAGAATTAGTAAAGGCAGCCAGGCCCTTGGCTGACTTTGAACAAAAGTTCTTAACCAACACAATATCTGTCCTTCCACCAAATTAAAGATCTCCATTTCAGTGGTTCTAACATCTCTCCTTTACGGAGCTGAGACATGGACTCTTTTTAGACATCACATTAAACATTGAGCACTTTCACATGCACTCCCTCTGCTCAATAATGACATTCACTGTCTGGACAGGATGACCAATATTAAGGTCTGTAAGAGAGCAAACACAACCAGCACTGAGGATAGGTTACTAAGAGCATAACTTAGGTGGACTAGAAATGTCATCAGAATGGAAGACCACTGTCTCCCAAAACAGATCTTATATGGGGAGCTGAGTCAGAGCAAAAGAAAGAAGGGTTGTCCGCCTAAGTACTTCAAAGATAATCTGAAGAGCTATCAACCCCAAAGAATTTGAGCAAATGGCTCAGAACAGGACTCACTGGCAGTCTCTAAGAAGATCAGCATGTGACATACTTGAATGGGACGAAATTATCTCCAGGCTGCATGTGAAAGGCATTACAGAGCTGCATCATCAAATGTCATAGATTCAGACTACCCATGCCCTCAGTGTGACCGACTCTGTGCATCAGGATACAGACTGCAGAGTCATATGGTAGCCATATATGAGAATTATGGCAATATCATCATCATTGTCAGCGATGGACTACCCATAATCCTTAGTCCATTCAACAATTCCTAATTATTTTTTCTTGTCATCGGTGGATGTCATTTTAGTAATAAACACAAAGAACCCATTGTAGTTTTGCATCCAGCAAATAGAGGTGTAATCTGCTGGAGGAAATGCTCAGTGATGTGCTGCCAATAATTTAACAAGGGACTCTCATACATTTATTCTCCCTTAATCCTATGTTAAATCTGTATGCCAGAAATATGTGTGCTACAGAGAAGATGGATGATGGACTGGGAATTGACTCATTTGTTTTCAATTTAAGCAAAAATGCTCTCTCACAACTGTAACCAAGAAGGATGCAATCTCACTTGGCATACAAACGGATATGATGCTGTATGAAACATTTAGACTGTTCCTAAAAAGAATACCTTACTCTATATTGTATTGTGGGATCATGATTTGAAATTGGGAGTGGCATTAGGAGCATATTTAGAAGTGTCCCAGAATATAACATGTCCCTGTTCGCCCCCCCCCCCCTTCTTTTCAAAATATGTGCCATTTGAGGTAATCTGATCCATTCCAAAGGCAAAATATTTGCTGTCCATAAACTTTGTTAGGAAGCCCTGGTAGGGATGATCATTAGTAGGAATGAATTAGTAGGTTTATAAGAAGCCAGAGACAGGGAGACTGTTTAAAAGGCAGTGTGTTTGCTAACTGTTGGTGGAAAAAAAGTGTAGGCAATCATTCCCAGGCCCTGAAGATTTAATTGGAAACAACCAGGTTTTTCCATTGCCAGATTTCTTTGCAGATCTATAGGCAAGGTTCTGATTTTAAAAGGATTTGGTTGAATCAGATATTAAACTGGGAAATACCATGACACTTGCCCATATAACTTTTCCAGTGAACACTACAAATTTAAATGTAAAATTCACTGAACAGGAGCCTCATAGACAGTTGAAGATAACCATAAAAAGATGCAAGAATTTAGTAAAAAGTTTGGCAAATAGTATATGGAAACAGAAAAAAAATTGAATGAATCAGTGCTGGTTTGTATTTGCAGACTTAACTTGAACTGAATCTGACTGAGTATTTCAGTTATTCAAGATGAACATTTTTGTATGACTTCAGTGGGGACTTCCACCTCATTAGGGAGAGAATGGAAAATGGTGGACAGGAGTTAGCTGCCATACTCTCTGGTTTGTGCAGCAGGAGAGCACACTTGTCAATAACAGCACTAGCTATATCTAAAGACAGAACTTTATTTATGGGAACTCTATCCTCCTTTAACTTGTTTGCTATTAAAAAGCTAGAATTCTATACTGGAACAATTGACATGTGTTCTCACCCTCATCATAGAACAGAAATAATTATGGTAACTGTTGGTAATGGTTTATTTTTTAATGCCAATCACGGCACAGATTTCATCTCCAGTTCTTACATTTAACTTCTGGAGGAAGGATTGTTTCCCAGATCAACAAAAGCTCATCAGTCACAGATTTTTGATCTGTGGAACAGAGAGAAAAGAATCACAAAGGCACCCTGGGGTGATGAAGATAAAAGAAAAGCAGCATTATTAGGGAACAATTAAATGACCCTAATCCAAGTCAGTTATCAGGCGGGAGGCAAGGTTGTTATTTGACCCAATTTGACATCCATTTGACCACCTTATAATGCAGAATTCACATATAGGCTATCATAATCTATAAGAGCATATGTTAAGTACATTAGAGTTCCACAGCAAGTTCAGTTACAAAATATAGGCATGCAATATGCAGAAATCAGATAGTGCTGATGTCTAAGAAAATTTAGAAAATGTGCTAATCTTTCTTATTGCTTTCAAAAGTATGGATGGCTAAAATACTCTGAATTAGAAATAGTTCAGTATTTTTATTTTCAAAAATATATCACACTTGCATTGATATCTAGAAATTCTAATTTTCTGGGGCTGGGACTATAGTCCTTTACGTCTTTTGTCTACATTATGGGACATAGATTCCAAAGACCTGGATTAACAAAGAGATATAGTTGTGAATTGCTGAACATTGCCACAACTAACTATTAGATGCCCAAAAAATCATTGGGATCTACAAAGCCTGAGTTTGATGCAGAAATAGGCACCTGAGAATGGGAGTTATGAAAGCCATCATGCTAGATAGGGATCGATGTAAGATACTTAATGGGAGATGTTGAGGAGAGGAGTTTATCCTAAACCCTGTTCTTCTAAAGGAGTTCAGTGCCTAAATCCTGGCTTTGGAGCCTGTCTCTGCTTGTGATCCATAGCCAGGATTCCTCCTGTGGAGTCAAGTGGCTTAACCTATTCCATGTAAGAATAGCTTAGATATCTGCCTAACTGCACACAAAATGGCAGCAGGGGCTGCGGTGAAAGCATCCTTCTTCATAACTTTTATCACAGTGATTAGGGTACTCATCTGGGAAGTGAGAGAGCCTGATTCAATTCAACTTCTCTGCTTGAGGGGGAAAAGGGATTTCAGCACAGGCGTGTCTCACCTCTCAGATAAATGCCCTAGCCAAAGGACTATGGTATATTCTGATGAGTCACACTGAAATTCTCTCTGACTCTATTCCACTTTAAGTACATCATTAAATACTAATTAGGCCAGACATAGTTAGAATCACTCAATAATCCAGTATAAGTATGGGTAAATAGAATACATGTCCCATAAATGTTATTATAGTATTTCATTAAAGATTTCTTCATTTGTCTAAATTCTCTTCTCACATGGATTGCTGTGTGCCATTTTGTGTGCCTGAGTTCCAGATAATTATCAGCAAACTGGAGAGGATATAAAGAAGGACAGCAGAGATGATTAAGGGATTACAAGGATTCACAAATGAGAAAGGCTACGAGATGTAAATATGCTTAACTTGCTTAAGATGTGACACAGAGGTGGCATGATAACCTTCAGACATACCTGAAGGGTATCAACATTTCAGAGGAAAAATCAACAGTTAAGATAATAGAGGAAAGAATAATTAGAAGTAATGGTCTGAAACTGAGCAAGTGAAAATTTTGTTTGAACTTCATGAAAAATATTGTTAGAATGACCTTGATCTAGAACCCACTGAAATCAGTGGAAAGACTCATGCTAATTATTATGACTGACATACTTCAGTGTTTACAAGTAGTAACATATACTTTAAGGTGTGTTATTGAAAGTGGCAGCATTGTCTAGAGGCTGGTAAATAAGAACTCTTAAATTCTACTCCTAGCTATGTCACTGACTCACTGTATCAACTCAAAGCATTTCTCTATCTTAAATTACACATCTGTAAAATGGGGATAATAAAATGTATTCCCTTTTTAGGATTTTTAGGAAGATAAATGTTTGTAAGGTCATTTGAAAATGTGAAGCACCATATAAATGCAAAGTGTTGTCATATCAGATCTGTAGGAAATGCCTCTTTCTGGTATTATTGGAGTCCAAAGTAAACAAGAACTGTAAATAATTATAATGTCAAAAACATTTCACTGTATGAACATATCAGATCAGAACACTGAGATAAAAATGATCAGCAGAGGAAGGTCAGCTAAATGAGATGAAAGAAGGGAGTTAGGGCAATTGTCTGAAAAAAGCAACTCACCTGTAGTATAGCAGTAAAATCAAGGGAGAAGAATTAGTATAAGAGTCCTGTAGAAAATGGCTAAGGCTCATGGATAAACAGAAAGCCAAATTTAGAAAACAAATCCCTCATTACTGTTGGAGGTTCCTCCATTTCTGAAGTGCTTATAAAAGAATGGCTGTGGTCAAGACATATTAGGCAGCATAACTGAATATGCAGATCAGACATTGCTAACCATTTTGGACTATAATTTATCTTGGCTTTTGTGGGCTAAGCAGCCCCAAGATTGGGATGGAGTTGAAAATATATATCCCCAAAAATGTTATACTGCAAGATAAGATTGGATTAAATTTAATTTGAATCATTTCAGTTCTACTTTTCCCATACAGTATCGGAATTATTTAAAAGACAAATAATGATGAACCCTGAAATTGTTAAGGTTCAGAGAGCCCGACAAGAACAAAAATTGGGTTAAATACAGCAATTATTGATTACATGTAACAAATAGGAGTTATTATTAAGCAATAGCAATACAAGTAATGATCACTAAAAGACATATCAGACAGATTATTTTTCAAATAATTTACTATAGCTAGTATTGTTCCTAGTATTAGCTTTTAAAATGATAAATAACTGTATAATAAGCGAGCTACTATCTGGGGAAAGAGGGATTTTTCTGAATAATGGTGTGCAGACCTCCATTTTAGGAGAGAGGAAGAATAGCAGTGAGTTTAATCTTATAAAACTATTAGGAAATTTTATTCTTCAGAATAAACCGAGGACTCTTGTTTCCCTAGCTATAATCCTAAACACTTACAAACACTAACCTAACGTAAAGAAAATTTGTACTTTCAAAATTGCATTTCCAAGCCACCAAATATTTTAGCTAGAATTTGATGCAAAATATGTTGACTTCCTTGATACTAAAAATAGGATAAATAATTTAAGCCATTAAAAATCTGCATTGTTATCAGCTTTATAACAGTTGAGTTATACATCCCTGGCGGGGGGCTAAGAGAGAGGAGGAATGGATTTTCTAGTAGAAGCAATATCAGACCTATATCTAGGATTTTTCTGCAGGTGCTACTGTAAATTAATATATTCACCCTGTGTACAACTTGTTAAGCCTAATAGAGACATGATTATATTTTCCAGATTCAAAAGAACAACAAAGCAAAAAATATGCTAAGTTAAACAGCTTTAAGACCTTTTCAGTTTCTGTATTGAGAGATGTGTATGTAAAAAAAAACCTTCCTCAAACTTTTGCCAGTTGATGGCTGTTCATACATTCATAGAGTATAAGGCCAGAAGGACCATTAGATGATCTATTCTGACATCCTGTATATCAGAGGCCATTACATTTCACCTAGTTACGCCTGAATTGAGCCCAATAATTTATGTTTGACTGAAGCATATCTTCCAGAAAGGCATCTAGTCCTGATGTGAAGACATCAAGGGATGGGAACTACATTATTTCCCTTTGTAGTTGGTTTCAATGGTTAATTAACTTCAGTGTTAGAAATTTGAGACTTATTTTTACATTGAAGTTGTCTGGCTTCAGTTTCCACCCATTGGATCTTGTTATGCCTTTTTCTGCTAGATTAAAGAAGGCTTTGTTACCTAGTATTTTCTCCCTGTAAAGCTACTTATATTAATCAAGTCACATCTCAATCTTCTTTTTTTTTTTTTATAAACTGAAGAGATTGAGCTCTTTAAGACCACTTACTGGAAGGCATTTTCTCTAATCCTTGATCATTTTTGTGGCTTTTTCTGCACTGCATCCATTTTTCAACATTATTTTTAAAATGCAGAATTGGACGTAGTTTTCCAGTATTGGTCTCACCAATTCCATGTACAAAAGTAAAATCATCTCCCAGCTCCTTCTTCATATTCCCCTTTATATACATCTAAGGATCTTTTTGCCACAACATGATTGGAAGCTCATGTTGAGTTGCTTATCCGCTATTACCACTAAATCCTTTACAGAGTCACTGCTTTGCAGGATACAGTACCCCATTCTATAGGTCTGGCCTTTATTACATGTTCTTATATGCATAATTTTGCGTTTGGTGGTATTAGATTGCCAAGAAATCCAGGTCACTCTGAGTAATTACCCTCTCCTCATCACTGTTTACCTAATCATTTTGTTAGCTAATCTTTACGTTATCCACATATTTTATCTGCAGTGAATTTATGTTTACTTCCAGATCATTGAGGAACATGCTAAATAGCACTGGATCTAGTACGAATCCCTGTGAAACCGACTAGAAACAGCTTCGCTCCATGATATTTCCCTACGGATCATGACTTTTTATGATCTGTCAGGTAAACAGTTTTTAATCCCTTTTCCATGTGCTTAATTTATCTTGTACAATGCTAATTTTAAAATCAAAATATTGTGCAGTACTAAGTCAAATTCATTAGAATAATCAAAATGTATATTGTATAAAATATATGCAGCTACTTTTACTAACCAAATTTGTAATCTGATCAAAGAATAAAATCAATTTTATTTACAAAACCTAATTTCCATAAAACCATGTTGACCAGCATTAATTATGTTCCAATCCTTTTTCCACTGACTCCCATACCGTCTTTTCCATTATTTGCCCATGATTGATGCCAGGCTAACTGGCCTATAAATACTCCAGTCATCTTCCTTGGTCTTGTTGTTAAAATATGTGCAGTGTGTAGTTTTAGTTCCCAAACTCCAAAGGTTTATATTGCAGCCTCAATCATTCACTAAAAGCACCCACATAAAATACTGGAGTGAAAAAATAATGTTGTGTGCCTTGGCAAATGTCCTCCTGATATCTGCAGAGCAGTAGTAAACCTAAAGGAAGTATCAACTTAAGGAAGAAAATAAATTACCAGAACACCCCTTAATGTATCTTAAATGTAAAGATACATTTAGTCACTATAAAAGGCAAAATCCTCCATTCAAGAGGATTAAAATGCTCTGTAAATTGGCCGCCACTTCCTATAAGCCCCATTGGACTGGACCGGTGAACCGCAGCCAGTGGGAGATGCGATCGGCCGAACCTGCGGATGCGGCAGGTAAACAAACTGGCCAGGCCTGCCAAGGGAGCTTACTCTGGTGGGAGAGGAGGTGTGTGTGTGCCAAAGTTGCCGATCCCTGAATTTGAGGGTCTTTTAAATTTGAGAACTAGGCTCTTTTATTTTATTCCTCTAGTACACAAATTTTCTGATTTTCTACTTAATTGCAGGGAAACAATAGTCCAAATATAAAAAATACTTTCATTTTTTTTTCATTATGGTGATTTCAAATTGGTTGTGCTTTTTCTGAGTTTTCAAGAGGTTTTACCACTTTACCAATCATGTGGGAATATAATTAGACCCAATATTTTATTGTTTTAGATTGTGAAATAATATGTGTACATTTTTCCAAGGATAAAAGAAAGGAAAGAAGAAAACAAATAGAACACATTGGAATTATATTTAACTACATGTATACAGTCCAGTTATGGTTCAAAATTCTTAACCAATCCCTCTCATATTTAAGGGTTTCTCTGATCCCTAAAATCTGTATGAGAGACACCTTGAACACTGCACAAAGCCCAGTTCCTGTTTAAGCTGGAAGAAGTGGGGAAGTGCACAAGTGGAGTGTAAAATATAATTTTTAGAATAAAATTAAATAAAATAGGATAATATCCATGCCAACTCATATTAGAGCATTAGCTCCCTGCTGTGGATCTCTGAACATTTGGCCTTCTAATTACATTTAAAAGGCAAACAGCAGCTTCCGAGTTTGAAGGCTCAGTTTGGAAACTGCCCACAATCAGAACTCTCACTGAGGTGAACAGGCATTTTTCACAGCTGGATAGCATGCCAAAACTGGCCTTTAATATGCAGGGGCATCATGCCATCCTAATGCTTCTTTAGTTGGAATGAGCACATTATTTTAAGCCATCTGAAAAAAGGGAGTTCTTAAAGAAAACTATGGAGCAGATGCTAATAAAAACATAAGAACTGCCATACTCTGTTAGAACAATGGTCCATCTAGGCCCATATCCTATCTTCCAACATTGGCCAATGCCAGCTGCTTCAGAGGGAATGAACAGAACCTAAAAAAAGATTAAGGTGTGGGAATCTTCTTAGTATTCTCTGCAATGAAGACTGATGCAAAATTCATTCAACTTCTCTGAAATGGCCTTTCTTCCTTCAGTGTTCTGTTAGGTCCTTGATCGTCCAATGGCCCCACTGATTAGTTGGCAGGCTTCCTGCTTCTGAGATAGAGAAAAAATACTGTTAGTTTTTTGAGTCTTGGCTAGTTGCTCTTCCAAATCTTTTTGGTTGCCTAATTATACTTTTACTCTTGACATGTCAAAGTTTGCCTTCCTTTCTATTTTTCTCAGTAGGATTTAACTTCCTACTCTTTTTTTGACTCTATCTACTTATTTTATTTTGTTACTTAGCCTTTCTTTTCCCTCTTACTATGTTATTTTTTTAAGTTGAGGTATATATTTAATTTGAGCCTCTATTACAGAGTTTTTAAAAAGTTTTCATACACTTTGCAGGCATTTCACTTTTGTGACTATTTTTTAATACTATTTAACTAGCTTCTTCATTTTTCTTAGTTTCCCTATTACTGTGATAGGGTTTATTTTTAATTCCCACTCAACAATGACATGCAATGTAATTATATTATGGTTGCTATTACCAAGAGGTTCAATGATATTCACCTCTTGGACCAGATCCTGTATTCCACTTAGGACTAAATTAGGAATTGCCTCTCCTCTTGTGGGTTCCAAGGTTATCTGCTCCTAGAAGCAATCATATATGGTGTCAAGAAGCTATCTCTGCATCTCGTCACCTTAATTGGAATAACTTCTGTCCATTCTTAAACTATGTGTTTACAGTCAGTATATTCCCACTTGGTTCTTACAATGGCATCTATGACTATAATTTGAGTGCCTCCATAGAGGAGGTATACAAAATTACAAAAAGTTGATGCCTTGAAGCAGCTGAAGCTATTATTTGTTTATTTTCTTTATGTTTATTTTCTTTCCTAATACTCCTTATCCTTCTCTTTTCCTTTTTAAAATACCATTTTTCCTCTTTTTCTTTTCTTTTCTTTCTGATTTTTTTATCAGCTGTGGGAACACTAAGTCAAAGTGTGTTTTATGCTTCAGTCTGAAAGCTGTGAAATCTTTTTCCCTCAGACCAGCCATCTAAACTCTGAAAGAATTAATTCTATGGGTCTATTAACTGCGAATTTTATATGACAGTCTGTCAGCTTATGAAATTCCAGATCTGTGGGATGAGCAAAATAGGTTAGTTTTATTTTACGGATAAGATATAATCAAACACATACAGTGAGAAGAAGTGTTCATAGCATCTTGTTGAATGCATATCAGTGGAAGAAGAAATGTCACATTTTTTCTAAGATATGATATTGTTTCATTCACAAAGTGTGGAAGCTGGAAGTGTTTCAGTTGAACAACTGAAACTTTATTAAAACATTTCAAATGCTCTGACTATGTGGCTGGGTTGCTGGTGTCCCCTCAGTAACAATCCTTCAGGGAACACTGGCCTTCTGACTCCAGTTCCAATGATGATGATACATATTCTCTGTTTTACAAATATCTTAATATAAATATTAAAACCAAATTATTGATGCCCAGATAACCACACCATGTCCCTTTGGCCAGAGGTTGCCAGCACATAGCTGAGCTTCAGTCTCATCTTCACCACAGATTCAACTGTTTACATAGTCCTTGAGCTTGTCTGTTGATGTGATCAAACTACCATAGTGGGAGTGAACGATTTCTGTCTGCCTGACACCTATCTAAGATTCTAACAAATTATCTCCCTATGTAGTATCCTGCCTTCCTCTGGGGTTGGCGTCCCCGTTGTTCTCTGGATGTGTCTGCTGGCTTGTGCCTCCTGTTCCTTTAGATCACTTGTCCTTCTTGTAGAGTCATCTACTATGACCTGGGTCCCACTGTGCACCTCACAAGTTCTTTAATACTAAAGATACTCTTTCTGGTATCTTTGTAATGGCTGGATCCTCACAGGAGTGCCTGTCTCCAAGGATAGTAGATCCTTGGCTGACTTTTTGTACCCTAGGACCTATTTTTGCATTTATAGCAGAGTTTTGTTCCCTTTCCCATCAGTGCCTACCCTTGACTTTTTCAGCATCCCTATATTGGGGTATTCCTGTGTGCCAAAAATGCTAACAAGGAATCTGAACCAAAGTAAACAGCCTTGTATGACACCTTCTTAGCTGTTTTGCACGGCTGACTGCACTTTACTATTACTCTGTGGGTATGACTGGTGGTCAAACTCTCATTTTCATGCAAATTCCTTAAATTCTTTTGAGACATACTGTAGTCCATTATTGGTGAATACAGTGTTCCAAATGCTGTATCTAGTAAAGTGGGTCTTCAAGTTGCCAGTCATTCACTTGCTTCTTGCATCTGGTGGAGCATCACTTTTCAAATAATTTGAATAGAAGTTCAAAGCAATAAAGTATTGCTCTTTCCTTTAAGGTAAATAAGCCACTCCCACCTTTTCCCATGGTACAGTGGGAAGCTCATGTGCTAATAGTGTCTTTCTTTTGGAAGTTATCACATGGCCAGCAGGTTTCACACACTTGTATCAAGAAGCAGAGATGTGCATTCATTCTTATCCAGTAAATGAATTTTTAGGACCATCTAAAGCAGTTGTCAATGCTCAGGTGTAAGACATGTATGTGTTGCATGACACCTTACATAATGAAGTGGGGACAACAGCTCTCTGTCCTCAAAATATGATTCCATACTTCAAAATCAGTTCATATTTTATTTGAAAAATATAATTTTGCTCTGACTGGTACTTGGCCTTTGTCTTCTGGCCACCTTGCTAATATCACTATCTTGATTGTAGTTGGATGTCCTTTTCCATAGCCTCTTCGATTTCTGTAAGCTTTGCTGTTGAAACTGGGAGATAGCACAGAATATTAATGGAGCCAATGTCCTGATCCCTTTCCTCTAATTTGCTGTTGTGGACTATATAAACCTGGCTCAAGGTTCTCAGCATACACCAGCAAAACCCTATCTGAAACTGAACTGGGACTGCCAAATTGAAAAAGAAATTCTGGCTGTATTTGTTGGAGTGGAGCAATTCCATCAGGTCACCTATGCCCATCTAATAATAGTGCAATCAGATCACAATCTCCAAGAGACAACCAAGGCAAAACCCGTTTAAATTGCTCCAAAGAGATTGTAGTTCATTTTTAATGAGCATCCAGTGCCACCAGGTAGAGATCGGATATACTTTAGGCATAAGCAAACAGCTGCTCCTGCAGAAGAGGTACCCCCAGTCCTTTATCCGATAGATCACACTAGACTATGAGTTGCTCTCCTGGTTGAAACTGCTTCAGGGCACGGACAGCCATTTGTTTCAGTGTGTTGAATATTTGCTCTTGGGGACCTGCGCAGTCCCGCTCAACATCCTGCCTTATGAGCTGACTTATGGTTTCTGCTATTGAACAGAATTTAGACAGAAAAACAACCATTTCTATGAAGTGCTGTACCCCTCTCACATCCACTGGATTGATTTCTCTCTGACCAGTTTGATCTTGTTGGGACCTGTTTTCAGTCCCTCTGCTGTGAACAGATGTCCAATGTATGTCACCTCATGCTGTATGAGTCCATTTTTTTCTGAGCTGAGTTACATGTTCTTGTTCCTGAATTGCTGTAGAAAAACTTGCTGTGCTTTCTTATGGTCTACTTCAGCTTCTGTGTCATTGCTCCATTTACTTACAAGAAAGATATCATCTGCAATTATTTTCACCCCCAGGCACTCCTTTTAGTACTTGTATGAGTCTTCTCTGGAACATCTCGGGTGATGGGCTTATGCCCATCTGTATTCTCCAGACTCATATGTGGCAAAACACATTCCTTACATCATAGGCTTTAAAGACTGTGACTTTGGAATGTTCTGGCAATATGTCAACAGTCATGGGCATTGAATACTGGTACCTTTTCAATGTCTAGCTAAGTGGTTTTGATGCTATTAAGAAGCATAATTTGCCTGGTGGCGTCTTTACCACTACAGCGATGCTTACCAGGCTGCTCTGGTTTCTATAAGTGTTATCATACCTTTGCTCTGCAGACTTTTTAGCTCCTTGAATAGCAGATTATGGAGTGCCACTGGAATTTTCCTGTTTGCTAAGTATGTAGGTTCCAATGTGGGGCCTTCTTAAGGTTCCTTCAAAGAACCAGTCACCTTTGAAACTAACTTCATATTCTTGTACAATTTTCTCCATTGTCCAAGGGGTTCCCCTTTTTGCCTCTTACATAGCAGTTACAAATTTCTGAAGCTGCACTCTGATCAGATCCATGACTCTATTTCGCAAGAGGTGTCTGTGCTTCTAATCATCCACTGCCACAATTGGTACTGTCTGTTGTTTTTTTGATTACTTACTATGAGGTCATGTTTGATATAGGTGGCATTATGCTCTCATTGTACAATATTAGATTGCAAATACTCTTCCTTATGAGTGTGTTTGAGTCCAATTCACCCAGAGGAATCACACTTCAGGAGGCCCTGCTATCCAGTTGAAATCACACAAAGTGTTTCCCTATGAACATTGTTACATGCATGGAGGTTGTTCGTCCTGCTTTAATCAGGAGATTGGACTAGATGACCTCCTGAAGTCTCTTTCAATCCTAATATTCTATGATTCTATGTTCTTTTTGAGGCAGATCTTCTGACCAATGTCCATTTCCTTCTCCAAGCATGGCCTTTGAAGAGATCCATTGCAGAGCTCGGTTTCAGCCTTCCTGTTGTCCATCACATTTTGGATTCTTTCTACAGTGTGCAGTAAGGAATGAACAAGTTACCTTGCAAGGGAATCCCTTTCTCCAGTGGAGGAAAACACAATGTTTGCTCTTCCATGCTCTGAGATTCATCAATATTTTAACTGGAAAACATGTATTCCCTTTCAAAATTCAACATCTGGCTTATCATGTGTACTCTTGAAACCAAGAGAATTCTCTCTTCTTCTGCTTTGGTAGGGAGATTAATGTGAGAGAAATTAATTTAAAGAAATATTTGTGTAATCCCACCCAGACATTGTTAGTGAACAAAATCTTACTCTTGGGATCACGCTGAACAGGCTCCCCCAACTAACTTTTTGATACACTTAGCAGATGCTTTACCACATCATATCTTCTCCCTCTAGTAAAGTTTATTTATACATTCCCTATCTTTTTTTCATTATCAAGATGAGCTTTAAAGCATTTACTCATGTGGTTTTCTTAATGTGAAGAAACCTGGGTGTATTAATGTATCCAGTTTTAATTGAAATCTTTGCATTCATTGTTAAGTTCTTGTTCATAAAAAAACCACAGGAATTGTTGCATTTTCAGTATATGTAATAATAAAGGGCTGTATAGCTACTAGGAACAGTTTTTCAGCTTTCACATGCATTTGTCCTCATAGTGTCAGACTATCTTATTTTTATTTACTATCCTTTTAAAATGCATAATTCCAGTGTTGTTTTTTTCCCTTAGGCCAGTATTTGTTATCATCCTCGTTTTGTTATTCTCATAATTTACAATACTTAAGCATCTGTCCTATCAGTTTTGTCTATATTCACTATTAATGTTTCCTTTACACTCTCTTCTTTCTTTGTGGTGATATTTACACACTGGATGAAATAGAAGTGCATGTATTCCTACTCTTGCATATCCCTTTTTGTCCTGTTTCAGGGTATCTGTAGGTTTATGTGCAATATGCTTCACTAATGTAAGGTGCAGTATTTGAAAATTCAGAGAGAGTGCACCAGTATCAGATTATTGGTCATTTGCTAAATTATTTACCCATACAGTTATTTCAAAGTCACTGGAAATGGTAAACAGAGATTGGTTGAATAAACGATGTTCATGTCTGTATCCAGATTAGGTTTAGATCAGGGACTGGCAACGTTGGTATGCAGGACTTCAGCATGAACACCCTTAGGAGGCCCCGCCGCTTTGCTTACCTGGCGTTTCGCTGACTGTAGCTCCAACTGGCCACGGTTTGCTGTCCCAGTCCTATGGGGGCTGTAGAAAGTGGTGCAGTACCAACGTTGCTGATCCCTGATGTATTCACTCTAATTTAAGGATTTGCATGCCAGTAATACATTTTAGTGTTTTTAGAAGGTCTCTCTCTATAAGTCTGTAATAAATAACTAAACTAGTGTTGTATGTAAAGTAAATAAGATTTTTAAAATGCTTAAGAAGCTTCATTTAAAATTAAATTAAAACAGAGCCCTCCAGACCGGTGGCCAGGACCCAGGCAGTGTGAGTGTGAGGTCACTGGAAATCAGCTCATGTGTCGCCTTTGGCACACGTGCCATAGGTTGCATACCCCTGCACTATGGTATGGTATAGACATATTGTGTTGCATTCTGGGGTCCTTATTAGTATAAGTATCAGAGGAGGAGGAGGACCAGGAAGTCCATTATGCTATTGCAGAGTGAGGTGAAGAACAAATTATGCACTCTCTTGAAGATCACAGCTGAGCTTTTCTGTCGACTGAAAAGAAAAGATGAGTCGTGTAGAATAGCCAGTTAATCAGCCTAATGTTAGGATAGCCTAATGTTAATCAGAAGAGAGTAAAAGGACACTTGGCCTGTGTCCTATCCCAGAAGATAGCTCAAAGTATAGATTTGTAAATCTGAGAGATGTTGTTTGGGGGAAAATGCAGGGTAATGCCAGGGCTATTCTTTTTTTTAATTATAATATTAGTATGTTTGTATTAGTATTGTGTTAGTGCCTAGGAGGTCCATTCATGAACAAGGGTTCAATTATGCTAGAAATGACACAGACACACATAACAACATGATCCCGAACCCCAAAATCTTACAAGATTGCTGGAATTGTTTATTTACAGAGCTATTAAGATCTATGAATGAGTAATCAGTGAAAAGTGTTAGAACGCCATCAGTTTCATCCTCTTGATTGGGGTAAAAATGGGTATCAGGACATCTGGATCTTGAGCAATTCATTTAACGTTTTCTGTCTTGCTTTCCCCATCTGTAAAATGGAGCTAATATAAAATGAACCACCTCTGTAAAATACTTTTCATGAAAACTTGTAGAAATGCCAAGCAATATAAGTGACAAGTACAGAAATTAAAATAACCAGATCCTCTGTGAATGGAGCTATGCTAAGGTTCTGGCCCCCAAACAATTGTCAAATGGATAAAAGAGAGTTAGAGGACTGAGGTGCTCTTTTGGAACAATAGAGTTGTTTAGATTTGCACAGCCCACGTATTGCATTACACTGAGCTCCAGACAGTATTATTGATCACTAGTTTTCATGAGTATTGAACTCCTGCAAATTAAAAATAAAAAAGTGTATTGTTTTATGATACTTATGCCCTGTAAAATGGAGGGTTATCATATCATTGTTCCTGATTGTCTGTAAGACATTCAAGGAGTTTACAGCCTGAGGAAAAACATGAGTCTGTGGTTGAAGATATAACAGAAACTCTCCACAGAGTAAAAAGATGTTTTGAGACAAGGAGTAAAATGAAGATATAAAAAGAAAATGAACACTGCCCTAGCAAAAGCTTTGGCTGTATTTTGGTACCTGGCTATACGATAGGCTATTGAGCTTAAAAAAGAAAATATATTGGAAAATGGATTTGAGCCGTATGTATGCTAGATGTGTCAGATTAGTCAAAGGATAGTCAGAAAGTATGTTTTAATCCCCTTTAATTTTGAACTTCCTGAGAAACAGAAAATAAGTTTTTCCACACATCGCCTACAAACAGAAGCTAGACTCACCTTCCTATACATAGGTCACTGGGGCATGGTCAGTCATCGTGATTGTGATCATATACTGTTTTTTAAATCATAATTAGATATTTCTTGCACAAAGTACCATGCTAAAAGAAAAAAAAATGTCAATCTTTGAATAGTTTCAGAGTAGCAGACATGTTAGTCTATATCTATAAAAAGAACAGGAATACTTGTGGCACCTTAGAGACTAACAAATTTATGTCAGCATAAGCTTTCGTAGGCTATACCCACTTCATCGGATGCATAGGAACACACAGTAGGTAGGATATATATACACACAGAGAAAATATGTAAAGATGGAAGTTCTCATACCAATTCTAAGAGGTTATTTAATTTAGATGGGCTATTATCAGCAGGAGGAAAACCCCCCACTTTTTGTAGTGATAATCAAGATGGTCAGTATCAGATAGTTGACAAGAAGGTGTGAGGATACATAACCTATGATCCAGCCATTTTCAGTCTCTGTTTAACCCTAATTTCATAGTGTCCAATTTACAAATTAATTCCAGTTCAGCAGCTTCTCGTTGGAGTCTTGTTTTGAAGTTTTTCTGTTTTAAAATTGTAACCTTCAGATCTGTTATAGAATGACCAGGAAGACTGAAGTGTTCTCTTACTGGTTTTTGAATGTTATGATTCCTGATGTCAGATTTGTGTCCATTTATTCTTTTCCGTAGAGACTGTCTGGTTTGGCCAATGTACATGGCAGAGGGGGAAATTAATTGTGTAATATGAATTGGGATCTGAATGTTAAGAGGATGGTCATAAGATCAAATGTAAGGAGCACAACAGAAGAAAGCACAATGATTAGAATCAGAGAAGCCTCAAACCTGTCTAAAACTGAAACCAATCTTGACATTAACATTTTTTACACATTTGGAAAACTTCCCTCCCCCCCATTTTTGTGCACTGTTATGTTCTGGTCAAGACTGAAAACAAAAGGGATGAATTTCCAGATCAGAGACTCCTCTTATGGCATTTTAAACTACTATATTCTGAAGAACTCATCAGAAATATCCTTATTCCTGTGAGTATCTCAGCTTGGCACATCCAAAAAAATTCAGATTCCTACTCAAGCTGTTGGGTCCAACCTAACTTTTGAGCCTCTTGATATTCAGAAGCAATCATTGATGAGTAATAGCAGGAGGAGAATGAAAAGTGAGATATATAAAAATGCTTGAAAGATGAAGAAATATTGGGAGTAGACACTGGTGAGATGGCTATAATTAAGGGCCTGTCAAACTTTCCCCAGCCACAGCAATTCAGCATTAATAAAATATGCATATAAGCAACTA
This sequence comes from Sternotherus odoratus, assembly GCA_032164245.1. Classification (NCBI taxonomy): domain Eukaryota; kingdom Metazoa; phylum Chordata; order Testudines; family Kinosternidae; genus Sternotherus; species Sternotherus odoratus. The sequence goes on from JAVMKO010000001.1 coordinate 241,567,726, forward strand.
CACCATTCTGAAAACATACCCATGAAACTTGTCTTGAAAAATGGAGGAAAACCTAAAAATATATGAGAAATAGATAAGATTTACAGGGAGAAACAAAAGACATAAGCCTTATCTGAACATAAAGCATGAAATATAATGGCACGTGAAATAAATTAAGAAATGTGAGAGGAAGGTGTGATCTCATTTGTCTCCTCTATTTCTCTTTTAGTGAACGAGCAATAAAACAGAAATAAATGAACCATTGTAAGATCTCTCATTTTCAAATGGATACATCAAATTATAACACACTTAACTTGTTTGAAATTAAATCAGATAATAAACAATCAGTTTGTAATCAGTATTTCTTATGAAAATCAATTTGTTTCTGCTTTTGCATCTAAATATTTGATGTACTATAATGTGGCGGATAACAGAGAATTGAATTGAAGGTTTTTACTGAATATAACCTAATTACTCAAAAAAGACCTTGCTGCAATCAATTAATCACAGTGAATTTAACAATTTTGTAGTACTCAGAAAGGTAACCAGCCATTTACTCACCCTTGTTTACAACTGGTGAAATACCATAAAGTAGATTTGTTATGTTTGTCAAATTATATTTAAATAGTTTGACTAAATTTTAACTCTGGTGTGGATGCATACCAGTAGAGTTCAGTAAATCCTTCTGTAATGGAAACATGTTTTCCTGGTTTTCACATCTCCATTATAAAAACTCTTAGGAGAGAATGTTTTTCTTTGAAAGAAATGGGAAAGCAATCTTCCTTATATTTCAGCCTTTAAACTATCCTATCTACCAGATAACATGCTTGAAATAACTGATATCAGGCAGTACATTCAACAAATAAGCAAAAGAACTAATGACAGTGGGGACATATAGGAAATTGTTAGAATTAATATAACAATGGTTATTCCTACAAAAAAAGAGCTAAACTCTTATTGATTTTTTTTTCTTCATTTTTTTGTTACTTCTTTCTCACGGAAGTATCAGACATGATTCCAGTGAGAGAGTCAAAATGTTTGAGATGAATTGCTTATCTGAAAACAGTGCCCACATATTTTTCTTGTTATTATTTATATTAAAGTAGCACACAAAATGTGCTAGGCACTATTCAGACACACAGGCTTTCCCTGCCCAATCCTCAGTTACTATTCTTTGTAGGCATTATTGAGTTCTCTTTATTTAGCTGAATTAAAAAGAATGTTATCTGTAAAGACCCAGAGTGTGTTTAATGCTGTGTATTTGCAGCCATGTTGGTCTTAGAAAGCAGAGAGACAAGGTGACTGAGGTAATATCTTTTATTGAACCAACTGATGTTGGTGAGACAAACTAATACTGTTTTGTTTGTTTTATTTTTATTTATTTATTTTAAATTGCCTTTCAGGAAAATGAAGTGGTCAAGATCTCAGGTTTATTGGATCTAATGTTACTTTGGGGTGGGGCCATGTCAGAAAGAGCCTGAATTGCTTTTTCCCACAGGAACTGGATGGAGATTGGGGTAACTCTTCATAACCTTGTATGCATTTTTTTCAACACAGCAACATGGCTCCATTTAAAGTCATTAGGCCAAATTCTGGTGTCCTTACTCTTTTTGTATTTAGCCCTCACTAAGGAAAACTCCCATCAAATTTATGAGTAAGGGCTTCAGAATATGACCCTAGCCCAGGGGTTCTCAAACTGGGGGTCAGGATCCCCCAGGGGGGTCAGGAGGTTATTACATGGGGGGGGGGGTCGTGAACTGTCAGCCTCCACCCCAAACCCCGCTTCACCACCATCATTTATAATTGTATTAAGTATATAAAAATATTTTTTAAATTTATTAGGGAGGCCGCATTCAGCGGCTTGCTATCTGAAAGGGGCCACCAGTACAAAAGTTTGAGAACTACTATCCTAGCAGGAGTTCTGTTGCTAAAAATCCATGCAACTCTAACAATTATTTCCTCAGTTCCTTAGAGTAGGTCACCACTGCAACTGGGAACATGGCTCCCAATTCTAGTAGACAGATACACTGGTGGCGGCATAGGCTAGCCACCCAAGTATAGTGTCAGGGGTGTCAGGCAGGTATTAATTCCAGTGGCTATTCCATGCTGCAACATCCACACAGATGTTTTTAGCCCACTAGTTTGTCTAGTAGGGTTGGAAGGCATTTACCCAGCTCCAGTAAGACATACCCAAAAGTGTAACTCAGATCAGCCATCAAGGGTATGCCTACACTGCATCTGGGCAATGTCATTCCTAGCCTGGTATTAAACACTATCTCTGCTTGAGCTAATGCACAATAAATAGCAGTATGGCCATGACATCATGAGTATTGACTCAGGCTAACGGAGTGCAATCACGTCTGATCCCCTCTGTATGTACTAAATTGGCTAGCCCAGCTTCTGCTGGTGGTACCATGGCAACACTGCTATTTTTAGGCAATAGCTTGAACAGAGCTAGCACATATCTGTCAGCTTGAACTGGAAATTACACCTCCCAGCTGCTGTGTAGACATACCCTATGTGATCATTCTTCTACAAAGATATCTTCATGTTAACATTGTGGGGTGTTCAAAGAATAGCCTGTGGAACGGGTATGGTATTTTTTCCCTGCAAAAATCCCTGTTCTTTGGTCAATGATTCAGCTAATTTTCTTTGAAGGATTATTTGATTTCTCAATCTTGTTTATAAATTGCCTAATTTTGGTTTCAATCTGTTTAAAATATATAAATTTGTGATTTTTCCAATGTGTTGCTTTGTAGTATATTGATTCTAAAGTTTTCTAAAGTTAGATTTATCATTGTATAATTCCTCTACATTCAGAACAAATATCTGATTGTGGAATATTTCATGGACAGTTTCATAGATTTACAGACTTTAAGGATAGAAGATTATCTAATCTAACTTCCTGTACATTTCAGGCAACAGAACCTGATCAACCCACTTTTGTAATAGACCGATAACTTCTGGCTGAGTTACTGAAGTCCTCAAATTTCAAGTTACAGACAATGAACCATTTACACTAGTTAAAACAAGTGACCCATGCCCCAGGCTGAAGAGGAAGGTGAAAAACCTGCAAGCTCTCTGGCAATATGACCCACTGGCAAAATTCTTTCCTGACTCCAAATATTGCAATCAGTTAGACCCTGTCAAGGTTTGCCTCCCCACTCTGAACTCTAGGGTAAAGATGTGGGGACCCCACACAAAAAAAGAAATAACCCCTCAAGCTTATTTTACCAGCTTAGGTTAAAACTTTTCTCCAGAACACAAACTTCTCCTGTGTCTTGGCTTGGAAAACGCTGCCACCACCAATTTAAGTCCCCAAAACCATGGGTTAGGGTAAATTGGAACCCCTTCTTTAATCACACCCAAATCTCCTCCCTTTACCTGGGAGAGACTTGAGAACAAAGACCAAAGCCCTCACCTTCTGTGAGACGTGCCCGATCCAAACCAGGATCTATCCAATAGAAACAAGCAGACTTAATCTTAAAAGGAAGATTTTAATAAAAGAAAAAAAAAAGAAGCATAAATCCCTTGTACAGAAATTAATAGAATAAACTGCATCACACAGTATCCTGACCCCCTCCCTAGGAATTCTTCCTCTGATAAAGTTTAACAGTAAAAGAAACGCCGTGGATCAATTATCAAGTGATACAGTTCAAGCATACAATTCACTTACTACTGGACTTGACTTCTTAGAAGATTATAGAAATGTAGAATAGAGACAGAAGGTTGGTTCATCCCATGGCTGGGCGAACAGCAGCACGAGAGAGAGGAGGGAGCGAAAACCAAAACTAAAAACTCTCTTTTTGTCTCCGAGGTTGATTAGCATCTCTAGTACGCCATCCTCTCAGGTTACTTCAGTTTAACCCTTTACAGGTAAAACAGTAGTTCTAAGCTACTTTATACTTATGACAGACCCTGAGCATATGGGTGAGACCTATCAGAGAGACACCTCTGTAGTAACTCAGAGCCCTGACCATCTTGTGTCCCATCTCCGGATATTGGACATATTTGCTCATAGCAGTCACAAATGAGCCATTCTCATTGTTGCAATCACATCATACAATCCCCTCAATAAACTTATCAAACTCAGTGCTGAAACAAATTAGTCTCTCACTTTCTCCCCCCCCCCCCTTCCGACCCACAACTCCATGGAAGGCTGGTCCCAAACCTTGCTCCTCAGACAGTTAGAAAACTTTGTCTAAATTCAAAGCCTAAACTTATTGATGGCCAGTTTATATCCATTTGTTCTTGTGCCAACATTGGCTCGTAACTTACATAATTCCTCTCCCTCCCTGGTGTTTATCTTTCTGATATGTTTATAGAGAGTAATCATATCTCCCCTCAGTCTCCATTTGGTTAGGCTAAACAAGCCAATTCATTAAGTCTCTCATAATGTAGAATCTCCATTCCTTAATCATGCTAGAAGCCCTTCTGTAGTCCTGAGATCTGATCAACCCTCTCATATGCCCCATTATTAAACCAGTCTTGGGTGAAACTCAAGGAGTTCACCACTAAAATTGAAAAAAAAAATAGGAATGTTTGCTGCTGAGAAAGCACCCCCAACTCAGGAATGTCCCTAATGAGAGTTATAACCACCAAGGTTGTAAAGACACTAGGAAATCAGGGAGGATACAGAGACTCAACAAATGGTAAGATAAGCTCTGAACCAGTATTTCATGCTGACCATTTTCACAAATAGAGAAGGTCACAACTAAGTTACAATTTGGGCATGAAAGATAAAATGTAAAGGACTTGGGCAGGAAGGAGGACACAGAGGTACCAGTGCATAATTGGTTAAAAATTGTTATTTAGGAGCGTGGGATAATGTGATAGGCTTAGTAAATCTGAAGGAGGGAGCTAGTTTTTCCATATACTGTAAATGAAAAACAATGGTCTTTGGGAACCACTTCTAGACTGGAGTTCATCATCATGCTGCTGGAACTCTGATCGCTGCTGGAACTCTGATCCCTCTGCATGACTGTGATGTCAGAGGCATCACCGAGAACACCCAGATGAACGGATCCTGACTGGCCATTGGGGTGAAAATTGTCTGTATATTGAGAATGGTGAGCATAAGAGCTTTGCTTGGTATATGTATTGTGTGTGTGTTGCTAATAAATAAAAGTTTAGAGTATAACCATATAAGGCTCTTTCACTAGGAAAAGGTTCTGCAGACTCGTAGAGCCATAAGCCCCGATGGAAAAGGCGGGTATTCAAATTGATCAGGTTTCTTCTGAGCCCCATGAGTGAGGAGAGGTGCCTTATACCTTGAGCCCTCAGAAGGGGAAGGGTGAGGGTGCTTAAATTGATTGTGTCATGCCTTGAGCCCTCAGTAGTGTATAGGCTGGGTGCTCTAAATTGACCAGGTCACCTTGAGCTCGGGGTAGGGTATAGGTGGGGTGCCTTAAATGTAATGGGAACAACTTATTTGTACTTGCTGCAGTTTGAATTCATCTTTCTTAAACATGAGAGTCCAGAATTGTACACAGTATTCTAGATGAGGTCTCACCAGTGCCTGGTATAATGGTGAAAACACTTCACTATCTCCACTGGAAATAGCTCTCCTGATGCATCCTAGGATTGGATTAGTATTTTTCATGGCCACATCACATTGGTGGCTCATGGTCATCCTGTGGTCAACCAGTACACCCGTGTCTTTCTCCTCTTCTGCTTCCATTTGACAAGTCCCCAATTTATAGCAAAACTTCTCGTTGTTAGTCCCTAAAGTGCAGGACTTTGCACTTTTCACAATTAAATATCATCCCATTTCCATTAATCCAGTTTTTAACATCATCCAAATGTTTTTATATGACATTCTGGTCCTCTTCCATATTGACAACACATCAAAACTTTGTGTCATCCTCAAATTTTATTAGCACACTCCCATTTTTTGTACCAAGATCATTAAAGAGAATGTTAAATAAGATTGGTCTCAAGTCCTGTCCCTGAAGAACTCCACTAGCAGCCTGCCAGTTCACCTATGCTTTAACCAGTTCCTTACCTATGTTTTGATTATTGTGTTGATCCCTCACTTGTCCAATTTAACTTATAATTTCCCAGCATGTTCTCTATATGAATTTGTTTCATTTGGTTTTCCATCATTTCAGTTGAGCCAGAAAGATATGCCATTGCAGCCTGAGTTCTATATAGTCAAGCCCATATACTTTATATTAATTCTTTCTTCTCTAAAACATAAAAAAAAATATCCTATAAGAGGACAGCCATCAGTAAATGAAAATAGGACCAGATTCTGTCCAGATGACCAATAATGGTCAATGAAGTTATTCCAGATTTATACCTATCTAATTGATAACAACATTTGGCCAAAAATGTTAAATGAAACAATGAAGACCAAAATCTGAAATGTTTATTCAAGCATAAATTCCATTGGCAGCAATAGGAAACACGCTAGAGTAAGAACTACGGAATTTTGTCCTAAGACAAACAACACTGAGCAAGATGCCAATATACACCATGTCTGAGACTACCAAGAATGAGCTCTGCCCTTTATTGGTGCTTATACTAATGCACCTTTCACACTCAATTTCACCTTCATTTAAGTGAACGAGGAGTAACTTTTTTTTTTTAGGTAACAAAGTCCTGTGGCACCTTAAAGACTAACTATAAAGTTTTGAAGCATAAGCTTTCGTGGGCTAATACACAAAAGCTTATGCTTCAAAACTTTATAGTTAGTCTTTAAGGTGCCACAGGACTTTGTTACCTCTGCTATTCCAGACTAACACGGCTACCTCTCTGATTCTTTTTTTTTTTTACATTATCCAACGTAGAAAACAAAAGATAGACATGAAAAGTCAACTGTTACATGGAAATATTTCCCTTTTCCCATTTGTCTTTCACTTGAAAGACCTGATCTTCTGAAATTCTTTAGCAATATGGAGTGATCAAACACCTGTGAGAAAAATGTTTGTATTTCTGATTCTTTCCACAGTCTGTGTCCTTGAGCAAAGAACGATGAAGCAAAGGTGTCATGGAAACACTGCTGCAAATGGAAATGCTGTGACAGAACACTACTGGGAAATGTCTGATCAACACGAGTAGATGGCAGGGCTATCTTAGAATTTCCCATGCAGGTAACAAAAAAAAAAAAAAAAAAAAGAGAGAGAGAGAGAGAGAGAGAACCTTTGATTAGATGGGTGTACGGAGTAAAAAGCTAATTTGACCTTTGATCAAATGCTCTCCTTTTCTTGGCATCACTGCCTACATCTCAATTATATTCTGCTGGAATTAAATGAATCTGGCTATTATTTTAACTGACATAAAAGGATAGAATTGAAGGGTTCCAGCTTTCAGTAGCTCCTGCAGACAGTGAAATGGGAAAATGAGTGGCCCCTAGAATTTACAGCCTCTTACTTATTACAGGTTGTGACTGCTGCAAGCACAGAGGGGATAATCAGCTTGTCAAGAGCCTGCCGCTGAGAATGCCAACATCTAATCACTCCTATTGCTTGAGAAGACTTCTTAGGAAACTGTGGCACTTTATTTGCATTTAAAAAGCCATGTTGTGCAAATGAGAAGCGAGTTTGTTACAAAGGATACTGTAAAATAGTGCTTAGAATGATTAATGGTTCATTCTTGACTGTGAATGCTATGTAAAAAGAACATAAAATGTGATCACATTATATTGCAGTGCAAGGTCAGAGTCCATAGACTAATGGAAATATTCAGAAGGGGGAAAAGCATTTATTGGTGTTTATTTAAAAATGTGTTGTTGCTTGCTCAGAGCTTGGCCTGAGTTACATTCCATGGAATAATATAGTTCAGCTGTACCAGAACTTACATATTTAAAATATTTCATAATTTCAGTTATACTTCATAAAAAGCATAGGATCTTGTAGGCAGCACTAGAAGCATCAAAACAATCATAGAGTGATCTGAATCACTTGTTTAAATTGTCACAATTCAACAAACCTAGCCAAATGCTAAAAGATATGCTTGATTCAAGCATCAGAGAGAAAATCTATTGCCTATGTGTGTGGCGCGGGGGCACTGGATGGTTGTAATGGTCCCTTCAGGCCTGGGGAGTTTGAATTTGTGGGTACCCCTTTTTATCCCTTTCCTTAACAGGCCATGGGGAAAATAGGATTCCCCAAACATGGTTATAATGCTCACTGCTTTGCACTATGATAATATATACAATGAAATGTTATGCTTCAGGACTTCAGATGGTCACCTGAAGGGGTCAGAGAAGAGAACTGGATAAATTCATGGAGGTTAAGTCCATTAATGGCTATTAGCCAGGTTGGGTAAGGAATGGTGTCCCTAGCCTATGTTTGTTGGGGGGGGGGGGAGAAGAGGGGGATGGATAGCAGGAGATAAATCACTTGATCATTACCTGTTAGGTTTACTCACTCCAGGGTACCTGGCATTGGGCCACTTCAGTAGAGAGGATACTGGGCTGGATGGACCTTTGGTCTACCCAGTATGGCCATTCTTATGTTCTTATGTTAATTCCACCACCCCCCCCTTTCCCTTGCCCACAATTGGCTTGATATATTCTCGCAGCAAGAGAAAATTGGTTTCCTCTGAAGACTCAGAGATTGGCCACAACTGGAGATCAGACACTACATGAGGTAACCAGTACTATGTGGTAGTAAAGAGAATCACTTCTTCAATGCCTGGCTGATGTGTTTTGCTCACATGCTCAGGGTTATACTAACTGTCAGATGATTTGAGGTTGGGAAGGAATTTTCCTCTGGGTCAAATAGATAGGGACCTTCCTCTGCAGCATTCATTATAATTGCCAGTTAGGATCATCTGGGCATATTTCACCTAATCAGTTCCCTGATATTGCAGTGGCTTTGTGAACTCATGGCACCTCAGCTTCTGCTACTCTCTCCTTATGTCACGCTACCTTTTAGTTTCTAATGACTGAAGTATTTTGTCCCTGCTAAAGTCTTTGGGCTTAGTATAGGAGTATCTGGGTGAAATTTAATGGCCTGTGATATAGAGAAAGTCAGACTAGATGATCTGATGGTCTCTTCTGGTATTAAACTCAGTGAAGCTATGCAAATTAGAATTAGGCTTTAATCTGATAGTGGAAATGCATTAATTTACTCATGGAACTTTATTTCATGGAACAAATCCCTAAATGTGAGTAGCAACCAGTGGAGGTGACTTTGAAAAGCATAAAAGATGGAAAAGGCAGCAGAAGGAGAGCTGGTAGATTGAGGGCCTGTACAGCAGTGTAATAACAGTCATATTGAGAGGAGCCAGAGGACCCATGGCAAAGTAGTGGTGGCCATCTGGAGAGGAGAGCAATAAGGACACAATCTGACAACACTGTGGGGTTAAAATATAACAGAAAATAGATGCTTGGAAATGGAAGAAAATCTTCCAAAAGAAAGACCCCTGCTATAAAAAAAAGGTAAACCCACCTGCAGCAAAAAGAAAAGCAGCAGTAACCGAACCTGACCCAAAGGACTTGCTAGAAAAAACTAAGATGAATAAGGTGATAGAAAGGCCAATATTAAGAAAATCAAAACATGAAAAGAAATGAGATTATTAAGAAAATAACAGAGTGAGAACAGGATTAAATCAGTTATCAAACATTACCAAACTAGATGCAAAATCCCAAATAAATGACTTAAGAAAAAAAAGACAAATTAAAATTGGAAGACATGGAGAATGAAGAAGGCAGAAAAAATAAAAGGACGAAAGGTATCCCCAAGGAGAATGAAGGTGGAAATATTTTGGAAATGCTGAATGGCACTTTCAAATATATATTTAAATTGGGCAGATAGGCATGCACTCCTACTGACAGAGTTCATAGATTCCTTTTTCCAAAACCCCTAGCAGACTTCAGACCAAGAGATGTGTCAGTGGTAACACAGACAAAGCTAGGGGAAAATACTTAAAAGAATGAGGGAGAGATCTGAACTATTGATGATTTTCAACAAACCCATATAAATCTTCCCAGGTCTGGCTACCTCAGTCTTTAGAAAACAAAAAGCACTGCATCGGTAATGACAATATTTAACAGTGGGCTGGCTCTTACCAGGGAGAACTGGTTTACCTATAAAGAATCTGGAATCACCGAAGAGGCTGATCTGGGAGCAACTTGACCAAGGAAAGAAGCTTATTTAAAGAGTAACCCTTCTGACAGATGGAGTCAGAAGCAACCGGGGCCAGGTTCAATATCTAGTTCAACGATACCACACAGAACTGGCTTGTAGGCCCCCAGCTGGTAAACCTGAGAAAATTACATACCACCCTTGAGCGCCTCTGAGAGGTAATAGCTCACCACTCGCAAGAACAGAGTTTGAATATAGACAATAATCTTTCATGAAATGAGAGAAGTCATCTGACATTAATTAGGAAAAATGCCACAAGCAGGATTCATAATCATAGAACTGTGAGCCTGACACCCACCCCAGACTGTGTCTTCTGCCTCATCTTGCTTGCTCTGCCATTTGAGTGCTTGCTCTGGCTGGTCAGCCTGCCAGCTGCTGTTCCCTCTGGCTTGCCACTCCCACTGATCACCTTCTGCTTGTACCTGTCTCTCTGCTGGCCAGGTGCAAGCAGAGGACCAAGGGATGTGCTGGCCGTTGCTTTCCGCAGCTCCCATTAGCCTGGAGTGTTGAACCGTGGCCAGTGGGAACTGCAATTGGCCGAACCTGTGAACGCACAGGTAAACAAACTGGCCCGGCTCACCAGGGGGATTACCCTGGAGGGCCGCATGTCAAAGGTTGCGGATCTCTGCTCTAGAGGTTTAGATCACCTATGCATTCATCCATTGGATCCCCTTGCAGCAATCTGTTGAGTAGCCAACTAAAGTTGTGACCAACAGGACTTCCATTTAACAAAACAGAAGATAAAATTGTGTTATATGCAGACAATATGACACTAATGGCTACCAATCCAAAACAGTCTATAACTTACATTTTGAAAGAAATTAAGATACTCAGTGAAATATTTAAGATTAGCAGCCATGTGAGTCTGTATCTGTAAAGAAAACGAGGAATACTTGTGGCACCTTAGAGACTAACCAATTTAGTTCAGCATAAGCTTTTGTGGGCTATAGCCCACTTCATCAGATAAATAGAATGGAACACACAGAAGTAAGATGCATTTATATACACAGAAAGCATAAAAAGTTGGAAATTACCATACCAGTTGTAAGAAGCTGTTTAATTTGACAGAGCCAGAAGAGTACCCAGAAGCCACCTACTACTGGACAGGCCCAACAAAAAATTACAGAACACCATAAGCTGTCACCTTCAGCCCCCACCTAAGCCTCTCCAAAGCATCATCAAAAGACCTACAACCTATCCTACGGTGCCACAAGTATTCAGTGAAATATATCAGCTACACCAGGAATGAAACTAAATTTGAAATAGTATATGTAGGGCTCCAGAAAGGGCACTACCAAATTTACTAAAATTATATTTAGCATCTCAGTTAAGATCTCTGTTATGGTGACCTTAGTAAACACTCGGTTGAAAAAGACTAACAGGATTTTAAACCTAGATTTTAGCTATTTTTTTTAATCTAAAGTATTTAGAGTATTTAGACCAACACAAAATCCAGGTTTCATAACATGTTGAATATGGGATTTGATACAGATAAAATGTAGCCTCCTACAGAAATAATCTGGAATTTCAATTGAGGCTATCAAATACAATATATTAAATGTGGAAGGGAAAATGAAATACAAAAGAATTGGTTGATGGCTGTAATTATAAAATTATGGAAATTAATCAATACACAGATCAGAAGTAGCTATCCTAACACAAACTGGTCTTTCCAAGATAAGAAATACAGGTTATGAATAAGGTATGTTAATATTTGTATTGAAAGTCATGTATGTTAACAATGACAAAATAAAAGTTTAAAATAAAAAATTAATCAAAAGTTCATTTTTATTCAGTTCTGCAGAACTTTTCTATTTGTACAAGCATCTCTCTCTCAAAGTGACATTACAGGGATCAATGTTTATTATGTATCAATTATTTTTCTCCGAATTGTCAGTCTTGAAAACTCATCATGGACTAGAAACATTCAGACGAGTTCTTTCTTCTTTTAAATTATCACCAGTAATAAAGTTTCAGTAATATCTGTGCAACACCATTGATTTCAGTGGATTTTGAAAGGTGCATGTGACTGGAATGTAGTAAACATTTTTGCTGATGTTACTCAGAAAGGAATAGACTTGAAATCCTCAGTTATTTTGGTTCTTTGGGGCCAAAGGATTGTAGCAAACACTAGTAACTTATTGTTGGCTTAGCTGCTTTTGTGCAACTAAAATAAACTGTTGTAACTGAATACATTTGAGAAATTGATGTGTTGAGTAAGAAGTTGTCATTTCTGTTGCAAACATTTCCAGTCACTATTTTTCTGAGATTTCTGATCTTTCTGGAGTTTTGTGACAGTGATCATGTTAAATATTATAGCAAATAGAGCCGCATATAAATTGCAAACCTATAAGCCTGATATTTTTCTCTTTCACCAGCATATATCAGGACGAACTCAGTTTGAGTTTACAAAGTGAATAGGCTTTAAAACATTAATGAAAGAGAATGTCATTTTCTATTGTTTCCTTTCTTATTCATTTACACAAATGTAAATTACTTATTTCTCATACTATGATTAAAATAAAATCAAGGAGCAGCCACTGCTCCATGAAACTTGCTGTATAGATAATATAATAGAATTTCAAATTGAAAACAATTTGTTCTTTTTTTTTTCATTTGTTTACTAACTTAAAAATAATTGGAAAAATTGTTTCCTGCTGTAACTCCACTGAGGATTACTACACAAACTACACAAAGTATGAATTTGGCCCAGTCACTATTAAATGAAAATTCATCACTGGAAGTATCCAATTGTCCATTTTACATAATCTGAGACACCAAATGATTTACCAAAATGTGGTTTTTTTTAAAGGCATGAGGTTTTTTCTGTAGTTTTTAGTATTTAGCTACCAAACACACCTGTATGTTACATGGTAAAAACTATGATTATAGGTATATTATATATAGGGGGTGTTATGGCTCAGTGGTAAGAATTTAACAAGTATTGTGTGTTGCAACTTTATCAGCAAATGTGGCTGGTAGAGGCAAAGTGTGAGGTTGCCAGGTATATATTGGAAGGTTTCAGCTAGAATAGTTTACAGAATGTCTAGGAGGATACACAGAAGTGATTGGGAAAGGACCACAAGAGTTAGGAGCTTGTCGAGTTATTTGAAAATAGGCACTGCAAGACTTTGCCGAGAACTAGAGGCCTTTCAAAGCTGTAAATCAGAAGGACAGATGAAGGATTATGAGGTGGAAGGAGCCTGTGGGGTTGGAAGGAGATTTTGAAGTTGCCAGAAGCCTCTCAGAGAGTGGGCTAAGACCCTGTTCATAAAAGGGTGAGGAAAAGGAACAAAGAGGGCTGTTGATGTCCAGAGCCTAAGCATTGTAGTGTATTGAAGACCTGCCCGGTAGAATCCCAGAGCACCAAGGGTACCGTTTGGGTTTGGATAATCTTCTGAATTGTTTGAAGATTGTCTGAACAAAAAGCAAAACCTATAGTCTATTTGAGGTTACTTATATATGCTTCAAACTGACAGATGTAGTATTTTGTGTCTCATGAGACTCAGTCTTCCTGATCTTTTTTGTAAATTTCTTTGTGTATCTGTAGAACTATGGGAAATTCTAACATTTCAACATTTGTTTTCAATCCCAACCAATTGAAGGAGAAGTTGAAGTTCTGATCATTATAATCTAATGGGAATTGTAATAACATTTTATTTGTAAATGTCAAAATGCAAATTTTGATATTCCTGAAATGAAACATATTTTGCTTTGTTGAAATGGCCCAGAATTCTTTAATTTCAGTCATTTCAGCATTAAATTGCTTTCTCCCCATTGTGGTGAATTGTGTCAAGGAAGTTGTAGATTGGGAACCTGATGACCCTAGTCTCACCTAATGCCCGGACTATATCTCCTATGATGCACCTTCCCATGGTGCACCATGCAGGGCTTGATCGGTGAGATATCCATATTATATTATGGGACGTGTAGGAGACAATCGGAGCCTGAGCTACAACTCCCAGAAAGCAGTGCACTGACAGGGAAATGCATTCAATTTTTTTCTTAATTAGTTTTATAAAAATGTGGTCAGTTCAACAAAATGTAATTTTCTTATTTGGGTTGAATCAACTCAAAATGGAATATGTAATTGCCTTTTTTGATTGAAAATCTTTTATTTTATTTTATTTACAAAAATCGTGATCTTCCTAACAAAAACTTTTATTCTGTGGATATTGCATTTTACTTGAGAAAATCATTCGGATGGAAAATTCATAACCAGCTATACGAACATGCATAGGATCCTACAGCAAAAATAATTAAAATAAAACAGAAAATGAAAAGACAGCCATTAATCTAGCTTTTTTCACTGCCAAAGTATACCTTTGAAAGCTTAGGGAAGAAAGTTTAAAAACCACTAAAGAACAAAGGTTAAATGACTACCTTTGTATAAAAAAAATATATTCTTGCAAAAAAAATCAAATTGTGAATACAGGCATCATTTCAAATAATATTTCCAGATGTCAGCTTAACTGTAGATGATACCCGATTCTAAAGCCCCATTTAATGAGTCAGATCTTGGGCACATTTCTGAGCTAATATCATTTTCTCTTAAATCAATATCACACTGCTGTGACACTGTTACCTTTTTGGGTAATGTAGAGGCATCGAGTGTGGATCTTGAAAGTGATGGATCACTGAACCTTTAAGCTTTCATAACACCTCAGCAGAAGTTTCATAAAACTTTCTGAACCTTCGCAACCCTTGGTGTATCTCACTACTTTGCATATCTCGAGAGAATATGATTATTTCTAGCCCCTGAAACACACTTCTCTTTCTCAAACAGCAAATGGGGTGTAGAAGAAAAGCCTGAAGCTGCTTGAGATACAACTAATGAGTAAAAACCTCCTTGAACTGACTTTCAGAAAAAAAGTCATTAATTACAGAAAGGTCTCATAGTAATTATGGTATCTTGAAATGTGTGAGAGATCTTGGCTGTAAAAGTGAACTATACAATCAAATTGTCACAGATAATATTAAACCACTACATTTTTCTTTTCTCCCACCATTAGTATATTCTCGCTAGGTAAAAGTATTTCCTTTTCATTGATTTTGTAATGGATGAGATTTGTATTGTACTTTGGGGGTGACTAATAGCACGTCTTGCTGAAAATGAGCATTTGTGCACCCCATGTAAATCCCCCCGCAGTTTTGCAGATGTCCCAAATCAAAACAATGCTCCAAAGAGATAGTCAAGGTACACGAGCTTCTCCATCATGAAAGGAAAATCTGAGTAGCATCAATTGGATACGTTGTCCAGTTATGATAGGGGAAGAGGAAGGAGACAGCACATCAACCAATACATGCCCTGAAATGGTTTCATGGTAACCAAGCAGTGCTATGTCATTTCTATGCAAGGAGCAGTTGAAAATCCTTCACTGGCACATGAGCAGCCCATAGTGAAATATTTTGTAAATCACATACAGCACATTTGAGGATTAAGGGGGGGGGGGAACAGCCTCACCTTTCATACTGATGGAGGGCCTCATTGCTGCAGCGCAGCCCTGGTGTTTCCTCTGCAAATAAAAAGAGCTGGATAGAGCTGTGGGTTGGTCATGCAGGATGCAGGTCTCATGCCTAGTATGGTGCTTCCTGCACAATAGACAGGGGGGAAAAGAGAGCAGGACATTGGTGGGCCAAACCACTTCTCACATTTGTGGGGAATCACATAATGGCTCCTTGAAGGGACATTTCAATCACCTTCCATTAATAAACAGAGAGCACTTTCAAAATCCTTATTTTTGTTCCACGGGAGGGGAAGTGGAGGAAGAAGAGGGGTGATTTGGTGGTGGTGGGGAGCAAAGTTGTTAACTACATGAAAATGTGAGACAAACCAGTCAATTTTGCCATCAGCCATGGTTTGTTTCATAATTTTTCTGTTCTTTTCCCCAAGAAATGCTGCTTACACTATTTCAAGTCCTAGGATTTCTCATGTGTAACTTTCTGTAAGATCAGCATATTTAAAAAGGAAAGAAAAAATGGAATAAATCTTTTGTCCTTCAGCTGCAAAACACCAGGTTATTTTCTGAAAGCCTAAAACAAATATGTTATTAAAAACAATGCTTTGCTGATAACCAATTGGAAAACTGTATTATCAGTTTTTATGTGTATTATGAAATAGATTTGTGTGTCCAGGTATAAAACTACAACTTCTTTGCAAGACAATTTTAGGTACATTTTACTCTGTGTATTTCTGTTCATAATTAAGTGAAAAAATTTGATGTCAGATGTCAGAAAAAAAATTGATGTCAGAAACCTATACAAAATTATAAAACTCCTAGAAAAAATAGTAATTTGGGAATTATGCCTCATTGCTAATTTCTGCATTTAATTACTCTCACTGAAAAAAAAAAGTTAAGAAAACCTTGATTTCAGCCCAGTTTTTGTAATAGGTACATACTGTATAAAGTAGATCTCTCTGACTTAATGCTGAGTTGCAGTAAGTACCTTTAATAATCTTAAGAGCTTTCTGTTTTTGTTTTGAAGGCAGCAATTGCACAGATTTGTAAACCTCCTGTCAGATGGACTTGGCAACTTACAAGGGTTAGGTTCAATGTCTAGGGCTTTCTCTTTCTCTTTCCCTATCCATGAGCCCTGAGTCTGTGTACAAAAATATATATGTTATTAAAAGGGAAAAGGGGACACAACATTAACATGGGAAAACACCACAACCACAATTCAAAAGCAGGTGACTACAGGCAAACACTCCACCCACCCCACTGTACATTGTGCAGTGTCCTTTGCCTCAGTTTCTCACTTTGAAGTGTAAAACTCCAACAAACAAATGTCCCTTAACACATCACTTCCCTTTCCCTCCATGGCACCCCACTCACAACTAGCAATCCTGGGTTAGTGAAGACACAGAATTCAGAGGTGCATTCATAGGGGGTTCACCTCCAACCTGTAGGGTGGAAGCATTGAACAATGTCTTTGTTGCTTCTGCCTGTGCAACTGGCTCATAGCTGCCACTGTCTCTCTGATACTGCTGACCACCACTGCTACAGTTGTTCCTCCACCAACACTCTGACACTTCATCAGTTAGTCTAGCTGTTAGAGATGTCAGCAGGTATTGGGGAACCTCACTGCCGGTACAGTTCCTGATTAGTTTTTTTGTGCAATACTGCCACCACACAGAATCGAAGATTTAGCCCTTAGACCTGATCAGGAGTGATATTAGTGCTAGGAATCACCATCCAGAAACAAGGACACACAACTGAGTTTAACAAGCTCTCTCTCCAAATGCTAAAAAGGGGCAGGTCAAATAGCATTCAGGACTTCTTTAGGCAGAATTCATCTCAACAGGTAGAAACACTTGTCCCCACCCGCTTTCCTCTTCATAGGAGCTTGGCATCCCTACCTCCAGTTTAGCAAGTGAGGTTTTGCTTAGGGTGATTACCTCGGTCAGGGCAGGCTAAGCACATTCTGCTGCCTTATACTCATACAATAAGGATAACAACATTTAATTACCCCAGCATTCAAATACTAGAGTGATTTGTAACCCAAAAGGAGCCAAAATTGATCATTTTGGTAAAGCAGCTCCATCTGCTGCACACCTAGGAAGAGTAGCCATGTCTATGCAGACACTGTCTGCTCCTGAAGTCTTTCCCTGCAGCTCATCATCACTAAATGTCATGGGTGAGCTCATCCAGACTCCGCTTACAGATTGCTTAATTCCATTCCTACCAATCTAACAAAGTCTGTGTCATTCTCAGATGCTTTCACTGCCTTTCATTTCAGCATCCATTTGAAACGACTGATGCTCACTTACAAACCAAGGTGTGGTATACAGGGATCAGCAATGTTGGCATGCGGACCACAGGGTAAACACCCTTAGCCGGCCCTGCAACTTTATTGACCTGCTGTTTTGCCAGCTGCAGCTCCCACTGGCCGCAGTTCACCGTCCTGATTCAAATAAAGCGGTGGGGCCTGTTAAGGTTGCTTATCCTGAGGTCCCGCTTGCCAACATTGCAGATCCCTGGGTATAGAAGTTTATAAGCAAGCCACAACTGTTTCTACTATACCACCTCTCACTTTTAGCTTTGCCCATTCTTTCCTCTCAATTCTTCTGGCCAACTTATTGCTGGCCATACATGAGAGCAAACAAGTAAGAGAATGCAAGTACTTCCCCCTCATACTACATTTTTCAGAAGTCACCTATAATGTAGTTTGGGAGTGGAGCCCAGCTCCATGCTAGAATTTGTGATGGCACTGAGCACCCTTAAATGGGTCAGGATCTGGTGAGAAGTAGAGCTGGTTAGGCATTTGTTGAAACTTTTTTTCCCCATCAGAAAATGCTGATTTGTCATAAACAAAACAATGGGAAAGGGTCAGTTTCAATAAATTTCCTGTTTACAAAAAAAATGGAAAAGGGTTTGAAATTGTATGTACATTCAATTTTTATATGTTCACAATTAAAAGTGTCAGAGTTTGTTTTTTGGAGGGAGGAACATATTTTTGCTTTGAAATTTAAGTTAATTTATATATATGTATAATTTAAAAATGTAATAAACCAAAGGCTTAACAGAACTTGCGAATGGTTCTCTCATTACACTAATTGCTTGCATTTCCCTTGTTAATTTACCTCCAATAGGTGTTAAATCCTGCTTGAAAGAAATCCATTTCAAAAGGTATTTTTTTCTCCTACTGATAATGGCCCATCTAACTTTAACAGCCTCTTAGAATTGGTATGCTAATGTACAACTTTCCCCCCCCTTTCTGTGTGTATAAATGCATCTTACTTCTGTTCCATTCTATGCATCCGATGAAGTGAGCTATAGCCCACGAAAGCTTATGCTGAAATAAACTGGTTAGTCTCTAAGGTGCTACAAAGTCTTCCTCGTTTTATTAAAAACGTAAAAAAATGTCAAATGTAAAAAAAATTTGCAAGGTCAAAATCATACTGAGATGTATCAAATGACGGATTTTTATTTGTTTATTTTCAGATATTTGGTTAATTTTTTTACAAGATTTAATTCCATCTTTTATGTATAGCATTCAATAGAAGTGTTGGGTGTGCAAAGAAAGAGGATCAGGCCCATAACATATAAGACACATATAAATATACTTGGGGGTAAATTCAGTTTGGAGGTATGCATGAACAAACCCATGCACAAAAAGGAGAGTCCAATCTAAACTGATGAAAAATCACTAAGCATAAAATACAACAACAACAAAAAGAGCCTGTGTTAATAGAAGGGCAGAATAGAAAAAGTTGTGAGGTGAGGTTGCATGGATATTTTCTCCCCCTAAAAGTGAACCTTTTCCAAATATCAACCCCTGTAAATAGTATTATAGAGCATTCCACAGTGCTTGCCAGAAACATTTGAATGAACTATTCCACCTCTAAGGTTAAATAGCTAATGCCATAGCTATCAGCTTTTAGGGCCTATTAAGAGTGTTTTGAAAGTTGCTTTGTACTTATTTAAAGTCAGGCAAGTATTTGGGATGTGCAGTCGTGCATATCAGAACATAGCTAACATATCAAAATATGCATACAGAAATCAATGCTCTTTAGGTGATTATTCTTGTGCCACCTTTTGGGAATACATGCATACACGCTGTATGTGCTTCATTTATTTGAACATAAATCCTTTGGAAATGAAAAGTTTAAATGGTGCAGCGATAATACAAAATTGTTTATTAATGTTACATGCCAACTCCCACCTTTACAGCCACATGCTGTAACAAATGTGGAGGCACACCCCTTTGCCGTAAAATACTGTGTTAGGACCAATGCCCAAGCAGCCCACTAGGTTATAGGAGATTTCTAATCCCTCAAACACTCTGGAATCTGCCAAAAGTGTGAGAACTGTATTTTTAAACCCTCAAACAAGACTTTTTGAATGTTGGATGGAAGGTGAAGAAACCCTCATCACAATTTTACAGTTCTGCTGTTTGGGAACAAATTGCTTTCTGACCCCAAAACGAATGAATAGCCATGTACCTGGCATCAAGAAATCCAAGAAACTACTTGAGCTTTGTCCTTCCTGCTCTTAATCAAGTTGCTGGATTTTATTTCTTCTACCTCCAGATTAGAGGAGGGGAGCAGGTTGGGAATCTGACTTCCAGTCAGGGTCCCTGGGAAGGGCAAAGGATGTAAAGAGGTCATGTCCTTCACACACACTGTCCATTTTAGGCCCTGTCTTCACTACCACTTTAATTCAATGTTAACGACGTTAGGTCGAATTAAACATGTACCTGTCTTCACATACATGCTCTTAACGTCGATGTAAAGGGCCCTCAAGATCGAAATTGGAACTCCTGCCTGACGAGAGAAATAAGGCTAATCTCGACATTCCAAGCTCGACTGTGGGCTAGTGAAGATGGAACCCGACATTAATAGCCTCCAGAAGCTGTCCCACAATGCTCCATTCTGACCGCTCTGGACTGCCTCACTGCTCCACTGTGACCGCTCTGCACTGCACTCTGAACTCGCTGCTCTGGCCAGGTAGATAAGACCCGGGAACATTTGAATACCATTTCCTGTTTGGTCAGCGTGGCCAGCTCACCTGAACTGTTCAGTCGCCATTCAGAGCAATCAGCAGCACTAGCCGCCATGCAGAGCTCAGCATCACAAGACTCCATGGCTCATCTACCCTGGAGACCAGCCAGAGGAGAAGAGCTCCAGCATGGTCCACTCGTGAGGTGCTGGATCTCCTCGCTATCTGGGGAGAGGAATCCGTGATGTTGGAACTACGCAACAACAAACGGAATGCCAACACCTATGGAAGAGTCTCCAAGGCCATGCTAGAAAGGGGCCACAACAGGGACACCACACAGTGCCGCGCAAAAATTAAGGAGCTGCGGCAATCGTTCCAGAAAGCCAAGGAGGCAAACGGACGATCAGGGGGCGCGCCTCGGACATGCAGGTTCTACAATGAACTAAATGCGATAATGGGGGGCGCCCCCACCACCATCGCGCCGGTCTGCGTGGACTCCACCGATGGGATAATCGTCAGGGAAGAGACTGATTCCGAGGAGGATGACCATGAAGAGGAAAATCTCACGGAGCAGCAGGAGCCCAGCGGAGAACCCGTGTTCCCAGAGAGCCAGGAGCTGTTTGTTACCCTTGATCCAGTACCCTCCCAAGCCTCCCAGGGGGGTAAGTGTTTCTTTTTTAAGTGATTACATGACGCGTGATTTTGTAAAGGAAGCATTTATTAATGAGTAACTTGCCCTAAGGACTTAGCGTGCTTTCATTGCTGGTCAATTTCTACTCAAAGAGTTTGTCAATATACTCCGGGATTGACCATAAGTCCTCCGCGGACATTTCAAGGAAGCTATCCAGGAGGTAGCGATGAATCCAGCGCAGCAGATTTCTGGGGAGAGCCGCCTTAGATGGTCCCCCGTGATAGGAGACCATCCCACGCCACAAAAGTAGTAAGTTGTCTGGTATCATTGTGCAGGCTAGCATTGCGGCGTATGGACCAGGACTTTGCATGGAGTCAAGGAGCATGCGCTCCCTATCTCTCCGAGAAATTCTCAGCAAAGTGATGTCATTCATGGTTGCCTGTTTGAAATAGGGACAGCAATTACTAGGGAGATAAAGATTCCCAGCTGCAAAGAACTCTTTTCTGCTGGGGAACGACCAACCGCACCCCCCCCCCACGAGCGCTGACCGCACCCCCGCCCGTAGCGGTAGCTAGCAGGGAACAAGAGCAGTCTGCAAGCGGTTGCTTCCGCTTCAGATCCAACGCGAACCAACCCCCCGCCACCCAAGCCCGTAGCGGTAGAAGCTAGCAGGGAATCTGAGCAGTCCGCAAGCGGTCTGAAGAGCCCCCAAAAGACCTTAGCCCTTAGCAAGAGATTTTTTGGCATTTGCTTTGCAGTTTGCGGTTTCAGTGGGAGCCAGCCACGCGGTGGGGGGTAGGGGTTGGGGTTACTCTACAGTATGCAAGCGCCACTTTTAACTTACCATGGCCGGCTGCACGGTGATTTCAGAAGCCGTCTTGGGCTGAGGCACGCATATGTGTCTGAGATGCTCTGACTTTTCTGTGAGCTTTTAGGTGTAGAACATGACCTTGTACAGAAATCATATCAGGCCTCTGAATACTGAGGTTGCAAATGGCATAGTACTCCCATTGTGTACCGTCCGAGACTGCATCTGCCTCCTAACCTTGAATGTATCTGTCTCATAACTTTCAAACTTTATTTTCCCACACTCGCCCACAGATGAACAAGTATCTCAGAATCCCCCGGCCTCCTCCTCCCGCCGTGCACCGCAGATAAGAAAGCGTAAAAAGAAAACGCGAACGCGCGATGAGATGTTCAGTGAACTCGTGGAGAACTCACGCGCTGAGGCAGCCCGCCAGACGGACTGGAGGGAAAGAATGATAGAGGCAAGGGATCGAGAGAGAGAGGCAAGGGATCGAGAGAGAGAGGCAAGGAATCGAGAGAGGCAGGAATGGAGAGCCGCTGCAGAAAAGAGGGAAGAGCGTGAGGAAAGACGCATGGATGCTTTCCTCCGCATAATGGAGGACCAGAGCGACATGCTGTGATCTCTGGTGGAGCTGCAGCTTGCCCAAAGACCACCTCTGCAGCCCCTGTGTAACCACCTCCCCCCCTCCCCAACTCCCCTAGCTTCCCCACCCAGACGTGGGGGGGCAAGCTCTGTGGGCCGCTACACTCTACCCCACAAGCCAGCAGAAGCAGCAGCAGCAGCAGCAGCAGGATGATGTTCTAGGAAAACTTTTAAAAGCTGCTGTGTCTTGCCCACTCCTCCTCTCCCCCCTTCCCACCCCCCCTCCTCTGTCCGCTCCTCCCCCACTGCGACTGCCGGTTTCCCTCCAGGATACCAGGACAGTGATCCCCTGTATTTGTATTTCCGATTAACCAATAAAGGAACCATGATTTTTCAAACAGTGATTTTATTTCCTCTGCAAGCATGGGGATGGGGGAGGGAAAGCATGGGGAGGGGGGAGGGAAAGAGGGTTCAAGGGCAGCAGGCTTAGAGCACAGCAAGGGAGCAGATTCTCAAATGCCATCTCGGGCACTCATAAAACTGTCTTTCAAGGCGTCCCTGAGGCGCAGGGCCTCACGGTGTGCTCTTCTACTTTCCCTGCTGTGGGGCTGCTCATAAGTAGCAGAAAGTAAATTTGCCTCTGCCTCCCAGCCCGCCATAAACATTTCCCCCTTGCTCTCACAGATATTGTGGAGCACAGAGCAAGCAGCAATAACAATGGGGATATTTCTCTCGCGGATGTCTGAGCGAATCAGTAAGGAACGCCATCTCCCCTTCAGACGGCCAAATGCACACTCTACGGCCATTCTGCACTTGCTCAGCCTGTAGTTGAACAGCTCCTGACCCCTGTCCAGGGCTCCTGTGTAGGGCTTCATAAGCCAGGGCATTAGGGGGTAGGCTGGGTCCCCAATGATCACGATCGGCATTTCGACCCCCCCCCCACGGAAATTTTCTGGTCGGGGAAGAAAGTGCCTTGCTGCAGCTGTCTAAAAACCCTAGAGTTCCTGAACACTCGAGCGTCATGAAGCTTTCCCGGCCACGCCACGTACAGGTCGGTGAAACGTCCCTTGTGGTCAACCACTGCTTGCATGACCATTGAATAATATCCCTTCCGGTTTCTGTACTCGGCGGCCTCGTGGTCCGGTGCCAGGATTGGGATATGAGTCCCATCTATAGCCCCACCACAGTTAGGGAATCCCATGGCGGCAAAGCCATCTATTGTGGCTTGCAGGTTTCCGAGGTTTATGTAGCAGCCACTCGACGATTGCCCTGCTTACTTGCATCACAGCAAAGCCCACTGTAGACCTACCCACCCCAAACTGATTCGCCACTGACCGGTAGCTGTCTGGCGTTGCAAGCTTCCAGAGGGCTATCGCCACTCGCTTCTCCACTGTAAGGGCCGCTCTCATTTTGGTATTCCTGCGCCGGAGGGCCGGGGACAGCAAGTCACAAAGTTCCAGGAACGTGCCCTTTCGCATGCGGAAGTTTCTGAGCCACTGGGAGTCATCCCAGACCCGCAGCACTATGCGGTCCCACCAGTCCGTGCTTGTTTCCCTGGCCCAGAATCGGCGTTCGATGGCATGAGCCTTCCCCATTGCCACCATATTTGACAGATTGTCAGTCGCCCTACTTCCAAAACCGTCAGTGTCCCTGTCGTCCCCGCTGTGCATGTCTTCGTCCATCTCGTGCACGTCCTCGTCCATCTCCTCCTCACTGTCGTCGGGTTCCAGAAAGCGCAGTTCTCCCCGGATCGCATTCCTCCTCTGCAGACGGTGCAGCAGGAACTCAGCAACCGTGATCGAGGTCCTCACAATGTCCATTACTGTTTCCGTGGTGTCAGTGGGCTCCATGCTTGCAGTGCTATGGCGTTAGCACGGCGCGGAGAAAGGGCGCAAATTATGGGATGCCTACCCACAGTGCACCGCTCGTAATGGGGGTCGGCGGCACGGAAAAAGGGCGCGAAATTTGGAAATGCCTACCCATAGTGCAGCACTCGAAATGGTGCCTGCTGGGGGATCAGGGAACTGTGGGATAGGTACCCAGAGTGCAACACTCGTCATGTCGACGCTTGCAAAAGTTTTGCGGACAGACACTGTCGACTTGCTGTGCTTAGCTGTGCCTAGTGAAGACACACAAAATCGACTGTATACAGTCGCGTTCACAACATCAAAATAAAGGAAATCGAACTACTGCTGTAGTGAAGACATACCCTTAGAGTCCACCTGGGTCATTGGTGCCAGTTGAAATCTATACTCAAAACAGCCTGCCAACAATCTGAGATGGTTATCTCAGGCAGGCAACCACTATTGTTTCTGAGTCTCACTGGTTCAATGTCTATATCAGTAGGAATTTTTCCTTTGACTTCACTGAGGCCAGGATTTCACTCTTCAGTTTCTGACACAGTATGGATTAAAAAACAAAACTGTCACTGATTTAGGATGTATGGCCACAGTAATTTTGAGGAGGAAAAATTCCACGTTTGATGGTGAGAAGAATGGATTTATTCTAATGTTTCATACCCAAGGGAAATGGATTAGTGGGCAGAGAGAGGTGAGTCTGTCAGAGGAGATTTACAAATTCATTTATTATATGATTGTGCAATTTATCACACAGCTATCACCTCCAGAGATATGAAATGTGTGCACATGGACTAGTAATAGCTTTTTTTATACATAAACTGTTAGAAATTTAAAGTCTAATCTTGTTGACGTGTGTTTTGTATTTAACCACTTCTATTTGGGATAAGAGTTGACTGCATCACTTTTACATGTGTCCTAAAGAAATCTGAACTAAAATAAGAAATACATAGCTCAAGCAGGGATCATTTAAACTGCCACAAAATATCTGATTTTGCTGTCCTTTTCACCCCATCCAATGAGTGACTAGGGCATGTTACTGGGGAGAAGCAACAGTGGCTGTTGCATAATTTGAAGAATAAACTACAGCTAATAAGACCTAATAGGGCAATTCCTGTGTGACTGACTGAATTTAAAATGACTTAGGGCCCTATCCAAACTCCATTACTGAGTCCCATTAAATAAGAGCTTGGAGCTGTAATAGAGCTTGGATTAGGCCCATTTTGAAATCAGCCTTTTGTATGCTAAGAATGTAGATTAGTTAAGCATTACCCACAACAATGACTTACTTGTGCATTTGTGTTCATTTTCCACAGTATACAGCTAAGTCACCATGGAAACTGCCTCTACTTGTAAACTATGTTGCCAGTTCTTAGGTACCAAACACTAACATTTAATGGAATTGTAAATATTCCCTTCCTATTACTATAATACCATGAAACATGATTTCAGTGATCTCGCAAGAGGCTGACAAAATCTGATTGCTTAATGGAGACGGCCTTCTAATAAGAATAGAGCAGAACTGTGAATGTTTGGGGATTGCTTGATGTGATGTCCTAGACAGAAGGTCCTCCCAGGTGGTGAGTATCCAGCAAAGAAACAAACTGGGAACACATTCAGCACCATCCAGTATTCATAGAAATGTAAGGCTGGAAGGGATGTCAAGCAAGTCCAGCACCCTGCACTGATGCAGGACCAAGTATACTTAGACCATCTTTTACAAGCATTAGTTCAGCTATCCTTAAAACCCTCTAATGATAGGGATTCCACAACTTCCCTTGGAAGCCTATTCCAGAATTTAACTAATGTGGGAAAGCTTTGGCCTTCTCCCTGTGGGTACTGCACTTCCAGATGGTTTGTGCTAGCCTCAGAGGCTCACTGTGATTAGTTAGGGGAGGTAGAAAAGGGGGGAGCCCGGGCCCACCCTCTATTCTGGGCTCCAGCCCAGGGACCCTAATAGTATCAGATAAGATGGCTGACCTTTTAGGCACCAAACACCATACAGTTCCCTGGGCTACTTTCCCCACAGCAGTCCCCCGCTTCTTCCAACTTCTCTTCACCCTTACCTGAGGGCCTCCTTCCAAACTCCCTCCACTCCAACCCCTCCAAACTGCTCTCTGCTCCAACGCCTCCAAACTGCTCTCTGCCTCCAAACTGCTCTCTGCTCCAACGCCTCCCAAACTCCTGCCACCCACACCCACCTGACTAAATGGGAGGGTTTTTAAGTGGTTTCATCCAGCCCCTGATTGGCTTCAGGTGTCCCAATCAGGCTAGCTGTTTCTGCTGCTTTCTAGAACCTTCTTAATTGGCCCCAGGTGTCTTGATTGGCCTGGAATAGCCTAAGTTTGGCTATCCAGGGAACAGAGACCTGCACATCCTGAAACTGATATACCTGCCTTCCAGCACTCTCCTATACCCTTCTGGCCTGACTCCGTCACACTAATTAGACAGTTTTTCCAATTTCTAATCTAAATCTCCCTTGCTGCAAATTAAGCCCATTACTCCCTGTCCTACCTACAGTGAACATGAGGAACAATTGATCCCCATCCTCTTTATAATGTCCTTTATTTTATTTGAAGATTGTAATCAATGTTCCCCCATCCCCGTCTTCTTTCTCAGGACTAAACATGCCCAGTCTTTTTAACCTTTCCTCATAGGTCAGATTTTCCAAATCTTTTATCGTTTTTGTTGTTGGATTTTTTCCACATCTTTCCTAATGTGTGGGGCTCAGAAATGGACACAGTATTTCAGCTGAGGCCTCACCAGTGCCAAGCAGACAACTATCTTCCATGTATTACATATGACATTCCTGTTAATACAACCCAGAATATTACCTTTTTCACAACTATGTCACACTGACTCATATTCAGTTTGTGATTTCACTATTATTTTCAGATCCTTTTCAGCAGTACTATCACCTAGTCAGTTATTCTCCAATTTGAGGCTGTGCACTTGATTTTTCCTTCTTAAATGTAGTACTTTGAACTTATCTTTATTGAATTGAATTTTGTTGGTTTCAACCATTCTCTAATATGTCAAGATCACTTTAAATTCTGTCCTCCAAAGTGCTTGCACCAACCCCTCCCAGCTTGGTGTCATACACAAATTTTATAAGCATACTTTCCACTCCATTATCTAAGTAATGAATAGGAATATTGGACAGTACTACACCCAGGAAGTATTTATCACTTCCCTGAATGAAGTCCACAAATGGTCCCTATGTCACCCTACAACACAGAAAAATGGCACGTCATGGCGACCAAGTCAAGATGTTATCTACATTTGAGATTATTTTCTATAAATACAAGAAGATAAAAAAAATCACTAAAACTATTTGTTAAGATGAGAGATCTGATATAAAATATGCAAGAATGCCATCTAGTCATTACAATTTTACTAGAGAAAATATATTTACTCCCAATTCCTTTCATGAATGCAGCACTATGGGTATCATTTAACAAAGCAGTTAATTTTTAATAATGTAAAATAATGAAAGCGAAAACATTTAAAAATGGATGCAATTATTTTAAATTTTTTATAATAATTAAACTGTGTGCTCCCTCAGATATGGCAGGGAGAGAACGATGCTTTCAAACTTTCAAGCATCAGGCAGGCACCTCATATCCGCAACACAATTGTGCTCAGTTGAAGCTCAGATCTGTTCATTTTAATTTTTTCAGTGTCCTGTGTAGGATATCACTCCAGATGTATCTCTCTGTCAAGGAGGTGTCACAATTCTTCATTATGCAGCTAGAGTTAATACAATTAGATCATAGGATTAGACAACTCAGTCCCACTGTTTTTCAAGTCACTTAGTCAATTTTCAAAGTTTTACCCATTATATCAGTTTGTTACATATTGAACATTAACTAGTGTTTTGTCCAGTCTAGATATAATTATACCAAATCATGGCCTGTCCACCACTTCCCTTGGGAGACTGTTCTACAACATAAGAAATCTCAGAATGTTTCTCCTGATATTATGCTGAAATTTTCCATTTTTTAATTTCATATCATGTTTCTTGGTTACACTTCCATCTACTAGTCTAAATAATTATTCTACATCCCTGATTATAGTTTGTTGCTAACTGCGATCATATTCTCTAGGTCCCCTTTAAGGCCTTATCCTATGTGGTACTGAATGCTCTCCCTTTGACTTTCTAACAGCATCAGATCCTTAGTCATCCTTTAGATGATCTATAATATTCATAGCTTAGCTATTCCTCCAACTCCTTAATCCATTTTTTTTCTGTTTTCTGAACTTAAAACCATCTATAAGTATCTCACTGTAAGATACTTAAAACTGAAAGTAATATTTCAGATGTGATAGCAACATAACACTATTACTACCTTTGTCCATGACCTGATATGTTGCACATGCAGCTCAAAACTACACTGACATTTTTTTTTCCAGCCACATAACAATGCAAACTCTGATGTAGCATGCTATGATGCAAGGTCCTCTAAATCACATAGTCATGTGGTGGAACTGTGAGTGGCTTACTAGCTATGTAGGGGGATGCCATACTCCACGTCTGCCACAGAAAGGTGTCACAAAAATGGCTTCTCAACAGGTGGTCAAACTTATGTTTGGGAATAGGGCTAGGGCTCATAAATGGAGAGTCTCACTATTAAGAATTTGTGTAGTAGAAGTGCATTTCATCTTACATGATTGTTATGAACAGTATGAGCACATGAACACTGAAACAGTGAAAACCTTTTCCCTTGAAACTTAGGAAAAACTGGAAACCGTTAGTACTGAAAACTAAGAAATTATCCACCATTCCACTCAATACGTGTAAGTGCTCTTCTGTTAGGCATACATTTCTTACAGTGATGCACAGGGAATTAGGCATGCAATTACCATTAACAATAATAGTACTTTTTTGCATAATTTCCCATGTGTCATGCTGAAAAAGACTTCAACATTATACACTTCAAAACACTCAAGAGGTTAACTAGGTATAATAATTTACTTGGTGTGGGAAGCCAATTCCTTACTAGAGAGATTTTTTTGAAAATGAGGTTTTAAACATTGTTAAATAATGATGTTTGATATACTGTATAACTAGTTTTTTTACATTTAAAAGCTTGTTATTGAAAAAAATAAGGCAATAATTACTAAATCAACACTGACTTTTAAAACAGATGAACAACATACATTCTTATCTTAGCAACTGGAGAGAGATTTTCTTTGAAGAACTTGGAAATTGAATTAATTTGGGGTTTTTTTTCAAATTCATTTAATTCTTTTTCCCCCTTTGTGACAGAGTTTACTCACCACTACAGTACCGCCTGCTGGCTGTCCTGGGGGTAGGGTCTGCTAGCCACTGTGCTCTTTCCTGGTGGTGTCTCGCCATCATCCCTTCTGCTCCAGGACCCACGTAACGCCCAGAACTGCATCATCATTTTCATGACACAGCCCTCAGGCTGTGTCACACTCTGTTCTCCCCGCCTTTCCAGGAGAATTGCAGACTGCTGTCCAGCCACTTTCCTCAATGGCCACTGAAGCCAATTGTCTGGCCACTTCCTCGATGGCAGGCAAGAAGAGGACCATGTCCCACCCCTTACTCTGGGGTCCAGTTCAGGGACCCTATAAATGGCCCTCATTAGCTGCATACCCTCCGACTCCTCAGTTCATGTCCCTGGGCCACTTCCGCACAGTCCTCAGCACTCTCTTCGCCCCTGACTCAAGGCCTCAGCCTGCAGTCAACAAGAAGCCACCTTTAGCTCTCCCAAGTTACTGCTTGCAGCACTGCTCTGTCCAGGGTGCTAGTTCCCTTCTGCCTGGTGAGGAGCCTGATCTTCCCTCATTGAACTCCAGTTAACTACCAAACTTGCTCTGCCCTGCAGCTCTTCTTATATGGGCCTGCCAGGCCCTGTTGGGCTGGTCTTTGCAAACCCTTCCCTTTCATGCAGTTGCCCTAGGAGTCTATTAACCCCTAACATCCAGTAGTGTTGGATTATGTGTGATGGTGCAGGTGCCACATCACACCCCTGATTTGAAGATATGAATCTAGTGTTCTTAAAAGGCGGTGCCCAGTTGACATAATTGGAAAATAAAGATTGTTGTTATAGTTAGTATGTATTGTAGGCGGTCCTCTGGCCGCCCACTTCACAAACAGGCAGGAGACTCCTTTGTGGCTGCCAACAGTGTCCTTTATTTCCCCTTGTGCAAACCCCCACCACCTATTTTCAGCAATACATACAGTTCAGGGCTTAGCTGCCCTGGGAGAACCACTAGCTCAAGCCGCTAGCTAGGCACAGCCACTCCCCTCAGTACAACTTCCTGTACTCTCTCTTGTTCTCCCCTCTGTCTCTTTCTCTCGCTTCCTTCCTCCCAGGCTTTATACCCTGCCTGGGAGGCTGCCAGGTGTAACCTCTTCGGCCCTAATTAGACCAGGGCCCCACCCTGCTAGGCAACCAGCTCCCTAAGCTTAGGGAGCTGCCTGCAGAGGCTGGCTCAGTAGCTCCTGGGCAGCACCCTGCCACAGTATATACTATTTTTAAGTGACTGGGTTTTTTAAAGTCAAACCTCCCAATGTGAGCATACAGGAGGTTCCTTCTTGACAGCCATGAGCTTGACAATGGTTCTATTTCTAAACCTGGATCTAGAGTGTGTTACTCTACTGACAGAACAAAGACCCCTCTTTATCTACCTGTTCAGTGAAGTGTGGGAACAAAAAATTCTAGCTTTCTCATACTTCTGGAGGGACCCTTTTCACAAGAAGATAATAGTTCAGCCTCCTTTAACATCCTAGACTTTCTGCTGGGACTACCAACAAGATTATTAATGACTTGCACCAACTGTTGTGGTTTTCTGTATGGAGTGTATTGTGGTCATGGAGTGGGGATTAACAACTCATTTCATGAAGAACATCCAAAAGCTATCACCTTAACAAATCATTTCACAAAGAACACTCAAAAGCAATAGCCAAAGTTATTACCACCCTGAGCTAGATTTGAACAGGTCGATATCCCAGTATGATCCCTTTGGAGACACCCAGAACAGTTTGAGGAAATTTTTAGATTCAAACATTTGCCAGAAAATAATTTATGCCACTGAATCAGGATTCAATATCTTTAAATTTCTTTAGATTCCAGGTATTTTGGTGGCTTTATATCAGAAGCATATGCCATCTTTTGAAATTATACTGCAATAGTATCTCCTCATAACATGTTATATTTATTTGGTTGTGCCACAACCTATTAAAACTTACTATTTCTGAGCTTTTTCCATATTTCTTTAAATATTTAGTATTTTAAAATTTGAATATGTTGATATGCCTTTTAATTATATGGCATTTTAATTTGCTGACCTAACTGTACAAGTAGTTAATATTTACCTCATTATGTAAATTATTTCCTTCCATTTCTCCCCTACAGGCTCAACAGCTACATAATTCATTTGAGAAAACCACTGTCTATTTCAACTGTATCTTTAGCATCACTATTTTCTACTGGAACAGACTTTTCCTAAGTTTGTTTTTTTTTAAATAAAATAAAATAATAGACTCTTAAATCCTTTTTGTGTCACAGTTCCACCCAAACTGAGCTGTCTATGCAACAATTCTGTAAATGATACATCTTTCCTCCTTACACTTTATCAGTCTGTTAAGTTGCTGTTTCTCTATTTGTGTAAGGTTAAACCTCACCACCATGGTTTTTTGAAACATGCCTAAAATCTAATTGGTATTCTGATCTTTAGAAATTGAAGTTTCTATGTAGGTAGTTCACATTTTTATCCTAAATTAATTTAGCACAATACTTTCTACATGGCTTTGATACGAAAAAAAAATCCATTCACCCTTCTTTATTTTACAAAATTTGGATTAAATTAATAATTGACATTATTTCAACATTATTTTTGAAATACCCTGGGGTAGTCTGTATTTTTCTTCAGAAATATTTATTTAATCTATTTTAGGGGAAATATATAATGTATAAATAGGCTGGTAGTGCCACCTATTAAGGTTGCTTGACATTTCTCATTATAAATCCTTGGATTCAGTTGCCTATTATTCTGCCAAAGTAACAGTGCAGGTAGAAATTTTCCATGTTGGTTGTCTGTATCAGCCTGAATTCTCTTAGATAATTTCAGCCAGAATGGTTTGATTGTTTTTGAGAATAAGACTAGGGAAAGATACATTGATTTGTCTATGTTAAAAATGTTGGAGACCTTTTCTTTGAAAGGGTCTAGAATCCCCCTGTTTTGGAGCAGGGTCTTGGAATGTGGTGAAGGGTGGCCTTATGTCATGGATGTACCTTTTGGTATCCCTGTAAAAATCCACCAGAATTTGACCAGATTGTACACTTCTGAAAAAAATCAGTTTTCACATGCTCAGTAGCG
The DNA here is from genome assembly GCA_032164245.1 of Sternotherus odoratus. Taxonomy (NCBI): domain Eukaryota; kingdom Metazoa; phylum Chordata; order Testudines; family Kinosternidae; genus Sternotherus; species Sternotherus odoratus. The sequence continues at coordinate 241,600,464 of JAVMKO010000001.1, forward strand.
ACTTCTTGGATTTTAGCAGCTAAAAGCTTAAAGATTGTGTCCTCATTGGGTATATTTGAGCACCACAGAACCTAATGATGAGCACACTGTGTATGAGAGCTAGAGCAATTCAGCATGCTCCAGCCCAGACCTACAAGTGAAAAGCAGGACTTTCTCTGTAGTGACTGTGCTGGATCAGTATGGGAAAAGGCACTAGAACTGACAGTAGGGAACCTGCCTTTCCAGTGTTCTCATTGACATCAGGCTGCGTGGAGGAGAAAATAATCTGATTTGAATGCAGAGGGTTCAAAAGACAGACCAGGGGAGAATTAAAGGGGTCTGCAAGAGTAGAACTGAGTGTGTGGAAGTGTGTTAAAGAAACTGGGACTGCTTGGTGAAGAAGACTCAGAAAAGAAAAAAGGTGATGGGGAAAGAAGGCTGGGACAAGGTGCCAAGGGATGTGAAGGCTGGGATTGATTGGGGACAAGAAGGATTCTAATTAGTGTAAACACACATAGTACTATTGGACTAATGGCACTACATCAGTAAATACCAGCTGAGCATCTGGTCTAAGTTACATACTGGTGAATCATAGGATTGGAAGGAACCTCAAGAGGTCATCTAGTCCAGTCCTCTGCACTCATGGCAGGATTAAGTATTATAGACCATCCCTGATAGGTGTTTGTCTAACCTGCTCTTAAAAATCTCCAATGATGGAGATTCCACAACCTTCCTAGACAATTTATTCCAGTGCTTAACCAGTCTGACAGTTAGGAAGTTTTTCCTAATGTCCAATCTAAACTGCCCTTGCTGCAGTTTAAGTCCACTGATTCTTGTAAAGGTAAATCTCCCTCCTCCTTGTAACAACCTTTTATGTACTTGAAAAGTGTTAATTGTGTCCCCTCTGAGTCTTCCCTTTTCCAAACTAAACAAACCCAATTTTTTAAATCTTCCCTCACAGGTCATGTTTTCTAGACCTCTACTGTTGCTCTTCTTTAGAATTTCTCAGTTTTTTTCCACATTTTTTTCCAGAACTAGGTACAGTATTTCAGTTGAGGCCTAATCAATGTGGAGCAGACTGTAAGAATTACTTCTCTTGTCTTGCTTACAACATTCCTACTAAAACTTCCCAGAAGAGTGTTCACTTTTTTGTCAATAGTATTACACTGTTGACTCCTATGTAGCTTGTAATCCACTACAACCACCACATCCCTTTCTGCAGTACTGATTCCTAGGCAGTCATTTCCCAATTTGTATGTGTGCAACTGATTGCAATCCCTCCCAGCTTGGTATCATTCACAAATTGTATAAGTGTACTCTCTATGCCATTATCTAAATTATTGATGAAGATATTGAACAATACTGGGCCCAGAACTGATCCCTGTAAGAGTCCACTCATTATGCCTTTCCAGCACGACTGTGAACCACTGATAACTACTCTCTGGGAACAGGTTTTGCACTCACTTTATAGTAACTTCATCTAGATTGCATTTCCTTAGTTTGTTTATGAGAAGGTCATGCGAGACAGTATCAAAGTCTTTGCTAAAATCAAGATATATCATGTTTTTCCATTTCCCCATATCTACAAGGCTTGCTAGCCTGTGAAAGAAAGTTATCAGGTTGTTTGACACCATTGTTATTGACAAATACATGCTTACTGTTTCTTGCCACCTTATTATCTTTTAGATATTTGCCAACTGATTGCTTAATTATTTGCTCCATTATCTTTCTGGGTACAGAAGCTAAACCCATCAGGTTCATTAAAAGAAATTCCCAACATGCCATTCTTTTCCTGGTATGATATAAAACAACTATATTGTGACACATTTGAAAGATGTTACTTATAACCTAGTATTAGTCCAACTTTATCTGCAGCTAAATTTATGTATGTAAATTAAGTATACAATAACAATTTACTCTTCGCCCTCTTTGTCATGACCAACTGTACTAATCAGGAGTTTCTTGTGTTGATGCCTTTATCTCCTCTATCTCTTGCCTTTATTCTGACCTCTCTTTTGTTTCCATTGTCTGTAGTTCAGAAGCTTCCTTGTTCCTGAACTCGGTTTCAAACAGTAAACCATTTTTCTTGTATGACAATTCATTGACAACACCTCTTAAATATCCATATTTACTGCTTTCATCTTTTTTGCTTTGATTCAGTAACATCATCTGTCTTTACAACTTCCTATTTCATCATTTTCTCCTGCTTTCCAGAATAAGCAGAATGTTATTCTTATTCATAGAAGTAAGCATGTTCATGTAAGTGCAGTGGAACATTTCTAATAACTTTTCAAGATTTAATTTCAGATTTATTTTGCTCTTAAAATTCTTCATGGATTTGTTTCAACACCATGTTGTGCTTATTTCAACAGATTAATTGGCCCTAGAGGATCAAAGGTGTCAATGTGACCCTGTCAATGCACATCATTAAACAGGTAAAGAAGGTTCAAGGTTTGAAAATACAGAGACCTTGGCCTGCTTAGTCCCATAGCAAACACACTATTCACATTTTTATAACCTTTTTATTGAAGATACAGAAGAAGAAGAAAGAGTTAACTACTTGAAATGTAAAGAATTAAGTTAGGCTTTTGTTTTAATAATATTCTTTATTCCCTTTAGCTGTAGAGAGTTTTTTATAAGGAAAAAAAAAATCTTTATCCTGGATGGCATTAAATATGGTAATAGCTGTTCTTTTTGGGGAAACAATACTAAGTTAGTTGAGATGGGCTGGAGCCGTTCTCATTTTGGCTCTTCCTTTTTATGGATTTATGACCTGAATGCTACAGCTCAGGACTTTCAGAATGTTTCTCTATCATGAATTCTTTTCTGACTGTCCAATTACTTGATCTCTACTTTATTGTCTCTTATATTTATTTATAACAATGTATTTCAGTACATTGGCCTACATTTTGCAAAGCTGCTACAGGGAGGTAGAAATAACATCTCTTTGAACCACCTAAACTTATTGCACCAGAGAGGAGACTCAGACACTCTCAGAACAACCTGATTTTATAAACTACTCTGAATGGGGTTATCTATCATTATCTATGACTTGGGGAAACAAAATCTTGTGGCACCTTAAAGACTAACTATAAAGTTTTGAAGCATGAGCTTTCGTGGGCTAATACCCACTTCGTCGGATGCAAGCAGTGGAAATGTTTAGAGGCAGGTCTGGGAAAGTAGGTAAGAACCAGGTGGGAGGTGAAAAGGTTAGTCCAAATAAGCCAAACCAGTTTGTCATCTCCGATCAGGGAGTGTGGATCATTCCTCCAGCATTTGAATGGGGTGTGTGAACATGGAGAGAGGAGAAACAATGTCTGTAATGAGCCAGCCATTCTAGATCTTTGTTCAGTCCTAGAAGGTGTGTGCTGAATTTGCAAATGAATTGAAGTTCTGCAGTTTCCCTTTGTAGTCTGGTCTTGAAGTGTTTTTGCTGCAGGATGGTGACTTTTAAATCTGCTAATGTGTGTCCAGGCAGGTTGAAGTGTTCCCCTACAGGTTTGTGTATATTGCCATTCCTAATATCTGATTTGTGTGCATTTATCCTTTTTCGAAGGGACTGTCCAGTTTGGCCGATGTACATAGCAGAGGGACACTGGTGGCATATAATGGCATATATGACATTGGTTGATGTGCAGGTGAATGAACCAGTGATGGTATGATTGATCTGGTTAGGTCCTGTGATGTTGTTGCTGGTGTAGATATGTGGGCAGAGTTGGCATCGAGGTTTGTTGCATGGATTGGTTCCTGAGTTGGAGTTATTGTGGTGCAGTGTGCTGTTGCTGGTGAGAATTTGTTTAAGGTTGGCAGGTTGTCTGTGTGCCAGGACTGGCCTTCCTCCCAAGGCCTGTGAAAGTGAGGGATTATTGTCCAGGATGGGTTGTAGGTCGCTGATGATGCGTTGCAGAGGTTTTAACTGAGGACTGTAGGTGATGGCCAGTGGTGTTCTGTTGTTTTCTTTCTTGGGCTTGTCTTGCAGCAGTAGGCTTCTGGGTACACGTCTGGCTCTGTTGATCTGTGTCCTTATTTCCTTGTGTGGGTATTGTAGTTTTGAGAAAGCTTGGTGAAGATCTCGTAGGTGTTGGTCTCTGTCTGAGGGGTTGGAGCAAATCCGATTGTACCTCAGTGCTTGGCTGTAGACAATGGATCGTGTGGTATGTCCGGGATGGAAGCTGGTGGCATGAAGGTAGGCATAGCTGTCGGTAGGCTTTCGGTATAGGGTGGTGTCGATGTGGCCGTCATTAATTTGCACTGTGGTGTCTAGGAAGTGGATTTCCTGTGTGGACTGGTCCAGACTGAGGTGGATGTTGGGGTGGAAGCTGTTGAAGTCATGGTGGAATTCTTCCAGAGTTTCTTTCCCATGGGTCCAGATGATGAAGATGTCATCAATGTAGCGTAGATAGAGAAGGGGTGTGAGTGGACGAGAGTTGAGGAAGCGTTGTTCCAGGTCTGCCATAAAGATGTTGGCATACTGTGGGGCCATGCGGGTGCCCATAGCAGTCCCGCTGGTCTGGAGGTATATATTGTCACCAAATTTGAAATAGTTGTGTGTGAGAATAAAGTCACAGAGCTTAGCAACCACCTGTGCTGTGGCATCATCAGGGATACTATTCCTGTGTCTGTGTACCAGTGTGCTGTTTCATGTTGTCTTGAAAGAATTCCTTGAGTCGGAGACGGCGAAAGTAGGCTTCCAGATCACCGCAGAATTGTATCATGTTTGTGGGTGTGCTGGGGCAGAATGAGAGTCCTCGAGATAGGACAGACTCTTCTGCCGGGCTGAGAGTGTAGCTGGATAGATTGACGATATTGCTGGGTGAGTTAGGGGTACCACTGTTGTGGCCCCATGTGGGAGGTAGGATTTTAGATAGTTTGCACACTGGTACACAGACACCATCCCACCAGCAGCACAAGAAGAAGAACTCCACATGGACTCCTCCTGAGGGTCGAAATGACAGTCTGGACCTATACATAGAATGCTTCCGCCGACGTGCACAGGCAGAAATAGTGGAAAAACAACATCGCCTGCCTCGCAACCTAAGTCGTGCAGAACGCAATGCTACCCACAGCCTCAGAAACAACCCTGACATCATTATCAAAGAGGCTGATAAAGGAGGTGCTGTTGTCATCATGGACAGGTCAGACTACCAAAAGGAGGCTACCAGACAACTCTCCAATACCAATTTCTACAGACCACTTCCCTATGATCCCACCGAGGAATATACTAAGAAACTGCACCATCTACTCAGGACTCTCCCTGCACTAACACAGGAACAAATTAATATACCCTTAGAGCCCCGACCGGGGTTATTCTATCTACTACCCAAGATCCATAAACCTGGGAACCCTGGACGCCCCATCATCTCGGGCATTGGCACTCTCACTGAAGGACTGTCTGGATATGTAGACTCTCTACTCAGACCCTATGCCACCAGCACTCCCAGCTATCTCCGTGATACCACTGACTTCCTGAGGAAACTACAATGCATTGGTGACCTTCCAGAAAACACCATCCTAGCCACCATGGATGTAGAGGCTCTCTACACCAACATCCCACACAAAGATGGAATACAAGCTGTCCGGAATAGTATCCCTGATGATGCCACAGCACAGGTGGTTGCTAAGCTCTGTGACTTTATCCTCACACACAACTATTTCAAATTTGGTGACAATATATACCTCCAGACCAGCGGGACTGCTATGGGCACCCGCATGGCCCCACAGTATGCCAACATCTTTATGGCAGACCTGGAACAACGCTTCCTCAACTCTCGTCCACTCACACCCCTTCTCTATCTACGCTACATTGATGACATCTTCATCATCTGGACCCATGGGAAAGAAACTCTGGAAGAATTCCACCATGACTTCAACAGCTTCCACCCCAACATCCACCTCAGTCTGGACCAGTCCACACAGGAAATCCACTTCCTAGACACCACAGTGCAAATTAATGACGGCCACATCGACACCACCCTATACCGAAAGCCTACCGACAGCTATGCCTACCTTCATGCCACCAGCTTCCATCCCGGACATACCACACGATCCATTGTCTACAGCCAAGCACTGAGGTACAATCGGATTTGCTCCAACCCCTCAGACAGAGACCAACACCTACGAGATCTTCACCAAGCTTTCTCAAAACTACAATACCCACACAAGGAAATAAGGACACAGATCAACAGAGCCAGACGTGTACCCAGAAGCCTACTGCTGCAAGACAAGCCCAAGAAAGAAAACAACAGAACACCACTGGCCATCACCTACAGTCCTCAGTTAAAACCTCTGCAACGCATCATCAGCGACCTACACCCATCCTGGACAATAATCCCTCACTTTCACAGGCCTTGGGAGGAAGGCCAGTCCTGGCACACAGACAACCTGCCAACCTTAAACAAATTCTCACCAGCAACAGCACACTGCACCACAATAACTCCAACTCAGGAACCAATCCATGCAACAAACCTCGATGCCAACTCTGCCCACATATCTACACCAGCAACAACATCACAGGACCTAACCAGATCAATCATACCATCACTGGTTCATTCACCTGCACATCAACCAATGTCATATATGCCATTATATGCCACCAGTGTCCCTCTGCTATGTACATCGGCCAAACTGGACAGTCCCTTCGAAAAAGGATAAATGCACACAAATCAGATATTAGGAATGGCAATATACACAAACCTGTAGGGGAACACTTCAACCTGCCTGGACACACATTAGCAGATTTAAAAGTCACCATCCTGCAGCAAAAACACTTCAAGACCAGACTACAAAGGGAAACTGCAGAACTTCAATTCATTTGCAAATTCAGCACACACCTTCTAGGACTGAACAAAGATCTAGAATGGCTGGCTCATTACAGACATTGTTTCTCCTCTCTCCATGTTCACACACCCCATTCAAATGCTGGAGGAATGATCCACACTCCCTGATCGGAGATGACAAACTGGTTCGGCTTATTTGGACTAACCTTTTCACCTCCCACCTGGTTCTTACCTACTTTCCCAGACCTGCCTCTAAACATTTCCACTGCTTGCATCCGACGAAGTGGGTATTAGCCCACGAAAGCTCATGCTTCAAAACTTTATAGTTAGTCTTTAAGGTGCCACAAGATTTTGTTTCCTCTGCTATTCCAGACTAACACGGCTACCTCTCTGATTCTATCTATGACTTGACTCTCCCATAATGATATGATTGGTGCTTACCATTACTAATAAAAAGACCCATTCAAAAACAAGAAACATGATTGAGGGAATGGAGTGGAAGGCAGGTGTCATCATTACAATGGTACAAGAGAAGAGTCTTCTCCTTATTTTAGGGGTGATGAGCAATGTATTTAATCTTTGAAACAATTGCCTCATGGTGTTCACATCACCTTACCCCTTCCATCTCCTGCCTGCATGTGTTGGGTCTGTCACCATGGCAGGCCATACTCCATCTCTCACACACAGCCACCAGCAGTATTCGAGTATAATACAGCTGTGCCTTGCAGAACATGACACATATCTTTATTTAATTAGGTATTAGGTGTCTATTCTATTACCACAATCCTGTATTATTTAATTCAACAAAGACTGGTTTATACAGTGTGCATAAAAGAAGCTACACACAATAAAGTTAAGTTTTATGCTTGGAACTGACAAATTGTGTATTAAATTAAGAAACAGCCAGATCCTGTAATAGGTTGTGTAGATGGAAGAAAAGTGTGTCTAGGTTGATTATATCTGTATCTTATCTTTTCAGTTTATACTTTGGATTTTGATTGATTTCGACCGTACGATGTTCAATAGTTTCTAACTGAACCAGCTGTGTTAGTGCAAAGCATCCTGCAGCCAGGCACTGACAAATCTAAAGTCACATTGGAATCTTACTAAGTGAAATATGAAACAGATTAAACATGTTTCCTAAAGTTATAGATAGAATATGCAAAGGAGGGGCTCTTCTGGTGATAAGGTAAGCAATATCACTTCTCACCAATGACACCTACAGAGCCTGGGAAGTTCCAAAGTAATGACTCTGATTTCTTTCTACCCAGCTAAGATCTATGCAGGAAAATTAATAAGTAAATGCCTTCATTTCATCATGATGGCATTTGGGAGTTTTAGAACCCTGTAGTCCATTAGTCAGTTTTGTTAATGACTGTGCTTATCCTTTTAATCATGTGCAGCACGTTGACTGAGCTTCATTTAGTTCAAAGTGCCTTTCAGAAGCCTGAACAGAATCTGAGTGGTGTAAAACTTTACCTTTATTGAGTGTAAAATACATTGAGCTAAAGTCAGTGATGTAAATGGTGGTGCAATATGGTTTTTTTTCTAAGTCGGAAAGCATTTTTAAGTCTCAAAGTACTAGAATTTGACCAAGTACTAGCATTGTGACCAAATGCTGATAGTCTTCCCCCTGTGAGTATCTACATAAAATTATACTAATTTTATATAGCAATTTACAAATATGGGGCCCAGGCCTTTAAACACTTTATGAATGAATAATTTTATCTGAATTAGTACAACTACTCAAGTGCTTAAGCTGTCCCAGGACTGGACACGAAGGTATTGCTTCTTCATGGAGCTTCACATCTACTTTGACTTCAGTAAAGGGGCCTCGACTTGACATGACTTAGAGCCTTCTTGTGTATGGATTTAGCATAGCATGCAGCCATCTTGCACACCACCATACATTGGAAACAAAAACTATAGTTAGGGAAATTTAACCTCAGCATAGGTAGACAGACAGAAAAGTATCAGCTACAGCTGCTGCATTACTAATAGATGTGTATATGAATATACATTCATTAAGTCGTGAGAATGGGGAGTGAATGGAGAAGCCAACCTTGAGTGTCTGAAGCTTCTTCCTGATAATAAAAAGTATGAGGTTTTGCTGTTGCAAGTGCATTCCACGAATGAAACATAAAGATAAGTAAACCTTGAGAAGTTTTCACTAACTTTAAAAAATACAAAAGTTAATGATTAATCAAGCTTAAATGTGTGAACCCCTGTATAGTGAGAGTGCATAGCTAGGTTTTATATAACATAATTGGTTAAAGCATAGATGAGAGCATTCTTCATTTTAACTATATAACTATATAACATTTTAACTATATAATGAGGGTCAGAAAACAAGCTTGGTGGACCTTAACTCCAGGATACAGCTCAAGACCAAAGCTGCTAGGATTTTTAACCCGTGCATGACCAGACTGTGCAGAAGCCAGAGTCCAGGTGACATGCCCTTGACTGGCCTTCAGGAGATATCCATCTTATTGGTATTGGTGAGCATAAGATGCTTGTTATGTGTATTCTGATGATCTGTTGCTAATTGTTAATAAATACTTATACATGTTTAAGGAAATGTGTGAAGAGTCTTTCACTGGGAAAAGGCCTCGCAGATCTGTAGACCTTTGAGTCCATCAGGACTGGGTGTTAGTCCATATCCCATGGAGGAAGAGAGCCCATAACCCATGGAGGGCTAAAGTAGAGTCCCTTATGCCCTGAGTACCTATGAGGATGAGTAGGAGTGGGAGTCTTATATTATACCCTGAGTGCTCATGAGGACAGGCAGGGGTGGAATTTTAAATTGTGCCAGTAACATGTGAGACTACCAATATTATTAATTTAATGTTCAGGTTTCAACTTTCAGTCAGCCCAGGGCTGAATTTGCCATCTGCTTGGGAATGAAACCTTAAAAAATGAACTGGGTCAGCAGCCTAAGTTATTTCTAACAAATCAAGCCCCAGTATATGGACTCATACATTCAATATCAGTCTTTACGTTCACAGCACTCAAGAGTAGATTCACCAGGAGACTTTGGCTCCAGTTGTCTCTTTATGTGCCCGAATCCAACGTTTATGTACGCCTAGTATTCACAAACCCCTCACTCAGTTGCTGCCTAATCTGGAGGCATCTAAATTTCCTAGACACCTAGATTTCTGCTATTAAAATATTAAAGAACCTAAATTTCAGCAACCAAGTATGCACACAACAGTCTAGGTCCTGAAACAGCCCAGCAGCTGGGTGCCTATATGGTCACGGGATACACAAAATAGGCATTCCCCCTGCCTGGGGCCCAATGTGGTATACATGCTCAGAGCACTGAGATCTGCAGGCTCCTAAATTCTGTTAATATTGTCTTCAGAGTCCTGGGCCCAGGATATCTAGAAGACTGCCAAAAGCTTCAGAAGAGGAATGTGGTAGATAACTGTTCCTCTGAATCAGAGAGGTAGCCGTGTTAGTCTGGAATAGCAGAGGTAACAAATATGGGTATTTGTTAAAGCTTAAGGGAATGTTAGAGAGATCTACTTGCACAGACTAATTCTATCATTTTAATAGACAGTTCAGAGGAACAAAGGTAACAGAGTCCTGTGGCACCTTAAAGACTAACTATAAAGTATAGTAGCATAAGCTTTCGTGGGCTAATACCTACTTCGTCGGATGCAAGCAGTGGAAGTGTCCAGGGGCAGGTATAGAAAAGTAGGCAAGAACCAGGTAGGAGGTAACAAGGTTAGTCCAATTAGGCTGAACCAGCTTGTTATCTCAAATCAGGGAGGGTGGGTTATTCTTCTAGCAGCTGAATAGGGGGTGTGAACTCGGAGAGAGGAGAAGCTGTTTCTGTAATTAGCAAGCCATTCATAATCCCTATTCAGTCCTGTATTGATTGTGTCAAATTTGCAAATGAATTGCAGCTCTCCAGTTTCTCTTTGCAGTCTGGTCTTGAAGGTTTTTTGCTGCAGTATGGTGACTTTTAAATCTGTAATTGTGTGTCCAGGCAGATTGAAGTGTTCTCCTACAGGCTTTTGTATATTGCCATTCCTGATATCTGATTTGTGTCCATATATCCTTTTCCGTAGGGACTGTCCAGTTTGGCCGATGTACATAGCAGAGGGACATTGGTGGCATATAATGACATATATGACATTGGTAGATGTGCAGGTGAATGAACCAGCGATGGTGTGCCTGATCTGGTTAGGTCCTGTGATGGTGTTGCTGGTGTAGATATGTGGGCAGAGTTGGCATCGAGGTTTGTTGCAGGGATTGGTTCCTGAGTTGGAGTTATTATGGCGCGGTGTGCTGTTGCTGGTGAGAATCTGCTTCAGGTTGGTGGGTTGTCTGTGTGCCAGGACTGGCCTGCCTCCCAAGGCCTGTGAGAGTGAGGGATTATTGTCCAGGATGGGTTGTAGGTCACTGATGATACGTTGGAGAGGTTTTAACTGAGGACTGTAGGTGATGGCCAGTGGCGTTCTGTTGTTTTCTTTCTTGGGCTTGTCTTGCAGCAGCAGGCTTCTGGGTACATGTCTGGCTCTGTTGATCTGTGTCCTTATTTCCTTGTGCGGGTATTGTAGTTTTGAGAAAGCCTGGTGAAGATCTTGTAGGTGTTGGTCTCTGTCTGAGGGGTTGGAGCAAATACGATTGTACCTCAGTGCTTGGCTATAGACAATGGATCGTGTGGTATGTCTGGGATGGAAGCTGGTGGCATGGAGGTAGGCATAGCTGTTGTAGGTTTTCGGTATAGGGTGGTGTTGATGTGGCTGTCATTAATTTGCACCATGGTGTCTAGGAAGTGGACTTCCTGTGTAGACTGGTCCAGACCTAGGTGGATGGTGGGGTGGAAGCTGTTGACATCATGATGGAATTCTTCCAGAGTTTCTTTCCCAATGTTTCAGTGTGGAATATATGTAATAAATGTGTAATAAAATGGCACTGTTTTATAACCTAAATATATCATGCGTATTGCAAATATCAGATAATTTAGAGTAAACATAGCCTTACCTTTTTAAAGTATTGACAATCTATTATTCAGACATATGCTTGATGCAAGAATGTGTCTGTCAGTCATTTGTAGATACCAGTTGCCATGATTGCAGGATTCCATGGTAATATTCTCTTTTACTTGATTTAATTAATTAGTTCTTTTTGACAGAGGATTACACCTGCATCAGTTTTAATATACACATGCAAACAACACTTTGTGCTCTAATTCCTGACACCATTGGATCCTCATACTGTTACCTTGCATTTTGCACCACCTATTGGATTTTGCCTCCCTACACACACTGAACTATTTGGGTCCATGTGACTTTATGGGTCTACTTTGAAGAAAAAAGTTTGTAGAAATGGCTCCTTAGATTGTAAACTCATTGGGATTGCCTCTTATTTTGTTTGTACATTACCCAGGACAATAAGGCACTGATACTTATTAAATTATAATTGTAATTGTAATTCATATATTTACTGTATATTTAAAGTAAGAAATGGCAAGTAAATTAGCATAGATTTTGGTCCAAAAATATTCTAAAAAGGATTTGATAGCTGCAGGGGTTTTGACTTCTTTTGAACATTGAATTCATAGTATGCACATTTATTGGAGTAAAACTGAAGTCTGTGTTTTAATTGTTTTTCATCTAGATATATGCAGAATCTCAATGGAATCCTAAATTTTTTTTTAAAAGGGCCAAATTCTGCTTCCAGTTAAACTGATGAAAATCCTCTCACGTTTCTCAGGATTTGCACCAGTGTAGCTGAGAACAGATTTTGGCTTTTAGCACTCACAAAAAAATATATTTTTCTTATCACAGATGAAGAGAAAAGACTGGTTGATTCGGCATGCACTTCTCTCGAACCTTTGCACTTACTGTTGTAATCCAACTTCCCAAATACTCCTTCTTTGAATACAAAGATTCCACAAATGAGGAATCTTTTTCTGAGGAGTGGGGAAAGTGGAGTTGGTGATGGATTTCCTCAGTCCTCTCTCTCTCTCTCTCTCTCTCTCTCTCTCTTTTTCTTAAAGGATGTGCTCATTTATGTGCCTCCAGGCTCTAAATTCTTCAGCCAGATATTAACTGCCAGGAAATGACCTCCTTGGTTGTCATTGGTGTTTAATTAGTTATATCCAGATTGGATTCACACTGGAAAGGAGCCTTTCCACTGACTTCAGGGACGATTGGATCAGGGCCTTGATTCCTTCCCAGTATTTGGTACAATTGCCTTGCTACATTAACAACAGTGTAGCATACCAGACATTGTCATTCTCGTAAATGTTAGGCTATTAATATACACCATTTACAGATGGGAGGATCTTCAGGCCCTCACCCAGACTCGTCTACCTCCTGACTATGTGAAGTTGATAAGAGGCCCTTTCTGCAGTGCACAAGGTAGCTGCTATTGGTTTTGTAAAGAAGACCACAAGTAAGGAATGTGAAGGCTTGGGAGCCAGTCCTCAAGAGAACTTCAGTGAAGCCCCTGTGTGTGGTAAGAAAGACCATTCATAGAGCCATAGATTTTAATATCAAGAGTGACCATTATATCATCTAGTCTCACCTCTTATATTGCAGAGGCCATAGAACATCATTCAGTTGTTCCTATATTGAACCTAATAACTTGTGTTTTTCTGAAGTATGTATTCCAGGAAGGCATTCTGTCTTGAACTGAGGACTTCAAGAGATGGAAAATCTCTCACTATCTCTGGTAGGTGACTTGTGCTTGTCCTTCAAATCAAAAGTGAATTCCCCCCTCCCTTATCTGAGTAACTTTTCTGAGCAAATGATGAACATTGCTCACCTTACTTATCATGTTCATTTACAGCCCTCCCCTTAAATGATGTGTTCATATAGTGAGTTAATGTTGCAGTGCAAGCACTGATGAGCAAAGAAAGAACCCTCTCCTTTACTTCTACAAGATAGGCTTCTACCACTTGAGCTAAATGAGCAATTCTGTAAGTTGGTAGAAATAGTAGGCACTTTTTCTCTCTGAACTAGAGTAGGACACAGTAAATGTGTAAAACACTGTCCATCAGGGGAAATTCGGCCTGAGCATATGTTCAGATCTACTTACTGGGCACCATTTTTTAAAAAACAATATTCACCTCCTGCCACAAAAATTCAGCAGTGGGGATATAACCCAGTTTCTTCAGCTCCAAAGCACAAGCCTTTACCATGTGAGCCCATGGAACAGCTCTGTTAGCTGGTAGCACTATTAACTTATTAGCCAATGTGTTACATTCACAGACACAAACAAAATTAGTGACTCATTGATCTACATTTGAAACTAGCAGACTCAAATTAAGGCTGAGCCTGAGTGTTTGAAGTTCGATCAAAATGTTTCAGGAAGCTCTATATATTTCCTAGTATCCTTTCAGTAATAAATTATAACTAGTTTCTCAATGTACACACCTTCTAAATATACCTGGAATGCTAAAGTTGCATTCTTTACAAGCATAACAGTGGTTTCACCTCTCTACATGGTATGTCAATGCTTAGCATAAGAAAAGTGAGAGACTTGTATTCTCTCTTACCAAACACCTATATCTATTTGAGATACTTTGTACTTGAATCTTTTCCAAATGTTATTTGTACCATAAACTTCTGAAAGATTCCATTTCATAGAATGTATTGAGTAATGCTAGGTGATAAAACATTCTTGTTATATATCAGCTGTGTTCCACAAGACCTTTTATAAGCTCATATTTACCACATTTCCTGCTTACTTTAAAGTAAACTTTAGACCTCATAAAGGTTTTAAGAACCCCAAGGGGATAATGTATTTAAAATGTGAACATACAAAAATGAAATGTGTTAGAAACTAACTTTTCTTTTAGAGAGTTCATTTATTGAGTTAGATATACATGAAAGTGTTTTTCTCAGGTATCATTATAGTTGCAGCTCTGTGCTTCACAGCTGTTTAGCTGATCGCCAAAAGAGAAGAAGAAAAGTTATGAGTGGTTCTACAAAGATTAAAATCACATTTTAAGTATGCAGTGGTGTTTTGCCTAATTTCCAAAGTACACTTTGAGAAGAAAAGATTTCAGCTCTTCATTTCTGACTAACACACATTTAAAGCTTCTGTCCTCAATACCTGGTATTGTATGTTCTTAATGAACTGCCAGTGCTCCATTAGAACATTGTCACTTGTCAGATTAGAACTGTTACCTACTGCAAAAAGCAGACTATAACAGTGTAGAAGGGACATATTGCACCCCTCTTTCTCGGAGTGAGTAGGACCTTCCCCTGCAAGTAATTTCATTGGTGGAGGAAAGTACTACACAGTCAAGGTGAGTAAGGGTGGCCCATTCTAGCTTATAGGTGTCAGACGTGAATTTACAGGATGGTTTATAGAGAATTATGTTTGAAAACTTCAATTAGTATTCAAGGGAGTGAGTCTTCCTGAACATTGCTGAAAAGCATCATTCATCCTAAGTATAACACAAAGTCAACAAAGGAAGATAAGCTCTCACTAGTCTAAGAGAGCTGTTGCAAATGGATCATGAGGAATCAAGTTCAAGTATAATTTCTGACAGACGTTCCCTGGAGCACATTCTGCCTTCCATTATAGCCATGCAAATTCATTTTCTTCAGTGGGGTATTACAGGTGAAACTAAAAGAGGATTTTGTCCTACAGTCCCACCAGTACTTATTGGACTTTAATCATTAGTTAAGTCTTGTTTAATCTTTATCCAACAGCTGGCTCACACAACACACTATAAATGTAGTTCTTTTTATTCTAGTTCTTGGATCAGCTCCTGAACATTTTGCCCTGATATCTGGGTCAGGCCAAGTTATGCTTTTGTAGGGCCAGCACAGAGTCGGGGACAAAGGTAGTTATATGCAATCATTATACCATGCTAATTCATGTGACTCCTGGGGCCAGTGCCTCTCCTGATGCACATTAGAACAGCCTAAAGCGATTGGCACAGCACAGCAGTACTTTCGCTCTGCCTCATCTCCTAGCCATGCCCCCAAAATGCCACACAGTCTCCACACTCCAGTAGGGTCATGCACATGTTTGGCTATGCTAATTTTACACCCCCTAGGATCTTCAGCTGTACAGTCACCTTGGTTCATCAGAACAGCACAAAAAAAGTTAAAACAAACAAAAACAGAGCCTCTGAAGCATCACTGTCTTGTGCTTAGAAATGCTGGACATTCTCATTTTTATTTCTTCACTGAACTTTCTAACTCGGTTTAAGAGCTCCCTGTGTATGTCATGTTTTGAGGTTGACTATAGCATTTGTGCCTCTGAACATTCCAGATTTGCCCAGGTAGAATATGTCTGCTTTGCTGTGGAAATTATTCATTAAGACCTAACGATCTATTGAGGTCAATTTACTGGAAAGCCATAGGAAACCTGTGCAGTATGGATGACCAACATTAAAAGGATTAATGAGGAAATGTAAAGAACAGCGCAGAAGAAAAATAAGTGAGGTGGAAATGTGCATGTGGAAGTAAGACCGAACTGGCTTCAGCCTGTGAAAAAAGAAAATTGAAATAAGTATGGTACCTGGAGAGATGAAGAGAAACAACCCATTTCAATTTAGCAGTGCATTTAAAGAGGTTTTTTTTTACTACTACTGGCTTTTACTTGTTTAAAGTATTAAGTGAGGCAGTTAGCTGTGTTCTTGGTGTCTTAGAAAAATATAAGTTGTTCATATACCAGAATCAGTTCTTGAGACAACTTTAGGACTTTGCTAAGTGACAGATGGCGATGTTACTTAATCTCATCTATCCTTCATCACTTACAGCAGCAGGCACTCATTGACTTCACCATAAATTAAAAAAAAGGCCTAAAAGGATTTAGATAACAAATGATTCCCCTTCCCATATCCTGCAGGAATTGTGGGAGGATAAAGAAATGATGCTATATTTAACACTGCAGGGAGAGCCGCTGTTTAAAGTTTAAGTGGTCTGTGTAAATCATTTCCCCAATCTACTGCTTATATGGTCAGCATATGGAAATGAAGGACCTTTGTTTATAAGTGGCAGAAATAGATGCCAGAGGTGTTCATATTCAAATAGAAAATAGTGATGTTAACTAACTTTATAGTTAGTCTTTAAGGTGCCACAGGACTTTGTTACCTCTACAAAGCAAAAGTAAAGCAAGACCTTATTAATATTTATTGTACTTGGATATGGTTAGTTGATAAACACTACTCTTGTTCAGTCCTTCTCATTGCAATATTTCATAGACATCTCCCTGGCCAGCATTTTTCAAGAACAATGGTATCTTTATTAGGTAATTGTCCATGATACTACACCTGCTGTTATAGTTCTCACTTTCCCTGGCAGGGGTCCTAGGAATCTTATACACAGATATTCAATTTATCTAATTTATTTCAAAATATAACATGGATTTTGCAATTTAAAATGAAATAGGCCACTTGGTAGAAGATTCATATTAACAAATACCAATAGTTACCTGCAAACCGGCTTTCATACAACAGGCATGATGTTTAGTTTTTTTTTATTTAAGTTTGATTAAAAACATCTATCCAGGACTCCAGACACTTTTACATAATTTAATAACAGACAAACAAAAGGATAAATATCCATAATTTTAAAAGTATCCTCTTGCATTGATGTATTATTTCCAGTCCAAATCTGTCTACCTTCAACTTCCAGCCATAGGCTCATGTTATACCTTTTTTTTTTGTTGGATTGAAGAACCCATTTTAAAATATTTGCTCCCCTGTCAGTATTTATAGCCTATAATCAATGCACTGCATAACCTTCTCTTGATTAAGCTAAATAAATGGAGCTCCTTGAATCTATCACTAAAAGCAGGGCCGTCCTTGGAGGGGGGGGGGCTGGGACAACCCGCACCCCCTTTGCCCTTTCCCCCAAGCTTCTGCCCTTTCTCTTCCTGTCCATGCTCCAATCCTGCCCTGCCCCCGCTCCTCCTGTTCCCCCAAGACCAGGGCCGGCGACAGAAATTTTGGGGCCCCCTACTCTGATCCTATGGCTGATCGTTGGGGGCCACCTACTCTGATAGCGGACCCATGATGAGGGGCCGCCCCAGGGGCAGCTTCCCCACGGCCCATCTGGCCCCGCCGCGCCCCCCCACCCCCAGCAGACCGGCTCGCCATGTGTCCGCCCCACGGCAGCAGTTGGGCAGGCAGTGCCCCACACTTCCCGGGAGGCTCCTGCCAGCAGCCGGCCGCCCTGCCTGCTGCAGACGGGGCAGACGTGGGGCCGGTCTCGCGCCGGGGCTACCCCGGAACGCACTAGGGCCACCCCGCTGCACCCCGGCCAGGCCCCTGACCCTGCCGGCCGTGGTGGGAGGGACCCGGCCCGGCTCCCGCCCCAGCGCGCTGGGGAGTGGTTTTCCCAGGCTCTGGCAAGGCAGCTGCTCCTGGCTCCCCCCACCCCGCGCCCCTAACCTCAGCCGCGGGTGGTGGCAATAAACCATCCCAGCACGAGCGCCGCCCACGCCCAGCCCGCGGAGACAGACCCGGCGACAAGGGAGGGACTATGGGCCCCGGACTTAAGCCCCCCCCCCCCTTAAGTCCAGGGCCCGGTACAGCTCTACCCGTAGTACCCCCCTGTCACCGGCCCTGCCCAAGACCCTGCCTCAACTCATCCCTCCCCTGTGCCACATCTATCCCACCTCTATCCCACCTCTTCCTTACCTTTTCCCACCCCTACTCTGCCTACTCCTCACCCACATTTTACCCCTTCCCCGAAACCCCCTGCCCTGCCTCTTTTGGCTTCCCAGGAGCTGGCATAGGGGAGTGGAGAAGGTGGGCTGGGGACGGGTCGCTCACTGCTGCCAGCACCAGGCCCCCCAGCTAATCCCCAGGCAGCCCTGGACCCTTTGACCCGAAGCCATTTTGACCTTCACAATTCAGTGATCAGTAGCGCAAAGTATTCTTTGAAGGGAATTTACCAAAAAAAATGGCCTGAATACAAGTTTCTTTAGCAATATTTAGCAACTGCAGTTTACTGTTTGGTTTCTCATTCAATTTTCTTCTATTGTCAGAAAGATTTTCTCTCCCTTATTTCTTTTATCCCTTCACAGCTCTTGGACTCCAGGGTTGAAGGTACAGCAAGAAAAACAGGCAAACATTTTTGACAATGAAATATGATTTGACATACAAAATCACCAACACTTGAACAATGATATATTCATTACTCAATCATATGATGAGTCCTCAGCTTGCAGAAACAAAGGGGCAGCAAATGACTCTCAATCAATGGGAATTTTACCTCTCAGGAGGGACTGAATGAGTGCTTGAAGAATTTTTGCTGTCTGTATAAGTATCTCATGAAACAATAGGAAACATACATTAGAGAATAATTCAAAGCACTAGTTTGAGCATAGATTAAAATTGGTCAAATGTAAGGTTGAAAGAGCCTACATAAAAACAAACATCCCTCTTCTTTTAAAAGGAAACAGTCAGTTTCAGTTTTTTCATGTGTCATTTGTTACAGCAGGCAAACAGTCTGACAATATTTTAAAATACATAGACATGAACTGTCATTGAAAACATAGTTTCTATTATATTTCATACTACAGCATAATTGTGTGAGGTGTATGCAGGAGAGAGATAGTGAGAGTGTGTGTGTGTGTGTGTGTGTGTGAGAGAGAGAGAGAGAGAGAGAGAGAGAGAGAGATGAAACACTGAGCCTGGTGCAAGACCTATGAGCCAAAGTCAGGCCGTGTCATAAAGTGGACGCTTGCTTACAAGTTCATTGTCTAGTAATGAACTTGGCAAAGGTACGGGAAGTGTTGCTAAAACACAGCTATGCCTAAGGAGTAGGTATTAGATATTCATGTAAGCGCATCTTGGAGAGATGGTACAGGTACATATCAACCCCAAGTAAGACAAGTATTGGAGGACAGAATAATAAATGGGAATGTTTTGTTCAAATCAGCAGGTACAAGATGTAGGGTTCATAATTAACCACGTCAGGAGTGTGATATGTAACTTGGTTATTCCAATGAATAAAAGAGAAATCATACAAAGGACACCTCGGTCCAGCCTTGGGGTAGCAGAAGGTCCCACGACTGACGGAGCTGAGTCCATTGTGACAGGCATACATGTGTTAGTATGCCTGTAAGCATGGAGCCAGGGCATTAGTACTGTGCTTCGTTGACAATAAACCTGGCCAACCACCTTCACCACCGAATCAAGTCTGTGGTCCTTCTGGGTAATACTGTCAAGATCTGCTGAGCCAGCTATCTCTGCAGAGTTAACACTGCACAAAGAGAACCCCCCCCCCCCCAACTGACAACAGTGTGAACACTATCAAATCTAGTTTAGGCACTCACTTTGTATCAAGGGTGTTTGGAAAGTAAGATGATTATAAAAAAGGTTGACACTTACATTTCAATATTTAGTCATTTTTCAGTATCCTTTGGAATAAAGGGGAAAAAATGTTCACCATCAGAAATACAGCTATAATGTCCATTTCAAGATTATGTAGTATATATATATATATATACACAAATCCTGTCAAAGCAGTTTCATAGGATACTGAAAATCATTAATTCTAACAAATGGGTCTCACTCAATATTAATCCAATTAATGTACTGTACACAACATATTTGCTCATCAGTATTGAAACCTATCCACTATTCTTTAATTATCCCATTTGCCTAGCTTTCCCTGAAATGCTGTAAAACATACAGTGATCACTCATAACTAATGAGCATAATTCATAAGGCTACACATGACAAAATACTAAATGAATAAATGTCCTCATTCCTCCTGTTTTAAAGTCTGTTACTTAGAAATTAAATAACTGGAAATGGATGAGAATTACATTTGTTAAATAATCTGAAAGCCAATAAAATAAGGCTACAACAGGGATCTTTTTGAAGTTTATACTCATGGTGTTATTATAGTGACCCCCTTCATTGTACTTTAAAAATAAAGTGTGGGAGCTTATACTTATGGGTATAGCATAAAAGTGCAGATGGTGTGCAATAGATCCAAAGTCTATCGAAGTCAGTAGAAATATTCTAATTTACTTCCATGGGCTTTAGATGAGGCCTTGTATAAGATTCTTTTTTTTTTCTTTCTGTACAATGTATTTGTTACAATCCACCAACACTTAGGATGTAATTTGTATGGAGGCCTGGGCTTGGGGCTCCATCCTAGGATGTATTTCCTTAAGGGCAGGCCTCTGACTGCACAACCATCCTCCAAGTTTTGGCCTTCTATGGACAAGCACTCTGCCATTTGTATTTTCTAATGAGTTATGTGACGGTCAGTTGGAAGTAAGGCTTTGCAGCAAGAATGAGTCAGGCTACACAAATGTGCCTGTAGTTGAAAACAGTAGGAAGTATAGGGAGTTTCTTTATGGTGACCCAGGAAAGATGATTAGAAAGGTGCTTTGGCCAGAAGCTGGGGGAAATGCCAAGGAGGTGGGGAGGATGTTGTTATTTTGGTTTTTCTGATTTGGATTTTATGCCAGAAGAGAGCAGGACTTTTCAATTGTGAGAGGACTAAGGGTTACATTCACAAAAGGCTTAGATGCCTATGTCCCATTTTTAGGCATCACTGTAATCCAGAAAAAATCCTACTTGGCTGCTGCCTAACTGTGAGGGTACTTAAACTCACCACCTACATTTTTGTTTTTCTTCAGGCGTCCATTGCAGCCTCATTCTAGGTGCCTGTGCAACTATCGCCTGCCTAATCACGTACACTACTGCCTCATGTTAGGCATTCAGGACCCAATCTTCCACCAAAGACAAAGAACAATTCACAACATAGAAAGATGCGTGTCCGCCTGCCCAAGTCATGTGGAAGAGCCCAATCTGCTGGGCAGCCTCTGAGCATACAGACCAGATCAGGTCTTTCACACGAAACGGATAAGCGGTAGAGGAGAAACTCTCTTATAACAAGAATCAGAGAAGTAGCCGTGTTAGTCTGGAATTGCAGAAGTGACAAAGAGTCCTGTGGCACCTTAAAGACTAAGTAAAGTATTGAAGCATAAGCATTTGTGGGCTAATACCCACTTCGTCAGATGCATGCTGTGGAAGTATCCAGGGGAAGGTATAAATAGGTAGGCAAGAACCAGGTTAGAGATAACAGGGTTAGTCCAATGAGGTTGAACCAGCTTGTTATCTCTAATCAGGGAGGGTGAGGTATTCCTCTAGCAGCTGAATTGGAGGTGTGAACAGGGAGAGAAGAGAAACTGCTCTTGTAGTTAGCTAGCCACTCCTCATCCCTATTCAGTCCTGAGTTGATTGTATCAAATTTGCAAATGAATTGCAGCTCTGCAGTTTCTCTTTGCAGTCTGGTCTTGATGTTTTTCTGCTGCAATATAGTGACTTTTAAATCTGTAATTGTGTGTGCAGGGAGATTGAAGTGTTCTCCTACAGGTTTTTGTATATTGCCATTCCTGATATCTGATTTGTGCCCATTTATCCTTTTTCATAGGGACTGTCCAGTTTGGCCGATGTACATAGCAGACAGACATTGCTGGCACATAATGGCATATATTACATTGGTAGAGGTGCAGGTGAATGAACCAGTGATGGTGTGGCTGATCTGGTTGGTTCATTCACTTGCACTTTTCAACACATATGTCTACACAGGGTGTCATCAATATCAGTGGCAATATGCTTAAGTTTAAATGTCCACCTGTGTGGAATACTGTCCAGGATCAGGGCCAAAGTCACCACTTTCCCCCTCCCCCCCATTAGTTTCCCCCATCACCATTGCAATTGGCTTTGATTTAGTCCTAAGTGCCCAAGCCATCTTTGAAAGTGGAACTTAGGATTCCAAGTTATTATGCCACTTTTGGAAAATGTACCCTGTATGCTCTTCCATAAGTGCAGTTCATTACATTTAGTGAGGCATCTGCCACATTTTTGGGTTCCATAAAAAGTATGTGTTTTGGAGAAGATGGTTGGTATGTTTTGGCTGGAAGGGTAAAGGGAACCTTTCTATTGCTTTGATATATTGGATGGCCCAATTAATGCATTACCTATATGTGAATATTTAATGCTATTAGGTGGCCATTACCATGTGACTGAAAGGTTAATTAATTTTAGCACACCTAGAGAATTGCATAGTGACATATTTTATTGCTGTGTTAATTTAAATAATGGTGTCACGTTACTGAAATAATTTGGTACCATATAGATCATTGGGGTACCAAATCTTATGTGAAGGGGGACATAAGAGGTGTCTATGGCCGGGTTATAGAGGGCTAATTATGAATATGTCATTAATATGTGTGTATCTTTTTTGAAACTAAAGTTATAAATACTGGATATAAGGTACTTCAAATTAATGCTTGGCTGATGGGAGAAATTTCAGAGAGGCTGTTGTTAACTTGACTGGCCTGGCTGATGGGCCATTAAGGGACATCAACCACACAATGGACTCTGGGAGCTTGGACTGCTCCAATCCAGACAAAAAGTCTATGAGAGAAAGCCTGGGCATGATGGCCGCTGCCCGCAAATATGAGTCATGCATTGTCATGTGATCTGCCCATGTGGTTCCAGGACTCCATGGGGCTGGACTTTACACAGAGAGAGAGAAAAAACTATAAAGGAAGCTGCTACAGCCCTCCATCTTTTGTCTTTTACCTCCAGTCTTCAGCCTGCCTTGTTTCCAGCTTTGGATGGAACTTTGCTACTCAGGGAACTCTGGACAAAGGTACTGACCCATCTCTGCAGGAGATGCTCTCCAAAGACTTTGATTTGAACCTGCAGTTTATTCTACCTTTGCTGCAAGCCTAAACCAAGAGATGTGCCATTACTGCATGTAATTGATTTCTTTAACCATTCTTAACCCTCACCTATACCTTTTTCCTTGTATAATAAACCTTTAGATTTTAGATTCTAAAGGATTGGCAACAGCGTGGTAAGATCTGATTTGTATATTGACCTGGGTCTGGGGCCTGATTCCTTGGAATTGGGGAGAACCATTTTCTTTATTTCGACGAAGTGGGTATTAGCCCATAAAAGCTTATGCTTCAATACTTTAGTTAGTCTTTAAGGTGCCACTTGACTCTTTGTCACTTCTGCAATTCCAGACTAACATGGCTCCCTCTCTGATTCTGGAATATTGAAGGAAATCATACACAAAAGTGGTGCAGTCAGAGTGATTATTTTTTACATTGATACATAATTAACCACCAAATATCTCTGCATTCAAAAAAGCTTAGACATTTATGTATATAAATAGACAGATTTAGAGTATGGAAAAAATATAAGGGCTATGGACCTCCCTGATTGTGGTAATAAGCCAATTATCAATTGCCTGGAATTAATTCTCCTATTTTAGCTTCCCCTCACTCCCCCCATCCCCCTTAGGTCATGTTATTTTTCTCGTTGGACGTGCTTCCACTGCTTGCATCCGACGAAGTGGGTATTAGCCCATGAAAGCTTATGCTTCAATACTTTAGTTAGTCTTTAAGGTGCCACAGGACTCTTTGTTACCTCTGCTATTCCAGACTAACACGGCTACCTCTCTGATTCTTGATTATTTAATGTGGTTTTTTTTATTTCATGATTTCCTGAAGAGATGACTATGATCTTTTGATATGTTGAGGTTGACAATTCCGTTACCGGAGGTTCTTTCAACCCAAAGCTCTTGGTAACTTTATTCTGTGCGAGGTGATGTGTGGAAATAAATTAATTGAGACATGGCCATCCAACCAATAGATGCCTGGCACAAACTGTACAATACAAGTGTGCTCTGACTTAAAGCTACACTTTACCTAGTCTTGAGCACTTACACACATCCACAACAGGTTAGTAAAACATGCCCAAACCTCAATAATCACCAAAGTTTGGTGTGGCTCTCAAGTGGAACAGCAGTAGCCTTCTGATTGGCCTATCTTTCAGATACAGTTTGGGGACCCCAAAATGTGTCAGTGAAAAGATCCTAGAGTCCAAACCTCTGCCCCCTTACTTATCTTTGTTAGTAGACAATGGCATGTCAATCAAAATACTTTTGAGGCAAGCAGTTTCAAAAGCTAAGCAAGAGATTACCTCAGATTACTGATGACCCAGATGTGTTCATGCAGGGTCTGTATGACTTGAGCCCCAGACAGACTCATCTTAGAAGGCAAATATAAATAAGTTTCTTACTTTTCTCCTAAAACACAAACCCCAGCACATCCAACAGAGATTTCATCAGAGAGAGGTACAGGGTCAGTCAAAGGTTGAGCAAGAGTCTTGGTCCTCCTGGATTACTCATGCTAAGGCAGCACAGGCCTGCAAAAAGGCTCACTAGTTTGGCTGCTGTTAGCAACAAGTATCACTATTGGTAGTGATTCCTGCCTTTTATTGGTCTGTCAAAATCTCCTTGTACAGTACTGCATTCTGCCATCCAGCTGGTTCTCCTTCAAGAGACTTTTCTCTAATCCTCAAGCAGAAATATTTCTACTCTCTGTAGGCCATTCCACCAGCATAAAGAACCCAGGGCAGTCTCACTTTCTCTTCCTCCAGCTTCCTTTCACAAATATCTTGGGGTCCCTGTGCAGGCCTGATGTGGGTGTCTCTCACTCTCTCTTGCCAAGGTGGTTCCACTTTGAATTGATTCATGCAATATTAATTGGGTCAGAAAAAGTGTAAATGACTGTGTGCTCCAGCAGTTTAGGACATTCATCTGAGAGAAGGGAAATGGCTGTTCAAATCCCTTCTCGTCATCAGGAAGAGTTGAACTGAGGCTTTACTTATGCTGCCCGATTTCCCCTAACCACTGAGACAGAAGTGGCAGGTGGTAGAATAAAGCATTGATCCTTCAAACTCTTACAAATATGAGTAGCTTTAAGCACATGAGTTCCTTCCATTATCTGCCTGAGGAGGGAGAAAGGATTTGAACAAAGATTTCCGCTGCTGAGGAAAGCGATGTAATCATTGAACTATGGGATAGTTTGATGTGCGTGTGGGGATGTCCCTCAATCTCCTGTTGAAACTGCTCCGCTTTTGGTAAGTACTTAGTCATTAAGCTAGAGACAGAGAAAGACTGGGAAAATTGCTCTATAGCTTGGTGGGTGGAAGAATTAGGGTTCAATACCACTGCTCCAACGATTCCTTAAATATTTTTATACAGTGGAACGGCTTCAACGGGGCATCTTGAAGCAGCCCTTCATCAGAATATTCCATGCTCAGTGGTTAGAACAGTTTCCTGAGAGCTGTGAGACCCCTGTTTAAATTCTTCCTTTCCCTCAGGTAGGGGGAACAATTGGATCTGGGTCTCCCATATCCCAATTCAATGTGCTAACGCTACTGGGCTAAAAGTTATACGGTCACTATGTCCTCCTCCAGCCATCGTGTGTGGAGAGAGAGACATTAACGCTGCCTCCCTGTAGCCTAGAATTAGGTGCTTCTCTCCAAGAGAGGGGAAGGTCTTAGAACACATCCCTATCTCTAGCATCTCCTATTTGCTAGTTTAGGAAGCTGCATTCATTTTTAGGTGCATATCTCTCCTCATTCATTGTACAGGGGTGTGTAGGCACCTAACTCAGGCTTCGTGGATTGCACTGTTGTTCCACTGATTTTCTAAATTCCTTTGTGAACTTCAGCTTAAGAAGCATAAGTTGGTATAGCAAAGCTAATTAATACACACTAGAGGTGCTTAGTGAGACCAGCTCGGTGTTTCCTAATTAGCACAACACATTCTGTAGTATATAATTACAGTGATAAATTAAGTGTATGAAACCATGTTTAAACTGCTAATATTTTAAAATGTTTTGATCTTGAATTCGTATAAAGTTGTTTAGTGCTAAAACACTGGGGACCTGTCCTTATGGAAATTTTAAAGTCGAAGTTAACTTTCTTATTTGTTTTGAAAACAAAAATTAATTGATGATATTTTCAAAACAGCTGTAGTTTGGGAGTCACCAGGAAGTGTTTTATAGAAGAAGGAAATGTGTGGCAGAATTAGGAAGAAAAAGAGGTACCTCCTTCTAACACTTTCAGTTTGAGAACACCTCTCTTTGTACCTAACCTATCCACAGTTCATAGCCATCCTAGAGCTCTGAGCACTCTCTGACCAAACACCCAGATGTGCTTAGCGTACATCAACTCTCATACGCACCTATGCCTCAGGGCTCAGATAAACAGTCACTACATTCAAAATTCTTCCATGCTCAATTTGCCACTCACCATCCCCGAGCTCAGATGCCCTTACCCTCAGCCTTCCCCAGCCAACTTGTTCTGGGGTCTGGAAAACAAGAGCAGAGGCAGGAAGGAGGATGTGTATGTGACCTAAATTCAGTTTGTGTTCCCTGCTCAGCTCCCTTTTCAGCTGGCTGCACGTGTGCTGCGGGATCCGAAGTTCCCTTGTGGCAGTCATACATTCTAGGTATCCCATGGCTAAAACAGCTGCAGTGCCATGAGGAGACCCTCAGAGGAAAGAGGTCATATTGAACTCTTCAGTACATCACTTTCACTACAGAGCTGAGAGGCTTAGCCCCATAGCCTTAATGACTAGCAATCCCTCTGAATGAAGCGCTGCACTCTCATGTACCTCCCTAGCTACCTTTTGCCTCTCTTCAGGACTGATTGCATCAACCAACATCCTAAAACTGGAGGAGATTCTTCCCTGCCTGTAAGCCCGGACAAATGCAGAGGTCTCTGGCTGAATGCTAGCCCACTGGCTGAAAAGTCTGTTTCTGCAGTCAGTCAAGAAAAACAACGTATGCTATTGCTTCTCCCTTCCCAGAAATGTGAGAGATCAAGAAAGGATCATATATGGTAGTGTCTGAAGAGTTAAACAACAAAATTATTCCTAAATAATGGTTAAAGGCAAAAATAGGAAGGCAGTCTCTAAGAACCTGTATAGGAATGCAAGGCTCTTCTGTTCAGTCATACTACAGTAAGCAATGGTTCAAAGTCTCTGCACTAAGATTCAGGGTAATTAATGCTCAGCCATACTGTCAGGTGGATCCATTAACCTTCAACCAAGATTTAAAGGATATGGGACAGAGGAAATCCTGGAAGGAAACCTTGGAAATATCTAAAGGTGGGAAGAAAGGTTTGGGTTGTTTATTTTGCTTTTGAGTTACGAGTAGAGCCAAACTCCACCAGGTAATGAAATTTGGGAGCTATCTACCCTACAATAAAAGACTGGCAGGTGAACCAGGTAAGCTGAGTTGGGATTGTGGGGGTCAGGCTGTGAGGCTATCAAAGTCCATTGTGGGTGTTTGGACTCAGGTTTTGAGGCTTCACATGGGAGGAAGGTCCCAGAGCCCAAGCTCCAGCTCAAGTTTGAATATCTACACTGCAATTTTATAGCTCTGCAGAACAAACCCTATGAACCCAAGACAGCTGACCTGGGCCATCTGTGGCTGTACCGTGAGTCTTTTTCACAATGTAGACTACTCTTGGATGCTAATTCAGACCCTGAATCCACTTTTGGAATGATGAAACCTTCTGAAACACTCTCAGTTATTCATATTTCTTTTCCCTTCTTAATTTTTAAAAGCAAATTTAGTGTTTCATGAACATCAAGGGGCAAAGTTCCTCTTGGCATGAGAACCATCTGTGAATAAACTGTTTCATACTCTCTTACAGTGTGGCTCAAACTTGCATTAGGGGGATCACCAACTGGCTGGAGGAGATAGTTTATATATCATTTTCATTCAATCTTTTGTATGAATGCTGAAAGATCTGCAATAACTTTACATTTAGAAATATAAGCTAATTATAGAAAAATGAACTGAAATGGTTGGAATCAAACCAAAATAATGATTGAGCTAAACAGATCATTTAATTAATTATTTATTTATTTAATTATTTATTTTGCACTTTTGGGTCACAAAATATTTCAATTGATTTTCTGTCCCAACTTGAACATTTTCACAGGATGAGAAAACCATTTCCCACCCAGCTCTAGTAATTCATCTAATGGAAACTGGAAATAAACCATGAATTCAGTTCAGCTAAACCAGTAAACAACAAGCAGACTGCAGCATTACCATCTTCAAGCATTTGGGTCAGCCTTCTCAAAATAATGCGATTGGCTTAAAAATCATGAGATTTTAAAATAATAAATCTTGTGTTCTTATTTGATTTCTGGGGTTGGAGCCTTTCAGGACCACATTTTCAGGCTTCTCTCTGCAACCACAAGAGCTGTAAGTGTACTTTCTTTTTAATGAAAAGTAATTTTTCTAATGTAATTACAGGACTGCAGCAGTTGGGGTTTTAAGGAGAAAAAAATGCCACCTCCGCTCCCCACCCCTCACCCCCCCCCCCCCAAAAAAAAAAAACCCAAGCAAACAAACAAGCACTGTTACACTCATGATAAAGTTGAGTTTTGGCTACCCTGAGAGAGCCACAACTTTTAATATTTACCATTCTGGTCTAGATTTAAACCAGTGATGTTCTAGATCTATTCCTACTGTTAAATACTGAGACATCCACATATCATGAGACAGTCCCTCCCAATCACAAAAAAATTCAGAAGTCCTGAAGGGAGGGCATCAAGTCCAACAAAGTCCTGATCTTCAGCCATGTAAGAATTAGTGAATTACTACTCAAGTCTCAGCTACAGATGGTTGTTCTAAAGTACATGTGAATAGAGCGCCTGGGAGTGTGGGAAGTGGATGGCTCATTTGCATAAATTTTAAATAATCTGGGTCAATGGCTTTGCAATTTGTTGCTAAGAAATAGTCTGTAATTTGCAGAGAAGAACCTTCCATTGTCAGCCAAGTTTCCTTCTGAATATGTTGACACATTGAAGACCCAGTGTCTATTGCCTTCCAGGGTAGTTTTGGCTGGATTGGTTTCTATGTTCTTACAAGTTATTTGCATTTTCTATATTACTTTCAACAGTGCTTTACATTTTCTAAAAATAAATAACAATAGAATGCATGAAGAAACAATGGAATACCTTAATAGTAATTTTGCTCATGGAGTTTTAGCATCTCTCCCTTGTCAAGGTAGTGCACAAAATTTTAAGTCTATAGTAGAATTAAAATAATCATATCGCAAATAATATAAAACCAGATAAAATATTTAAAATGGCCATAAGTGTGGTGCCATTACAGCAAAATGGATTGTGCCCATAGGGGCTGGGACTAATTAAAGCTGAAAATACCTCTGAAAAAGTATAATGTTCAGACTATATCCTAAAAGGCTAAAAATGAGTTTAGATAAGCACACATACAAATCAAACAACCTTGTAGGTATGATTCCCTGTGTTCTGTAATTTCTAAAATCAACTCACTTTCACTCTATTGCTTTACATACTATCCTCCCTGGATTTATTGGAGAAAAACTCCAAGGAGAAACTGTGAATATAACGACATTTTGAATTTGTGCCTCCTTAATTTGGTAGGGACATAACTGCAATATAGAACATATACATACATGTTTATTTGAAAACACCAAAGATTGCATATTTAAAAAAGCATGTATGAGGTGTGTTTGGTAGAAAATGGAGACTTTATCCATGCAGGACAGATGCAAACACAAAGGAGAGCAGCAGAAACAAACAGGAAAAATCTGGCTTCATTAGTATAGTGGGGCTGAGGATAATTACATTCCTACCTTTTTTAAAAGGCATGGGCCTGATCATCCACTGTCTTACACCTGTATAAAGTGGGGGAAACAGAGTCACAAGGAGAATAGGGGACCTCATATGGGGGGAGATGGGAAATGTGGCCACACAGAACCCTAGCACAAGGGAGAGGGTGAAATGGAGGGATGGGGGGCAGACAGAGACACTGGTATAGGGGGAGGAAGAAATGGGGGCAATGGGGAAAAATGTGGATATGAGGGAGAAGGAGTGCGGATACCCCGAAACTTTCCCATGGTGGGGAATGGGAAACTGAAAACCTGCACTGGAAACTGTAAAGGATTAAAGTTTTACTTATCAAAGTACAATGGTTTCTCACATCAGGTAAGAAACTCTTGAATTCAAATGGTGAAAGGGAGACACATATTAGTTGTGTGTGTGCTGGAGTCATATCTTTGAAGTCGACAAACAATGGAGACCACTTACCTCCCATTAAGAGAGAAAGCATGAAAGGGACTCTAATCCTATCAGTGATGCCATTTGTTCTATACTCAGCACCATAGGGGTAGATCCCAAAGGCTAAAACTGTGCGGAGAGAAGCTTGCGATCTTGTCATAATGAAGGTACCACAAAGATAAAAATGAGAGATCGTGCCACAGGAAGAAGGAAAAAATAATACCATAGCTGGGAGGCTAATAACTGGAGCTGCTTCTTCTTCACTCATTGTATGAATCTTAAGAAAAGATCGGAGGTGTACATCCAATAGTGACTACAAAGTGGTCCAGCAGGATGTGGCTTACAAATAGTGTTGCTTTGCCTCCCTCCAGTTTTGTCCCTAAAATACAGGAAGCGCGGTATTCCCAATTTAAATGGAATAAAAGGGATGTGAACAAACAAAAGTGATTTACATAAACCACTTGAACTCCCACAAAAATATCAATTACGCAAACAAAGGCATAATACACAAACATTGGCATACAAAATAGTATGTATTTAAGCAACTAGCCTAGTCTTGTAAAACAAAACATTTAATCAATAAATGTTGAAGACTTGAGCTAATCTGAAATTAACATGAATTAATTAAGTTAATATGCATAACAAAAGACTATGTAACACTCTTTGATTATGGCCACTTTGTAATTCCTCAGAATAAACATTTAAAGTTGTGAATCTTCCTTAAATATTCTCAGTCACAATAAGTGCTTCTTGTTCAGGCATAAACAAATCATTGCTAACTAACCATTCACAAGCTAGTTGTACTGTACTTGAAAATAACCCACTTTAGGCTATTCTGCTGCTGTGATGAAATTTCATCTGTGTGTTTGCCAGGGACCTTAATGAATAGATAATCATCTAGAATTCATTAGAACAAGAACAAAGGGCTTTATTTGGTTTGTTGCAAAACTTTTTCCTTTCCATCCTTATAATATGAATGCACCAATCAATATTTTCTGAAACTTGGGAAAAGTAACAAAAGTGTATTCTGATTTGTATACCCTGTGAGGTATCTGTAATGTCATTATAGTCCACTGTGGGCTTGATTCCAACTTCATAGCTCTGTAATTGGACTGAGTTTTAGCTCACTTATCATAAAGTGATGTGAGATAAGAACCAGCCCTGCAGAAGAGAATCAGTTGGCCCTACTTGGATGTGCAAGAGTGGGGAAGGGAAGACGAAAGGAGTATTTTCCCTGAGTTGCTCCACTGTGCAAAGGTCAGTCACATAATTAGAGAGAGTTCAATCAGTATAGTAGTTTAGTCATGATGCAGGCACAGCATTCCGTAAAGGGATATAGGAGAGCTGGGACATGGTCCTGCTCTTTATGCACTCCCTAGTGAGGTCTCATATGGATGTAGGGAGCAAATGCTGTACCCTCAGCAGTGCCTTTCTATAGTCCCAGAAAGTATTCTGGCAGAGTTATCCAGAATTCCTCTTGAGATTCCCATTCCTGGGAATCTCCTCTTTATCCTTCTATTCTGTCCCACTCAGCCCCCACCCCACCCCCACGTTCCAAATATCCTTCTCCCATTTCTTCCAAAATACACAATATAGCCAATGGATTAAAGCCACAGTCTGTCCCATAATATAGAACATATTATGAGTGTACTTTTTTGGTCTTGATATGCTTCATTATATACAGTTGTGGATGCTGTATTTCTGCATGTCAATTTTTATAGCAATAATGTAATTACTTTTCAGAAATGATTCATTATAGTGGGCAGAATGCTAATTTTCATTGCTGGAGGATATACAGATAACTGGCAAAGACAGTATAGATTCACAATGAAGTCATGACATCTTAAAATGTCATCTGAATAATTTGAAACACAGCTCAGGGTGTTACATTAAAAACTCTGCCTTGGGAGGCTAGATTTGCCTGAATGCCTTACCATAACTTACTGCAGTTCTTCCGAAGGTAAGTCCATATTTCTTTCTGTCAACAAGAATCAGTTAAACTTGTTGACCTTTAGTGATAGAGCAAAATGGTGTTCAGACACTGAACCCAAAGAAGATGTATGTGCACCATTTTTTATGTTAATCAAAAGACACTTTGGTTAATGAAATATGAGGAATTTTGCTTATTTTGTGGACTATGGTAGTATCTCATACCATATAGCTGATTTTTCCATTAAGCAGATTTGCTTCTAATTTTGATGTATGGCTGCAGAGCCAAAATAAGTCTATAAAAAGAAAAAAAAATGTTGGCAAACACTAACAACCGGTAACTTTACACTACAAGATTTAAAGATGGGCCCATATTTCAACGCATTTTAGCAGGTAGAATATGAATGAAAAAATGAAGATCTGTGAAGCTGTAAACAAAGGCTTTCAAGCCTTTGTGACACAATTCAGTAATACAATATCATGAAGACAGAGACACAGGTTAGATTTTGGCCTGCTTCTTCACACCCATAAAAGAGTTAGAATTGCTCAGTTGACAGACCCCAGAGGGTCTATATGGTGCTACAAGACTCTTTGTCGCTTTTGCAGATCCAGACTAACACAGCTACCCCTCTTACTAGACCCCAGGGGGAAAGTCTTCTTCCTTCCCTTGCTGGGTAACTTACTTGCTCCAATTCTACATCAATGTAATTCCACAGACAATGTAATTGTTTCTAACTTACACTAGAGCAACAGAGCTCAGACTTAGGCCCTACATATTCACTGCTCTTGTCTAAATATGGTTTCCTGAGAGATTGACATAACAGGCCACCATCAATTTGGAATGGTTTTTGCCACAAAAAGGAACAGACATTTGAAAAAAAAATGTGAATTCTGAAGAAAGCATAAAAAAAGCAAAGATTGTAAATCACAACATCCTTAATATGTCCTTATACCTGTGATTTTCTATTGCGGTTTTCAGTAAATTGCTTTTATATAGCTATGTTTTAATTTTTATCACAAGGAGAAACTGATTCTTTTCCTTGTGACCCAAGCTGTCCCATCACTATGTGGCTGAAGCAATGCTTGCTGAGTTATTTTGGCATTAATCACATTTATTGTGTGCAAGACTACAATTCTCTTGTTCTTGGGCACTACCCTTGGGAATGCAGGTCACTGTTATCTAACAGCAGTATCTACAGCTGCTGGTATTGAGTTGAATTTGAGACTTACTTCCTTGACAGAGGTCATAGAGAAGCAATTGAAGTTAATTTTATGAGACATCTGTTATATGTGTGGTTATACTCATTCTTCAAGATTGCCCTCCAAAGTATCAGTTGCTAAAAGAAAATGAATGTAGCAGGCACCCTAAAATGAAAAACAGTGTCATGAATAATGTTTAATATAACAAAGTGAGAAACCACTTTAAATGAACAAATAAATACAGTTGGAACTGAAATAATCTAATATCACTTATAGAAAATATGTACACAAATAGAATGGACCAAATTATGCCATAGTAGGCTGGTGTAAATCTGGAGTAACTTACTAAAGCTTCAGTGAGTTTCAGTAATCAGATACAGTTCAAAGAAAGTACACAGAAAAGTGAACAACTTTAGTCTTTGTGTTAAATAATACCTCCTTATATTTATATCGTCCTTGTCATCTGACTATTCTAAAGATGAGATGTGTAAATATTATTTTCCATTGCATGGATGGGCATAATTAGGAACAGCCAGGTTATGTGAGTTACAGGGTGTGTCTGCAGCACAGTTGGAAACAGAACCCATCTCTTGATTTGACTGCTATTTTCTTGGTTGCATTACTAGAAACCATTGTTTACAGTGTTCACACTGAGAATGTCATACATTTGACTGGCTGTCTTGGAGAATACGCTATTTGTGTCTTGGAACTGTCTCGTTTGGATTCATTTGCAGATGAGCTTTTCTGTTATCAATTAGAGCCATTGTTTTTCCATCAAATGTTAGAACACAGACAAAAAATGGTCCAAGACATCATTGTTTACCAGCCGGTAGTATAGGAAAATTAAAATGATAATAGAGGGAACCTAACAGCCCCTAGCAAATGTGACCTGGGTGCTATGTCTACTAGAGATACAACTGTCCAGAATGTAACTTACTAAACTACTTTGAATGGAGGTAATTACAATTTAGAACAGGGATCGGAAACGTTGGCACGTGGGACCACATGGTAAGCACCCTTAGCGGGCCCCGCCGCTTTATTTACCTGCCGTTTCACTGACCATGGCTCCCACTGGACCAGGATGGGGAGAGAGGTGTCTCCGCTTGCCTGCTCCAGAGAGTCCTCACTGTCACAGTCCTCCTCCACCTCATCTTCCTTGTCCAGCATATCCTCTTCCATGTTAACAATCACCCCATCGGTGGAGTCCACAGACACGGGTGGGTTTGTTGTGGCGCACTCCCCCAGAATGGCATGCAGCTCGGTGTAGAAGCGGCATGTCTTGGGCTGTGACCTGGAGCATCCATTGGCTTCTTTGGTTTTCTGATAGCCTTGCCCCAACTCCTTAATTTCAACACAGAACTGCTGTGCGTCCATGTGGTGACCTCTCTCCATCAGGCCCTTGGAGACTTTAGCGTATGTATTGGCATTTCTTTTTTTGGATCACAGTTCTGCCAGCATGGATTTGTCTCCCCACATGGTGATCAAATCCAGCACCTCCCTCGCGGTCCATGCTGGGGTCCTTTTTTGATTCTGTGACTGCATGGGCTCCTCTGCTGGTGGGCTCTGCATGGTGAGCTACGCAGGAGATCTTGCCACATGGACCAAAGAGGAAGTGAGATTCAAAAGTTCCCGGGGCTCTTCCTAACAGCTCAGTGCATCTGCGTTCAGAGCACTGTCCAGAGTGGTCACACTGGAGCACTCTGGGATAGCTCCCGGAGGCCGGTAATGTTGAATTGCGTCCTCATTAACGCTAGTTCAACCCAGAAACATCTATTTCGGCGCTACGCCCCTTGTCGGGCAGGAGTTTGGAAATTGATTTAAAGACCCTTTTAGGTCGACCTAAATGGCACCATAGTGAGGACGGAAAAGTGGAAGGATTGATTTAATGTGGATCAATTCAACTTTACCACATAGTGTAGACCAGGCCAAAGTCAAGCATTTGAAAATAAGAAAATGCCTGGAACCTTAATTTTGCCTCCTGGTCTGTCTATACTGTGCACTGAATGAGACAGGGTCCTGTAGAAGATTGGTCCAAGTTGTCCAAATCCTGTCGATAACCCAAGTTGGGGGGACAAAGGGTTCCAAATACTAGACTTTATGTTTTGGGGAGTTTTTTATTAGGAAATGACACTAAAAATATTACACTAAAAGAACATTTTCTCTGCAGAGTTAAGGATTCAAAGTTAGAAATAAATAGTATGTGGCCATGAAGTTAAACATTGTACCTCTTGGTATGTCTACACTGCAATTAAATATCTGAAGTTGGCCTGTGCCAGCTGAGTTGGGCTTACTGGGCTTGGGCTGCAGGGCTATTTAATTTCAGTATAGACTTCTGGTTTAGGCTGCAGCCCAAGTTATGGGACCCTCCTACCTCACAAGGTCTTTGAGCCCAGGTTCCCACTGAAGCATAGAAGTCTCCATTGCAATTAAAGAGCCCCTTAGCCCGAGCCCTGCAAACCCAAGTCAGTTAGGAGGGGCCTTCCATGGGTGTCTAACTGCAGTTTAGACATATCCATAGTGCACTTGCAACAACGAGGATGGATTAAGGTTTCATGAGCAACCTTAATTCCTGTATTACCGCATTCTTTGGATCTTCAGATGCCATTCTTTTAAAGTATGTTTTTTGTATATATTTTCCTAGGGTGGGGCTCCATCCCCCATACCCCCTCCAGTGTCCTCTTTTTTTATTCTTGAAATATGGTAGCCATATGCATACAGCACCAAAATGGTTGGGGAAAGCCATGATCCTGACCACATAGGCTATTGCTACTTGAGCTAAAAGACTAACTGCATTAGCTGGAAGAAGAAGTCTTCATCCAGCAGGAAGATGCTGTTAGGTCCAGGTGATGGGTCCAGGTCTCCTGGGTTGCTAGAGAGAGCTCTCTATATATCTAGCTTCCTCATGTATTGGAAGAGCTTCTGATCCAAGTGGTGCTCTTGGGATGAAATGGGCCAATGGGAGCTATGAGCTAGGTCCAGGGGCTGAGGGCGGAAGAGGGGGAATCAGACCCACCCCTTTCTCATATACCTTCCCCCCTGGAGTTGAGGGAGCTCCAGCCTCATGTGGTGCTCCCTGGGGACAGGGAAGTTGGGAGAGATGGGGCACTGAGATGAGATCCTGGGATTCTAGGGGGAGGCCTGGCCTGATTCTTTCTGTTTCCACTGCCCCATGTGGAATCCTCAGCACAGTGCGTGGGTCCTATGTGCTGGGTCTGGGCAGTTCAGTCCACACTTCACTGCTACTCTGGCAGCTCCCAGGTGTTCCTGGGACAATGCATACTGCTGTAGCCTTGGCATCGCAATGGCCTTAGCAAATCTGTATGTTTAGTTATTACTTTGGCACACTGACAACATGTTTTCTGAAGAACACAAATGAGAGAAGGGATATGGCTGTGATGATTTAGTTGGTGTTGGTCCTGCTTTGAGCAGGAGGATGGGATAAATGACTGGAGGTCTCTTTCAACCCTAATTTTCTATGATTCTGTGATTCTATTATGGTGATTTTTCACAGTTTATATCTCAGCAGAAGTTGAATGAAATTTTGTGGGACAATGAAAGGGCACTTCTGCAGCTCAAGGGCTTTCCCCCCTGCTGAATATTGAAGGTCTGCTGGAAGTAATGGAAATGTGAGAATTTCTCAAAGAAAAGGTCTCGGGAAACATGTATAATGGAAAGTATTAGACAACCTACCTATAGCAGTTACCAGTTCCCCCATAATACTGATATTTTCATTTAATGATTGAAAGGCATTTAAAGATGAAAAAAATATTCAAAAGGTTTGCCTTTGCATTGCCATTGCCCATATTAAGAGCCAACTCCCTTAGTACTCAACCTCAGTATCTGAGCTGGTACTGGGCAGAAGTTTAGGGAATGGGAAGAGGTTGGAAGGCAACTCCCTCAGGTCTGCAGAAGTGTTAAGCTGAGTTCGTGTAATGGCTGAAGTCACATCTGAAGCAACATGAAACAAATTACAGGTGGGTCCATGTAGTAGAAATATCTGCCCTTCTCTGGCCAGTCCGTGCTTTGTACCTACCCACCTCTGAGTGAAGCAGTATAAGGAGCCGCAAAAGGTCAGGACTCCACCCTGTTTATGGGTTTGGCACAGCCTTGCCCCTAAATCTGGCCCTTACGCACAGCAAACTTCAGCAGTTCCGCTGACAGAGCACCTTCCACAGTCACAGAGAATGTGTCTGATTTGCTTTACAGAGCCTAATGCTGACTTTGTGATTAAGCTAGTAGTCAGAGACAAATACCTTGGCTGCTCTGGCACTGTGTTAGGGAGAGATTTTAGGCTTAATGATTAATGAGGTGCCACTCATCTGTGCATGTGATGATGGAGTCCAATACAGAGCTTCATAGGGAACACAAATAAATTGTATGACAATTGATGGGTGGATGGTACAGTCAAAGCAGAGTCATATGTTTGCTGTTAATGTAAAAAGAAGATGCAAGGGCTTCCCTACCTGCAGTGCACACTCTGATCCCTGAGACAGGTTATGGTGAACCCTTTCCTGCCCAAATCTCATTCAGACTCCTCAATCATCAGCAATCCATCAATGCCTCTGAGGACTATATTTTGGGAATGCATGCTCCTTAGTTTGATGCTCCTGACATGTCTTCTGCTCTAGGCAAGTCCCTATACTGACAAATCCTAACACAGGCACCAACGGCTGAAATCCCTATCCATGTCAGCATTTCCTTTTGTCTTGATTGCTAGCACGCTCTTCCCCATGATCTTTCAAATTCTCCACACTTCAGACTCCAATATGGACAAAAAACTGCTGCTTGCCTTCTCACATATACAAACAAGATGAGCCACATCATCCCATCTTCAAACAGTGCTATTGGTTCTGCTTTCAATAGCAACTTAGCTGTACTTAGTTCCATTTAAGAATTGTTGTCTTTGCTTCTAAAACTCTCCCTCTGGCTTTCACCATCTGCCCTCTTTGAACTTTCCTTTCACTACTTCCCATCCAGCCTCTCTAGTTATACAATGCTGTCCTGCCTTTGTTGGGAGAAAAGTCTTTGTCCTCTGCAGCTCCTGCCATATGGAACATCCTTTCTCTCTCTCTCTCTGCTTCATCAACTCTCCATCTCATTTCAAATCGCAGCAGAAAACATATCTTCTCCCGACTGACTATTTTTCTTAATTACTTCTCTCTCTGGTGTTATTACTTAACTCTGCAAAGCATTACAGGTTACAGCATATATGAGAAACAATATGCAAATGAAAGATGTGTAATATTAGTCTACTGCAAGTATTTTGAAAGATTTGTGATTCAGCTGCAAGATTGGTTTTTCTTGGAAGATTAGCATATGTGTTACCTATCACTGGACTTTATTTAGTGATAATTTAGTTCCATGGCTGCAAACTCACAAAAAGAGAAATCAAGCATACTGTAGAGGTGATATACTCTCTCTCACTCTCAGTCTGGGAGGGGAGGTGCCAGTTTAGTAACCAATTGCTGGAACAACATTAACAGTGGCCTTGGAGAAGCTTGCATGATTTGATCTCCTTGTTAGAGGGCAAGTGTAGTTATATAATGAGAGCTGCTTGTGAGTAGGGTGAGGAAAGCACACAGAGGGAAAATCACATTTTAATAACAGGGTGAGAGAGAGAAATTGTGTACTAAAATCATGTAACAAAAAAGTATAACAGTATGGTTACCATGAAGTTAATGTACCTGAATTCTTAAAAAACCCATGCATTATATATTAAGTTAGAGGGTTAATACTAATTAATTCAGGTATTAAATGCAGTTTCTGGTTATATTAATTGGTAGTAATTCTATGTATCAAAAATTAGTTTAGTCATGTAACTACAGTATAATTATAGTGTAACTCTACTGTAGTTAATAAACTACCTTTAACAGAAGTGTATCTGAGAAGGTAAGCAATATCTCATGAGTGAATACTATGAAAATATAAAACTTATAAAAATGAAGATAGCTGCACTAATCATTACTGCGGAAGGGGTTGTGCTAATACATATTCAATGCAATCCCATAGAAATAAATTCTACAATCCATAAATCAATATAGAATGTGGCCCTTATACATGCAATAACAAAAAATAAAACAAAACAAAAACAAAAAACCTACTGCCACCAACAAAACAAACAAACAACAACAACAAAAAGATTTCACTTCTATTTGCCTCCTACTAATAGTATTCAGGAGACACAATCTGAATGAACTTTGAGTAAGAGTATATTTCAGTCTTGTACATGTATATTTTCAGTATATTTCAGTACATGGTGTAATGTTGCCCCATAATGCTTTATGGAAGTATAATTATGAATGTAAATATGACATAACTGGAATATATTGTATGCTACATATGCCATGTAGCATATCTCTGTAAAGGTTATAATCTACTGAATATATTCATCCTAAAAATATGCATGCATCATTTTTTTATTCAAAGTTATGAATATTGGCTATACATTTTTTAATTTTAAGTAGCCTCAGTGAAGCAGTTGGTCAACTTCCTGAGAAAAGACTATTCTCAGTAAGTGCCAAATCAAGAAACTCTTTAGCCAACAATGAACTTGGAGACTCCAGTCCACAGCTGAGCTTTCCCAGGAATGTGGCCTGGCTAGTAAGGAACTGAGTCATTCATGAAAATGTGACTTGCCCATGTGACTCTAAAACTTCACCTTGGAGCTGAATTATGGATAGGAGAGAGGATGGGCTCTCCACTCACAAGAGAACGTCTATTTAAGCCCCATGGAGATCCCTCCATTTTGTCTTCAGGTAGCTCAAGAGATAGCCTCTCTACCCTGAAAAGATACCTGAAAGAGACCAAAACAAAGGACAGTAACCACAGGGGTGGGAGTGATTGCTGGACCCAGACTTGAAGGAGGCTAGTCTGTAAAAGAAGCTTGTTGGAACATCTTTGAGGTTGAGATTTCATCTGTAATCACTTTCTTATTGATTTCGGTTTGGACTTGCACATTTTATTTTGCTTGCTAGTTCACTTTGTTCCACCTGTTATAACAAAGAACCACTCAAATCCTACTTTTTGTATTTAATAAAATCACTTTTTACTTATTAATTAACCCAGAATATGTATTAATACCAGAGAGGAGGGGAGGGGGCAAACAACTGTGCATATCTCTCTATCAGTGTTATAGAAGGCAAACAATCTATGAGTTTATCCTGTATAAGCTTTATACAAGGTAAAACAGATTTATTTGGAAGTTGGGCATCTGAATGTTAGGGTCAGGAACACTTCTTAAGCAGTTTTCAGTTAACCCTGAAACTTTTAGGGGATATGGTTCAGACCTGGATCTGGGTTTTCAGCTGGCTAGTGTGTCTGGCTCAAACCAGGCAGAGCACTGAAGTCTCAAGCTGAGAGGGGAAACAGGCTCTGGGGTAGTCTCAGCACACCAGTTGGCAGTTCCTAAGGAGTTTTCAGTGGTCCACCCCATCACACATAGATTTTTACCTAGCATTTTGAGTGCAGGGGAAGTTATTCAGCCTTTTTTTTTTTTTTTTTTTTAAAGTGGCTGGCTGCAGATTTTGTTTCTATAGCAGGTAAACTGTTTATGGTAATTAGCTCTCTCAAGCATTCTGTGGAGTGAACTATAGTGGAAATTTTTATAGCATGATATGACTTATTGAACAAGGTTCATTGTAGATGCAAGTGAATTTGATATCAGAAGAAATGATCATATAGCTAGAACAGTGCCAACCATCACCTAATTTTAGCAAATGTCTGTACGTCAGTCCTCTTTTAAATATGTGTATTCATCTAGGGCAGATAACAGATCATCTGCTTTTCATCTTCTTACAGAAAGTGACTGTCAGCATTTTCAGTGTTATTAATATTATACATAGGATTCTTGAATTTCTCCTGTCATTTTTCTTGCCTATGTCAGTATGCTTTTTAAAGCCAAAAATGTGACCCCTCTGATTTATTTACCAGATGGTTCCTATATGTTGTCTCTTTTGCTTCACAAATGTATATCTACAAAGGCATCAGACAAACAAAGTTTATTTTGTGAAGATTATTTAATCAAGTAAAACCCTTGGAGACCCTTGAAATCTTACATTTAGGCTATATCTGAACATATTGTCTAGTAGCTTCATTGAAGAATAAAAAAACCACACCCCTTTTTAGCCCAAAGACTACAGCTGTTTCATCAACAGTATTGACTTTTGTTGTAGTCATTGAAATAGCATTAATCATCATGACCAAGTTGGTTTTCAATAGAAGAGTAGCATGTGATTTAATGGAGCGCCTCTTCCATTGTGTTATTACTGCAGTTGCAATCATGGTAGATTCTCCAGCTAAGGAACCACTGTGTTAGAAAGAAAGGATCTAGAACCCACTCTCCCCATCCCTTTGCCACAAATAGTTCAAATCTGGTTACCTACTGTGTCTGCTACAACACATATTTTGAGGGCTTTTGATGAGCCTGTTCTCTACTCATAGAAAGGCATGATCCTCTGGCTAAGTTGGAGATGGGGAATAGAGTACCTGCTATTTCTGAAGTGGCCATGTTGCTTTCTGCAACCTGTTGTTGCCCTTCTGCCTCAATAGCTAATCTGGGGGGTTTGCTTTGGAAATGCAAGGTTGAATTAGCTTCTACCATAACAATAAAACCTAACATTTAGATATTTGCTGTTTTGTTTCTTCTTCTTATTATTATTTATTATTTCTTCTTCGTCTTGTTTAACAAACAAATATTGCAGCCTACTCTCCTCAGTGCTGTATTCTCATGTAGTCTGAACTCCTCTGTGCCACTCTGTTCTCGGCCTCCTCTTTGCCGCCCTGTTCTCGGCCTCCCTCAATGTACAAAGGAAGGTCAGGAGACCAGGTAAGCCACTAAAGCTGACAGAATTTGGAAAAGCATCCAAATAATTACTGAAAACATTTCTACCTCAAACCTTTTGAGATGTTCGTATTTCTTGTCATAGACACTAATACTGGTGGTGTTGGTGGTGCTTGGATACATACAGCCTTTGTTTTAGGCTGATATTTTTTCTGAGTGTGGAACATAGGCATAACCACTCAGCCAAAGTAGAGCCCCTTATCACAAGTTCCAGATTGGAGGGGATAATATTGGTTTTCTCCCCCCAATTCCTCCCCCAAATTTACTGATGGGAGGCAAGGGGAAGCTAGTTCCTACCCAAAATATGATACTGTGTACAACAGCAGCAGCCCTCTGTTTATTCATATGGGGCTATTTAACAGGAGGAGGATGAAGATTCAGCTGACAAGCAGAGGCAATGCCAGACTCAGCCAATAGGGGATGCCAACATGATGAATTAAGCCGAGTGTACATCCTCCCCTCCAATAGGAAGGGGTCTCTCATTTCCTTTGAGGAGATTGGACTCAAATGGGAGACAAAGTGTATGGGGGGAAATATGGAGAAGGCAGAAGACAAAAACACTGGAGGACACCAGGAGATACAGAGCACAGAGAGTTGCAGAGTACAGGACAGGAGTTACATCCAGAGGAGACAGAGTGCTGTACACATACACACAGTACAGTTATGCACATACACAGAGTTTTATAGCATGATACTACCCGGAAGCACGAAGAAGGGATCCATGCTCAGGTGTGGAAAAGGCTCTTCATCACAATGTATAGGGCCCCCAAAAGCACTTCAATGAAGGAATGGCACCAGCAATACAGAGTCATGTTCCAACATAGTGTATTTTTACCTTTTACCTCAAAGGAGTCACTGTGTTGGCATTAATATAAAAGAGGATAGCTGTAACACAATTTAGGCATTGCCTACTGTAACAATGCCTAATTTTCACAATCTAATGATATCACCTGTGTCAGGTCTCTTACATCTACCCCCCCCCCCCCCGGCTGCCTTTTAGTTTGTGTTTAAACTGATCAGGAATTAACACGAACTTGAATGCAGCGGCCATGAGTCATAACCGGAACCCAAATCAGAAGATCCTCACATCTATCTCAGAAATTTCCTTTATTATTTCTTAAACATTCATTAGTGAATTTTAAATATTAAGTTATTTCTGAATCACTATTGCTTTTAAGTAATTAGAGCTAGCAAACCCTTTCATACTCTGATAGACCCCCTCTTTCAAAAAGCTTCCAAAAAATTTACTGCTTGTATGCAGCATTTTTTAAAATTATTTTATCTGACTGCAATTGAGTTCAATTATATACCTATCCCAAATGATATATGTGAGCAGACCTAATTGTTCTGGATTTCTTTAAACAGTTCATTGGGATATAACATACAAATGAAGTCTAAAAGACTACATGTCAACCTGTAATAGGGATTTCCAGACTACTTTATATCCCTACATGGCATGATGATCACATTAGTATGTATTTTCTCTTCTTGCCCAGCTTCATTTGAAGTTGTATTACATTAGCATTCCTTTAACCTATATGGATTTTCTATTTTGAATGTTTATTGAAAGACTAGCAGGGACAAAATATGAAAGAATTTCAGCTGTTCACTGTTAGTAC
The DNA here is from genome assembly GCA_032164245.1 of Sternotherus odoratus. Lineage (NCBI taxonomy): Eukaryota > Metazoa > Chordata > Testudines > Kinosternidae > Sternotherus > Sternotherus odoratus. The sequence continues at coordinate 241,644,685 of JAVMKO010000001.1, forward strand.
TTCTCTCATTAAATATTTCCTATAGTGGGATAAATATACATTGAAACTACTCATTTCCTCCCATCAGTCTTTCTTTTCAATAATATAATTACAATATTCTAGGCTTTGAACTGTTTCATAAATTATCCATAATAAAGTAAAAGGCAAAAGAATCAAAGGAAAATTGTTTATTAAAATAATTCACACATTGTTATATTCTAATATTTAAAGGAACATTGCCAAGATAAAAACACTATATTTTAAGAACTGTTACCTATTTTGAAATAGTGCCATTGGTTATTAAAACTGAAAGTGTGTATATATATATATGCTTTATACTCTTTGACACTCTGTCCCTTAAAATAGCACACATATATTTATCATAAGATTACAATATATTTTATATGACATATTCCATGTAAGGTATCATTTAAGAAATCTTGATTTGTTGAACATTAATATCCCATTGAATTGTATGTAATACCATTGCATTTGAAGTGATGAAGTATTGCTATATGTGCTACTGAAAAATGTTGTGAGGTTGGGAATGCCCACAACCAGCTTTTCAGTTGCAACAAAGGGTGGTCAGACAGGCATTGATGGCTCAGCATAAAGAATCCATTATCCCAGAGGACTCTCAGAGAAGGAACATACGCCCTGGGGGAGAACTACCGGTAGCAAAGATCTTTCTAGCACCTGGAAGAAAGAAAATATGAAAGAGTGGCAGTGACATCATCGCTTGGCCTCTTTCCTCTCCTCCCCTTCCCCCCCCTCCCCCCCGCATCCGAACACCTGAAAGACTCTCTGGAAGGCAAAGACTTTGGATTTAGGGAGATTGGTCCCAAACTGGAAGTGGAGGAGGGTCCAATCTGTGCCTTGAAGAACTGTAAGATGTCTGTACCAGCTGCTAGGGTAAGAGACTATTTGGTCCAATCTTGCTTGGTCAGTTAAATTAGGCTGCAAGTTTATTTTTATTTCTTAGGTAACCAACTTTTATGTCTGTGCATGCTACTGGCAATCAACTAAAATCTCTCTTTCTGTAGTTAATAAGCCAATTTTATACTTTACCTAAAATAGTGGTTTTGGTTTAAGTACTTTGGTGAATCTCATCTTACAAAGGTTGGTGCAAGTCCACTTTCTGTGAAGAAGTGGTGAATTTATTAATGTGTGTTCACTGTCCAAGGGAACTTTGAGCAGCGCAAGATGATATATTTCTGGGATTCAAGGCTAGAGAGCTGAGCAGGGGGGAGGGGGGATGGATTGGAGCCTCTCTTTTGATGGTTCATGAGTGGCTCGGAGATCATTCATGTAACTCAGCGGAGAGGACCCCTGCCTGTGGATAGCTACATAAATACAGTACCTGTCAGAGGTTTGTAGTTTGACATTAGCAATACAGTGTGAGGGACAGTCCAGGCTGATGGGTTTGGAGGGCCCAGTGGTCCCACAGTCCAGGTTGCATACTGGGGACCCTGTCACACACTCTATATGCAATTTGTTTACATTTTACACTTTGATCATCTCACTGGTTTTACTTTTATTTGTAGTCTGTTTCACAATCACCCTTTCCAGCCTCTCTCTCTCCTTCCATTTTCCCTATTCCAGAGCTGTCACTTTCCTCAACCTTCCTTATTTCCTTCCCTTGAGCTCTTTCCACCCATGTCCTTTTCTGGTGCGCTCTCTCTCTCTCTCTCTCTCTCTCTCTCTCTCTCTCTCTCTCTCTCTCTCTCTCTCTCTCTCTCTCTCTCTCTCTCTCTCTCTCTCCTCAGTTTATTCTGACCCACTCATCCTCACCTTTGAAGAGAATACAAGGTTCTCCAGCTAACCTCAGCCTGGACCTGTCCACACAAAAGATCCACTTCCTAGACACTACGATGGTCACATAAACACCACCCCATACTGGAAACCTACTGATCACGATACTTACTTACATGCCTCCTGCTTTCATCCAGACCACATCACAAGTCCATTGTCTAGAGCCAAGCTCTAAGATACAACTGCATTTGCTCCAATCCCTCAGACAGAGACAAACACTTACAGGATCTCTATCAAGCGCTCTTAAAACTATAATACCCACCTGGTGAAGTGAAGAAACAAATTGACAGAGCCAGAAGGGTACCCAGAAGACACCTACTGCAAGACAGGACCAACAACAAAAAAAACAGAACAGCACACCCATCACCTACAGCCCCCAATTAAAATCTCTCCAGTGCATGATCAGGAATCTACAACTTATCCTGAAGGATGAGCCCTCACTCTTACAGATCTTGGGAGACAGGCCAGTCCTATCTTAGAGACAGCCCCCCGACCTGAAGCAAATACTCACCAGCAACTACACACCATGCAACAAAAACACCAACCCAGGAACCAAACCCTGCAACAAACCCCAGTGCCAACTCTGTTCACATATCTATTCAAGGGACACCATCATAGGACCTAACCACATCAGCCATACCAACAGGGGCTCGTTCACTTGCAAATCTACTACCAATGTGATATATGCTATCATGTGCCAACAATGCCCCTCTGCCATGTACGCAAATGAATAAATGGAAACAAATCTGACATCAGGAATCATAACATTAAAAAAACAGCAAGAAAACTCTTCAGTTTCTCTGGTCACTCAATAACAGACCTAAAATTGGAAATTCTTCAAGAAAAAAAACTTCAAAACCAGACACCAACGTGAAACTGCAGAACTGGAATTAATTTGCAAACTGGACACCATCAGATTAGGCCTGGATAAAGACTGGGAGTGGTTGGGTCATTACAAAATCTAAACCTAATTTTCCCAATCTTAATATCACCCTACTGGTTACTCTCAGCTTCTTTTCAACTGTCTGAAATGGGCCACTGTCATTAGTACTTCAAAAGTTGTTTTTCTCCCTTGGTATCCTGATGTTAAGTGAATTATCTTGTTATACTGACCTGATAAGTAAGGCAACTCCCATCCTTTCATATTTATATTTATATTTATATTCTCATTTAAACCTGCTCCTGTATTTTCTACTCCATGCATCTGATGAAGTGGGTTCTAGCCCACAAAAGCTTATGTCCAAATAAATGTCTTTAAGGTCTTTAAGGTGCCTGTGACGGTGCTGTTCCTGGTGGGATCCAACTGGGAGTGTCAGATCAGGACAGATTGCTTCCAAAGGGGCAACTATAGCCGAAAGCCGGGGTTTTTCCACACTAAGGTAAACCAAACAAGCCAAACAGAAAAGACTTTGGTTTTGCCCCACTGGCTAACCACAAGTCACGCAAGCAATTCCCTTAGACACTCTAGCTTCCCAGTATCACCACCAGCAGCCACCTGTCCTGGGAACCAATGGTTATGAAAACCAATACCCCAAATAAAGAAAATGGTTCTCCCCAATTCCAAAGAATCAGGCCCCAGACCCAGGTCAATATACAAATCAGATCTTACCCACAAATCATGCTGTTGCCAATCCTTTAGAATCTAAAATCTAAAGGTTTATTATACAAGGAGAAAGTTATAGGTGAGGGTTAGGAATGGTTAAAAGAAATCAATTACATGCAGTAATGGCAAATCTCTTGGTTCAGGCTTGCAGTTGTAAAATAGACTGCAGGTTCAGATAAAAGTCTCTGGAATGCATCCCCTCCAGGGATGGGTCATCAATCCGTTGGCCAGAGCTTCCACGTGTAGCAAAATCCCATCCCGAGGTAGGTGCTAGCTGAAGGTTGCAGATTGAAGACAAACAAGGAGGAAGTGTCTCCCAGGTTTTATAGACTTTCTCTTCTGGGCGAATACCCCCTCCTCCTTCTTATACAGAGTCCAATTGCAAAAATGGAGGTTCATAGTCACATGGTCCAATTACCAGACTCCACAGATTCAGTTTCTGACCAGGCAGGTGACATTCCTGAAGAAGCTCGGGTGTGGACAGGCATCTACAAAGTTCATTGTGTAGTTGATGGTCCTTAACGGCCCATCAGCCAGGCCAGCCAAGTTAACAACAGCTTGTCTGAGATTTCACCCAGAAGCCAAGCACAAGTTTGAAGTACAGGCACCATATAGCCCATATTCATAACTTTAGTTACAAAATTGATATACACATATTAATGGCATATTCATAACCAGCAATCCATAATCTGGTCATAGGCACCTATTATGACCCCCTTTACATAAGATTTGGTGCCACTATACGACCCTGGTTGCACCAATGATCTATAGGATCCCAAATTATTTAGTAACGTGACAGTGCCACAAGAGCTCCTAATTGTTTTTGTCTCTATCAAGGCACAGCTGAACATGAATCCTTTATCTTCGCTAGACTCTGTGGTAACCAGAAGCATGAGACCTGAACAGCTGCTCCTAGAAGTGGCCTCTTCATCATCTATGTTTTCTCCTGCTGCTGTCAGTGGGACATAAGGATACATAAGCACTGACAACTTGCCATCTTTGCTTTTGGCCACATATAGCGTTCGCTTATTTAATCTTTAAGAAAAATGAGTTATGTTACATGAAATATTCCTTACCTGTACTGTCCTAGCATTTTATCATTCTAAGATATGATAAAGTAACATTTTAAACGATCACTCCTTCTTCCTCCACTTCATATTTAGCAGTAAACAGAGTAGAAAAAATGATACTGAAGGAAAAGCTGTTGCTAATGATATGATTGGCTCTTAGTCTCATTATTTTGAGAATAATAATGACAGCTAATTTAAACTTAATGCACAGGCAATTTCTTAGAATATCCATGCCAACAGCTTTAGAAAGACAATGATGCCAAGGCTGAGTTAAGAAAGTGAAGCATAATTTAGCAGATTTTCAGCTCGCTGAGCAAAGATAAAAAAATCTTTCAGAAGAAGCTATAGTGCTGCAAATGTAAAATCATTCATTATTCACCAAACATACAAACACTTCAAGGACTCATTGTAATTCATGTATCTTGTTCTATTAAATGCACTTATGCATGGATCTCTTCAACTCTAGTAAACCAGTGTTTTTTTGTGTATTTGAAATTGCAGTGATTGTGTAAAATCTATAGCTGGATATAGCCATTATTCGTCAGTTATTTAAAAAAAAACAGATATAGGGGGTATGTATGGTCCATTAATGACATGGGCTGATTTGTAAATAACTGTGATAGGGCCTTCAGTGGCCAGGCAGTCTAGCAGCTCGATCATTGGTTAGGGGCTAGAGGGGAGGACCTGTGCTTCTTTCCTCAGATCCTGACTCAGAGTCCTGGCTGTTCACACCCCTATATAGGGGAGATTAATCTTGCTCCCAGCCATGACCAGGGGCTCAAGACCTGTTGTCTGAGCTGCTCTCTTTGTAAGTCCGTTAGTTTGGGGTGTCCAGTTTCCACCCACTGTCCAGTGTCCCCACATTTGGGGCTTGGCGGTAGATTTCCCTTAGCAGGAAAAGACTTACTTGCTTCCTGTGTCTGCACTGGCAGGCAGGTTGTGTCTGTACCTTCAGGCAGACACACAGAGAGCTCCTGCCTCTTTGCCAGTCAGCCCCTGACTGAGCCAGATTCCCTTCTTTTCTCTGCCTGCAGGGCCTGGGACTGGCTGTAGGTACAACAGGGTGTAGCTAACTGAATCAACAGGTTTTCTTTAACCCCTCCTGTGCCTGAGTCTTCTCTCTGCTCCTTCACAAATCCCCCACCTCATGACCCCATTTGGGGTCTCCCCCCCAAACTGTTCTCACCACCCCATGAAAAAAGGTCCATGTTCAGATGGGCTCCCCCAGCCTGGTGCTGGATGGGGAAAGAGAAATGCTGGAGGGAAAGGTACCATCTCATGATTCAGGAGTTTGTGTCCTTCATGGCATGGAGCCAGCAGGGGCGGCATCGTCGGTGAGTAAGGTGAAGTGCGTGCCCAGAAGATAATAACAAAGAGAATCTGTGGCTCATTTTACTGCCAGGGATTCTTTCTCGATTACAGAATAGGCCTTCTCTCACAGGAACAGTTTTCCTGCAAATATACAGGATGGGGTGTTCGTGGAACCCTACTACCTGTGATAGAACCGCTCCTAGGCACACGTCTGAGGCTCCCGTTCACAAAAAAAACTCCTTGGCAAAGTCAGGGCTGTACAAGACAGGTTCCTGAGAGAGCCAGGCCTTCAGAGTTTGAAATGGCTCCTCGCAGGCTGTGGTCCACTGGATCCTTTTAGCACTCTCATTGTTGAGTAGATCAGAAAGGGGGGCTGCAATGGAGGAAAACCCCAGGATAAAGTGGTGGTAATATCCACCTTGTCCGAGGAATGGACATACCCTACTTCTTTGAGGATGGGGCACAGCTGGAGGGCCTGGGCTTTGCTAACAAAGTGTCAGATTATACTTCTTCCCAATGTGTACCCGCGGTAGGTGGTCTTATGCTCCTCAAGGTGACATTTGGTATGGATCTCTGTCAAACCGGTCTCATTGAGGAACTGTAGGACCGTGGACACATGCTTCAAATGTTGCTTCCAGCTGCAACTATAGATCACCACGTCATCTAAGTATGCAGCTGCATATCCATTATGGGGCCAGAGAACCACTAGATGCTGATTTTTTTGTATTTTTTTAAGGAAAGTTTAGTTGTTAACTTAAAAAAGATTAAGTTTAATTAAGTTTTAGTTTCTTTAGTTTGTTTGATGAATAAAAATAATGTCCTTTATGGCTGAGTATTCAATAAATATTCAAAAAATAAAATTACCTGGGTACCCCCCTAATGAAATGTGCTGTGCATGCTTATGCATCCTGTTAGACTTCAAAATGATAAAATATATGGAAAGGTTAAAGAATAAGCTTTGGAAGGAGGATTCAGGTTGCTGATAAACGGATATGTGGTATTTTATGATGGATACCAGTGATAAGGATCAGTAGTAAGTTGCCAAATTCATCCTTTTTTGGATCAAAAATCAACTTCAATGGAGTAATTTGTGGTCAGTGAAATGGCAGGTCCGCTAAGGGTGCTTACTCTGCAATCCTGCGTGCCAAGGTTGCCAATCCCAGTGTTAGAAGCTGTGGCTATAAAGGAGAGGAAAACACAGTGCTAGTAAAAGAAATGGCAGATTATAGAAAACTGAGTCCAAAAAGGAGAATAGTATTCATATTCCAGAAATAGACAAGTTGCATATGAAATGAAAAAATGAAGAAAGCAAGGCAAATATCAAATAAATAAATAAATAAATAAATAAATTAAGGGAAAATTACCAAACATGCCAAACGGAAAAATTATCTCTATTCTATATTCTAAGTTGAAAGACTGCAACTTTTTCTATTCTTTATACCAGAGTAAAGCAGATTTTTAGATGCTACTTTGGGGTAATTTTTAGCAAATGTTGATGTTTCAAAGGATGAACACTGTATATAGGGTGGCCAACCTGATCTTGAGAAGGAGCCAGAATTTATCAATGTACGTGGCCAAAGAGCCACAGCAATATGTCAGCAGCACCCAGTCAGTCCCTTCTCCCCTGCTACCAGCACCTTCCATCCATAAGAACATAAGAACATAAGAACGGCCATACTGGGTCAGACCAAAGGTCCATCTAGCCCAGCATCCTGTCTACCGACAGTGGCCAGTGCCAGGTGCCCCGGAGTGAGTGAACCTAACAGGTATGATCGAGCGATCTCTCTCCTGCCATCCATCACCCCCCTCTGACAGACAGAGGCTAGGGACACCATTCATTACCCATCCCGGCTAATAGCCATTTATGGACTTAGCCTCCATGAATTTATCCAGCTCTCTTTTAAACCCTGTTATAGTCCTAGCCTTCACAGCCTCCTCAGGTAAGGAGTTCCACAGGTTGACTGTGCGCTGTGTGAAGAAGAACTTCCTTTTATTTGTTTTAAACTAGCAGCCCCACTAGCAGCCCCGCCCATCAGCGTCTTCCCTTCCTTCCCCGCACCTCTTGATCATGCAAGAGGCTCTGTGGTGGGGTAGGAGGAGTGAGGGGACTGCAGGCTGAGGGGAGTGGGCGGGAAGGGGTGGAGTGGGGCAGGGCCTCTGGCAGAGTCAGCGGTTGAGCAATGAGCACCCCCCAGCACATTGGAAAGCAGTGCTCAAGGGTGTTTTTTCACACCCTTGAGTGCGAAAGTTGCAGTACTATAAAGTGCCAGTGTAGACAAGCTCTGAATTAAAGAGGCATTCTGACCAGCCCTGCCCACACTACTAGATTAGATTCTATGCTGATGCTGTTAGAAACACATAAGAATTGGCATCTTTCAGTAGATCCAATCTGAATGTAAACATCAAAAAGAATTCCAAGGTCAACGTTCTTGGACATTACAATTCTAAACATGTTTACTCACAGTACATTGTGTATATGATGCATTCATATGACTTCAATAAAAAGCTACATATAAAAAATAAGAGTTTCACATTGTGTTCCTTATATTATTCCCAAATGTTCAAGTTTGGAAGTCTAAAAGAAAACAAAGTAAAAATGCAAGCACCCTTACCCAGTTCTATTTGTCTATAATGTAGCCCATCACAATATCTAAGTGTTGAATTATCTTAGGTTCATTTTTCTACTTCATGTGTTGTTGTGATTATTAAAGTAAATGTAAACACCAAGAAACTGATGAAGGTTCCCAATCACTTGGGTCAGATAAATTCAAAATGGGAACTTAAAAGTTCTAATACTGGCAATCTGCAAAGGGGGACTGGAATTCCTTCCATTTCTTTAGAAACAACAGTAATTAGGAGCTCATGTATCATTCCTAATGAACTTCAATGAAGTAATCATTTTATGATACATTCTTTAAAACCTAAGTAGGATTACAGGTAATAAATGGCATTATTGTACATTTATTGTAATTAAATAGGAATTAACCTATGATGCTCTTATGAATTCTGGTGCAGGAATCATTATTTTATCACATTTATAATTATCCAATTAAGAACCTAAGTAACATGTTCATGATTAATTAAAACATTTTCATGTGTTATTGTTGGGATGATGTTCCGGTAAAAACTAGGATTTCAATGGGAGTTAGGCATGCGGGTGCTTTTGAGTCCTCCCCAGACCCCCAGCACTTATCTGCATTTTTAGAAACCTAAGTATCTATTAAAATCTGATTTATGTCCCAATATCCAGTGGACACATGATTAGCATAAAGTTACATGTGTTCAGAAATAGTTACAGGATCAGGCCAAAAGTGTTCATAGAATCATAGGACTGCAAGGGACCCCATCTAGTCTAGTCCTCTGCACTCATAGCAGGACTGGGTATTATTTAGATCTTACCTAACAGGTGTTTTTTTAACCTGTTCTTAAAAATCTTCAGTGATGGAGATTCCACAACCTCCCAAGGTAATTTATTCCAGTGCTTAACCACCCTGACAATCAGGATTTTTTTCCTAATGTCCAACATGAACTTCCCTTGCTGCAATTGAAGCCCATTGCTTCTTGTCCTATCCTGAACAGTTAAGAAGAACTATTTTTCTCCATCCTCCTTGTAACAACCTTTTATGTACCTGAAAACTGTTATCATGTTCCCTTTCAGTCTTCTCTTCTCCAGACTAAACAAACCCAGTTTTTTCAATCTCCTCTCATAGGTCATGTTTTCTAGACCTTTAATCATTTTTGTTGTTCTTCTCTAGATTTTCTCTAATTTGTCCAGATCTTTCCTGAAATGTTGCACCCAGAAATGGACATAATACTCCAGTTGAGGCCTAATCAGCATGGAGTAGAGTGGAACAATTACTTCTCGTATCCTACTTACACTCATAATACACTCCTGATAATACATCCCAGAATAATGTTTGCTTTTTTTGCAACTTAGTTACGCTGTTGACTCATATTTAGCTTATGGTCTACCATCACTCCCATATCTCTTTCTGCAGTACTCCTTCCTAGGCAGTCATGTCACATTTTGTATGTGTGCAACTGTGTAAGAGATTACCTTCCCCCACTCTAAACTCTAGGGTACAGATGTGGGGATCTCTTATAGGAAAGACCACTTAACTCCAAGCTACTTTCCCAGCCTAGGTTAAATCTTTTCCCCAAAAAACCCAAACTTCTCCAAGTGGGCTTTGGAACCTGCTGCCACCATTAATGTGATTACTCCAAAACTATGGGGTGGGGCACATTAAAACCCCTATAGTAACACCCCCTCCCCCTTGCTACCTGGGAGAGATTGAGAACACAGACTCTCACTAGCTGAGACCTAAGCCGATCCCAAAGCTAGGATCCCATTCACTAGAATTAACAGACAATTCTTATAACAAAAAAGGTTTAATCAAGAAAAGAGCAAAGCATACAACTTACACAGACTTCACAGATACTCAGTTCCTAGCCTTAACTCGCCTTAACCCCCACCCTTGGGATTTCTCTCCTTGATGAGGTTAAAGACACCAAAGATCGATTACAAGCTTATGCAATTAACAATTTCATTTACTGCCAGGCTGACTTAGAACTTATCAAGGGATGAGTACAAAGGTGATTCATTACCCCAGAGACGGGGGAAAAGATGGAGACAGTCTGAGTGCCCGGGAAAAAGTGAAACTAAACTCCTTTGTTTTCTAAGAATTTGCATCACCCATATGTCATTCCCTCTTCTGCTTCAGGTTAACCCTTACAGGTAAAACAGTAATTCTAAGGCACTCCATACTTATGACAAACTGATTGTTCCTTCCTAAGTGGAGTACTTTGCATTTGTCCTTATTGGATTTCATCCTTTTTACTTCAGACCATTTCTCCAGTTTATCCGGATAATTTTGAATTATAATACTATTCTCCAAAGCACTTGCAAGCCTTCCCATCTTGGTATCATCTCTATGCCATTATCTAAATCAGGGGTCTCCAAACTTTTCAGCCCGAGGGCCGCATTAACTATCAAATAGCAGTTCGGGGGCCGACAACACACTCGAGGTCCAAATAAAAAAGAATCAAAACATGGATGTTGTTTTTAATTATTTATTTAATATTATTTTATTCAGTTATTATTTAATAACACATTGATACACTACACATGAACACCTGTTCACTACACATGAACACTACACATGAACACTACACATGAACACCTGTTCACTACACATGAACACTACACATGAACACTACACATGAACACCTGTTCACTACACATGAACACTACACATGAACACCTGTTCACTACACATGAACACTACACATGAACACTACACATGAACACCTGTTCACTACACATGAACACTACACATGAACACTACACATGAACACCTGTTCACTACACATGAACACTACACATGAACACTACACATGAACACCTGTTCACTACACATGAACACTACACATCAACCCCCCAACTGACCCACCCAGCCAGGTCTCTCCCCCCAAAACCTCCTTTCCTCCAACCCCCAACTGACCCACCCAGCCAGGTCTCTCCCCCCAAAACCTCCTTTCCTCCAACCCCCCCCCCCCAACTGACCCACCCAGCCAGGTCTCTCCCCCCAAAACCTCCTTTCCTCCAACCCCCCCCCCAAATGACCCACCCAGCCAGGTCTCTCCCCCCCAAACCTCCTTTCCTCCACCCCCCCCAAATGACCCACCCAGCCAGGTCTCTCTCCCCCAAACCTCCTTTCCTCCAACCCCCAACTGACCCACCCAGCCAGGTCTCTCCCCCCCAAACCTCCTTTCCTCCACCCCCCCCCCAAATGACCCACCCAGCCAGGTCTCTCCCCCCCAAACCTCCTTTCCTCCAACCCCCAACTGACCCACCCAGCCAGGTCTCTCCCCCCCAAACCTCCTTTCCTCCAACCCCCCCCCCCCAACTGACCCACCCAGCCAGGTCTCTCCCCCCAAAACCTCCTTTCCTCCAACCCCCCCCCAAATGACCCACCGAGCCAGGTCTCTCCCCCCCAAACCTCCTTTCCTCCAACCCCCAACTGACCCACCCAGCCAGGTCTCTCCCCCCAAAACCTCCTTTCCTCCAACCCCCAACTGACCCGCTCAACCCGGTCTCTTCCACCCCCCCCCCCAACTGACCCGCTCAACCCGGACTCTCCCCACAGACCATTTCGCCGCCTGGCAGTGGGTGGCTCCTTGTTTCGCCGCCTGTAACTGGGTGGCGGTGCGGCGCGTCCCGGCCCCAGCTCTGAGCCGTCCCTGGCCGGCGGCGGCAGCGGAGCACGCGGCGCGTCCCGGCCGGCGGCGGCAGCGGAGCACGCGGCGCGTCCCGGCCGGCGGCGGCAGCGGAGTACGCGGCGCGTCCCGGCCCCGCGGCTGGCGGCGGCAGCGGAGCACGCGGCGCGTCCTGGCCGGCGGCGGCAGTGGAGCACACGGCGCGTCCCGGCCCCGTGGCTGGTTCCCGACCAATCTCCACGGGCCGGATGAGAGGGCCTCGCGGGCCGCATCCGGCCCGCGGGCCGTAGTTTGGAGACCCCTGATCTAAATCATTGATGAAGATATTTAACAGAACCAAGCCCAGAACTGGTCCCCGCAGGTCCCCACTCATTCTGCCCTTCCAACTACTGTCTGGGAATAATTTTCCAACCAGTTATGCATCCACTTTATAGTAGAGCCATCTAGGATGCATTTCCCTAGTTTGTTTATCAGACGGTCATGTGAGACAGTATCAAAAGACTTACTAAAGTCAAGAGATACCACATTTATCGCCTCCCTTCATTCACAAGGCTTGCTACCCTGTCAAAGAAACCTATCAGGTTGGTTTGACACCATTTGTTCTTGACAAATTCATGCTGACTGTTACGTATCCTCTTAATATCTTCTAGGTGTTTTCAAATTGATTGCTTAATTATTTGCTCAATTATCTTTCTGGTACAGAAATTAAGATGGCTGGTCTGTAATTCTGTGGGTTGTCCTTATTTCCCTTTTTATAGATTGGCACTATATTTGCCCTTTTCATCACTTTGATTGTGCTGGAGCAATACAAGCGTCAACAGTGGTCTGAGATGAAGACGCTAGTCAACCATGTTTTTCCTGTGGCACGGTGATCTTTTCCACAATAAGGGTAAAGCCTGTCTGTCTGGTAGATAAAGCTGGTTCAAGACTGTGAAAGGAATACCAACAGGAAATAACTATCACAACAAATCTCACCACCTTCAGCTCCATGTGTAAGGCTAAATTACTTGACCTGGCTTAATCCAAGATAGAGAAACATAAGCATGCCTAGTATTATATATTTTAAAAGTCCAAAGCTTTCCATTCCTCAAACTTCTACCTCTCAGAGAAGGATGGGGGGGGAGGGGAAGGTGACAGTATGCAGTACTGGAAGGCAGTCAATACTACAGTAATGAGCACGGTATAAGATTCTACATAGGATTGACTATCACCTTAAAGAAACAATTTTCCAAAGCTCACTGAACTGAATGGGAGTCTTTCCACTGCGGATCAGTCTTTCAAAGAATTTAGCAAAATGCTGCATTATGAATGTTTAGTACAAGCTTTACAAAAAAAATAAATAACTCATTGAAATCAAAATCAGTTTCCACTGGAGTAATCTCTTACACACGAAGATCTATTTCTGTATCAAATTTCAGCTTTGAGTACCAGCCATTTTGGCTATAGGGCACCACGCGCCGCTTCCCACAGCCCCCATTGGACTGGAGTGGCGAACCACGGACAGTGGGAGCTGCAATAAGCCAAACCTGCGGACACAGCAGGTAAACAAACCAGCCGGGTCTGCCACGGATGGTTACCCTGGGCGGGGAGAGGGCACGTGCCAAGGTTGCTGATCCCTGGTTCATATTCTTTAAACAATTCATCTTCAGCTTTAGACCGAAAATGGAAACTTTTATTCAAAAAGCCAAATTATTTGTAAAGTTATTGCCATGTGAAAACAGCACTTTATTAAGGTGTCATTCTGTACCATAAACTATAGCGGTAACTGCAATCCAGCCACAATATATTTAAAATTACTTTATTTAAGTTCACTACAAAATCGTAATTTAATAACTATGTAATTACAGGTGACCGACTATCACTTATTGTCAAGTTACCATTCTAACCATTTAGAAATCTGAATGGATCATTACATCTGAGACTAAGATTGTCCTACAATTAGTTACTCAAAGTTTTTTTTTTTTCCCCTTGGGGAAAAAAATTACACTTGGAAGAGCTTTTTAAATATCAGCATCACCTGCAATAATGTGAAAAATCCTAATGATGAGTAGCCTTGAATCTAATTTGGGAGCACTACTACAAATTTATTTTTGAAAGAAATTAGCCCACTAAGCAATACCGTGAAACTGAAAGACTAAATTAAAGAAAATAAACATAAGCCAAAAGTGTCATCAACTAGAATATATAATAATCCTTAGGGAAGTTTTTCAGTCTTTTATAGTAAATGGGATTCTTTAGTCTGCAATATATTGAAATGCACTACTCTAATTCTGGGCTCAGAGGACATGATTTTGAAGACCAGATGATGTGGGCAAGTTTTTGGTGATAAGCTTAGCACACCGCCAAAATAATATAATGAGGCTCATAAAACCTACATAGTTTATATTAAACCACCATTACATCTTTAGACCATATATAGCTATGAGGTAAATTTAAAATATTAATTTACTGAATTGTCTTTACAAATAAATGCTAAAATGCTGTATTATGTACTATATATGAATATGCAAGCAAGAAAACAATTCCCTTTATGCTGTATTCATTAACACGAATGATGATCATCAAACAGCATGATAGAAAAATTCTCACATGGCTCATAGAGGTAATAGAGAAGTTTCACATAATCCTTAAAAAAAAAAAGCCTATAAAGAATAACAGAATAAGGACTAAGGCCCATCCTTATGTATTCCCCCATGGACAATTTCTATCTTTTCTTTTGCTGTAATAATTTTCATTCACTCAAACTGCTCTAATGTAGCAAAATCACTTTCGGGATGAATCTGAAATAATACATGTGAAGTCAATTGGCATAACACATGGAAATATTGACATGTTCCTCAAGGGAGATGGGGATTTACAGTGAAATGAAAGTGCTTTTTTTTAAGGAGGGCCAAAATGTAGATCCAACAGCTGGATCAAAATCAATAACACTATTTGTTGCAGAGCTAGCCAGAAGCTTATCCTGAGACTCCTTTTACTCAAAGAAAGAGAAGCAGAAACATTTGTCTTGTAAACCTATGGGGAATCAGTGATTGAAATGATATGATATAATATTGTGATTATGACTGACAGTGAATCATTTGACTACACTTGATAAAAATAACCAAATCAGATTGAAGGAGTTCTTTTATCTCTATTATTACTGTAGCAGTAGATGGCCACTACCTGTTCCTCCTAAATATTCCTCTTCATGGCCCTTTACCACTGTGATGTCTACAAGAAATACCAAGTGAGGCTGTGATCCTGAAATTTGTTCCATGCTGGTAGATCCCTTCACTGGAACATTAACTTTAATAGAGATCCTATGACAGACTGCTGGCTGTAGTTCTTGGATCACAGAAGTTATGCAGCACAGAGAAGGCTGTGGGTTTAACTGGGGGCAATCAACCTGTTTTTCATGGGGATTACTGACACTGAGTGGTAATTTCTGGGCTGATGAGACAATTGACTCAGTAATTGGGAGGATAAATAAATGGGAGGAACAGGAAGCAAGGGAGAGATCAGAGGGTGAGCTGGGTGGAGGACAGAGTGGTGTGAAAGGTTCCTCCTGCTGTGACCCTGTGCTATGTTCTGCAGTGTTTGGACACAGGATTAAAAGTGAACATAGTAGAAAAAAATAGACTGTATCTCTTTGTGACTGGGGGAACCACAGAAATAAGCTAGGCAGTGCTGCTCACTGAGTAGCTGAAGAAGAACCCTTTGACCGCCCTCCATTCAGAACAACATTCAGGCTAGGTTGTGGAACTGGTGAAGATAGCTGATATTATTAGATAATTACTTATTGGTTTCTAAAAATACCTTGATATACTTTTGAACCACCAGGTTTTGCCTGTGAAATTTGTTGTATATTTAAGAATTGGCAAAGGGCCCAGCGCTAATGGATCAGAGATTTATTTTACTACTTATAAATCCAAACAGACTAAAACAGAATAAAACTAATAAAACCTTACACATTATTATCCTATGGAACTATGTGACCTTATTGCCCTTACTGTAATTCTTCTCCATTCCCTCCTATTTTTATCTTTATACTCTTGGTTGCATCTTCTTTCAAATCAGATTGAAAGTTCTCCAGGGCAGGGGCTTTGTTTTCTTACAGGTTTGTACAGTTCCTGGCAAAGCAGGGCCCTGAACTTGACTGGGGCCTTAGGGCACTAATACAATACAAGTAAATAATAACTCTCTAACAGACAGAGTTAAATAAGACACTGTAATAAATGGAATCAGAGACGTAGCCGTGTTAGTCTGGAATTGCAGAAGTGAGAAAGAGTCCTGTGGCACCTTAAAGACTAACTAAAGTATTGAAGCATAAGCTTTCATGGGCTAATACCCATGACAAAGTGGGTATTAGCCCACGAAAGCTTATGCTTCAATACTTCAGTTAGAGTCCTGTGGCACTTTAAAGACTTTCTCACTTCTGTAATAAATGGATAAGAATACTTGGGTTATTTGTTCAGCACATTATGCATTATTTTTCCATTAAAATACATCAGTCTTCAAATTAGTAATCAATCAAATAACTGCACAATATAAAGTATATATAAATATATGTGACTCTCTATGAAAACTTAATTTAGAATTCCAGTCATTATCAGAGAACTTTATATATAGAGAGAGAACTTTACATATATATATATGTAAGTATATAAGTATATACACACTTTGTTTTTTTAAAACAATGAAAGACTATACAAAGTTTCAAGTAATGTTGGACAAATCACATAAAAATAAGTCAATCCATTTTAAAAAGGGAGGTGCATCTTAGATGTGTGGATGGTCTTAATTGTTGTAGTCAAGCCAGTTTGGACTAGAATTTGTATTTTTTTATTATTTTTGCACACCACTAGTCATGAGGTTGATGCCTAATAGACTTGTTATGACTTCCAAAAGAACTCAATCACAAATCCTTTTTCTCTCCATTACATACTGGTTTTGCTCTTTGACCAGAGTTCCTAGACTTTTGTCTCCCATTCAAATATAAAACTGCTGTCATTTTAAAGCATGACAAAGAGCAAATATGGGGCATGCAACAAAAAGTAATTGCAGAAGAATCTTTCCTTTAGGTAGGTTCTTTTCTTCAGCATATTTTACTATTCTGGAATTAAAATAATAAATGTCAATAAGTTGTAGGAAAAATATGATGTGTGGGATGGAGATAAATATAGCTCTAAAATGAATTACATACTTATCAAGGAAGTACGTTTGTAAGTTATGCCTCCAACAGAAAGTACTGAAGTGAGATTGGCTATTCTATCATGTATTTCAGCCCTAGTTAAAACTAATAAGTACTGAATATATTGCCAGAATAACATTTCTAGATCAAAGAGCTTTTGTAAATCATAAAAACAACTCAGCTCAATGGAACATACAAACCTTTTCAGATTATTACTTCAAGTACCCATTTATCCAAATACAGTAAAAGCTGTTTTATCCAGCATGTTGGGGGAATGGAGGGTGCTGGTAAGTGAGAAATGCCGGTTAACTAAGAGGGAGAGAGTTTGGGTGCGGGATGACTGTGCGGGGCTCGGGGGTTGGAGCATGGGAGCGGGTGCAGGTCACAGACTCTGGGAGAGAGTTTGAGCAAAGAGAGGTCTTGGGTGCTACCTCAGGTGGCTCCCTGCAAGTGGCGACCTTAGATGCTGTGACACTTAGAGTTGCAACACCTAATTTATAGAAGCCTAGAAAATCACTGGAATGACAATGACAATGTCATGACAAAGCCTGAGTTAGGAACATAGGCTCCCTATACAATGAATGGGTAGAGATAGGCACCTAAGAATACAAACCAGAAAAAAACAGCACACTAGGAGGGGAGCTTCAAAAGATAGCCAGTGGAAGATGTCTTAAGAGCCATTCCTCTCACAGGAGAAGGTGCATAAATCTGGGCTTAAGGAAGGCACCTATCTCTGCTTGGAATCTGCAACCAGAAATAGGAGGAGGCTGAAGTGCCTATGTTTTTCCTTGAAAGAATCAGTAGAACACCTGCTGGCTCCACAAAAAAATTCAGAGGGGGAGTTGCTGTTAATGCTCACCTCAGCAGTTAGAGCACTCATCTGGGATGTGGGAGACTTGGATTCAATTTCCCTTTTCTGCCCAAGGGGGGGAAATATTTGATCAGGGGTCTTCCTCAACTCTCCTGTTGACATTGTTCCATTGTGTAGTTAAATAATTAAAGAACCATTGGAGCAGAGACCATGAAAGTGACTCTGTAGCTGGTGGCTAAAGCATCCAGCTGGTAGGTGAGCAACCCAGGATCCAGTCTCTCTGCTCCAATGATTCTCATTATTTATCCATAGTGCAACAGTTTCAACAGAAGAGAGATTAAGAGAGCTCCACATGAGCATATCCCATAGTTTAGAGCATTTTGGGAGGTGGGACTAACCCCCTATTCAAATCCTTTCTTCCCTTCTGTAGTTTCTCTCTCTCTCTCTCTCTCTCTCTCTCTCTCTCTCTCTCTCTCTCTCTCTCTCTCACACACACACACACACACACACACACACACACACACACACACCATCTGTGCAGTGTGCCCAGCCATTTGATATCATTGTCATCAGCCAGGTGAAGAGCTGGTATCTCATCATCAAAGTAAGTCAGTGGGCATTCGTCAAGGATGTACAAATATATATGACTGCATCTACATTGTGGGCCATTAGAGAAATCTCATTTGAAGAGACTGGCTGCACAATTATACTGTCCTATTCAAATCTGCTTCAGGAATGACCATAGGTGCCTTGGCAGGTCAAAACCCGATGTACAGATGGTTTGGTCAGTGACGAGAGAGTGATTAATGATTGTCACTGCTGATCATTCATTACGCCAATCAGATTCCACCGTTATGTGCTGTAGTGGCATACATAACCATAAAGGGCATATAGAAGACAGAAAAACTGGCAGATGGTTGAAGAGGTCTGAGTAGAGAAGCAAGTCTCTATTCTCATGGATCTTAGCCAGGAGCATGATGGAGGCCCGCTCATATCATGGGTACAGGGCAATGCTATGTTTCTAAGCATTGGCAGCCAAAGCAACGGAGGTGCACATAAAGACTCAGTAACAATGCACAGAGCTTAATTAAGCTCTACATTGACCAACCTTGTGTGAGATGAACTCAAGGAGCACAGTACTCTGCTGCTGAATAGCAAAGATCAAGGGCTGATGTTCAAGAGTCCGGGCACTAGGGCCCCAGGTTGAGCAATCCAGTTTTCTGAGCAAATTAATCTGAGTGATAACTTTGGCTGTTGTCTTCTTTAAGTGTTTGTGGTATGCCAATGACTATCCAGTGTCACGCCAAGGTAAACTGGGCTTGGGTCGTGCTGCAGGCATTGACCGTTAAAAAAATATTTAACTTGTGACTTGTGATTGCATTATCCACTAGAACCCATCTTGGAAAAGCTCAGCTGAAGATGCCTTGACTACAGTAGTCTGCTCTGAGCTTTCTATCATCATTCAGGACCTTTTCAATTTCTGAGAAGGACTGAGCTTGATAGCTGCAGCAAATATTGTCGGTGTGACATCTTGGCATCCCCGTAATCACCAATCATATAATTATTATATGCTTTGTACAAAGAATGCCTTGTGAGGTATAACTCTAAAAGTCTTGATGTGTGGAATATTGATACCCTGCTGGGATTGTATGTGCTGTCATTGTATGTGAAGTTACTAACTTTTGCTCTGTGTGTGTAACTACAAGATGTCATGAAGTTGGAATCATTCACAACTAGCATTTCAGGTAAACCAATGAAGAAGCTAGACACTGATAATGACCCATCAACAAAGACAGTGGACCATGGAAAAGGCTTATCCTCACCTAGAAATGCTTCAGATAGACCAGGGATTGGCAACCTCGGCATGCAGCCCCCCCAGGGTAAGCACCCTTGGCAGGCCCAGACGGTTTGTTTACCGGCCTGTTTACCGCAGGTTTGGCCGATCGCGGCTCCCACTGGCCACAGTTTGCCACTCCGGTCCAATGGGGGCTGAGGGAAGTGGCTGCAAAGACTCAGTAAGGCATGCAAGGGCATGTGACCAGAACACATGATAATGAACTCCATTTTGATACCTGTATTTTTCCACAAACTGGGCTGGAAACTTGTCTTGGAATAAAGGGGTTCCATCATATTGAAAAACTATAAAAGGGGGAAGTGAAATCCCCAAGTGTCTTCACTCCTCTATCACTCAACACGCGTAAGACACTCTGATAGGCAAAGGGCTTTGAACAGGGGAGGGAACCCAGGCTGCAAAGCAGATGCAGCCTGTTCCTCAAGAATCTGTATGCCTGCTTGTATCATCAGTCAGGATGAAACACTGCTTGATTCAAATCCTATCTAGCTTGTATAAGTCTTAGATTGTGATTTTGTTTGATTTCCTAGGTAACATGCCTTGATCTGTTAGTTATCACTTAAAATCCAACTTTCTGTAGTCAGTAAAGCTTTTTTATGTTTTATCTTAACCAGTGTGTTTTTGAGTGAAGTGCTAGGGATTCTTAGCTCTGTTAACAAAGGTTTGTGCATATCTTCCCCTAACTGAGGGAGGAGCAGATGAATGAATGAGCTTGTGCCATAGAGATCCCTGTCCAGTGCAAGATGGTATAATTCTGGTTTTATACTCCGGTAGGAGTGCAAGGCTGGGGAGACAGGAAATTGGCTGGTGCCTCCACTGTTGATCTATGAGTTGCTTAGATAAAGCACTCGGGTGGACCCAGTCCGGTGTGTGGCACCACCTGATGTCATGTTGGCTGAAAGCAAGGCTGAGAGGCTGGCTGTGTGTCACCGGAAGAGCAGGGGAAGAGGCCAACCAGCTGAATAGTTAGGGGGCACAGCAGTTCCAACAGCTTCCAGACTTCAGCTTAGTGGTACAGTTCATGGCAGTCGGCATAGATAAACTTGCACAAGAGTGTTACTGTCATCTTCTGTGTTGAGAAAGGGGCCCCTCCTTCTCTACTAACCAAATTTTAAATGGGTCCCAATCCAATAGGTGCCCTTTGACCACACCCACTATATGAGGTCCCGCATGTGAGACGGGTGTCTCTTCTGCCTATATTCTCTGACTCTGTGTACTGCTCTGTGGTTTATGGTTTAGTCAGGGCTGGATTAACCTTTTTTGGGTCCATCACCAAACATATTTGTGGCCCCCCCATGTAGTCATTATGGGTCCTTTCTGCATTTGGGCCTTGGTGTTGCCATTGGTGCCATAGTAAATCCACTACTGAATCTCAGAGACATTTTTCATTTTGATCACATAACTCTGCAATACTATCTGTACTATCATATGCAGCTTCTTCAGCACTGAGTCATACACATGTGGGTTTAATGGTGTCCACAGTAAACAGAACTTTCATCGTGATTAGAAGAAACTGCTCACAGATTTATCTTCTTCCTCATTTGGACGTTCTGTAGTCATGTCTCCAATACCACCCTGTTTCACCAGTCACTGTATGGGGTCTTGGCATCAGCTCAATAAAGTTCCACCGCCAGCAGACTCCTGACCAGTTCTGAGAAATCTCCCCCCGCCACCAACCCCCATCCTGCCATTTGGGCAAGCCACTTGCAAACATAATTTCCCCAACCCCAGCTCAGTGAGCACTCAGCTCCGTGGAACTTAAAGTCATCAGTCTTCTTTCTCCCTCTGCTCCCATCTACATGTTATTCCACTACCTTGTCACCACCACCGTTCCCCATGCTTTTTTCCCTTTTACATAGGGCATGCTCTCCAGTCAGCTGGTCCTATTCTCCCCCTGCAATCTGACCTGCTTCCTCTTTCCCTGATTTCCTTGAAATTCCTTTCCTACTGGATGACCTCTATTCCTTGAGATTAACTCCAGTTTCTTTATCTGTTCCTAGCTTAATGGACCCCCAGTATTCACAGAGTCACCTGTAGCTTCCCTGGCTACAGCCATAGGAACAATTGCCAAAGGGTAGCTTTAGATATCTGCAGCTACTATCTGCGGGAGGGATGGCAATTCTCAGGATGAGCATTCTTGAACCTGGCAATGGCAGCACTAGGGATTCCCAGTCCTAAGCACTGGCCCAAGGCAGCTCAGACTCTGTGATTACTAGACCATGGCTACTAGACCATGGCTTTAAATACTTGAGATGCCCATCGCCTGCAGCAGTGGATCCCAGTTCCCATGCACCCCTCAGCTAGCACATAGTCATGTAGAAGGTGCAGCCTGAATGATTTCAGAGGCTGGGGTGCCAAGATGTTCCCCCTCCCTGAGCAGCAGCTCTGCCCCAAATTCACCACCCTCCTCCACTCTGGGACCGGAACCCAGGTCTCACCAGCCATGACAACTTCCCCCCTCCTCCCCCCTCCCATTCTGGTTGATAGCAGCCAAGGGAATTTAGGAGCCTAGGAGATGTAGTTCCTCTCCTGCTCCAGGGCTGACACTCCAGTCAGGGAGCTGGCCAAGAAATAACCAGTCCTAGGGTCTCTTGGGCTCTCGGCTCTAGTGCTGGATCCCTATAGAGGCAGAGGGTGAGATATGGAGCATTGTTGCCTGGATACAATGTATCATATGCTAGGGAGGGGCAATGTCTGGTGATGTTCCCACCCTGGGGCTGAGCAGGTCTGCAGGGGGGCGGGGGATAGGGTGTTCTATGGGGCTGGAGGCTGGGTAATATCATAGGGTGCTCCTCGCTCTTGGATCTTCTCGATGTGCTGCGGGACAGGAGGAAGTGAGTGTTATGGGCCCCTTCTGAATGTGGCCTTATTGCCATGGTGCCATGGTGCCATTGTAAACCTGGTACTGAGTTCAAGCATCTACAGGATTAGGTAGCAGCTTAGCAGGAGTTTTGGGAAGCATAGTGGTGCCAAAATACAGAAGTTAGACACCTAAAAATGGGACTTAGATGCCTGAGTACATTCATGGAGTGCACCTGGGGTGTCTAAGTACTTTGTGAATCCAGACCTGATGCCAAAATCAAATTATTTAAAAGAACAATTATTTAGTTGCTTTGTAACGTCCACTTCCTATAGTTAAATGTACCCAATGGCTAATATTTGTTTTCTTTGCAGGTGAATCTTTTTATATTCCACCCAACATAACTGATCATTCAATCAATTAACATTAACAGAATCAATTGTAAACCACATAACACAGATTACGTATAAGTAAGGAAACTTACTTGACAAATACGTAACATTTATTTATGTGGGAATTGGAACTGTGGGCATGCTGTCTAGTAAGATAATTCTTTTCAGCTATCACTTCAGTAGCAGATATTTGGATTCTGGCTAACTTCCCCAGAACAGGATATATAATAAACAGAATTGGCCATTATGACTTAGATGACACATGAACAACTTTATACTTGTCATCTCCCCTATCTCCAAATAGCCTCTGAAAAATTAGGTATGGAAAAAAAAACATCCTTGAAGGAACTAGGCAGGGGCAACTGTAAGGAATGGGTTTGGTACCACCTAAGGAGAAGATATATACTGAGTATAAACAATATGTGTCAGTTCCTCAGTGTATGTAAATCAGCATGGGCCATTTAAGCCAAAGGAGCTATACCTATTTTACACTAGCTAAGGATGTGTGGAATGAGAAGTAGTAAACTCATTCACTGGTCTCTTTCGGTGGTTAAGCTGTTTGCTGACAGGCAACAGCGGAAGATAGCAAGAAACATGAATGTTCTCTTCTTGTGTATATCTCATTATATTCTGAAAAGGCTCAGGAGGAATAATAAAAGGAAGTGGTAAAGTCAGTATAGTCCCCTTTTCAATTAAATACTTTCTTTTTGTGTAAGTAGCAATGAAGTAACAAAAGATCCAACGTACTTGTAAAAATAATCTTGTGAAATCATGAGTCCCCTCTTTTGATATAACTAGCATGACAGTAAATGGTGTTAAAAACTTCTTTATACTGGCATCTGTTCTTTTTATTTTATAAAATGTGTGCATTTTATGTGAGGATTTTTTTCATACAATTACTCATTATTGATGAACACCAAAATAAGTCTTCAAGCAAACTCATATATAATTTAGAACTACGTATGTTTCAGCAGCTGCTGCTACTGCAGTACTTTACATTTCATTTTCTCAATTTTATTTGTTTTCCCTACTCTCTGTATCTATAACATCCATTTTCCCTATTTTTACCTCCCTCTTCCCTCTTTGAAGCAATTCACTACTGTTTTCACATACTGAAGAACTCTCCATTTGCTCTATGGGCTGAGAGGAATCACAGAAAGTCATGTTTCAGGAAAGAAAGATATTCTGCTCAGTTTGGGTTTTTTTTGCTAACAGTCTCCGTAAGTGCACACAATGTGTTTAACACTCTTTCCAATTAAACTACACCAGATTACCAGGAACTGAAAAATGGGGTATGCGGCTTTAAATAAATATGGCCCTTGGAATAATAATAAAAAAAAAGAAATATAGCCACAGGAGATCATATTTAATTGCATGCTTTTCTCTTTGATGATCTGCTGCATTGCTCACAATGTTTGCTATTATGGTTAATATCCCTTATGAAAAAAATTACTTTAAAAGCCCTTTCCACAGACAACTTTTGTACACTCTGTTTTCAAACCAAGGCTAATTAACATTTTCTGTAATAAATTGATAACAAAAAGCTGTTACTTTATTTTTATTATACACAGCAGATTAGAAGTTCTAGTAGTTATTAATTCTTCAACATGTTTTAAAATCTTTAGGAAAGGATTTTTGAGAACGAAAATGTAATTAAAAAAAAGTAGTCACATGAAGAAATTATGCCAAGCCATTAAATTCCATCTTTCTATCTTCTTGAGGAAGGTGAAGTGCTAATATTTTTCTCTTGTAGCTATTATGGGATTTGAAACATATAAAATATCATCTAAAGATAAGTGATTGTACTGGAAAATATCTTAAAGAAACATTTATTATATTATATTCCAAACAAAACAAAAACTGTTCTAAAAGAGTGTTAAGGTTGCAAAGTCAAAAATTCTCAAGACAGAAAATGCCAAAATGAATGCTGCCTCTGCAACATTAACTCAACCCCCTTGCACATAGGCATTATGATACTATCTTTAATCACATAATGGAATACGCTTTTTCCTGTTCCTCGGGCAATCTTAACTCTCCCATTTCCTAACTTCTGAGTGCTTGACTTTGAAACCTTGACATTCTTTGATATAGGGCTTTTTTAAACATATTTTTTAAAGTTTTAAAATGCTTCAACATAGGCGCCAACTTCCCCTCTTCCCTATGGGTGCTTGACCCCGCCCCTGGCCCCACCCCTGCATCACCTTCACCCACCCCCAATTCCAGCCCCTTCTCCCATGTCCCTGCCCTTTTCCTGCCTCCTCCCGCGAGTGCGTCACATCCCCAATCCTCCCCTTCCCTCCTGGAAAATCTTAAGTACTGCCAAACAGCTGTTAGGTGGAGGCTGGGAAGCTCTGGGAGGGGTAGGAGCGATGCTGCTGCACTGCGGTGTTGGGGGAACAGGGGGAGCTTGGCTGCTGATGGGAGAGGAGCACCTGCTAATTTTTGCCTGTGGGTGCTCCAGCTGCACAGCACCCATGGAGTCAGCGCCTATGTACTTAAACTTTTAAAAACAAAAATGTCAGCATGTTGAACCATACTGACCTGCTATGTGAGTCACCGACAGGCTTGGGATCTTTAGGTCCACAGCACATACCCCTACAATGTGAACTAATGGGTAGCAGAGGGTGGCTGTTATCTTCTGTATAGACTTTAGACAGGGATGGGAACACACACACAGTTTGCAAGTGGGTTTCATATCCATTTCCTAGCCAGGCAAAGGAACGTTGATAAGCTGGAATAGTGATTTCTCTTTCAGAGTGGAGGGGAGTGTGTCTAGTCATTACAGATCCTTCTGCTCCTGTTTTCCCCACAATTTCTTCCACAAATCCTATCTCCGCTCTCCACAGCTCCTATTTATCACATCCCCTAATGCTATTCTCAGCTACTGCTTGTGCACATCCTACCTGTTACTGCACTATCACCCTTATCCAGCTTCTGCACCAGTCCCCTTCCCTCTCCTCTTCTTGTCCATGTCTCTTTCCATAGCTTCTATAGGCCTTCCTTGTAAAAGGAAGGACTATGGAACAGATTCTTTGGTCAGAACTGTCCAGCTGAAACACATCCCCAACAAGAAGAAACTCTCAACTGTCAGAACTGTCAAATTCAAATCCTGATACTGGTGTGAGGGGAGTGTTGGGGCATTTCAAAGCATAACAATAACCTGCTAGTTGCTGGTCTCTTAAAGACTGTTGACCGCTAGTATAGTGTTGAAGAGCCCTAGGTGGTTCTACCCTATAAAAGGATTGGAGTCTACAAAATGGGCTTCCTGATGGCCTCACTTAGTCAGCAGCACTGTGAGATCAGTAGATTTTGTTACTCTACACTTGTAAGCTCATCCTGTATTGCAAGTTAATGCTTGTGAAAAATTAAACTGATGAAATATATCATGGCCAATTTTTGTAATTTAAATGACAGTATAACCTTGATAAATGTAAATGCATATGTTAAGTATATGCATCATAATGATTAAAACACCAATACACTCATAGGAGTAAATTATACCTTCACATATCAGAGCTATACAGGGATAGGAAAAGGATAGACAACCTAAATAGAAACAATCTGTCTGCATGGTTCCCAAAGCCTCTGAGTGTGACCTCCCCACATCAATAAAAACTATATATATATACATATATACACCCACATAAACACATATACACACACACATATACATATATATACACACATATACATCTATATATATAAAAGTAAAATGGTGTATGTATGCGTGTATGTATGTATATATGTGCGCTTACTCCTTCCACACCGTTTGAGCTAGAGACTTGAAATTTGGTACAGTTAGAGGTCTTAGGGTCCTAATCAGGGTAAGAGTAGAAAATTTTTCAAATCTCACCTCTGATGCCCCCCAGGGGTGAAATTCTTTAAAGCCCATTCACATCAGCTGGGCAGCTGCTGTTCTCTGTGACATAGTTATGATGTCATAATACCCCCTCCAACGGACCCTGCGCTCGCTCAGCTCTCTGCCCCCTCCCCCCTCCAATGGACTCCGCACTTGATCAGCTCTCTGCCCCCTCCCCCCTCCAACGGATCCCGCACTTGCTCAGCTCTCTGCCCCCTCCCCACTCCGACAGACCCGAGTTGGGTTTGGTCGGAGGGTAAGTGAGGTGGGGGTGTCGGTTTTGGTCTGGGGGTGAGGTGGGGGTGTCGGGTTTGGTCGGGGGTGAGGTAGGGGTGTCGTGTTTGGTCGGGGGGGTGAGATGGGGGTGTTGGGTTTGGTCTGGGGGTTGGGAATGTGTCGGGGTGGGTGAGGGGTGAGGTGTGGGAGTTGGGGTTGGTCAGGGGGTGTTGGGTTTGGTTGGGGGGGTGAGGAGGGGAGTCGGGGTTGGTCGAGGGGTAAGTGAGGTGTGGGTGTCGGGTTTGTTTGTGGTGGTAGGTAGGGGTGTCAGGTTTGGTCGGGGGGGGGTAAGTGAGGTGGGTGTGTCAGGTTTGGTCTAAGGAGAGTGAGGTGTGGGTGTTGGTCAGGGGGTGTTGGAGTTGGTAGGGGGAGACGTTGGGTTTGGGTGGTGGGGGTGAAAATGTGAGTCGGGGTTGGTCGAGGGGTAAGTGCGGTGGGGGTGTCGGGTTTGGTCGGGGGTGAGGTGGGGGTGTCAGGTTTGCTCTCTGCCCCCTCCAATGGACCCCGCACTCGCTCAGCTCTCTGCCCCCTCCCCACCTCCGACGGACCCGAGCAACGTTGGGTATTTTTGCTAGTATATATATAGAAGTCAAATTGTGTATGTATGTTCACTAACCTCTTCCACACCGTTTGAGCTAGAGACTTGAAATTTGGTACAGTTATAGGCTTTAGGGTCCTAAGCAGAGTAAGAATTGAAATTTTTTCAAATCTCACCTCTTACACCCCATAGGGGTGAAATTCTTTAAAGCTCATTAACATAAGCTGGGCAGCAGGTTAACAGCTGCTGTTCTCTGTGATATAGTTATGATGTAATAATACCCCCTCCAACGGCGCCCCCCACTTGCTCACCTCTCTCCCCCCCAACACCCCCCCACTCACTCAGGTCTCTCTCCCCTCCCCCTCCAACGGCCTCCCAACTCGCTCAGCTCTCTCCGCCCCCTCCAACGGACCCCGCACTCTCTTAGCTCTCTCCCCCTCCCCCCTCCAATGCCCCCCCTCGCTCAGCTCTCTCCCCCCTCAGGTAAGAATTGAAAACTTTTAAAATCTCACCCCCCTCCAATGGACCCCACACTTGCTCAGTTCTCTCCCCCCTCCCCCACTCCAATGCCCCCCCCACTCACTCAGCTCTCTCCCCCCTCCCCCCCACAACAGACCCCACACTCACTCAGCTCTCTGCCCCCTCCCCCCCTCCAATGGCCCCCACACTCGCTCAGTTCTCTCCCCCATCCCCCCTCCAAAGACCCCCACTCACTCAGCTCTCTCCCCCCTCAGGTAAGAATCATTTTTTTAAAAAATCTCTCCCCTCCCCCCACTCCAATGCCCCCCCCACTCGCTCACCTCTCTCCCCCTCCCCCCCAACGGAATCTGCACTCGCTCAGCTCTCTGCCGCCTCCCCCCTCCAATGGCCCCCACACTCACTCAGATCTCTCCCCCCTCCCCCCTCCAATATCCTCCCCCACTCTCTCAGCTCTCTCCCCCCTCAGGTAAGAATCGAAAATTTTTAAAATCTCCCCCCCACCCTCCCGACTCCAATGCCAACCCCCACTCGCTCAGCTCTCTCCCCCCTCAGGTAAGAATCGAAAATTTTTAAAATCTCACCCCCCTCCAACGGACCCCGCATTCGCTCAGCTCTCTCCCCCCTCCCCCCTCCAATGGACCCGAGCAATGCCGGGTATTTCTCTCTCTCTATATATATATACACAGTAGACTCTCGATTATCCAGGATGATAGGGAAAAAAATTACTCCTGTTAATAAAATCCTGGATAATCACCATCCATAGGAAATATGGGGAGGGAGGGGTTGGTTCACCAGCCACCCTGCACCAGGGGGAGGGAGTGTTGGTTCACTGGCTTCCCTGCGCCATGGTGGGTTTTTTTTTCTTTGTTCTTGGGGCCGCAACAAAGCCAGAGCTGGCCCTGCAAGTTGCACATATTTTTTTTTGGCAACCTGGTTAATCCACATTCTGGTTAACCCAATCCTGATATATATATATATATATATATATATATATATATATATATATATATATATATATATATATATATATATATATATATATATATATATATATATATATATATATATATATATATAAGTATGAAGTGCTTTTACTGTTTTACCTGTGAAGGGTTAAACCTGAAACAGGAGAGGGGATGACATATCAGAGCTGCTAATACCTAGCAGACAAAGGAGTTATTTTCACTTTGTTCCCGGGTTTTTCTGTCTGTCTTTCTCTCGGCTGCTCGGAGTCTATCTGCATTCCCTGGTTATGGGGAGGAATCATATCTATGTTTCTATTCATCATTTCAATAACCTACTAAGAAAAACAAAAGTCTGGCAGTAAGTGTATTCTTGAATTGTATCACTTGTAATCGATCCATGGTGTCCTTAGACTGTTAAGTTTAGCAGAGAGAGAAATTCTAAGGTAGTGGCTCCATGAGGGCAGAGTAATTCTAGGAAGTTTAGTATGTATGTATCCCTGTAAAGTAGTTTATGCTTTTCTCTTTTTCTTTTATTAAAATCCTTTTGGTACGAACTGTCTGGTTATTTCCATTGGAGTGATCCTAGTTTGGATCAGGCTTGTCTAACAACTAGTGAGGGTTTGTGTTCTCGAATCTCTCCCAGGTAAAAAGGGGGGTGGTGTTACTATCGGGGTTCCAATGTGCCCCACCCCATAGTTTTGGGCACTCATATTGGTGGCGGCAGCAATTTCCAATCCTCAACTGAAGAAATTTGGGTTTGGGGGGGGAAATATTTAACCTAAGCTGGTAAAATAAGCTTGGGGGTGATTTGTCTTTCATGCGGGGTCCCCACATCTTTACCCTAGAGTTCAGAGTGGGGAAATAGAAATCCTGACATATATATATATATACACACATATACATATACACACACACACACATATACATACACACACACACACACACACACACACACATATATATATATATATATATATATATATATATATATATATATATATATATATATACACACACACATATACACATATATCTATATCTATATCTATATCTATATATACACACACACATATACACATATATCTATATCTATATCTATATCTATATATACACACATATACACATATATCTATATCTATCTATCTATCTGTCTATCTATAACACTATGCTGGAAATGAAGTGGTGTTTGGGGGTGGATGCTGACAGCTTGTGATCCCCCAGGTGATAACCTTATGAGCCCCAGTTTGAGAACCCCTGGAATAATGTATCCAGAGGTAGGAGAGCATGGTAAGCAGAGTATTTTGCTACACATTTGAAAAGGTATAGATAGTACTTTCTCCTTTGCTCTCCTCTGACACTTCTGAAAACATAGAGTCATGGCCCTACCCTGAAATGCCCTATTCTGGATTTGCAAGAAATATTGGAAATTCTGGCTGTTCTATTTCCCCTCCAGTATGTCTTGTTTCTAATCACAACCATGAATATTATAACTGTCTCTTGTGCCAATAAGCTAGTTGCTGTGGGGGCTCACATTACCATTCTGCTCCACCATATTCTAATGCATCCATAATTTGGCCCACAGAAATTAGAAATGGAAAATGCCCATCATCCACTCCATCTCTCTGCCAATGCAGGAATCTTTCCAATGAGACATTTTCTAATATTTTGTCCCGTCAGGTTTTAAGAGTCTCAACAATGGAGCTCCCATCGTTTCTCTGTGAGGACTCTTCCAAAAATCCAGTCCATCTCACCAGTAACAGTATTTCACCCTGATATTCTGACTACATTTTTCCAGCCTGGAACGGTGTACCAGTTCTGGGCTACACATTACTAGAAACCTATTGACAAACTAGAGAGAGTTCAGGAAGAAGAATAAGATGATCCAGGGACTCAAAGGATTGATTCATGAGGAAAGATTAAAAGAGCTAATATCTATAGCCTAGGTAAGTGAAGACTAAGAAGGGATATGTCTATAAATATTTGACAGGCATGTCTACCTCATTAGTATATGTACCCATTTTCAAGTACCCCTGTAACTTCCCTTGAACAACAATTATTTCCCTGGGCTTTTATTCCTTACCCACTGTTAAAACTTAATATATATTTCTTGCAGGAAGTAGATTAAAAATAACATTTCAGTATCATAGTCGTCAATTTGTCCCCACTCATGCCTTTGTAACCCTCATTTCTCTCTAGTAATTCTTTTTATCTTTATGGGGTTTGTAAGTCTTTTATTCCCCTTAATCTCTTATTCATAGGCATTTCTATGCAGCTCATTCCCCTATTTGAGCAACACTATAGCATTGAAGTGTCTTTGCTTAGCATTAGCTTAACTAGAAATTTGTGCTGCTCTGTCTCTTCCTTTCAAACCTTCAAGAACATTCAGTTTTAGGGTTTTTTGTTTGTTTGTTTGTTTTTTGTTTGGTTTTTTTGTATCCTTTCCCCAGGAATCCTAGTCTAGATGTAGCCTCTGGGGAGGAAGTAGAAGTATTCCCACTTCCCTGCCATCCGTACAGTCACTTTCCTATCTGCAACCATGAAGGGAGAAGACACTGCAGTGAGCAAGTGCTGACTCATGCCAGCAGCTATACACCAGCTGCCTGTTAAAT
Source organism: Sternotherus odoratus (assembly GCA_032164245.1). Taxonomy (NCBI): domain Eukaryota; kingdom Metazoa; phylum Chordata; order Testudines; family Kinosternidae; genus Sternotherus; species Sternotherus odoratus. The sequence goes on from JAVMKO010000001.1 coordinate 241,676,431, forward strand.
GGCAGAAGGAAGAAGAAATAAGATAAGATGATTCTGATTTACCCCCTGTTGGACAATAAGAGACTTTTGGAACCAGCAGCCAGAGCAGAGTAGGAGGCTTCACTACCTCAACCCAGGGAGGTAAACAGAATGGCTCCTTATCCCTCACAGGGGAAAGACACAGAGAAACAGACCAGGAGAAGTAGGAAAGAGCATGTGAGACTCACTCAGTGACTTACCCAATGTCATATTGGAAATCTATAACAGGAAACTAAATAGTTTAGCATGGAAATAAACCCAGGTCTTCCATCTCCTGTGCTAGGGCCTTAACCACTGAATCATCCATCCTCTCTAGGTCTAGTTACTAATTTTACTAGGTGCATACAGTGAGGAACAGACACATTTGCCTATGTTTTCACACTCGGGTGGCTGGAGTAGCCTGGAAAAATGGCATATCTCTGAAGATATATTTTCATTCACAAATATCCCATAGAATTCATATCAGCTGTGAGTTAAAAACAAATATTTCTGATTGTGGAGGGAGCAGTGCAGCAATGGCTGACCCACATCACCCTTATGTGGTGAGGTAATATACTCACCAGACTATATTTATACAGAAATGCTATTTTTTTATGTAATGTATCCAATAATGTTTATTGCTGAGGCCAGGGTAAATGAAAACCTGACTCCATGAGATAGGTTCTGTTTACAGTAGAGAAATATAAACCAGAGTAACTACACTGATGTAACAAGACATGATGAACTGATACCTACTGAGAGCATATTGTGGTTTGGCTCACTGAGATAACTTACCGCTGAGTGCCAAAGAAAGCAGGAAAGCCTTGCTTTACCAAGGATGCAGCATGTTTACACGAGAGTCTAGCAGCAGCGTAACTACCTCAGTATAGCATATAGCTACACTGTAGTTGGAGGTAGGATTGAAGCTCAAATAGATGTACCTGTATTACTTTTGCTCTACCTACGATGACTAAAAATTGCAGTGAAACTGCAGAGGCAATGCTTTAGCATGGGCTGTACAAGCCTGCATGGAAACCTCAGGTCCATAGCTGTATCCATAACCAATGCTGAAGCCTGTGTTGCTACAAATTCACTGTTATTTTTAGCCCTGCAAGGTAGATTAAAACTAATACAGGTCTGCCTACCTGAGCTGCAGTCACATCTTCAACTGGAGTGTGGGCATACCCAGAGTTACACTAGGTCAAATGTCTCTAATGAAGATATGGAACTAGTGCTGTAAAAGTTTGGTCAGGCTCTTCTACTACCTCAAGGATTTTGCAGCGTGTGATGAGGATAAATGGTTTTCCATTAATTTGTGCAGAGTGTCACCATACAGAACTCAGTGAACTTTTTCATTATCTGCTTTTTAGAGACCTGGTGTTGACATGTGGTGGCCTGCCTGAGACCAGAAAGGACGGAGTGGGCTTCAAGTCTTTTATCTGTGGTACTGATACAGCCCCATTATGATAGTATTTGAATTCCACTAGGCAACAAGCAACCTAAGTGTTAGGTACAACAATGCTGAGCATTTCAAAGCTTAAGTTCCCATTTGTCAATCTAGCTCTTAAACTTTCTGTACCTTCATTCTTCACCTACAAAATGGGGGTTGTGATACTTCCCTACCTTGCAGATATAATAAATATATGAAAGAGTTCTGAATTAGGTGCCCAGGCGTCATATACAATGAAGGAGATTTAGGTGCTGAAGAAGGTGATTCACAGAAGCTAGCAAGCTGAGCTGAGAACCATCTAATCTAGGCAGAAGGAAATGCCATGGAGAGGGGTGAGGATCTTATCCACAAAGGGGTACCTTTGGGCTGGAGGGAGATGCCCATTTCCACTCAGGATTCTCTGCCATCTCCATTGTAAAAAAAAAAAGAAAGAAAGAGAGAGCACCACCTGCTCCATTTTAGCCAATATTCCACTGGTTAGGACACACAGATGGGGTGGCGGAGGCCTACTTTACAATATCTGCTCTCCCTGATTTGGAACAAAGACTTGAAACACAGCCTCTCACATCTAGGTAGTGGCCTAAGCACTAGGCTATTAGGTATTCAAGGGAAGGTTTTTCCTGTTGAAACTGTTCCACTTTGTGTAAATTATTACATATTCCTTGGGACAGATAGAAAAGTGAAAGATTGATTCTGTAGCCCAGTGGTTAAAGCACTTATCTGGGATGTGGTATAGTCTGGCCAAGTCCCTGTTCCAGATTAGAGATTCAGCCATAGCCCAGGAGTGCGCTCTAACCACTGGGCTATTGGGTAGAATGAGAAACACATACCCACCCCCAAAAAATCCTGATCTGCTTTCCCCTGGCTGTGTTTTGGGTGGATCACACCTGTGAGATCAGGCCCTGTCAGGGCCGGCGACAGAAATTTGGGGGCCCCCTACTCTGATCCTTTGGGCCCCCCCCAGCCCAGCTGGTCCTTTCCCCCCCCCCCCAGCTGACAGCGGCTGGGCCCCCGCCCAGCCCAGCCGGCGCTCCCCCCCCAGCTGACAGCGGCTGGCGGCAGCGCGGGGTCCTGCGGGAGCGCGAGCCACCCTTGCTGCTCCCCCCCACGCGCACGTTCTCCCCCGGACTACGCCGCTGCCACCGGCTGAGCTCACTGCTCCTGCCGGGGACACATGCGCTCGTCCGCTCCGGAGGAGATGCGCACTGCCTCCCCGCCCCTTCCCCGCTCTCCAGGCCCAGCGACAAGGGGGGATGACTATGGGTACTCCTGTGTACCCCTAAACTCCGGGGCCCGGTACAGCTCTACCCGTAGTACCCCCCTGTCGCCGGCCCTGGGCTCTGTTGTTGAGGAATCACCTAGTCTAAAAATCCTACTGGGTCTTAAATATAGCTAGGGCTCCAAGCTGCACATTAGCTGTGAGACAGTGTGAGGACTTAGATTCCTGTCCTCTTAGATACTTAGATACTTTTACACATGCTTTCTGGCAGAAAAAATTTGCCTACAGGGTTAGGCAACAGTTAAGCAATGCTTTTGTGAATGTCAGTGGTGCATAAATGTTGGATTTAGGTGCCTAAATCCTTTTCTGAATCTAGCCCTAAGTGCTTTTCCCACACTGTCACATAGGAAGTCTGTGACACTGCAGGGAATCAAATTCAAGTCTCCCAAAGGCTAAGATAGTATCCGGACCACTGGAAGTGTTTCCCCAAACATTAATCTAAATGTTGAATTAACATTAGATGGTGCTACAAGGTGCCCCACACCTATTGTATCCCATGAAGTTAATTCAATGTCTTTGCTTACTGTTTGCAAGTTTTTTGTGAAACCAGATGTGAAGCTGATGTTTGTGCTGATCTTCTCCTTTAAAGAAATTATTTCTGTCAATATTTTGAATGAATAGTGTTCCTCTGTGAATTATGATGGGTCTAGAGGTAAATTTGCCATTCGTAATAATGACAGGGCTAAGTATGATGACTTCATTTAGTGCAGATTTATGCAGCTTGTGGCTGCTGACAAGAAATGTATTAAAGCCCATACTATAATAGAATACATCCTTATTTCCCATCACATACACCGAGCTGTATGCTGTGACAATTTAATTTGGTTATTACGGTCGATACTCCAGGATTTTCAGTACATTTTTACTATTTTGACCTACCATTATTACTTGAATTATTTGTGTTGTGAAGTTATTTCATGTATTTTCTTCCTTCAAATATTAAATATGCCTCTCAAGAGCTTTAGTTGCTTTTAAAAAATCTTAAAATACCTATTTTCATAAGACAAAAATCTTCCACAGAAATACAATGCCCCCCATAATCCAGTAAATCCATAATCATGGTTAGCCCCAAAATAAAGTCTGTGTCACATTAATTCATCAATCCTAACACCTGAGACAAAAATTGGGTGCATGTCTATGAACAGTTGTACACACATTTTGTGCAAGACTTTAACTTATTGATGACCTTTGCCAGCTTTCTCCAAGTGACTCTGTTTTATACATAAATGTAATTGTTATAACCATAGGGCACAACATGATGTGAACCTAACTGAGCACAGAATTCTCTATAAAAATGTTCCCGATTCTGCTATTTGAAATATTCTACATTTATTTTTAATTATAATAGCAATTTGTGTGTTTGCTTGTAGTTTTAAGTATAGCTCATATTTGTTCATTTCATTAATGAACTAGTTTTTTATTGCAACAGTAAATTATAAGGGAATGTCAGGCTGGAAAATATTTTTATTAGTATTTCTAGCTTGCTACCACAGTGAAGAACATTTAAGAAAAAATACTGTATCATTAAAACTAGTAGACGTCAGTTATAAATCCAGTTGTTAGTAGACAATAAGCTGCTCTACACGGTAACATCTAGCCAACTTATTTCAACAAATGCTCCCTTTGGACTTTCTTTTAATATTCTTTTGTAAACTAATCTTAGGTTATGTAAGAGTGAAGTTAATTAAGCAAGATCTAATTTGTAAAGAGAGCATGTCAAAGGCAGTAAAATGTTTCCTACAGAGCTGGTTAAAACTGAGGCTACTTTCTTTAATATAGCTACTGCTAGACATGTGAAAGCATTTGTATGTTTGGATATCATCTGGGAATTCAAATGTGAATCCCATCCCGCTGAGGTTTGACCATGGCCTGACGCCTGGTCATATTGAGGTTATTGTGTGATGTCTTCCTTTCATTCTAAAGCTTCCTTTTCATTTTTCTTTTAACCCTTGAAACTCGAAGGTTAAAAGTAATGGTTATACAACCATTGCATTCATCCTCTATCCAAGAAAGACTAACTAAAGTATTGAAGCATAAGCTTTCGTGGGCAAGATGCCACAGGACTTTGTCACTTCTGCAATTCCAGACGAACACGGCTACCTTTCTGATTCTATCCAAGAAAGGGAACCAACCACAAGGCAATGGTCTTGCTTAATAAACCCCATGTCCAAACAGAAAGAGCAATGCTGGACAAAGCACGGGGAGATGGCAAAGACTCCTACATCAGCCTATGCGGATATAGGATTGTGTGTATTCATTAACAACTTTAAGTCTCATGTCCAGCCCAACAGCTAGAGATCTGATAACTTCACTCAATATTGCCCTAAACAGATAAATACCTTCAACCCAATGTACTGAATCCCAGACAAGCTGAGAGGCAAACAATAATCGAGAAGATTTTGCTCTGATAAAAGTGCTAAATCACTTCCAGGGATGACCTCTAGTGTTTATGTATGTGTGAGACGGTGATAATTTAAAAGAAAAACCATTAAACAAACAAATACTGAAATTCTGCATCATGTTTTCACCTTGAAAGGGTGAATATTTCATCACAATTATAACCATTAGCTTTTGACAGCTGAAGCCCTGTGTTCCTCATCCTATTGAGGATATAGCTACATGGACATAGGATAACAGAAATGGAAGACATTCTTACCATTAGCTTTTTATTTCTAATTCCAATGTCTTCAGCAGCAGCTGCAAACTGTGAACTACTACAGAAGCAAGTGCCAAACACACTGTGGCAGGGCAGGGGTAAAAACCACTTGAATACCCTGCTAAAATGCTGGCTAAGCCCTGCTTTCTGGCAGAGAGGCCAGGTGTGGGGGCCCAGGCAGTCAGGTAAATTGGCAATTATATTTATACAAGTCAAATTTACTGTAAGCAGCACAGCAGAAGTGGGTCTTTAAGAGGGATATAAGGGTAAATAGGATCCAAGCCTTGCTGATGAGGTCATGTATGTTGTAGCATGCAATGACGTGTAGAAGACAGTATGGATATGATTGTGTACAAAGTTGACATACCAGTAGAAGAGGATGTGCAGAGGTGGTAGGTTGACATAAATTTCAATGAAGGAGGTAAAGTAAGGAAGGGCAGAGTTATATTCTATGGGTAGGACTTCACTACCCGCCAGATTGGCGGGTAGCGATCGCTCTTTAAACTATCGATTTCTCATGTCTCATTAAGACATGAGGATGGCAGGTAAGTCAGCTGAAGATACGCCGACTTCAGCTAAGTTATTAATGTAGCTGAAGTTGCGTATCTTCAGTCAACCCCCAGTGAAGACAGCCCTAAGATAAAATAGTTCAGCTGGTAGTAACGGTGTAAAAGAGAAATTAGTTAGATACTGAAACATTAAGGTTAGAATGTTTCATCTAAAACAGGGATTGGCAACCTTGGCACATGGCACCGTAGGGTAAGCACCCTTAGCAGGCCCCGCCAGTTTGTTTACTTTCTGGTTTGCCGATAATGGCTCCCACTTGCTGTGGTTCGCTGTCCTGGTCCAATAGAGAGTGTGGGAAGCGGCGGCCAACACTGTACCGCTTCCCACATCCCCCATTGGACTGGACTGGTGAACCGCAGCCAGTGAGAGCCGCGATCGGCTGAACCTGTGGACGTGGCAGGTAAACAAACTGACAGGGTCCGCTAAGGATGCTTACCTTGCGGTGCTGTGTGCCAATGTTGCCGATTCCTGATGTAAACCATATTCTACTTCTCTGCCTTCTCATACAGAGTATGGAACTGGTTGAAGAGATTGGTACTCTAATTCAATGTGACAAAGGATCTCATTGTGCAGGTTTTATATATTACTCATCAGTGCAAGGACTGGAATAAAGAAGGGAAGTGTTGGAATGTTCCAGAATTTCTTCACTTACCCCTCCCTTCCCCCTCTTTCAGTTAGTTTTCCTTTTTTCAGTCAGCATCCGTAAGAAGTGAGGATATGGAATGACTGTCTGCAACCTCCTACACTAACTTCAATCAGTGTGACTGTGCCCCTCTGTGCCCCTTGTGGTGCACCCTTGTGGCCAAATTGCATACTACTCACCCAATCACAGCATCTCTGACATTTGGTGGCTGCCTCTCACAGGGCCACCTTAACTCTTTGTGTAAAGAACACTTAAGTTCTATCCCCTCTGGAATCCCTCTGTTCTATATAGGGCTTCTCTTCATGCACCCACTCCTTGCCAGTGTGGGCATGCATGCCCAATCACACATAAATAAAGAGCATTTTAATACTATCATAACCAACAGAACAGTATTATCTTTTCAGTAAACTCAATTTCAATGTGGCAGTTGAACTAAGACCATAAGAATGGTCCTACCAAAGGTCCATCTAGCCCCGTATTCTGTCTTCCAAACAACCTGTTGTCTCACATATACTGAACAAGTTACACTCACATTCTTCAGCAAGGAACCCTTCTGCAACACTCTGGAGGGACAACCAAAAAATTCTGCAATAGCCTCACTGTAATTAAAAATGTAACAATGAAAATTTATTATTTTTATTAAATTAACAATGAAAATATCTTGCACAATGAATATTGTATTGCTTCTGTTATTTATTTTATATTAAATTGCGTTTGACTGTACCCCAATGTTTTTCAATGCCCAGCTGATTTTATACTGACAACAACATATCTCTGCTTTGTTGATGTGGTCAGGGTGGCATAGGAGGGTTTGGACATAGTGTAGTGGGAACTTCTGGAACTCAAGAAAGTTTGGGAAGCAATTTGTGATTGATCAGAAGTGAAATAGTTAATATTAACATTTTAATTGGCATCTTTTGATCAAGAACACAATTAGATGAAGGACAATTCATACCTCTCTAAGGGCGTGGTCTTATAAGGTCCATAATGTCCCCAGTACCTTATAGTATTGGGCACTTAGGGTATGTGTAGCTTGCAATTGGGAAATGTGATTCCAAGCACGGATAGACAGAGACATGCTAACTCAACTCAAATTAGTGTGCTAAAAATATCAGTGCTCATGTTGCGGCACAGGCAGTGACTCCCGAGTCCAAGTCCATCCAGCCCCTTGGGTCTGAGCTTTGGAGGCTAACCGAAGGTGCCATATGTGTCACAACATCCACATGACTATTTTTAGCGCTCTAGCTCCATCTGAGCTAGTTCAAATCTGTGATTCTCAGAGTAAGCAGATATCCGCCAGCTGCAGCATCGACATATCCTCAGAGATCTGGTTTAAAACTGTCCCTAGACTTATGAAAATTGAATTTCAGTTTACTTTAAGAGAATTCTCTTTGCAACAATAAGGGCTAAAAACTTTTTCAAAAAGGGAAAGCTTATAATCTGGAGGACAGTACTGCAGAAAGAGGTAGCCGTTGTACAGGCAAATCCTGTGCCTGAAAAATACTCAGTGATGTAATTTTATTGTCTGGCTATACCAAAAGAAGGACAAGAGACATTTGACATGGGTTTAATCAGGCCATAACTTTATTATTAGATGTATTAGATTATCCAGATGATAAAAGTGTACAGTGCGGGTAACCCCATGTTTATTCCATAATTACCTGGGAGGCTACCAGCAATAATAGGTAATAATAGGTTGGTCCTCTGCTGTACCAATCATAGGAGTTCCCGATTGCCCCCATTCACTCCTTAAATTAACAATTTTCTTAAAGTCCTTTTCCAAGTCATTTATCCGGTCACTATGGAGTACCTGCACTGCACCTGCACTGGGCATGCACCCTACACTTAAATAATGGGTTGTGACAGATGGCCTACCACCACCCTTCATGCCAGGTGTGAACAGAGAGAGCCCTTCCTGAACCAGCTATTGCAAAGGCAAAAAACCCCAACACAAATGCACCTAGGCCAATATGGTTGCAAGAGAAAAAAAATCCTTCCTAGCCCCTCTCGACAAAGGGACGGCTAGCATAGTGCCCATCGCAGGTCTAGACCAAACCAGGCATTTTACCAATTAAAGAGAATGAAGGGTGGGTACTGCCTCAGGCTGCTACATGCAAAACAGGAGGGGTAAGCCACAGGGCTGCCCCTTTTAAATCCCTCATTCCCAGGAGATCAGTCAGCAACTTTTGCAAGAGTTTTCATCTCCTCCAAGCCATAAAGCAGTGTTCCTCTCCTTCAGCCAGCCAGTCAAATATCTCCCTCCCCTAGCTTAAAGGTGCAGGGTGGTCATTTGACTGTATGATCCTTGACACAGGGACCCAAATCTTATGTGTTCTTTAAAGTTCTCTGTCTGGGGAACTACATAAAGCATCATAGGACATTAATGAAATACTTTTATGGTACTAAAAAAACAATATACTACATTACTGCAATCATTTTACAATCTTGCATATATTTAATAGCGTGCTTCGATACAATATGTTTCATTTAAAATTTATGTGAGAATATCCTGAGTCAAAAACTGTAAAAATTGGGAGAACAAGTCCTTTTCAAGACCAGCTTGCATTAACACAGATTAATTACTCTGAACACGGAAGGCTTGAGAGGCAAGATGAGCTTGAGCACTATTAACTTTCGTATTGTGTGCAGTATTTGTTCGTTTTAAGACCAGTCTACATAATAATTACTGAAACTTGCCTAACAATTGATAAAATGGATATTATTGATAATGCCGATTATTTATTTTGCATATTGTGGTGTAATTTAGAAGTCCGAAGTCATGGGCCCTAATGCTTGCAATCTAGCCATTTATGTACCATTATCAAATCTTACATTTTTGGTTAAGGTTATCGGAAAGGATATGGGGAGACAACTCTTTTAGTGCCTGATGTCTCCTTATCCTTGTTAACTGGCTACAGACCAGAATGCTGTACAAAGTCCTGATTTATATAGTAATTGATGTCTGCTTAGTTTTCATTGTGTTTTTGGTAACTTTTGTCTGTTTTTCTGCTAATTTATACTTCTTTTTCTTGATTGCTCTTCTCTATTATGGTGGATTTCTGTTGCCAATGTTATTTTTGTAGCTCCCAAAACCTAATCTCCACAGTTTAAGAGACTTCACTGTGAAGAGAGCTTTCCAGATATGCAGTACAAGAGGCACAGACACACGCAATTATATGTTTCTTTCAAAAGGTTAAGAATGCAATAATGATAAACATTTAAATAAATGAATCTTCACTAAGGTGGTGTAATTATATTTTACCTTAGTTTCAATCTCATTTGCAGTAACTATACTCAAATCTTTTAGATGGAATTATCTCTATAGCTCTTTTATATATGCTGTCATTCATGCAGCAAACAAAGAAATAACTGCCTTGTTTTAATCAATTTGCATGAGCAATCCATTTTGCATGAGCAATCAGATTTACTGATTCAGTATATGGCTCCTTAGCATCGCTTTAAAGCTAACACGCTCACTGGGGGTGTTAGAGTTTCAGAAATTTGTTCTTGTATGTGCTATTGAAGGAAAATACCTCATATGAAATGTGCATAACTGAGCATACACAGAGGAATGATAAATCTTTAATATTCTCTCCCAGCAGTTCCTCTTCTCTAAATTCTATTTATTATACCTATAACTGAATACATTATCAACTTGCAATTACAAAAAACAAAACAAAACACCACATATACAGAAACTCAAGAGAGCCACAAAAAGTTAAAAAAATTCTTAAGAATTGAAATTTAGAGCTGACATCATAGTAAGAGAAGGTAAGGTAATATATTTCATTGAGCCAACTTCTTGTGGTGAGAGAGACAAGCTTGCATGCTTACAGGGAGCTCTTCTTCAAGTCTGGGAAAGGTACAGTAAAACCTCGATTTAACGGACCTCGATTTAACGGACTTCGGATGCAACGGACAAAATTTCTGATCCATATCAGACCGCGACCCATCCCGGCTGCGGCCCCGGTCCCCTTCTCAGGCGGCTGGCTGCTGGCTCCCGGCTGCCGCCCAGATCCTGGCAGCGGGTGGTCTGGCTGCCGGCTGCCGCCCGGGTCCCGGTAGCGGGCGAGCTGGCTGCCGGCTCCCGGCTGCCGCCCGGGTCCCAGCAGCGGGCAGGCTGCGGAGCTGCCGCCCCGACCCTGTGGCGGGCGGGCTGCTGCTCTGACAGCTCGGGTTTTTTTTAATTAAATAACGGACTTTTTGATTTAACTGACACCCCCTCGCCCGAATTAGTCCGTTAAATGGAGGTTTTACTGTATTGCTAAATACAAGGTGGAACAGATTGTTTAACATGAGTAGTTAACACATATTTCAAGGGATCAGTCAAAGTTAAGTGGCCTATTAACACTCCTTCAGTCCTGGGGAGAAAGGGCAGCAGTGGAGGAGGTTGTTAGTGGGATTCATTTAAGGAAGTGGGTACTAGCCCATGAAAGCTTATGCTTCAATAATGGACCATCTACATTTAACAACCCTCTTAGAATTGGTATGCTAATGTACTTTTTTTTTCTTTTTCTTTCTGTATGTATAAATGCATTTTACTTCTGTTCCATTCTATGCATCAGATGAAGTGAGCTATAGCTCAAGAAAGCTTATGCTGAAATAAACTAGTTAGTCTCTAAGGTGCTACAAGTATTGCTCGCTTTCTTCAATACTTTTGTTAGTCTTTAAGGTGCCACGGGACTCGTTGTCGCTTAGTGGAATAGGAAACCCACTACACACTTTCAAAAGGCAGTCCTAGTTCCTTAAATTAATAACTTTTCTAGTCACTTAAAAATCACGAACTGAATAAAGACACTGCGTTTATAGCTTATTACAACAATCTATATCCCATTATCATCTTCCCCCATAGCTGCTCTTTCTCCTCCCATAATTGAAGGGGTATTAATGGGCCACTTCACCTTGAATGGTTATTTGAAATTTGTGTTAACTACTTATGCTAAACAATCTGATCTACCTTGTATTTAGCTATGACACTCTGAATACCTTTCCCAGACCTGAAGAAGAGCTCCCTGTAAGCTTGAATGCTTGTCTCTCTCACCACAAGAAGTTGGCTCAATGATATATCATCTTGTCTCTCTAATATTATGACACCCAAACAGCTAAACGACCCCTACATAGAACATTATAGCAGACTTGCCTATTTGATAGGTTTCAGAGTGGTAGCCATGTTAGCCTGTATCAGCAAAAAACAATGAGGAGTCCGTGTGGCACTTTAGAGACTAAAAAATATATTTGGGCACAAGTTTATGCCCAAATAAATGTGTTAGTCTCTAAAGTGCCACATGGACTCTGTTGTTTTTGCCTTCTGTTCTACCACTGACTTCTGCTGGTCTCTGTGGGTGTCTACTGACCTCTGTTGATTTAGTTAGAGTATTAGCTGAATAATAGACTCATGTATTCTGGAAAATTATTACTTATTATGTGAATTGTGGAAAATTCTTGAGCATGTGCTTAGCTATAAACATGAGAATAATTCCATTTACTTTTAACTAGTCAGAAAAGGAGAGTTATGTTACAATGAGATTTTCTGTATTAAGTAGTGTCTTTTTGGTGTATCAATAGATCTAAACAAAAATGTTTGTTCAGCCAATAAAAAAAAATCCTGGTTAACAGGACTCTTAACGATCATGACAGCTGTGTTATTCAGAGATAATATGTATTTGTGTAATTTTTATCCTTTCTTCACAAACTATAGTGTCCATTAATAATGACTGGTGTAAAGGAGAGCAAAATTCAAGTTATGGATGTCTACTCCAGTCCTCCCCATTTCTCTGCATCTGAGCCTAGATTGCAAGATAAGCTACATACAAGGAAGAAATACATATTTGAATACTTCCAAATGTACGATCATTATTCCAGGATCAAAGAATGTAGGTTATATGTATAGGATGGGAGACTAACATGGGACGCACTGACTCTGAAAAAATCTAGCTAGTTAGCAGTACTGCATAAGAAGATCTGGGGATTATAGTGGACCACAAATTGGCCAGTTGACTAAGGGCTGGGCTACACTATGGGGGATGGGGTCGACCTAAGATACACAATTTCAGCTACATGAATAGTGTAGCTCAAGTCTCAGTATCTTAGGTTGACTTACCTGGCCATCCCCACAATGGCGAGTCAACCGCGGCCGCTCCCCCACCAACTCTGCTTACCCCCCTCGCCGAGGTGGAGTACAGGAGTCAGTTCAGGGATCGATTTACCATGTCTAAATGAGACGTGATAATCAGCTGAACATTAGCTACCAGCACATTCCTATGGCTAAGGACTACTGTATGCTTTGGATACATAAACAGGAATATTAAGTAGGAGTAGGGATGTTATATTATCTCTGTATTTGGCATTGGTGTGACTATTACTAAATGGTTTTACTGCTACCGCAGGACCGGTGTTCACACTTCTAGAAGGATGTTGAAAAACTGGAGAGGGTTGAGAGAAGAGCCACGAGAATGATTAATGGATTGGGAAAAAATGGCTTATAATGACAGACTGAAGGAGCTCGATTCATTTAGATTATTAAAAGAAGATTAAGGAGTGATCTGATTTCTATGGGGAATAGAAATTGGAGAGGGCTCTTCAGTATAGCAGACAAAGACATAACAATAGCCAATTATTTATTAAAAGTAAAATCAGTGTGGTTTTACTATTTTTTTAAAAAAAATTCTGAACTCAGTCTAATTACATTGCTGATTAAAAATTATATTTTCTGCAGTATTAGTCATTAAGAATCCAGTACAAAACAAAAAACGGCTTCATGATATGGTATCATGTTACTTTGTTTGAGGGCTGGTATGGTTTTTAGCTGTGATAATTAAAATATGTTCATCTAATCAAACAGAGAGGTAACAACTTTTTTTTTATTGTTGAACAGATGTAGTGAAATTAAATTATTCTCAAGACTGTGATATATTTCCAAATTTCAGTACTTACATGTATTTGAGATTATATTTTATTACTGGGTGTCAAAAATAGAGCTTATAGAATTTCTAATATCAGTGAAAAATTAACATTTTAATTCTAAAAAGAAAGTTAACATTCTTGAAAGGGGGAAGGGAGCTTTATGGTGAATCTAATAGGTATCTTTTAGTGATTCTTGATAATTAGTTTTTTGCGGTATACTTATTGGAGTGAGGTCTGTGAAAGAGGAAGGAGCTTGCCTCTAGCTAGAAATGTCTAAGATTTGAACTCCACATTGCAATTAATACAAATAGTATATAGATTTTTATTTACCATTTCAAAGTAGAGCTGGGCACTGTTTTGGATGAATAATATATTCTCCCCGAACCTCTCCAAAAAGTTAAATGTTAACTGAAACTCTGCAAATTTTCTTTTATGCTGAAACTTAGTTGAATTAGCAGAGTTTAGATTAAATATTGCTAATTTTCATTTGAAAACATTTAATTTAGAAATTTAGCTTGATTTATTGGAGGAAAACAAAGTAAAATACCTTCCTGTTTTGGGTCAAAATAAATGTTTTGTTTGACCCAAAATGAAACTAAACATTTCCCCTAATTTCAAAAAAGGGAAAAAGGAAGACCAAGGGGCTTATAAACCAGTTAGCCTGACTTTGATACCAAGAAAGATGCTGGAACAAATTATTAAGAAATGAAGTAATAACCAATATGGATTTATCAGGAACAAATCATACCAAAGCAATCTAATTTCCTTTTTTTGATCCGGTAATCAGCCTATGGATAACAGGGAAGCACTACATGTGATATATCTAGACTTGAGTAAGGCTTTTGACACTGTCCCATGTGACATACTTATAAATAAACTAAGGAAATTAGTCCAAATGAAATTAGTATAAGGTGGGTGTACAAATTGGTTGAAAAGTCATAGTCAATGAACACTTATCAATAGCTCACTGTTAAATTGGGGAGGACATAGCCAATGGGGTCCTGCGGGGATTTGTCTTGGGTCGAGTGCTATTTAATATTTCATTAATGACTTGGTTGAGAGACTGGAGAATATGATGATAAAACTTCTGGACAAGTTAGAAGGAGTTATAAATTTTTTGGAAGATAAGATTAGAATTCAAAATGCATTGGAGAAGGTCTGAAATCAACAAGATGAAATTCATTAAAATAAATGCAAAGTACTTCACTTAGGAAGGAAAAATCAAATGGACAAATAGAAATTGGGGAATAACTAGCTAGTTAGGAATACTGCATAAGAAGATCTGGGGATTATAGTGGACCACAAATTGGCCAGTTGATTAAGGACTGGGCTACACTGTGGGGGACGGGGTCGACCTAAGATACACAATTTCAGCTACATGAATAGCGTAGCTCAAATCTCAGTATCTTAGGATGACTTACCTGGCCATCCCCATAATGACGAGTCAACCGCAGCCGCTCTCCCGCCGACTTCGCTTACTCCTCTCACCGAGGTGGAGTACAGGAGTCAGTTCAGGGATCGATATACCGTGTCTAGATGAGACGTGATATGTCAATCCCCAATACATCAAGCACGACCCCATGATCCGGCGGGTAGTGTAGCCATACCCTAAGAGTCAACAATGTGATGCAAAAAAAGGCCAATATTCAGGAGTGTAGTAACAGGAGTGTCGTATGTAAAGCATGAGAAATCATTGTTTCATTCTACTTGACTCTGATGAGGCCTAAACTGGAGTATTATGTTCCATTCTCTTGCCACATTTAAGAAAAATGTGGACAAACTGAAAAAAGTCCAGAAAAGAGCAAAAAGTATAAGAAGTTTAAAAAATAACCTGACCTATAATGAAAAAAAAATATGAAAGAACTGTGCAAGTTTAGTCTGCAGAGGAAAAGGCTGAGGAGGGACATAATAAAAATCTTTTACACATTTTAAGACTGATATGAGTTGAGTGAAACCTTATTATGGATTGAGTTAAAAGTAATGTGGATGCACCTTTCACTTATCACAACTAGTGATAAAAACCATAAAGTACCATTCTTAAAACGGTGCCTAATAGTCTTCCCAGAAACTAGCAACAGGTGGGCAGAGAATGAGTATTGAGAGACTGTGTGTGTGTGTGTGTGTGTAAAAAAGAAAAATGAACAGACAGAAAAGTGACCTACTGAAAGTCAAGCAGGAGCCTGTGAGCACAGTGTATCACCCCAGATAAAGCTAGCAAAAGAGTTTTTTAGGTAGCTGTTGGCTCAAGAGGGTTGATGCGGAAAACTATGAACATTTCCTTTAATTTCTGATTTCTCCTGCATTTATTGAAGAAGGACCATGTACAATTTCTGTAAATAAACAAGATTGCATCAAGGAAAATACCAGACTCCTTCATTAATTTTTGTCCCCCGTTGGAACATTTCCCAGGGTCCTGAAAACTTTGACTAGATACATAGGTCAAAAAATGGCAATACAGTAAAACCTCAATTTAACGGACCTCGATTTAATGGACTTTGGATGCAACGGACAAAATTTGTAAGAAAGTCTGATGCATCCGAAATCCGTTTGTCGAGGGCTCCACCAGGGTTTGAGCTGGGGGCGGGCTATCGCCCACCCCCCGGCAGCAGGCAGGCTGCCTGGAGGGTCCCAGAAGCCGGGACCGTGCAGGCTGGCTGCCGGCACCCCGCTGCCTCCCCGATCCAGGCAGCGGGCGGGCTGCCTGCCGGCTCCCCGCTGCCAGCCCACCCGGGTCCCGGCTGCTGGGACCCGGGCGGGAGCTGCCGGCTGCTGGGACCCAGGCGGGCGGGCGGGCTGCTAGCTGCTGCCCGGGTTCTAGCAGCCGGGCGGCAGCTGGGTCCCAGCAGCCGGGCGGGCTGACAGCTCCCGCCCGGGTCCCAGCAGCTGGGACACGGGCGGGCGGGTTGACAGCTCCGGCCCGGGTCCCAGCAGCCGGGGACCCGGGCGGGCTGCTAGCTGCCGCCTGGGTCTGAGCAGCCGGGCGGCAGCCGGGTCCCAGCAGCCTGGTGGGCTGCTAGCTCCCGCCCGGGTCCCAGCAGCCGGGACCCAGGAGGGCTGACTCACGGCTCCCGGCTGCCGTGATAAGTAAAACCTCAATATAACGGACTAATTCGGGCGAGGGGGTGTCCGTTAAAGCCGAAAGTCCGTTATTAAAAAAATATTAAATAATGGACTTTCGGCTTTAACGGACACCCCCTCGCCCGAATTAGTCCGTTATATCGAGGTTTTACTGTATTATAAAAAATACTAATCCAGAACACAATTCTCTTTAGATTAAACCAAAACATCTGTTATTCACTCAACTCTATTACAGAGCTTATTGTCACTATGGGGAAAACACTGGTTCCACATTCTAATGCAATGGGCCCCAGCTACAGCAACTACATGGTTGTGCTGTGTCGGGTGCTGTGTCGGGTGCATGTCAGGTTTTCTAAAGTCTCACACATTTGCAGATATGCAATCATTGTGCACTCTGGAGCCCACCTCTGGAAGCAGGTAAGGAATTGGCCAGGGAGGAAATTGGCCAGGGCTCCTTAGATGCAGTAGTAAAAGCTATTACAACTACCTAGAGGAAACAATAACCCCCTCCCCTCAACCTCTCAATTAAGTGTGTCTATTTTTTCTTTATGCAGTGAGGCACACACCCGAGAGATGGCACATCTCTGTTCAAATCCCTTCTCCTCAGGCAGAGGGGTGAATTGCACAGGCGGTCTCCCAGATCCCAGGTGAGTACTCTAAACACTTGGTTAAAAGGTATAAAGGAGGACCACCTCTTCCTTGGCCAATATATGTAGAATTGAGAAGTCTCAATACTAGATTGGGCTCTGCAAGAATGTAGGTGAAGGAGTACTTATCTTCCCCAATTTATGGTTCACAAAGAGACACAAGCATCTCCCTGCAGAGTGGATTTAGATGTCTATGTCCATGAGAAGGATGGGGCTTAAGACACACCCCTCTTGCTGGCATCTCCCATTGGTTAGGTATGGGTGACACAGGTGACTCCCTGAGTCGTATTCTACAGTATCTATCTTTCCCCATGCATTGTATAGGGCACCCAGGTGCCCCACTCGGGCTTTGTGGGGAAGAAGATTATGCTCTCAATCCATAAAATAAAGATAAATTTATTTATTTATGTGTTTATTTATTTACTATCTGTATTAGTGCAGCTCCTACAGACTCTAAACCTTGACCAGGGCCCAG
This sequence comes from Sternotherus odoratus, assembly GCA_032164245.1. Lineage (NCBI taxonomy): Eukaryota > Metazoa > Chordata > Testudines > Kinosternidae > Sternotherus > Sternotherus odoratus. The sequence goes on from JAVMKO010000001.1 coordinate 241,694,126, forward strand.
TTGTTCTAGGCAATGTACAAACACATAACAAAAAGACAGCCCGTGCCCCAAAGAGTTTTCAAGCCAAGCACAAGACAAGAGAAAACAGGTGGCGATAACAAACAGATGGAAGCGAACACATGGAAACAGAAAGCAATGTGCGTGTCTTTGGTAAAGCAATGCCACAGCATACACATCCCATAGCCACTGTTGGGTTTTCCATATATACTGTGGCAAAAGAGATAATGATGATGCTGATCAATTAGACTGTAAATTCTGTGGATCCAAGGTTGTCTTTTTCTATGTGTTTGTACAGTGCCTAACAGGGCCGGCGACATAAATTTGGGGGCCCCCTACTCTGATAGTTTGGGGGCCCCCCCAGCCCAGCCGCCCCCCCCCAGCCCAGCCGGCGCTCCCCCCCCCAGCTGACAGCGGCTGGGGGGGCCCCCAGCCCAGCTGCCCCCCCCCAGCCCCGCCGCTCCCCCCCCAGCTGACAGCGGCTGGGGGCCCCCAGCCCAACCGCCCCCCCCCAGCCCAGCCGGCACTCCCCCCCAGCTGACAGCGGCTGGGGGCCCCCAGCCCAGCCCAGCCCAGCCCAGCTGGCACTCCCCCCCCCCCAGCTGAAAGCGGCTGGGGGGCCCCCAGCCCAGCCGCTCCCCCCCCCCCAGCTGGCGGCAGCGAGAGCCAAGAGCCGGGGAGCAGCGTGAGCCGCCCTTGCTGCTCCCCCCCCCCCCCCTTCTCTCCCGGACTGAGCTGCTGCTGCTGGCCGGGCTCTCTGCTCCGGCCGGGGACACACGCTCGTCCGGGGGAGAGCCGCGCCGGATGACTTCGGGTAGAGCTGTACCGGGGCCCCCCTAAAGTGCGGGGCCCGGTACAGCTCTACCCGTAGTACCCCCCTGTCGCCGGCCCTGGTGCCTAACACAATAGAGCTCTCAGTATTGGTTGAGCCCTGTAAGCACAAATAATAATAAACTTTTAAATTTAATCTTAATTAAGAATGCAATGTGTGTTACATGGACATTGTATTCTCTACATCTTCACTAATGAAATGTGTCTGTTTGCTGAACACCACTGGTAAAGGCTCATGCACTGCTGGGAGACCAGTACAACAATTAAGTCCTACAGTGTGAATTAAGTACAAAATTCCATTCAATATGCTGGATTTCATTGCTTTCATGGTTTTCAGTCAGATGCTTATATTTACTGTGCCATATTTTTGTTGCTATTTACTTCTCCTTTTTCCAAGGGGAAAAAAAAGGAAAAGAAATTTAAAACATCTCAAACTGACAAAGTAGAAGGTCAGAATCACCTTCAGTCATGTTAGCTTGTCTATGGACCAAATTGGATGTAGTCAACTTTAATTCATTAAAGTACTGTTAATATATATTCACAGCATACACAAAGCAATTCCTTTTTACATATGCTGTGAGTGAGTATTAATCTATATATATAAAAGTCAAGTGGTGTATGTATGTGTGTATGTATGTATGTATGTACGTATGACTGCGAACTCCTCCCGCACCGTTTGAGCCAGAGACTTGAAATTTGGTACAGTGAGGGGTCTTGGGGTCTAGATGCTGTTAAGGGTCGAAAAATTTTCGGATCTCACCTCTGACGCCCCCCAGGGGTGAAAGTCTTTCAGGGCCAATCACATCGGCTGGGCGGTTAGGTGGTGATGATGTCATAATACCCCCCTCCAACAGACACCTCACTCGCTCAGCTCACCCCTCCCTCCTCCAACGGAACCCCGGAGATCCCTCAGTTCTCTGCCCCTCCCCCTCCCAACGGAACCCCGGAGATCCCTCAGTTCTCTGCCCCTCCCCCCTCCCAACAGAACCCCAGAGATCCCTCAGTTCTCTGCCCCTCCCCCCTCCCAACGGAACCCCGGAGATCCCTCAGTTCTCTACCCCTCCCCCCTCCCAACGGAACCCCGGAGATCCCTCCGTTCTCTTCCCCTCCCCCCTCCCAACGGAACCCCGGAGAGCCCTCAGTTCTCTGCCCCTCCCACCTGAACCCCAGACTCCATCAGCTCTGTGCCCCCCCCCGCCACCTGCGAAGGTCTCCGGAATCCCTCGGCTCTGGGCCCCCTTCCCCCCTGTGACGGATCTGAGTTGGGTTTGGTGGGACGGTGAGTGAGGTGGGGGTGTCGGGTTCGGTCGGGGGGTGAGGTGGGGGTGTTGGGGTTGGTCAGGGGGTGTTGCGGTTGGTGGGGGGGGGGTGAGGTGGGGGTGTTGGGCTTGCTTGGGGGGGTGAGATGGGGGTGTCGGGTTTGGTCGGGGGGTAAGTGAGCCGGGGGGGTGTCGGGGTTGGTCTGGGGGGGTGGGAAGGTGTCGGGGTGGTGAGGGGTGTGGTGTGGGTGTTGGGTTTGGTCTGGGGGGGGGGAAGGTGTTGGGGTGGGTGCCCAGACCAAACCCGACACCCCCCCCGGCTCACTTACCCCCCGACCAAACCCGACACCGCCACCTCACCCCCCCACCAACCGCAACACCCCCTGACCAACCCCAACACCCACCCCTCACCCCTCATCCACCCCAACACCTTCCCACCCCCCCCAGACCAAACCCGACACCCGCTGGCTCACTTACCCCCTGACCGAACCTGACACCCCCACCTCATCCCCCCACACCAATCGCAACACCCCCAGACCAAACCTGACACCCCCCGGATCACTTACCCCCCGACCGAACCCGACACTCCCACCTCACCCCCCCCAAGCAAACCCGACACCCCCACCTCACCCCCCCACCAACCACAACACCCCCTGACCAACCCCAACACCCACACCTCACCCCTCACCCACCACGACACCTTCCCACCCCCCCAGACCAAACCCGACACCCCCCCCGGCTCACTTACCCCCGACCGAACCCGACACCCCTACCTCATCCCCCCAAGCAAACCTGACACCCCCACCTCAACCCCCCACCAACCGCAACACCCCCTGACCAACCGCAACACTCACCCCTCACCCACCCCAACACCTTCCCACCCCCCCAGACCAAACCCTACACCCCCCGGCTCACTTACCCCCCGACCAAACCCGACAACCCCACCTGACCCCCCCAAGCAAACCCAACACCCCCACCTGACCCCCCGACCAAACCCGACACCACCCCCCCCCCGGCTCACGGTGCACTGTGTAGCACACAGATTATTAAATACACTGTTCGGTCAGGGGGTGAGGTGGGGGTGTCGGGTTTGCTCAGGGGGTGAGGTGGGGGTGTCGGGTTTGGTCAGGGGGTGAGGTGGGGGTGTTGGGTTTGTTTTGGGGGGGGTCAGGTGGGGTTGTCGGGTTTGGTCGGGGGGTAAGTGAGCCGGGGGGTCTTGGGGTTGGTCGGGGGGGTGGGAAGGTGTCAGGGTGGGTGAAGGGTGGGTGTTGGGGTTGGTCAGGGGGTGTCAACTGTCTGCCCCCTCCCCACCTCCGACTGACTCGAGCAACGCCGGGCACTTATGCTAGTTTCATTATACAAACTCATATCAAATACATAATAAATATAATATAAAATACTTAATGTGTTTTACATGCAATACTGATGCTTTTAACATCTCATTAATTTGCTTGTTTTCCCCCTAAAAGTACAAAGAAAAAGATTGGTTGTCAGCAATAATTCATTTTAAAAAAATCAATTTTAAAACTTCAAAAAAATTCTAAAAGTTATAAAAACATGTAAGTAAATAAATGGCACCTCTCCCCAAATTTACTGAACCTAGTCTAACATGGTACTTCCCTTAGTATACATAAAAGTTGGGGGGTTATTTTTTAAAGTCTAGGCCTTTAAACCAAACTAATGGGGAAAAATTGCTCCATGTTTTCAAAACTCACTGCCCAGGGTTAGGCTTTGGAGGTTTTTTTAATCAATATTTAGGCACCTGAATATAGGAGACCCATTTAACAGAAGTGCAGAGCACTCACAGATCCACGGACATTAAAAAGAGCCCCACACTGCAGATATTCAGCCACTTTGAAAAATCAGGCTATTTTTATTTAGGTGCCTAAATATGTACCCTAACTTTAGACACCCAGATTTGAAAACATTGTCTTTAATTAGAATTTCAGCATTACCTGAATATCATCAGCTTCAGCTCTCGTGTACTTTTCTTTTATATCTGAGTCATAGTTCTCATGTTATTCCCCTCCATTATTTCAGGTATTTTAATAAAGCATTGCTTGTTTTATCATCACTTGTATAGGTGCTTGAGTATTTATTTTGAGATTCCTTACTCTTTCTAGTGTGACCTTTAATTGAACTTCTGTTTTTAAAGTATTCTTGGACAAAATCATCAGTGCTATTCTCGGATCTGTCATCCATAGATTTAGTAGCTAAAAAAAAAGACTATTTCCATCAACATTGCTATAGAACTTCATTTCTCAGAGGTGCAGTACCTGTGTAAAGTCAGCCGGCACCTTTGGGGAGTGTTTACCTGCCATGAGCAAACTATATCCTTTAAGATGCCCCCACTGATTTCAAGTGATACTCCTGTCATCTTTCCAACTGGAATTTTCCAAGGAATTTTATTTTTCCTTAGCAACAGAGTGCTGTAACATGTCAGCAGTAAAAGTAGATGGAAAAACAGAAGTCCGAATGAAAAGACCCAAAACAAAACAAACATTAGTAGGCCTGCTGTGGCTAGAACTCCATAAGATACAAAATCTCCAAGTGCAAAGAAATTAGCGATGAGCTAATTCAATTAGTCACTCATTCAATTAGTTGTGCTTTTCTCTCCCTCAGACACACTTTTTAAATACTTCTTGGGGATTCATTTATAAACCAGAATTTATCTTGTGGAACAATATGTCTATATGTTTTATTAAACAGCAAAAGCAAGAAAACTCAGAGTGTTTAAGTTCAGTCAACCCAAATTTCAAAGGGGCTTCAGGACAATCTCCATAATTGTCAACATGTAAATTATTTAAGTGTAAAAGTGATATATATCACTTTCTCACTCAAATATACAAATGCATAAAACTCATTTGAACTTCATTTAGGTATGCAAATTGTCCTGATATTCAAAATGTGGTTCTATATATCCAGATAAGTAAATTTAAAAGAGTAAGGTGAAGATCATCAGATGTAAGCAGAAGTATTAAGCAAATAGAGATATATTTTTCATTTTCCCATCCATATAGCAATTTATCATGGAGCTAACACCACTTATTTGTATTTAAGTGCAGTTTCCAACTGGCTATATATTAGCAGAAAGATAAATAAACAAAACAAAAATAAAAACCCAACAACCACTAACATGCTCAACAGGGAAGTGAACATATAGAGCAAGATTCATAGAGCAAGATTTTGACATCCTCGAGTAGTACCATTCTCCACTGATTTCAGTGGACCAACTCATAGGGTAAAGTGCTTTCCATGACTGAGTAAGGATATCAGAAAATGGACCATAGAAATTAGAGCTGGAAGACATAATAAATAAGCAAATGTAAATTATGAACGTGCTAACAGATTACTCAAAGGTTATGTGGCAAATTTATACTGCTTTCACAGCAAAACTGAGTTTTTCTGTTAAGAAACTGCCTATTGCATTTGAACTTAAAGCCAAAATGAATTTAAGCTTGTAAAACAATTTAATGTTCCTTAAGCATATTTTTAATGCAGAGCAAATAGTGTGCATAGATAGTGAATACTAAAGCAGATAAACAGCCAATATTTGCTATAAAAAGAGAAGATAAACATCATATAATATGATCAGTCTGCAAATTTTACAATGAATATTTTTCTGACCTTGTGCAATAACACCATTTGTTACTATTAAGCTTCTGGCAGAAATGTTTAGATGGCAGCTCGCATTTTGCTGTTCCAGAAGAATGATTAGAGCACAGCGTACATTTTCCTTTTGTACTTTGCTGACAATTAATAGGTTAAAGAAGCTCTAACCTTTTTTGGAAACCTAATTTATTAAATACTATGACAAGTCTGGTGGCATATGGAGAATAAAAATGTGTTTGAGGCTCTCTTTAGCTTTTTTCTGTAAAGCAGACAATTTGAAGTTTCAATTTTCTTTCATCATAAATGAACTCATTCATCTAATAGACATGTATTTGTATTATTAATATAGTGGTAGTAATATTATTGATAATAGGACCCCTTTCATATTGTTCCTTTTGGTTTTTTCATGTATATTTTATGATGTTTTCAATATTTTGGTTTATTTCTGAAGGACCTCACTATATTATGCTACTCGCAGTGACATTCCTTGGGACTTATTCTATTGTGCAGGGGAGTCCTAAGTCTGTCGCCATTGAGGTCAATAAGGGTTTTGCCTTGAACTTCAATAGAAGTAGGACTGGTTCCAAAGGGAACAAACAATTAAAAAAAAGAAGAGTACCCAAGGATGATGGATCTTGAAGAGTACATTGATCATATTTTTTGACAGGTGGGGTTTAGTTATAATGAGATCATATTTCTTTACGTACTATTTTATTATACTATTGTACATTTTATAAAAATAATAAAAAGTCTTACTAGTATAAGACCCTGCCATAGCTACAGAGCTACATCATTTTTGAGAAGTGGGGAAAATTCACCTTTTTTATGTGCATATTTTAAAATCTTTGTGGATTAATTTGTTTCTGCTGCAAAATATTTTAATCATTTGTGTAGCACCCTAAATATCAGACTATAATTTGGTTATATACACTAAATTAAAATTATTATATGAGCAGCTCCACTTTTGGGGCCCACAAAGTCCATAGCCACACCCTTCTCTTTCCTAATAGTAATTTGGGGGATTTAGAAGTGTCAGAACTAATCTCATCTTCCATGTCAAGAGAAACTAAATATGCAAATTAACTGCTACTGTTCATAATGAGTGACTTCAAAAGATCATATTCATATTTCCTTCTTCCCTTTCTATGTCCCTCCATTTTCCCAGTTCTATCCCGCAAGGCCCATGAAAACCATGATGGAGGTCAATTCATTTTTGAGAGGACCCTAAATCAGTTTCTGGCTGTGGGAGACATTGCTGCTCAGGCTACTGTAGCTATCTCACACCAGAGACACCACACTGTCATCTAAATCCAACTGAGCAACCAGCATATAAAAGAAATGGCACCTCAATAACACCAGGGTCATCATTATTTAATAGATGAAGCATGAAACTAAACAAAGGGAATAACTGAACTCCAATCCCAGCATTGGTGCTGATTCATTCATAGTCAAGTCGTTTAATGTTCTGCCATCTGTAAAACTGAAATAAAATTCTAAATAGTTAACATCCGGGAAGCACTACATAAGTGACAACGTTCACCAAAATGTACAGATTCAAAGACCAGAAGGGACTGTGAAGAGAGAGACCCTCCCCTCACTCTAAACACTGGGGTTCAAGTGAGGGGTCTCTTCTATGACCCCTTAACCGTAAACTGCTTCCCAGCCTAAGTTAAAGCTTTTCCCCCCAAAACCCCACACTCTACCAGTTGGGAAATTGGGGTACCACTGCCACCATTCATGTGAATCTCCAATACCCTGGAGGGGGGCACATGAACACCCCAAACTTCTCCTCCCTCTCTCTGAGAGACCGGGACACTCACAGATTGCTCCCCCCTCCCTTTCTAGCCTGAAGGGAGAGAGAGAGACGCAGCACACCGGCTCACAAGCTGTGCCTGCCAAATTTAAAGCTAGGACTAACCAAACGCTAGAATAACCAAACACTTTTTCTAACAAAAAAGGTTTAATAAAGAAAAGAGAACAAAGCATACACTTACAATACAACTTCACAGATATAGAGCTTCCTAATCCCTCTGGAAGGTTAGTGACACTCTAATCAGGTACAAAATTGTTAAATCAAAATGTTACTTACAGTTAGTCTACTTAAAGCTTATGAAGGAAAAGAAGGAAGTTGTCTTTCCATAGCTAGAGAGAAGAGCTGGGCAGTTGTCCAAAGCTGGGACCGAAGAGAACTGAAACTAACCCTCCCCCTCTGTCCCTGGGATGGGAGCTCTTACATCACTCCTTCTCAGGTTTAGTTAACCCCATACAGGTAAAACAACAACTCTCAAGCACTTCACACTTATGACAGAGACTATTACTGATCATCTTATTTGACCTCCTGTATAATTCAGGCCATAGAATTGTCCAAAAATATAATTCCTAAATCATATAGTTTAGGAAAGCATCCCATCTTAATTTAAAAATGGTCAGTTATGGAGAATCCACCACCACCTTTGATAAATTGTTCTAGAGTTTAATTACCACTTTTAAAAATGCATGCCTTATTTAGTTAATGTGTCTAACTGCAACTTCCAGCCATTGGATCATATTATACCTTTCTCTGCTAGACTGAAGAGCCCATTGTTAAATATTTGTTCCCAGTGCAGGAATTTATAGACTGCAATTAGTTTACCAAAGAGAAGGTTAAAGGGAGATGTAAGTAGATGGAACTCCTTGAGAAGGGAGATGTAAGTAGATGGAACTCCTTGAGAAGGGAGATGTAAGTAGATGGAACTCCTTGAGTTTAGGATTCTCAGGCATGTTTTCTAAACCTTTAAAGATTACACACAGCTGTCCAGTGGCTGAAAGTTTCACTGTCTGTAGCCCCTACTCCCTAAAATCACTTAAGGAATTATCACTGAATGGAGTCTGCATTGTTACCAGCTACAGCATAAGCAGTTCATTTTGTGAGTAACTCAAAGAGTCACCTCACTATATCTCCCCAAAAATACTGGGGTGGCCCAGCGCATGCTACTGTGATCATGGTGCAGATGATTTCAACATTGGGAGAGGGAATTGTTTTGCAGGTATGCTCCAAAATGCTAAGGCTGGTTGTAACAGAACATGAACATCTTGTTATAATATTCGGTACTACTACTTGTTCTTGTCCCTGCCAGCAGGTATATGGGATCTTGGGGAGCAATTACCACACAGGTGGGGTGCAAAATAAACTGTATTAAGAAAATGCAAAAACAGGGAAAATTCAATAGTGAGGGGTATGGGGTTTGTAAAAGTAGACAATTGGGGAGGGGTTTCTTTTAGTAAATTGGATAGGGGTTTCAATAGTGGGGTACAATACAGTGGGGTACAATGCAGTTGGTAACCAATTAACACTAAAGTATAAATGTAACAGGTAGCTAACAATTTCTATGTAAAGAGTGTGTCACAGCAGCATATAACCAACTAACAGTATGGGTAAAATGTGTTAAATAACCAACAATTTTAGGTAAAAATGTGTCTCAGTGGTGTAAATGTAAAATGTGAGGCGTGTTAGAGAGAAAAGGGGTAACCAATGGGGTTTTATGCTAGAAAGAGAGAGAGAAGACAGGCTGTAAGTTGAAACAGCAGAGAGAGAGAGAGAGAGAGAGAGAGAGAGAGAGAGAGAAAGTGGTAGAGAAGTAAGGTTGGGGGATGGGGGAAGAGGAGCACGTGGTGGAGGGAGATTTAAACTCAGGGAGACACAGAACAGACAGGCTGCAAGTTTAAACAGCAGAGAGACAATTATACAAAACACAGCAAAATCTTATTTATGATTTAACTTAACCAAAACTACACAAATTAGCAAGTAACAAAACACAATGCAACAATTCTTTAAGGCTAACTTACAGGGTACAATGCAAGCAATATCCTAAACCTAACTTAACTACAGCTATGCAAAATGAAATTACAACTTATCTAGACTAAAAGACAAAATCTAACCTAATGGGTGCACCTTATACTAGGGGTAGTTTCAGAGGGCAGGGTGGTGTGTGCCCAGGTACAGTTCAGGAAGGCACAGGCTTATTTCTAGCAGCAAAGGTGCTGCAAAGCAAGAAACAGATTACAGATACAGACCAAGGTTTAGTTTAAGAGAGGTTTTAAGACACAGACCAAGGAGTTTAAGAGAGGTTTAGTTTGAGTCTGTGTGTTGGGGAAACAGAGCCAATTGTATTCAATTAAGTATAGAAAGTTTCACAGAGGGATTCTCACCAGTCCCCAAGGCAGCAGCAAAGGCAGAAGCAGCAACAGCATCAGAAGAAGCAAGGAAGGCTCGGCACGGTCTTGATAATCAGGAGGTCTCTCAGGCAGCAATTCGTTCTTCGTGGGGGGGGTTTAAAACGGGGGTACGCTCAAAAATAAAACGAGAGCAGAGAAAGGACCCCCCAGAACCCCTGGCTGATCAGACCAGGTAGCAATGCAGGAACCTTTCTGATGTTTGTTTCAAAAATGCCTGTTCTTAAAGGCAAACTCAGGCAGTTTCCCCGCCAGTAATCCTGATAGGCTCCCTCTGTCACAGGGGAGGAGTTACAGGGAAAAACTGCAGGTGAGCATAGAGACATGCCTGGGCAGAGTCCTGGACCATAGGCGTGAGTTCCACCTCATGACTCAAAAGCACATGAGGCCTATGACTCATGCCCAGGATCTCAAAAACACATTAGGTCTTACAGCTTTGGACATTGCCTACCCTACACCAAGCCCAGGTTTAACAAGGTGATAACAGGACCAACCCTTTGAACAGGGCAGTTGTCCCACTTAGCACGCAGCACAAGTGGCCATCCTTTTGAGAAGGGCAATGGCTCTTGGTAAACAACTTAAGGGGCCCTCCCTTTGAGAAGGGCAGTGGCCCTGGTAAACAACTTAACAGCCAGGGAGTGGCGGCCACAGGAGGAGAACAAAAACAAAATGGAGTAAGGGGACAGCTGTAAGAAACAAAATGGAATAGGGGGAAAGCTGTAACAGACAGTTCTCAGTGTATATACTGCAATATTATTTTAAAGAAGACTATTCTTCCTCTGACTTACCAGCTTTTACATAGCTGTAACCTCATTGATTTTGATGGTATTACTCCTGATCTATGCCTTACAAGTTAGAAGAGAGTCAAGCCCAAGATATTTTGACCTTTAATGATGAAAATGTAAAATGTTAGATACAATCTGAAAATGAGAAGTCTGACATTTTAAGGCATTACTTTTTTTTTGAACTACAATGTGAAGACTGTTTCGGTTTTTTTGTTTTGTTTTGTTTTTAACATCCAGAACCGCTCTTTTCCCCTTGGCATGTGAAAATCTTAAAACTATGTCCTTGGAGGAATATATGCTCAATAAATACATGCTGTAAACCTTTTGGCCACTCATTCTTATAGCCATTGGAGTCAGCAGCAAAAGAAACGACATTCTATCCTTTCCATTCATAAGGAGCGGGCACTTTTTCCTTGCCAAAGAAAATAGTCCCATGCCCCCCAACAGACGAAAACTAACACATTTGTGCCATAGCTTCCAGCTGTAATGTTGTTAAGATTCTGGCTCAGTGCATGAGTTGCTCTAAACGAGTAAAACAAAACAATCCTGTAGTTGAATTGTTAAAGAAAAAAGTAGGTTTAAAGTCAATTATTTAAGCACTGGGGGTGCAATAAAAATAAGTAGGTATGTTTGCTCTCTTCCCTTAGCCTTTTGGGAGAAGAGAAATATTATCTTTTGGCCTGCCATCATGCGCACGTTTCCTCAGCCCTCTACATCCAGCCAAATGTAAAAACTCTCTCCTGAATAGTTAATAAGAGAGGCCTTAAGAGTTCGAACCACCCTGTTTGCAGATGGTGGTTTCCAGTATAGCTGGTCTAGGATATTTGTTGAAGATGTCCTTTGATAAATTTTGCTTGTTTTCAAAGGATTTATTTGCTGATATTATTAGTAGTAGGGTTTCACTATTTAAAAATAGATCCTTTAACACAAATTAGGATGGGCACTACTGATGCTTTAATTACTTGAACTGACTGATGATACTCCCACTGAAGTCAACGAAAAAAAATTCTTAATTTGAATAAAAGGTAGCATGAAAATTTTAATTACTACAACAGTCACATGAACAGCAAGTGCCAAATACTGGTCCCATTAAAATCAAGGAGAGCTTCAGTTGCTCAGCACACCTGAAAAATCAGGCCACTTATTTAGTTACTCAGAAATCGCTTTAGATGACTATCTGTAGGTATTTGTCTTAGAAAATTCACTTAAGGGACTACCCCAAGCTTATGCAGGGAGTCAGTGGCACACTATGGAATAAAACTCAGTAGTTCTGTCTTCCCATACCCTGCTTCAGTAATCAATTACTATGATTCCCTTAAGAAATATTTTAATACCTACTGTGCTCCTACCAAACATTTAGTTTTCCAAAAGAAGAAATATTAATTTGTCATAAAAAGCAACACTGGGCTTTAAATTTTGCAGATAGTGACTTCCAGAGGAGGTTTAAGATAAGCAGAGATCATATATTGGTTACATTATTGTACATATTTTCTCAGTCATCTTGCTTAGATGTGGGCCTCTTCCATCCCTCCATAGAAGAGAGAAAGGAGTTTCCTTTTACTGATGTCAGGAGAAAAGATTTAAAGATGAAAGCTTATTTTAAGATGGTATTTTTCATCTTCAATTATATCCCTTAAAATTAATGCAAATTTTATTGTAATAGTGTGTAAATCAGTAAATAATAGTAAGATGTACTATATATTCAAGTGGGAGGCTCTGACCCTTCTAAAACAAAATTATAGATGCAACAAAGTTTTACTGGGTCAGATATTCTAGTCAGTTCTCAGTCTATCTTCAGGTAATATTCTTATTGATTTCAAGGGAAGTTTGGCTTAATTCACAGACTGTAGGACAGTGGTTTTCAGCCTGCAGTCTGAAGACCCCTGAGGGTCCAGAGACTATGTCCAAAGAGCCCATGAAGTGTTGACATTACTATAGAACAGTAGCTTTCCACTCATGGTCTACAGACCACTGGGGGTCCACATACTATGCCTAAGATTTCCAAAGGGACCTCCATTTTGAATTGTTTTGGGTTCCACAAATGAAAAAAGGTTGAAAAACACTGCTGTAAGACCACAAGAGACAATCATCATCAAGCCTAACTTCCTACATAACACAGGCCATAGAGTATCACCTGAAAATTTCTGCATTGGGCCCACTGGCATGTGGTGATGACTGGTGGAGGGCAAGATTTAGCCTACTATTAGGGAAAAAAGTACTTTACAAATCACTTGAAATTCTACATAAATAAATGTAACATATCAAGAAATACATTTAACAGTAGGCTGACATTTAATTTTAATTATATGTCAAATTGTGTTAAATAATAATATTTTAGAGATCTTGATAAAAAGCTACATGCTGTTAAGTTTAACTGCAGTATTGTGCACATACTTGATAATTTTCAGAAATATCTAATCAGTGGTCACACTTTGATACTTGCTTAATGATTTCGTCATGTGTGATTACTTGCATAGCTGACTTAAATATTATGAAGAATTCAACAAGCTAGTAAAATTGTCACTTGGAAAGATCATCTTCTCTTGTCTGGCAGAAAAGGACAAACAAATTCTAAAAGGATCTAGATGTGATGAAGCAGGGAGGTCCTTTCTTTCCACTCCCATGAATACTATATGAGAAATGGGATGTGTGGTCTGAAGGGGCCGAATAGAGGGGCAAGCTGATTTGATGTCCATACCAACTCTGCAGAAAGCCAGAGAGTAAAATATTACTGACCCTAACAACATTAACTGGCTTTGAACTTTCTCCTCTACACTTAAGGGAATGTATGGGAGCACAGCTGCCAAGAGGGAAAAAGCGTTCCAAAAACTGAAGTTGATGAAAACTCAAGGGGTGAAATCCTGGGCTCTTTGAAGTCAGTGGACCTTGGATTTTGTCTCATGAATTGCTCCTAAATTCACTCCCATGTGCCTGGATATGAAACCAGGTAGTGTAAATGAAAGTGCAAAGCCCATACTCCAAAGCACTGCAATAATGAAACATGTTTATTTAAGCACAGAATTTCTAAGCAGAAATTGATTAAAAGTTCTGTTTGCAATCTGGTTTGATGAATGCCAGGATGTCTGCCAACCTGCAAGTATGGAACATATTTTTAATATTAATCAGAAAAAAATGTGAATTGCAAAATCTAATCTTAAGCAAGTTGAGACATTTCTTTCTATCTCTTTTAATAACTTAGAAAAATTGTATTGATGTTCAATAGTTTTGCATATTTTAAAGCTACATAGTAATAAAAGAGTTTGTTTTTGTTTGTTTGTTTTTACTTTGACTCTAAGAACCATTTTGAAGAAGGTTGGGATTTTTCATTGATTTTTCTATTTTAATTTTTTGGTGCCCTTACTTTGTAAAACACTGGGAAAAAAGAAAAATGTAAAATTACAAGAGAAAGAGAAAACCAGATATCCCTGTTTTGGTCAGTTCTAGACAGGGCATTGTGAGATACAATATTGGATAAGATTGGGGGCAAAGCTCTAAAGAGTCTTAAAGGACAGTATTAAAAGTCAGTTTGTTGAAGAGGAGCTAGTAGAGGGTCTCAAAGAAAATATGTGGCATGGTCAGAATGATAGGTCAGCTAGAGGCTTCTAGCATCAGTGTTATGAATGGATCTGGATTTGAAGCAAAAATAGAGGAAGTCAGATAGAAGAAACTGCAGTACTCAAAAACGGGACAGGATAAGGGCCTAGATAGGAGTTTTATTGAGGCAGACAGAGAGAAAAGGACAGACATTGGAAACTGATGTGGAAGAAGTGGCGTGATTTCGATAGGGCATGGATATGTGTGGTCACAGTGAAGGCAGAAGCAAAGCTTAAACCCACTGTATGTGCATGAGAGACAGAGTGGATGGTGGTGACGTCAATAGTGACTGAGATAGAGAGGCGAGGAGACTAAAAACAAATGGTAGTGGTAGTGAAGAAATACCACACAGAGGGTACCTGGGAACTACATAAATAAATTGAAGTACCAAAAATAACCAGAAAGAGTCTTTTAAAGGCGTCTAGGACTGATATTTGTATTGGTGTAGTATTAAAAAGAGATCACAGGTTTGCATGGCCAAAAATGTTTATATTATGAGAGGTTTAAGATTAGCAGGCGTATTAGTCTGTATCCGTAAGTAAGACAGGGAAGACTTTGTAGCACCTTAGAGACTAACCAGTTTATTTCAGCTTATGCTGAAGTAAACTGTTTAGTCTCTAAGGTGTTACAAAGTCTTTCTATTATGAAAAATATACTTTTGCAAAGTGAATAGAATAAAAAGTGCCCTAGTTCACTTTGGAACAATGACCCTTGGGCATCATGCAGTACAGTATATGTAACACATAGCATTATCACACACAGCAGTAGGCTGCACTACAGTGACCCATAAAGAAGAAATAGATAGGATTTGTGTTGGAGCTACGGAACAGAAGTGAATATTTAACGGGGTTGTGATGAAATGCTAAGCTGCATTATACAATTCAGCCACAAGGCGGTACAGTACCCCAAACACCTTATTTAAATGAAACCTAAGCCATACCTGGGAGAGAATTAATGGATTTCAGGAAGAATATATCTGATGTGTATAAGCAAGCTCTGTGACCAGTCCATATCTGGTACAGAAGAATTTGACATGGTATCAGGAGTAAACTAAGAACAGAAATAGAAGGAACAGCAACAATGGTTGCAGACAGAAGAAACAAAACAACAAAGGCTGCAGGATCTCAAACATGCCATCTTCAAAACCCCCTGAGAACTTCACATTTGACAATCCTTCACAATGGACAGGCTGGACAAATATTTTTTCAAGATTTCACATTGCAAACAACTCCACAAAGGAACTAGAAATCTATAGGTATCTTTCTTTATAAAATCTATATCTATATCTATATCTATATATATAAAAGTCAAATGGTGTATGTATGCATGTATGTATGTATGTATGTGCGCTTACTCCTTCCACACCGTTTGAGCTAGAGACTTGAAATTTGGTACAGTTAGAGGTCTTAGGGTCCTAATCAGGGTAAGAGTCGAAAATTTTTCAAATCTCACCTCTGACGCCCCCCAGGGGTGAAATTCTTTAAAGCCCATTCACATCAGCTGGGCAGCTGCTGTTCTCTGTGACATAGTTATGATGTCATTATACCCTCTCCAATGGACCCCGCACTCGCTCAGCTCTCTGCCCCCTCCCCCCTTCAACGGACCCCACACTCGCTCAGCTCTCTGCCCCCTCCCCACCTCTGACGGACCCGAGTTGGGTTTGGTCGGAGGGTAAGTGAGGTGGGGGTGTCGGGTTTGGTCGGGGGTGAGGTGGGGGTGTTGGGTTTGGTCTAGGGGGTAGGAAGGTGTCGGGGTGGGTGAGGGGTGAGGTGTGGGTGTTAGGGTTGGTCAGGGGGTGTTGGGTTTGGTGGGGGGTTAAGGTGGGAGGGGTGGGTTTGTTTGGGGGTTGAGGAGGGGGATCGGGGTTGGTTGAGGGGTAAGTGAGGTGTGGGTGTTGGGTTTGTTTGTGGTGGTAGGTAGGGGTGTCGGGTTTGGTTGGGGGGGAAGTGAGGTGGGTGTGTCAGGTTTGGTCTACAGGGGGTGAGGTGTGGGTGTTGGTCAGGGGGTGTTGGTAGGGGTGATGTGGGGGTGTTGGGTTTGGGTGGGGGGGTGAAAATGTGAGTTGGCGTTGGTCGAGGGGTAAGTGAGGTGGGGGTGTCGGGTTTGGTTGGGGGTGTGAGGTGGGGGTGTCAGGTTTGCTCTCTGTCCCCTCCCCCCTCCAACAGACCCCGCACTCGCTCAGCTCTCTGGCCCCTCCTCACCTCCGACGGAGCCGAGCAACGCCGGGTATTTTCTCTACTATATATATATATATGGTAGGGGAAAACAAGCAAGTAAACCATATCTTTAAATCCTTTGATTTTACTTAAGACAGTCACAACAGTGACTATGAAAGAGTTCTGGCTATGTCTGATAGATACTTTATACCCCAGAAAAATGTGGTTTATAAAAAGAGCATGTTTCCACCAGTGAATTCAAGAACTATGAAAAAAAGGTTGACTGTTTTATAAGAGATCTTCATACATGGGCTCGGAACCATGGTTTTGGGAATGCAAAATATTAAATTATCAGGCACACTGGTCACTGGGTTAACAGATAAAAATATTTCATAGTAGTTACAAATAAAGAGAGATTTAACCCTAGCCACAGCTATACAGATGTCAAAGCACGCAAAATTAGTCAAACAGAACAAAAGGCAACTTGAAAAACCTGAAACTAGATGCTTAGAAGCTGTAAACAGGCACTTAGATGTTAAGTCATTATCATAAAGCCCATGAGGCAAGCAGAGATAACTGCCAGGCAAAGAGGAACAAATTCAAGCCTGCATGCACAAGGTGTGTGTCATAGGGTACATGTACAACCGAGCTATTGATGCAGGAATGACTGGCCCACACTGGCAGAATATAAGGTCTGAGAAGCAGAGGGGTGGGGTGGTTGCCAGAGGGGAAAACAGGCTGGATAATGTAACTTCCTCCATCAAGCTGCTGAGAAGCTGGCCTGAGATAGACTTCAGAGAAGGGATAATTGGATATCCAGACTGGAGAAGACTACAGACATCAAGGGAGATAGGAAGGAGCTCACAGAACAGAAGCAGGAGTTGAGGCCTGATTTCACCTGCCTGATTTAAGGACCCTCAGTTGAAACACAGTGGAGTTTCTCTGTTCTCTGATCATGGGTTTCTCTACCGTCTCCTCAGAGACTTAAGAACCAAAGGGTTTCCAGACCTCTGAGTACCAGAAGCAGTCGACTCCACCATGTATGAAGGGAAACTCCTACATTACAGTGGGACTGAAACTAATACCCTTCATAGCCCAGAATAGAGACTCAGGCAAAAGCAGCAGGTTGACTGCCTCATCATATTAAGCAAACTCAGTGCAATAATCTGTCTGACCAAAGGGGGTGAAGTCACACCAGCACATCATCTCACAGTGTGGAAAAAAGTATTACCCCAAGAGATGAGATATGTCTCCAAAGAGATACATGGCATAATAAATACATGCCATATGGACCATTTTCAGCTGTTTGCCTTGCCAGTGCAGCCAGGAAGTTGACTCATATTACAGACAACCAAGAGCCATTGTTTAATGGGATCTATCCGCTGCAGCTGGTGGTGGCATTGCCTTCAGAGCTGGGTGCCCAGCCAGCAACTGCCAGTATCAGGCCAGTGCTTAATTTGTGCCACGGTTGAGCTCTAGCCTCTGGCATCTCTTTTAAAACAAAGAAAATAGTGGGGGAGGCAGCAGGGCCCAGAGGTGATGTAAATCCCAGGGACCCCGTGGAGGCCAGGAGTGATGGGAGGGGCTGAGGGGGGGGGGCAAAATACAAGTTCTCTCAGGGTGCCATTTTCCATAATGTTTACCCAGAGTATGACAAGCCTCTTTGAAAGGTACAGTCATAATCATTCTTGGTTATGTTCTAAAAGAGTTCATAATTTATAGGTAAGTAGTTAGAGATAATTTATTGGCCAGGTGAGAAGACATATCATTTTAATGTTGAAATGAGCAATTTTAAAGCCAGAGAAATGCTGACAAAAAAAAAATAAGCGGGACCTTCAGACAGAGAAATGAAAGGTGAGCACAAACAAAAAGGTGTCTTTTTTTACTATAACAGGATAGATGACTATGATGAGGTAAAGGGGGCCAGATGGCTGGGAATCTAGATTGTGTTATGATAGGTAAATTGCATGACAGAGAGACAAAAAAAATGTTGTAATGAACTGCGGTCACAGATTAGCACGAAGGATGCACGAGTAGAAAATGAAGGAGAAACTGAGAGAAAATCTAAAAGTCTAAAATATAGAGCCGGACAGTTTCGAGTTGCATGAGGACATTTTGTATGAGTATAATAAGTGTTGGAAATTTTAAAAGGTTGTCCTATTAAAACTGCAAGTTTTAGAGAAGTCTAAAATGTAAAAGTTGAGAGATGAGATACTGTAAATGCATTGAAAAATATACAAAGGTCTATGTAATAGGCTGGCAGTGCTCAAGGACAAGAGAGCTGTTCACAATAATACAAAAAGTATACATCAATTCTCAGTTATATTTAAGAATAAAATGATCCAGTCAATAGAAATGCTAAAACATTAACATTTACCACCATTATAACCTGCATGAATGACTTTAATAATACAGTCCTGATCCAGCAAAATGATATTAATGGACAGATCCTAGTACCCATGTGGAATCAGACTGATTTTGTTGATTTTAGTAATTTCTTTTTTACCCAGAAGGTTTACCTAGTTATTATGGATCGATTTTCTTCTTTGGATGCATCAGCACAGGCTACTGTTCTAATTGTAACTTATATCAAGGGAGTAAGTCAATTTACTTACCAATTCTGTGCTACAGAAATCCTCCAAAAAAGTATTTGTACAGACATACTCCTGTGAGAGATTAGAGTTTTCTGTAGGAACCCTCTAAATGCTAAAAGTGGAAAATTAAAAAAAATACTCACTTTCTTTTAGGAATCCATTACCGAGCTTTACAAAAAAACATAAGAAAATAATAATGGCCATACTGGGTCAGACCAAAGGTGCACCTAGCCCAGTATCCTGTTTTTCAACAGTGGCTAATGCCAGGTGCCCCAGAGGGAAAGAACAGAACAGGTCATCACCAAGTGATCCGTTCCTTGTCACCCATTCCCAGCTTCTGCCATAATACAGCTATGCACACATGCATGCACACAATTGGCAGTTTTAAAATTATTTTTACTGAAACATACTCAAAACATAAACCATGACAGTACAGTAATCACATTGCTCCCTAGTTAGACTAACATCACTAATTAGAGATTTATTATTTTCCTTTAAAATATTTTAAAAATGTAACAGAGGGTCTACATCAGGGATCGGCAACGTTGGCACGCGGGACTGCAGGGTAAGCACCCGCTGCTTTTTTTACCTGCCTTTTCGCAGACTGTGGCTCCCACTGGCCATGGTTCGCCATCCCGGTCCAATGGGGGCCAGTAGGAGCCAGTCAGTGAAACGGCAGGTAAACCCTACAGTCCCCCATGCCAACGTTGCTGATCCCTGTTCCACATCCTATTATTTACATATTTTAAACTCACAAAATAAGTACAGGGACTGGAACTTCTGACAATTTGAGATCTTCTGCTTTCACATAGGCGCACCCTGGGTATTTTATCAGCAATTAGAAAAAAAACATTTAGTTGTACCATATAATCAGTTGTTTCAGCATCCACACTACTGAGCACGTACACAACTTTAAATAAGAAAAACTGACAATTAGTGTAGCTCACACAGTGTCTTTGGTTCAATGATATAATTCACCTCACAAAGACATTAGAGCAAAAAGGAGGGTATAACAGGGCAGCGACTCACCCCCGCGGTGCCTCCTGCTGGTATGTTGAGGGAATTAGCTCTTTCCAGCATCCGGAGTGCCCTCAGCAGGCTGTAGTCCCATTTTCACTCTGGCCCCATGTCCCTCCCTGGACACCTGGTGCCCTCTTCCCTTCCCTACTCCCACAGTCTCAGGGTCTCCCCTTCCTGGGGAACCCCCACCTCTTATCCCCACCTTCTCTCAGTCTAGGCAACTGCCAGTCACCACTTACCCCCGTTCAGTGTGGCAGACTGCAGTGTAATTGCCACTCATCATCGACAAGGAGGGTTTGGCCTGCTGCCTCTACCTCTGTAGCTATGGACTGTCCCCTGCAACCCCAGTGCTGTTTGTTGGGCCATCTCCTAAGCCTTACAGCCTGGGGGTTTCCAGGCCAGAGCTCCCCCAGCTCCTCTTGCTTGCCCCAGCCCTGCTCCACTCTAGGTACCCTGTCAAGCTCTCAGCAGACAGGCCTGTCTAGGTCCACAGACAAAGGAGACACTATTCATCAGGCTCCTGCCTCTCAGCCTTTTTATAAGGGCCGGCTAGTCTGTGTGGGGCATGACCACACAGCTGAGCCTACTCTCCCAATCAGCCTGAGAGCTTGACAGAAAACACCAGAAAATAAGGGGGAGAAATTTTTTAAAAAAGGAGGTTACATCATGTTATCCACAAAAGGTATTTTGTAATGAATTTTATCAATACTTTGAAGATGGAGTCACAAGAATAATTATGGTTAAGGGCATTCCAGTACCTGTAAATTATTCCTTTCTTGCTACTGAAAGTGAGAGTCCATCTTTAATTATGTCTGCAATAGTGTTATCCCTAGTCACTATCAATATTCTTGTTAGGATTTTTCAGCCGCCTTCAACAATGTATGTTATGAAACTGGTAAGATTTATTTTGGCACCATATCCTGCAAACACACTTGTGTTTAGCTTTATGCAAAATCAGTATTTCTATTGGCTTTCAACTATGGGCTTCTCTTTATCTCTTGCCCCCCATATCAACTTTATTTATTATCAGTCTTTTTATCTTTTTACCTGTTGCCTGTATTAACAAGTCAGAGGTACCTGTTGGACCTGTTTACACTATATCATCTGTGGTAATCTCTTCATTGTAGCATTCATGCTACAAGGCCTGTCATTCCAGCACAAGCAGATTTCCTTGAAATCGTTGGACTCCTGATAATAAAATTTTAGCTTCCCAGTTTAGTACCACCACATCAAATGTTATCATCTATCTCCTCTGCCTGAAAACCTTACACTCTAATTCATGACATTGGGATCCAGGGACAGAATGTGTAGAATATTCTGAATTGTGTAAATTACTTAGGAGCTTAAATCCCACTGGAAGTCAATAGGATGAAAAAAGCCTATGAAAACATGAAAATGAAAACATTTACTTAATGTGACCAAGCATCCAACACAAGCAAACATCTGCTGAAACAGCTGTGTCAGGCACTTTGAACTATTAATCTGGGAAATGGTGCAAATTCTATTTGAAGTGATTTTTAGATTTACTGAAGAGCATGCTGAAAGGGTAAGAAGTCAAGAGATGAATGGGAGAAAGGTATGGCTTTTTGTGCCTAGTCAAAAAAAAAAAAGTAATCACAGAATATTCCCCAAGTACACTGTGAATACCCTAACCTAAATCTCGACATACAGATATGCAAATAACGGAATGAAACAAAAAATGACTGATGTATTTCAATATTATAAAACTATAATCCAAAATGATAACCTTACATTATTTTAGCAAGAGGTTCAAACATATTAAGAAAATAGTGTAAAAATATCTTAATTGTGCGTTTTGTGAAAAAAAATAAGAAATGAGACAAAATTCTAAACTTAAGGACCAATTAGTAATATGTCCATACTTACAAGTTATACAGCTATCCTGTATTTAACTCAATAACACCCATTTTAAGTTTTGATGTCATACTCATTTTTTTATAAATAGCTTTCATGGTGTTGACCAAGGATATCAATCAAATAAATGTCAAAGGAATTTATACTAGTATCCACTGGGTTTAATTGATAGATTATGGAACACTTTTGATGAACAGAGGGTTTATTGAGGAAACACAAACACTTATGTCAAGTATGCAAAGGTGTAGTAAGTCTATAAGAATCTGCAGTGAAGTGTTAGAGATCAACTATCTTAGATTTCGTTTAAAAAATGTCAGGGAAGGAACATTGTCAAAGAGACTTTAAAGTTTAAGTTTAAGTTTACTGAATGCATTTAAGAAGTCTGGATGCATTAAGATAAATTCTTATAAAATAAGCCACCTGATGCTGATAATGATGTTGCAATCAATTCACCCTAAGGGTACGGATTCTCATACGGTAAGCCTGTCATCCATAAGGAAGCTCTGGAAACTTTCCAGTGTAGACCTTAGTAAAACTTGACTAAATAAACAGTGAAGGGAAAAAGGTGTTCTTCCTTGCTATAAGTTGTATAGATATTAAAATATGCCTTAATCAGGTTGCCAAGAACCTTAAGTTCCCTATCTGCCCTTTCAAGCAGGAAGCTCTCACTCTATCCCTCTATCAAGGATACAATGTGTGACAAGATGACTAACATTTATATGGTGGGTCCTGCACTTTTCTTAGCAGGGAGCTAAGATGCCACCTCTTGCCCCTGCTCTTGGGGTGCTGATGGTTGCATTAGTGGTCCAGGAAGGTAGTAAAGGAGGGAAGCGAGGGAGTGGTCTGTATTTGCTCCTCACACTGAGCCCTAACCCCTGTCAACTTCTGCAAGTTCTTACCCTCTTCCCCCTTGAGTGAGGTACCTTCAGTTCTTTTAGATGCTGGAGAAAGGGAGTCTCCCTCCCCTTACTGGGGCAGGGTCACCCTTCCTTCGGTTCTCCTATTTCCAAGTCTCACAGCACACCTCCAAGCTCCAGTCCTTACTTCTTCCTCTCTCTCTGCCTGAAGCAGGGGGGTTTATTGGGTTCCTAACAGGACCTTAATTAACCTACAGCCACCTTCCCTAGTCTACAGGGAGCCACACCTTAATTAGCCTTAAGCTTACATATTTCCCTTCAAGAATTCTGCCACTGCTTCCTGACCCTCCTCTAGCCCAAAGTTATAAGTTGCACCTTATTTCCCCACCTCTGTTTGCCCAGAATAGAAGATCAACCGTCCATGTTTTGGAGCCACATTGTCTAAGGGATCTTCCTTAGCCCAGGAATAGGAAATGTAATGCTCAAATGAAATCTACTAATTAAAGTCAGCCAGTAGGCAAGAGTCTCACATAATTACATATGGATATAACTTATCTCTCCTTTTATGTAACTACAAAGAACCTACAAACATTTACAAACAAGGTAACATCCTGTTTGCCTATGCTCATGGCCGATTGTGTTCTGGCAGTGAAGTTTTAGAAGGGAGCATAGAAAAATATAGGTTTAAACATAGGTGTGCACACAGGGTGGCTTTTAATGCAGAGTGTGGCATTTTTAAAATAAATAAATAAATACAATTCCCTGGGTGGACACCCTAATGAAATGTACCAGTTGGGAATAGCTTGCTTGTGACCCAAGAAACTGAAAGTTCCAGTGGTCAAACTTCCTGATACCTCAAGAAGCACTATAAACATACATAGATCTCTTTCACCCCAACTTGGAGACTGTAGGTTTGACTGTTTTATGATTCAGATCCGCACCTCTCCTACATGGACAGTCTGTCTTGTTCCTCCAAGGTAATGTCAAGGTAAGCTTGGGAGATGTGAAGTGAAACACATGAGAGAGAATCAAAGAATGTATGGATCATGTCCACTACATTTAGAGGAATTATAATGGAGTTTCTGTTTCTGATTGTTACATTAGAGAATTGATAGGAATTGTGTAGCACAAGAATATTAATATTGAAAGAGATGAGCACCTAACCAGGATATAAATTTGCAATGTTAAGAGAAATTGCTAAAAAAAAAAAAAAGGAGGATTCCAATTAATAGTCATGGCAAATAATGAAATACAATTCATTAAATGAATTAAACTCTCTGGCAAAAAGACGCATAGAAGAAATTTATTATTGAACACTGTTGACATCTACTAGACAGAAGTATCAGAAAAACTGAAAAATCTGAAAAGCTGAGAACCATTCGGCAAATGGCCAATAGAAATCAGTATAAATAAAGAGTTTTCCCAGAAATCAACGAACCCTTGTGTGAGAAAGACTCTCCTTTGTCAAGGATCACATGAACAAAAAGAGGTAGCTGAGCCCCTCAGATAACCTCTCCCTTTGTCCAAGGTCACAGAACCAACACCTGACTGAATCCACGAAGAAATTGCAGAATCCCAAGGATGACCCAACACCTGAAAAGGACTCTTCCTTACTTCATGGTTATCAGGTGTGATAGAGGAAGGCCAGGGAGCTGTGGCAGAGTGTTTGAGGGGAGATATATCAGCTCCAGGTTCATTAGGGCGTGGCTCTCTGTAGACTAGGGAAGCAGGCAGCAGGTTAATTAGGAGCACCTGCTGTCAATTAAGGCCTTAATAAAACCCCCTGCCTCAGGCAGACAGGTGTGGGTGTTTGGAAGGAGTTTGGAGGCGTTGGAGCAGAGAGCAGTTTGGAGGCATTGGAGCAGAGAGCAGTTTGGAGGCGTTGGAGCAGAGAGCAGTTTGGAGGCGTTGGAGCAGAGAGAGTTTGAAGAAGTGCTGTGGTGAGCTAAGAAAGACCCAGACCTTAAGTAAAGGAACACTGGGCTTGTGTAGAGAGAGGGCAGGAAGCCCCCCACAAGCTGAAGAGTAGGAGAGGGAAGTAGTCCAGGGGAAGGAGTAGCTAATCCCAGTGGTTTACCGCTATCCTCAGGGGCCCTGGGCTGGGACCCAGAGTAGAGGGCGGGCCCGGGTCCCTCCCTCTCCCCTTCTCCCCTCTAGGATACTTGTGGGACAGTTAATACCCTGTTCAGAGGCAAGAAAAAGGCTCCCTGAATTCCCCCACAAGAAGAGAAAGTGCAGGACCCATCAATATCGTGGGAGTAATTTGCCACACAGGATAAGAACTAATGGTGTGATTTCATTTCAAAGATTGTAGTTTCCCTTCTGTTAGTTAGCATAAATTTCTGCAATTATCTCCTTAAGCCTACAATTTTTAGTGAGACCTCAAATAACCATACTTTAGATTTTAACTAATGCTATATGCTTACTGTCCTTTATGGAAGTAAATTGGCCTCAGAGATTTGAACTATAACTTGAAGTAATTGCTTTTGGTATTCTATATTTGTTCCTTTCATGGAAACCAATTCAAATAACGAGAGACATATTCTCAAAGGTGCCTTAAAGACAAGGGCATCCTTACTCCTTGGATAAATGCTGGAAGTGTGATAAATGTGCTCAATACTAAAGAATTGACATTTTATGATCATAAGTAAATGTCATAAGAAATCTTGATAATTTGCTGAGCCATAGCCCTAGTCTATAACAATTGCACTGATCTGTTCTACTTAGAACAATGGTTATGTATTCTCTTCGTGGATGAACAATCGATTGTATCAGGGATGGGCAAAGCTGGCATGCAGGACCTAAGAGTAAGCACCCTTAGTGGGCCCCGCCGCTTTGTTTACCTGTCGTTTCGCTGACTGCGGCCCCCACTGGCCACGGTTTGCAGTCCCGGTCCATTGGGGGCTGTGAGAAGTGGTGCGGTGCTGGTCACTGCTTCCCACAGCCCACATTGGACTGGGATGGAGAACTGGAGCCAGTGGGAGATGCGATCAGCGAAACGACAGGTAAACAAAGCAGCGGGGCCTGCTATGCATGCTTACCCTGTGGTCCCCCGTGCCAACATTGCCGATCCCTGGATTGTTTACTGATGTATATTTGGATAAATTGATAAATTGTTGTTTTATTACAAGTAACCTGACTTTAGAAATACTGGCCAAGATAACAACTGATCTAAAAAGAACTGTTAAATTAGTAAACTAATGCCTCCTGGACTCATTAGAAAGGTATTCTCCTATTAGATTCTATTACAGGATTGACTGTAATGCCTATCAAACTGGCAAATCTCGTTTGCTAAATTTGAGCTATATAATCAATTTGGGACCTTGGCAAATTCATATAATTGACCCCTTTCACACTTAATTGTTTTTTACTAGGATTCAGCAAAGCTGAGCCATCTATTGTATATAGATTACACAGAAAAAAACAAACTACAGCAAAAGAACATTAGGTTGCAAAATAAAGCACTCTGAAAATAGGAAAATATCAGAATTAAGCTTGCCTGTGCAACCTTAATCCATCCCCCCATTATAACAATCTTCAGTTACATGAGCAATTTTTTTCCCCAACAGGATCCCTGCCTCATTCTGTGCACAGAATGGATTGTGCTCATTCAGTGAGCAATTATTCAATATTTTGTTTTATTGTGATTGAATAATATGTGGTCCTAGGCTTTATTTTCTGCACCCTTTTCAAACCCTGCCCTGAAGAAAGAACTATTAATTTCCTCATCAGCTTTTTCTTCGTTGTTCATCAATATAGTGTCTGAATACTTCATACACACATTCATTTATATTCACAACACTCCTGTGACGTACGGGAACTCCTCACTTAAAGTTGTCCTAGTTAATATTGTTTCATTGTTACATTGCTGATCAATTAGGGAACATGCTTGTTTAAAGTTGTGTAATGCTCCCTTCTAACGTTGTTTCCCAGCCACCTGCTTTGTCCACTGCTTACAGGAAGAGCAGCCTGCTGTTGCTGCTAGCTGGTGGAGGTTTGGAACCAGGGTGGACCGACAGCCCTCCTAGGAGCTCCTCACTCCCCTAAATTCCCTGTTTAGCATCTGACCAGCAGGCTATCAATGGCTGGCAGTTCAGTTGTCCCTCCCCCACTGCCATGTGCTGCTCCTGCCCTCTGCCTTGGAGTTTCTCCCCGAGCCTCCTGCTTGCTGTGTAGGAGAGGGATGACACAGAGGAGAAGAGGGGAGCTAATGTCAGTGTGTCTCCCTCCCCGCTGCACACGGCTTACCCCATCTTCCATAGAGCAGGGGGGACACACAACAGTCCTGGAAGGAGCTTTTTGGTCTCAGCTTGCTGATCTAATTAACAAGGCAGTATACTTAAGACGGGGATCAGCATACTTAAAGAGTAAATGCACCTCTCTCTCACACACACACACAGGGTGTGTCTCTGCTATGCTGTCTCCACCATCCCTTCATTCCTGCTGCCTTGTAGAGTGTGAGGCTACATTAACAATGAGATAACCCTTGAGGGCTCAGCCAATTGCTAGTTCATTATTTAGCAGTAAGGCATTCCCTGGGAAATATCCCACCCTCTGCCTTTACCCCCTCAACCAAGCTTCACAATCATCATTGCTGGGTACCAGTATTAAATTGTTTGTTTAAAACTCATACTCTGTGTGTGTTCGTGTGTGTGTGTGTGTGTGTATAGATAGATAGATAGATAGTCTCATGTCTGGTGAAAAACATTTCCCTGGAACCTAACCCTCCTCTCCCCTCCGTTTACATTAATCTTTATGGGGAAAATGGATTCGCTTAACATCGTTTTGCTTCAAGTCATATTTTTCAGGAATATAACTACAACGTTAAGTGAGGGGTTTCTGTATGTAACACATCACCCCCATTTTACAAATTGGGAACTGGTACACAGAGATACTTAGGTAAAAGTTACCATTCATTTGGGGTGCCCAAGTTGAAACACCCAAGACTTGATTTTTTCAGAGTACTTCAGATGCTATGTGTTGAACAGCACAGCTTCCATTGATTTCAGTTGCAGCCACAAGTGCTGTACACTACAGGAAATCAGACCACAGAATATCAAGTCAGGTAACCTTAAAATGAGGGAACAGTTTTAGTGGCCATCTGTGAAAAGTTTGGCTTAAATAATTTGTTAAGACACAGGAACTGCATGGCAGAGGTAAGGATAGAGTCCAGTTCTCCAGGGCAGAATTCAAGTGTCTTAACCAGGAGCCCTCTGTTTCGCTTCCAGCAGTTCCCTTCATCATTCCCTACACAGCTTCCAACTCCTGCCTCAATGAGAAGGAGGGTCACTACAGATAACAACTTACTGTACAACACAAACCTGATTTATCTGAGACCAGACACATTCTGTGCACTGAATGAGGCAAGCATCCTGCATTAAAACAAATCATATAATTAAAGACATAATGCATAAAAATGTGGGATGAATAAAGATTGCACAGGCAACATTTCTGAAAAAAAAGTTTGGGTTTTTTTCAGCAGAAACTTCATTAAATTTGAACCGAGTTATAAAATTAGTTTTGGTATTCTGAAAAGTAAATTTTCCAGTGAATTTACTGTTCACTGAAAAAAATGTCTCCTGGCTCAACTTAATAATAGTGGGAACTACCAGCCTCACCTATAATCGACACACATGCACATGTTCATACATTTCACCTTCAAAACTGGTTACATTTTATAGAAAGAAGATAACTTATAATTATCAAAAATCCCTTTGAGTACTCGGGCTAGCAGCTGGGACCAAATATCACTCCTAAATTTGAGTAAACTGGTCTATCTATCCCAACTGAACGCATACAAGCCTCTTTCTCATGGTAATATACAGTTCTACTGAAGAAGAATAAATACTCAAATTAGGATTGCTTTCTCAATTTATATTGTAACTTTGAAATATCTAGAAAATAGACTATAATGACCTATTATTGTAAGTGGAGTTACATATCAGATTTTTTTTTACATTGAACTCTCTAACTCTTCCTGCTGTGCCAGCTGTGATTTGAAAAGTGCCTACTCCATAAGCTAAAAAGCCAGAGTCATTCTTTGTTTAGTATCATAAAGTTTCACTACATTAGTTTGGCATCAAGCGCCACTTCAAAATCAAGTGCTTGTTTCATTGACTATAATTCTAATTATTGAAATGATGAACCATATATCTAAGTATATTATATGTCCATATTTTACTATATTCCAAATGCATATATTTTCAAATTATATATCTCTATTCATTTACATCAGTGAACTGTTGATCTACATTGTTTATTTGCATGGTAATGAAGTTCCAAGCAGCATAATTGCCATGAGAATTTTAATGACTTGGGACAAAAATGGTTTTTAGGAAAAATCTGTCAGAATCTGTCATTTTCAATAACCATGTATATTTGATAGGCTTTTCAAAATAGTTCCCATTACATCTAATATCAAGTAAAATTTGGGTATTATATATGATTTTTAAAAATACATATTTGGGCTTAATACTGCACCCATTGAAATCAATGACCATGGATAATTACCTGAATTTGTGGATTCTTAATGGAATAAAGATCTTCTGACATTCAGTTAGTACTGTAATAGATGCAATATAAATATATGACAAACAGATCTATTGGTCAATTATTTCAATCCCTGAAATGACTTCATTAAATCAGTGTAGTTTCTTGTCGCTAGGGACCCATAACACAAAAATAGTACAACTGGCACCTTGATTTGTTGTTCCACCAGAATGAATATACTTTCATTCTTAGTGAAAGATTCCTCCAGGCCTTCACTCAGGCTCTGTTGAGTTGGGGGTCAGGTATCTTCTAGTCCCTGGTGTGGGTTTATTCAAAAGCACTCAGCATTGGCATAATTCTCCTTCCATTGAATTGAATGGGAAAAAAAATTACACTGATTCAGTGGGAGCAGGATGAAGCAAGTGCTAAGCACTTTTGAAAATTTCTCCTCAGTGAATACTGCTGTCATTCTGGGTCTTTCCACAAACACTGAGATTCATTTCACATTTAAAATAAAGAAAAATGCCACACTGTTCCATTCCATGGGAGTCCATGAGAGTCTGTGGGGGAAAAAAAAGGACTAAAGTGCTGAGGAAACAGGACTTTGTTTTTTAATTTAATTGAATTCTTCAGTTGTCTTTTTAGCCCCAAACATGATGTCAATGGGAATGTTGTGCAAAGATTAAAAGTTAAGCTATGTCTCTGATTCCATTTTTTTTCTAGGCTAAAATTGTTGCAAGCGGAAAAACATGTCACATTTGTGCAAAATAGTACAACACATCACTAATTAAAAAGGACACTTACAGAATAATTAGTTTCACTTTATGAAGAGTTTAACCAAGAACAACATACACTGTTAGGCAAACCTGAATTGCATCGGCCCAACACTGAAGAAAAACAAAGATCTTTGAAATTAAATATCTTTTCTAGAAAATAAATGAATCTACCTGTCAATGAATCTATAATATTCAATCTTATTAAAATCTGATCACTTTTGAAAATAATATTGAGCTTCTTTTATACAATGTCTTTTAAGGAATGTAAGATAAGTGTTCTATAAATTTCAGTGATAATTACAATCTAGATATCATAGCCACATGCAATATGTTTGCAGTAGATCCTCACATTTCATACTCTTCTTTGTCTATGCAGCTTTATACACCATTTAATTTCACTGAAATAAACATTTGCCATATGTAAAATCTTCATGTGTTGGTAAATTGGCTTCTATTTTCATCCCTTATCTTCAGGCTTTGGACTTTGTAATACATTCTCAATATGTTCTTTCATTACTTTTCTAAAGGTGCCAGTGGCTAAGATGTTGCATTGCCAAAGGATGCTGGAAAAGGTCCATTCGGTCAGAACAAAAATAAATAAGTGTTCAGAAGCCACACTATATGCAGCTCACTTCTCTTAGTTTATGACTTAACCACTATCAAATACATTTTATAGCTTAGAAATAAATTGAGTATTATATCCACCACATTGAAATTATACTGGCCATAGGCACAAATATAAGGCACATTTCTGAGTTTACTGAAATCAATTGAAAATATTGGATATTTCAAAAAACTGACTCCTCCTTCCTTCCTATTGCATAATTAAAGAAACAATGAAAACAAACCTCCTCTCTGTTTTCAGGAAGTGGGAGGAAGAATTCAAGCAGCAATGCACATTCCATGAACAGGTTGAAAAGTAATTTAAGTGATCTTTTGAAAATGTTATAGCTATGATGCATCCCCTATATCTTATTTCCTTGGTTCAATATTATCTGTTACATAGTTTACTATTTGCCTTACTATCTTCAGTAATACTTAAACATCTGAGACTCTATGGCTAAGTTTAGAAGTGTGAACAACCAGGGTGATGTCATGGTGGGAGTCTGCTATAGACCACCAGACCAGGATCCCCTGGGAGAATAACATGAAGGGGAAAGGAGTCCAGGAATGCTGGTTGTATTTTAAAGAATCCTTAATGAGGCTTCAGGACCAACCCATCCCAATGTGTAGAAAGAATAGTAAAGATGGCAGGTGACCAGCTTGGCTTAACAGTGAAATCCTTGCTGATCTTAAATGCAAAAAAGAAGCTTACAAGAAGTGGAAGATTGGACAAATGAACAGAGAAAAGTATTAAAATATTGCTCAGGCATGCAGGAGTGAAATCAGGAAGGGCAAATCACACTTGGAGTTGCAGCTAGCAAGGGATGTTAAATGTAACAAGAAGGGTTTCTCCAGGTATGTTATCAACAAGAATAAAGTCAAGGAAAGTGTGGGCCCCTTACTGAATGAGGGAGGCAATCTAGTGACAGAGGAGGTAGATAAAGCAAATGTACTCAATGCTTCTTTTGCCTCTGTCTTCACGAACAAGATCAGCTCCCAGACTACTGCACTTGGCAGCACAGCATGGGGAGGAGGTGACCAGCCCTCTGTGGAGAAAAAGGTGGTTTGGGACTATTTAGAAAAGCTGGACGAGCACTAGTCTAAGGGGCAGGGCCGGCGACAGGGGGGTACAATGGATACACCTGTACCGGGCCCCGGACTTAAGGGGGGGCCCCCTTAAATCCGGGGCGGGCCCGGTATGCTGCTGTACCCTCTTGTCGCCGGCCGGGGGGGGGGCACGGGCGGCGGGAGACCTCCCGGGGGGGGGGGTACGGGCGGTGGGAGACCGGCGGGGGGGCCCCCCACGGACAGCGGGGGACCGGCCGGGGGGGCCCCCGCGGGCGTCGGGAGACCGGGGGGCCCCCCGTGGGCGGCGGGAGATGGGGGGGGGCGCGGGTGGCAGAAGACCGGACGGGGGGGCCCCCGCACGATCTGCGTATGGGGCCCCCAAATTCCTGTCGCCGGCCCTGCTAAGGGGTAGGATGCACTGCATCCGAGGGTGCTAAAGGAACTGGTGGATGTGATTGCAGAGCCATTGGCCATTATCTTTGAAAGCTCATGGTTATTGGGGGAAGTCCTGGATGATTGGAAAAAGGTTAATGTAGTGTCCATCTTTAAAAAAGGAAAGAAAGAGGATCCGGGGAACTACAAGCCAGTCAGCCTCACCCCAGTCCCTGGAAAACTCATGGAATAGGTCCTCAAGGAATCAATTCTGAAGCACTTAGAGGAGAGGAAAGTGATCAGGAACAGTCAGCATGGATTCACCAAGGGAAAGTCATGCCTGACTAACCTAATTTCCTTCTATGATGAGATAACTGGCTCTGTGGATCAGGGGGAAATAGTAGAAGTGTTATTCCTTGACTTTAGCAAATCTTTTGATACGGTCTCCCACAGTATTCTTGCCAGCAAGTTAAAGAAGTAAGGGCTGGATGAATAGACCATACGTTTGATAGAAAGCTGGCTGGATCGTTGGGCTCAACGGGTAGTGATCAATGGCTCCATGTCTAGTTGGCAGCCGGTATCAATGGTCATAGAATTTTGTTCAATGTCTTTATCAATGATTTGGAGGATGGCGTGGACTGCATCCTTAGCAAGTTTGAAGATAACACTAAACTGGGAGGAGTGGTAGATACACTTGAGGGTAGGGTTAGAATATAGAGGTACTTAGACAAATCAGAGGATTGGGCCAAAAGAAATTTTATGAGATTCAACAGGGACAAGTGCAGAGTCCTTCACTTAAGATGGAAGAATACCATGCACTGTTACAGACTAGGGAGCAGTTCTGCAGAAAAGGACCTAGGGGTTATAGTGGATGAGAAGCTGGATATGAGTCAACAGTGTGCCCTTGCTGGCAAGAAGGCTAACAACATTGTAGGCTCTATAAGTAGGGGCATTTCCAGCAGATCGAGGGATGTGATTGTTCCCCTCTATTCAACATTGGTGAGGCCTCATCTGGAGTACTGTGTCCAGTTTTGGGGCCCACACTACAAGAAAGATGTGGAAAAATTGGAAATAGTCCACGGGAGGGCAACAAAAATGATTAGGGGGATGGAGCACATGACTTATGAAGAAAGGCTGAGGGAACTCGGATTGGTTAGTCTTCAGATGAAAAAATGAGGGGGGATTTGATAGCTGTTTTCAGCTACCTGAAAGGGGGTTCCAAAAGGATGGATCTAGACTGTTCTCAGTGGTACCAGATGACAGAACAAGGCATAATGGTCTCAAGTTGTAGTTAAGGAGATTTAGGTTGAATATTAGGAAAACCTTTTTCACTAGGAGGGTGGTGAAGCACTGGAATGGGTTACCTAGGGAGGTAATGGAATCTCTTTCCTTAGAGGTTTTTAAGGTCAGGCTTGACAAAGCCCTGGCTGGGGTGATTTAGTTGGGGTTGGTCCTGCTTTTAGCAGAGGTTTGGACTAGATGACCTGCTGAGCTCCCTCCCAACACTGATATTCTATGATTCTGTGAAGGACAAGTGCGGAGTCTGGACTTAGGATGGAAGAATCCCATGCACTGCTAGAGTCTGGGGACCGACTGGTTAAATTGTAGTTCTGCAGAACATGACCTGGGGATTACAGTGGAAACTGGATATGAATCAACAGTGTGCCCTTGTCACTAAGAAGGCTAATAGAATATTGGTAGGAGCATTGACAGCAGATCGAAGGAAGTGACTATTGTCTAATTGCCACTGGTGATGCCACATCTGGAGTATTGCTTCCAGGTTTTGGACCCCCACTACAGAAGGGATGTGAACACATTGGAGAGAGTCCAGAAGAGGGCAATGAAAATTATTAGGAGCTTGGGAACATGACTTATGAGGAGATGCTGAGGGAACTAGGCTTTTTTAGCCTGCAGAAGAGAAGAGTCTTGAACTACCTGAAGGGGGAGGGCAGTTCCAGTGAGGATGGAGTTAAACTGGTGGAAAACTTCTCCGTGGTGGCAGAAGACAAGAGAAGGAACAATGGTCTCAAGTTGCAGTGGGGAAGGTCTAGGCTGGTTATTAGGATAAATTATTTCACTAGGGGTGTGGTGAAGCATGGGACTGGGTTACCTAGGGAAGTGGTGAAATCTCCTTCCTTAGAGGTCTTTAAGGTCAGGCTTGACAAAGTCCTGGCTGGGATGATATTTGGTATTTGATATTTTTTTTAACATCAGGAGGATTTCTTCCTGCTTCTTCAATAAAATATAACCATCTCTCCAGGACTTCTTTCCCCCACATATTAGCCTCCCAGAGGATCCTGCCCATCAGTTCCCTGAGGGAGTCAAAGTCTGCTTTTCTAAATTTCAGGGTCTTTATTCTGTTGCTCCCCTTTCTTCCTTTTGTCAGGATCCTGAACTCAATCATATCATGGGTTACTGCTGCTCAGGTTGCCACCCACTTCTATTCCCACCACTAATTCTTCCCTGCTTGTGAGCAAGAAGAGATCTGCTCCTAGTTGGTTCCTCCAGCACTTGTACCAGGAAGTTGTCCCCAACACTCTCCAAAAATATCCTGGATTTTTTCTGCACTGCTATGTTGCTCTCCCAGCAGATGTTGGGATGATAGAAATCCCTCATGGAAAACAGGGCCTGTGATCTAGAAACTTCTGTCTGTTGTCTTAAGAAAACCTTGCCTACTTCATCCTCCTGGTCTGTTGCTCTCACCTCTAAACTTAACCCAAAGACTTTCAACAGGCTTTTCTCCATCTCTGAGCAATCATACTGCTCTCTTACATACAGGGCAACTCCTCCACCTTTTCTCCCCACTCGTTCTCCATGACAGAGATCCAGTCATGTGAGTTATCCCACTAAGTCTCTGTTATTCCAATCACATCATATTGCAGGCAGTTCATACTGGGCAATACCTGACTGGCACTTTCACTATGTCAGTCTTCAGATTTCTTTTGGGGTTATAATCAATTTACACCTGACTACAGTGGGGACTGTGTAAAAGGGGACCTTTCTCCCTCTTTTAGAAACCCTGAAACTGGATTCCCTCACCAGCTCAGCTTTACTGCCATGGTTCACTTCCTGTTCTCTCTTCTAAAACCTGATGCTAGGTCTCCTTGCTGATCCGTTTCCAAACTAATTTCTACAGTCCCTCTCAGCTTGTTCTTTGTAGGTCCTACTAAGACTCTTGCTGTATCCCACACTGTGATATAACTTTGCCCCTCCCAAGTTCCTATTTATAAAGGAATATACAGCCCCTGCCCCTTCTAACTCTCCTTCCCCTGGCAGAGAATCCCAATGCGTATTCCTTTTCAGGATCACTCCACCATTTTCTAGCACATCCTGGCCCCTCGCCAGGCTCTTAGAATGAAAAAATCACTGCAAGCCATCTTACACCGTAGTCTCTCTTTCACTGAGGATCAGAGAGTTCTTTTATTTCCCTGTCCTCTCTCTACAGCATGCATTGCTGCTCAACATACAGTTCCCAGGGTACCTTTGCAACCCACTCCCAGAATTCCTTGTTTCTGGGCAGAACTGGGATTGATTGTGGACCACATGCAACATGTATCCTTCCTTAAAGGGTTGTATGTTACCACAACATACAACAAATCTCTCTCAGATTTTTGCAGCTATACTAAACATCAATATTTGCTCTCCCCACATGAGCGGAAGTCCTATAAATATCAGCAGGAGACTGACACATGTATGGAATATTGATGATGAATAATGTTTTGCAGATCTGGTGGTTTTATGAAATATTTATAAGTAGTATGAAACATTTCCCTCCTTAATTTAAACCATTGGCTTAAAAGGAGTTTTATTATTAATTATTATAATTAATATTATTTTTTAAAGCATCTAATTATAGGGATATTTGTTAAGTGCAAACAAAAAATTGTTTTTGAGATAATGATAATATCCCCTACAGCAGGGATTGGCAACCTTTGGTCTGTGGACCACCAGAGTAAGCTTCCTAGTGGTTTGAGACAGTTTGTTTACCTGCTACGTCCGGAGGTTTGGCTGATCTCAGCTCCCACTGGCTGCAGTTCACCACTCCAGGCCAATGGGGGCTGCGGTAAATGGTGCTGGCTGAGGGATGTGCTGGCCACCACTTCCTGCAGCCCTCGTTGGCCCCCAGGGGCTTACCTGGTGGGCTGTGGGCCAAAGGTTGCCAATCCCTGACCTACAGTAATACTGTTGTGTTAGGTGTAGTAGATATATATATAAAGAGAAAAGTCAGATAGGCAAATACATAGTAATACTTCCCCAATTTCTAAAGGCCCCTAACCAGAATAGTATTTAGACATGTGTATAAATAAGGATGTAAATTATTCCAATCATTTCTACAGGAATATTCACATTGTTCCTAAATGCTATTCTGGGTCAAATCATAGCCTTATATAACTTATTTCTCATGTTCCATTCTAAGGGCTGGTCTACACTAAAGCTGTAAATCAAGCTAAGTTACTCTACTTCAGTTACATACATTATCTAACTGAAGGTACCCTAATTTAGGTCAACTTACACTGGTATTTATAATGTGTTATGTTGATGGGAGACGCTCTCCCGCCGACTTACCTTCCGACTTTCTGGGGAGGAGAAGTACAGGCGTCAATGGAAGAGTGCTCTGACATCAACTTAGCTTGTCTTCACTAGACCTGCTAAATAAACACCACTGCATTGATAGCAGAAGTGCTGATTTAGCCAGAAGTAAAGACATGCCCTAAAACTAGCAGCAATGACTTTTGAGGGGGGTCTAGATTAGTTCTTTCAAAATGATGGGCATTGTGAATGATCGGTGTTTATAAAGTTAATTGCAAATTGGAGATGTCAACACTCATTCCACTGTGCTAGAGATGAGTAAAAGTAGGGATGGTTTTGTTTTTGCAAAGTTGCTTGTTGACTGAGTTGCTGTTTGGAAATTTCAATACCAGAGGCAGTCCAGATCTATGAGCAATTGCATCCATTATATCAGTCTTTGTTATTGTCCATCTATGGTCTATTCCCAGTATTTAAAAAATTGCCTCCCTAACTAACTACATTGCATTCTTTCCTTCTCCTGCAACTCATCCCACTTTTTCTTCTCGGAGGGTTTCTACCATGATTTTGGTGTGAATCAGGAATGTAATGAACAGGATTTTTGGTGCAGAATGAAATGAAGGACAAAATGTTCTGAGTGGAATAATAGGCAGAGATGTGACATAAGCAAAATAATTTCATTTAATATCTGTTGTATTACAGCTGAATATCTTCATCCAAAGCTCATAAATACACTTTATGCCTCCTAGCTTTAACTCTGAGCCAAGTGAGCTAAAACAACAAAAGTATAAGTAAAACGTATAGTGCCTTATCTGAATCAAATGATTATAGCTGCAGTTTATTTACAAAGTGCAGTCACATTTTGGTGCCAAGCAGTTAGTAGACTAGCACAGATAGCATTTGCAAAGTATTGCTAATTAATTGTTAATAACCTGCTGGAAACATAACCAAGACAGACACTAAATTGTGAAACTAGTTATCAAGGGCAGTGGAGCAGAAATGATTTAAAGATTTTAATCAGAATTCTGTGGGCAATTTTTTTTCTTGGCTTCCTATATGTATTGTACAAGAGAGAAATCCTATGCCCAAAAGGGGACTTAAAGGGAAACCAAACGTGATTCATTTCAGAGTGGTAGCCATGTTAGTCTGTATCCACACAAAAATGAGGAGTACTTGTGGCACCTTAGAGACTAAAATGTATTTGGGCATAAGCTTTCATGGGCTACAACCCACTTCATCAGATGCATAGAGTGGAAGATAGATACAGTAGAAAGATATACATATATAGATCTATAGATAGATGTATAGATCTACACACAGACCATGAAAAGATGAAGGTTGCCATACCAACACTAAGTGACTAATCAATTAAGGTGAGCTATTAACAGCAGAATTTTTTTAAAAAACAACTTTTGTAGTGATAATCAGGATGGCCCATTTCAAACAGTTGAAAAGATGGTGTGAATAACAGGGGAAAACTTAGTATGGGGAAATAGTTTTCAGTTCGCATATGATGAAGTGGGCTTTAGCCCACAAAAGCTTATGCCCAAATAAATTTGTTAGTCTCCAAAGCCAAAAGTACTCCTGGTTCTTTTTTCAAACATGTAATTGTTTTTGATATCTACACTAAACGATGGATTCACATATCTGTCTATAATTAATAAACTTTAAAGTAAAAATCAGTCAATTAATGAGATCAATGAGATCTCCAATGGTTTTGACTCTGCTGGGTGTGGGGAAGAAACAGGGCACTGTTGGAGAAGATAAACAGCAGCACAAGAATTTTAAAGTGTCAGTGATTGTATTTTTGAACTTGTAAGGACATGGTCAGATTGAGGCAAGCATCCTCTTGTATTTAATCTCACCATTAACCCTCAGTGCCTTGGAAATAACTGATATTCTCATAAACCAAAAACGTTTAATGGAAAAGGGAAGCATTACTGTAAAGAACATCAACTAGCTGTGACTGGAAATGGGTTGGAGCTTTAATGCAAGTACAAAAATAATCAAAAGGATCTTTGTAAAAGTGTATCATTGTCACAGAAGAACAGCCATTAACCTTTGAACATGATGAGTTTGCAAAAGTACAACAGAGCCAGCCCTAAAGAGGCAAAGGAATACAGCAATAGGTCTGAAAATAGAGTTGTTGGGGTTTTGTGGGTTTTTTTCCTAGTTGAAAAGTGCTTTTTCTTTTAATAAAATTCTGTGAAAAGTTTCAACTTGTCCCTGCCAGCAGGTATATGGGATCTTGGGGAGCAATTACCACACAGGTGGGGTGCAAAATAAATTTATTAAGAAAATGCGAAAACAGGGAAAATTCAATAGTGAGGGGCATGGGGTTTGTTAAAGTGGACAATTGGGGAGGGGTTTCTTTTAGTAAATGGGATAGGGGGTTTCAATAGTGGGGTACAATACAGTGGGGTATAATACAGTAGGCAACCAATTAACACTGAAGCATAAATGTAACAGGTGGCTAACAATTCCTATGTAAAAAGTGTGTCACAGCAGCATATAATCAACTAACAGCATGGATAAAATGTGTTAAACAACCAACAATTTCAGGTAACAATGTAAATGTAAAATGTGAGGTGTATTAGAGAGAAAAGGGGGTAACCAATGGGGTTTTATGCTAGAAAGAGAGAGAGAAGACAGGCTGTAAGTAGAAACAGCAGAGAAGTAAAGGTTGGGGAATGGGGGAAGAGGAGCACGTGGTGGGGGGGGATTTAAACTCAGGGAGACACAGAGCAGACAGCAGAGAGACAATTATACAAAACACAGCAAAATCTTATCTATGATTTAACTTAACCAAAACTACACAAATTAGCAAATATCAAAACACAATGCAACAATTCTTAAACCTAACTTAACTACAGCTAAGCAAAATGAAATTACAACTTATCTAGACTAAAAGACAAAATCTAACCTAATGGGTGCACCTTATACTAGGGGTAGTTCCAGAGGGCAGAGTGCTGTGTGCCCAGGTACAGTCCAGGAAGACACAGGAAACAGATTACAGATACAGACCAAGGGGAGTTTAAGAGAGGTTTTAAGACACAGACCAAGGGGAGTTTAAGAGAGGTTTTAAGATACAGACCAAGGGGAGTTTAAGAGAGGTTTTAAGCAAGGAGTTTAAGAGAGGTTTTAAGACACAGAGTTTAAGTCTGTGTGTTGGGGAAACAGAGCCAGCAGCTAGAGTGATTAAGTATAGAAAGTTTCACAGAAGAGAGGTTCTCACCAGTCCCCAGACAGCAGCAAAGACTGAAGCAGCAATCAACATCAGAGGAAGCCAGGAGGGCTCAGCACGGTCTTGATCAGCAATAGGTCTCTCAGGCAGCAATTCGTTCTTCGTGGGGTGGGGGGTTAAAAACGGGGGTACGCTCAAAAATAAAACGAGAGCGGGGGCGGGTTAAAAACGAGGGTACGCTCAATAATAAAACGAGAGCGGGGGGGGTAAAACGGGGGTACGCTCAATAATAAAACGAGAGCGGAGAAAGGACCCCCCAGAACCCCTGCCTGATCAGGCCAGGTAGCAATGCAGGAACCTTTCTGATGCTAGTTTCAAAATGCCTGTTCTTAAAGGCAAACTCAGGCAGTTTCCCTGCCAGTAATGCTGATAGGCTCCTTCTGTCACAGGGGAGGAGTTCAGAGAAAAACTACAGGTGAGTATAGAGACATGCCTGGACAGAGTTCCCCCTCATGACTCAAAAGCACATGAGGCCTATGACTCATGCCCAGGATCTTCAAAGTACATTGATCTTACAGCTTGGACAGAGCCTTGCCCTACACCGAGCCCAGGTTTAACAAGGTGATAACAGGACCAACCCTTTGAACAGGGCAGTTATCCCACTTAAGCACAAGTGGCCATCCCTTTGAGAAGGGCAATGGCTCTTTGTAAACAACTTAAGGGGCCCTCCCTTTGAGAAGGGCAGTGGCCCTGGTAAATAATTTTAACAGCCAGGGAGGGGCGGCCACAGGAGAGAAAAAACAAAATGGAGAAGGGGACAGCTGTAGCAGACAAAATGGAGTAGGGGGAAAGCTGTAACAGACACAACTTAGTAAAATATAAAAAACTGAAACATGTTGGCTGAAAATTATTGATTCAAAATGGCACCGCTGTGCCACATGGGAGCTGTAAGGGGAGCATAGTCACCCAAATTACTTCTTGGATCCAGGATCTCTGGAACTGGATTTTTTGGAGAGTCTAGGGAGAGTGTGATCTCAAACAGGAGAATCTGGGGCCTATACATGCCTCACCTCCCACATTGGATCCATCTCCCAATGCTCCATAGGTAGTTCCTGGCCATCAATGCCTTGCCTGTTTTCGCAAAGGGTGGGGATCCCATAGCGTCTGTGTATGGGATGGGGGAGTATGCTACTTCTTTTGTGTTCCTTCCCCATGCATTGGGTTGGGACAGAGCCTGTCTAGCCCACATCTTCTGTCATTGGGTATCAGGGGCACAGGGGTGAAGGGGAAGAAGGAAGGAATTAATCTTGTCTAATTAAGCTAGGTGAATGGGTAACATGATGGCATATAAAATTCATCACTGAAAAATACAAGGTACTGTATATTGGTGGGAATAATTTCAACTATTCATCTTCATAGCTGGGATATAAGTTAGTTGTAACCACTTTGGACATATGGCTTAGCTTCCTTGCAGGTAGCTCAAGTAAAACCTCTGTTCACATAAATGGGCAGTTACAAATAAAATTAACCAAATGTTAGATTTTACAAAGATTATAATACATACTGGAAACACTAGCATACCACTGACATTCAATGAAAGTGAAAGGAAGAATTTTATAATGAAACATTATATAATTAGCCAATGTAACTCATTGTCATAATATACCACTGATGCCAAGAGCTCAACATCAGTTAAAAGATTGGCAGTAAGAACATGCAGAATTATATGCAATATTATTTTTAAATATTTGGAAGGAATAAAAGCCCAAATGATTCAGAACAATAACTGACCGGGTCAAGAAGAAACTTTCTTTATGAACAAGCTATTTTCTACTTGTCCACTCTAAATTTTATTTTATGTTTCCCAAAAGGATCTTGTTTGTTAGATACTGAATAATGGACTGGATGGATTCCTGTTCAGACGCAATAACACAGTTAAGTTTCTAGTAGTAATTTTGTGTATGTTATAAAATCTTTGAGTGGCTCCAAATATCTTTTTAAGAACACTTGCAATTTTGATGTGTATCTTTTTTTTTCTTTTAGATCACATATTCAATAAAGTATGGATAATAGTTTATTTGAAGTAGACCCATAGCTTTTGGAGAAGCAAGGAGGAAATAAGAGAACATTTTGGCTTACATGATTTTGAAAGCTATGCATATTTGTGCCAGGAATTCATTAAATCTATAATGGATAAAATGGCAGAGTAGTACTGACTACATTACCCTCAAACTTGATAACTCAATTTCCAAGGTTGAAGTAATTTAATTGCTCTGTTTCAGAGGATTTGCAACATATTTGGGCTGAGACTGTCACGTAGCATGAAATATGTTTCTGACCTGGAAGAAGAGAGGGCCTTACTGCAACCAAACCAATCTTAAAATGAAAAATGAAAACAAAACTGGGTTTGGTGAGAAGATATTTATGTAGTGGGTCATGGTGAAGCTCTAAAAGTTTATTTCAACCTGGAAGTGGTGAAGTCACATTCTAGGTGCTACACGCACAGTAAAGTTAAATTCCTTGTATATTTTGATGTATATCATTTTCCAGTCCAATCTTTTTATTGCACCTTTTTCTATTACTTGTTTCCAGATGATCCAACTCTTCCCTACAATCTTTTGTTCACCTTTTCCCATCTTAGCTCCCTTTCTTGATGTTAACATATGAGAAGGTCACAATGGATCAGACTTATGACTCATGTAAGTTGTGTTGTACTAGTGAAATTCAGATTTACCATGATCTATTCTCAATTATTTTTCATTACAAGGATGCACTTTTCAAAGAGCTCTAATACAAATCCTTCAGTTGAAATGTTCTGTGCTTTAAATGGTACAGGTATACATAAGAAATCTTCAAGAAATACTAAGTGCTACAGCAAGTGGTGATGGTCGGTGACTGTCGGTGACAAACTGAGATCTTGATAATGTGTAAATTGAGGGGGATTTTCACAAGAACGGCCATATTACAAATGATAGCCTGTCCACATTCTGCCCACCTAATTTTCCGCAGTGGTTCCAGCCTTCACTTCCTGACCCAAGCTATTGTGTATGTTATTACTGAGCTGTTTCTCAATTTAATCCAAGAGTGATTTAATTTTTCTTGTGGTTAATGAGCTCCTTGTATATAGTTTGTATTCTCGTTTGTAGAGTGCTCTGGAAAGAGTTTGGGATTATAGATGCTATATACATGTTAATTAATGTGTTTAGAATGTTTAACTACTATTTGAGAAATTAGTATTTCTATTTTTTATGTTAATTGGCTCGAATATACTGTATACAGCAAATTTTAGGTCTTAGCGATCATGGAATTACTTATTAAAATAAATGAAACAATCAAATGCATTTTAAAAAGCAGCATGTTCAGAATACAGAGAGGTAGCCGTGTTAGTCTGGAATAGCAGAGGCAACAAAGAGTCCTGTGGCACCTTAAAGACTAACTAAAGTATTGAAGCGTAAGCTTTCGTGGGCTAATACCCACTTTGTCAGATGCAAGCGGTGGAAGTGTCACTTCCACTGGACACTTCCACTGGACACTTCCACTGCTTGCATCCGACGAAGTGGGTATTACCCACGAAAGCTTACGCTTCAATACTTTAGTTAGTCTTTAAGGTGCCACAGGACTTTTTGTTACCATATTCAGAATAGTTCTACAATAAATGCATTTAGTTTAGGAAAAGGAGAAGAGTTGATACAGAGGTGCAGATCCTTTCTTTCTTGGTGCTGTATACCATTGTTGAAAATGGTGAATTCATACTAATACAGTGCAGCTGTCTTCTGAAAAGTGACTACAATATGTAAAATGGCCTTTCTTAATACACGTCTATTGCATATACTGTGTCATATCTGTTGATTTTAGTGATAAAATTATGTCTATGCTATATTTTTACTCCTCAGAGGTACTGCAGAGCCAGTACAGCTATGGGAAGTGTGAAATGAATTTTATTCTGGAATGTGCTTCATAGCTGATGAAGTTCCAATTGCAGAAATAACATAACTATAATAATAAAAGCATATTTATGTAATGCAGTGTACCTGCATAGGTGTAAATGAGAACATATTTTTTTTATTGGTAATGATACATTACTAGAACATAGCTTAGGGTAAGGGCCAAATTCTGATCTCATTGACATTCTATGATATTGCATGGGATGTAATTGAGTGAAGAATTTGCTCTCGAATTTATAGTGCTGGAAGCTAGAAGAAACATCTGATGTCTGTGTTGAATTCAACTGATTTTTGTGACACAACAGAAATGGAAATCCACTGAGCCATCTTTTACATAATCACTCCTCAGATTAGAACCATACTTTAATGAAGAGAATCAAAATTTGGTTATGTATCCCTTTTTATCTACTTTCCACATACATTACAGAGATGAAAGAATCCCCACATACAAAAAGTTAAGTAATAGAGATCAGCCATATATATCAGCCTTGATAGTTTATCTTAAACTGTGAGCTAGAATTTGTATTTAAGGAACATTTAGATTACTATACATTGTTGATTAAAATCTATTATACTTTCCACATTCAAGAGAAAATATTTTGTTTTTTTAACTTCTAGCTCATTTAGCCACCTTCCTCCTGGCCCCAGTTGCTCTTATCTTATTCTGTGTTTACCCATAAAGAGAGAATTATTTCTTTTTTTTATTGTGTAGTATAACTATGTGGTTTACCTTGTTGGTTAATTTGGCTTCCTCTCAAGGCTAATACATGCACCTTAAATTTGCTTGCTCAAAGACATTTCACGAATGCATTGAATAGACAAGTAAATGTAAATTATGTGGACTATATTAATTCTCCA
Organism: Sternotherus odoratus; assembly: GCA_032164245.1. Classification (NCBI taxonomy): domain Eukaryota; kingdom Metazoa; phylum Chordata; order Testudines; family Kinosternidae; genus Sternotherus; species Sternotherus odoratus. The sequence continues at coordinate 241,738,739 of JAVMKO010000001.1, forward strand.
AATGATTATTTCCACATTGTCCCTGGTGATGGAGACATTAAATGTATTCTGTGGTTTCAGTGAAATGTCTTTACAGTAATTCAGAAGTTTTCTTCTCACGCATAATTAATTAACAGCAGAGATATATGATGGAGCCAGAATGACTTTACCACTCAACAGTAAAATACACTGAGAGGAGCTCAGATAGCATGATGGTGAGGGCCATATATGTACCTACCTATATAGTTATATGTAATTAAATGGACTCCTAATGTCAGAAGTAGGCTAGAGTTTCTTGAGGTAACTGAAAATGAAAAATAACAATAATAAGGGCATGGTAACTACTTTTTCATTTTTATAAAGATAAATATCTTGGCAATATGAGTTCTCTGCTTCAGGAGCCAATGGTTCTGCTTCAAGAAACCCTGAAAATATTACAATAGTCTTATAATTTTAATGATCAGACTTCACTATAAATAACAGACAACACTATTTTTTCCCAAAAACATCTGGACATGTTTTGTTTCTGGACATGATTGCTAACAGGAATCCATAAACTGTAATGAATTTAGGAAAATCTCAAGACTACACATGACCTGGACGATCAGAGGGCATATGGTTCTGATAGAGTTAAAAGCTGAAGTTCCTGCCAATTCTTAAAAGTGTATTTTCATTCCTATTATTCTGCCATCCATCTTTGTTCCAGGGTTTTGCCTGGATTTATTTTGACCAAGCTTCCTTTTATCAAGGTTCTAATTACATTCAGACACAGGGATAAGTATCAAACAACAGTGTGGTTTAAACTAGAACTGTCAATTGATTTAAAAAATAATTATGATTAATCATGCAATTAAAAATATTAATTGTGTTGTTAACCAATAAAATACTATTTATTTAAATATTTTGGATGCTTTCTACTTTTTCAAAGATATGATTACAATTACAACACAGAATACAAAATGTGCAGTGCTCTCTTTATATTTTTTTATTACAGATATTTGCACTGTAAAAAGGAAATAGTATTTCTCAGTTTCCCCATTACAGTACTTTAGCACAGTCTCTTTATCATGAAAGTTGAACTAACAATTGTAGAATTGTGTACAAAAAAATCTGCATTCAAAAACAAAAAAAATGTAAAATTTTAGAGCCTACGAGTCCACTAAGTCCTACTTCTTGTTCGGCCAATAGCTCAGACAAGTAAGTTTGTTTACATTTGGAGGAAATAATGCTTCTTCTTTACAAGGTCACCTGAAAGTGAGAACAGGGGCTCACATGGCACTGTCGTACTTGATGTCACAAGATATTTACTCGCCAGATGCACTAAAGCAGGGATCGGCAATGCTGGCAGATGGAACAGCAGGATAAGAACCCATAGCGGGCCCCACCGCTTTATTTACCTGCTGTTTCGCTGACCATGGCTCCCACTGGCCATGGTTCACCGTCCTGGTCCAGTGGAGACTGCGGGAAGCGGTAGCCAGCACATATGTACTTCATGCTTCAACCACCATTGCAGAGGACATGCGTCCATGATGATGACGGGTTCTGCTCAATAATGATTCTAAACAGTGTGGACCAATGCATGTTCATTTTCATCATCTGAGTCAGATGACAACAGCAGAGGATTGATTTTTTTTTTTGGTGGTTTGTGTTCTATAGTTTCCACATCGGAGTGTTACTCCTTTAAGATATCAGTAAGCATATTCCGCACCTCATCCCCCTCAAATTTTGGAAGGTACTTCACATTCTTAAACCTTTGGTTGAGTGCTGTATCTATTGTTAGAAATCTCATTGGTACCTTTTTTGCATTTTGTCAGATCTGCAGTGAAAGTATTCTTAAAATGAAATATATGTGATGGGTCATCCTCTGAGACTGCTATAACATGAAATTTATGACAGAATGTGATTAAAACAGAGCAGGAGACATACAATTCTCCTCCCAAGGAGTTTAGTCACAAATGTAATTAACACATTATTTTTTTAACAAGCATCATCAGCATGGAAGCATGTCCTCTGGAGTAGTGGTCAAAGTATGCAGGGGCATACAAATGTTTAGCATATCTGTCATGTAAATACCTTCCTACACCAGCTACAAATGTGCCATGCAAATGCCTGTTCTCACTTTCAGGTGACATTGTAAATAAGAAGCGGGCAGCATTATCTCTTGTAAATGTAAACAAACTTGTTTGTCTTAGCAACTGGCTGAACAAGAAGTAGGAATGAGTGGACTTGTAAACTCTAAAGTTTTACATTGTTTTGTTTTGAATGCAGTTATGAAACTAAAAAAATTACACTGTAAGTTGTACTTTCATGATAAATAGATTGCACTACAATAATTGTATGAGGTTAATTGAAAAATACTATTTATTTTTTTATCATTTTTACAATGCAAATATTTGTCATAAAAAATAATAAAAACTAAACGTGCACTTTGTATTCTGTGTTGTAATTAAAGTCAATATATTTCAAAATCTTGAAAAACATCCAAAACTACTTAATACATTTCTATTGGCATTCTATTATTTAAGAGTGTGATTGAAACTGATTAGTCGTGATTGATTTTTTTGAGTTAATTGAATGAGTTAACTGTGATTAATCTACAGTGCTGGTTTAAACTATACATTTAAGCAATTCAGGCTTCCTCAGTGGTGGTGCAGGCATGTAGGAATAGGGCCCTAAATTAATACTGCATAAATTACGATGTCTAGAAGAAATATAGACTTGGAAACTTCATTTCCTGTCACTGTTAATAGACATTCTATATCCGTGCACAAAATGCCTTCAAAAATCAAAGGCCAAAATCTGATAGACGTTTGGCTGCTTTTCCATACTGCAGAAAGTTGTTGAGCATTCCCGTATAATATTGAATGCCATAACTCACACTGAAGCCTTTTTGGAGTTGAGGGAAATCAACATCTTATAGGGATACTCACCAACATGCAAGATAGAGAGCCCTCAGAGCACAGAGATGAACTCAAACATTTTTCATTGTATTTACCCATTTTTTTTATCCAGGGCAAGATTGTCCAGAAGTTTAGTCTCTGAATATTTTACCTCAAATACTTCACAACTTTATAAATTCTTTCACAGGTTAATTACCATTTATTAAATATGACATCTTAATGTCACTGTGTTCACATTTTATCAAAACGGTGACAGCTCCAAATCCATAATTCATAATTTTTATTTTAAGCTACTTAGGAAAGACATAAGAAATGGAAACAGTATTGACAGCACCTCAGATATCAACAGTAATAAATCAGTGTCATTACTTTGATATTAAAATTATATTACATTAAGCAAATATATACCCAGCTTGTGTATATAAACCAGCTATCCTTTAAGACATCTCTGTCAGGTTGTTAGATACCGCTGGTATCATTATCATAAATACTGGGACCATAAATACATTGATAGCTAATAACCCATTCTCTAGACATTGGACTGACATATATTGATGTGAAATGGTCATTGTGTTTTGTTTAACACTACAATGCAGTTTGTACCATGTTTAGCAAATTGCCTTAAGCCCAATGATGTGTGTTGGGGAACAGATTCTAAGATGAGCACAGGAATCTTGGGCTGCTGGAAGGTACAGGCACTTCACTTTAGAGTAGCAAATATGCTAGGTCAGCCTCTGGGGAGGAGCCTTTTGTAACAATCTTACATTATCCTCTGGTAGTGTAAGATTGGAATTTGCATCCTCTGTACTGTTGCCCTTGGATAAGTGCTATGATTGTCATCAGGCAAGAGCATTAGGAAATAGGAAAGCAAAATTGAAAAAACAAAAACACAAAACCTAACCCCTATTCTTTCAGCTTAATTTCAGAATGAATAATGATAGTCTTCTCTTATACAATGATCTCATCCCTTTATCCCAAAGGATCCAAAAGGGACTGACAAATCTAAGCTTTAGTCAGGCAAATACCTAGCACATGCTTAACTTTCTTCAAATAAGTAGTTTCATTAAACCATAAATGGATAACTAAATGCAACCACTGCCTCTTAAGAGCACAAACCACATTCTCTCTCCTGGAATATGACCATGAGCTAGGAAGTCTCTCCACCATACTTTATTCTCTCTAAAGAAAGAAGAAAGAGCTGATCTCTGGAAGAGATCAGTCAATACTATCAAAATTAGTCAACTATGCCTTGTTTTACCTACACAGTGGGTCTCAGGCTGGTCTGTAGAGCTCTCATGATCTGCAGAAATAATTTTGAGACCTCAATGGGAAGCTTGAATGGGGAGGAGATCAGCAGGATTATCTCCACTACAAAATGATCTTAGTATTAAGAAAACACATGTTATATGAATGAAAAGCTTTTTATATAAGCTAAAGCTATAATGCAAAACCATAGAGAAAATAAACCACTTTGCTCAGGCCTAGACAACTCTACAATCCTTTGTCTCTGAACAAAATGATTACTATCCAAAAGCACACATGAAACTGCTTAGTAACTGTTTTTTTTTTCCTGACCAAAAGTTGTATGTTGACATCACACCATTTGGGTAAAATCAGGAACTTCAATTACCTTGTATATCACTCCCCAGGCAACAGAAGTCTTGTGGTGTGCAGCAGAACCCTGAAGAAGTAGCCCTTAGCAGGGGTATACAACAGCCCAAACAAAAAGGAAAATACTTCCTCAATTTTTGGGTGGCCTCCCTCACACAAAGGAGGGGAAGAAGTCTTTAGACCCCACAGGAAATCTCAGCTCCCACCCTCCTGACTGTCTAAAGGCCAACAGTTGAACCTGGGGATTTAAAAAGAAAAGAAAAGAAAAGAAAAGAAAAGAAAAGAAAAGAAAAGAAAAGAAAAGAAAAGAAAAGAAAAGAAAAGAAAAGAAAAGAACAGAAAAGAAAAGAAACAGCACATCTTTCCCCAAAAGTCTCAGACTGGCAGAGCATTCAAGCCATTCACCAGCAAGTAACACAGTTCTCTGGTCTGAGGGTTCAGCTTGCTTCAGAGAACCTCCAATATATGGAATACAATACACATTTTACTTGTTTTTTTTAACATATATTCTTTTTTGGTTAAATTCCTACCTGTGCCAGATGCTTCCACATTCTTTCCAAACCTCCTCTTAACTGAAGTAATTCAACAATAAACAAAGTATATATCTATGTCTTGGTTTCACATCCACTGTTTTCCTTATAAAAATGTTATCTTTTAACATTTCACCATCTTCTTTAATGAGTGTGTTTAGGCTAATTTTGAGAAAACAAACAGATTTATTTTAGAATGATTAGTTAGTACTCATATATTATCATTGTAAAGCTGCCTGCAGTGACTCAAGAATATGAGTACCAATCTCAGGACAGATTTTTAAGAAGCAGGGCACAAACCCCAAACTGACTGGGAACTCTATGCTTAGATTTCACCAACCAATTATCAAGTTTCAATTCCTCAGGCACTATAACAGCCTAAACATGGAACTGCAGACAATCTCCTTGTGTACTCCAATCAATCTTGCCATCCTGCTGAACATAACTTTGTGATCATTGTCTCTTATACCAAGATTCACAGTAATATTCAGGTTACTCCCCCTCCCACTTACCCCAGGTCAGTTGTACCATAGATCTCACACCAAAGACACTGCTCTAGCCAATCCTATAATAAAGTATATAAAGATTTATTTAATAGGAAAAGGAAATGAGAGCTCTTTACAAGTAAACATACATACACAAATGATTTCCAGTCTTAAGTTTCAAAAGGTAATAGGGACTTATATGGTAAGCAAGCTCTGTATGTCCTTTAGGGCTAACCCACGATAAGCATCTGGAAAGTGCTTGCTTATGCCTTGCCCCCCCCAGTCCAAGCAACATAGAGATTATCAGTTTTTTCGATGTGGGTTTTTTATCCCTCTCATTCTAAGTGCTCTGAGCTGCATAGTCAGCTGATGGGAGAAATTTACATGCATGACTTTGTGTGTGTTGGTGCGACAGGGTGGAGCAAGACAAATCTTTTGTCCTCTGTAATGTTCCATAATAGTGTGTCTGGCGTAATGGACCATCTCTGTTGGGAAGACCATTACACCTTCTATTGGAGACCAACACTTTACATTAGCTAGTATCTCTCTCCTGTCTGGTGATTTACATAGTCCCAGAGGCTTACAATACAACTACTCAAATATAACCTTAAAAAAGTGGAGAACAGATGTTATAAGTGAGATTATGCAGCAGGTCACAAGCATTCAATAAAATCTAAAAAGTAAACACATTCTTATAATTCTAATACCTGTTTTAACAATACCAACGCACAGGTGAGCCAGACTGATTGCAGCCATGGATTTGTCAGTGTTCCACTGAGGCATATGAACCTTTAGGGCATGGCTTCACTTGAAACTTCAGTGCTCCTGTGGAAGCATTTTGAGTGTGGTCCACCTCCGCTTCCATGAGGGGATTAGCTCTGAGCACTCATACTTTCCACCCCCATGAGCCAGCAAGTTAGAGCACTATAAAATGTCAGTGTAGATAAGCCCTTTGCCTGAGATAGCACCTGGTCTGCCAGCATTATGGCCATCATAGTCATCAACTCATGTGGATACTAAAATCATAGACTACAACTATCACTCTAAAAGGTTCTAAGGGTTTAATTGGGGATTTTCAGCATCACACTTGGCAATATTCTTAAAAAGATAAACACATTTTGTATAGGACTTTCCATCTAGAAAGATTCCCAAATCCTTTACAAACCGTGTCTGAAATCCTGTAGTCCTTATTCCAAGAACTGCCATTCAGGCAATACATTTTGGGAGGTTCTGCTGGAGGGGGTTTTCTTACAGGAGATAAGCCTTTAAATTCCATCCACTACTCCAAGGCAGCTGATCTAGCAGAGGCTACCCAGTGGTTGAACATATCCTAACTGCTATGTTTCCATCCCTGAGCCTATCTTCAAACTCCTTTAGGGTTGTAAGGCTTGGCGGGATTGCACCCTATCTCAAGCAGACTTGCTGAGACCAAATAATCATAGACTAGCAGGGTTGGAAGGGACCTCAGGAGATCATCTAGTCCAACCCCCTGCTCAAAGCAGGACCAATCCCCAACTAAATCAAACCAGGGTCTCACAACCTTCGTTCTGCCAGTGCGAAAGATGAAGCCAGCCATTTGTCTGAACAAAGGCATAATATAAAAGCAATTCTTCCTCTAAGCCTTCATATCTGGTGTCACTGTTGTCAGCACAGGAAGTAAAATCAAATTTCTTGTAAATCAGTTTCCCCCCCCTCATGCTTCTTTCCTCCTGTAGACAACTTAATGAAATTTGACTCTGTAACCTGTCCACTTCATCCTTGTAGAGTTTATGTCATCCGTTGTGCAGTAGCAATGATAAATCTTATCCTACAGCCTACTGGATACACTTTTCATGGCAATTTAAATGACTGTTTCTTATGCTTCCTGCATAGAGCTTATCTGGTAGCTGTTTCTTTCACTATTGCTAACCAAATACATAAAGATAGCATCAAGCCACTACCGTGGAGTGGGAAGTAAAAAGCTTATGATTATCCTAGAATGGTGAAATAATTGAAGAGAAGGTAACAATAGGCTATCATCTGCCTACTGTTCCAAGAAAAAAAAAATTAAGATTAGTGCCTAAAAATGGTTAAAGGTGAACAGAAAGGCATTTTATCTGCCAAGTCCTGAGTTTAGTGTTCAGTATTTGAAATGCAGCAATTATGACAACACTAACACCTACAACAGGGCAGGGATCCTAATTTCCTGAATTTGATACATGGGTTTTGATGTCACTGTTGTTACCCAAGGCAGTAGGGGGAAACACACAACCTGGAAATCTTATCTGGACAAGCACGAAAAGAAGAAACAACTTTTCACATATTTTTGTCCAGGCATATATGTTTTTGTAAAGTATAAATCTCCTTGTCCTGTAAGCTTAATACTTTTTAAGAAGTCTTTACCATTTTTATCGGTATGTTAGAGCACTGACAGCAGAAAATTTTATAGTGGAAGTTAGCCTTTCAATTCTAAATACATGCAAAGACAAAAGAAAGTGTCTACTCCAACATTCATTAATTGCTAATGCTGAGAGGTATTTGTTTAATTGTTTTCTTTTATTATTTTGTTCAGCACTGTAGTTCTTGTTCTCTTTGGAAATTCTGAGTTTGTGCCATAATTATTTTTTCAGCTTGTGGACTATTGAGTCTATTTGATTAGCCTTAAAGGCCCTTTATGATTTTTTTTTACTCTATTTTAATTCTAGAATATGAGGCTCTTAATTGACAGCATTAATATTTATGGAGCTTCTCTTTTAAGGTGTTGATCAGCTACTCTGATTTCAGATTCACAGGAGATTCTCAGCACTTTATCATGCCAAATATTAAAGGATCCTGCTTAATAGAGACACTGTTACCCAGTGTAAAGTTGTTAAGTGATGTTAATCAATGTATTATGTAAATATGAAATCCTAACATCCATTTTTTTTAATTATAGGAGTAGTCAAGTAAAGATTAAAACAAGAAGAAATAAAGGTCAACTGCAATGACCACTTTGATTCTTAGATAGACAAGGTGGGCACAGTAATATCTTTTTGTCCAGTAAAATATAATAGCTCATCCATCTTGTCTTTCTAATATCCTGGGACCAGGAGGGCCACAATTACACTGCATACGTTGATTCTTGCAGTTCTGTTCAGTGTTGCATTTCATTTCACTTTAAGTATTGTCAAGCCTTTATAATTCTCTCTTCTCTTAATGGGACTGCTTACTCAGGACAATATGCAGCTGACATCTACATGTCAGCTCTAGAGCCAAAAGTTAGACTTTATCATCTTCTGTACTTTATGTATCTGCAACTTTGCTGGCCAAGGTCCCAAATGCAGCATTGCTTCAGCTATAAAGCAGTGATACCTAGAAGCCCACTGCTTTGTCTCCATGCATCTTGACATTTACCCCCTCCCACTCTTTCCTCCTTCTGAGCTAGTGCCAGTTTCTTTTTCCTCCCTCTGAATGTTGCTTCCTTATGGCTATCTGACTTCCATCTCATTTCAAGTTTTATATATTGTACTAGTCTAAAAGCCCACGTACACAGGCCAACGGTAACGGCTCGTGCCCCCCCACTCGCTCAGCTTTCTCCCCCCTCCCCACTCCAAGGACCCCCTTTCCCCCCACTTCAAGGGCCCCCCGCTCGCTCAGCCCCCCGCTCGCTCAGCCCCCTCCTCACTCCAAGGGCCCCCCTCCATTCGCTCAGCCCCCCTCCCCCCACTCCAAGGGGCCCCCCTCCACTCACTCAGGCCCCCCCTCCCCCTCACTCCAAGGGACCCCCTCCACTCGCTCAGCCCCCCCCTGCTCGCTCAACCCCCTCACCCCCACTCCAAGGCCCCCCTGCCTGCACCTCCTGTGCATAGCCGCCCTCCTGCCCGCGCTCCCCGAGCCTCTGATACAGACCCTGCTTCCCTCTTGGCGGCACATGCGCAGTGGCCATGTTGTGCTGCCAAACTACACCTCCCATCATGCTGTTCATCTGGGCCGTCTCTACTGCGCATGACGGCTTCACACACACTTCACTAGCCTTTTATTATATAGGATGTGATGGAGTAGGGCTAGGGAGAATTAAAATATAAAAGAAAAACACTTTAATAAATAATCTTAAATTGGCACAATGTTGACTGAAAAGCTCTCTTACTTGCAAAAAATGCAGAGCCTCCCCATTCAGTTTCCCCCTCATTAGACGGGAAACAGGTGAGCTTCTAAATGTAGCTGGTCAAAAAATGCCAAATATTTCTTTTGCAGGAAATTTAGAAAAATATTTGGGATTTACTCTTACTTTTTTGCCATTTTTTATGAAGAGCAAAACCCCAAACCCAACATATTTTGGTTTTCTGTCAATGGTTCCATTTTTGGTTAATACAGGAGACTCTCGATTATCCAGGATGATAGGGAAAAACTTAATTCTGGTTAATAAAATCCTGGATAATCACCATCCATAGGATATATGGGGAGAGGGGGTTGGTTCACCAGTCACCCTGTGCTGTGGGGAGGGGGTGTTGGTTCACTGGCTTCCCTGCGCCCTAGTGGGGGGTTTTGTGTGTGTGCTAGGGGCAGCAACAAAGCCAGAGCCGGCCCTATGAGGTGCACATATTTTTTTTGACATCCTGGTTAATCCACATCCTGGTTAATCCAATCCTGGATAATCAAGAGTCTACTGTAGTTACAGTTTCAAAAACCAAAATGTAAAAATGTTTACTGAAAATTGACAATTGACAATAGAATGTTACATTTCTAGCTTTTCACTTTAAAAAAAGTATATACTGTCTATATAGCTAAACCACCCTGAACATACCTGATCCCATCTGATCTTGGAAGTTAAGCAGGGTTGGGCCTGGCTAGTACTTGGATTGGAGACCTCCTGGGAATACCAGGTGCTGTAGGCTTAACACCTGGCAGTAGGTATAAAATGCCTCCAATGACAGATGGAATGATGCATTGGTTGGAGTATACCCCAGTTGTATCACTGGTTGTGTCCAGTCTAAGCGGACCCTACCATAGTGTGGCAAAAAATATATACTGTCTGTGGAAAGTATACAGTGTATGTGTTTTGATGAAGTAGAAAACTTTCCCAGTATTCAGAAATTGGCTTCAGGCAATGAGATAATCCTTACTCAGGCTATTACTTTGTAACAATGACTTCCCCATTCTTATTGTTATTTATTGGTATAACATTAGCAGTGGGAGAGCTAGTCATAGACAGTGCTAGCTGCTGTACAAACATAGAAGAAAAAGATTAACCCTGCTCTAACCATCTTAAAGATTAATACCATCCCATCTTTATTGCTGATATGATAGGTTCTGTGACTCTCATCCTATACTCCAGGGGGTTGGGAGAGGAAACATGGGGTTATCCTAGAAAAGCTCCATCATGTTCAGAATTAAGTTGTTGAGAACACATCACCCCATTTGCTGATCTCTCCATTGAACACCAAGTTCAGTTTGATGTTTCTGTCTTGATCTTCAAAGCCCTTCTGCTAAATAAGTAACTGCTCCGAACCACATGGCTAATATGCAGCACAACTTGAAGCACTCCCCCATCCCTTGCCTCCAATGGGCTTCTTGAGGAATCCCAATGTAGGGCTGAACATATATGATAAAAATCCCTTTTCTCTTATCCACTGAATAATTCCCTTAAAGTTCTCCTTTGATTTTCTTTTCATAGCATAATCTTTTTTTTTCAGTCACACTTTCTAAGTTAACTGGTGATCTTTCCTAAAAATAAATGTCACTGATTGAAATTAATGATTTTAAAGGCTTTACTCTCGTTATCAAATGAGCCCCAAATGGGTGGATTGGGGTTTTTGGAAAGTCAAGTTGCCATTAACACGCTCCGGGGCCAGAGATGTCTCCCAAACAATTTGGAAAAAGACACCAAGAATGTCTTGTGTTTGAACAATGTCTAGGCAGTAAGTATGCAATTGCTTGAAAGTGGTGACCTGAGATCAAATCTCTTAGAAATGATAGGTTGCAATTATTAAATTACATTTTTCTTCCAGAAAAGGGGTTTCAAGTTTGAGATCAAGTATTTCGACCTGAGTATTTAATACATGGGTCCTCTACTGAATTTCTTATGTATTTAAAACACATTGAGAAATCCTGTCTTTTATGAGTTGTCTAAGCTCTTCTGGTCCTCAGACTGGAATGAGCTCCAGATGAGCACAGTTGGAGCTTACTGAGGATTGGGACCTTAGTTTGTAATGTCTTAAAGAGCTGCCTTTTTTTAGTATATTATGTGAAAAAGAAACAGGTAATTGGGATACCTCTGCTTGCAGTGAACACCTTCTCTTCCTTTTCTTACCCTCACACGTACAAAAAGCAATAGCTACTAAAGACTTCTTATCTGGACTTTTGTAGAGCACCTTTGTGTAGCACATTTAATCCCCAAGCATCCCAAAATGTTTCATAAACTACTGCAAAACTCTTTTTAAGACAGAAGGATGTGTGTACAAGCCTAAAGTGAGTAACAGAACTATCTTTTTACCATCACTCATTGCCAAGTATCTAAAATTATATTACACAACACACAAAGTATAGAATGTGCCTCTCTTTGTTCTGTTAAATATATAGTAGGTTTTGAGTTTTCATTGTTAATTTACATGCTTTTAGTACTGTTTCATAGTTGTTCATGATTAGTATACACAAGTCAAATCAACAATTGCTGGCAGAGAGGAGAGCACCATGGGCAGCAGTGTCGAAGATGGTTTTTGATCTATAGCAATAGACAATGGGTCGTATCCTGCACACACGTGCACACATAAGTGACTGTACTCCCCTGAGTAGCCTGTCTTATGTGCTCTTTAGAGGTTCAGGCCAAGAGTGAATACCTACACTCTTACTGAGCAGCATTCACCTGGACCACAGAGGCTTATACCATGGAGACAATCATGCTATTATGTCATGGCAGCTAATTTTAACAGCCTTTCATTTTAAATAGAAGTTATTTCAAGTTCCACTGTGGATGATTAAAAAATATACATGTCTAAAGAGAGAGGGCTATCTAACTGCTGTGTATTTGTTAATTACCTGTAAATTGACAGTTATTTTGGTGATAAAAATTGTCCAGCCAAAACAAACAAACAAACGTGTTTGTAAAGCAAAATCTTGTCCACCTTTTTTTTTTTTTTTTTTTTTTTGCTGTTTTGGTTTGGTTGAAGAAGCCAGAATTTTATGTACTACTGTGCCTTTGTTGCTAATTAACTAAACACTTCTCTAAATTTGCAGCCAGTAAAATACAGAATGACACTGTAGTTTTGATAGCATAAATGGAACAAATGGTCAAGTCCCACACAAAACAGCATTATTATTTTAACAATCACAATGAAACTGCATTTAAACACAGAGTGCAGACATACTACACAATTCAGAAAAAAAAAAAACACTTGTCATTTGCAAGTGTAGGATCGCCAGTATAGGAATTGCCTATTTGGTGTGGAGTCAGATACCTAGCTTTGTAAATTAGTTTCACATATACCTTCAGGTACAAAGTTTGCCTGCTCAGACTCAAACTGTCATTGCTGTTCATTGTCCTGGACACTGCAGGAAGAAAGGCAAGATTTCAGGAATGTGATTTAATCAGGCTGCATTTTTGTTAAGTTGCACAGCTGGGGAAATATCCAGCAATAACTTGCTCTGTGTTGGTCACCCTTCCTTTGAAATTGGTACCACCTGTCAGCCTCCCATCCCACTAAGCTGCTCTCAGCAACCTGCCCCTCATACAAGAGTTAAGGAGGTGGAAAAGGGAGAAAAGTTGTCTTCTCACTGTACCAAACATTAGGAGCACTGTTCCCCACCTTCTCTAGGAATGAAGAAGAAGAAGAGTGCTGGTGCTGGAATGTCCCCTCACTCCCTGTGGCTGGGTGTGGCATCACAGGTTTTCATCTCTCTAGTGATAAGGTTGCCATTATCCAGGTCTTGCCAGAATCATCCCTTTTTTGAGACAGCTGTCCTGGGAAATCTGTAACAGTGATGAATACACAGTATCACTTGTCCAGTTTTATCAGGATCGTCCTAGATGTCCCTGGTCTTTTGCACCTCAGAGATGGCAATCCTATCTAGCATACTCTGCTTACAGTTGTTCTGGGCCCATAATGGTGTGTGCCTCTAATGACTCCTGCCAGGGCACATTTTAGTCCCAACCCTTTTGGGGTAACCGAAAGTCCTGTAAAAATAAGAGTCCAATCTTTCTATCTGGTCTGTCACCCTTGATTCTGAGCCCAGTCTCTGTATACCTTTTTCTCAAGGCTTCTAGTAGTCCATATTCCCTTCTCTGAGCGTCACATCACCATACTAGTACCGTGTTTCCCCGAAAATAAGACAGTCTCATATTAATTTTTGCTCCCAAAATTACATTACATTATATTACAGCGAGAGGCAAAACTGGAAGTACGTCTTATTTTCGGGGGATGTCTTACTTTCGGGGAAACAGGGTAGTTGGTAGGGGAATTCAGAGCTCACCTTCTACACTGGGTTCCTAGGACAGAGAATCAAGATTCACTCCACCAGATTTCTTGCTGCCACTTCCTTGGACTTCTTCCTACCAGGCTTTTTCAAGAGATTTCTCCTATCCCTGCAAGAGCCTTCCTGTTTCTGCAAATCTCTTTACTCTTTAATGCCAGTTGTCTTTGCCGTCATCTCCGTCCTGTTTATAGCATAGCAGACTCACGTTCTGACTCTATGGCCACCAGGTATTGGATTTCCTGATATAAAATACTTTCCTGGCATCCTGACATTATAATCTGTCACTTGTCCCAGTTTTTTTTAATTGTAATATTGCTTTCTTAATAGTGCCCAATTTTCCTTTTGCACTTACCAGGTTTGTTAGTGTAAACTTTGTCATATTTAGGTCCCTGAGTTGATCATACAAAATCCTTCTATCACAGGGGATGTGATCAACAGTTTCTTTAAACTTGCAAATTTCACACAGCCCATCTTTGTTTATTAATTGAGCTGAAGTGACTGTGTATGCCCAAGTATCCAGTAAATATTCAGAATAGAGTTGTCTCACTCTTTCTCTCACAATTGTTGCAGTATGTCAACATTTTCAATTCTAGGGAATGTTTCATGAAATCGTTTCTGGCTTGTTTCTTTTGTTCATACTTCTTACCACTCCTCTATTAGTTCATTTTTAATTAGATTTTCAAATTCTCATTTATTTAGAGAGATCTCTGTTTCTTTTTTTTTTTTACAAAATTTTTTGCTTCTTAATCTCCCAGCATGTTTCCTACTCTCTCAACATGTGCTGGGATCCATGCTATTTCTGCATTTACTCCCATCTGTGATAATTCTGTTGTTAGTAACAAAATTTCACTAATTATATAATTTCTGCTATCTGAACTCCCATTTTTAATTGCCTGTAGTCCTGATATCGAATCTGAGAAGATGACAATGGAGGTAGGTTGAACATCCAGTATTCAATATAATATCGGCATTATTCCTGCTAGTTTGACCATCATCACAGCTATACAATTTAATAATTTAATGGATTTCTTTATTCCAAGTGTTGAGACACAGAATGCTGTCCACATTCTCCCAGTTCTCATCTTTAGACCTATTCAGAAATACTGGGCAATGTTTGCCCCATTTATCAGATATACATTCAGTTTGGCACATTTAATACACTTAGCTCTCCTTTTCCCCTTTTAATTTCATTATATAGTTCTACATTTTACATAGCAGGGTGTATGTATATTTGAGAGAGATTTCCTCCTATCATTTTCCTATGGCTATATATTCTCTTTTTAAAAAGTCTGTTTTCTCTTAGTTTCTTTGTCCATACTTTAATCCTATTAACATGAGACATTTTGGGGGGTTTTCCCCTCCATGTTTTCCGCTGAATTCCCAACATTCTTCATATATTTGTTTAGTATTTCAATCTTTCCTGTTTCCTATGATATTTGACCAAAAGGTTAAGTTCAGTAATTTCATTCTTAATGCTACAGACATTTTACCAGCAGCTGTCTGCATTACACACAAAGGGGTCATCATGAAGGCATCACAGTAAAGTGTAATGCCTGGCTTGAATTGAGTCTAGCTTTTTTAGGTTCATTTTTGAAGCTGAACTACACGTTTGGCATCTGTACTCAATGACTGGTCTTATTAGTGCTCTATAAAGTATTATCATTGCTTTATTACCTGCACCTCAGGTGGTTCCAGAAATACTTTAAAGTAGATTGATTTTTTTGGTAGATTGTAGATTGATATCTACAATATTTCCAGTGTGGTCATTCCTTGTTAGCTTGCTATCAAGTGTCACTCGCAGGAATTTGTACTTTTTAACTATGTCTATTTGCTTTCCATGCAAAATCAATTTACATTTTAAAAAAAATTCCTCTTAATGAATCTCTCTCTCTCTTTTTTTTTTAATTTTGAGAGTTGAAAATGCAAAGCTCCATGTTCCCCCATTCCATATCTTTCCAAAGTGCTTCATTAATTCACTTCTCCGCTACCTCCTGGGTTCTGTCTTTAGCCCATATGGCACAGTCATCTGCAAAAAAATAAATGCCTATTCCTTCACTCAGCCTTTCAGGAGATTTTTTAATCATTATATTGAATAAGATAGGACTGATGACACTCCCCTGTGGAGTGCCATTTGTGATTGTATATATGCTAGAGTACAGAAAGCCTACTCTAACCTGCATAATTCTTTTTACTTAAGACACTCTTTAACCACCAATATATTCGTCCTTTTATGTCCCGGATACTAGTTTATGCAATAAGTCCTCTCTCTCCATAAACTATCCTATGCTCTCTCCATAACCTATTCTATTCCTTTTCAATATCTAGGAAAGCAAGATGTCCTGTATTCTTTATTTCTCATATTTTTTTGTCATTTTGCCTTTACTATTGGTATATGTTCAGCTATACTCCTTCCTTAACTCACTTTGCATGTTGTTCATTTCTCTCTAAGTAAGATATTTTAATAGGCAGCAAAGGAAATTAAAATTAAAAAAGGAAATATTTTTTTCTCACAACGCACAGTCAACCTGTGGAACTCCCTGTCAGACTATATTGTGAATGGTAAGACTATAACAGGGTTAAAAAAAAAAACTATAAAAATTCAATGGCTATTAGGATGGGCAGGGATATTATCCCTCACCTCTGCCAGAAGTTGGGAATGGGTGAGAGAGTATAGATCACTTGATGATTTCCTGCTCTGTTGAATCCCGCTGGGGCACCTGATACTGGCGACTATTGGAAGACAGGATTCTGGGCTAGATGGACTTTTGGTCTGACCCAGTATGGCCGTTCTTATGTTAATCTTTTGGTCACCAGTCTTTCCATGGCTTTACCAATTGGCAATTGGGCTGTATGCATCAGGTATTGTTTGCAACATTTCTTGTTTCCATAGTGGGAGTAAAACCATGTTTCCACACCATTGGTAGCTCACCTTGCCCCTATATACTGTTGTACAGTTGAAGTAGTATTTTCTGACTCCCTTCATCCAGGTATTTTAGCATTTTATTATGTACATCATGCTTACCTGGTGTACAGTTTTGCTTTTATCTATAGCTTTTTGAAGTTCCCTCATATAGAAGTTTTAATTGATATTAGGCCCTCATCTTCCTCTCACCTCTTCCATTTCTCATTATTCTCTTTCATATTTTTTTTCCTCAGACAACATCACGCCGCTTCCTGCAGCCCCCATTTGACCGGGCCAGCAAACCATGGCCAGTGGGAACCGCAGTTGGCGAGACGGCAGGTTAACAAAGCGGCAGGGCCCACTAAAGGCGCCTATCAAGCGGTCTTGCATGCCAACGTTGCCTATCCCTGTACTATACATTTGGGAAAGTGATAATTTCACAATCCCTCCTCTTTAACAACTTTCCAGCTGTTTTTGTTTGTTATACTAGTTGACAGGAGAGATTTTCTTTGCCTGTGTTAAACCCAGTAGATATACGATCATTCAGTATTACTAAATTATTTTCATCCATGGATTGTTCTAGATATGTGTAATTCTTATTTTTTTCTTCACTTTCCCACAATTTGTTATTGCTGGTTTAGGTTTCTACATATAACATATATGGCCCTTCTGCATCTTCAGCTTTCTCTGTCAAATCTGGAATCTCCAGTTTTCCACAGGAGCTGTATATTATATAGTCTAAAAGATGCAGATCTATTTTGCATTGCAATCCCAGTAGTTTTGTACTCTATATTTAGTTTCTTCACCTCAATTTTATAGTAATTATGTTTCTCTTAATTTAGGTTGTCCCCTTCCTACTTCTTTTTGCTCTTAATAGATGCCATATCCTGGGTGTAGAAGTCAAAATTTCCTAATAAATATGTTTATTGTGTGCAAAATGTATCAGTTTTAGTATCCTTATCAAGGATATTTTCTTCAGTTCCTGTCCATGTGCTATTAGATTATATGCATTCTAAAAGCAAAAAGTTATTACCATGCTATTGATCCTTCAGTATTTCCTTCAATAAAAAATGCCTGGTTATTCTGCTAATAAGTTGCTAACATATAGGTACTTTTCTTTTGCTTTAATTATAATTTTCTCCCCCCCCCACCCCCCCCCATGATGAGCCGTTTATTATTTCAATCATAAAAGTTACAAACCATGTTTTGATTATACTTCTGTTATGTTTTGATTATTCTTCTGTTTTTCCTGCATCACTCATTATAAGTTATAAGTTATCACTCATTATAAGTTCTAAAAGCAAAAAGTTATTACCATGCTATTGATCCTTCAGTATTTCCTTCAATAAAAAATGCCTGGTTATTCTGCTAATAAGTTGCTAACATATAGGTACTTTTCTTTTGCTTTAATTATAAGTTATAAGTTATCACTTAATTATAAGTTATAAGAATTAACTTAATTACTTAATTATAAGTTATAAGAATGCCTGGTTATTCTGTTATTCTGGTTATTCTAAGAATTAACTTAATTACTTAATTATAAGTTATAAGAATGCCTGGTTATTCTGCTAATAAGTTGCTAACATATAGGTACTTTTCTTTTGCTTTAATTATAAGTTATAAGTTATCACTCATTATAAGTTCTAAAAGCAAAAAGTTATTACCATGCTATTGATCCTTCAGTATTTCCTTCAATAAAAAATGCCTGGTTATTCTGCTAATAAGTTGCTAACATATAGGTACTTTTCTTTTGCTTTAATTATAATTTTCTCCCCCCCCCACCCCCCCCCATGATGAGCCGTTTATTATTTCAATCATAAAAGTTACAAACCATGTTTTGATTATACTTCTGTTATGTTTTGATTATTCTTCTGTTTTTCCTGCATCACTCATTATAAGTTACAAAAGTTACAAACCATGTTTTGATTATACTTCTGTTATGTTTTGATTATTCTTCTGTTTTTCCTGCATCACTCATTATAGCCATTGATTTGTTCCAGTGTGTGGTTATTTTTTTCTCCTTCCTAAGTTTCTCCTCGTCTTCTCTTTTTGGTTTTAGATGTTACCTAGTAGCTTTTTCATATCATATGCTATTTGTAATCTTTGTTTTTTGTAGCTAGTGCTTACTTTGGTGCTACACAGCCTGTGTATGCTGCACTGTGCTTTTCTCCATGGTTACTAAACTTTAATTCTATTCCTTTGACACATTTGTCATACAAGGGTTCCCTTCCACTTTTAGTGCATCTATTTTTTTTTACCTAGATTTTCCATATGTCCAAAACTACTGGCATATGTAGAAGGTCACTATAGGTGGGATATATGGTTTTGTCCAAAAAAATCTGGTACACTCTTATTACCTATCAGAAAAAGTGTCTCTTTTAAATGCAGCTAGCAGCACTCTTAATATCTCTTTCCCCTCCTCTCTTGTTATTAACAACTTAGCATACAGGACTTTATTATCCCTTATTTTTTGCTTTATTTCATCTTCAGTCATTTTGATCAGAACCCATTATACAACTCCTCTTGTCTAAATCAGATACTTAGGCAGTTTATTATCAGTTTCCCTATCATTGTAATCTTTAATAGTTCCCACACTTGTTCCTTATTTTTACATTCAACTAATATCTCTCCCTCGTAGCTTTCTAACTCTATGTCCCCAGCACTTTTAAAAACTTTTCTGCCACTTCCAGAGGGTTTATATCCCGTCTTCACACTCTTGCCTGACAATTTTATTTTTATAACTTACAATTTTTCTCTTTATTCGTTCCTGTTGTTAAGCAGTTTTTTCTTCTTTTAGCTCTGATAATCCATCCTTTCCGTAAGGGTGACCAGCCTTTACCCCTGCTCTCTCCTTTATCACTCATAGACTGGTGTAAGTAGTTTCTATTATATCTTCCATCTCTCCACAAACTATAGCTCAGTCACAATGGCTCGGATGATCCTCCTACCTCAACCAGCCTCAAGTCAGCCAGTGAGCCCAGCACCCTACCAAGTCACCATGAGCATCTCATACTCAACCAGACCCCAGGGCAGACCTCTTCTTTTCAAAACTTCCTCTATAGTACCACCCAACCCTTCCCCAGCTGGGTTTCATCATTAATTAGGTCTGGCTGACCCTGCAGGTACAACCAGGTGGGTTAATTGGCCTCTCGAGTCCCTGCTAACCCTTTCTTCACCTGTGCTTGGTAGACCCAAATCAGAGTTGCCTTTACTTATCTGTTTCCAATTTTATTTCCTCATGGAACTGAATCACCTACTGATTGATTATATGAAGTGAACATTGGTGAAACTGTGACAAAATGAATTTTACAATGGACTCTACCAACCAGGTCCTGGAATTGCTGAGTGAAAGTTCAGAGAGGGACCAAACAGCCCACCCAGGCCAATCTGGAAGTGAAAGGAAAAATACTTCCTAGCTCACACAAGGTGACTAGCAAGGCCTCTAAACCCATTCTACTCTAATTCCAAGGTGAGAAGCTTTTCTTCAGGATATAGAATGACACTCCAGGGCAAGGGAAAAGTTTTATAAGCCATCCTTTGGAGCCACTAGGTTTATGTTGCACCTTCTATCCAACTAGACACCCACAGAGACTCCCTCCTCAAGCTCACAAAGAGGGGGAGGGAAGTTCAATTCTTAAAAGGACCAAGATTTTTCTATCCCTTTATGATCCAGACAAAGATTCCTCCACCTCCATGGTTATGGGTTGTGTAATACAGAAAAATGAAGTATACACAGAGAGATTAACATCCACAAGATCCCACTACCCCACTTTGACAAGCCAATGTTTACCAATATACAAACCAGTCTTATTTTTTAAATTTTAGTTTATCAAACAAAATGTGCACGTTAGCAATCAAGTAAACAATATTGCTATATAGCTTTGGATAAGCACAGTAATATTGTCATAGGGAAGGGAAGAACACTATTTAAATACGACATTGCCATGTGGGTATTTCATTGAACTGTTTCAAGGCTACTTATAAAAAGACCTATCCTCAGACAGAATTATTGACTTTTTTTAAAAGACATGTCTGTTAATTCCTCATCTCACTTCATTTAAGAATAGTACTGATATCCCCACAGCAGTGAAAACTTCAGAAGCAAAGCAACGACCTTGGACATCAGTCTGATAATAAAGGTCATGGAGAGAAGGGGAAAGTGTATTTATTTAGATCTGTAATTGCCAGTCTAGCAATGTGGGAGATTGATTTGGAAGGATAAGGTTGCTTGCTTTTTATTAGAGATGTCACCTACTATTTCAGGCATGAAGAATGTACCTGATTTTTGGATCATTGGTGCAACAGTTACAAGACAAACTTCAATGGTAAGTGTACAATACAATCTAATAATAATAATAAAAAAGACATTGATCCAGATCCTGTGTGAGTGTTAAGGGGCATTGTTCCTTTGATCTCAATGGAGCTACACCGATTTGCACCAGGGAAAACTCTGGCCCTTAGTAGATTCAGAAGAAAGATTCACAATATAGAAGTAATGAATGACATATTCTCCAAGGATACAAATGTTATAGATCCTTGTCTTAGGTTCGGGCTCTTGGTCCTGCACATGTTTAATGTCAGGAACTCCTCACAATCAATTTTCTAAAGCTATTGGTTTCAAAGGGCAACTCTCAGACCACCTATTGAAATGGAACATAAGTGTCCACTTCTGCTAGAACTGCCAGGGAAGTCCCCTGTGTAGCTGAAACCAGTCTCATTTTGATGACGCTACCCAGTGTTCTTAGAAATTTGTAACCTCTCTTCAACCTCAGAAGCTGCTACTGAGTTTTCTTCAAAAAGTACATTCCCAAATTATTTCCACCAAGATGAAATCAGAGCCATATTTGGTGCCTGATCCTCGGCCACCACTCTGGACCGAGGGACATCAGCTGGTCCTATAACATACTCCTCCTCCCATGCCAGCTGAGGACTGCTTCACCACTGAGCCCAACTGCAAATCTTCAGACAACCTGGAAGCCCACTCATGTATCCAGTAAACAATATGGGCCCACACATCCACACCACATTCTGCAAGTACCTGTAATACAAACAGAAAGGAATATCTAATCTATTAAAAATGTAGCTACACAAACATGATGTTTAGACACATTATAATGCAATGACAAAGTTAGATCTACCTTTCACCAGACACCAAGTTAAATAATTATCCTGATTGTTTTCTGGGACAGCTAGTTCTGAAGCACACAAGACAAAGGACTAATCATAATACACAGAAGCTGTTTAAAGAAGTAGATATTGCTTGTCACTAAGTAACAGTGATCACAATATAATTAACTGAAACAACTTTGTAGGAAGCATCAGGTGAATATTTTAAATTGAGAATTTTAATTCTTTACTGCTATCAAAATTATTATTAAAGTTATGAAGCCAATAACAATAGAATATGCCAAATAGCAAGGAGTTAATAGGATAAACTCAGCCTACAGCCCTTCATTTGTTATAATAGTTTGTCCACTGCAAACAACCTGCACATTCATGCTATGGGAATGTTTTCTATTTCTATAGATTTCTTCAGTGGCTACCAGTGGGACAATAGATATGCGGCTTGTAATGTGTTTTTGAATCCAACCACAGCATCAAAATCTTTCCTAACTTTCTACTGACAATATGGCCTTGTGGTAAAGTTAATGGATACCTCTGGTTGTGGTGCAAAACATCAAGAAAGTGTCTAGGTCACCTACATATTGAAAACTGATTCTTCTATTTTTTTTTTGTCCTTTGTAACTTTTTAGTTAGAGAAACAACATAGCTTAATATAGATTGGAAAGAGGGCACAGTATGTAGGACAGGTATACAGTGACAGTGTTTTCTCTTACTGGAGCCAACCCTCTTCATGTTGAAATCAATGGAATATTTTCCAATGACTTTCAAGAGAGCAGAAGCAAGGTCCTAAGCCCAGAAAGAAAAGATGGCAAGTATATAAAATGCATCCACTTTTCAGGTTCTTATAAGGAGTTCCCCAACATATATATAATAAAGCTCGTTCCGCCAAATTCAGCTAAATCCTTGCAGGAGACAGAGACCACATTCTGATCTTAGTGAAACTGATCTAAATTAAGACACTTAATTGAACACTTTACATTTTTCATATATATTTTCCTTTAATATCATTGATAACTTCAGGAGATACCTGGGGAAAACTGGGCTCTCGCTCTCTTCCTTTTAATAGTTCCAAGGTAGATGCATTTTAGAAATATTCACAAACGTATATTCCAAACATCTGTATAATCAAGTATTTATTTATTGAATAGAACCTTACCATTTGCTAATATGAAATGTACAAGTAAAATGGACCTTAAGAGCACCTAGCTCTGGGTCTGTTTGTATGTTGTACAAATATGAATTTATCTACAATATTTGTGCATTGCAACTGTTAGTCTCTAGTTCTCTTTTTCTCTCTGATCTCACTTCTTTAGCACTTAAAATTGTTTCCTTCTACATTTTCAATATTCATAAAAAGTGCTGATAAAATGTCAGTACTTCTTCTCATTTGGGGGGGGGGGGGGGGCTGATGGATTACATTTTCCTCTTAGGAGGTCATTTCAATTAGGATTTTTTTTTAAAATGTCATTCCATTATATCACTGAAATTCTTATGATGACTCTTTAAAAATGTAGAAAAAACAAGGCATGTTTGTGTTCTATTCATCCAGAAAAACCATAATTTATACAGAGTGCTTCTGGTAAAGAAAATGATAAAGCTCTAGACAACTCCATGTAGTGTGTTATCAGTGAATGTCATTAAACAGTTGGAAATTACCATTTGCAGGTAAAATTAAATGTAATGCAGTATTCAAAATATTTCTGTAATTAAAATATGGACTAATAATGCATACTAAGGCAATGATGCAACACTGTAATTGGTAATGATGACCCTTGTAAAAGGAGAGAGAGTGTATGTGTAACACACACACACACACACCCTGGAAATTAGGCAAATGTCCATTTTTAAATTGCCAAGACAAATGACTAAAAATAACTATATAGTCATCTTTGACACACTCTAATACACACACACGCACACACTGTCAAAGATGACAGTAAAATAATTTTTAGTCGTTTAGTCCAGGGAAATTAGAAAGGGGTATTTTTCTAATGTCTAGTGCTCTATTTTGAATTTATATTAATGAGTGAATGAGGTTATAAAAGGATGCTATATTCTGGGGTGCAATCCTGACCAGTGTGGGGCTTTGCCACTCCATATTGTTAAACAACCATAAAAAAAGAGTAACTATTAATGAAATGATGTCAGATTGGAGGGAGGTCTCAAGTAGGGTTTCACAGGAACCTGTTCTGGATCCAGTGACATGTATGTAGTTCTAGAGAGGAGTTTACAGGTTCATAAAGCTGGGGGAGAGGGATATCAGTACTTGCACTATAAAGCTAACATTCAGATGGATCATGATAAATTGGAGAACTAGGCTATAAGAAAATGTAAATCAGCCAAGAGAAATGTAAAGTGCTACACTTAGGAAAGAAAAAAACAAATGCAAAAATACAAGAGGGAGAAAGCTGGCTTTGGCAGCAGCAGTGCTGAGAAGCATCAAGGAGTTGGGGTAGCTCATAATCTCAACATGAGTCAGAAATGAGATGCTGTTGCAAAAAAATAAAATAAAATAATGCGATTTTAGGTTGCATTAACAGAGGCATAGCATGGAAAGCACATGAGCTGATAGTATAGCTCTACTCGGCACTGTTAGGCTCAGCTTGAGTACTGTATCCAATTTTGGTCACCAAAGTATATAAAGGATTTAGAGAACTGGAAAGGATCCAGAGGTGAGCAACAAAGATGATTAAAGGGATGCAATGCAAGTCATATGAGCAATGGCTGAAGAAACTAGGTATGCTAGTTTGGAAAAGAGCAGATTAAGGAGAGATATAATAGCACTCTTCAGATATTTGAAAGGCTGCCAAAAAAGATGTAGAAAGTTGTTCTCTTTTGCCATAGAGGCAGGACAAGCAATGGGTCCAAACTACAGCACATTAAATCTCAGGAAAAACTTCCCAACTTCGCTGTAAGAAAAGTAGGACAATGGGACAGACTGTTACACCCCCAAAACTCCCAACTTCTCTGAGAGAGTAATACATTTTCTTTAGCAAGCTCACCATGTCTAATGTCTTACTTTAAAACACCTGTATACACAAAACCCAATTTTATATTTTGTTTTTATTTAATAAAGAAGTGGTTATACACATCTTACTTTTTAAAAGACAAGTTTTTAATGGAGAATCAAAGTAATATAGGATACCGCTCTACATATTTATTTAATGCAGAATCAAAGTAAAAGAGGAAATGCTTTTTAAAACATTTTACATTGCATCTTAATCAATATTCTGGATTATGTTTTTACCCTTTAGGGTCAGGAACTGGCATGTAAAAAGTTTTATAATCCATTTTACAAACCTTGCTACCACACAGTTTGGTCAATTTTTGCTGCCACCATAATTGACAGGTCTACCAGCAATGCCACCAGGTCTAATATCTCTGCTATCTCTCTGATCATTTTGACAAGTTTGGTTACAATTTCAGTGGTCGTGTTAAGCCTTTTCAGATTGTAGCTTTTCACTATAATTATACTAGCGAAAATACCCGGCGTTGCTCGGGTCCGTTGGAGGTGGGGAGGGGGCAGAGAGCAAACCTGACACCCCCACCTCACCCCCCCGACCAAACCCGACACCCCCACCGCACTACCCCTCGACCAACCCCGACTCACATTTTCACCCCCCCAAACCCAACACCCCCATATCTACCCCCTACCAACCCCAACACCCCCTGACCAACACCCACACCTCACCCCCCATAGACCAAACCTGACACACCCATCTCACTTCCCCCCCAACCAAACCCGACACCCCTACCTACCACCACAAACAAACCCAACACCCACACCTCACTTATACCTCAACCAACCCCGACCCCCCTCCTCAGCCCCCCAACCAAACCCAACACCCCCTGACCAACCCCAACACCCACACCTCACCCCTCACCCACCCCGACACCTTCCCACTCCCCCAGACCAAACCCAACACCCCCACCTCACTTACCCCCCGACCAAACCCGACACCCCCACCTAACCCCCCGACCAAACCCGACACCCCTACCTCACTTACCCTCTGACCAAACCCAACTCGGGTCCATCGGAGGTGGGGAGGGGCAGAGAGATGAGCGAGTGTGGGGTCCATTTGAGGGGGGAGGGGGCAGAGAGCTGAGCAAGTGCAGGGTCCGTTGGAGGGGGTATTATGACATCATAACTATGTCACAGAGAACAACAGCTGTCCAGCTGATGTGATTGGCCTTTAAATAATTTCATCCCTGGGGGGGCGTCAGAGGTGAGATTTGAAAAATTTTCGACTCTTACCCTGATTAGGACCCTAAGACCTATAACTGTACCAAATTTCAAGTCTCTAGCTCAAATGGTGTGGAAGGAGTAAGTGCACGTACATACACGCACGCATACACCATTTGACTTTTATATATATAGATGTAGGACCTGGGCCACATTCAGTTTAGAAGAAACAAGTCTAATCTGGTGATATATTTCTAAGCAATCTCAAAAGATACAAAGTGATTACATGAATTGAGAGTGTCTACCACATTGGCAGTATAGTTTTCAAAAAGCTTGTGGGGTTTTTTTTTCATACAGTGGTAAATGGTTTTTACTACAACAACTCTAAAAATGTTGGCCATAATGCAATTTTCGCAGCTCTTCTGGTCACTCTCCTTACTTTTTACAGTCTTTTTTTTTAAAAAAAAAATGTTGCTTCATGCAGGTGCATATCATGGTTATTGTTCTCAAAGGCCATCTCTTTTTAGCTTCTTCATCCTCTAAAGATGTCTGTCCAAAGCAAAGGGATAAAGCATGTTTTAAATTATTTTTCCTCTTTTACAAGTGGCATGACCCCATAAAGTCTTCCTGGTTCTTCGGTTCAATTTCAGGATGAAACACAGGGTTCAGTACTGGGCCTGTCTCTTAGTAAAATAAATGTAAATGGGTCTTCTCTTCTGAACATGTGCTGGGGAACCCATAGGCAATTTCGTCTTCTTGGCATCTGTAGGCATCTTGTAAAAAGACATGGCTGTTGAATCTAGGCTTCCGATTTTAAAACCGCAATTCAGAAAAATATGTGGTTTTATATACACAGTCAAATTCTCATTGGATAGAGTTTTTCAAATAATCCACTCTGACATAGCCCATTTCTGAAAGGCTCCTGATTTAAAATCTTGGTATGAAAGGATTGGTTCAAAAATTGTGACGTAGCTAAAAAACAGCTTCTGATTGATCCACCGAGAGGTGGGGATAGCTCTCAAGGCTCACTTCCCAGAATAGCTATAATTTCACTTCTGACAGCTGCTGGGTTAGGATGTTTGCTCAATAAGTATTCAGTAACACAGACTCTCTTATAACTTTACTTATTTTTTATTTTCTAAAACATTTTTTCTTTGCCCTCTTCTTATTTTCCAGCCCTTTCTATTGTTTAAAAATCATCTCTACTTACTAACACTAAACTAAACCTAACTAAACTAAAAATTATCTCTCTTTATTAAACCTAAACTAAACCTAACAAAGCAATCTTTTTTCTATCTAACCTTTTTTCCCCTCTTTCTTTTTTTTTTTAAATCGTTAAGGCTTCACTTTTTAGTCTTTCAACCGTTTTCTCTAAATCTGGTCAAACACAAGGATGCAATAATACTCCTATTTGAACATAAAAGATAATTTCTTTAATTTTCAAAATGGCCAACAGCACCAAACCTCAACACCAAAGGAAACAGAAATGGAGGGTGGGACATAAGCCCAAAATGGGGCACGGAAACATGTGAAAAATACAGGACAATGAATACTATCAAGGTATATACTACTGTGGGTATTAATGTTATGTACCTGTCTGAAGCATTAAAAAAATCCTTAAGCAGGAAAAAAAATATAGCAACATCCCTATTGCCTTAGTGTGTTTCTTCTTTAAGATGTACATCAAGTAGAAGAAATAGATCTGAATAAATGTTTATGCTGGGACTCTAAACCACTGTGGCAGTTAATAATTAACTGGTGTTAACAAAAAGGGGGTCATAACAGACAAAAAAATCTGAGTGACTATATTTTGTTCAAATCCAATTTCCATTAAATCTTGCAGACAGAACTTCCTTTGTGGAAAATTTATAAATCCCACTTTCCCCTTTAAAACAGTAGGTGTCCCTTAGACGATCTATAACTCTTTCATAATTGGGCATTCTAGTACTTTTTCCAAATTTTCTGCGACAGGCATCATTTTTCAAAAATGCATCTGCCATAAGTTAAAAAACCAAAACAAACCAAAACTAGGAACAATTATACAAAAGACCTAAATCATTTGATTTATACTGTTCATATAATATGCATAGAAGAAGCTTGTTTTGTATTTTCTTTTACTTCACTATATATTTTTTCTGTCAATTTTCACTTTAATTCCCTTGTAATAGGATCTGATAGGCTTCTTTCTGTTATTCCTTTCCTCATGCAGTATTTAGTAATCTATTCATGAAATCATATGCAGTCCTACATGTAAAATGTGTGTCATCCAAAGATACAATTTTAAAAACACTTAATGCTAACCTATACTAAAATGTATGTACTTAAAGTGCACTAGAGGTAAAAGTGTATCCTTTGAATATTTTGAATATTCCCCCTGGAGTCTTTGGTAACTTTGGAGGGATATTTTGATACCCATCCTAATACATATTGAACTGTTCCAAAGCTCATTCACATATTTAGGAGTCTTTCCACTGACTTTGTTAACATAATGTCCCTTGCTATATAGTTCAGTTGTCATCTGTAGAACTATTCCCTCCTCACAACTATTGTTCCTGGAAAGTTAAAAGAATGTTCAAACTTTCTACTTCACAGAATTGTTTCCACTTTTGCTTAGTCTTTCTTGAGCTTTTTCTATTCTACTTCTACTATTATTAATTATTATTATTAATCATTCATATTCCAGTAATGTTCAGTAATGAGCTAGGCACTGTTTACACAAATGGACTGAAATCCTGTTCTCACTGAAGACAGCGAGGGCTTTGCCACTGATTTCAATAAGGTTAGCATTTCACCTGTGCACAGAAAATACTCTGTCAATATGGCCCAATCACTGATGGTTGTCTTTTTTTAAGCAGATATTCAAGCAGGCATACCATTTCCCAAGTTGAGAGTTTCAGCCACAGTGGTAAGCTATCCGATAACAGAAGGCAGCTACAGGAGCAATAGGAAATGTCTAGGGAAATAAAATACAAAATAGCCTAATCTTGCAGTTGTGGCACAGATCAGGAAGCTAAGATTTATTGGGTTCTATTCCCAGCACTGCCAGACTTCCTTCTTCACTGTGGGCACCTCATCTAATCTCTCTCATTTTTCTATCCCCACTTTACAGATGGGGAAACAACACTTACCTACCTTATAGGGGCATAGTGACTTGTTTAATTAATATTAACAATTTATTTTGCAGACTTTGGAAGAAGGGGTTACATACATTCAAAATATTACTAACTAATGAAGGCTGTTGCTTCCTTTTGGCAGGAAATGGCTTTTATTTAATTGTGCAGACAAGGACTTCCACCTTAGTTGAAGTTGACTAACTTTTCTGATAAATAAATTATATATCATCAGTATTATATTTTAGTGTTAGATACAGTTCTTTGTAACAAGTTGTTATTTATTTAGCAGAACTGATCTGACATCAGATATAAGTATCATTAAAGAAAAAAAATAATTTAAACCACTCTTCACCAAGAAGCCTTAAAATAACTTCAATCTGAATGCATCCAAGATCCAGTTCAATTATTTTCAGGCTCTTTTCTGTTGTGGATGGAATGACTAAATACAAAACAAACAAACCTGAACTACATTAACTTGTCAACAAGAGCTCTAGGGTAAAAGAAACAAACAAATAAACAAAAAAGGATGAGAAATGGAATGTCCTTCATGGAACCACTGTCAATATATTAAAAAACTGAAAATTCTGCAGTCCTTACTAGCAACAAAAAATACGAGCTGTTCATATGTACAAATTAATATAGGTAATGTATATGGTATCAAAAAAGAGCTATTTTTGGTTCCAAATAATCCTCCTCAATTTTTAAGACAAATGTTTAAAAAATTTGGTGTGAAAAGATGGTTAGCAGATGTAAAACTGTCATATATAATCTATAAAACATTGTATCAGTGACAGGGTCCTTGTTGGTAAAATGAATGCTGGCTGCCTGGATTTTAGCTAAGTGTCCCAGTTCTGCCAATTACAAGGTGACAAAGTTAATTCCCTGAAAGCCGGTACTCTGAAACACATTATTGTAATACCACTAAAAACCATTCAAGTCCATATTCCCTGGAAAGTGACAGAATTATGAAGATTTTAATTCTATGGCAAGGATAGGCTTTTATAGTGAATTAAAAGCACCCTATGGGGATTTTAAAACTCAGAGTCTGAAAGTGACATCTCCCATTATTAAGAAATCCCATCCTTTCTGTATTCCATTAAAGGTAAGTAATATATTGACTCACAAGCTGAAGTGCTTTTTTCCCCAGTCACTCTAAAATCCTAAAATACTTAAAGGTGCATGATAAAGAAATCGAGGGGGAGGGATCAATCAAAGCAATTAACTCCTCAACCTCTGCACTAATTTGCTAAGCCCATTGTTACATGTTCTCCAAATCAGTGAATAAAATCACTACCAAAAGGTCTGAGCAGGCACCATGCTGATACATTGTACTACAAAGAAATGGGAGATTGCTAAATATTTGATGACATGGCTTTGCATACAATGTTTAAAGATCAAGTTATCTAAAGAAGATGGTTGGTTTCCTTTTGGTTAAAAGAAAATCTATTTAAAAACCTCTTCCCTTACCATATATAATCATAGAATCATAGAATTGTAGGACTGGAAGGGACCTCAAGAGGTGATCTAGTCCAGTCCCTGCTCTCATAGCAGGACTAAGACCATCCTGACAGGTGTTTGTCTTACCTGTTCTTAAAAATCTCCAATGATAGAGATTCCACAACCTCCCTAAATGATTTGTTCCAGTGCTTAACCACACTGACAATTAGGAAGTTTTTCATAATAGAACAGAAAGACAAGAATTTAAATGTGATACATCTGTTTTCGACAAACTATAGGTTATAGCCCTGAGTAAAGAGTAGTGAATTGCTATGACATCCCAGGAGCAGACATGAAGAGAGTATAGGTCTTTCTCCCCTAAACCCTAATGCTACTCTTGCTGTGCATTGGCTTTGGTATTATGCATTTATATCCATTTCTGCTACTCCCCACCAATCTTCAAGGGTGGAAGGAACAGGCACAGAATCTTGGCCCTTCTCATGCACAATTAGCCAAATTTGGGAAGATTCTATGGAGAGTTTTCAGTCCTATTCCTGTGTGTCACCATGTAACATCCATCCCGATATTATTCTTGATTCATAAATACAGTGATAAAATTCATGCTTCACTAAGATCAAGACCTATAACTGTGGTCAAAAGCTTTTTGTCTGAGAATATGTCTACACAACAAATAATAACTCCTTAGCCCGTGCCTGCTGTCTTATGATTGCAAGGCTCGAGCTAAGGAGCTGTTTATTTATGGTGTAAATGTTTGGGTTCATGCTGGAGCCTAAGCTCTAGGACTGGGGTAGGCAACCTATGGCACACGTGCCGAAGGTGGCACACGAGCTGCTTTTCAGCGACACTCACATTGCGCAGGTCCTGGCCACCAATCTGGGGGGCTTTGCATTTTAATTTAATTTTAATTTAATATAAATGAAGCTTCTTAAACATTTTATTTACTTTACATACAACAATAGTTTAGTTATATACTATAGACTTATAGAAAGAGACCTTCTAAAAGCATTCACATGTATTACCGGCACACAAAACTTTAAATTAGAGTGAATAAATGAAGACTTGGCACACCATCTCTGAAAGGTTGCCGACTCCTGCTCTAGGACCACATGAGATGGAAGGGTCACAGAGCTAGGGCTGCAGCCCGAGCACAAACATCTAACCGTAATTAAACAGCTCCTTAGCCTGAGCCTCACAATCCTGAGAGGGCCAGCTGTGGAATATTAATTGCTGCGCAGACATGCCATGATAGAGACAAATAAAACAAAGACAATACTCGGAATAACAGTGTAACTAAGGAAGGGTGTAGGAATTATTACTAAGGAGAGCAAAGTGAGATGCGTGTCAAAATTCAGGACAACTACACCTGTACTTCTCCTTTGTGATCCAGCAAGTGTAGACACTCAGGATTCCAGCTTCCCATCTGTTGCCTCTGTGGATAGACACACATGTCCCTCTCCCTTCTGACTGGGGCCTGTCCAGGCTGCACACGCCCCTGCCTATATTCCGTATTACCCAGCATGGACAGGTTGCCCAAGGAAAACTGCTTGCTTTCTCTTCAGAGACAGTTAAAAGATGTAATTGCTCCATTTATGAGGTACCCCATGGCAGTTCCTAATCAAACCTACTTCTCTCCTCAACAGCCATTTCCCTGACCCAGTGATCACTACACTGAATTTCAACCCCATACAATTTATTAAACAGCAACTGTAAACAAATAAGGAAGCAATTGAAAAGGTTAAATGAGCCAGGAAACCCGCACTAGAGTCATGGGGAGCTCAAGAGAATGTATATCCTATTTCTTTCACATCCCAGCCTTCCTTCCCAGGACCTGGCTGCACTGAGGTGATACCAAGGGTAAGACTCTTGCTCTGGTGGTGGCTAATGGCCTCAATATCTAGATGACAGGACCCTTTGTCAAGCTGCCCTGCAGTGGCTGAAGAGCATGATTACCAACCTCAGGGCACAAACCTCAAATTGGTTGTGAGTTCTATACTTAGATGTCACCAACCAATAACCAAGTGACACTATACCAACCTTAACATGGGGTTACAGACAGTCCTCCTACTATTCCAGTCTATTTTGCCACCCAGATAATCTTACCTTGATGGTAGATGGTACCATACACAAAGCATCACAACAATATTCAGATTACTCCCAGACCAGACCTAAAAGACCAATAATTTACTACACATCAATTGCACCTTACAGCTCAAAGAAAATCAACACGTGTAACCAATCGTGTGATAAACTATCTAATGATTTGATTTATTATATAGGAAAAGGAAATGGCAGTTATTTACAAGATTGAATAAGATAAACATATGTACACACACACACGAGTTCCAATCTTAAATTTCAAAAAGCAATAGAAGCTTCTGTGATGAGCAAGCTCAGTATGTCCTTTAGGGATAACCCTGTCTAAGCACTGGAGAACTTTTACTTAATCCTAGTAATCCTTGGACTCCCCAGAGTCCAAGCAGCATAAAGATTCAATCCTTCCTTGTTAGGGTTTTTTACTCCCTTCTCTCTTTCTGCTTTGAGCTGCAAATTCAATGGATGGAAGGAATTCACTTGCAAGACTCATCTTCATGGGGGATAAACAATAAAGGCTTTTGTCCTCTTTAATGATCTACTTGAGTCTATCCCTGTTGGGCAGGACATAACTTTTGTTGGAGACCAGCATTTCACACTGGTTAATGTTTCTCTCCTGTCTGCTGAGTTACATAGTTATAAAGACTTACAATAAAATGTTTAGATATTACTGTAGAATATGGGATATAGTCATTAAATGTGAGATTAATGGATGCACCAACTTACAAATATTCAATAGTCTAAACACTAAACACATTATTATAATTCAAATACCTATTTTAACAATACTAACACACAGCTGAGCCAGACTGAGTTCAGCCATGTATTTGTCAGTGCTCAGTTGAGGCATGGGGTGTTGGCCTGAGCCGGCATCTGTTCTGTACCCTTCTCTCCCATTGGGTTCACATCCCGCACCCCCTATATCGAGATTAAAGGCCCTCTTGTCTGGTGATATCTGCCTCCCTTGGACCTTCTCTGCTCAGAATTCCCAACTTGTTCTACCTAGCTGCTCGGCACAGTAGATCTTCTGCTATCCCAGCTCTGGTTCCAAGGCTTTCCATTGTAGTTTAATCTGGCTCACCATCAGCAGCTGGTCTCCTCAACTCCAGCTCTGGCTGCTACACTCTCTCCAGTGCTGCAGTGGACCGTTGCACTCTCCTTCTGCCCTTACTCTGCCCAAGCTGCCCTAGCTCACAGGCTTTGATCCTCCAACTCCCTCTTGGTCTGCCCATCTTGTCAATCTGGTAGACTTGCAGTGCTGACCTCTCCTCATTATCCTTAGGGTTAGAGCTCTTTTGATTTGCCTGGGGACCTGTCAGTCCCAGGATCCTGACTCCTCTTTAGCCCTTCCCTTTTCCTCCTGGTATTGGGAGAAGGCCAACAAACCCCATTGCCCCCCAAAATAGTAAGTGCTAGTATAATGGGGCTGTTGACTCCTTATATGGGCTCTGGCAGCATCAGGCCTTCAAACCGCACCCCACCTAAGGGGTTCCTTGTGGTTCATCACAGCTTCAACTCAAAATGAACACACAGTCTTAGGGAACCCAGTAGGCCTAGTCTTTCCAACTACACCCCAAGAACTGTGGACCTCTATAGACTAGGGATCCTGTCAGTTATTTGAATGAGGAAGACAGCCCTGGGACCATTTAAAACCAGGCTATTTATCCAAAACCCTTTGTCTGTTGGTCCCTGAAGAATCCAGTTACAATTAGTATATGAGTCTCTCTCCAGGGAACTGGTTTCAAAGGACTGAAAACAGAGGAAGTACAATTGCATCTCCCTCCTACTGGAGAAGATAGACACAATGCCACAATAACACATATGCAATTGCATTATTAATACAATGAACTCCAAAGATTTTAAAACTAATTCAATAAATTAATTCAATAAAACTTAATTTGATAAAGTCAATTCAGGATATTGCAGGAAATTGTCAGTTTTGAAGACCAGGAGCATGGTGTGATAAGGGACAGGGGAGGATAAATGGTATCTAGGAGCTAATGATGAGGTCAGAATAGAAGACAAGGAAGATGATTTTAGTAGCTATGATTTTAAATAAATGAGAGTACAGTATGCAGAGAAGAAAGGAGTCTGGAGAATCAAAGATTACAGTAATTGAGGTGAGAGATGACCCAGATGAACATGACTCATCCAAGGATCTGCACTTTACTCAATGAGTATTCCCGTTGAAACCAGTGGGATTACTTGCCGAGTAAGATTCTGTTTAACATGAGCAAAGGTGGCACAATAAGGCTCAGAGCGAGGAATTTAATTTTCTGAATCCGTGTACTGGTTACTTTAATAATAACAAAGAAATGAAGTTACTTCCTAAGTACCTTACATTAGCTTTTAAATTATGTGGTCTACTGAAACAAAGCAATAATAATATGCTGAATGTATGAAATAAATATTCATCCTATAGCTATTTGTCTGCATTTTGGATGGATAGATAATGATCTATGTATTGGAGGACACATGGAGCCTCAGGCAGTAAAGAATGTTCTACAGAACATATACAGGTTTCTTAATCACTATACAAGTGCCCAAATTTATATTACAGAAATTTCTAAGACTTATGGAGTCCTATTTTTTTCCAGAAGGCTGCAAATTTGTGTTCAAATGCAATCAACCATGCAGCAGACCTAGAGGCATTGCAATGGCTCTAAATGCTCCAAGGAGCCAGATGCTGCCTTCGGAAGAATACATTCCTGGCCCTTGCATCTGAGATCTGTGATGCTATCCAAATGATTTGTATACACTTTAAAAGCTGATATTTTCAAATAACATGCTATCATATTAACTACACTGCAAAGAAATTAAGATTAGATGAAGTTTAAGGCATAAGTGGCCTATTTGTGCATAGGGATTGCAGTACACATTAACTCTTAATATTTGGAAGTAATTCCTCACAAACAGATGCTAATTCTCCATAAAAGTAAATGTATATATTTGTTGTATCTAAGGCTGTTCCTTTAAAATGACACTTCTAAGAAGAGACAGAGGACAGTCATGGAAAAATAAAAAGCTGTAAGGAATTATTTTGTATCCCAAGTAAATTATACTTTTCCTTTTTAATACAATTAACTAAATTTGGTCATGTGCTGTGATAACATCATAGTGAGCTGCACATCACATTTGAACTGACCACTGAAAACACAAGCTAATCTCTCTCAATCACACAAACACACACATACACAACCTTCTTGCCCTAGACTCAGAGGAATTAATGGCCTGCCATGGTAAAACATACACAAAAGGGAATGCACATTCGTTGAACTTTTTGGATGATCTGACCATATATATTCCATGGAGGTGGTAATTTAGACATTTGCTGCCTTTACTGGTTTGGGTTGCTGAGGACATTTTATTTTGGAACTCTTTTTTGCACAGACCTGAATCTCTGCTCTTTGTCAAAGGTTTGACATGTTTGTCATGTATGTTTGTATGGTCTGAGGTCTTAAAGAGTCCTGTGTTTTCAAAGGACAGAAGCTGCATTTTAAAGCATGTAATCTTCCTGTATCCACTGAAGTTAATGGGAGTTTTGCTACTGAGTTCAGTGGGAGAAAAATTAGTCCATAAAGTTCCCTTTAAGAGTTCACTGGACTGCTCCGTTGTGTTGCTTCATCTCCTCTAATAACCTTGTATCTAGTTTAGAGCTTAGCTTAGATACATTATGTAGAGCTGGGTAGGAATTTTTCAACAAAACAATTTTTATTCTAAAATAGTTTTACTTTCGGAGCTGAGTTGGAATAGAGTGCAGGAAATAAGGTATCTATCTATCTATCTATCTATCTATCTATCTATCTATCTATCTATCTATCTATCTATCTATCTATCTATCTATCTATCTTGTATCAGTACTCACCAATGGAACAAGGTTTTCACAGCCTATCCCTTAGACAGAGAAAGCTTCCCAAGTCTACATTCTGTTCTACAAAAAGTGAGCTAAGCCAAGGACAAATAAAATATGAGGCTGTTTGCCCTGAAGAGCTTACAACCGAAAAGCACAAATATATGTTATATACAATACATTCCAATGCAATGTGAAGAAATGTACACCAGAGTGATGTGTAGCTTTAAACTCAGAATGCTATACAGAAGAAGAGAGCTATTGGATATTTTTTTTTATGAGAAGAAGAATAGATATTACTAGTCAAATATGGCTGCAATAAGAATGCTGAAGTATAATGAAATCATTTTTTTCATGTTAACGAGGAGTTAGGATTCAACCTTTAGAAGGAGGGGACTATTATCAGAACCCTTGATGTAGATGGTCAGGCCGAAGAGTCAGAGCCATGGCAGACATGCCTTGAAGTCAGAAAAGGAATCAGGAGGCCAGAGAAGGATTGGATCAAGTCTAGGAACAGGGCTGGAGAATGAGCAAGGCTGGAGAAGACCAAGTGTTTTGATATCAGTTACCACTATCAGACAGAGAAGATTTCCAAGCCATAAAGTGACATGGAGCTAGAGGTGCAAATAAACCGGTCCACCCAGGTACGGTGTACCAGCAAGAGCTGATGTGCTGTACTAGGGTGGACCAGCTTCCCCAGGAGACAATTTAAAGGGCCTGAGGCTCCCAGCAGAAGCTGGAGCCTGGGCCCTTTAAATTGCTTCCAGAGCCCCATTCTAGGAGCCCTGGAGTAGCGGTGGCAGGGCTTGGGCAGTGATTTAAAGGACCTTGGGCTCCTGCTGCTGCTACTGCCCTGGGTTCTTTAAATTGTTTAAAGGGCTCAGGGCGGAAGCTGCAGTGGGAGTCCCAGACCCTTTAAATAGCTCCCAAGCCCTGCTGCCAAAGCCCTGGGGTAACAGAAGGAGGGCTCCAGGCCCTTTAAATAGCTGCTGGAGTCCCACTGCTGCTACGCCAGGGCTCCAGCAGCAGGGCTCTGAGGACAATTTAAAGGATCGGGGGCTCCAGCTGCCTTTACCCCCCCCCCCCCGGACCCTTTAAATCTAGTTGAAGGCTGATTCACTACCTTAGAAGTATTATCTGCTGGTTAGAATAGAGGACTTGGAGACCAGACTTCACAGATCTATTCCTGGCTTTTGTCACTTATATCACAGGGCTAAAGTTGGCTAACATCTTTGTGCCTCAAGTTACCAATAGGTAAAATGTATACAAAATACTTACAACACTGTCCTCAGAGGGGTATAATGAGGGTCAATTCAACAATATTTGTAAAGCACTTTGAGTTCCATAGATAAGAGGCAGCA
Organism: Sternotherus odoratus; assembly: GCA_032164245.1. Lineage (NCBI taxonomy): Eukaryota > Metazoa > Chordata > Testudines > Kinosternidae > Sternotherus > Sternotherus odoratus. The sequence continues at coordinate 241,776,753 of JAVMKO010000001.1, forward strand.
TGGTCCACTGGCAAGGGCACTAGTGACCTACAGTGTGCCCTTAGGCATATCACTGCAGTTCTTATGCTTCAGTATTTGTGAAATGGAGATAGTAAATATCAGCATCCTCTTTAAAGCTCTGAGATTTATGAATTAAAAATCCCATAAAAGAACTAAGTATTATTATTAAAATTACTTTTTTTTAAAAAAAAACATCTTCTTTGTTCTTTAAAGGAAACATATTTTCACCCATATTGCTTTTTCAATTTCCTTGACTTCGTAATACAGTTCCTATAGATTGCCACCATCAGTGTCTTACTGCTGTCATTTTATATTGGTATCCAGAGGCTTGCATTATCATTGTTCCCAGCAACTTGATACAGTACAATAATGTGTCCTCTTTAGAAATGCATAGCTTCAGCCCTTATAAAAGTTGATTGTTTTCTAAATGGCAGTAGTATAATTAAAATGGTAGCAACAGAATCATAGAAATTAGCAATGGAAAAGACCTATTAGGAAATCTAATCTATCCCCTACCAGAACAGGATAGTTCCTTACAATACATTTTCCAATGCTTTGCCCGATCTAGTTTTAAATGTCTCAAAAGATAGTGATCCCATTACTTCTCCTGGATGAGACTTCTATAGAGTTTTTTTAAAAGGGTTGGGGTTTTTTTGGTGAGCTTTTGCACCTTCAAGTTAACATGTCTTTCCTGAAAGGTAGAAATATAGAGAATGTCTAATCATAGTATCTGATTATATACCGAATAACTGAAAAATATATTTATTTGTACAAAGCCAAATCAAAAGCTGAATTGTGAAGAAAGTAATAAATTATTTATGCACACTTTTTGAATGATATTAGAAATTAAAAAGTCAATAGGAAGTTAACCTGTGAATTTCAGAAAACTGGATATATTAGTTACTATCGGTGCTAGTTTTCTTACAGTATATTGATATTAATTTACTATTGCCATAAAGCATTATAAAAAGAATCACTGATTTATTTATTGAGTGATATTATACACAGCTGTACTGTATCAGAGGTTTGGCCCACCTCTAAGCACAAATAAAGAGTTTTATTCCCATTTTCGAGGAAGACATATTGTCAATTAAATCTATTCTGGAAAAGAATCTTTTTCTTTTTTCTTTTTATAAACTGATCATTCTTTTCAGAAATGTAAAATGCATAAATAAAAATATAAGAATTAAAATAAAATAGATGATACACTCTGTAAAGGTGATTTTTTTTCTCTCCTATAGTTTCTTTAACTTGTATTTTTGGCCTACAGAGTTTAGGTCATTAATTCTTCATGATGAAATTCATATCTGTTATGTTTAAGCAATATTTGTTGGTAGTGGCAAAACAATAGTTTTAAACTACAGAGCCCAAGAGTGAAGAATGACATTGGTAGCAATCTCCAGAAACTGCAAAGGAATCTCATATCTGAAGTATACCTGGGCTTAGGGTGACCAGACAGCAAGTGTGAAAAATTGGGACAGTGGGTGGGAGGTAAAATGAGCCTATATAAGAAAAAGACCCCAACATTGGAACTGTACCTATAAAATTCGGCCATCTGGTCACCCTACCTGGGCACCTGAATTCAATACTGAGAAAGAGGTAAACTGATATATGAGAGAATTTGTGAAAGGAAAATTATTAATCAGGAGAAATGGGAGAGTGGGTGGACAGGGTGGGGAAAGGTAGTTTGATGCCTAACATGCACATGCTATGAGGAAAAGGAAGTGGAGGATAAGTGGCAGCTACTTCAGGGATGATTTCTTTAAAAAAAGAAAAACCAACCAAAACAGTCTCTCCTTATAATCTTCCATTATCTCAACCAGTTCTGAGTCACTGTGAGAAATGAGGGGAAGCGACCAAGATGATCATGACACAGATAGCAGTCACTGGGGTCCAAATCTTGCTGATCTGACTCATGCATGATTTCCATTGAAGTTAATGAGCCCTATTCTCAGTTCTAAGTTATGCTCAGTGCAGGAACTATATTGTAAGGTGAGACAGCATGCTGCCTATCCAACCTGAGTGTAAATTACAGCAGTGCTAAGACTGTTTTAACTTTCATTCAGTTTCCCATGACTTTGGGTTAAATCCCTTTTTATCCAGCCACCTGCCCATTATGCCCGGGTATTCTCCATGGATAGAGCTAGTCAGAACATGGTTAACCAAATGCATTTTCATTAAATGCACTGTTCCATGGAAGATGCAACAGTGTGTGAAGATGTATCAATTTTGACAAAGCTTTTGACAGGAAGGTTTCTGTGGTCTATGGCTTTGTGATCACATCTGACGGGGGCATGGGTGGGGGCTGGGGTGGGGAAGAGAGAGAGAGAATTAAAAAACATGTCCTTTTTTATTCAGGAGCAGATGGTTTGAGACAATACCATTTAATGGTGGTGGTTGGGTTTTTTTACCAAAAGCTTCATTTTCATTGCACCATAGAATGGAAACATATTTTGAAACCCTGAAAGCTGTTGCAAAATGGAATTGACATCCTCTAGTCTAGCCTGCCCTAGTCATGGTCTGGATTCAACATCGTTACATATCCTTCGCACCACAGAAATGACATAAAGGAACCCTTGGGAATCCAACAATAAGACTCAATGGGTGTTTTATATTTGTGAGACTAAAGGGAGAAGGATTCCTCCCAGAACTAAAGCATCACCCCATCCTTGATATTCATCTTCATGTATACATATGAAAAGCAATTCAGTTGAAGCTGAATATTAGTATTCAGGCTAAAATTTAGCTGAGTACTCATGACAAGAAGTGGCAAAGCCAGGGTCTGAGTGACTATAGAAGGAGAAAGTTCACAGGAGGCTCAAGTTTAAGTGCACAAACATCCTTGGGGATCTGGATTTATTTTAGATGTTCTGGTTGTAAAACAATAGCATAAACTTTCTTTTTTATGTTAACTCAGAGATTCCTGCCCTGGCTTCTGGTGAGTGAGGAAGCCAGCAACCAACCAACCATCCACTTAGGGGAGTAATTTAGCCCTGTTTGGAAGATGCTGAAACTAACAAGGGTTAATACAAATCAAAACTAGAGATTGCAGGTTGAATACACACACGCACACTGTGCAACTTTCTTGAACAAGTAAAGGAATAGCACTGCTCCATGATACCAAAAGTTAAAGTCAAATAAAATCAAATAGGGTGCTCACTTATACCTTTGATAAGAAAATGAGGATGTGCAGCTTATTCCGAAATATATACAATTCAAAAGTGAACAGTGACAATGCAATTTAATCCCCCAAAGGCCAATTTATTTCTGATAGCCTGTGCACTTCTAGTGGGTTGTGGAGATCTTGTTATAGCTAAAGGCGGTGTTACATTACGGAGCTTTCGAGTGCTGGAATGTAGTCCTTTGGCATCATCAGTTGGCCTTGCACACACATACTGTGAGAATGTATTGAGGGTCTTCCTCTCAAATAAGGAACAAACTCCTCCAGCCACAGGTCACTAAAAAAATAAATAAAAATCCATGGGACAAGGCAGTCCAGCAAGCTCATCAGCAGCCTGATTCCCCATGAGAGCACCAGAGGCAGTTACACAGCCATTAGCACAGCCAGCAGAAGAGTCACAGACATAGCAGAGCCAGCCAAGAAATCAGCCAGGGGCTTTGCGACAGACACAGATGTTCCTGCTGAAAAATTTATTCTAGACCTTGGCATCTGAACCCTTTATCTGTCAAACATATCCTGTATGTGGCCCCAGCTGTTGAATTTGTTGCTGAAGAAAGAGAGGAGAGGGCAAAGAGAGGAGAGGGCAAAAAAAAAAAAGCCCAAGAGCATTTGGATCAATATTAATAATAGGATGCAGTCTAAAAAAGTTAGACGCAAAAGTTGCACACATTTACATTTATCTGCTGTAGATATTTCTGTTAAGAAAATATAAACCCCTACACATACGGAGGTAGCTGTATGGAGCCACCAATAAAGCCGTTTCCAGACTCTTAGCTGATTGAAACAGGGACTACCACATGAAATATGTTTGTACAATGCCTAGCACAATGGAGCCCCAACCTCATCGAGGCTTTTAGGGGCTACTCCAATGAGAACTGCAGTAAAAATACAATGGGAGCTTATAAAGTCATATGCCACTCTGAAACTTTAAGATGTTTTCTATGCTGAATTGTATATATGTAGTCAGAAGGGACCATTATGATAAACTAGTCTGACCTGCACAATGCAGGCCACAGAACCTCACCCACCCACTCCTGTAATTAACCCCTAACCTATGTCTGAGCTACTGAAATCCTCAAATCATGATTTAAAGACTTCAAGGTGTGGAGAATCTTCCGAAAAGCAACCCAGGCCCCATGCTGCAAAGAAAGGCAAAAAAAACCCAACCCCAGGGTCTCTGCCTGTCTTCCCTGGAGGAAAATTCCTTCCTGACCCCAAATATGGTGATCAGGTAAACCCTGAGCACGTGGGTAAGACTCACCAGCCAGACACCCAGGAAAGAATTCTCTGTCGTGACTCAGATCCCACTCCATCTAACATCCCATCATAGGCCCTTGTACATATTTACCTCTTATAGTCAAAGATAAATTAATTGCAAAAATTAGGCTATCCCATCATACCATCCCCTCCATAAACTTAGCAAGCTTAATCTTGAAGCCAGATATGTATTTTGCCCCCACTGCTTCCCTTGGCAGGCTATTTAAGAACTTCACTCCTCTGATAGTTAGAAACCTTTGTCTAATGTCGTCTAAATTTCCTGATGGTCAGTTTATATCCATTTGTTCTTGTGTCCACATTGGTACTGAGCTTAAATAATTCCTCTCCTTCCCTGGTATTTATCCCTGATATATTTGTAGAGAGCAATCATATTTCCCCTCAGCCTTTTTTTGGTTAGGCTAAACAAGCAAGCTCTCTGAGTCTCCTTTCATAAAACAGGCTTTCCATTCCTCGGATCATCCTAGTAGCCCTTCTCTGTACCTGTTGCAGTTTGAATTCATCCTTCTTAAACAGGGGAGATCAGAACTGCACACAGTATTCCAGAGAAGTCTCACCAGTGCCTTGTATAATGATACTAATATATCCTTTACTGGAAATGCCTTGCCTGATGCATCTCTAGACCACATTAGCTTTTCTCATGGTCATATCACATTGGCAGCTCATAGTCATCCTGTGATCAACCAATACTCCTAGGTCCATCTCCTCTTCTATTACTTCCAACTGTTTTGTCCCCAGCTTATAAAAAAAAATTGTTGTTAATCCCTAAATGCATGACCTTCCACTTTTATCTATTAAATTACATCCTATTGCTATTACTCCAGTTTACAGGGTCATCCAGGACTTCCTGTATGACAGGGATTGGCAACCTTGGACCAGAGCCGTCAAAGGGAGCTGCGATCGGCCGAACCTGTGGATGCAGCAGGTAAACAAACAAGCCGGGCCTGCCAAGGTGCTTACCCTGGGGGGCCGCGTGCCAAGGTTGCTGATCCCTGTTGTATGATATTCCGGTCCTTCTCTGTATTGGCAATACCTTCCTGCTTTATGTCATCTGCAAACTTTATTAGCACACTCCAACTTTTTGTGCCACAGTCAGTAATAAAAAGATTAAATATCCTGTTCCTATCCTATCCTATCCTATCCTATCCTATCCTGAGGAACAAAACTAGTAGCCTCCCTGCAGCCTGAGAGTTGACCTTTCAGAATGACCTGTTGTAATCTCCTCTTTAACCAGTTACTTATCCACCTTTCAATTTTCATATTGATCCACAACTTTTCTAATTTAACTAATAATTCCCCATGTGGAACTGTATCAAATGGCTTACTGAAATCAAGGTAAATTAGATCCACTGTGTTTCCTTTCTCCTATCACTCCTTATTCTCTGGCCTTTGGGAGGTCATACTTTGTTTCTCTTCCTACTGTTGATCCAGCTCTCTCATCTGTGTAATAAATTAGCTCACGAGGCTTGACACTCTCCTTTATCTGTCTTCAAATATTTGGCTTGTATTCCTGATAGCTGTTTTGGTTTTGCAGGCATAAATGGGCCTTAACTTTACTTACCTGGATGATTTAAAAAAGCCTGGGAGCCCCCAGCCATTGCTGTGGTAGCAGTGATGGTGATGATTTAAAAAAGCCAGGAGCCCCAGGATCTTTTAAATCACCCAGGCAGACTGCAGGGCTCCTAGGACTGGTATGTGAAAGCCCTGGTTATGCAGCATGAGCATACCCAACAGTGCAGCTGGCAGCTCACTCGGCACCGGCAGCGCAGCTGGCAGCATCTTGCTGGGCACCAGACAGCACAGGCACAGCACAGCCCAAAGGTCAGGCGCACCGTGTGCACAGAAGCATGGCTTGTACGTGCATGCACCAGCTGCCACCCGTGGTCCAGTTCTGCACCCATGTGGCAATGCCACACCAGACCAGCAGCTGTCTCAAACACACAGCCCACAGGCCACATGCAGCCTGCAGAGTTATTTCATGCGGCCCGCCATAGGTGCCGACTCCAGTAGCAGCCAAGATCCAAACATTTCTGAGTGTTTATATTTTATTAAAACCCCTTTGCATTACAGTTTTTAAAAAGTCAATATTGACTTTTAATAGCATACTAGACTACTCTTCATTTATTTCATTTTTGACTCTACTTTTGTATCATTGTATGAAAGGGTTTCAGTGATGCAGCCCTTGGGCCAATTTATTAGTCCTCATGCGGCTCTCGTGGTGATTTGAGTTTGAGATTCCTGTTCTAGACTCTTAGGACAATGAGTGATCTTAAGAGCCATATCTGAGCCTACTTTTCTTTTCTTGTTCATAATCTGAAAAAATTGTACACAATTTTATGACATTGCCTATTAAAAAAAAATCTGAGGAAAAAAATGTTCCATGAGCTGCCTCCCATAATAGGTTGGCAACATTATATTAATGAGGAAAAATAAGAAACATGTTCTTATTTAACAGCCCATATGATAGAAGACCTTTAATAAAAAAATCTGTGAATGTATCTCTTTTAATGGAGTGGTGTTTACTTTAGTGTCATTATTATATAAATGGCACTGAACAAAAGAAAACAATCAGCAGTAAAGAGTGTAGATAAAACTGAAAAATGGCTGCTACAGCATTCTCAGAGATTTATTGGCTATTTGATCGTGTGCTGCATGTATGCAGAAGGTATTCTGTTCTTCAGACATGCTACTGAATCACTACGAATACACAAACCCATTATAGGAATTGCCACACTCTTTCTCCTCCCCTCTTTCCCATACACACACAGCTTCCATATCCTCACAGGCAGGAATAGAAAATCTTGGCCCTGTTCCCTGTTCCTTGATTTTCTGTTCCCAGCCAAAGGGAACTGAGGGAAGTGGTGGCCCAGCCCATGCCACTTCCCGCAACTCCCATTGCCTGGAAATGGTGAACTGTAGCCACTGGGAACTGCGAGCAGCTATACCTGTGGAAGTTCAGGTAAACAAAGCATCTCGTGGCCCGCCAGGGTCTTACCCCTGAACAAGCCGCGAACCATGATTGGAAACCCCTGGTATACACATACCCTAAAAGTTAGGCTCCACAAAAGTCAGTATAGTAAATTTAAGTCCTTCATGGATCCAGGCCTTGTGCTTAGTTTTGCTAAAGCAAATGCAGAGATGATCCAAAGCTAAGTCCCATTTCATCCAAACCTCCAAAATTATGTAGTGGTATATTTGGATAAATGACTTTGGTATAGTCCCACCAAAATTCAGGGGGGGAAAACACCTCAAAATAATTTTGGTTTTGGAAATTGTTGTTCTACTTTATTATTAAATACAACATACAAAATATCAGACAAACTGATGGACAGATAGATTAAACAAATATAAAAACAACACAGGCTAGAAGTCAGTAAGAAATTAGTCATCAACTAATCAATACAAGTTTATCTGGGGGAAGACCCTTTCCTTCTAATCTTTGCTGCTTTATCTTTTACCTCTCCCTAAATGTAAAAGATTCCTTGCTCTATCTGTAATCACTACGGGGGAAATGTGCAGGATTTGTCTACCCCAAATTCTTGCACTGACTGGAGATGAGAATCTCCCAGGAATTAGGTGAAGATTTCGGGTGTTATACCTGATTCTCATTTTGAATGAAATTGCTTTTATTTTTTTGAACACATTTTAGTGACATAAAACTGCTGCAGTCCCAGGTATTTAAAATGAAGCTTCTGAGTTTAAACTATTTAGAGATTTAGTTAATCCCCATGATTATTTATAAGGGATCAGCAACGTTGGCACGCAGGACCGCAGGGTAAGCACCCTTAGCGGGCCCCGCTGCTTTGTTTACCTGCCGTTTCACCGACTGCAACTCCCACTGGCTCCATCAGATGTGATGACATTGAATCAAGCTTTCAGAAATGAATATTAAACAAAAGAATAACATTGCCATAACTTGTCTAAAAGCAACACATTTTATACCCTTTTGCTGTTAGCCAGAGAAATAAATGACTCATAAAAATAACACCTAACTTCTGTCACCTATTTTATTAAATGATTTGTAATACGAAGTCTTGATCATAATTAGTAAAGAGAACCTGACACACAGCATCATTACTCAGGTCTTGTAATTTTCAGGGCCCATAGTGTTCCTCCATTTTGCAAAAATGTTTCTGAGAACTGTCCATTACATTTGCATCCATATTTTTTTTAGACACTGAAGGTTTTTAAACCAGTCTCAGACAATACTAATGGCTGTTTTGGGAGACCTGTTCCCTGTTGCCAGGGCCAATGGTGATTTCCCATTTCTGTTTATCTCCAATTTGTTTTTTCATTGTCTTCAATATTTGCCTTCTCTCTGCTTTCTTTCTTCATATACTCAAAACACCCTCCTTCCTTCTCTGTCCTCTTCAGGCTGTAGTGTGGCCACTGCACTAATGAACCGATTATTAGAGATTCCCTTTTTTGACCATGAACAAAGCTAACCCTCAAGACCGTGAATGACATCCTTGAATTGTTCGTATACTATGTCTGTTACAGCTTTCCCCCTATTCCATTTTGTTTCTTACAGCTGTCCCCTTACTCCATTTTGTTTTTGTTCTCCTCCTGTGGCCGCCCCTCCCTGGCTGTTAAGTTGTTTACCAGGGCCACTGCCCTTCTCAAAGGGAGGGCCCCTTAAGTTGTTTACCAAGAGCCATTGCCCTTCACAAAGGGATGGCCACTTGTGCTGCGTGCTAAGTGGGACGACTGCCCTGTTCAAAGGTTGGTCCTGTTATCACCTTGTTAAACCTGGGCTCGGTGTAGGGTAGGCAATGTCCAGAGCTGCAAGACCTAATGTGTTTTTGAGATCCTGGGCATGAGTCATGGGACGCATGTGCTTTTGAGTCATGAGGTGGGAACTCACGCCTATGGTCCAGGACTCTGCCCAGGCATGTCTCTATGCTCACCTGCAGTTTTTCCCTGTATCTCCTCCCCTATGACAGAAGGAGCCTATCAGGATTACTGGCGGGAAAACTGCCTGAGTTTGCCTTTAAAAACAGGCATTTTTTAAACAAACATCAGAAAGGTTCCTGCATTGCTACCTGGTCTGATCAGCCAGGGGTTCTGGGGGGTCCTTTCTCCACTCTCGTTTTATTTTTGAGTGTACCCCTGTTTTTAACCCCCCCCCTACGAAGAACGAATTGCTGCATGAGAGACCTCCTGATTATCAAGACCGTACCGAGCCCTCCTTGCTTCTTCTGATGTTGTTGCTGCTTCTGCCTTTGCTGCTGCCTCTGGGACTGGTAAGAATCCCTCTGTGAAACTTTCTATACTTTTATTACCTTAGCTGCTGGCTCTGTTTCCCCAGCACACAGACTCAAACTAAACCTTGGTCTGTGTCTTAAAACCTCTCTTAAACTCCTTGGTCTATATCTGTAATCTGTTTCTTGCTTTGCAGCGCCTTTGCTGCTAGAAATAAGCCTGTGCCTTCCTGGACTGTATCCTGGGCTGCCAGCTTGCAGCCACCACTAGTTAAATCCCCCTCCCCCCCCCCCATGGAGCTGTATCTTGGGCACACACCACTCTGCCCTCTGAAACTACCCCTAGTATAAGGTGCACCCATTAGGTTAGATTTTGTCTTTTAGTCTAGATAAGTTGTAATTTCATTTTGCATAGGTGTAGTTAAGTTAGGTTTAGGAAATTGCTTGCATTGTACCCTGTAAGTTAGTCTTAAAGAATTGTTGCATTGTGTTTTGTTACTTGCTAATTTGTGTAGTTTTGGTTAAGTTAAATCATAGATAAGATTTTGCTGTGTTTTGTATAATTGTCTCTTTGCTGTTTAAACTTGCAGCCTGTCTGTTCTGTGTCTCCCTGAGTTTAAATCTCCCTCTACCACGTGCTCCTCTTCCCCCATCCCCCAGCCTTACTTCTCTACCACTTTCTCTCTCTCTCTCTCTCTCTTTCTTCCTCTCTGCTGTTTCAACTTACAGCCTGTCTTCTCTCTCTCTTTCTAGCATAAAACCCCAATGGTTACCCCTTTTCTCTCTAACACACCTCACATTTTACATTTACACCACTGAGACACATTTTTACCTAAAATTGTTGGTTATTTAACACATTTTACCCATACTGTTAGTTGGTTATATGCTGCTGTGACACACTCTTTACATAGAAATTGTTAGCTACCTGTTACATTTATACTTCAGTGTTAATTGGTTACCAACTGTATTGTACCCCACTGTATTGTACCCCACTATTGAAACCCCCTATCTCATTTACTAAAAGAAACCCTTCCCCAATTGTCTACTTTAACAAACCCCATACCCCTCACTATTGAATTTTCCCTGTTTTTGCATTTTCTTAATAAAGTTTATTTTGCACCCCACCTGTGTGGTAATTGCTCCCCAAGATCCCATATACCTGCTGGCAGGGACATACTATAGCAGGCACATGAATTAAGAACCACATTCAGGAATGCATACATTTGGACATGGGGTGCACAACACAAACTGATACTGCTTCCTAATGTCTGACTCATCTTTATTTTATTGAGAAGTCCTATAGAAAGTAATAGATATGATGCCAATAGAATTCCATGTGGTCACAAGAATCTCCACAAAGTAAAGTGATAAGTTATTTAAATATAGGGGTTGCTAATGCCACCCCTTTATAATATTCTGTTATCATTTTCTATTAATTCCTATAGGACTTTTTCATTAGGAATTATTTAAATGGGTTCCCTTTCATGATAGCCCAGACAACACACACACACACACACACACAGAATAGGTAGTTTGGTAGCTTTGCAATATACCAAACCTCCTTTTGCTCCAAAATAGTAATTATATTATAATCATTAAAAAAATGTTGCTAGTTACAGTATTAATAGCATGACCTGTTAACAAAGAGGCATAACCATTCAGATGTTAATGAGCAGGACTACTGTAACACAAGCATGATCTCTTAGCTATCTACATTAATTCCAATTGTTTTAAACAACGTTTTGCGCTCTCAAAAAATCATTTATACATTTTTTCTTTGAAAAAAAAAATCAATCACTTCTGAGGAAGACCCTCCACTGTGCCAGAACAACACACATACTTCAGTGCATTTTGTCATAAACATTGATGCTTGTCTGCCACAAAAATAAAATCTCCACAATTGAAAAAAAGAAGACAAAATTCACAGGCACTTATCACAACCAATAAGAACAATTTTTATGGCAGGAGGTGGCTTAGAAGCCAATGAAAGCCATTTGGAATGTCAAAATATATATTGTACAGCAATAAAACAGTCCCTGCAATCATTCTGTCTGAAGGCAATCCCAAGGCAGACAAAAGCAATAAGGGACAAACTAAACCATAAAGGAATGAAGCCAATTGAGCCCAAGATGCAAGAAGTACACAAATGGGAATAACAGCAGCTACCTAACAGCCCTTAACTTTGAATGTTCAGCAACAAGGTGTGTAAGGGTTTGACCCTCTTTTCTGTGAAGAAATGCACAGAAGGTATTGGTAGGTCTTGATTCTGGAAGAGAAATCACTTGTCTGTGTAAAGAATACTACATTAAAAACTGAGGAAAAGAAGACCAAGTTCTTTGTCCTAACATTACAATGTTTGATATTAGAAAGTTCATTTGAGTTGAACTTTGAAACCATTATGGTACAGAGTCCAGTGAGGTCTTTCTATTACAAAAGTACTTTTTTACCTTTAAAACTGATAAGCCGGTGGAATGTCATTTTTTCTGACCATCATTCATGGTATTTCATTGTGTTCCATATAAGCTGTTTGGAAGTGCATGGAAAATTTTCTATGCAAAAAGAAAGTGACAAAGTCTGGCATTGTGAAGAATATTTTTGATAAAGCTAAAAACATGTTTTACTATCCTGTTATAATATTAGCATGAAACCCCTATACCTTTTACTACTCAAGGAATTCATTTTAGTAGATAAATCTCTCTCGCTCATTCTTATCTCACTCCCTTACCAAAGACATATTAGTTAGATTGTAAATCTCTTTGGCAGGGAACATCTTTCTGTTCTGTGTTTGTGCAGTGTCTAGCACTGTGAGCTCCTGGTTCATGACTGAGACTCTAAGGTATTAGGCAACACAAATAATAAAAAATAACAATACAGACAAGAAAGAGGATAAGAGACAAATAGCACAGAGACAAACAAAGAGTACTAGCAGTGGTACTAGAAGTACTTAAATATTTATGAACCTAATATGTTTCATCTATATTGTAAAAGTTTAACATTTGTTTCCCCCCCCCCACTCAGTTTTATCAGAATAAGAATAGATGAGTTTATTAATCCGACAACTATTGTCCTTTTGAAGTGAAAATGAGTTGTTGTTTTTATTTGAGAGAAAGAGGGAAATGTATCCGGAAAGGTAATGCTAGTGACTTTTTTTTTCTTTTGTATTCAGCCACAACATTTTTTATTTGAGTATTTCTTCTATTTTATGCAAATTTTGAAGTTTTCTGGTTCATCTCAAGAAACAGGAAAAACACTGAATTTGCATTCTCTGATTAAAAACAAAATACTACTTATTTCTAACATTAAAAGGTAGTTTCACAACCACATTAAAAGATGTTTCATTAAAAGCTACAGTAAAAAAATAAGACTGCACCACCCCGAAAAGCGCTGCCCACGTGGCATGCTGAGGCTCCAGAGGAGGGGAGAAGGTGGGGGCAAGGCCATTGGCAACCTCCCCGGCCGGAAGCTCAGGCAGGCCAGACAGGACAAACCCACCAGCTGGATGTGACCCATGGACTGTAGTTAGCCCACCCTGCTTTATTGTCTGAATGAAGTGACTTTTCAAAGCATACAGTAGTGCAAAATCCTAATGCTGGAGTGAGTCCCTCAATTCTTAAAAAAAATATTACTCAGATTTTTGGTTCAGAAGATTGTGGAGGTATGGTGGAAAGAGATCATGTTGCTTTATATGTTGTGGCAAATTACTCCCACAATATTGATGGGTCCTGCGCTTTCTCTTCTTGTGGGGGAATTCAGGGAGCCTTTTTCTTGCCTCTGAACAGGGTATTAACTGTCCCAAAGTATTCTAGTGGGGAGAAGGGGAGAGGGAGGGACCCGGGCCCGTCCTCTACTCCAGATCCCAGCCCAGGGGCCCTGAGGATAGCGGTAAACCACTGAGATTAGCTACTCCTTCCCCTGGACTACTTCCCTCTCCTACTCTTCAGCTTGTGGGGGGGGGGGAGGGGCTTCCTGCCCTCTCTCTACACAAGCCAGGTGTTCCTTTACTTAAGGTCTGGGTCTTTCTTAGCTCACCGCAGCACTTCTTCAAACTGTTCTCTGCTCCAACGCCTCCAAACTGTTCTCTGCTCCAACGCCTCCAAACTGTTCTCTGCTCCAACGCCTCCAAACTCCTTCCAAACACCCACACCTGTCTGCCTGAGGTGTTGCACAAATGGCTCGTTCCCTTTGGAGGTGTCTCAATTTACCTTCAAAGAACAGGCAGGCCTTGGAGAAAGCTTGAATACAAAGGTTTATTCACTAGCGAAGTGAAGCCACAGAGATAGCTCTCAAATTATGGCTTCCCCTCATACATCATTACAAGACTTTTTATATGGTTCTTTACATGGAGGAGGAGGCAAGAAGGGCCTCATGCAAATTAACAGGTGAAAAACATGACGTTGTTCTCTATCTATTTACTTATTTGTCTGGAAGGAACAGGACATCTAAACATAAAGTTCTTGCCTTGAAATGGTACATATGGGGTAAAACAAACTTATGAAATATACAGGGCAAGATATGAGTGAGGCCCAGTGGTGCCTCCAAGAATGCATAACACAAGATAAAAACTTACAGCAACCCAGAGTTAGTTACACAACTTCAGTAAGACATTTTCTTATAATCTTAACCTTTCTTTACAGAGGCAGGGGTTTTTATTAAGGCCTTAGTTGACAGCAGGTGCTCCTAATTAACCTGCTGCCTGCTTCCCTAGTCTACAGGGAGCCACGCCCTAATGAACCTGGAGCTGATATATCTCCCCTCAAACACTCTGCCACAGCTCCCAGACCTTCCTCTATCACAACGTCTACAAAGGATTGTAAAAGTGATAAGTCTCCCAGGGAAATCAATCCAATTTCCTCAACACTGGGTTGATATATCCAGATATTATGACTTTATTAAGTATATTGGAGGAAAATTCTTTGTACATTGAAGACATTTCAGTGGATAGACTAGCAGGAAAAAGTTTTTGTAATACGTATGGGAACAGCTGGACAGTAGATACAAAATCTGGAACTCTGTTGAATGTTTTATTTTTGGTTGTTTTATTTATCTGGGTGTTTTTTCTGTTAACTTATCCTCAGTCATTTGTGTGGTTCGGTCATATAATAACAGAGATAAAGGAAAATTGTACGGAGATAGATGTGGGGAGATTGGTCACTTGGAAAAAGGGAGTGTCATGGAACAAGCTGCATTCCTTTTTGGGGCAGGATAAGGGTTGTTGTAGCCCCATGTCTAAGTCTGCCCAATCATGCTTAGTCTTGGGGTATGGGCCGAGGCGCCAAAGTCAATATGGTGTCTCTCTTTCTCAGGCCTGTGTGGCCCAATGGTCACAGTCAGTTTGGCTGTCCTCTCCCTTGGGGCTGTGTTGCCCAATGGCCAGAGTCAGTATGACATCAGGGCTGTGTGTCTTAGTGCCAGTTTGGGACCATGGGCCACCACTTAGCAGCTGGGGTCCCAGGCTCTCCCTACTCTACCAGGTCCCATCCCAGGGCCTTGGCAGTGGTAAGTGTGCTTGCCACTGTGTCAGTGATGATCCAACTGAAACACGCTGACACCACCCAGCACAATGGCTAGTTCCCCTGGGTTACTTGTTCCTGATGCAGTGGCCAGCACATCACCAGGGTCTCGGAGCTCCTTAGCCTGTGCAGCTCCCAGCAGTTCCAACCTTTCTTGGTCATCCACAGGTTTTTGGATATTCATCTGGGTCTTTAGCACCTGGGACTTTAGCAGCTCCTGGGCTGGAGCCTGCAATGTGTGTCCTCCCTCCTTAGCGGCCAACCCCTACTGAGCTGAGATGCTCTCTTTTATACCTGATCTCCAACCGGAGCAAGCCCAACAGGGCCAACGGGGGATAATCTCCTGGCACCACAGGACAGAGTTAACCCCTGCAGGATCAGTGTGGGCAAGCACACCCCATCATAATCAGAGGAGGTGAAAAGAAATAAAATAGGGAGAAAACATACAAAAAAATCTACACAAGTTATGGTACTGACATGGTGCCTATCATCCTATCACCATCAGCCTATCATGGTGCCTCTTTTAGTTTGCTTGTATATTGCATCTCCTTACCCCACCTGAATCTGGATGTACGTAAACTTTAGGTAGTGAGCTCCTTGAGGCAGAGTTTGTGCCTAACCATTTGTTCTATGAAGTATCTGCCTCCCTTCAGAGCACTGGATATGGAATAATAATAAACAAACATGTATGACTTTTACTGCTCAGGTCACATCATGAAAAGATTCCAGAGGTAGTAAAGCTTTGATAGTTTGGTAACATTTTTTTGCTGTCTAGCTAACACAACAGTTAAGAGAAAGAGCTTTCAATAAAAGATAATACTGAGACCACACATTTAGAGAACAGAATGGATATGTCTGCTATCAGAGGAACTATCAAAAAGAACAAAAACAGAAATAGTTCAGTCTTATCATTCCATTTAAGAAAATCCAAGAAGACATCTACCCTGTGACAGAACAAGAGCTAATGGTCTCAAGTTGCACTGGAGGAGATCTAGTCTGGATATTAGGAAATCTTTTTCACTAGGAGGGTGGTGAAGCAGTGGAATGGGTTACTAGGGAGGTGGTGGAATCTTCTTCCTTAGAGGGTGTTAAGGCATGGCTTGACAAAACCCTGTCTGGGAGGATTTAGTTGGTGTTGGTCCTGCTTTGAGCAGGGGGTTGGACTAGATGACCTCCTGAAGTCTCTTCCCACCCTAATTTTCTATGATTCTATGATCTAAACATGTAATCACAGATAGTCATGGTCATGAGGCTATAACTTGGGGGTATGCAGTTCTTGATCACCTCCTGCTGCTGCACATGGCACTTTTCCCACTCTTGGAGCCCCCTATAGGTGGTCCTTCTTGCCTAGCCAGGGTTTGCTGCTTCTTGCCTGGGATGCAGTGTAGTAGGAGCATGGGCCTTTCAGCATGGGGCCATGAAGGTCTGGTAACCCAGTCACAGAGGCACAATGGAAGCTCTGGCAAGGGCAGTGGGGACTAAGTGTCATATCTGACTGCCATTAGTTCTGTACACATAACAGTGGAAGCCACAAGCAGGAAGGCTGCCCATCTGGCAATACGTAGTGATGCATTAAAAAAAAATTATTGTTTTCTCTGACTCCTTTTTTCATGTAAAAAATTCTTCTGAATTCTGCCGCAACTAGAATACTGCTCCTAAGAGTGCATTTAGTTCTCTAGGAAACTTACCAGTTGTTATCATCAGGAAAAATGCTGTGATGAGCATCTATTTCCTGAGTCTTCCCCATTACCCATTTGTTAAGAGCTTCATGTGAAGAACTTCCCACAAGAATCCATTTGCAGTGCATAACAAGAACAAGTTTAATCAGTCCTATAAATCCCAGGAACTATGCTACATATTCTTGAGCTCCATCTACTGGAGCCTTATCTATTAATTCTTTACATATATTCAGTCATCTTTCATTTTACTGCACTCTTATAACATCTAACTTCATTCATGATTCTGTCCCTGATGAACTCCCATGTTGCTGCCATAGAAAGACTAATAATAGCTAGGTGCTTAGTGCCTGCATGTGAACTTTATATGTCCACCTCATTCTGGAGACTCCCATGCTCCATATCAGTACATAATTTGAAATACTATGACAGTAGCAGGTCTCTTCCTGTAGCCTTCTGCAGTATTTGTTTTCTTTGCACAGTTCTCTTCTCAGGGCTCACATAGACTTATAAAGCTGGGAAACAGTTTCCCATTTTACTTTCCATGGGGAAAATAATAACTCATGGCATCCTGCAACTTAAACTCTTGAGACAATTCTAGGCAAGGAAATTCACTCTTCTCCAGGCACTTCAAAAATGAGTTAAACTCTCCCCTCTGTTGGGAATTCTTCTCTTCTGTAAGCGAACTGTATGTATAGATTCAAGGTTTTGGAAATTGGTTGATTTATTCCTGTCTCCAGAGATTAACTTTTTTCTACCTTTAACAGAACCTGCTTTTCTGAATTAAAAGTACTTTAATTTTCATCATTTTTATTTGCAGAGGTTTGTTCTTGCCAGAGATTTTCTCTCATCAAATGGTTCCTAGCATATAATTCTAAATTTCTGTGAGTCAAAGATTTTTGAGATAAATCACCCATTATAATTGGAATAGGGGAAAAAAGGTGACATTCAAAGGGGATAAAACAATGTGATTGTGACTTCTTTAGAGTGCTTAAAAAGGGCTTGAAATGTTTTATTATAATAGATACCTATTTTTTTGTTCTGTTTGTTTTATACAGTAGAAGTTGCAGTCTGATCTTCTTTGTTTTTCCTGAAAACTATGTGGGTTACTGGAACGTTACCAGGTTTATGGGATAACAGATATCAAGCAAATGAAACCTGACTGAGGGGGAAAGTTATTTTTATTTTGACTGACCGTTATTGTGAAACTATTAGTCTTTTCCCTACAACACACTGTTTTATTCAAATGCCTGGCAAATGGTTGGAAGAAATGTTCTTTTGTTAGGGATCCAAGCCCATTCAACCTGGTCTCCTGGTTTGCATTTCTGAATCCTCCAAATGAGAACTCCAGCAACTGAAGTTATGATGTCTCTAAAGTGAAAAAGCAGAGAAATTTTGTTAACAAATTATGAGGGAGACATTGATGACAATAGTTCTGGATGACTGGCTAGTAAAAAGCAGGTCCAGGGAGGGTGTCTTTCTCATATATGCATTACAGTGCACTTATTCCACTATCTGGGTCTCATCCTAAACATCAGAAAGTCAAGCTGGTCCCTACTCAGAACATCAAGTTCATTAGTGCCCTAATAGACTCTACAAGTTCACAAATGTTTTTGACAACTCACTGTTTCCAAACAATTCATTACCTTTCATTTGATTTGCAGTCTCAACCTTCCATGATATGACCACATGCACTCAGGCAGTTCAATTTCTAAGACTTCACCTTCCTCCTCTTCAAATATGGCTCAGAAAAGTTTACCAACCAACACTTCTTTCTTGGACAACTTGGTCCATCTCCCTCTGTTGATCCTGGAGTTTGGGAGTTTATGTCTTCCCATACAGAAAGGGGCTGTTAAAAACATTCTTTAATTTTTTACCCCCAGTCTTGTGCCTGAAGTCAGTGGACGGTGCTGTTATGTATAGGCATATTGTGTGACTTTGCATAGTATGAATAGGCCACTTCATTGGTGTATCTTAAAAATAATGGGATAGAAGCAACTATCTTAGATCTGTCTTTTTGTAAGCTAACTTAATAAAAATAAGAGTTTGTTGTTGCACTGCTCTTTTTATTAATGTAAAAGACTGAATTCCAAAATTAACAGGTGCAATCAATTGTCAGCACAATTAAATAAATGAAATAAATACATAAATATAACATGATTTGTTCCTGCAGTTGATTGCAGTTGCATAATTGATTTCTGTTTCAAAATCAGAAGCCTAGTGAGGACCTTTTGAGAATGTGTCAATAAATATTAGTTTTTTAGATGAGATAAGCATTTTAAGAACCATATTTTTTCTCGTGTCATTTTATTTGTTAGTCAATTAATTTCACCAAGCACGATCAACTCAAAATCTGATCCATGAGCCTAATGTAAAATTAGATTGATCGTGGTATGTACCTCCATCTAAGCCTGTGCCCTGGGGCACAAATTTTCCTGCACACCAGTGTACCAGTGTGGTGCATTCTGGTGTGACATTTCCAGAAAGTGTGTGAGATCATAAGGTGCCTCTGCTACAGCTGTAGTGGAGTTTATTAATATGCCTTGTGTATAACTCTGTACTGTGCAATCCTAGACCTCAGTACCAGAGCGGACTTTCTGGTGAGTTTTTTGAGCACTTCTCACCTTCTCACCCCTCAACTTTGACAATTTATTTAATTCGTTAGCATTTTTCCTCAGTGACCCAACATATGGCCTCAATCATATCCTGGAACTTTACTTCTCCGTATATCCAGAGTAGATAATGCGATCCATGGCACTAGAAAGACCACAACACAAGCCCCACCAGCTCCATGTCTGTGACTATAGCCCCACTTGGAGTTGCAGTGGCAGGGTCTCCCTCCTCTCCAAAAAAGGCACATAGAATGGAATAGAACCATCTCTTCCTCTTACCCCAAAATATCATCAGGGACCAAGGCAGCATCAGAAGTGGCATCAGAATGAAATCCTGTCTCCAATCCCTACCTGGAGTGGCTGGGTGGCAACAGCAGGCCCCCAGTACTTACTCTAAAAGCCAAGGTATTCCTGCTTGACCAGGTGGGCTGAAGCCACTACACACATCTCCCACTTCCATTGACCAAGTACCCTTATAGCGTGGTGTTGGCAGGTCCCCAGAGCCAGTGACTCTTGCAATCAACACCCCATTCAAATGCCTGGGATAGATCACCCAAATCTGAGATATTTTTTCAGACTTTTGAAGACTCAGGAAGATGTCCCTGCATCAGTTACACTTTGGGCACATCTTCTTCACAGCCAGGAATGACAGAAATTTAATGTTTAAGCCCCTTCTGTCCATGTGGATGGCACTTTTCTTGCTATGCATGGGGGCAATGTTAGTTTGAGGGGAGTAAGAATCATGTTACAGGAAATGCGTTAAATTTTGGCTCTTTGAGCTTGTTCTTTGGGGTCTAATTTGATGTTCACTGATATTAATGAAAACACTCCCACTGACTTCAAAGGGGTTTGTGTGGAGTTAAACTAAACTCATAGAAATTATCCATTTGAGCTATTTCTATACTATCCTAGGTCATAGTACAAGGGTTGGTCACAGGGAACCAGGTGCCCCTTTTCCACCTAGCCACAGTGGATGTTATAGGAACAAAAGACTTGTGGTGCAAGGTGCATTGACTGGTGTGATCTTGGCTCCACCACACTACCTCTTCCCCACACCTGATCCCTGGAACTCTGCACATATGCCTGCTCCCTCCTCTGTGGAAAGGATTTGGGTGGATGGCTCTTGCAGAAGGTTGCTGAACTGCATATGACTTATTTCCACTACTAGAGAGCTCACTGATGCAAGGGGAATTCTCCAACAACAATCTCTAGATACTTTAAGCAAAGCAGAGTGGGCAATGCAGTCCTTAGAGGTCTCAGTCCTCTAATTCCTGGAGAGGACCATATGTATTATGTTGTAAAGGGACTACTAGGTTTGACAAAAATAACACTTTACTCACTGGACTGAAGGTTAGGAACTTGCTACTTTATTTACCTGCATCAAAACAGAGTGGGACATCAAAACTCCCACTTACAAAACAGGAAATAAGGGATGAGTGGAGCATTACTCCAGTTCATAATATTTTGGGTTACCCAGTTAACTTCCTACTGCATGCTACTTGAAGGAATTAATAAAAGGAAGACTGTTAAATAGAAGGTCATTCTCTATTTCTCTGCAAATGATATTTGTTGTATCTTTGGGCCCATGATACTGTAGACTGGGCCCTTCGTGAACAATTTGACTGGCTACAAAATTAAGATCCATGACATATGATTCAAAGGCCAAGGTAGTCATGGATATTTTCATTGGATCAAAGTCCTATGAGTTTATTAAGTCAGCAGCTGAAGGAAATATATTTCTAAATATATTTCATTTATAAATTAAAGCCCCTAGAATAGTGGCTGTTATGCAAATAGAAAAGCTGAAAAAATTATGCAACATACAGTTGGTAATTAACATTAAAGGAAAAAATAAGTAGCAACACAGCTCTCAAATCATATATGAAAATAAATTCATGCTAATTATTAAAAGTTAACTTATTATTGCTATAGTAATTCTATACAATTGAGGGTAAAATAATTTATATTTACTAGGCTTTCAGTTTGCAGCAAAGACAGATTCCATGTGGTCAGATTTTGGCAGACAAGATCAAACTATCAGCAGGCTAACAGAAAATCATAATGAAGGAACAGATGAAGAGTAAAAAATTCTATTAATAAAATTGTCAGCAAATGAAGAGTTAGACTCTGAATCTTAAAGACAAAACAAATCTGAGCAGATAAATTATCCCATAATGCTGCAATGCAAAACATAGGTATAGAATTTGCTCATGGGTAATGAAAAAGATGGAGATGAAAACAATAATATGGAAATGATATCATATAATAGTATTAGGTAAATGTCACTGGGAGCATAAAATAAATAAAATAGTAATGAAAAATGAGTTGTCCTCTGCTAGATGTCAAGGTAATACTTCAGATTCTGTTCTAATGAGGAAACCACAATTATTAATTTATTATAATGAGATGTTAGTGAAATAATTAAGATGTTTAAATGATTTAATTTAGACATTTAATAAGTGAAATTAGAAGGGAACACAAAAAACAGTATAATGAATTGCTAAATATTCAATATCTATATATATAAAAGTCAAGTGGTGTATGTATGAGTGTATGTATGTATGTATGTATGTATGTACGTATGACAGCGAACTCCTCCCGCACCGTTTGAGCCAGAGACTTGAAATTTGGTACAGTGAGGGGTCTTGGGGTCTAGATCTTGGTAAGGGTCGAAAAATTTTCGGATCTCACCTCTGACGCCCCCCAGGGGTGAAAGTCTTTCAGGGCCAATCACATCAGCTGGGCAGTTAGGTGCTGATGATGTCATAATACCCCCTCCAACAGACACCGCACTCGGTCAGCTCGCCCCTCCCTCCTCCAACAGAACCCCGGAGATCCCTCAGCTCACTGCCCCTCCCCCCTCCCAACGGAACCACGGAGATCCCTCAGCTCACTGCCCCTCCCTCCTCCAACGGAACGCCGGAGATCACTCAGCTCACTGCTCCTCCCCCCTCCCAATGGAACCCCAGAGATCACTCAGCTCACTGCCCCTCCCCCCTCCCAACGGAACCCCGGAGATCCCTCAGCTCACTGCCCCTCCCTCCTCCAACGGAACCCCGGAGATCACTCAGCTCACTGCCCCTCCCCCCTCCAACAGAACCCCGGAGATCACTCAGCTCACTGCCTCTCCCTCCTCCAACGGAACCCCGGAGATCCCTCAGTTCTCTGCCCCTCCCCCCTCCCAATGGAACCCCGGAGATCACTCAGCTCACTGCCCCTCCCCCCTCCCAACGGAACCCCGGAGATCACTCAGCTCACTGCCCCTCCCTCCTCCCAACGGAACCCCGGAGATCCCTCAGCTCACTGCCCCTCCCTCCTCCAACGGAACCCCAGAGATCACTCAGCTCACTGCCCCTCCCCCCTCCAACAGAACCCCGGAGATCACTCAGCTCACTGCCCCTCCCTCCTCCAACGGAACCCCGGAGATCCCTCAGTTCTCTGCCCCTCCCCCCTCCCAACGGAACCCCGGAGATCCCTCCGTTCTCTGCCCCTCCCCCCTCCCAACGGAACCCCGGAAATCCCTCAGTTCTCGGCCCCTCCCCCCTCCCAACGGAACCCCGGAGATCCCTCAGCTCACTGCCCCTCCCTCCTCCAACGGAACCCCGGAGATCCCTCAGTTCTCTGCCCCTCCCCCCTCCCAATGGAACCCCGGAGATCACTCAGCTCACAGCCCCTCCCCCCTCCCAACGGAACCCCGGAGATCACTCAGCTCACTGCCCCTCCCTCCTCCAACGGAACCCCGGAGATCACTCAGCTCACTGCCCCTCCCCCCTCCCAACGGAACCACGGAGATCCCTCAGCTCACTGCCCCTCCCTCCTCCAACGGAACCCCGGAGATCACTCAGCTCACGGCCCCTCCCTCCTCCAACGGAACCCCGGAGATCACTCAGCTCACTGCCCCTCCCTCCTCCAACGGAACCCCGGAGATCCCTCAGTTCTCTGCCCCTCCCCCCTCCCAACGGAACCCCGGAGATCACTCAGCTCACTGCCCCTCCCTCCTCCAACGGAACCCCGGAGATCACTCAGCTCACTGCCCCTCCCTCCTCCAACGGAACCCCGGAGATCACTCAGCTCACTGCCCCTCCCCCCTCCCAACGGAACCCCGGAGATCACTCAGCTCACTGCCCCTCCCTCCTCCAACGGAACGCCGGAGATCACTCAGCTCACTGCCCCTTCCCCCTCCCAACGGAACCCCGGAGATCACTCAGCTCACTGCCCCTCCCTCCTCCAACGGAACCCCGGAGATCACTCAGCTCACTGCCCCTCCCCCCTCCCAACGGAACCCCGGAGATCACTCAGCTCACTGCCCCTCCCCCCTCCCAACGGAACCCCGGAGATCACTCAGCTCACTGCTCCTCCCCCCTCCCAATGGAACCCCGGAGATCACTCAGCTCACTGCCCCTCCCCCCTCCCAACGGAACCCCGGAGATCCCTCAGCTCACTGCCCCTCCCTCCTCCAACGGAACCCCGGAGATCACTCAGCTCACTGCCCCTCCCCCCTCCAACGGAACCCCGGAGATCACTCAGCTCACTGCCCCTCCCCCCTCCCAACGGAACCCCGGAGATCCCTCAGCTCACTGCCCCTCCCTCCTCCAACGGAACCCCGGAGATCACTCAGCTCACTGCCCCTCCCTCCTCCAACGGAACCCCGGAGATCACTCAGCTCACTGCCCCTCCCTCCTCCCAACGGAACCCCGGAGATCACTCAGCTCACTGCCCCTCCCTCCTCCAACGGAACCCCGGAGATCACTCAGCTCACTGCCCCTCCCCCCTCCCAACGGAACCCCAGAGATCCCTCAGTTCTCTGCCCCTCCCCCCTCCCAATGGAACCCCGGACTACATCAGCTCACTGCCCCCCCCCCCCACCTGCGAAGGTCCCCGGAATCCCTCGGCTCTGGGCCCCCTCCCCCCCTGCGACGGATCTGAGTTGGGTTTGGTGGGACGGTAAGTGAGGTGGGGGTGTCGGATTCGGTCGGGGGGTGAGGTGGGGGTGTCCGGTTTGCTTGGGGGGGTGGGAAGGTGTTGGGGTGGGTGAGGGGTGAGGGGTGGGTGTTGGGGTTGGTCAGGGGGTGTCAGCTGTCTGCCACCTCCCCACCTCCGACTGACCCGAGCAGCGCCGGGCACTTATGCTAGTATCTATATATATAAAAGCCAAGTGGTGTATGCATGTATGTATGTATGTATGTATGTATGTACGTATGACAGCGAACTCCTCCCGCACCGTTTGAGCCAGAGACTTGAAATTTGGTACAGTGAGGGGTATTAGGGTCTAGATGCTGGTAAGGGTCGAAAAATTTTCGGATCTCACCTCTGATGCCCCCCAGGGGTGAAAGACTTTCAGGGCCAATCACATCGGCTGGGCAGTTAGGTGGTGATGATGTCATAATACCCCCCTCCAACAGACACCTCACTCGCTCAGCTCACCCCTCCCTCCTCCAACGGAACCCCGGAGATCCCTCAGTTCTCTGCCCCTCCCCCCTCCCAACGGAACCCCGGAGATCCCTCAGTTCTCTGCCCCTCCCCCCTCCCAACGGAACCCTGGAGATCCCTCAGTTCTCTGCCCCTCCCACCTCCCAACGGAACCCCGGACACCATAAGCTCTGTGCCCCCCCCCCACCTGCGAAGGTCCCCGGAATCCCTCGGCTCTGGGCCCCCTCCCCACCTGCGACGGATCTGAGTTGGGTTTGGTGAGATGGTAAGTGAGGTGGGGGTGTTGGGTTCGGTCGGGGGGTGAGGTGTGGATGTTGGGTTTGGTCTGGGGGGGAGGTGTCGGGGTGGGTGCCCAGACCAAACCCGACACCCCCCCCGGCTCACTTACCCCCCCACCAAACCTGACACCGCCACCTCACCCCCCCACCAACCGCAAAACCCCCTGACCAACCCCAACACCCACCCCTCACCCCTCACCCACCCCGACACCTTCCCACCCCCCAGACCAAACCCGACACCCCCTGGCTCACTTACCCCCCGACCGAACCCGACACCCCTACCTCACCCCCCCACCAATCGCAACACCCCCAGACCAAACCCGACACCCCCCGGCTCACTTACCCCCCGACCGAACCCGACAACCCCACCTCACCCCCCCAAGCAAACCCGACACCCCCACCTCACCCCCCCTCCAACCGCAACACCCCCTGACCAACCCCAACACCCACCCCTCACCCCTCACCCACCCTGACACCTTCCCACCCCCCCAGACCAAACCCGACACCCCCTGGCTCACTTACCCCCCGACCGAATCTGACCACCCCACCTCACCCCCCCAAGCAAACCCGACACTCCCTGACCAACCCCAACACCCACACCTCACACCTCACCCACCCCGACAACTTCCCACACCCCCCCCAGACCAAACCCGACACCCCCTGGCTCACTTACCCCCCGACCGAACCCGACACCCCCACCTCACCCCCCACCAATCGCAACACCCCCACACCTAACCCGACACCCCCACCTCACCCCCCCAGCAAACCCGACACTCCCACCTCACCCCCCCACCAACCGCAACACCCCCTGACCAACCCCAACACCCACACCTCACCCCTCGCCCACCCCGACACCTTCCCACCCCCCCAGACCAAACCCGACACCCTCTGGCTCACTTACCCCCCGACCGAACCCGACACCCCCACCTCACCCCCCCACCAACCGCAACACCCCCAGACCAAACCCGATACCCCCCGGCTCACTTACCCCCCGACCAAACCCAACACCCCCACCTCACCCCCCCAAGCAAACCCCACACCCCCACCTCACCCCCCCACCAACCGCAACACCCCCTGACCAACCCCAACACCCACACCTCACCCCTCACCCACCCCAACACCTTCCCACCCCCCCAGACCAAACCCGTCACCCCCTGGCTCACTTACCCCCCGACCGAACCCGACACCCCCACCTCACCCCCCCAACCAACCCCGACAGCCACTGACCAACCCCAACACCCACCCCTCACCCCTCACCCACCCCGACAACTTCCCACCCCCCCAGACCAAACCCGACACCCCCCGGCTCACTTACCCCCCGACCGAACCCGACACCCCCACCTCACCCCCCCACCAACCGCAACACCCCCAGACCAAACCCGATACCCCCCGGCTCACTTACCCCCCGACCGAACCCAACACCCCCACCTCACCCCCCAAGCAAACCCCACACCCCCACCTCACCCCCCCCACCAACTGCAACACCCCCTGACCAACCCCAACACCCACACCTCACCCCTCACCCACCCCAACACCTTCCCACCCCCCCAGGCCAACCCCGACAACCCCCGGCTCACTTACCCCCCGACCGAACCCGACACCCCCACCTCACCCCCCCACGAACCGCAAACCCCCCTGACCAACCCCAACACCCACACCTCACCCCTCACCCACCCCGACAACTTCCCACCCCCCCAAACCAAACCCGACACTCTCCCAGCTCACGGTGCACTGTGTAGCACAGAGATTATTAAATACACTGTTCGGTCGGGGGATGAGGTGGGGGTGTCGGATTTGCTCAGGGGGTCAGGTGGGGGTGTCGGGTTCGGTCGGGGGGTGAGGTGGGGGTATTGGGTTTGCTTGGGGGGGTCAGGTGGGATTGTCGGGTTTGGTCGGGGGGCAAGTGAGCCGGGGGGTGTTGGGGTTGGTCAGGGGGTGTCAGCTGTCTGCCCCCTCCCCACCTCCGACTGACCCGAGCAAGGCCGGGCACTTATGCTAGTAATTGATAAAATGCTGAATGGTATATTTAATATCCTGTTTGATATTAGTGGTAGAAACATATTAGAATCCACAGACACACTTAAAAAAAAATCTACCAATGTTTGATTTCTATGTTGCCTTATTTTGAAGTTTTTATGAAAATCCTACATGCAGTGACGTTGGCATAATATACATTCATTGTTACATCTCTCTAGAAAGCTGGGAAAGAATGGAATCAGAAAAGTGCAAGAACTTTGCATGAGATAAACAAAAATAGTATCTGAAAATAAATTAATAATGCAAATACATATATTTACATAGAGTACAATATAGAAATCTGCTATGTGATGTGATAAAATGTATAGGGTAAAGTAATAATATTCTACTGGGTTTATCTAGATGTGTCCACCTAATTTTTAAGGAAACCAAATGTTTATTATTACCACACTGATTCATTTTACTGAATTAGGTCTTCTAAAACAGAATTTATAAACTTATTAATACAGTGGATAGTAACATGTCTTCCAACTATGGTGTTTGTTATAGGTGTCTAAAAGGAATCAAATATATCGTAACAAAATACATAAAACAGCTGTCATATTTAAGACTTCACATGTGAGAAACCCTGGATGAAACCATGGCCCTTTGATATCCATGGGAATTTTTCCTTTGATTTCAATGGGGCCAAGTTTTTACTCTATCACCCTTTAAATACTTAAAGAGAACGTCTGCACTTTTCTTGTTAATTAGGTCTGGCCCCAAAAGAACATTTCAGTTTTGCAAAAATGCATATTTTCAACCTTTCTTTTTGTTCTTCACCAGAATGAAGTTGAGACCTTTTGAATTTTTTTTTCATAGGGAAAAAAAAAAGAAAAAGAAAGAGAGAGAGACACTTTTTCCCCCAGGAATAGACAATAGGTCAGTAGTTAGGGTATTTTTTCTTACATGTAGAAGATCCATGTTCAAATCACACAGTAGGCAGATAAGAAACATGACGTTGGATCTTCCATGTCACACTAGAGAACCCAATCCACTGAACTATTCATGCTTCTGTGAAAAGTTTTGGTTTTGACTGTGTCATTTTTCCAGTGAATAATATTTAAACAAACAATAACTATATTTCCAGTTCTCCTTGTGAATAGTACATGTTCCACAGACTAAAATGAAAGGCAAAACATTTATTTCTATTACATTAACATGAAGAAAATGTGTGTCCCACAATGTGTGTCTTGGGATCTTTTGAATTGCTTTTGGGAAAATAGAATCAAGTTTTTATTTATCTAATTCATTATTTTCTGAAGAAGGGTTAGGAATCAAAGTTACAGAGGAATAAGAGTGAAGTGCAGTGGAGCGTTCTGGTTTTTGTTGTTGTTGTTTGGTTTTTTTGTTTGTTTGCTTGTTTGTTTTAAAATAACTATACCTCTTGCTATGTCTTTACACTTGAGAAGGCGAAGTCAAAGAAAACACCTTGCCCTTGGAACAGAAAATAGTGTGGTTTGTTCTTGGTGGAATTTAGTCTATTACCTCAGACCACCGTTCTGCCTTACACATACATGAACTTTATTCTTGTTATAGGCTTGCATTATCTGTAAGGAAAATGGCAGAAAGCTCACTACTCAATACTGTCCCTTCAGACCTATGAACATATTAGATTTATTTGTTTCACCTTAAAACTTGGATTGGGAGTTAAGTATTGTAAAGTGGCTTAATTTTTCCCTTAATAAGGCAAGTCTTGATTTTAAGCATTCTGGCAAAGCTAGAGTATTTGTGGACATTTTCACAAAATTAAATGTCAATAGAAACTGGTATAATAAACCTTTCCTTAGTGAGGAGCAGCTTAGTCTAAGCAAGATGGAAGGCTAAACTCTGCTACTATGGAATGGGTACTGCAGAGGTTATAGATACTTGTATTAGGGCTTCCCACACCGTTCCTAGAATCATGTCTTTAGGCAGGTAGAAATCCATAGAATTCTGCATTACCATTTATAAGATAAAAAGTCTCCTACAGTTATGGATTTCTGAATTGATCCAACATGATGTTTTGGGGTATATTGTAAGTGTTTTTCTTCTCCTGTTTAAAGAAAACAACGTCTGGATGCTTGGCGGGCAGGAGGAGAGAAAGCAAATGTATAAGAACAACTTCAAAGAACAAGATTAGAAAATTAAAACCCCACTAAGCCTGGAACAAAGGACAATGTCAATACCCAAACTTGTGATACTGTACCTATTTACTTTTTTAGTTGCCCAGGAACATAGGCACTTTGTAAATTAGAGGAAGAGAGGCACATCCATCCTGTTAAGCAACTAATTATCAACTCTCTTGCTTTACAATTAATGCCTCCCTCCCCACAACAAGGCTCTCCAGACAAGGCATCATTATCATGCTTATGGCCAGGCCTGTATCTGCACTGACATTTCTTCAGCTACTTGGCTAGCTGGCCCTCAGGATTCCTGAATCTAAGGAGGCATACAGGGAAGCATTGGCTGTCTCAACCATACAGTTTCTCCCATAAAAATAATGTTGAAACCTCAGTTAATAGATTATACCTTGTTACACTTTTGTCACATAGATTGAAGAATCTTCTATATTCAAACCTCTGATCCCCATGTAAGCATTTGTGGAATATAAGCAACTCACCCCTTACCCTTCTCCTTGTTAAGCTAAATAGATGGAGCTCTTTCACTATAAGCCATGGCTTCCATTCCTTTAATCATTCTCAGGTCTCTTCTCTGAACCCTCTCCAATTGATCAACATCCTTCCTGAACTGTGGACACCAGAACTGGACAGAGTATTCTGGTGGCAGTCACACCAGTGCCAAATATGGTTGTTATATAACCTCCCTATTCCTACCTATTTAAAATCTAAGGATCATATTAGCATTTTTGCCCACAACATCATGCTGGGAGCTCATATTCTGCTGATCATCCACTGTGAACCCCAGGTCTTTTTCAGAGTAACTTCTTCCCCGGATAGAGACCCACATTTTGAAGTATGACCTACATTCTGTTACTAGATGGGGCTACATGTCTACATTTGTCTGTATTGAAACAAATAGTTTTTGCTTGCATCCAGTTTCCAGAGCATCTGTCCTCCTCATTATTTAACATTCTCTCGCCTTTTGTGTTATCTGCAAACAATAATGATTTTATGTTTACTTTCAGGTCATTGATAAAACCAATAAAAAGCATAGGGCCAAGAACAGACTCCTGTGGGTCCCCACACAAAACACACTTACTTGATGATGATTCCCTGTTAAAAATTACATTCTTTACACTGTGGTTGTAGCCCTGTCAGTCCCAGGACTCTAGAAAAATTCGGTGCCTTTATTGTTCACTCTGTTTTCCTTAGAAATGTGATTCTAAACATACATTATAGATTATACATTGCTACCTGTGATCATCAATGGGAAAAGAAATAACGTATCCCAGGACTCACCGCTTAAGAAACATAAAATAGCAATGAAACATGGGTTGGAAGATATGCACATCTACAGTTATGCAGTATGTTTCTGTTTTGGAATACATTGGCAGGTAACTTTGATTTCTTTTATCAGTTTTTACATAGTGAGTTCCTGATTTTTTATAAGTAAATGTTCAAAGCATTACTGAAATTTAGCCACTAGATATAGATGGGAAGTGCTAACACATCTCGAGCTCCGTGCTCCACTTTGAAAATATAGCCCTCAGAGACTAACTTTATTTTTTTATATGCAGATCAGTTTTTGATGCACACCTTTTCCAGTTTTATTTCATATTGAAGACTTTATTTTATTTGCTGAAAACTAGATGATAAAATGAAATCAACAGAAAGATCACAAGTGCCCAGCTTGAGTTATTGAAATTTAATTAGAAGTGACAGCTGTGTACAGTTTTGTTTTTGGCTAAGTAGACATAATGCGGGGGAGTGGGGAGGGAGCAGGGATGGACCTAAAGGAAATATTCTACAAAAAAAATTGGACCCAGCAGTCCAGTGCCAATCCAAACAAAAACCAAAATTCCTGTATTCTTAGGTTTGGATTGTAGCCGTAATCTTACATAATAGGGTTAACAGGTATACTGTATTGGTTCAAGTGATGGTTCAAGCAAGACCAGCTCAAATAAGTACCTTTACAAAAGATATGGTATTAATATAATTTTAAAATCTCTTTCTTATTAGTTACACATTTATAGTGTATGTCATAAATCTGCTAATGTTTTCCCATTTTTATGTGTCACATAAGCAAAAGGAAAACATTTTGATTGACCATTTATGTGATTCCATTTCTTAGACATGCAATTTGGGCCAAATTCACAGAGTGGATTAACACTGGAGAAGAATTTGACCATTTTGTCTAGCATATTTTATTTGTTATATTGTTGTGTAGTGATAGATTTTGATGAATTACAGTATGGTTAGTATTTTCCATTAAGGATGTGACTTCACTTCAGGCTTAATTGGGCTTCTGGCATTTAACCCAAATCCCCGTACTCAACATACACAAAACTCTTAAATCTCGGTTTATCTATGCTTTGACCCTTCATTTGCTTGCCCAGCTGAGGGTATAGGTTAGAACCTAGTTTTCACTGGAGGACAGGTTCAAACCTGCTTACTTCACAGTGGGAACACACCTGAAGCCCAGGTTATTGAAGTTGAGTTTTGATAGTCCTCTAGTGTCAGCCAATAATTCCCAAGCTTGTATTTTCTAGTTGTTCTACTTGCTCACTTCCCACTCATTCCCTCTACACTAGAAGCTACAATTATCCTGCAATTGCTCAATGTGTAATTAAGCCTTCTTCTCCCAGATTCTCTCATAGCATAGTATGGTTTCATGATCAAATGCAGTAGAGTGCAGACAAGGTTGAATAAAATAACAGTAAACACAGACACCCAATTTATAGGCATGCTATTGGGAGGGTGTAAGATCCCTTCTTTCCAAACCTTTGGCAGTCTGTGGTAACCAGCTTCCAGATAGCAAGCACAATCCATTTCTGTACTGGTAGGGCCTCCTTCATTTGTGGGTTCTGACACTGAAGGTTCAGGGCAAACTCTTCAAACAGCTTTATTAAGGAGACCTTCCTCATGGAGAGGTAATGGAGACATTGATAGTAATCCAGGCCTGCATGATGATGTTGCCTTGTACCAGAAGTGCCACTTTGTATACGGGGAATCTGAAGTGACTATAAAAAATACCATCTCTCTCTACTCTACCATGTCGGGATCCATCTTACATAATATCCCAACCAAGGCCTGCCACTGCCTTGTAAGGATCTGAAACGGCTGCTGAAATGTCTTCCACTATGCTCCATCCTGCCTAGCTCCATCCTGATTTATAACAACATACCCAAAGCAGGAACAGCATCCAGCTGTGCTGGCCCATTCCTTGGCATTAGCTAGAAAGGGCAGAAGTGTTGAGTGTATATAGCTGGAAGTGCCTTAGTTAAGGTTTAGGCAGACTAAAAATACTTCCCCATAGGAGTCTATGAAGTTAGACACCTGCGGGTGACCAATGCCAGTTGATTTAGGCTTTCAGGGCTTGGGCTAAGGGGCTGTTTAATTGCGGTGTAGACGCTGGAGCTAAGGCTACAGCTCAAGCCTTGGGAACCTCCGACATTGCAGGATTCTAGAGCCTGGGCCCCCTCCAGCCTGAGCACAAATGTCTATACCTCAGTTACACATCCCCTTAACATGAGCCCCATGAGCACAAGTCTGCTGGCACTGGCCAGCTGCAGCTTTTTAATTGCAGTGTAAACGTACTCTAAGTGGAGGCCAGGGACTGAGACCGGGGTGCAGTGTGCTTAAGCAGTGAGATGGCAGGAGAAACCAGGTGATACAGGGGACCAAAACATTTGCTTCTTAGTAAAGGAACAGCGATGTTTAAGATGAAGTTTCTACAAGGAGTCACCTGTACACTGTTTGTGCTCAGTTCCAGAAAACAGGATTTATGTATGTTTTGTAAACAAACCAATCACACTAAAAAATACCTGACTCTGTGACACTCATTTCTCCTAAAACAGTAAATGCATCTGAAACTCCACCCCATCCCAGATCTGCATATGTTCAGAAAAAGGACAAAACACACACACACACCACATATATAAGATAAGCAAGAAAGAGAAGGGGGGAGGTGGAGGCAAGGACTCTCTTTTTTTTGTTTCAAAACTTATTTTTTCTGATCTTACAGATTCCATATATTGAAGTACAAATAATGTCTTCAATGTTACACTGAAGGGTACAGTTTATTACCTCACTACTAAAACAAAATTGTGATATTCATTGGACTATGTAAATAATTCAGCAGGTTTTTTAATCTTATAAATAAATTACTTCATTTCATTTTCATCTTTTCACATGAGTTTTTTATTGTTTTGGGTATGTTAAAAACTGTATTCCAAAATCTGAATATTGAGGTATAGAGAGGTATGCCATATATCTCTAGATGGGGTTTTGAGTACTAATGGCTTTTGCAAAATTTGTGTGGTTTATTACTAACTTAAGAGTAATTACATGCAGGGGGGGGGGGAGGGGGGACGACAGAGACACACCAAGCACCCAGAATTCCCCTTGACTTCAGTAGGAGTTCTAAAGTTCTAAATACCTCCCAGAATCTGGCACTATGTTATGAATCTGTAACAAAATTAGCCTAAATGAAGAAGATCATAGTCTTTGATCTTGCTATTGAATCTTTCCTAGGCAGCTCTTTTAATTTCACTCTGTAATTTTATTTTTCCTGTTTCTGCTTGAGTAACAATTTTAATGCAAGGTGCACAGAGCACAGAGTGTTATACGCAAAGCAGAAGGTATCTGCTACTGTGGGCTGTCTAGCTTTGGTCACCATGCAGGGTTATTTCAGTGGATTCTTGCATAGACAGATATTACAATTTTCACTACAGATAGTTTCAATTGCCATGTATATATAGAAGTTGCAATATTGTCCCAGGATATGGTATCTGAGCTTGTTCCAACAATACACAATGATAAACTTAATTGCCTAAATACCATATTATTATATGGCTTTGCTATCAATGTGTTATCTATGCATATATGCATTGGTGTGAATGTCATCCTTATTACGCCAGCAAGATGAATAACTATACCCCAAGCTCCTCTTATTTTCCTTTTCTGTTATATCAGTGTTTAACAAATATTCTTTTTCATCCTCATTATGATGCACATGTATTTCAATCCATTTTAAGGGGCAGATGGAATGCCCCTCTGTGTATATTTTTATAAGATGGCAAACATCTGACTTAGACCAATATATGGTTAGACCACAAAGAAGGTCATATTTCACTATCACGTTTAATATTCATTGAGTATCTGGAGCAGTATGTCAGCTTCATAAAACATATGGAAGCCGAACCTATGCCCTTTAAAATCAATGGGAGTCTTCCATTGACTTCAGTGAGCTTTGGATCAGGCCTATGGGGAAAAGTCCTCAGTTGCAGCACCTTCTTTTAGGCAGTCTGTTTTGTTGTTGTTGTTTTTACAGTATCAGATGATTGTATGTTGAGGACAAATACATGAGGAGTGGGGGGGGGGCAATGGATCTGCTAAATAATTCAATATGGGTAGAAATGAGCTGTTTTATCTGGATTCTTCTTATTGATGCAATGCCAGCTTTTGATACTCCCATTCATGCCTGGCAGCATGGGAGGCAGTGTGTCCTAGGGAATAGGGTACAAGATTGGGATCTAAGAGATCTGAGTTCTATGCTCCTAGCTGAACCATGGTTTGCTGGGTGATCTTGTGCCGGCCACTTCTCTGTTTTGTTCCTCACTTTTCCCATCTGTAGAATGGGGAGATAATGACACTGACCTCCTTAGTAAGCACTTTGATATCTACTGATGAAATGCATATACAAGAGCCAGGCACTAGTAGCAGTATCACTTTGATCCTCAAATAGTCTCATTGGATTCAGTGAGATGACTTGAGGAGATGGCTACTAGTAAATGCAAATAAGTGTCTCCAACTCTGACCTTAAGTGACTCTCATGATATTCGAGAATCCAAGTGAGTAAGGTAATGTCTTTTATTGGACCAGCTTCTGTTGGTGACAGAGACCAGTTTTTGAGCTTACACAGAGCTCTTCATTTCTAAAACTTGTCTCTGTCACCAACAAAAGGTGATCCAATAAAATATATTACCTCATCCATGTAATCTCTCTAAAATCCTGAAACCAACATGGTTACATTTACCTCATGATATTGACTGCTATCATTAAAGGAACTTGCATTTGAGCCTTAAAATCCCTCTTTCAAAAGTTCATAATATAATTTGAAAAATAAAATAAAATTTAATTTTAAAATAACCCCCCATGTTTTGATCTCATTGCAGTTATTAGTTTATTTGTTAGAGAACAATAGAAGTCACAAGCTAGGTGACTCAGAATAATTTGGTGTTTCCCAGGAGTTACCACATCTACATCTATGACTTTGTCATCTTTTTTCTCTAGGCTTTAAATAGTAGATATCTGGTAAGTATTAGCAAATATGTATTTTTAATCTTTCGATAGCATAGTATTCACCCTTAAAAATTTCTAGTTGTGTCTTAAATAAACTCAGCTCCTTGGTGTTTTACATCCTTACACTTACCAATCATCTTCTCTACCTTAAAAATGGCATTGACAGTGAAATCAATGTTATTTTGTTTTTCAAGTACCATATTAAGTAGTTTACTGAAAATTATGATTCATGTTCGTAGTGTACTTGGTCTAGTTTTGCTATATTTGGGACAATGGTATCTAGAGGCAATATTTGTCACTATTATTTCAGTGCCAATATTTATTGTTGACAAAGACCTATAACAGATGTTCTTTCTGGGATTTTTATTGTGTTTTGGTAGCAAGATGATTCATTTATCCAAGCAGGGACCATTTTATGTTTATGGGCTTTGTTATATATTTTAGGCAAATATGCAATGAGAATTTTTTTGCTGCAGATAAAGCACAATTTCTAGATACATTTTCTCTTATATATATTCTGCTTGCCTCAACACAGCTCTCAATGTAAGTAAGATACGGTAGTAAGATAGGTACATAGGGTAGAAGTAAGACATAAAAATGCCTTAGTGCATAATGTGCTGTATGTTGTATAATGATTAATTAATGTGCAGAGGATAATATTAATTTAATCTGATGATTGGAGGCTTTTCTACCCTATCTAATCTATCTATCTGTCTAAAATGAAGCCAGTGTTTTGTCTGTTATTTTACATGAAATCAATATAAAACATGATCTCTGTGATCAGGAACACTATTTTTGCTTAAGTATGAGATGTTTCCTCTATTTGTTCTGTTTCTCTTGAGGCGAATATACATGCAGAACAAACATGCTTTATTTCCAGTTGACATTTAAAGCACACTTTTGCCTTTTGTATTTTTCTGCTTGAATAAAACAGTTACCCAATAAAATAATAGAAATTTTTCAATCTCAGTCTTGCTGTGTTTCATTGGGACTATAACAGAAACTGTCAGAAAAATGAAAGTAAGAAAAATAGCACACAACAGATTGCAGAATAATTGGTGAGAAAAAATGTATAGGATAAAATATTTTAAAATACCTAGCTTTATAAAAAATGAAGCCAAAATGTCAATCTGTAGCTTTTTATAACACTGTATAATGGAAAAATTAGTTACAATAACGAGCTATAAATTTCAAGAACTTTCTTTTCCTGTGAATAGCTGCAAAACTCTTTTTTTTTTTTTTCAGATCTGGGCCCAGTCATGCTTTCAGGCCAGTTGAAAACTCTTTTTGATACCAATGGGAGCTTAAGTCCATGGTATAAAGCAAGAGGCAGATGGAAGACCCTATTTTCAAAATGCCAATTAAATGGGGGTGCCTGTATTTTTGGTTGATCAACAATAAGACACCTAATTTTCAGTTGTGCTGTGAATATGTAGGCCACATTCACTTCCCCCTTAACTCCTGTGGCACCAGCCGGAGTCAGTGGATGCGGCGGTGCGCCTGACGGAGGAATACGTGGAAGCCGAGGGACCTCGGGGAGAGGACCGGCCGTGACGGGTCCGGGACTTGGGGCGTTGGCCCATGGACTCCCCCCCAGCCAAAGGAAAAGGGACTAATGGGGAACCCAGAGGGGCGCCCGAGAGAACTTCCCGGCTTAACTGCTGGCAGTGTGGGAAGCTGGGGCATATGAAACGGGACTGCCCGACCATGGACTGCGGGTGGGCAGATTGGTGCGGGTGGACCGTGGTATGGGGCCAGAGGCGGAGGAAAGGGATACCCACCCTACGGGTGAAGGTGGGGAGGAAATCCCACCAGGGGATCCTGGATTCGGCCTCCCCCTGCACATTAGTGCGGAGGGCGCTGGTCCGCCCTGAATGGCTAGTACCAGGAGCCATGTTAGACCTGGGGTGTGTCCACGGGGACAGGAAGACCTGTCAGCTGGCTCAAGTGCCCCTAGAGATCAGCAGACGTTTCCGCTGGCAGAGGGTGGGGGTGCCGGAGCGGTTATCCTGCCCTCTGATTATTGGTTGAGACTGGGGCCTAGTGGAAGGTCCGAGGCCCCGGGGTGCCCCAAGGCTGGGCGTGGGAACCCGTGAGGGGGGTTCGGCCAAGCGAAGGGGCGGGCCTCGGCCTGTTGACCAAAGGAAAGACCTTAGAACACCTAGGCAACAAAGACCAGTGTCGGAGGACCCCCGGGAGGCCTGTTTGGGGGAAGTTGGGGACGAGGGCCCCACATTAGAGGAGACAGATCCCCCTGAGGGCCCTGGAGAGATGAAACCTGAGGGGAAAACCCCGAGCCTATGTGAAGGTGAAGGGGAAACTGAGGCAGGGGAAGTATCCCCTAGTCTCGAGGCACAGACCGGGCAGGGGTGGGAACCACCGACTCCCTGCGACTTGTGTGAGGGTCAGAAGGCGGAGGGACGGCCCCTACCCCCGCACTGCCTATTGTGTGGGAGGGTGACGCCAGGACCCCCCGTGGCGACAGGGTGCGATGTACGACAACCCTATGACCATGCTGCTATAGTGAAAGGGATACGCCGGAAAGGTACAAGGGCCCGATTAGATTTTATTGGAAAATATTGAAGGATCCCTAGCCAGCCCGATGGGGCTGGGCAAAGGGTGTGTGTGTGGCAGGGTGCTGGCCAGGAGTGCCTGAGCCAGCCCTGCTGGCCCTTTAAGGGAGACAAAACCTCTGGAAGCCTCCCCTTGCAGGGAAGGCTAATTAGCCACCTGGGTGTAACCCTGGGCTACAGAGGACCTTATGTGCTGCACCTGGCAGCCTCTCTGGGACATATAAGGCCAGGCAGGAAGGAAGCCCAGTAGGGAGTGGGGGGGAGAGAGAGAGAGAGGCGGCGGCGGCGGCGGCGGCGGCGGCTAGGGAGTCAGGACAGGGAGGAGTACTTAGACTCTGGATCCCTGTGAGCCAGGAAGGGGGTTAATTCCTGAGCTGTGGTCTGTCTCCCCGAGCAGGTATTAAGCTAGCACTGTTAGAGCTGTACATAGGTGGTGGGGTTTGCACTTTAAATAAAAGGACACTGGTGGAGCCACAAAGCAGTCTCCAGCCTATTTGTGGAGTGGGTGATGAACGGATCTCCTACACTCCCCAAAATATTTACAAAATGTCTCAGTATTGTTTATCCTGTCTTTGTGTGGAGATGCACTGCTTGCCTGATATAAATATATACAAAAACACAAATAGATCATGTAATCCTAGACATTAGAGGTAGAAAGTTCCTGGCAGTCCTGCAGTGCATCTTCATTCAAAAAAAGAGGATTGCTCCCCATATATCTAATGTGTTGTCTCCTCTTTGTCCACTCTCAATTCAAAGTTGAACCCCCTCATTCAAGTCCTCATCATTTCCCATCTTGATTACCAAATTACCTATTCTATACAGTTTCTTATGCAGCACTTATCACCGTAGTATCCTAGTGCCTTCCCATAGTGCGTTAAGCAACATGAATGTATATCTGTCACATGTTGTTTCTTTCCCACTGTGGTCTCCCTGATATAAGCATTGTTCCTTCCAAACAATTGAAAATGATGTTGATATGAACATTTTACCAAATCCCCCCCTAAACATTTCCCACTGTGTCATCTTTAAGCTTCTTGTTCTTACTAAAGGAACTTCACAGTGATACCACTCATTATTTATCTGCTCCTTTTTCTTGATATCTCATATTCCCCATCTCTGCCAACAATCACAGAATCACAGAACTGTAAGACTGTCTAACTAATAGATCGGCTGACGTGTGTCTATACTGGGCAACTAATATCTTTCAGGGTATGCTTAAAGCTAGCAAGAGAGGCATGATCACCTCCTTAAAAAGACTGCAAAGAAGAACTTTCCATGCAGCTATCAGCCTACATTCCCTGTTGTTTAGTTGACAATGAGGAACTCCAAAAGGAGTAGAAGACAACAGTTAGCCTTATTGCTGCAACCATGCTCCTAGAATGAATTAACTCCTCTAAATAAAAATGATAGATAAAACTAATGCAGAGCCCAGAATTCACCCACTCAAGCAGGAAAGAGGCTACTCCATAATACCACTGGTGCTAATCCTCCCCAAAGCAGAGTGTCACATGTCACACCCGATGCCATTGCTACCCAAATACTTCTGAATTCCAAAGCTCAAATAGGTCATCATTGCAAAAGGAAAGTGAAGAAAAAGCTGTATTGCTCCCAACCCAAACACCCATTAGCATCAAAACTGTCAATGACCTTCACTAGAGAAGAAGTGCACAAAGCCATTACACTCACCATATTTGGGAAAGCTGCAGGCCCACTTTGCATTTCTGAAAAGCCTAAATTAGCATGGCCTTGACTGGCTAATGCTCTTCTTTACCAATGCATATGCCTCTGGCCAAACACCCAAAGTATAGAAGAGGAAATGTTCACCACTGTCATGAAACTAGGGAAAGCAGCAGATGATTGGGAAAACTGCCAATTGATGTTATTACTATATATAATGTGCAACCTCTTAGA
Source organism: Sternotherus odoratus (assembly GCA_032164245.1). Taxonomy (NCBI): domain Eukaryota; kingdom Metazoa; phylum Chordata; order Testudines; family Kinosternidae; genus Sternotherus; species Sternotherus odoratus. The sequence goes on from JAVMKO010000001.1 coordinate 241,816,821, forward strand.
AAGTATTCTACTTTTTTGAGAACTATCTCTAAGTATACTATATATACACTATCTCTAAGTATACTATATATAATGTGCAACCTCTTAGAAAGTATTCTACTTTTTTGAGAACTATCTCTAAAGAGCAATCTGGGTTTAGAGTGGGATAAAGATATTGCACTAATGACCTACATCAAAGCTGGCTATCCATGCAGGCTCAAAACAAACAGCAGTGGCCTTTGTGAACCTGTCCTCAGCATTTTGGCAGCACGGCCTGCTTCTGTAAGTGTTAAAAAATGCACTGATGCTGAAGAACACTTCACCTACTGACAGTCATGTCCAGTTGGAACACTTTATCAAGGGTTGTGTTGGATTCTCCATTACTGACTGTTTTTTAAATCAAGGTTGGATTTTTTTTTCTAAAAGATATGCTCTAGGAATTATTTTGGGGTAGTTCCATGGTCTGTCTTATATTTGAGATACTACAGAACAACTATTTGGCTTCACTTAGGGAAATGAAACAGCTGCCGTATGAGGAAAGATTAATAAGACTGAGACTTTTCTTGGAAAAGAGACAACTAAGGGGGGATATTATAGAGATGTTTAAAATCATGACTGGTGTGAAGAAATTAAATAAGGAAGTGTTATTTATTCATTCTCATAAGAGAAGAACTAGGGATCACCTAATGAAATTACTAGGCAGCTGATTGAAAACAAAAAAAAAATGAAGTATGTTTCACACAACACACAGTCAACCTGTGGAACTCTTTGCCAGGGGATGTTGTGAAGGCCAAGACTATAACAGAGTTCAAGAAAAGAACTAGATGGATTCATAGAGGATAGGTCCCTAAATGTCTATTAGCCAGGATGCGCAGGGCTGGTGTCCCTGACCTCTGTTTGCCAGAGGCTAGGAAGGGGCGACTGGATGGATCTCTTGGTGGTTATCTGTTCTGGTCATTCCCTCTGAAGCACATTGGTCACTGGTTGAAGACAGGATACTGGGCTAGATGGACCTTTGGTCTGATACAGTATGGCCATTCTTATGTTAAATACCACATACAATATGGATCACAAAGAACAATATATGAACCTCACATGGGTGTTGAAATTACCTATCTCACAAATGAAAAATAAAAGACAGCCCAGTATGTGAAAGTGTAGAAGACATCCAAACTATGGAACATCTAGTGAACCACTGCCTTCTAATGTTATTCCCCTGAGAGACAACCTTGTTTCATTCCAAGTCAATGGAAACAATAGAATAAATGACAAACTTGAATGTTGAGCTTTAATATTGCTTTTCACATTGCCAAATGAAAGAGGAAGGAGATAGGGGGGAAAAAAAACAGAAATGCATGAGGAATAGGATGAAAAATAATAAAACAAATATGATAATGGTGTCATGGACATCTATTTTATGCCCAAGCCTGGAATACTATGTTCGGTTCTGTTCACCCCACAGATACAGAACTAAAAATGGATTACTTTAAAGAGGAGGTGGATAAGAGAGGATGTGACAGAAGAAGTACATCAATAAAGAAGTGTTTGAAAATAGATAGGAACTTATTTCAGGCTCTGTCATAATAAAATAATAAGAAAACAAGCAATGAGATAGAAAGGTGGCATACTGAAAACTGACAGAAGGAAATAAATGTTTGTGTAAATTGTTCCCTTTCCCCTTTGACAGAGAAAGGGCTGGAGGAGAAGCCTACAGATATTCAGGAGACTCTCAGGTCAGCTTGGGGTCAGCTCTCAGTGGACGAAAATATCCTGTTATGACATAAGAATATCAAGTGTTTGTATAACAACTAGGTTTATCAATTAATCACAGTTAACTTACACAACTAAGTCAAGAAAATTAATCATGATTTAAAAAATTAATCACAATTAATTGCAGTTTTAATCTCACTGCTAAAAAATAGAATACCAACTGAAATGTATTAAATATTTTGGATGTTTTTCTACATTTTCAATTATATTGGCCTCAATTACAACTTAGAATATAAAGTGTACAGTGCCCACTTTATATTATTATTTTATTATAAATATTTGCATTGTAAAAATGACAAAAAAAGAAATTGTATTTTTCAATTCACATCATACAAGTACTGTAGTAATCTCGTTATCGTGAAAGTGCAACTTACAAATGTAGTTTGTTTTGTTATGTAATTTCACTCAGAAAGAAACTAAAACTTTAAATCCTACAAGTCCACTTAGTCCTACTTCTTGTCTAGCCAATCACTAAGACAAACAAGTTTTTTTTACATTTATGGGAGAAAATGTTGCTGCCTTTTTATTTACAGTGTCACCTGAAAGTGAGAACAGCTGTTCACATAGGACTTTTGAAGACGGCACTGCAAAATATTTATATGCCAGATATGCTCAACATTCATTTGCCCATTCACACTTTGGCCACTATTCCAGAGGACATGTTTCCATGCTGATGATGCTCATTAATTAAATTTGTGACTGAATTCCTTGGGGGAGAATTGTACATCTCCTGCTCTGTTTTTCCCACATGCTGCCATATATTTAATGTTACAGCTGTCTTGGATGATGACCCAGCACATATTGTTTGTTTTAAGAAGAACATTTTCACTGCAGATCTGACAAAACCCAAAGAAGGTACCAATGTGAGATTTCTAAAGATAGATACCACACTCAACCCTAGGTTTAAAAATCTGAAGTACACTTCAAAATCTGAGAAGGATGAGGTGTCCAGCATGCTTTTAGAAGTCTTAAAAGAGCAACACTCTGATGTGGAAACTACAGAACCCAAACCACCAAAAAAGAAAAACAACCTTCTGCTGGTGGCATCTGACACAAATGAAAAAAGGGAACATGCATCAGTCTGCACCGTTTTGGAATGTTATTGAGCAGAAGACCTCATTAGCATGGGTGCATGTCCTCTAAAATGGTGGTTGAAGCATGAATGGACAAATGAATCATGAATGCATCTGGCACATAAATCTCTTGCAATGCCCCCTATAACAATGCAATGTGAACACCTGTTCTCATTTCAGGTGACATTGTTGAGTAGAAGCAGGAAGCATTATCTCCTGCAAATGTAAACAAACTCGTTTGTCTGTGTGGCTGAACAAGAAGTAGGACCGAATGGACTTGTAGGCTCTACAGTTTTACCTTGCTTTATTTCTGAATGCAGTTTATTTTTGTACATAATTCTACATTTGTAAGTTCAACTTTCATGATAAAGAGATTGTACTACAGTATTAATATGTGGTGAATTGAAAAATAATATTTATTTTGTTTTTATAGCACCATTTGTTATAAAAATAAATATAAAGTGAGCACTGTACACTTTGTGTTCTGTGTTGAAATTGAAATCAATATATTTGAAAATGTAGAAAACATCAAAATTATTTAAATAAATGGTATTCTATTATTATTTAACAGTATGATTAATCATATGATTAATCCTGATTTTTTTAAAAAAATCATGCAAGTAATCATAATATTTTTTTAATTACTTGACAGTTCTAATTACAACTATTACAAATAACCAAGAGTTTTAGAAAGGATAAATCCTCTCATGCTTCAGGGCATAAGCCAAAGTGCTGGGAATTAGGAGGAAACTATTTCTGGGAATAGATTATTTCTCATCTGTTTTTGGCAGGGTTTTTTGCACCCTCCTCTGAGTCATCTTGCACTGGCCACTGTCAGAAGGAGAATACCATACTAGTAAGGAAATTCCTGCCTTCCTATGTTTTAGTTGTAGCTGTGTGCTACAGGTCATTGTCTCAACAGAAAAGAAAATATAGGATATCATTAGTGATTGTGCTCTTGATATTCATTCTCTGCTGCAGAGTAACCATATTTTTAATGTCATTGGGCTTCCCGCAGCCCCCATTGGACTAGAGCAGTGAACTGTGGCCAGTGGGAGCCACGATTGGCCGAACTTGCAGATGCAGCAGGTAAACAAACCAGCTGGGCCTGCCAAGTGTGCTTACCCTGGGGCGCCACATGCCAAGGTTGCCAATCCCTGTACTAGAATTTAATATAGCAATATTGAAGCAGGTAGAAAAACAGAGGTGGAAAAGATGGAAATCTGAATGATTTTTTAATGTGCCTACCATGAATAAAAATCTGTGAGGGCTGAATACACTTGTGCAGGTCATCACAGCATTGTTGATGATTTTCTGCTCAAGGTATGTGACATATACTTTATTAATGTGTATATCATAGAGTTATAATGTCTGTTGGTATTAGTGTTTGACTTGTAAACAATTTTAGAAAAATGTACTTTTTGACTGTTTAATGTGTAACAATTAATCCTGAAAACTTAATATTAGAGCCTTTTAAAAAATGTTCACAGTGTTCTGATGCGACAAAAATAATAACAAGAAAATTAGATACACACTATATCATGCCTTCATATTGATTGAAAGTTTGTTATTTGTGTCATCCTGTTTGCCGATCCCCAAATAATTATTTTTAACAGTAAGTACAATTCAATACATATTGATTTTTGTAATACATTGAAATTAATCTGTCAGATTTCTTCATTATGTAAATTAGTGAAGCTGCTTCTGGTAAAGCCACATTTTTTTTAAATAGTCTCTTAATATTGTCTTCAAACTCTTTTTAAATTACAATAATGGCCTCCAGTCCTCCAGACACCTATGCACATATTCAACTTTAAGCATATGAGTCACCCCAATGTGATGACTCATATACTTAAAAGGTAAACATACATGTAAGTGGTTTGAGGATGATATGACCAAGCCTTTTTTAGTGTTGGTTTCAGACCTATTAGGTTCTATTTCTTCTAGCACTAAGTACTATTAAAGTTCAGGTATCATCAAATAAACCTGACAAACTATTCTAGTTTTATGATGAAAATGCAAAATGAATTTTGAAATAAACTTTTGAATATTGAATGTCACATCCATCTATTTTAATCAAATCTGTTCACTCCCTTAATGTATTTTCCATCACTTCAGTTCATGTCAGATCATGTGCAGTGGCATATCTCTTTACTTGTCTATAGAAAAATGGAATATTGAAACTCATCATAGAAATTAATGCACATTCAATAATAAAAGTTTATCATTACATGTAGGTAGTTTATGACATTGTTTTTTCACATGCATTAAAGTGAATGAAAAAATAAATAATTTATCCACCACAAATATTATGAAGGAACAGTGTGGTTTTATGTTTCTGAATGTATACTGGATACCTTAGTTCAATGGACCACAGAGAGTTGGACTTAGAGGATGTCATTAAAATAGAAATATATTGCAATTTAAACAGTATACATGGATCAAAATGTGGACTGATAAGTATATTGTATCAGTTGAGGCTTGATTACCTGATCATTCCTCACCCAAGAAGATAACACATGAGGAGAAACAAGGAAATCAATGTAAGGACAACTCATCTAAGTAAGGAAATTTAGGATTGGTCCCCTTATTAAGTTGTAAGTATGCTGAAAACATTAATATTATAATATTATACAAAACAAAAACACAACATTATAGTATTGTAAAAAATGTTGTCATCTAAAACCTGAAAGTTGAATTTAGATCAGTAGGGTGAAATCCTGTCCCCATTCAAGTCAATTGCACTTTTGGAATTGACATAGTGGAATCAGGATTTCACTTACTGACCTACTTGTCAACAAAATTTAAAAAACCCTACAAAAACAAACAAACAAAACCCCAACACCTGTTTCTTTTCAAGACCTGAGTTCAGGGTACTGTAATTCTCTCACCATGAATAATGCCTTTATAAGGTAAGGTAAATCAGGAACTAAAGTCCTCATACTGCTTTAGGTATTACTGCTGTCTCACCTATTGCAAAAGCCATGCTCATATAATTATTCAGTTCTAAGGAATTGGCAGAGATTCAAACCCTGCTGATTTGCTTGCAAGCTTGAATTTGACTAATCCAGATGGCTGAAGTTTCCTGCCCTCGATAGCAGCATTCTCTTCTCCAGATAAGTTCTAGCAATTCGTTCTGCATAACTTAGAATTTTTAACAAGTTTTAAGGTTGAAGTCCAAAACCTAGGGGAACTCAAGACAAGGTTGATTTTGAGTATTTCTGTAGTATGCATTGAACATTGCTCAGCAATTCATTTATATCTATTTTTAACTGCCTTGTGTCATGCAAGCAAAGCTATGGATGAAACCCTGACCCCAATGAAGGCAATGGCAGTTTTGGCGCTCAGTGACTTCAGGAGGGTCAGGATTTCACCCTAAGTTTGTAATGCAAAGTGGAAAAAAAAAATTAAACGTGTTTAGTTTTAATGTAATGTGAAAGCACTGCATGTTTCTCCTCTGTAAAAATGCTGCATCAACTCCATCACAAAATAACAGTGGCCTCTGGAGACAGGAAAGTGATAGATTTTGTAAAGGCACTGTACACAGAAAATAGTGCATAGCTCCTTAGACCACATACAATTGAAATGATTATACCATATGTCAAGGTGTGTCTCCCCACTCTGAACTCTAGGGTAAAGATGTGGGGACCCCGCATGAAAGAAGAAATAACCCCCCAAGATCATTTTACCAGTTTAGGTTAAAACTTTTCCCCAGAACGCAAACTTCTCCAGTTTCAACTTGGAATACGCTGCCACCACCAATTTAAGCCCCCAAAACCATGGGTTAGGGTAAATTGGAACCCCTCTGTAACACCCCTCAAATCTCCTCCCTTTACCTGAGAGAGACTGAGAAACAAGGACCAAAAACCTTCACTTTCTATGAGACATGCCCGATCCAAACCAGGATCGATCCAATGGAAACAAACAGTCGGAGTCTTAAAGAAAGATTTTACTTAGAGAAAACAGAAACATAAATCCCTTATACAGAAATCAATAGACTAAACACCTCACTTACATCACATAGCATAACTGACCCCTCCCCTGGGAATTCTTCCCCTGCCTCAGCTTAACAGTAAAGAAACACCATGGATCAATTATCAAGTGATACGGTCCAAGCTTACACTTCACTTACTACTGGACTTGATTTCATTAGAAGATTATTAGGTAGATAGACTAGAGAAATATGTGTGGGTCCTTCCTATAGCCAGTGAACAACTCCACCACGAGAGAGAGAGATAAACCGAAACTAAACTCTTTGTCTGCCAGGTTGATTAGCAGTTCCGTTACGTCATCCCCTCTCCTGTTTCAGGTTAATCCTTTACAGGTAAAAAGCAACTCTAGGCTACTTTCTACTTATGACACCATATATTCTATTCATAACAGTATCAGATTATAATGTCAGGTAAATGTGGATATTTATGATGAGTCCTACTGCACATTTATTAAAGGTGAGAAGGTGTGAATGTTCCAGGTTCCTGCTGTTGCATGTGATCATCGTTAGTGATTATTTGATCAACAATTCAAGAACATGAGAAGAGGAATATGGGAAGAAAGGAATGGTTAGACAAGAATGATTGTAAGATATACTTGGAATTGATCATACTGCAGTTCATTTAGGTTGGCTAGCAATAATAAATTGGACTATTTTTCTGAACTCATTACTTGCACAAACTATTAGCTTGACAATCTTTGAATGTTTTTCTGTTTTCTCTATATTGATTGCCAATGGAATTGCCACTCCAACTGATGAATTTGTGTAGGTATATGGAGCAAAGATGTTCTCTTTTTTTCTTCCTAGGGTGAATCCAGTATGAACACCCTTGTCCCACAATCATAGGACAATAGGGAAGAAAGTTAAAAAGATGGAAACTAGTGGAGGCCAGAACATCCAAGAAAGAAGGAGAAACAGATGATAAAGAGATTAAAAAGGGGAAAGAAACAAAGGGGAAGGTTTCACACTGTTATATAGATATTTTAGAGAGAGCAAGGAATCATAATTTTGTTCACTGTTAAGATTTTATACTCTTTGGGGATTTTCTGATTTAAAAATTGATATTTGTTCTGGGTTTCTGTGTCTGTTTTGGAAGCATCATATAGTGATATGTCCTACTGTCTTATCCTGAGCCCAATAAAGTCAATGGCAAAGCTTCCATTGACACTGGTAGTGTAGGATCAAGCCCTTAGATATTCTAAGGCTTAGGCAATGGGTGATCGTTCTTTTCAGACACTGTAGCATAATGCAAGCTACATACTACCAGTCCTTCATTTTGCCACTCTGAATTCAGACCCAACTGCAAAGCTTTGAAAGGGGCAAGTGCTAAATAACTGTGAAGACACTGCCATTTTTCAAGAAAATTACACTGCATAAACTTGCACATACATGATTGCAGGAACATATGAGACAATAAGACCTTCACAAGTCTTAGATAACTATTTTCATGAATACTTTAAATTTTTGTAAGCATCTCAGTCACTTGCTTCTTAAAATTTCTTCAAAGCTCAAGTGCATAACATACACTCTTGGTAACTTATTGCTCTTCAATTTTTCAAGTTGTTCTAGCATCTCTATTTTGAAACTTAATCTTCTCACAGTATCCTTTTTTAAAAAAAACCTGAAAAGAAGCCTGCATTAGGCATCTCTACAATATCCTCTGTGGTGAAGATTAAAGGGAAAAACTCATTTAGCTTCTCCACAATGTCCTTCTTCTTAATAGCTCCCTAGCAGGCTAGCAGATCCACAGATTCTCTCACAGGCTTCCTGCCTTTGATATGTTTAAAGAATTTGTATTGTCTGCATTTGATTTGGTTTAGATTGCCTCTGCTTTTGAAAATGAACCCTTTATCTTACTGTTGCACATTAACAAACCTAAAAAAAATGTTTTCTAAAACAAAGAATTGCCAATATTTATTACGTCACATTCTACTTAAGTTTGTCTGAAAGACTAATACTTTAGACAGTAGAGGCTTGTCCATTTGTTTTGCTTGGAAACACATGGCTGCTGCCTCATTAAGCACTCCATTCTGTTAATCTTTGTTTTATAATGAATGTCTCTGCACCACAGTCCATCTCACATTACCTGTTATATCTTCTCTCAAAGCCCCACCTTGAGTTCTCCCTTTAATAGGACAGTCTGGTCCTGAATCCCAATTCTCAATCCTATAATAAATGTTTAGCTCGTCTTTTTCTGCTTCATTACCAAAACCTTTCAGCTTCCTGGCCTATGTGCTCAGGCGGGTCAGCAGGAAACTTTCTGACTCATTGTCTCAGTGGGAGAGTGCTGCCTCTGAGCCAGTCAGAAGGGGGAAAAAAATCCTTACGTCTGGTATTCTTCTTGTATTTGAGATTCTAATTAAGCCTCACATTTACTATTAGCATGCACTATCATTATACAAAAGTTATATCCCACTAAGGTTTTGTTTTGTCCTGTTGTGGCATAAGAACTTTCCTGATAAAAGGCTAAAATGTGCCATATGTTTTCCCATTTGGACCTTTCGCACACAAATAGTCCTATTCCTCTTAGTGTATGCTCCTCAGGTGGCACATGACCAGGATTCATCAGCGAATGCAGTTTGGTGGTTGGATCATTAGGCTTGGGCCAAATATTGATAGGGAGTGTGATGTGAATGTTGATCCATGACTCCAAAGTACTTGCCAACATGAGTAAAGTAGGCACAATTATAATTCAAAATCAAGAGAGTAGACAGCAGTGGAAGCAGCTGAGGTGGTTCTACATGCACAAAGAAAGACATTTCTCCAAAAGAGACAATGTTATCAAACTCTGTAAACAATTGTATGGGCCAGGCCCAGTGGCTGAAGCATTCCATTGTTTCTTCTGCAATGTTCACCTCTCCTCTATGCAGTCCTCTGTCTCAGAGAACTCTGATATTGAAAATGTAGTTCTAAAGGTGAAATGAACAAAAAATATTTACCGTATTTTTCATCTTATAGGACACTCCGGCCTATAAGACGCCCCCTCGTTTTTTAATAAAAAATCCGGACCAAAAAAAAAAAAAAAAAGCGCCTCGCTCTCCCGTCCCCGCCGCGCGGGCGGGCTGCCGAGGTTCCCCCCTCCCCGCCTGCGGCGGGCTGCCGGGAGCGTCCCGGTTCCCCCCTCCCCACCGCGGGCGGGCCGCGGCGGGGAGGGGGGAACCGGGACGCTCCCGGCAGCCCGCCTGCGGCGGGGAGGGGGGAACCTCGGCAGCCCGCCCGCGCGGCGGGGACGGGAGAGCGAGGCGCCTTTTTTTTTTTTTTTTTTTCCCCTATAAGACATTCGCCCTATAAGACGCACCAACTTTCTCCCCCCCCCCCCCGTTTTGGGGAAGAAAAAGTGCGTCTTATAGGGCGAAAAATACGGTAAGTGCTTAAAACCCAGATTTAGGTATGTAAGTTTTGTACCTAAACCCTAGTTCTGGCTCTCCTGTGATCCACACAAATCCTTCCCAACCCTGTAGGCACCTAACTTCACAAATCCTAACTCCCTTTTGGGCACCCAGGCCTAATTTACCATCTTTTATAGGAGAACCAAATGATAAGAGAAATTACTGCCAGTAACAGTGGCTGGAGCATCAATATTCCACAGAGAAAAAGCTACACTAAATTAGGCAAAGAAGAGTTTTCTGATACATCATTTCATCAGTAAATGTGTAGGCCTGGTTCCAAAGATGCCATGAGTTATAGTGGAAGGGAGGATTACTAGGACAATGATGAAGAGAGGTGATGAAATAGAGGCAAATCCATCTCCTCCCAGAGTATATTATTAGGGCAAGTGCTTCCTTTGATCAGTAAGCAGAGCAGCAACTGAAGCACCTGCAAAATCCACATTGTACTACTGGATCTGACAATGCTGAGGCTTTTACGCTACTGTTGCACTTTGCTGTCTCAGTTGTTATGGGTAATAATGTGGTACTACTTGGGGACAAGAGCAGTGAGGGGGACTATTCTGATGTGGCTATATCTGCTATAGATGTTCTGTATGTGCAATTGTGTATGTAGTTTATCTTCTAATTTAAATCTTGCTGATGCTTTTATTTGTCCTGTTGTGTTTTTCTGCTACTCTGTACTCTCTGCCAGCCTGGCATAAATTCTACCATGCCACCTACTCAATGCTGTTTTTTTTATATCAAGATTAACAAAAATGCTGGGGCTGTCTTTAATATCTCATGTACTGTCTTTGAGAAGAATGTGGGAAAGAATCTATAACAAACAATATCACAAGGTACCTCTAAACAAATATGAGGCAAATCTATGTCCTATTGAAAGCAATAGCAGAATCCCTGTGAACTTCAACTGGGATAAGATTTGGCTTTATGTGTACAAGCCCTCAGTGGGATAGTTTTGGCAGTAGAAATGTGGACAGAGAGAAGAGATAGGTAGAGGTTTGTACCACAGCAGCAGTAAGGAGTAATATTCAGTTTCAAAAAAATCACTATACTGTATTCCATGCAATCTGTTGCACAGTTTGAAAGAGGAGATAAATGAATGGTTGACAAGATCCTTCTTTCCCCTGGGTTTGTAGGTTCAGGAACATGTCCATTTTGAGACCAGAAAATGGATAGCTACTATTTGTGAAAGACTTAGGAAAAAACATGTTCTCACAGCACTACTAACATTCATGGGAACAGTGTAGCCATTCAGCTTTTAGGCCAGTTTGGATACAATAAACATCCTGAGAAAACACCCAAAATCCAAAGGTGCACCCAAAATGGAAACATGTTTTAGCAAAAACTGACATTAAAAAGTACATTTTTGAACACTTAAAAAATAATAATGAGCAATTTGAAAAATGTGGATTCCTCAATATATTGAACTATCATCTTAGCCCCAGAGAGGCTGGTCAGAAATTTTCTCTCAGAACTATTTGACAATGGGAAATAAAAAAGGGGTTTTATAAAATGAACATTTTCACGGAATGGGTCCACTTTCTGCCAAAAGTTTTGACTTTTGTCAAAAACCTCACTCCCCACCAAAAAAAGTATATTTTTTGTTTCCAAAACCTCCAGAACCTCAGCTAAATACTTTTTTTCATATTTTTGAGGGGGGGGGGGCGTTAATTAAAGGTAAATTGTCCAAACAGATAGTTATCTTCCAAAAATATTTTGTGTTAAAAAATCGTAACAATAAAAACATTTTTGTTAGTGCTTTAAAAATACTTACAATCTGAAGTGCATGCATATTCTGTAATTTAGTTGTAGTCTGAATTGTTTGCTTTAGCAAAGATTTAACTACAATTTAATTACAAAAAATAACTATATATTCTGCAGAACATATATATTCTGCACAATTTCAACCACATGTATTGTCATGTTGTGTTACATCAATCACATCACATTTCCAACAGTATGATGATGAGACACACTAGTAAATCTGCCTAGGAATAAGAGATCCAGTTTTAATTGTGAAAGACATACTGGAGGGAAAACGTAAGGTGTTTTAACACTGTTTTTGACTGTTTTTAAATAATCCATTAATAATATATTTTTGTGGAGGAAGAGCTGCAAGCAAAAAAACAAAAAACAAAAACAAATTGTTCACTTCCTTAATTACATTGCTAAGGGATTCTCTGGGGTTTTGTTCTGTTGATCACAGATGCATTCAGTCAATTATTTTTTCAATCTTGGCATTAACTATCTTTAGGAAATTCTTTTAAATATAAAGCTCAGCAACCCAATGAAGAAATTTACAGCTAATTTCTGCCTTTAGGTATGCACACAAATTGCTCTGCATCTGATACAGCAGCCTTTACTCAAGCAAAGCTTCAGGACAGAGCCCATTGACTCCAGCGGGATGTGTGTGACTGCTGGCTTTCTGCTTGGTGGATAATTAGAGATACAAATAACCAAGAAAGCAGCTTTTTTCTAGGGGTTTTCTGGATCCAACACATCTCAAAAATAAATACAATATGCCAGCATCTAAGGAATAGGACATTTGTTTTCCTTATAAATTACCTGCTTAAGAGTCTGTTCTTCAAACTTTCAGATGAGTCAAACATGTGAAAACCTGACTCATTTTCAAACAGAAGATGTGTCAGTGTACAATCCTTAGAGCTTAATTTACATGCAACATGACAATCTCACTTGCTTAAATAGCTGCTAAAATTTTGGATTTAGTGTTTATCACTTACATTATTTTAGTATCTGCTGAAGAGTGCTTTTATCAGAGGTATCAGCACAAAGTCAGGTAATAAGTTTAAAAGCTTTAATGTATCACTAATACTAATAGAGCAATGCCTGATCTTGCTTACCTTAAAATTATAGTGGTGTAGCTCCCTAGTAATTTCCATGGTGTTACTCCCAATTTACATCATTATTAGTAAGTTAGAATCAGAGCCGATATAAAGAAAATAAGACCTTTGAGACTCAAGTTGAAATGAACTGTACAAATTCGTGTAGCATTATTTATTAAGAGATGCCAAGTTCTCCATCTTTTAACTAATTCTACAAATGTATGGGGTTTTACTCCCATTGGATGAGGGAACTGGGATGGTGATAAGAATCTCAGCTGCACCCCAAATTATATCAGACAGAAAAATATGGGAAACTTAAGTTGAAAATAATGTAAAGAAAAAAAGCCTTTATTTAATTTACCTTTTAAAAATATTCTTCTAGTAAAAAAAAAACTGGTAAAGGCTATACAAAGCTGACCCAAAGATATTTTAAATACTCACTTTCCAAAGCAGAACCTGAGTAAAAAACAACAACTCCATAGTGAGCAGATTTGTTCCATATGTGCATTCAAAGTCATTTGCTGACTTCAGTGACAAAACAAAGTTGTAGCTGCTTTTTATTTTACTAGCCCGTCACAGCTAAGAATGACTAAGCTGCAGTTTTATTCTATTTCGTGCATCATCAACAAAATTGTTTACTAAATTCCAATTAGTTACATCTGTGCAAACCCTTTGATGGCAATGGGACTCCCAGCTGTTACTAAGGCCATAATTGGAAGACAATGGGGTAGCTCACAGCCTGATTTGACCTTCTGAAGTTTATTACTGGTGATGATATACATGATTAAGATTCAAACGGGGTTCTTTCTGGGCCTCAGACCCACTTCCAGGGCTGCCAGTTAGAAAAGAAATCCTTTGCATTTGTAAACTGAGCTCAGAAATATCCATGGAAATGTCCTCGAACATACTATGCAAATGCCACCCACCCGTATCAATGGGTGTGGGAATTCGATGGAACCAGTGATGAAAGGGGGCCAGTCCCAGCAGCAAGGGAAGGAGACATACACCAAGGGATAATAGGTTGCTCCTACCCCTGGGGAGTCTCTGGAACCCGTTGACCAGCTGGGGGAGAGGCATACTGATTGGCCAGCATTCCCCATCTTCCAGAATTTAACCTAGCCTAGGGTACTTGTGAGGCATCTTTTGGTTCTGTTCCAGCAGAGAAAGTATTACTCACCAGCTCCTAGGAGCAGCAATCTTAAAGATTCAGAGGAAGGCTAGTAAAATTCTGGGTCCCTTTTCCACAAGGGAAGAGTGCCTTCCCTGGTGTGTGTGGGGCGGTCTCTGTCCCTCTGTGGGGTTTGTACTGCTTTTGTTCCCCCCGAATGGGGGCTCTGCCTACTTTCCCTCAGGGAGAGATGCCATGCTGACTCCCCCTGTCTTCCATATGGGTTCGACAGGGCCACATAGTGTGTTACAGTAGCTGGGCATGGTATTGATAATGCTAGGTTTGTTGCCACACACTACTCACTCCTACTTCTCAAAGGGAAGGTTGGCTGAGGGTGTGAGGGGAGTCAAGACATACTGAAGCAATGGCTGGGAAGGGCCCTGCATCCCTGGGTGGTTCTGTTAGAGCCAGACCTTTGGCACTGCCCCACCTAAACCTCTCTGGGAAGAGGGATGGGGGTCACATGGTGCTACTACAGAAGTGAGTGGAGGGCTTGGTTCCCCGCATGTCCCTGTTGGATCTGGGTTTGTTGCCTTGGCATCCATGCCTACCCCTGCAGAGCAGGAGAAGCAGTGGGAGTGTAGTGGTCCTTGCATCCAGCTGCACTGGGTTCTGGTGCTGGGAAGGGTTCAGGCAGGGCTATGGACAGCGGCCTGTAGGGATCAGCTCCAGGAGCTGCTCTGAGAATGCCAGGCAGAATGTCCAGTCACTTTTGACATGTCCCTTACTTCCACCCTCAGAATAAGGTGGCAGGAGTAGGTGCATAGGCAGGCATGGGAGGGACACAGCCCTGCCCTAATAGAGGCACTGAGACAGGTGGCCTTGGAGGTGGATGCGTGTTAATTTTGGCAATTTTGCTGGAGAATTGTGGGCCTGGGGCTGCAGTTTTATGAGGGAGGATGTCTCAGTCTTTTCAGGAGTAGATATCAGTTAAGGACTGGTGGCTTGCAGCAGGCATAGAAGGAGAGTCACAAGAAGAGGAGAACAGTTGGGCAGGACATGGGACCTCGGCAGGGACAGCTCACTTTGTGGATGGTGGTGAATCAAAGGAAGTTCATGGAATGGACTCATGGTTTGTGTTGGATGATAGGGAAGATCTGAGCCTCACTCAGGTGGTCAAAGATTCCAAGGAGTGGGTCAGTGGCCCTGGGTCTCGGCCTCACTTCCAGCCAAGAGCTCCAGAATGTGTCAGTGGGATTCTCTGGTGGCCTGTAAATACTGATAGAGAGGATTGAAAGCTTCAGCACTCAGATGTTGGCTTGGGTTGCTCCTCCCTCAGATACCCCCCTCTCAAAGTATATGGGGTGACCTGACAAAATCATAGACATTGGTGGCCCATAGGTTGGGCCTCTGTGGGTCCTTCTCAGATATCACAGATTTGGGATGGGGCTGATATCCTGCAAGTGAATATGGAGCAATTAGGGGGTAGCATTCCTAACAAAATGGACAGAAGACATGGCAACTAATCCACTAGAACTTATGAGGGACCATCTCCCACTTGGGAATCATCTGTCTAAAGGGGTTAAGGAAAAAAAATTGGAAAGGGGAATTTGTGAATTTATTTGCCTTGTTCTAGGAAGACAGACAGAGGAGAAGGCAAATAACACCTTCCACCCCTTCCCCTCCCCAAAAAGATGAGGACAAACCTCACAGATCTAAGGTGCATACAACTCTTGAAGTAGTCTGAAACCTTTCAGATGTACGCAGTTATATTTTGTGTGAGGCGCCCCTAAACATGTATTTCCTTGTTTGGGTGTGAGGACTTAGTAACAAGGGCTTATGCTATCCATGATGGCATGGTTAAGGTATGACAGAATTTAGGCAGGGGGTTTCAGAGGAGCCTGATTACCCAGAGGTAAAATAGACCAGGAAGGAACTTTGAGTGGAGATATTACTCCTTATCACCTTGCCAAGCTGGCACTCAGGGACAGAAGGTTACCAAACCCAGACCCCACTTTCAAACTACAGATATAAAAAGCTATCTTGTCTTTATCTATCCAATTTGCAGATCTTTAACCCTTTGGTAAACTACCAAAATGAGCCAAGGAAAGTTCCTGACACCTGTATTAATTGCCTCCAGCCTCAATGAACTATTTTTAAAACCATACATTTTTCATATTTCAAATGGCCATTAGAGCTTTCTTGTTGAAGAGACATATTTAGCATTATAGCATTTTAGGGGGCCACAATTAAAGGAAGGCCAATATATAGATAGATAGATAGATAGATAGATAGATAGATAGATAGATAGATAGATAGATAGATAGATAGATAGATAGATAGATAGATAGATAGATAGATGCTGCTCAACTGTCTTCTCCTTAATTAACTATTTCTGTTGCTTAAGGTGGCCTAGATATTTCACATTTTTGTTTGCAAGATCAGAAACTCAAGCATTCACATTTTCTTATGGAAGGTGTCCTACTAAAGTTAATGAGATAACACCCATTAATGAGGATACTGCTGTAAGTATGAATTGAAGACTGGGGCCTTGAAGGGTATCTTGCAGTTCACAACGATAGGCTATCACATACTGAATAAAAGTTTCTCAGTTTTAATGTGTAATTGTACAGAAGATCTTTACATATTGATTCAATATTTGGGATAAAATCTTAACATGACATACTCTATAGAGAACAGTGAATAGGACATGCTCTTTTAATATGTTTGCATCCCGGAAAATACAAATACTGTAGAAGAAAGCATATGTCATGCAGAAGAATGGGAACCATTTGTTTTACCAGACTCAGAATATGAGGACTAGAGAGGATGAAAAGGATATAATCTTCATATTTACTGTCTTGTGCCAAGATCATCACTGTAGTATGTGAGTACCTTCCAGTACTGCATTAAGCAATGTAACTACACATTTGTTGCATATTGTTTGTTCTCCCATCCTCTCCCTAAGGGGGAAATGTGTATAGTGGAGTCAATTGTTTTCGTAGGTTTTTTTGTTTGTTTGTTTGTTTGGGTTTTTTTGGGAGGGGGGTTGTTTTTTGTTTTTTTTTAAACTAAGTCTTGTGCATGGTGAAGGTGATGAAGTTTGTGACAGTACTTAATTCTTAGGGGAGTTCATTCCAGTCTCAGGCTTGCTCCCACAAAATCCCTGTCTGCTGCACAGACAAGCTTTACCCACATTGTAGAAAGTTTCACTGTTCCAGAAGAGATAATTTGTCCATCATTGTCTTCATCTTGGAGCTTTAGGATATATCTTTTGAAAATCCCGAGTTCAGGCCATTGGGTATCTTGAAGATAAGGACCTTGATCCATATTTGATATTCTCCAAGAAGCCAGACCAGAGGACGTGTTTAAATTTGTCTGAAGTAACCCATGTTGCTGAGGAAACATGCTGCATAATTTGGAATTTGTAGGACTTTCCTACATGAACTTCATGCCTGGGTAGAACACGTTGCTGTAATCCAGCCAAAAGGTGATGAAGGAGTGAATATTAGAGGTCAGGTCATCATCTGCCAGGATGGACAAGTCTCCAACTCTGCCAAAGATGACTTTTATTGCTCAATATTACTCACTGCTATGCTGCTATGTGAGAGTTTAGCAGCAATGAAGAATCCAGCCGTACTCCTAAACTATAGGCTGAACTGGCCAATTGTGGGAGTGCACCTTTAACCAATGGAGACTGCACTGTGGCCACAAACACTTCAATTTTTTTTTCCCTCTGCCCACCAGCTTAGTCGTGCACAGGTTTAGCTACAACCAGCTGTTCTTCATCCATGAGCCAATCTCATCCAAGCACTGGCCAATCCTGTGGTCATAACTGTTGAAGGATAAGTAGAGCTGTATTTCAACAATGTTTAGTGCTCCAAAGGATGACAATGGATGTCTGACTTCTATCCACTGACAGCAGGAGATCATTCATCAGTGTCACTAACATTGTTTCAGTTCAGTCTTCCTGGCCTGAGTCTAGATTGTGCGAGATCTAGGATATTAGCCCTGTTTGAGATCTATTCAAGGCAATTCTATGAATTATTCAGTTTTATTACTGGTTGTCTCCCAATAATGTGTGTATATTGTGATGGAGTCAGACCAGAAGGGTACAGGAGAGTGCTGGGAGGCAGGTATATCAGCCTCAGGATGTGCAGGTCCCTGTTCCCTGGATAGCCAAACAAAGGCTACTACAGGCCAATCAAGACACCTGGGGCCAATTAAGAAGCTTCTAGAAGGCAGTAGAAATAGCTAGCCTGATTGGGACACCTGAAACCAATCAGGGGCTGGCTGAAACCAGTTAAAAACCCTCCCAGTTAGTTAGGTGGAGGTGTGGATGTCAGGAGCTGTGGGAGGAAGTTGTGATGTTGGTGAGACTGAGTTGTAGACACCAGATCATACGCAAGGAGGAGGAGGACCTGAGGTAAGGGTGAAGCTAGGAAGAGGGAACCTTGGGGAAGTGGCCCAGGGAATCAAAGCAGCATTGGTGGTGGAGGAAAAGCCACCAATAGTTGCTACTATTAGGGTCCTTGGGCTGGAACCTGGAGTAGAGGGTGGGCCTGGGTTACCCCCATCTCCCTCCATATTCTACAGAAATCCCCTTGAGGGGAGAAGTGAGTCTCAGTTCACACAGGAGGCCAAACTGTGCTTACTGCGCTCTACAGAGTAACAAAAACTGTGGGATACTCCTCCCTTTCCACCTTCCATACTGGCCTGTGATGAAGGTAACTCACTAGGCGGTGACTCTTGCCAATTATACTGAGAAAGGGAGGTCACTCTGGGGCCTAGATGAGTTTCTGAGACCCTTAAATCTGCCAGGAAGTGCAGGACCCACAAGTACAGACTTGGAGCTTTGTCAAAATATATGCATACACTGTATGTAAGAATGGAATCATATCAGTGTTCAGACTGTATGTCTTCAGATCCTAGTTAGCCATCTAATGTATAGTAGTGTAGTGGGGTGACCACCCGCTCCCCCCCCTTAAAAGGGCTGGAGTAGCCTGGGAAGGGGTTTGTGGAAGGGAGCCTATTAACTCCCAGGCTGAGTGGAAATCAGGCTCAGCTGGGTGGCCACGCCCCAAACTCTCAGGCTGTATAAAAGCCTGAGAGGTAGGATAGAAGCAGTCAGTCTACTCTGTACTCAGAGGGAGACAGGGCCTGGCTGCAGGGAGCCATTAGTAGAGTACCCGGACTGGGACAGGGCGTGGGCAAAGCAGATGGGAGCCAGGGAGCAACTCAGCTCTAGCTAAAGTGCCCCAGCCTCCTGAGCCTAGGGAAGGCCCGACCCACGGGGTACTGGGGATTGCAAGGGGGCGGCCCTGGGCTAGATAGGAGCAGCAGGCCTAGCCCCCTCTTGCCAGTGATGAGTAGCCATGAGACTGCAGTCAGCCTCAGTCACAGCCAAGGCAAGTGATGACAAGCAGTGGCTGGATCTGAGGTGAGTTGGGGATAGTGGGTGGTGGGTTCCCCAGGGATGGGAGACCCTAAGACCATGGGGGTACTGCAGGGGTGCAGCACCCTCAGGAAGGGGCTCTGGGGTCCGGGAGGGGCACGGGGCCAGAGTGCAGAGGTGAGCATCGGCCGGCAGAGGGCGCTCCGGGGTCAAAAGAGCTGATTCCAGAGACGACCAGACGGGGGCGCCGCCGGGTGAGTGGACGACATCGCTACCAGTAGAAAGGAGAGAAAATAGAAATGACAATTAGGGAACCCTTTCAAAACACCCACACAGTCTTATTAAGAAAAAGGCATTAAATACCTTTTCCAAAAATCATCAGACTGGAACATCATTTTACACTAAATGTCAGTCTTTTCTACACTGTGTGTTAAATTCTCTTTAATATTTTCTTTTATATAAAGGCACATTCAATTTTTATTTTTATATGCAGATTACTCTTTTGCAAGGGTTTTATAATATGACTAGTAAGTGCTGGTTTCTTTTTAAGCTATATGCCAATATTTGACTGGCAGGGGAGAGTCAGAAGTGACACAAGAATTATGAACTTCACAATCATTTATAATAATAGAAGATATAGAAGATACATCAGTTCAAATAAGATTCTTTTTAATAACTAAGTTTTTCAGGGATTGCAGAACAAAATAATTGTAAATGTATTATAGCAAAATCATAAAGTAATTCTCTAACAGAGAGGCAAAAAATCTCATTGAATAACCAGAATGAGA
Organism: Sternotherus odoratus; assembly: GCA_032164245.1. Classification (NCBI taxonomy): domain Eukaryota; kingdom Metazoa; phylum Chordata; order Testudines; family Kinosternidae; genus Sternotherus; species Sternotherus odoratus. Next base: position 241,837,157 of record JAVMKO010000001.1, read on the forward strand.
ATTTCTTTACAAATATTCAAACGTAAAGTCCCCCTAATGTGTTTTCACAAAAAGGAAACAAAGCATTAATATTTTTTATTTTGTCTCCATTCTATATTGTATTCCCTTTATTTTTGAGTAAACACCTAAAATTCCCTTTTCTCTTTTCCTTCTTGTAACCGAGTTATGAAATCACGTGAAAGCATTCAAGTTTCATGGTTTTTTTTAAAAGTACCTGTGAATTTTTAAAGAGATTTTATTTTTTCAAACTTAAGCCAAAGACTGAGTTTTTCACTCAGAAACACTAAACATATTGGTAGTTCTACATAAACTGTGTACATATGTACATGTTAGGCATACAGGTAAATATATTTCAAACATATTTTCATGTATGTAAAAGTGTCTTAAACAGAATTGCAGCAACTCTTATGAAATGAAAAAAAAAAGATGACCTTGTTTTATGTTCATTTATTTATTACATCCTGCAATTTACCATGTATGGGTAGACTGTTTACCTGCCTACCTGTGTTAAATTGTTTGATCGGGGCCTTAAACAAGTTATTACCTTCATTCACATTAACTTCAAGTAAAGTCTTCATAATTTGTTAATTCTTTACATTTGTCTCAAATTGTTCATTATGTATGAATTTTATGTTAATAAAGGACAGAAGAATTGCCATGATTTTAAACTTTAATTATAGGACACAATCATAACTGGAGTGTAATTTGCTGGCTCATTTAAAATGTAATAAATTAGTCATCCGTAGTTTATGGTTAATATTGCTTTTCTTTGACATAGAGAGAGAGAGAGAACACTTATCCATCCATAAAGCTTTGACCTAATGGAGTGACTCTCAACCATTTCCATAGTGGGACCCAGCATGTCCTTCAACAGAAAGGGATCTAACAATATGGGAAGAAGGGTGTTCACAACACCTAACACTTATTTATAGCCCCCAGATTGAGAACTCATGTTTTACTCTAATTATTGGTGACAGGTTTCAGAATGGTAGCCATGTTAGTCTGTATCAGCAAAAACAATGAGGAGTCCTTGTGGCACCTTAGAGACTAACACATTTATTTGTGCATAAGCTTTTGTGGGCTAATTTTTGAAAACCACGAGTGATCCAGGCCTACATTTCAGGGAATGTTCCAAGAAGGAGTGCGAATTACCTTACTGATTCATTTGAAAACTGGAAAAACCTGCTTTTGACTAAAATCTCCATTTGGTCACTCTGGATAAAGAGGTTAGGCAGTGATCTCAGAGAGGCTTCTGGAAGGGAAGCAGCAGTTTGTTGCACCAAAATGTGTGACCTTTTAGTGTGTGTATTATTAGTGGTGCCTAAGAGCTCCCACTGTAGATTTTGTACAAGAAGATGATCAAAAGATGCTCCCTGTCCCAAAGAACTAACTATATGACAGAAGATAACGGGTGTATCATATTCATACAACCCCTGTCACCACATCAGCTTGTATTGTTGTTACCATTCAAAAACAACAGCCGTGAAAATTTTGGGATGTGGTCAGAGAAGCTCCTAGATGTGCAAACAATGATAAAAGGGAGATGCTGGCTTAATGAATGCTTGGGCCAGCAATCTGACATTTAATACAACTTAGTTCTCTGTGAGCATAGTGAATAATGAGACTTTGTAAATGATCTAGTTTCTAAACTCAGGATCAGGTCTTCATCTAGTGTAAATCAGAATAGTTCCACTGAATCAATGAAGCAGCACTGATTTGCAGCAGCTGAGGATCTGGCCTTTAATGTGGACTTCATCTCCAGGCTGAGTAAAGCAAGAGAAAGCTATCTAAAATATAAATCAGTTTCCTCGTAAAAAAATGCTTTTCAATTTTTGTCGTATTGTCACAGAAAAAGTCATCATTATTATTTTTTTCTTTTCATATATTTTTTTAAAATGCTTGGGGTAAACCACGTGCACCTGGAAATGAAAGACAAAGAGGTTTGAGTGTAAAGTGGATGAGTGCTCCGAATGTACTCCCACATTACTCCACCCATGTATCTCATGCATACCCTGCAACACAGTTCAGATTCTGAGCAGACACACTAATGTCATATTATGTGATGCATTGTAAATATCCGCTAGGTCCCACTGTATCCCTTTTCTTATGTGAACGCATCCGAGTTTGAACATAGCTCTTTTGTGGGGAAAGGCTAATTACCTGTGTCCATTTTACCATTTCCTGTAGCCCACCACCTACTAATCATAACCAATTCACTGTAATTGTCAGTCACGCACTTTGTCTAATCAGTCTGTTATTTCCCTTGAACTGCTAGCATTGTCCTTCTTGTTCCCTGAGCATGCAGTTACATACACATCTCCCTGAATTATGTTGATAATCATTTACATGAAAAGTAGTTGCTGGGTCAAGACTCAGATGATTATATGAAGCCTCTGTTGATACAACTGTTGAATCTTATAACAATATCTTGTGCAACACCATAAATGTAGATACTCTAACAACTCCCCATGTCATATAGTGCAGTTTAGCATGTACACTTGAGAAGTTTTAGAACTAGTCTAAATTTAACAATCTTTTAGAAATCAGGACAAGGCATTGCAAGCCATGATCACTGAAAGATTAATCTCTCCTACAACAGATGACTATTCCAGTTTGCTACAGATGACTATTCCAGTTTGATACAGATGACTATTCCAGTTTGATAGGGAAAACAGACATTTTGTGCCAGGATCTCAGCTGTAGTCCTTTCCCATAGTGCTGCCTGAATAGCACAAAGGGGAACACCGTCCCCCTTCCCCTCCCCACAAAAAAACCCCAAACAAAACAAAATGCACAAAGCTGTTTTAAGGCCAGCTAGGAATTTCTCAGAATGTTATAGCTGGCTCCTTTACCAGCCCCTGACTCTACCCTGGATGAGGGAACATAACAGAATGAGGAGAAGACAGCATACATGGATTGTGATGCACTGAAGCTTTCTCCAGGTGGTGTGTGATCCTTTAGATGACATGATTTAGAGGAGTTTCAAGAGGCTCTAACTTACTCTAGGATCAGGGTAGCACAAAGGTGCCCTGAGAATCAGAGAGCTATAACTGACTCCAGGACAGTTCCCACTCACTGCTCTGCTAAATAGAAGCTCGGAGCAGCAGAGAATGTGCTCCTTTTGCTTGTTTAAGACCATCTAAGACAGTGATCAGCAGCCTTTGGTATGTGTCCTATCAGGGAAATCCCTAAGCCCATGCCGCTTCCCGCACCCCCATTGGCCTGAAATGGCGAACCACGGCCAGTGGGAGCTACGATCGGCCGAACCCATGGATGGTACAGGTAAACAAACCGTCCCGGCTTTCCAGTGGATTTCCCTGATGGGTCCTCATGCCAAAGGTTGCCGATCCCTGGTCTAAGACATTTTAACTGCCAGCCCTTTTAATTGATGCAACTTATTCTCTAAATGTTTACAATTGACGGATATTTGTAAGTAAACTGATTATAATCCATGTCTGTTTTAGCTCAGACTCCGCCCATGTGCAAGCCCTTCAGTTCAACCATTTGATTACACGTGACTGAGGCAGATGAGATGAAGTGGATCAGTTGTCTATGCGCCCCACTACAGAACACTGGCTAATCCAACTTTTCTAAAATTCCAGTGACTGTTTTTCTAGCTGCTGGATGTGTTCCAGCACAGTAAATAAAAAAGTAGAAGCCCAGCTGGTCTACTGACCTAGTAATGTGCTCTGCGTGGTTTATTTGGGTTCACAGCCACAGCTTACAAAGGTTGAGATGCAGAGGCAGAGCATGTTTTGACCCTGAGCAGCAGGGCAAGAGAAACAGAGTGTTTTACATTATTCAAACAGCAACTTCTCTTTCTGATCAAAGAGTAGCTTTAGCAGGCTCTGAAGGGTGAATCCTTTAGTTCTCCCCAGGCAGAAGTATAGCTGTGATTCAGGCCCTGAAGGTGTAGAATTTGCTATACCTGATCAGATCAATGGTCCATTAAGGCCACTATGCTGTCTCTGACAGAGCCAATAATGTTTCAAAATGCACTTAGTGAGTTGTGCAGTGCTTTAGAAAGGGGGTAAAAATCCTTCATGACTCCTATGGCAATCATTTTAAATCCTGCAGAATGCTTATTCCCAATTTAGCCTGCATAACTACAGTGCTAACAAGGGAAACCAAAAGGAGGACATTTAGTGCTCCAATGAAAAATAGCAGAGAATCTCACTGGGGTTAGAAGTGAGAGGGGGCAAAAGGTTACCTCTCAAGGCTCAAAGAGAAATGCCATAGAATGCCAGGGCGTGACAGAAAATGAAGCCAGACCTTCTGTCTAATCTAGTGCTATATTTTATTTGATAACTGGGCCAGTAATCAAAGATCTCTCCTGTCCTTTCTAGACCCAGTCCGGAGGTGACTATGGAAAGCATTTACCAGCTGACCATACCCTTGGCAATGTAACTATTTCCTAGCTGATCAACAGTTGCTAAAATATTGAGTGCTGACTGTATCCCCACTAACTGACTTGTGTCTGGGATTCCAGAAGATAGGATACTTTGCAACTCCTCTCTGTCATTCCACTGTTTGTTATTTATTATTAATTATTATTATTTATCATCATCATTGTGTCTAGGTGCTCTAGGCATGGACAAGGACAACAGAAACAGAAAAAGACAGTCCCTGCCATATTGTAGAAGCTGCTGGCATTGTCACACTACCTTTTCCTATTCCAGACTGTTTTTTCTACTTAGCCATGAAAAAGCATCCCTCTGCCAAGTGGGAAGCTGCCTGCCAAAATACTGCACAACAGCTACGGATCAGGATTCCTACAGATATTAGGGTACCTTCCATTGTAAAAAGAAATCCAGGATACCTTAAGTAATAACATTTTCTTTCCCCTATTCTTTCTTTATCTCATCTATTTAGATAATATACTTCCTTGGGCATGGCATGGCCTCTTCACCAGATATTTGTAAGGCTTCAAGAAAACTGAGGGCCCCATCTCAATTTGGTATTCCAGGCACCATTGTATAGCAAATAAATAATGATGATAATTTAATCCATGTTTTGAGTGTCTGGAAACACGTTTCCAATGACAGTGAGTGTCAGAACTGATACACTGGGAAAATGCATATTTTCTGATGGATACTGCTAATTTAGTGAAAGCATCAGTAAAAATCCTATTGGGACAGAGTAATTAGTTTCTTTCATTATATGCATGGTTGATAATGTAATGCTGAATGTTTTCCTGGGAATAGGACCAATATAAAAACAAGGTAGTTTGTCACCTCATCACAGCTGTTTGGGGTGAAATTAGGAGAAAATATCTACACTGTGAGAGACTATTGATGTCATTAAGGTAACACACATATTGTGATAAGCGGCATCAGCAAACCTGAAACACCTGACAGAGATTTTCATATATCAATCAAAGCACACATGCATGCACGTACACAAACGCACACACTGCTCTAAACACCCAATGGTGTCTTTCAAACATAGCTCTAAAAAATGCTGCATTCACATCTCTGCTTCACTGCTCAAGCAGGCAGCATTATTTTGTTATGGGTGCAAATGAGGGGTTTAAATAAGTTTGTTTGGACGTAGCACATGGGAAATTTTCCTTCGCCTGTATTTCCATGTGTCAGGATTGCCTCCCCACTCTGAACTTAATTCATAATATGAAGAGATTCCTGATGATGGCAGAATGAATCACTCTGGGTTAAACTAATACATTTTAGCCATTATAGCATAAGATTGACCAATTATTTCTACCACCCTAAACCCCACTCTATTTAGTAGCTGATTTTCTCTGAAGCCTCTTTTGGTGGCTGCTGCTGGAGGAAGGATACTGACTTTAATGGACCAATGGTCTAATCTAGGGATCGGCAACCTTGGCACGCAGCCCCCGAGGGTAAGCACCCTTGGAGGGCCCAGCCAGTTTGTTTACCTTCCGCGTCCAGAGGTTTGGTCGATCACGGCTCCCACTGGCCACGGTTTGCTGCTCCGGTCCAATGGGGGCTGCGGGAAGTGGCAACCAGCACTGCGCCACTTCCCGCAGCCCCCATGGGACCAGAGCAGTGAACCATGGCCAGTGCGAGCCACGATTGGCCAAACCTGCGGAGGACGTTCAGGATGAGAAAGAGGAGGAGGAGGAGAATGGGAGACAGTTGAGAAGTGGATCCATTCTCCCCAAGAGCTAGGAGCCTTTTTTAAACTCAGAGCCCAGGCAGCCTCAGGACAGCATGGTGACTGAGCAGGGAAGGCAACTCTGGTGTGCATACATTTCCAGTCAAACTGTACAGCTTACATGCGCCTCTATTTTATGTTTAATCTGAATCAAAAATGAGGTCCAGTGGGTATCTGCTTCCTGGTGGCCATTCCAGCTATGCAGAGGGTGCTCCCTAGAGAAAGACTGAAAGGTCCTCAGTTAATAGTTCAATATGCTCCTTTCAGTTGTAAATTCACAAGCCAGAGAACCAGAGTAGGAAAGAAGTCAAATGGTGTCATTCCAGGGGTCTTTTATACCCTTTGCCATGTGCCTGGAAATTTTCTGTTTCAAATAAAGCTCTCAGCCCAGTTTGTGGAAAGTTACTGGCACAAGATGTAGTCCAGGGTCACATGAGTATATCACATGCACTTACATGGGTTGATGACTCAAAGGGGAAGCCATTGGCCCTTTGGAGGCTAAGGGATCTGCAGGGAGAGATATCTTGTCAGAATATGTTTCTTCTATGGCCCATTGTGAGAACTAAGTGTCTTTACTGGTCCATCAAGCTGGAGTAGTCCATTCACGATGTGCTGGCTAGATTGGATGTAAACCACCTTGTGGGTGTTACCGCATGAACAAACACATTTGAAATATGGATATCTAGCCAATATTCATAACTTCAGATACAATTATGATACATGGATTTAAACAAGATAATCTTATTTAGTAAAATCATAAATTTCCATTAACACCATATATAGACAATTGTGAAAAATCTTGTACAAACTTGATCAACAGCGTCAATATCAATGATATACATGGTGATATTTCAAACATACAGCAACATAAGCCCTACCCATTCATCTGGTAAATCTAAACAGAAACCCCGAGGTGATTCTAAGACAATACTTCCACTCTTGGAAGCACTGAGAGCTTATGTACACTTAAAAGGCTACAGCAGGATGTGTCCCAACGTCCCTCATGATGTATTTTATCTCTTTCCGTAAACTATACATTTATGTTTATACATATTCACAACAGAGACTTTCCATCTGAGCTTAAGGCATAGAAATATTTATAGAAGCATGTATACTAAATACATAGTTGCTTTATGTTTGATTGCTAAAGAAAACTGGCTAATTGAGTTTACTGCTGCGATGAAGATGGCTTTAGGGCAAATGCATATATTTGTGTTCATGACTTTCTACCACAGAAAGGGCAGAATGGTGAGGATACTTAGGAAATGCAAAATAACATCATCCGAACACACACAGTACAGAATAGAAAGCAACAGTTTTATCATACTGTAAGGATATTAACATGAAATCAGCATCCAGATGGTTAAGATCCCATAACTAACTGTTCCTTTGCTAATGTGATAGACATTTCACACTGACACAAGTGCCAGTAGAAGAATAATAAACTATCCCGGTAGCTGACCACAGACTATTACACCACTAAAGGAAAAACAATCCTGTGGGGGTTTTTTTGTTTTGATTTTTGTTTGTTTGTTTTTTTTGTATCTGGCATCTGCCAGGGCCAGCAAATGGCTGCAGTGTTGTCCCTAGTGCAGAAGCAAATTTAGAAGGACAGTAATATGGAATAAAGTCATAACCACCGTTAATGGAATAAGGCAGTGTCAAGAAGTCAACCTAGAAATAGCCATTCACAGCTTCAGCCACCTTTCATGCATATTCATGAAGAAATTACCTTAAAAATAAAATTCCAAACTGCATGCACACAAATTGTTCTTCTAGAGGCAATCAGTGCATTTGCAGATTCATCTGAACCCTGAATAATGCTAATGAAAAGAGTCTCAAATGCCAAGCTATTTTTAAGTAAATATAGACTAATAGATTTTGAACTTGAGAGCATCTAGGCTCATGCTGAAACCCAGTTTGTGTTTGGGTTTGCATTGCTAAGACTCTTTTTTTATGCAAATAAGCAACCTTTGACATCCCCCGGAGCCACATAATTTAATTTAGGACAGGTGACCATAGTCTGCAGATCTCAACATTATGCCTAGCTGACAAAGAAGCATCAGCATAAAGATGTCAGTATACTTCTAAACAAAAAGCATATGTATGTTTTTAAACAAATTTGCAGTACCTTTTGAAACAGCAGATCTGAACACCTCAAATAGCAGATCTGAACATGCAGATATATGATATTACCTTGGCCTTATGAGACCATAATATAATATAATATAATATACTATAATATACTATAGCTCATGAAAGATTATGCTGAAATAAACTAGTTAGTCTCTAAGGTGCTACAAGTATTCCTTGCTTTCTTTATGGATACAGACTAACACGGCTGCTATTCTTGAACCTGTCATAATATAAGATTGATTTTTCTAGAAAGAAATCATAAACAAGAGGGTCCAATGAAAAATATTTGGAGTCATAATTATTTACAAAGCATGATGAACATGTAATAGCTAAAACAACATCAGATACTGGATCTATTGCTCTGTTAAATTTGCATATGTGGAGACTAGCAAGTGATTGTGTATCATATTTAAAGTGAATAATTAAGGGTTGCTGCTAATATGTGAGAAATAGTACCATACAAATACATATCCACACACAGTATTAAACAATAGGTGATGTTAATGTTTCTTACATACATGGCACAAAATAATGATTCTTAAATATGTGAAATTGTATTATGTATTTATGATATTAATATTAAGGAAAGGATGCTGCAAAATGCAGAAAGAACTATTTGAATATAATTGGGTGGGAAGAGGAAAAAATGTTTAATGGAGGTTCTGGATCTACCATATCTACACTATTCATTATATACCTTTATCATTTTCCTTTTTAGTCATCTCCTTTCTAAAGTAAAACAATCTATTCAAACTCTCTTCATCTGAGAGGTTTTCCAGGCTCTTGATCATTCTCACAATACTTCTGTGAGCCCCTTTTTGATGAGGTTTGTCAGGCCTTCTCTACCCTATGCTGGAGGTATCAGCAGTCCCCACCTAGGGAAAATCCACTCAGATCCAGGTAGGGTGACCATATGTCCCAATTTTATAGGGACAGTCCCGATATTTGGGGGTTTGTCTTATAGAGATGTTAATTACCCCCCATCCCCTGTCACGATTTTTCACCATCGCTATCTGGTCATCCTAGATCCAGGTGACCAACAAGTCAGTCCTCCAAAATCCGAGAAGGGCCAGGAGGAAATATTGACCAGTCAGGAACCAGGTGGTCAGTAAAAAAGGCTTGCCTGCTTTTGCCTGGAGCAGAGCCGGATGACTCTGGGACAGAGGAGAACCTCCTTGGGGTGAACCCAGGCCAGGGTCTTGTGCCCTTGCCTTTGCCCTAAGTGCTGCAACTAAGTATGTTTTGAAGAATTTCTCCCTTCTTTGATTAAAGCCTCAGACTGCCAAATCTTGAGTTGTTATTTTGCTACTTGACTGTGTAGAGACTAATTTCAAGCTGATTATACAGGCTATCCTGCCCCAAGGAAGCTTTCTGCCACACCCTTCTAGTTCTGCAATTATTATTTGTTTGAGATGTGGGGACCAGTACTGCACACAGTATTCTCGATGGGGCCAGATCAGTGATTTGTATAAAGGCATTATAATATAATCCATTCTATTCAATATCCCATTCTTCTGTATCCTAACATTTGTTTTAGATGCTTCTTCCTTTTTTTTTTTTAAATCCCAGCTGTGGGAGACCTGGATCAGCATCCATGTTGCACTCCCCATCAGTACCCAGTTTAGATTAGGCAGGAATCTAATAATCCAACCAGAGCACCAAATTTGGTGATGAATCCTGGTCGTGTGCCAACTGAAGCATGTTGCACATAAGCTAAGAAGATCCCAGCTGCACATTGAACACAAGTATTCATTGAGCTGTCTATAGAGATGCCCACGTCCCTTTCCTAAATTGATAGTTAATTTAGAATCCTGTAAGACGTATGAATAGTTATTTTTTTTACCTTAATGTACATCACTTTGCAAATGAATTTTATTCACCTAGCTTATTTAGATCTCTGTGAAGTTTCTCACAGTTCTCTCTGGACCTGATTAAACTAAATAATTGTGTTATTAATTCCGCTACCTCACTACTCAGCCTCCCTCTTTTACATAGCTGGCTATGTGCAAGGTTTGAGGAACAGACATCACAAATTTGCCCTTTTACACTTAAAGTGCTCTGGACCCATGTCCTTTTCCTATAATCTAGTACAGCGGTCGCCAACCAGTGGTCCGTGGACCACTGGTGGTCTGCGAGAAAATTTGGGTGGTCCGCGGAGCCGCAGCCGGAGGAGAGGGGCGGGGTCAGTAAGAGAGACGAGCCGGGGAGGGGGAGAAGAGCGGGGCCGGAGACTGAGCCGGGGCCGGGAGAGGAGAAGAGGCGAGCGGGGTGGGGAGAAGAGCGGAGGTGGAGCCAGGGCCGGGAGAGGAGAAGAGCGGAGGCGGAGCCCGGGCCGGGCAGGAGAAGAGGCGATTCGAGGCGAGGCGAGCCGGGGGGGAGAAGAGCGGGGCCGGGGGAGGAGAAGAGAAGAGGCTAGGCGAGGCGAACCGGGGGGGGGGGGGGAGAAGAGCGGGGCCGGGGCTGGGGCCAGGGGAGGAGAAGAGAAGAGGCTAGGCGAGGCGAACCGGGGAGGGGGGGGAGAAGAGCGGGGCCGGGGGAGGAGAAGAGGCTAGGCGAGGCGAACCGGGGAGGGGGGGGGGAGAAGAGCGGGGCCGGGGGAGGAGAAGAGGCTAGGCGAGGCGAACCGGGGGGGGGGGGGGGAGAAGAGCGGGGCCGGGGCCGGGGGAGGAGAAGAGAAGAGGCTAGGCGAGGCGAAGGTGGGGGGGGAATAGATTTTTTCTATCATCAGATAATCCGTTTTTATCTGACTGTGGTTTGTGTAAATTATTTATTAAATACTCGAATTGGTATCTTGCCTTTGACACAGCACCTCCTTTTTTTTCAAATCTGGCTGAGAATGTGGGAGTGTCTAATATTTCATATTGCATTATCTGGCTGCAGTTTCAATGCTTTTGTGAGGTATGGGGATAAAACCATACAATTTGATTTGAAAAATTGCCAAGAGTCAAGTGAGGGAAGTAGCAACACCCAAGGGCTCTGAGCCTGATCATTTTGCTGTTACCTACTGCATTCTCATACCCCTCTGGTAGCTTTATTGCTATAGCTTCCAGAATAAGAATGAATGCAAGAAAAAACTGAAGATCTATCCAAAATGTGGAGCTAATTTCCTGTGGCTCTTTGGGGGAGGAGGTAAGTGGCGGGAGCCCCGCATGCCTGCTGGGAGCAGGGTGCTTTCCCACTTTGCAGGGAATAGCTACCATCATCTCTATTTTTAAATTAGCAAATTGCATTTTAAATAGTTTTCAGGACATTTAAAAACTTTTTTCTGTAGTAAATGAAAGAGCAGTGATATTAGATGAGTTGTGTGCCAGGAAGAGAAAACTACCAAACAAGGACCTAAAGCGATCCCCTGTCTTCACATGCTTGATTTCATTCCTTAATAAGAGCCATTCATCAGTAGGTATGAGATATGAGGCTTAAGGGCCGCCAAGACAGAGAGCCTCCAGCTATGGTGGCCGCTCCTGTGCCCCCCCCACTGAGTCCATAATTGGCCCCACACCCCAGGAGGTGATGATGGCTAGGAGAACAGGTCTCTCACCTTCCTGCTGCCTGCGGGGCATGCATAGTGCAGGGGCGTGGAGCCTGATTGCAGGCACTAGCAGAAGAAGGTGAGGGGAAGAGACCCTCCCCACACCTCCCCAACCCAGATCCAGCCACCGACATACCTGCTGGATACTTCCTGGCTCCCCCTCCCCTGCAAGCCCTGCTCCAGCTCCCAATGGGAGCCATGGAGCTAGTGCTTTTGGCTGGAGAGTCCCCTTGGAGCCAGAGACCTCCAGAGCTGATGAGTGTGGCCAGGGAAGGGGGGCAGGGTCAAGTGTGGATGAGTGTTTGGGAGGGGTGTGTGGGGTTGGTGTGGACTGTGGAGGATGTCTGGTGGAGGGCGCAAAATAAAAAGAACAACAATATCAAGACTATCAAATTATTCATTTATTTTCATTAAATATATAAGGTAAATAATGAAATTACAAACCAAACATATATTCTAATATGCAATGCTACCTTATGCAATATTCATTTTAAAAGTTTAAAATAAGCAGTGCTCCAGGAAAAGGGAATGGGGGGGGGGAGGCAGACGCGCAAGGTAAAATTTTTGCCAAGTTCGCTATTTTATAGCAGCTTCCCTCTCCTGCAAATCTGGGTCTGTGTCCATTGCTCCTTTTTGCTGCTTCTCTCTGGTCTGGTGCTAACCCCTGAGGGTTATGTCTGCTCTTAGTCAGCCCACTTGACAAGTTTGATTGTCCTTGATCTGTCTCTCCTTCCTCATTCACACCTCATTCATTCAACAGGGCACTTGATTATAAAGTGTGTGTGTGGGGGGAGATCTTATTCTACTTCTAGCAGAGACATTTTTCTTTTACCTTAATTATACTGCCTTGGGGGCTATAACAGATTACCAAAGTTCAATACAGAGTTTCTAAAACAAGGTTATATGAAAAGGCATAATACAAAAGTCATTTAAAAGTTAAACAACCCCCCCCCCCCCCGCTCTTGCCACTCCTCCCTCCCCCCCCCGGGCCTTTTTTAAAAAAATCATGTTAGTGGTCCGCGGGATTCAAAATTGTGAGTTTAGTGGTCCCTGAGGTCCGAAAGGTTGGCGACCACTGATCTAGTATATTGGAAATGGCTAATAACCTTTTAAATAGCTTGTGAGCCCTCTAGTGGCCCTCTTGCATGTTTCAGAAGCCACCAAACCCTTCCAAAGCAGTTTGTATGTAGCTAGATCTTGAACCCTGTATGTAGTTAGTAAACATAGTTATTTGGACCCCACTGTGGCCATTTGATTCCTTCATATTATATTTGTTGTGTAAAGAGCAATAGACACAACACATTTGTTTAATTTCCTTCTTTTTGTCTGCTGAAAAACAAGACAGGGAAAATGCATTATTATGTACCACTTCAGCCACTTAAGAGTAGCTTTCACTCAGCAAAGACAACCTGATTTCTTCATTGCAATTAAGAGAATACAAGAGAATTTGTTTTTCTTCTTTTAAAATATTTTCTTTGGGTTTTTGTACTGATACGTCCCATTTTCAGAACATGAGTGATTCTTAATAGCTAATGGACTAAGAACAAGTTATGCAATCATTTGCATTTAAAGACACTGCAATATTTGGATTTGTTTATTATCATTCAAAAGATAAATGTTGTTGACTCCATTTTATGCTATTTTTTCCCACCACTTAAAATGCTTGGCCAAAGAAAGGATGTTTGTATCTAAGGCTTAAAGATTTATGGCTTTCTCAACTGCCTTCTTCATGTGATGCCCCACACTCTCACCCTGGTGATGATGCACTTTTTTATGTGACACAAAGGAATTTTTCACAGAGCCAGAGTCTAATCTCGGCTGTGGAGAATGTATACTATATCGTGGAACAACAAATTTAAAAACAGTAGAATCGTCATACATCCAAAATTAGAATATGTTCTATAGTATGACAGCTTTTAATAAACTGTACCAGCCCTTGGGTTAGATCTAGAAACCTTACATAAATAACCCTTACTCATGCAAGGTTAATGGGGCACTCACTTGAGTCAGGATTTAGTGTTTTTGAGTAGCTGTCTTCCTTGTTATTTAATTGAGACAATCTGCTAATCTGTTTTACAATTGTTGTTACTTACTTTTTGTATTTGAATAGTTGCCATAAGGTCCTCTCAAGACTGGGGACACATAGCAGTAGGGCTTATACAAATACATAGGAAAATGTATTTTCTTCCCAAGGCCTAAGTCAAAGTCCATTTACGTCAATTGAAACACTCCCATTCATTAAAATAGACTTTGGATTAAGTCACTGAGGTACAGATTTATGACAGGATTTAGGTGCCTAACCCCCAGATTTAGGCTCTATCATGATTAACAAAACTCTGTAGGCTCCTGAGCTCCCTTAGAATCTAAGTTATTGCAGTAAAAATAATCCCTCAGTGCCTATTTTCCTGCCTCTAAGCATACAGTCTTCCATTAGGCACCCAGATGCCTATCTGCTGCCTCAGCCCCAGATTGATTCACAAACCATGGATGAAAGGCATTCAGTCACTTATGACACACTCAGAGGCCTACTGGAATGGGTTTCTCAGGGGACTTCACACAAAACAGCTGGGGAGGACCTCCCTCATAAATTTTAACCCAGTGGTTAGGATACTCATATGGGAGATGGGAGACCTCTGGTTCAAGTCCCTCATCCACCTGGGTGGGGAGAAAGAAGGGATTTGAAAAGGGATTTGCCACCTCTTACGTACATGCTCCAACTACTGGGGTATCAGATATTCTGATGTAGAGCTCCCTCAGACTCTCCTGTTGAAAACTTTGCACTTTGGATAAATACTTTTAAAAAGTCATTTGAGCAGGGGGACTGGATCCTGGCTTGCCAATATCCTGGTAAGTGTGTTAACCAGGCTAATCACATGCTCTTGCACTCTCCCTCTCTCAATGATTTTTTTAAAATGATGTATTCACAGTGCAACAACTTCAACAGCACAGACTGAGGAACCCCTATTCCAGAATGTCTAATAGCCTAGCGGAAGTTGAAACAGGGATCGAGAACCTTTGGCACATGGGCCATCAGGGAAATCTGCTGGCTGGCCAGGAAGGTTTGTTTACCAGCAGCATCTGCAGGTCCAGCCGATCGCAGCTCCCAGTGGCTGCAGTTTGCTGTTCAAGGCCGAAGCGGGTTGCGGGAAGCAGCATGGGCAGAGGGATTGCCCTGACAGGTCACGTGCCAAAGATCGCTGATCCTAGAGTTAGAATATGCAGGCCACTGTTCAAAGCCCTTACCCCCAGCAAGTGGATGGGGGACTTGAACCAAGGGTCTCCCACATCCCAGGTGAGTGTCCTAACTACTGAGATAAATCTTACAAGGGAGGGGCTTCTCCCCCTCACAAAAACATAGTAGGTACCTAACTCCAGAAAAGACTTCATCACAGAGAATCTCTGACAGAAAAAGGTGCCCATATTTGCAACCCTTTTTTTGGTCCAATTGGTTGCCTTAGATGGCTCCCTGGACAGCATGCTGGCTTTTGTGACTCTCTCCCCCCATTCATTATATTGGGAGCCCAGGTGCATAACTCAGGCTTTGTTAAACTCAGTGTGCTCCTAAGATTTTCCATGTTTCTAAAGCTAGGTACCCTAATGTTCAGTCTCACAACACCCAACTCCTTTTTTTGTGTCCATGCCTGATTAGTTTACAACGTAGGGGCCCAATACTATAATTGACTTTGGTTGCAATTTTATGCAGGCAGTCTCTTGCACCTCTAATCCTAGTCAATTAATGGTGACTTTGTCTGAGGGCATAGATCTGCCCACATGGATTTGATTGCAGGATTATGGCATAAATTTGCATGCAATATCGATTTAGGAGTGAATGAAGATATTTACACATAGAGAAAAATACCCAGATATATTAAGATAATGGATCAGTCTATTGGCTAAATATATATAGAGATTTCTTTATATTAATTCTGCAAACATCTATTATTTCCCTGATAAATTGTATTTAGGGAATTTTTACAGAGCAGACTTTCGATTTGGATGATGATGATGAGGACTGCTCTGGAGCCATTACAGTCTGTTCATGTAAATCCTTCTTAGCTCAGGGATCATTGACTTGATAGACTGTAATGACTCCCTCTGAGTGTTCATGTTCTAGTTGTTGCAGGTGCATACACAGCAGATTTATGTGCTGAGAAATGTTACAAAATTCTGAGTTGTTCTTGTGCATATGCAGTCCTCCTTTAGATACATTATTAGTTTTATTTGAGTATTTCTGTTAAATAACCCAAAGTCCATGCATATCGACCCTATGTCTGAAAAGCCTAGTATTAGATTTTAGAGTATGGGCAAGCAGAGCATGGGGGTTGGCATTGAAAGGCACCCAGGGCACCCAAATACAGAGAGCATCATAGGATTTATAGATGATTATTGAAATCCAACTGTAGAGTGTAAAATTCTGTCTTTCTAGGGCACTGTTTGACTCAGCCTTGAATGTGTGTCGGGGGGGCGGGGGGGTGGGGGGTGAGGGGAGCGGTGTGTTGAGAACCCTCTGGGTGATTTATTCAGTTTTGCACATTACAACCCATAAACCCACAGCTATTGCTTAAATACTAGTTAATCAGGCACTGGAGGAGGATTGAGGCAGTTCAGGATGGGATTCCCCTTTGAGGAAAAGAGTGATGTGGGGTGGAAGTTCTAATGATCAGTACTGGATCTGCAGACTGCTGATTAGTACAAGATGTATTTATTGAGAGGGTAAGAAAAGGAAAAGTTCTGCTATCTGGATATTGTTTTGTATATCCTCTTTACTATATTACTAAATATAGGTCCAGGTTGGACATATTTTTGGAGTGGAGATTTTATATCTAAAATATGAATTAAAGGGAACATTCTCATAAATTTAATTTCCCTCTGCTGAAGTTGTTATAGGAGAAAAATGTGATGTGCATCATGTAAAGACTGAATTTCTTGGCTCCCTTTAAGAGTAACAGGAGTTTATGCCACAGAATCCCCAGATGCTGCACTAAAAGAGGGCCCCGCTGTGTCAAGACTCAACCTGGGGTGAATTTTTACTGCAAGTTGTAAATCTCAGAAAACAGGATTTGAATAGAACTGCTGACACAGCCTAAGTATAGCAGCATGAGTAGCCCAGCTTTAATACACAAAAGTCCTTTTTTTCAGAATGTGTGAGTGTTTATGTTGCCACTGGATAAACGAATTTATGTGGAAATTACTTCTGCTTGGTGAGTTGCATGGTAATAAAAAGAAGCAATCTTGCTAAGTAGAGGCCCAGGCAGAATAGCTTGCAACAAGACTCAATCTTCGCAACAATGCCCTTTGAGAGTCTTGTGTTTTATTGTTTACATTCAACAAAGCCTATGCTCACTATCATATACCCATTTTGCATTTTATATGCAAACCTCCTCGCTGTACAGAAATCCTGTGTACAACATTGATAGAGCCATTTGGTTGCCATTTCACAAGATGTTTGCTGTATATCCTAAGGCATAAAACAGTTAAGGGAATGCAAGATATTCATGGCCTTATAGCTGCAGAAAAATGCATGATTTTTGTTGTATTAAAGAATCTTCTCATTGTCTTCACTGCGACTAGACAGTATTTTGATTGTGCATGGTCTATTTGAAATGTTCATTTTTGGCTGATTTTCTTCCCTACCATTTTGAAGAACACATATCATCCTTAAGACAAATTTGGTTGCACACTTTAGAAGACTTGGACTAATACATTATTTAAAAGGAAAATCTATACAAAAGAATAGTGTGCTCTATTGATACAAGGTTTTTTTCCCCCCATTAAACTCAGGATTTTCCACACAGTGGAGACAGCATATTTTTCTCCCCAAACTTAAAATATGAAACAACTGTAGCTACTGTATGGTATCTAATGGCAAATATAGGACCTGATTTGCTGTTGTTTTACTCAAGTTTTATGTGAGTGTAATAAAATGGCAACTCAGCCTCCCTGATTTATCTTATTTATTTATTTT
Organism: Sternotherus odoratus; assembly: GCA_032164245.1. Classification (NCBI taxonomy): domain Eukaryota; kingdom Metazoa; phylum Chordata; order Testudines; family Kinosternidae; genus Sternotherus; species Sternotherus odoratus. The sequence goes on from JAVMKO010000001.1 coordinate 241,854,922, forward strand.
TAATACACATCTTGTAACAAAAAATGGCCTCATTTTAGGAATAGGATCCTAACTTTAGGAATAGGATCCTGAGCTTTACTCATGTCTATAAACATTAATTCAGCTGATATTCTGCTGTCTTAAAGTTTAATATCACATCACATAAACTGAAGGCATCACTCTCCTTCCTTACTATGGAGGGTTGGTCTCTATGGGTCTTATCCAATACACTGTGAAGTGGAAGTCCTTCTATTGATTCCCATGGGTGCTGATGGGTTTTTATGTCACTTAGGATTAACAATTGTCAGCTCAAGAATAGCAGCCGTATTAGTCTGTATCCGTAAATAAAGCGAGGAATACTTGTAGCACCTTAGAGACTAACTAGTTTATTTCAGCATAAGCTTTCATGGGCTATAGCTCACTTCATCGGATGCATAGAATGGAACAGAAGTAAGATGCATTTATACACACAGAAAGAAAAAGAAAAGAAAAAAAATGTACATTAGCTACCAATTCTAAGAGGGCTGTTAAATGTAGATGGGCCATTATCAGTAGGAGAAAAAAATACCTTTTGAAATGCATTTGTAAATTAACTCAGGAAATGCAATCAATTAGTGTAATGAGAGAACCATTCACAAGTCCTATTTAGCCCCTGGTTAATTGTATCCAATTTGAAAATTGATTCCAGTTCCTCAGTTTCTTGTTGGAGTCTGTTTTAAAAGTTTTTCTGTTTCAAAATTGAAACCATCAAATCTTTAATGGAATGGCCAGGAAGACTGAAGTGTTCTCCTACTTAGTCAGGGGGCTAGGTGGGGGTGTCGGGTTTGGTCAGGGGGTAAGTGAGCCGGGGGTGTTGGGTTTGGTCTGGGGGGGTAGGAAGGTGTCGGGGTGGGTGAGGGGTGAGGTGTGGGTGTTGGGGTTGGTCAGGGGGTGTTGGGTTTGGTGGGGGGGTAAGGTGGGGGTGTTGGGTTTGTTTGGAGGGGTGAAGAGGGGGTCGGGGTTGGTCGAGGGGTAAGTGAGGTGTGGGTGTCGGGTTTGTTTGTGGTGGTAGGTAGGGGTGTTGGGTTTGGTTGGGGGGGAAAGTGAGGTGGGTGTGTCAGGTTTGGTCTACGGGGGGTGAGGTGAGGGTGTTGGTCAGGGGGTGTTGGAAGGGGGGTGACGTGGGGATGTTAGGTTTGGGTGGGGGGGTGAAAATGTGAGTCGGGGTTGGTCGAGTGGTGAAATGGGGGTGTCGGATTTGGTCGGGGGGGTGAGGTGGGGGTATCAGGTTTGCTCTATGCCCCCTGCCCCCTCCAACGGACCCCGCACTCGCTCAGCTCTCTGCCCCCTCCCCATCTCCGATGGACCCGAGCAACGCCGGGTATTTTCGCTAGTATTTAATAAGAGTCACTGTCTACCATATACCATTCTAATGTTCTTGGGTAACTTCAACAAATTAGGATACAATGATTAATTCTGTTTGTTGACCTCAGACATCTTGAACCAGAAAGCATGCTTAATTTATCAGAAGACATATCATAACTATATTATGATAATATATATATCCCTCTGAATATGACCATTACTCTGGATAATTTTGCCAGATGTTAGGACTAGAAAGAGAGATTGTGTGCTTGTATCTTAGATCTTGTGTAAATCCTTGTGGACCCATATTTTAGTCCCAGCAGTCTGCAGTACTCTAACAGATACATTTTTGTTTCTAAAAGCAGCTTCTATGAAAAAAAGTGATTATTTCCATATTTCATTACAATATGGAAACTCATTAATTGACTTATATGCTAGCACAGAGAGCCAGTGATATATACTCTCAGCAGAGCTACTTGTTTCTACATTCTGACATACAAAATGACAGCTGTCTGTGAGCCAGATTCTGAATTACTTACTCAGATTGAGTAGTATCTTCCTTTGCCAGCTGTCTCTTTGAAGAAAATGAAATACTTGTGGAGTGTGGTACTATTATATATGAATCATAGTGGCAAAATCATGTCTTATGTTAGTATAGCTTCACATTCCTTTTCCCCTGCCCCAAATAGTATTACTCTGTTACCGATGAAGGGGCTTTAGTCCACAAAAGCTTATGCCCAGATAAATGTGTTAGTCTCTAAGATGCCACTAGTACTTTTACTAAAAAATAAAGTCAAAATGTCTGTTTTTATTCAAAGATTGAAAAACAAGAACATTTTTTCAAAATATTTATGAATTATTCAGTTTACTCAAACACAAATTTCAGCATTTAAAAACAAAACTATGATTTTGCAAAAAAGAAATGAGCGGTCAAGAGATGAGCCAGATACATCCTGCGGTCTCTTATGAAAGGAGTGGTACAAGTCACCAGTGGCTTCTCACTCCTGAACTTTAAATTGGTTAGTGGAACCAGCCGTAGGATCCTACCACAATCATGCCAGCCACATCCAAAGAGGAGGAACCAGCTGCCATTTACCACACACAATTATATCTCGTCTTTCCTCAGAGGAATGAAGAAAGGAAGTCATCACAAGTGAATGGCTTCTTCATGGTGATTGTTGAAATGTGGTTGTTCACCAAGAAAAAATATGTCCCAGTTTAGCTGTGGAGTCTATAATACATGTCTTTAATATTATTAATTAAATCAAATGCATGCAGTACTTATAGGTTGTAGAATCTCTTACACAGAGTGTAGTCTTTCTTTCTGTTTTTTTCTTAATAGAACTCTGTTAGTCATTATTTTGCATGGGTGTTTTTTAAATGGAGAAAAGTTTTCCATCACAGGTGAAAAAGCATTGTCTAGGGTGGTAGGCCAGGCAGACAAAGAGTCAGACACTCTTTATAGTTCTGCCCTGAAATTTCGGCATGCTGTTTAATCCCCCCACCTCCAGTCAAATAGGAGAAATAAGAGTCTGAAACTGATATTTTTTCACATTCTTAAAAACATTTTTAAAGATGGGATGGGAAGAAATCACACTTACTCCCAAGTTATAAATTCTTGAGAAATCATGAATTTACCATACAAGTGCTGACACAACCAAGCTCAAAAAAAGCAGTAAAAAATAATTCAGTGTAATTGACTAGTCAGCTAAAAATATGGAATTAACACAGGTTCCTTTAAAGTCATGCTTAAAGGCATAAAGGTGAACTAGTCTTACTCCATCATGGATTTACACAATTTTTTATAGACATTTCTAGCTAAAATCTCTTTTCCTGTGCAATAGAATGCTGCTGCAAGAATTGATTAAGGTCTGATTTTTTAAATAAAATAAGCATGCACAATTGCACACACCTGATTTGCAAAACACAGAAACAAAAAAAGTACAAATAAAACCAAACTAACAAAATGCATGAATGCAACATTGATTCTTATCCTACAGATATGGCCGATTAAAAGCCCATATGCAAATTCTGTATATTTGACGTGTCTGAGTCGGCATGTCCACCATTAAAAGTGAAGGAGCGAGGCAAAAGAAAATTTCCCATAGACATAGATCAGTTTTGGATCAGACCCTAAACTACTTCAGTAGGCTGCTCATGTTTTCTAAATTTTTTCCCAAAGTCTTCATCTAGTTAGAAAATCTATCTTGTTTCTTTTTGCACACATTAAATACATTTCAGTAAGCAAGTCATATAAGAGTGTATAGCTGCATTTTCATTTTCTGACTGCTACAGAACAATAGTGTTTCAAATCTGCAAACAACTTTTCCCTCTGACTGATGTCACTACTATTTAGCCCTCCGAGGTTAGCATTTATTGATTCTGCTTTTACTTTGATTGGATCTTACCTACTTCAGTGCTTCAGTAAATTGAAACCTTCTGCAGTTCATGGAAGAAAGCTAAAAGCAAGGCTAGAAGAAAATGTACACTGACCTCAATTTGTTTCAGACTATATTGGTGAAATCATTGTCATCAGGTTGCAGAAGTGACCTCAGCTAGCAGTGTGCAAATTCAAACCTTAAGATCCTAACAAATAGTATAAAAACAGCTTTCATAATTACAGAAAAACATACCCAAGATTTTATTTTTCGTATTTTAAAAATATCACAATTAGCAGGTATTGTCCTCAGATTATTTATGTATAGGAGCAAATACCATAACCTGCATTTTATAATTACTCTAGAGTGAGACAGCACAACTAAAGAAATTTAAAAAACTTGTTAATTAGCTTTTTTAAATTATAATCTGGGAGAAATAAATAATATGATGCTTCAATATAACAACACATTTTGAAATAAAATAGTCTACTTTTGCAATTGTTATTAATAGTTGAAACATAGGTAAAAGTACATTTTGGTTACTATTTTGCCATTCAAGGTATAATGGGTCTATATCAGGGGTCTATCTGGTTAGCTTGCAAGTCACTTCACCACTCTGTGCCTCAGTTCCCATCTGTAAAATTGGGATAATAACACTGACTTATTTTGTAAAATGATTTGATATCTGATGAAAATTGCTATAAAAATGAGTATGATTAATAATCCATTTTGAATGCAGCCCTCACTGTGCTATCTAGTAAGAATCCTACTGCATTCAGCTACTCTCAAGCCAGCTGATCTTACTTGGTAGGAGTTTTCTTCTGTTTAATTTCATTCAATTTCCATAAGAAAAAGAATAAATACATAAAAGGAATTGCCAACAGAAAACTTTCAGATTCTATTAAATCAGGATCTGATCCTGCCAAGTAATGGTTCTTGAAAAAAGCCTTTCTGCTATAAGAATGATGCTTTCGTCACTTAATACCACTACTGTTATTGATTTTACATGGGAGGCACTCAGATATTAGGGTGATGGGTGGCAGTATAAATTCTGAACATAGACAGATAGATGATCCCACCACACACACTTCCACTCAGTACTTCACAGTATCAGGTGCCTAATCGTTAATATTCTTTCAGCAAACAACACATATAGGGTTGCATCCTGAAGATCCTCACATGCGTAATAAAGGACTAGTAACATGACACCTTGAAGTCTAGAGCTGGTAGAAAGGAAAATGTGCTGTAGACAACTCATGAACTATGCAGATTACTTTTCAAAGGCCAAGGACATTGTCCCAAAGCCCAACATTAGTACTCCCCTCTTTTCCTTCTATGACCAGTTCACTACTTTCATAGAGGCAACTAGGTAACATGAATTTGGAAAACTATTTTTACCCTTCGGTTTTTTCCTTTGATACATGTTCTTCTTCCAAATGTGCAACTAGCACAATTCAACCTTTCATGTCCTCCTCCTCCTCATTCCTCTTTTTCCCTAAAGACAAAGCCTCTGCCAATGGAAGAGCAAATATTTCAGAAGTTTTTTCCACCTGTGTACCTCCCATGTGATAAGTTAACATAAACCCTGTAGAGCATAAGCGGTGTCCCTGCACACCTCAGAAGTGGCAGAAAAAGAATTGAGAGGGAAGAGTTTTCCTTTTAGTCCAAAGTGGTTTTTAAATGCTCCAAGACAAAAATGTGTTAATTTACAGACCTGCTTTCCGAAGTGTAAAGTAACAAATATCCCAAGAGTATCTGTTAAGAGCTTCATGTAAACACCTCTTTTTTTTAAAAAAAGAGCACTCCTGTAACAGTATCCACAAGACAACTGTTGTTGAAAACCAAACATTTATCTGGGAAGACAAACACATCCAGTGCTCTGACCATCCTGTCTCTCAGAGCTTCAGTCTCAAGTCTCAACAAAAAGCAAACAGGAAAAGCAATTCTTACTTCTTATTATGCATGGACACATTCTTCCCCTAGATCTTTTCCTCATTTCTTAGTGACAGTTTGTTCTACCACAGGTCAAAGCTTCACAGTGCCGAACACTCCAAATATCCTTGAAAGCGGGGGCAATATTGACTCAAAAGAGTGTTAAGGAGGCTCAAAGCCATACAGAATCAGGCTCAACACATATTGTATTTCTAGTTGAGCCAGTAAGTTAACACAAACAGCTGAAGTGAGTTCAGGTTTGTTTGCTGGATAGGGAGACCCACACAAAAGTCTTTCAATTAGGTTGCCGCCCCCTATGACTTTAGTTCAAGCCACCTCAGCCATGAAGCTGTCTCTATCATATCTTCTAAGAAGAATCACTGACATATCAAACCTCTAACAGAGTCCTTACCACAGAAAGGCACTCCCAGTAAAAGATAGGCACTCTTTTCCTTGGCTTTCTTTCTTGTTTTTGCCTTGCCCAGATCCCTTACCATCCTGAATCTGAAGATGGTCTTCACAAGGATGACCCCCCTCACTTCAGGCACATTTGGTGTCAATCTCTTTTCCCTTCATTCCCCCCCCCCCCCAGGGTCAATAGAATTTTATTGCTCCCAGACTCAAAACTTAACTATTTTTGAATCAAAATATCTCAAACTGTCACATAACTGAAATGCAAATGAGGCCAGGCAAAGTCAGTTATTTTCCCTTGCTCACCAACAGATGCCAGCAGAGAGCTCCCTCCCTTATGTAGCACTGGCAAAAGAATTCTCAAGCAGCTCTGTGCTGCACTTCTTCCTGTTTAACAACAGGTGTCAAGCTCCCTACTCTTTAGGGCTTTACATCACAAGGTATACAGGATTTTCGGATACTCAGCATCTCTTAAGGTTTGGGAACAACAGGTATGTTAGGTGATCAGTTATGACAACCAAATATGGAAGTGTTGCCCTGTTATTCTAGAGATGTAGGGAGGGAATTGTGTGTCCCTGTCACATTCCATTTAGTGTGGGAATAAGATTGAAGTCCTTTATCTGGCAAAATATAGGGGATTCATTTTTAATTTAAAACCCGGATGAAACCCCAATGTGGAAGACATTTAGGTTAATATTAGCCCTTCAAAAATTCAGTTTTAATAGAGAACACTAATTTGTGTTAAACCCTAAGCTAAAGCCTAACCCGAAGTGACTTCCCTGGCATTTCACGATCACTGTATATTCCTTTGGCTTCATTTCATTTTTGTTTCAGCCAATCTATCCCTTTCAGCTTTCCACACTGGGATTTTACTTCATCCATTTTTAATGTGATTTTTTGTTTCGTTGTATTTGTTCAAAACATTTTGCCACTTTGACTTCCTATGGGCCAAGTAGATGTCAACAGAAGTCATTCATGAAAGACAAATTAAAAAACAAAACAAAACACAGTCACACCGAATAATTCAGCCTAATATTCTGCAGTCTTCCCATTCACCTCAGTGGGAAGACACAAAGCTGAACTCCTGTTAGCGCATATTCTGTGAAGTTATAAATCAGTATTACACCCAGGTACACTAACATTGTATAATTAGTGTCCACTGGTACGTACTGCTGGGCCCAGAGAGAAAACCCAATAGGGTGAAAAATGTTCCATGTGGGATAAGGGCTGAAGTGTGGAAGAAACTAGCTCTTCAATGTACACCTCGATGTTGGTTTCTTTGTCTCTGTTTCCATGTAAGATTTGAGTGAAGGGTTTCAATAAAATCAAGGTACACAATTCTGTATTAACGGTTTAATATCCCCCCCCCCAGCACACATATATGCCTGCACCTTCTCATTCTTCATATCAGATTTTCTCCATCACATACTTCAACTTTGTTGCCAAGCAGAAACAAAAATGCTCAGAATATTTGGGGTTCAGACTCTGTGTAAACATACCACCTGGGAGTTGTAACTATGAAATAGTAGTTCAATTCAACTACCCAGTTGCCACACATATAAGAATCCAGTGTTTAAAAACTCAGCATCAAATTTTCCAGCTACACTTAAAAGCTTTGTATCTTATAAGCTTAACCACACTATACAGTTGTTGTTGTTTATTTGTTTGTTCATTTGTTTCTGTTGTGAATTTGACCTTATGTATCACATACCGGTATGTCAAATCAAGTAATGCTGACATTCTGAAATTGGATCATGTCTCACATGCATCAACTTGATTAATCAAACTTGACACGATATATCAAAATTTGACACATCCACTTCAAAATCAGAAATAATGTGGGCCTCTGAAAACAATAGTGTTTGTTAATCATTTCTGAAAGATTTGCTTTCTCTTGGGGATAAAAACAGACACCTACTCAACAACGCGAAGAATTCCATTGGTTTGCAGGCAGGTTCATTATAGGAGTGAGAGAGAAATAGATATTTTTATTCCCTTTCAGGTAGACCAGGGGCATGTCCCTTCCAATCTCTGCTTTAATTAAGTTATTTCAACAATATTTTGTTTTACAAAGAAAATGGATTTTAGGGAAAAAAATACTTGAGAAAGGAAACGTTTTTTGCTTTCCTGTAAAACACTGCTCATATCATGAATTACACAATGCTATACCACACACATCAACAGAGCTGCTACATTGTGACCATCATTCTCACATGATTGAGTAAGTTACTCACTGAAGTCATGTGAGTAACTGCTCACCAATAGGAGTAAGGTGGTTACAATCCAGCCCCATGTAAGAAAGATTTGGTCACCTGATATTTGGGCTTCTGTAAATGACTATGGCTAGATTTTGCCATGTCTACTCAGCCTGAGAAGCACCTTCTTTTACAATTTAGCCCACTGAAATCCAAAAGAGCACTTGTTAAGTAACGTACTAACCAACCTGAGGTTGGCAGAATCTGGCCCTAATGCTCCTGAAAGAATGATGAATTGTATGTGTTTTATAAATTAGAACAATTCTTCACCTGTAAAGAATTAAGAACTAGATTCCAATTTCAGTTACACCTGTTATAAGTCTAGACAAGAGTTAATTCACATTTATAACAGGTGTAACTTATATCTGAATCCAGCCTCTAATGCTTTACACGTAAATAACTCTACTGACTTCCACAAAGTTACTTGGGATATATAAAAGTGTAATGAGATCAAAAGCTTCTGCTAGAATAATGGTTTTTAAAATGACAAAATTATAAAAAAAGAAAAGGTTCATAATTTTGTTTGAAATAGAGTTTGTTGTTGTCCAATTGGAAAAGTTACCATGCAAAAAAGATAGTGGTTGAATTTGTTAGGAATGTTATCATCCAGCACACAGAAAAAAATGTTACTGAGAAAACATTGTTGAAGTTGGGGAAAACAAACTTTTCCATCAGGTTTTTTTTTTGGTTTGTTTTCTGCTGGGATCTTTTCTAAATAGATGCTCCAGAGCATTGCTTCCCCCCCCCCCCCCATTGTAGTGTTATCTCACTTGTGTAGATACTGCAGCATATGTGTAACTTAATTAAAATTGGTTTCAGAGTAGTAGCTTTTTTAGTCTGTATCTGCAAAAAGAATGAGGAGTATTTGTGGCACCTTAGAGACTAACCAATTTATGTGGACATAAACTTTCATGGCCTAGAAACCACTTCATCAGATGCATAGAGTGGAACATACAGTAGATGATAGATAGAGAGAGAGAGAGAGAGAGAGGCAAATTACTCCCACAATATTGATGGTCCTGCGCTTTCTCTTCTTGTGGGGGAATTCAGGGAGCCTTTTTCTTGCCTCTGAACAGGGTATTAACTGTCCCACTAGTATCCTAGAGGGGAGAAGGGGAGAGGGAGGGACCCGGGCCTGCCCTCTACTCCGGGTCCCAGCCCAGGGGCCCTGAGGATAGCGGTAAACCACTGGGATTAGCTACTCCTTCCCCTGGACTACTTTCCTCTCCTACTCTTCAGCTTGGGGGGGGGGGGTCTTCCTGCCCCCTCTCTACACAAGCCAGGTGTTCCTTTACTTAGGGTCTGGGTCTTTCTTAGCTCACCACAGCACTTCTCCAAACTCTCTCTGCTCCAACGCCTCCAAACTGTCCTCTGCTCCAACACCTCCAAACTCCTTCCAAACACCCACACCTGTCTGCCTGAGGAAGGGTTTTTTATTAAGGCCTTAATTGGCAGCAGGTGCTCCTAATTAACCTGCTGCCTGCTTCCCTAGTCTACAGGGAGCCACGCCCTAATGAACCTGGAGCTGATATATCTCCCCTCAAACACTCTGCCACAGCTCCCTGACCTTCCTCTATCACAATAGATAGATAGAGATCATGAAAAGGTGGAGGTTGCTTCATCAGTTAAAGTGAGCTTTTATCAGCAGAAGAAAAAAAAACTTTTGCAGTGATAATTAGGATGGCCCATTTCAAGCAGTTGGCAAGAAGGTATGAGTAACAGTAGGGGGATATTTAACACGGGGAAATAGATTGCAAACATGGGGAAATAGGTTTAAGTTGTGTAATAAGTCAGCCACTCCCAGTCTCTATTCAAGCATAATTTAATGGTATCCAGTTTGAAAATTAATTCCAGTTCAGCAGTTTCTCATTGGAGTCTCTTTTTGAAGTTTTTTTGTTGAAGAAATTGGTTAGTTTCTAGGGTGCCACAAGTACTCCTCATTCTTTTAACTAAAACTGATGACAGATCAATTACATTTCAACTTCTTTTTTTGTTAAGTTTGTAAAGATTTTTGTATATGGTACATTTATATACAAGTACACTGTAATAATTCTGCAGGCAAAAGGAGCTAGATAGAGCAGCTGGAATTCTGTACCCCTTTAGACACTATGCAGTAAAAATATGTCAAAACAGTTGAAGAAGAATTGAATACAGAAAGATAAAAAGCATCATGAACCAATGTGAGTGTGGCACTCTGTACCTCAAAGCAGCACCTTGGAACTCCCATATTCATCATGGTCATGTAAGTAGGATATGTTTGGTATAAAGTATACCATATAAGATGTCATAGGAAAGGTCTACTGAAACCCGTTGTTCTCTCAAAAGATGTATATCATTAGTGTATTTGAAGTTATGAGATTTTGTTGTATGGTTCTTACTAAAATATGTGGTAAATTTGAGAATCTGTAGTGCTAGGTGGTTAACCACTCCCAAGAAGGTGTCAAATGATCATTAATAAGCAGGGGAGTTGTAATCAAGAGATTTACAATTGAATGGCCATTGCACAAGACCACACTAGGCCATCCTCCATTAACAATCTGGAAATGGCGTGGACTGCACCCTCAGCAAGACTGCAGATGACATTAAACTGGGAGGAATGGTAGATACGCTGGAGGGTAGGGATAGGATACAGAGGGACCTAGACAAATTAGAGGATTAGGCCAGAATAAATCTGATGAGGTTCAATAAGGACAAGTGCAGAGTCCTGCACTTAGGACGGAAGAATCTTATGCACTGCTATAGGCTACGGACCGAATGGCTAGGCAGCAGTTATGAAGAAAAGGACCTAGGGGCTGGATATGCGTCAAAAGTGTGCCCTTGTTGCCAAGAAGGCTAACAGCATTTTTGGGTTATATAAGTAGGGACATTTCCAGCAGATCGACGGACATAATAATTCCCCTTTATTCAGCATTGGTGAGGCCTCATCTGGAGTACTGTGTCCGATTTTGGGCTCCACCCTACAAGAAGGATGAGATTAAATTGGAAAGAGCGTAGGGCAGCAAAAATGATTAGGGCGCTGGAGCACATGAGTTACAAAGAGAGGCTGAGGGAACTGGGATTGTTTAGTTTATAGAAGAGAAGAATGAGGGGGGATCTGAGAGCTGCTTTCAACTACCTGAAAGGGGATTCCAGAGAGGGTGGATCTAGACAGTTCTCAGTGGTAGCAGATGACAGAACAAGTAGTAATGGTCTCAAGTTGGAGAGGGGGAGGTTTAGGTTGCATATTAGGAAAACTTTGTCACGCGGAGGGTGGTGAAGCACTGGAATGGGTTACCTAGGGAGGTGATGGAATCTCCTTCCTTGGAGGTTTTTAAAGTCAGGCTTGATAAAGCCATTGCTGGGATGATTTAGTTGGGGATTGTTCCTGCTTTGAGCAGGGGTTTGGACTAGGTGACTTCCTGAGGTCCCTTTGTTGCACAAATGGCTCGTTTCTTTTGGAGGTGTCCCAATTTACCTTCAAAGAACAGGCAGGCCTTGGAGAAAGCTTGAATACAAAAGTTTATTTGCTAGCGAAGTGAAGCCACAGAGATAGCTCTCAAATTATGGCTTCCCCTCATACATCATTACAAGACTTTTTATATGGTTCTTTACATGGAGGAGGAGGCAAGAAGGGCCTCATGCAAATTAACAGGTGAAAAACATGACATTGTTTCCTATCTATTTACTTGTCTGGAAAGAACAGGACATCCAAACATAAAGTTCCTTGAAATGGTACATATGGGGTAAGAATACATGGAGAGCTAAAACATACGTGGTAAAACAAACTTATGAAATATACAGGACAAGATATGAGTGAGGCCCAGTGGCGCCTCCAAGAATGCATAACACAAGATAAAAACTTACAGCAGCCCAGAGTTAGTTACCCAGCTTCAGTAAGACATTTTCCTATATTTTAACCTTTCCTTACACCTTCCAACCCTGATATTCCATGAATTGCTCAGCTCTGTGACTCAGCAAAGCCCACCAATTTAACCCCATTGGTCCAAAGTCCAAAGCCCTCCAAAGTTTCCCATTGGACCAGAGCGGTGAACCATAGCCAGTGGGAGCCGCAATCAGCCGAACCCTGCAGATGCGACAGGTAAACAAACCGGGTGGGCCCTCCAAGGGTGCTTACCCTGGGGGGGGGCATGCCAAGGTTGCCAATCCCTAGTTTAAATACATCCTCAGCAGGTTCAGAATGGTTTTTGATTGTGGTTTTGGCAGAGAGAAATCATATTGGAGATGTTTACTGTTTAGGTACCAATGCTGTTTAGGTACCAATGTTGTCTCCATTACTGTAGCTTGCTGTACTCTTCACAATAATTGTGAAATCAGAGGTGAGCAATTTCCCTGAATGGACCTATGACAGCAAGGGACTGCGGCATCAGAACACTCAGCAAGACAGTGCACTACCACAGTTGGAGATGGATGCACCCGAGCAAAAGAAGTCAGGGCTGCTTTTGCTCCTACATTGAATAGCACCATTAAATAGAAATGTGCTGGGTGGGTGGGTATGGGGGCTCATTGATTGTGGGGAGGGATGGAGTGCTTAGGGTGTGTGTGGATATTAGTGCCATACAACATATTTATGAATGAGAAGACCTCTTATGAAATGTGGGCAGAGACATTATTCACACTATGGAGTAATGTAAGGAAGTGACTGGAGTATGAATTGATATAGATAACTATATTGAGGGATAATTGTTGCATACAAATTCCTAAGTGGCTAATAATTCCGCACTTATCATGTGTTTTCCTTTATTATTTTGAATACACATCTTATGATATGAAGCAGTAATAGGAATGAACTTCCTTGATGAAATAAAAACAAACAATTTATAAACATGTATTAGAAAAATACAAGGTTCTCCCATTGCCAGGCAAGCCAGTTGTCATTGCAACATCCAAACACTAGTACACAAGACTGGAAAACAAAACAAAACAAAAACAAAACAATAAAGGCACAGTGCATGAACAAGTGCAAACAGTAAAACCATGTACAAGACAGAAACCCCCTACTATGGTATCACCCCGGCCACTGGTTCTTTCCCTGTTTGCCATGCATGTGAACTGTGGGATCCACTGCAGAGGGGATCATGATGAAAGACATCATGAGGTCAGGATGCCTTGCCTAGCCACTCAGAGGACCTAATTTCAGGTGCTACTCAGCTATGGAGTCATCCAAGCTGTTTCTAAACTGCAGCATAAGATAGTATGGAGGGAACTCAGCCTGTGGCCTGCATGATGCAGCAGGAGCTGCTAGCCCTGTAGTGATGAGTGACATGAACCACTCAAATAGCTCTTTCTGCTGAGTTCTGCCCTCCTCCCTTAGCTACAGTTCCTGTTCTGGAAACTGCGAAGCAAGCACCTGTTCCCAACCGGAAACTCTGTCCTCAAGCTGTGAAGCCAGCCTGAGCCTTCTCTCCAACCGCAAGTCCCTCTGTCACTGAGAGTGGACCTGCTTGTTGGCTCTGGCCAGAACTTCAACCATTAGTTCATCACAGAAAACTAGAATCAGAGAGGTAGCTGTGTTAGTCTGGAATAGCAGAGGTAACAAAGTCCTGTGGCACCTTAAAGACTAACTATAAAGTTTTGAAGCATGAGCTTTCGTGGGCTAATACCCACTTCGTCGGATGCAAGCAGTGGAAGTGTCCAGAGGCAGGTACAGAAAAGTAGGCAAGAACCAGGTGGGAGATAAAAAGGTTAGTCCAATTAGGCTGAACCAGCTTGTTATCTCCGATCAGGGAGGGTGGGTTGTTCTTCTAGCATTTGAATGGGGGGTGTGGACATGGAGAGAGGAGAAACTAGTTCTGTAATGAGCGAGCCATTGTAGGTCTTTGTTCAATCCAAGATTGTTTGTGTTGAATTTGCAAATGAATTGCAGCTCTGCAGTTTCCCTTTGCAGTCTGGACTTGAAGTTTTTTTGCTGCAGTATGGTGACTTTTAAATCTTTAATTGTGTGTCCAGGCAGGTTGAAGTGTTCCCCTACAGGTTTTTGTATATTGCCATTCCTAATATCTGATTTGTGTGCATTTATCCTTTTTCTTAGGGACTGTCCAGTTTGGCCGATGTACATAGCAGAGGGACACTGGTGGCATATAATGGCATATATGACATTGGTTGATGTGCAGGTGAATGAACCAGTGATGGTATGGTTGATCTGGTTAGGTCCTGTGATGGTGTTGCTGGTGTAGATATGTGGGCAGAGTTGGCATCGAGGTTTGTTGCATGGATTGGTTCCTGAGTTGGAGTTATTGTGGTGCAGTGTGCTGTTGCTGGTGAGAATTTGTTTAAGGTTGGCAGGTTGTCCGTGTGCCAGGACTGGCCTTCCTCCCAAGGCCTGTGAAAGTGAGGGATTATTGTCCAGGATAGGTTGTAGGTCACTGATGATGCATTGCAGAGGTTTTAACTGAGGACTGTGGGTGATGGCCAGTGGTGTTCTGTTGTTTTCTTTCTTGGGCTTGTCTTGTAGCAGCAGGCTTCTGGGTACACGTCTGGCTCTGTTGATCTGTGTCCTTATTTCCTTGTGCGGGTATTGTAGTTTTGAGAAAGCTTGGTGAAGATCTCGTAGGTGTTGGTCTCTGTCTGAGGGGTTGGAGCAAATCTGATTGTACCTCAGTGCTTGGCTGTAGACAATGGATCGTGTGGTATGTCCGGGATGGAAGCTGGTGGCATGAAGGTAGGCATAGCTGTTGGTAGGTTTTCGGTATAGGGTGGTGTCGATGTGGCCGTCATTAATTTGCACTGTGGTGTCTAGGAAGTGGATTTCCTGTGTGGACTGGTCCAGACTGAGGTGGATGTTGGGGTGGAAGCTGTTGAAGTCATGGTGGAATTCTTCCAGAGTTTCTTTCCCATGGGTCCAGATGATGAAGATGTCATCAATGTAGCGTAGATAGAGAAGGGGTGTGAGTGGACGAGAGTTGAGGAAGCATTGTTCCAGGTCAGCCATAAAGATGTTGGCATACTGTGGGGCCATGCGGGTGCCCATAGCAGTGCCGCTGGTCTGGAGGTATATATTGTCACCAAATTTGAAATAGTTGTGTGTGAGGATAAAGTCACAGAGCTCAGCAACCACCTGTGCTGTGGCATCATCAGGGATACTGTTCCGGACAGCTTGTATTCCATCTTTGTGTGGGATGTTTGTGTAGAGAGCCTCTACATCCATGGTGGCTAGGATGGTGTTTTCTGGAAGGTCACCAATGCATTGTAGTTTCCTCAGGAAGTCAGTGGTATCACGGAGATAGCTGGGAGTGCTGGTGGCATAGGGTCTGAGTAGAGAGTCTACATATGACCTACAACCCATCCTGGACAATAATCCCTCACTTTCACAGGCCTTGGGAGGAAGGCCAGTCCTGGCACACAGACAACCTGCCAACCTTAAACAAATTCTCACTAGCAACAGCACACTGCACCACAATAACTCCAACTCAGGAACCAATCCATGCAACAAACCTCGATGCCAACTCTGCCCACATATCTACACCAGCAACACCATCACAGGACCTAACCAGATCAACCATACCATCACTGGTTCATTCACCTGCATATCAACCAATGTCATATATGCCATTATATGCCACCAGCGTCCCTCTGCTATGTACATCGGCCAAACTGGACAGTCCCTAAGAAAAAGGATAAATGCACACAAATCAGATATTAGGAATGGCAATATACAAAAAACTGTAGGGGAACACTTCAACCTGCCTGGACACACAATTACAGATTTAAAAGTCACCATACTGCAGCAAAAAAACTTCAAGTCCAGACTGCAAAGGGAAACTGCAGAGCTGCAATTCATTTGCAAATTCAACACAAACAATCTTGGATTGAACAAAGACCTACAATGGCTCGCTCATTACAGAACTAGTTTCTCCTCTCTCCATGTCCACACCCCCCATTCAAATGCTAGAAGAACAACCCACCCTCCCTGATCGGAGATAACAAGCTGGTTCAGCCTAATTGGACTAACCTTTTTATCTCCCACCTGGTTCTTGCCTACTTTTCTGTACCTGCCTCTGGACACTTCCACTGCTTGCATCCGACAAAGTGGGTATTAGCCCACGAAAGCTCATGCTTCAAAACGTTATACACAGAAAACTGTTCCTAAAGGAGCCAGGTAACTAGATAAAAGGAAAACCCAGGTCAGGAAAGAAGGAGAGCGACTATAGGGGGTCTGACCTGAGATGGCTACCCTACCCTCATCCGAAATCCTACTATTTTTCTGTGATATCTAATGCTTTAATTTAGGTAATCCAGGAATTATCCAGAACTGAAGATTTGTCAGGGAAAAGTCTGAGGAAAGCTGTGGTGAAAATTTCAATTCAATCTAGATCTTCAGTGTCCCTCTGTGTTCCATTTATGGGTCTACCCCCAACTCATACCACTTTCGTACTCCAGTCCTACTAATGCATCACATTTCTAACCTATTGCTTCATCTGGATTATTTACTTCCCCCCCCTTCTTGTTCATTTATCTGGGATAAAACCTACAGATCACAGGGTAAAATTAATGTCTGTAAAGTGTTATGAGAACTCTGGATAAAAGCAGCCATCAACACACAAAAGTACTGTAATGAACTGTGTAGAATATATTTGCAGCACATCCCCAAACCACTCAATTGTATGTCATAGGCCCTCTAATGCCCACAGTCCCAAGAAAGTTCCCTTTAGCTCCAAGAAGATTCAAGTCCTATCTCCGCAATTTTGAATGACCCATAGTGTGCAAAAATCCAGCCCTGGTTGTACAGCTCATGTGGTACATAATCACCCCTCTTCAGCATCAGTGTCCCATATGAATTATACTTTTCCTTCAATAGAATTGACTTCTATATGGCAGAGAATTTGCTTATGGTGGTCATCCTTACCCTTTTTCTGGAATATTTGAAATTTCTCCGGGAAATGCTGCTGAACTAGGATCTGCCATATACCTCTATTCCTGAATGGAATACTCCAATTCCAAAGGAGGAGGTGTATTCATTCATCCAGTACATGTCGTACCTTGTTTCTTAATATTACAGGGAAAGTCCCTCCAAGGACTTCAAGACTTACCTCCCATTTTCCACAAGTCATATTCTATATATTGGTGCCTTTGTCTGGCCTATGTTTCTCACTATGCTCCTATCAGCCTCACTTTCCTACCTTTAGGGGGGGAGCACTTGGGAAGCAGTCCCTTTTAAAGAATATTGATCATCAAATGCCTCATGACCAAATCATTATAAATAGGTTACCCTGTTAGTTTCACCTTGCCATATTAGTAAAATGACCTTGATAAGTGCTTAATGAGCTGTGTGGTTACATATGGTAATCAGTACGGTGATTTCCTACAGTTACCAGGAAACCCATCAAGCACAGATAAAGGTTGGTTTCTGTCCCAGTGATGCCTTTTCCCCTGGAGAAGAAGCATGGTTAATAGCCTTCTTCATTTCTCCCCAAAACCAGGGTTTTCAATGGCACTCAAAGATTAAAAAATCAGAATTAACAAAGGGTATTACTTTTTAAAAATCCAATGCACATTTAAAGTGTGGAACTCATTGAAACAAAATATCATTGAGGCCCAGGAGTTTAGCAGGCTTCAAAAAAGGATTAAACATTTTACAAGGATATCAAGTTATAATAGCTTGTTACACTGCTGTTGCAGTCTCAGTGGAAATTTAACTTGACATAATTAACAACAATGCACTATATAAAATTTTATCAAACTAGCAAAAATATTTTTACACTGGTAACTTTGATAACCTTCCCTACATTTATGCGTTAAAATGTCATGTTTTGATTGTTTTCTGCTCCTTAAGTATTGTTTCTTTTTATGTCTGTTCTCCTGTTACCTCTATTGTTCCTTGTGTGGTTATTTCTGTGTTTACAACAGTTTTTTTTTCTTCATGGATGTTCCCTTTCATTGATTTTTGTACTTTATCATGGTTATTTCCTTTTCTCAAATGTTGTACCTTTTCATTATTCTTTTTCTATTTTGTATCAGACAGATTTTTACTGCTATATTACAGATTCACAGTATAAACTTTTTCTTTCTTGGAAACTTGAAGGGCTAAAAACTACCATTAAAAGAAAAATATAAGCCCTTACATTTCAAAAATGAACTAAATGCTCTTTAGCATTACCCCCAAGAGATTCATTTGTCAGAAACTGACTCAGAAAAGTTATCCAGAGAATGGTTTCAGAAGCAATCTGTTCTCCATCAAATGATTTTTCAAAGAAATAGTTGCTGTTTTCAGCAAACACAGAGAGCCAAAATCTACCCCGAGATACCCACATGTGTGGCACTGCGAGCTGCGAACATGTATTTTAGAGAAGAAGTTAGCTGTAACTGGTTACTGTCATCTTCCAGCCCAAAGACACACTAGTCAACATTCTGATTTTAGACAGTCCTGAGCAACACATGGTATGAGACCTGCAACAATCCAGGAGTAGACTTTGGAGGCACTGTAACTCACAAAACTTGTGTTGCATGTCTGAGTTAATGATGACTCAAGATTGTTGAAAAACAGGCTCAAATGGAATTATTTAATCAAAGTTTATCAGAGATTAGTAAATCAACATACAGAATATAGAAAAAATAGATATATTACCACCCTTTGTTGTCAGATCAAAAGCTGGCTCTGGCTCTCTCCCTCACTGTACCTGGAGGGATACGCAATTTCATTCCCCAACTAAGTTTGCATATCAGTGTCGCTATATAGGGTTTTAGAAAAGGAAACCCTCTTTGCTGAAAGAACATACAGTCTTATGTTATTTCTATACATTCACAGTTTACCTAATTTATGTGTGAAGGGATAGTTATTAACAGCTAAGAGGGCTAACAATTCTTCAAGATAATATATTTCAGTAAGTCCTTCTTCACCCATAATCAATCTTCCCTATCTGCCGTGACAATCAACCCTTATCCGTTTCCCATGTTTATACATGCTTATTTAAGCACTTATATATATATAAAGTTTCTCATACTATTTGTAATTATATGGACATATAGGTGCACAGGAATATTAGATACTGTTTAATGTATAAAATTCCTGAATAGGATTAGTTATCAGTCAAGGGCCAGTGTTTTGGGCCTGAGAATTCAGACATACTCTTTGTAATATAATAAGGATTCTAAAGAATGGTTGACAAATAAATATATCAAATATACAGAGAGAAAAGACTAAAGGGGTTAATACTTATTAACATATAGTAACACTTGGTTCTTACTCGATTGTTCAGATATTTTTCTATAGAAAGAAAGAAAGAAAGAAAGAAAGAAAGAAAGAAAGAAAGAAAGAAAGAAAGAAAGAAAGAAAGAAAGAAAGAAAGAAAGAAAGAAAGAAAGAAAGAAATGTAAACTAATCACTTCACTTGATTTACTTGTGGACCATGAGATTACTGAAGAAAACATTTTGAATAAAGTTTCAGTCAATACAGTGTTATTTAAACAAATATATATTTAAAATCATACAAGAGAGCAAGTCTATTTAAAAGAGGATTCATCATCAAAATCCCTTCTGACCAAATCACTGTAATAAAAGTTACTCTGTTAGTTACAACTGGTTACATTAGGAAAAAGCTAGCTCTCCTGCATTTAAATTGTTGTTTAAAGCTCTTGAATTGAAAAATAGCCCTAAGGCTCATCACTGAAGCAAAGATTACTTTAATTCCAAATCCAGACAAAGGGAAGTGCTCATTTGTGCCATCGATCACCCTGTTTCTCTTGCTAATTATCGTTTCATGCTATTAGTTAAAGTCTTAGCCTCTAGAATCAAACTCGTAATTTCACTATATTATCTCTCATTCTTAGGTCAGATTTATTAAACTTAAAACACAGATTCTGTACTGATACCTTAGCCATATTATTCATTTAGCCAGCAGTTTCTCTTCCCTGCAGCAGAGCTTTCCATTAACAAAGGAAAAGCATTTAGTCAAGTTGAATGGGACTACTTATTTTCTACCCTTCAATGGTTTCGTTTTGCTCCCCAGTTTATTAAGCTAATTGCCATTCATTACAGAAACCCAGCTGCAAGATTGTGTTAAGTCTTCAGATCCACAGAGGAATGAGACCTGACTGCTTATTTACCTCTCATTTATTTTTCAAAATATTAGTACATCTTGACTGAATTGTTCAACATAATAGAAGTATTAAAGGTTTCTATACTGAATATCCCAGGACTCAACTGTCCCTTAGATCCATGCTTTCCAGTGGACTTCAATGTTAAATTGTATTTAGATAACCCATTTACCTTCCTTGTGGATTCCTCCTTGTTTAGTATCAGAGGGGTAGCCGTGTTATTCTGGATCTGCAAAAGCGACAAAGAGTCTTGTAGCACCTTATAGACTAACAGATTTTAGGGATCATGAGCTTTCGTGGGCTAAGACCCACTTCATCAGATAAATGTTGTGGAAATCTCCAGAGGCAAGCATAAATATGCAGGCAAGAAAGCAAGGTAAATTCAATCAGGGGTGGTGGTGAAGCCCACTTCCAGCAGGTGATCTGGAGGTGTGAACACCCAGAGAGAAGAAACTGCTTTTGTAATTGGTGAGCCACTCACAGCTAATATTAAGTCCAGACCTAATGGTGTTGAATTTGCAGATGAACTGGAGCTCAGCAGTTTTTCCTTGAAGTCTGGTTTTGAAGTTTTTTTGCTGCAGGATGGCTGTCTTGAGGTCTGCAATTGTGTGCCCAGGCAGGTTGAAGTGTTCTCCTACAGGCTTTTGTATATTGCCATTCCTAATGTCTGATTTGTGTCCATTTATCCTTTTACGTAGGGATTGCCCAGCTTGGCCGATGAACATAGCAGAGTGGCATTGCTGACACATGATGGCATATATTATATTGGTAGATGTGCAGGTGAATGAACCAGTGATGGTGTGGCTGATCTGGTTAGGTCCTGTGATGGTGTTGCTGGTGTAGATATGTGGGCAGAGTTGGCATTGAGGTTTGTTGCATGGATTGGTTCCTGAGTTAAAGTTATTGTGGCGCGGTGTGCTGTTGCTGGTGAGAATCTGCTTCAGGTTGGCAGGTTGTCTGTGGGCAAGGATTGGCCTGCCTCCCAAGGCCTGTGAAAGTTAGGGATCATTGTCCAGGATGGGTTGTAGTTCACTGATGATGTGTTGGAGAGGTTTTAACTGAGGACTGTAGGTGATGGCCAATGGTGGTCTGATGGTTTCTTTCTTGGGTTTGTCTTGCAGCAGAAGGCTTCTGGGTATATGTCTGGCCCTGTTTATCTGTTTCCTTACTTCCTCATGTGAGTATTGCTGTTTTAAGAATGCTTGGTGAAGATCTTGTAGGTGTTGGTCTCTGTCTGAGGGGTTGGAGCAAATGCGGTTGTACCTCAGTGCTTGGCTGTAGACAATGGAGCGTGTAGTGTGTCTGGGATGGAAGCTGAAGGCATGAAGGTAGGCAAAGCAGTCGTGAGTTTTTGGTATAGGGTAGTGTTTATGTGACTGTTACTTATTTGTACCGTGGTGTCCATGAAGTGGACCTCTCGTGTAAACTGGTCCAGGCTGAGGTTGATGGTGGGGTGGAAGCTGTTGAAATCGTGGTGGAATTCTTCCAGAGTTTCTTTCCCATAGGTCCAGATGATGAAGATGTCATCAATGTAGCATAGGAAGAGAAGGGGCGTGAATGGATGAGAGCTGAGGAAGCGTTGTTCCAGGTCAGCCATAAATATGTTGGCATATTGTGGGGCCATGCATGTGCCCATAGCGGTACCACTGGTCTGGAGGTATATATTGTCACCAAATTTAAAATAATTGTGCGTGAAGATAAAGTCGCAGAGCTCAGCAACCAGTTGTGCTGTGGCATCATCTGGGATCCTGTTCCTGACAGCTTGTATCCCACACATAGATGAATTTACCTTGCTTTCTTGCCTGCATATTTATGCCTGCTTCTGGAGATTTCCACAACATTCATCTGATGAAGTGGGTCTTTGCCCACTTAGGGTATGTCTTCACTACCCGCCGGATCAGCGGGTAGTGATCGATCTTCTGGCGATCGATTTCTCACGTCTTGTGAAGACACGAGAAATCGATTGCTCACAGCACCCCCGTCGACTCCGGAACTCCAGCTTGCCGGGAGTCGCAAGCTGGAGTCGACGGGGGAACGCGCCGCCAACCGCCGCCACCGTGGGGACAAGCGGTAAGTCGGCTACAGATACGCAGACTTCAGCTATGTGATTCACGTAGCTGAAGTTGCGTATCTGCAGTCGATCCCCCCCCACCCCCCGTAGTGGGGACCAGCCCAAAAGCTCATGATCCCTAAATCTGTTCATCTATAAGGTGCTATGAGACTCTTTGTCACTTCTTGTTTAGTAAACACACACTTGAGCTTCTACAAAATATCCTTCTATGAAAAATATGATTCTTGCTTAACAAATGTAGTTATTCCAATCTCTTTTGAATAATTTCTATCTATGGAAAACTCCAGAAATATTACCCAATTTAGGGAGTAGCTTCTCAGACAAGACAACATATCTCTCTGTTTAATCTTTAATCTTTTCTGATGGGGTAGATCAGGCATGGAAAATATGACAGTTTTGTCATATTACTGATATCTAATGTACCTGGGGTAAAAATCTATACTCATTTCTACCAGTGTAAATTCAGAGTAATTTTAACAAAGTCAATAGAGGTATCATGGGGATATATACTCAAGGAGCTGAAAGCAGAATGTAGTCCAAAGCAGCATACACCTCCTTTGCTGCCTTATCTTCCCCTGAGTCACCAGAAATTGCAAGCAGGATATTGGACAAAAAGGACCAATAATTGGATATTGTATTGCAAAATAGAATATAAGAATATTTTGGAAACCCTTGTACCTGTTCAGCAAAGAACTTAAGCCCAAATTTTACTCTATAGGTGAATGGTCCTATTGAACAGAGTGGGGTTGTTCACTTGCTTAAAATTATGTATGTGGTTAAGTAATGTCTTGCTGAATCACCGTTTCATTGAAGGAAAGTCATTAAGTTACCTGTCCACTACTTGAGAGTAACCTACATAGTTTCTTCCCCAAAAAATTAGTTAAATGAAATGAGGACTAATACTCAATTTGAGGGCAATTTCTATATTTCAGGTAATGTTCGAGGCATGGAAAATCAGAAAACTAGAACACTGGGAAAAGCCTAATTTCCAAAGAGCATTCCTTTGGTGCAGAAGGCAATCATCAAAGGTAACTCAACCAGTCATCAGTTTATTTGTGTACTTCATCTCCAATTAATTTGCATCCCTCAATCCCAGAATAGAGCTGGTTAGAAATATTGATCCCAACAGTTTTTAATAAAAAATAAATAAACAAATATAAATCAAAATATTAAAAAAAAACTGGTCAATTTTGGCATAATGAAGTTTAGAAAAAAAATAAACAGAGCATTGTGTTATGTCAAAGTATCCCATTTCAACATTTTCAGAGTGAAAGGTTTTGATTTTTCATTTCAAATGATTTTTCAAAATTAAACTAATTGTTTTTATATGAATGATATTTTTTAAAAAAATTATAAAAGGTGAGAATAGGAACAAAATGTTTCAATTTCATTGAAACTTTACATGAAGATCTCAGGTTACCAGAACCATGCTAACAGGTTTTAGGATATTGGAGGGATAGTTTCTATCAGGGCTAATAAGAAGTTCAGCAAGGGATTATTTAAATATGGCTTTGGAAATTAGAGATCTGTGATGGGGGCATCAAAGGGAAGAAAGAGATCTGACACGCTGACTTTCAGGACTTGTCTACACAAACTCCTTCACACTGCCCCCCAGCCCATGACTGGAGGGGTGTTAATGGGCTACTTCACCTTGAATGGTACCTTGGAATCTTTGTTCCCTCTAATTTTTCCCAGCCATGTGCAGAATGAATTTTGTTATGTACACCAATATGGAGATGATGTGTGACACATGACCTTCATATCTGTGCACATAACGTTCATGTGGTGTGGGTGGGGCAGAGAGGTTTGGAGTGTGGGAGGGGCTCAGGGCTTGGGCAGAGGGTTGAGGTGGTGGGGTGAGAGGCACTCTAGTTGAGAGTGTAGGCTCTAGGGTGTGCTGGTGATGATGGTGTTCCCCGGTTATCCCTGGGTGGGTTTCTGGAGCATCTGCATGGCACTAAATAGGTTGTCACATGGTTGCATGGCCATGCAGCTTATGGGGAACTTAGCTTGGAATATGTGTTTACTTATGATAAACAATCTGTTCCATCTTGTGACATACGTTTCGTTGACCCGAAGAAGAGCTATGTTTAAGCTCAAAATCAAACAAAAGTTGATCCAATAAAATATATAAACTCATCCACCTTGTCTCTATAATATCCTTGAATCAATATGGTTAAAACAGCACTGCATACAACAATGGAGTTTTGACATCTGAAACGGAAACACCACAACTTAAAGAAAAAGGAAGAAAAACTTAACAGAGACATGTACTTCCTAAGCAAATGCAAGAACAAAAAATCATCCCCAGTTGTATCAGCATCTATAAACCTCTGACACTACATACATCTCCAAAGATGCTGAACAGCTCTACAGAAGGACTTTGGGAAAATGGAGGAACCAGTACTTCACATGCTCCATAACGGATCATCTTAAACAAGGAATTACACAGGAAGAAAAAAATCAGGTAACCTATCTGGAAATCATGAAGGAAACTCAAAACCGCTATATATAACCCCCCCCCCCCCGATGATAGCTCTCCAATACAGAAACAAAAAGTAGAACCACCTACAACAGCTCCACACCCCACAAAACACCATCTCCAAGAGAAACCATGGAATCCAGACCTACCATATGGACTCTACAAAACACTGCAACCTCATACATTTGTCAAGTCTGTCCCTAACTGGAGTGGAATTAACTGTATTCTCCAAGGGACTGAACTTGTGTCCAACCACAGAACTTGATACCAGACTAACTTGTGGATAACTGGAATAATTCTTCCACCAACACATCCATAAAGCTTCCCCCCCCCCCATAATAATAATAATAATCCTACCAACAGTCATTAAAAAATAGAATCATCTGCCTGGACACTTCCCAGTTTATGAAACCACACTCTGATCATTACATCAATTGCTTCAGGGAAAAAAAAAAGACCATGAAATCCATAACACATCCACCACAATGTCTCCACTGCTGAGAGGACAGCTATATAGTCCCTGAGATACAACCACCAGATAGTGATCAAGCCATCAGACAAGGGGATGTCATCCATGATCCTCAACCACCATGACAATGTTCATGGGGTCTGCTGATCATTTTTCAAGACCACATACTATCAAGAACTTAAAGAGGACCCCACATCACAGTTTATCAAGGAATTTAAGGACATCATCAAATCCTTCCCCAAACAACTTGCAAAGAAACTCTACCACCTCATTCCCTACAAACCCAACCCAGGGATCTTCTTTATGCTTCTTAAGACATACAAAGAATGTAACCTAGGCAGATGTATCATATCTGGTCATGATATTTACATAAGAAATATTGGGATTCAAAGAAACTATCTTCAAACAATTCACCCTACAAATGGCCAGGTTCCTCCAGGATACAACCAATTTCCTCCAGAAACTTTGCAACATTAATTAACTTCCTCAGAAAACCTTCCTTGTCACCATGGATGTTGCCTCCCTATACACCAACAACAATGGCACTGTTGCCTGCCTCAAATATCTACAATACAATGAACAACACCCAGATATTCACCCCAAGAACATTGCCAAATTCATCCACTTCATCCTCATCAATAACAATTTTACATTCAACAACAAACACTTTGTCTAAATTATGGGAACAGCCATGGATACTATGTTGGTTCTCTGGTATGCCAACCTCTTCAGAGGAAACCTTCAGAAAGAATTTCTGGAAAAATGAACCACAAAGCCCATGATATACCTGAGATATATTAACAATATTTTCAGCCAGTAGACAGATGACCTCTTAGTCCTCATCTTCAAAGGAAACTTGCACAGTGATTTCAAAAGAAAAGCCTATGAGCTTAAATTCATAACTTTGCTGGACACTAAAAACCAGGGGCTGAATAGAGACACTGGATTTAAGGGTTATTACAATAAACTATAGCCCACTAACAAATTTCACCCTCAGCTACCCTTTTCCCCTATGACTGAAGGGGTGTTATTACCAGTCCACTTTACCTTGAATGATATCTTGAAATATGTGCTTACTTATCCTAAAAAAGAACAATTTGTTCCACCTTATATCTAGTAGTGATATTTTGAGTACATTTCCCAGACCTGAAGAAAAGCTCTGATTAAGCTCAAAAGCTTGTCTCTCTCACCAACAGAAGTTGGACCAGTACAAGATATTACCTCACTCACCTTGTCTCATTAATTTTTGAAAATGTTTTTAATATTCAAAGTCTGGAATTTTCAAAAGGGTGTTAGCTATCTAACTTCCATTGAATTTCAACTGAAGTCGAGAACTTAACTGGAACTTTCCAAAGCATCGCACCTTTCCCTGAATTCAGTAAAATACAATTGGAATCATGCTGGATTTTGGAAATATGAATTTATATCACCAACATACTTTTAAAAACTGCAAATTTTCATTTAAAATTCTAAATGAGATGTACTGAAAAATATTTTCAACTTATAACATCAACACATTCAAAACATGAATATTAAAGGATTCCTTCCTTTCAAGATTAAGAAGAATAGTTTTTTTATACAGAAAGATCTGCTGTACCTCAGCCTGTAACCTAAGCCAGGAGGGGGGTTGGGGATAGGTGACACCTTCTTCCAGGGAAACTAGACAAAGGCTGGAGGAGGAGCTGGGGGGAGGCTGAGTGAGATGGCTGGGGGGAAGGGGTGTTCAGTTTTGGATTTGGCTGGGGAAGAGGTTGGAGCCCCAGTCTAATCTCCCTGCCCCCAGAAGGACCTGTTTGTGCCTACAGGTTCTGATTTGGATTGTGTTCCTGTTGTCTCTAATAAACCTTTTGTTCTATTGGTTGGCTGAGAGTAGAGTGGGAGTGCAGAGGGTGCAGTGCCCTGACTCCCCCTCATGCTGTGACTGTGCAAGATCAGTGATTTGGTTCTGTGGAATGTGTGCCAAATGATAACCAATTTTAGAATAGAAAAATCTTTGATGTGAAATTCAATTGGCATTTTTAAACTTTTTATTTTTATTTTCTTTGTTTTCAAAGTATTACTTTAGTTAAAATATTGTTTAAGTTTTACACCTCATCAGCAGGAAGACAGAAACGTATTTTCTCAGTCATGAAAATGTAACTAATGATCATAATCTCTTCCTAATCAACACTTGTTTCTCCTTTCATTTACTATGCACACATGTGTGTGTGCGCACACAAACACACACACATAAAACTGCAACTGTAATAACTTTTTACTTGATAATAGCTCAATTAATTATAGAAAAGCTACTAAACTGCATTTCTTCATGGGTAGACAATGAAGAGAAGCATGCGGATTGAAAGAGGCGAATACATTGGGTCTTGTACTAAGAGTTCAACATAAATAGTCTGTGAACTGGTCTACAGTGATACACAAGGGAAGTCTCTAATGTGATTATCAGAGTGAATAAAGCTAACTGAAACCAGTAACAGAGTAAAGGGTGTGTTAGGATAATAGGGTACTGACAGGATAGATGCCCTCCAGCAGAATCCCTCCTGCATTCCTGGAAGATTTTGTAATGGAGAATTAAGCATTGTCTACCAGGGGCTTACTCAATCAGAATGCATTTCTGCAGATGAGGCTGCTGATTTGACAAGTAAAGGCACTTGAGTCTTACAGAGTCTTAGTGCTCACAGGCATGAGTCCTGTACGTTGAGCAGGCAGGTCAGCTCTGCATCTTCTAGACAACAATGAATAAAAAAACACCATGTAGGCACAGAACAATATTTGATGGGAAAATAAGTCAAGCATTATACAGTAGTGCCTGGTAATACTATTGAGAAATGAATTCCCTAAGGGTCTGCAAAGAAATACATCAACATGGAAAACTGTTTAATCTGTGGAAAGTATATTATTTTACTGGACTATTTTCAGAAAGGGGGAGGCATTAGGTTCATTTTTCTATAAGAGCTCAGTGGATAATAACAAGACTAATAATTAACAGAATGCGTGTAATAGCAAATGGTAAAACAGGAATAGCAATCCGTTAGGATGACATTTAGTTACATTTGTTCCAAAATCAGTTCACACAGACAAGCCCAAAAATCGCACTCTCCAGGAAAAACATATTTGCAATTTAACTGATTGCAGCTTTATGAACATGCTCCCATCATGAACAAGTAAAATTCAGAGATTTAACTAATTTTCTAATGATTCTGATATTTTCTCTTGTGCTTATAAATGAGCTGGAAATAGGGGAGGATTAAATACAAAACAACATGTACTGAGATAAAAATTCAAATATTGTTATGCACTAATGTGTCTTTATCATTTGCTAACGGTAACTTGTCAGTTTTTTTAAAAATATAGAAATACTAGCATAAGTGCCCGGCGTTGCTTGGGTCAGTTGGAGGTGGGGAGAGGGCAGACAGTTGACACCCCCTGACCAACCCCAACACCCACACCTCACCCCTCACCCACCCGACACCTTCTCACCCCCCCCCCCCGACCAACTCCAACGCCCCCCGGCTCACTTACCCCCCGACCAAACCCGACAACCCCACCTGACCCCCCCCAAGCAAACCCAACACCCCCACCTCACCCCCCGACCGAACCCGACACCCCCACCTCACCCCCTGAGCAAACCCGACACCCCCACCTCACCCCCCGATCGAACAGTGTATTTAATAATCTGTGTGCTACACAGTGCACGTGAGCCGGAGGGGTGTCGGGTTTGGTCTGGGGGGGTGGGAAGTTGTCGGGGTGGGTGAGGGGTGAGGTGTGGGTGTTGGGGTTGGTCAGGGGGTTTTGCGGTTGGTGGGGGGTGAGGTGGGGGTGTCGGGTTCGGTCGGGGGGATGAGGTAGGGGTGTTGGGTTCGGTCGGGGGTAAGTGAGCCGGGGGGTGTTGGGTTTGGTCTGGGGGGTGGGAAGGTGTCGGGGTGGGTGAGGGGTGAGGTGGGGGTGTTGGGGTTGGTCAGGGGGTGTTGCGGTTGGTGGGGGGGTGAGGTGGGGGTGTTGGGTTTGCTTGGGGGGGTGAGGTGGGGGTGTCAGGTTTGGTCGGGGGGTAAGTGAGCCGGGGGGTGTCGGGTTTGGTCTGGGGGTGTTGTGATTGGTGGGGGGGTGAGGTGGGGTTGTCGGGTTCGGTCGGGGGGTAAGTGAGCCGGGGGGGTGTCGGGTTTGGTCTGGGGGGGGGGGTGGGAAGTTGTCGGGGTGGGTGAGGTGTGGGTATTGGGGTTGGTCAGGGGGTGTCGGGTTTGATTGGGGGGGTGAGGTGGGGGTTTCGGGTTCTGTCGGGGGTAAGTGAGCCAGGGGGTGTCAGGTTTGGTCTGGGAGGGTGGGAAGGTGTCGGGGTGGGTGAGGGGTGAGGTGTGGGTGTTGCGGTTGGTCAGGGGGTGTTGCGGTTGGTGGGGGGGTGTGGTGGGGGTATCGGGTTTGCTTGGGTGGGTGAGGTGGGAGTGTCGGGTTCGGTCGGGGGGTAAGTGAGCCAGGGGGTGTCGGGTTTGGTCTGGGGGGGTGGGAAGGTGTCGGGGTGGGTGAGGTGTGAGGTGTGGGTGTTGGGGTTGGTCAGGAGGTGTTGCAGTTGGTGGGGGTGTGAGGTGGGGGTGTTGGGTTTGCTTGGGGGGTGAGGTGGGGTTGTCGGGTTTGGTCGGGGGGTAAGTGAGCCGGGGGGTGTCGGGTTTGGTCTGGGGGGGTGGGAAGGTGTCGGGGTGGGTGAGGTGTGAGGTGTGGGTGTTGGGGTTGGTCAGGAGGTGTTGCAGTTGGTGGGGGTGTGAGGTGGGGGTGTTGGGTTTGCTTGGGGGGTGAGGTGGGGGTGTCGGGTTTGGTCGGGGGGTAAGTGAGCCGGGGGGGTGTCGGGTTTGGTCTGGGCACCCACCCCGACACCTTCCCCCCTCCCCCAGACCAACCGTGACACCCCCCGGCTCACTTACCCCCCGACCAAACCCGACACCCCCAAGCAAACCCGACACCCCTACCTCACCCCCCGACCGAACCCGACACCCCCACCTCACTTACCGTCCCACCAAACCCAACTCGGATCCGTCGCGGGGGGCGGGGGGGCAGAGCCGAGGGATTCCGGGGACCTTTGCAGGTGGGGGGGGGGCACAGAGCTGATGGATTCCGGGGTTTCGTTGGAGGAGGGAGGGGTGAGCTGAGCGAGTGCGGTGTCTGTTGGAGGTGGTATTATGACATCATCACCACCTAACCGCCCAGCTGATGTGATTGGCCCTGAAAGACTTTCACCCCTGGGGGGCGTAAGAGGTGAGATCCGAAAAATTTTCGACCCTTACCAGCATCTATACCCCAAGACCCCTAACTGTACTAAATTTCAAGTCTCTGGCTCAAACGGTGCGGGAGGAGTTCGCTGTCATACATACATACATACATACATACATACATACATACATACATCACTTGACTTTTATATATATAGATTTTAACATCAATTTTAGTTTCCAGTCAGGGTAAATGTTTGGTTTTCAATCGTGCATGTTTTATGGATTTCAATGGCTTCAAACTCATGAATACTATGGACTTTACATTTTCATATAAAACAGATATTATTTTTCAGCAACCTAATTTTGAGATTTTTTGAGCTTCTAGTCCTTTCCTCTCCCTTTCCTTATAAATCAGTATCAGTTCTAAGCATTTGTCTTCCCAATTTGACAAGTAATCTCATCAAGTATCTAGTACAGGGAACCTTGGCATGTCGGACTGCAGGATAAGCACCCTTAGCGGGCCCTGCTGGTTTGTTTACTTGCTGTTTCACCGACCGCAGCTCCCACTGGCCCCAGTTTGCCATCCCTTTCCAATAGCGGCTGCGGGAAGCGGCGGGGTGCTGGCCGCCGCTTCCACAGCCCCCATTGGACAAGAACAGCAAAATGCGGCCAGTGGGAGCCGCAGTTGGTGAACCAGCAGGTAAACAAACCGGTGGGGCCCACTAACAGTGCTTACCCTGTGGTTCCACGTGGCAACGTTGCCGATCCCTGATCTACTAGTAACTTTAAAGTTCTCTAAAATCAAGCTCAGGAGATCTCTATCATCTTTTCATGGGAAATGCACTGCCCTCAAATGAATTATAAACTGGGGTAAACTGTGACAGATTATTTTCTCTACATCTCTGTGTAATGGCCTCCTCATGTTTCCATAGCTTCAGGAGACAGAGTAAATCAGTTTATGTGGGAATGGACAGGATGTAAATATGGGTCAAAATTATACTATCGATTTTAGACAATATAACAAATTCTGCTCTGTTATAGATGTACGTGAGACATATGGATTCCACATGTTTATATATGCAGAAAATTTGCCCCAATATATTCAATTTGAAAAAGGAACCTATATTTAAAATTCACTTATCTAATATTACCTTCAATTATGTTTCATTTTTATTAGGGGCATCTGATTTAACCCTATTAGAAGAAATTGTTTGTCTTGCTCGGACTAACATAAACCTATTCCCTTATGAATGGCATGATTTAGAATTCTAAATCCTTAACCAGTTGTGGAGGTAATGTTCATATTTTGGGGAATGAATCCAGCATTTATTGTATTTTACAGAGGCACCCTCACACCTAATAGTCTCAATCTATATTAATCTGGTATCACTGCACCTAGGAACTTTCACTTGTTCTAGACAGCTTGTGCACCCACAGATCAAAGGGATGGATTTGGATCTGAAATTCTATCACAAGTGATTGTTTCTGTCACATTTATACCTAAATGATAATTCTCAAGAAGTGTGTGAGTAGTTTCAGTGTGCCAAAGTTCAGTAGGAGAGGGATAGCCATGTTAGTCTGGATCTGCAAAAGAGACAGAGTCCTGTAGCTGAAGAAATGGGTATTCACCCACAAAAGCTTATGCTCCAATATGTCTGTTAGTCTATAACAGCAGTCGGCAATGTTGGCATGCGGGACCGCAGGGTGAGTACCCTTTGTGAGCCCCACCGCTTTACTTACCTGATGGATCACTGCGTGCCGCTTCCCACAGCACCCACTGGCTGCAGTTTGCCATCCCAGTCCAATGGGGACCGCAGGAAGCCGACAGGTAAATAAAGCAGTGGGTCCCGCTAAGGGTACTTACCCTGCGGTCCTGCGCACTGACGTTGCCGACTGCTGGCCTATAAGGTGCTACAGGACTCTTTGTTGTTTTTGCTAAAGTTCTGTGTAAAAAAATACAGGCCACTTGAAAATTTGGCTAAACAATATTTTCAATCTTGAGATTTTAAAATTATTCTCAGAAATATCTCAGTTCACATCACAAACTGATCTGTCTCACTCCGATTTTTTAAAGTATAATCAGACCAAAGGACTCAAAACATGGAGGGTAGGGGGAATGAAGAATGAGGGTAAGGTCAGGTAAAAAATTACAAGGGTTAAAGAAATAAGAAAAAGTTTCTATTTATAAAGCAATCAGGAACTATCCAGCAAATTTCTAGCATATATGGGACTCACAGAAATCCTTAAATTTAACAATTTTCCAGAGTTTCTTTCTCCATGATTTTTGGTTATGAAGCAGCTAATTAAATATAGGGATTCGTACCTTGGATTAAAAGATACAGAAACCAAAGAATTTCTAACAAGTCTTTAGTTTATTGACCTGACTCACACTTTCTGAAAGAGGGGAGATGTAAAAACAAGTAACAAAAGCAGTAAAATATAGATGTGGTGCTGGAATAATGCTAAAAACAATAACAATAAGATATATAAATAAACCCCCAATGTATCTAGAGATTGGGAAATTATGAACAATGAGGAACATGAAGGTCAATTTCTCTTTGAACAATTTCTGATTGATGGTCTCTTTTTGAAGGATTTCCTGCAAGTCAAGAAAAAAGGGAAAGTTATAAAAAGAAAGCACAAGAGTATAATGAATTATGGGCAGGATGTCAAAAAAAAAAAAAGACTGTTCCTACATTTGACAGAATTCACTGAAATAAGACTAATAGTGGTGAGACAGGAAAGGCTAGTCCAAAGTTTCTGTGTCCTTGACACAATAGAGATGGGAAAGAAACAAAACATTTACAATCAAAGGATCTGATCTGCTGAGCACCCTCACTTCCCACTGACATGAAGAGGAGTTGAAGATGCTCAGACCATAGAATCAGAGAATTATAGAACTGGAAGGACACTGAGAGATCTTCTAGTCCAGTCTCCTGCACTCATGACAGGACTAAGTATCATCTAGACCATCCCTGACAGGTGTTTGTCTAACCTGATCTTAAAAATCTCCAGTGTTGGAGATTCCACAACCTCCCTATGCAATTTATTCCAGTGCTTAACCACCCTGACCATTAGGAAGTTTTTGCTAATGTCCAACCTAACCCTCCCTTGCTGCAATTTAAGCCTGTTGCTTCTCGTACTGTCTTCAGAGATTTACAAGAAAAAAAATTCTCTCTCCTCCTTGTAACAACCTTTTATGTACTTGAAAACTGATATCATGTTCCCTCTCAGTCTTTTTTCCAGACTAAACAAACCCATTTTTTCAATCTTCTCTCATAAGTTATGTTTCCCAGACCTTTAATAATTTGTGTTGCTCGTCTCTGGACTTTCTCCAATTTGTCCACATCTTTCCTGAAATGTGGCACCCAGAACTGTACACAATACTCCAACTGAGTGCAGAGTAGAGCAGAAGAATTTCTTCTATGTCTTGGTAACAAAGAGTCTTGTGGAACCTTAAAGACTAACTAAAGTATTGAAGCATAAGCTTTCGTGGGCTAATACCCACTTTGTCGGATGCAAGCATGTCTTGCTTACAACACTCCTGCTAATACATCTGTGATGGGGTACGTGTCCTGCACTGGCCCTGAGAGGGTTAAAATCAGTCTAAGGAGGCTGAGCATCAGGCAGCCAAAGGACTGGCTGTAGAGAAAACAGCCAATTAGAGTGGCGGTTGCAAACAAATTGGGCGGTGGCTGGAGCAGCCATTCAGGACTCAGAAGGCTCATATAAAAGGAAGCTGCAGATCAAAGCAAGGCAGTCTGCTGCAGGGAGCCTTAGGGAGAAGACTGGCTTCCTGGATAGCTACAGAGAGACCAGCACCTGAGGAAGGGCAGGTGCTAGTAGGAACCCTGAGAGCTGTTGACAGGCTGCGAGGACTTACAGACTCAAGGCCTTGGGCAGAGGGCCAAGGAGCTGGAGCCAGAGGCAGGAGCAGAAAGAACTGAGGCTGTGGGGAAGTAGTCCACCAAATGCAGACAGTGAGCTGAAAGGAAGAGAAGGTGCTGTTTGCAGGGTCCCAGGACCCAGGATAGTGGGTGGGTGGGTCTGCCCTCCTTCTCTCCCTTCCCCCTAGCCATCTGCGGAAGGAGTGGCCCGTCTGCGGATGGCCAAGCTACTGCAAGGAGTGGCTGGACTCTTGTTGGAGGAGTGCCCCAGAAAGCGGGGGGTGGGGGGGGGGATGGATGGATGGTTGGTCAGTCAGTCACAAAGCCAGAGGGCTGTGCCACAAAGCAGATGATAAGAGAAAGGAGTCATAATGGGTTTTCAGGCGGAGGCAAGGACTGGAAAGTCACCACCACCTGAGGGTGTACCTGTTGCGACTAAGCTAACTCCTGAAACAGGAGACCCCAGAGTGGTGGTGACCTTGTGACAACCTCCCAGAATAATGCTTGCTTTTTTTTCAACAGTGTTACACAGTTAACTCATATGTAGCTTATGGTCCACTATGACCCCCAGATCACTTTCCACAATACTCCTTCTTAGGTAGCCATTTTCCATTTTGTATGTATGCAACTGATTGTTTCTTCCTAAGTGGAGCACTTTACATTTGTCCTTATTGAATTTCATCCTATTTACTTCATATAATTTCTCCAGTTTGTCCAGGTCATGTTGAATTATAATCCTATCCTCCAAAGCACTTGCAACCCATATGAAACACTATCAAAAGCTTTACTAAATTTAAGATATATCACACCTTCCATCCTATCCACAAGGCTTGTTACCCTGTCAAAGAATGCTGTTAGGCTGGTTTGACATGATTTGTTTTTGACAAACCATGCTGACTGTTATTTATCATCTTATTATTTTATAGATGTCATCTTAATTATTTGTTCCATTATCTTTCTGTGTACAGAGGTTAAGCTGACTGGTTTGTAATTCCGCAGGTTGACATTATTTCCCTTTTTTTCAGATGGGCACTATATTTGCCCTTTTCCAGGTTTCTGGAATCTCTCCCATCTTCCATGACTTTTCTAAAATAATCTCCTCAATGAGTTCCTTGAGTATTCTAGGATGCATTTCATGGCCATGGTGACTTGAAGACATCTAACTTGTCTAAGTAATCTCTAACTTATTCTTTTCATAATTTAGCCTTCCTACCTCATTTTCACTAGCATTCACTATGTTAGATATCCAGGAACCACCGACTTTCTTGGTGAAAACTTAAACAAATAAATAATTAAGCACCTCTGCCATTTCTGCATTTTCTATCATTATTACCCCTCACTCATTGAGTAACAGGTCTACCCTGTTCTTGGTCTTCCTCTTGCTTCTAATATACTTGTACAATGTTTTCTTGTTACTCTTCATATCTCTAGCTAGTCTAATCTTGTTTTGTTCCTTGGCCTTTCTAATTTTGTCCCTACATATGTGTGGTATTGTTTTATACCCATCCTTTGTAATTTGACCTAGATCATCACAGATTGTGCCCCTAACTTTTTTGGCAGCAAATGAAAATAACGGAGATACTTACCAACATAAACATTCTCAGGCTAATGTATTGTGTAAAATCCAAGGAGAAGTACAAATTTGTGTAAACTTATGATTCAAAAGAGAGAACAGGAGGCTACTTCCTTATCTTCTATTCTTGTCAATCTTACATTCACAAGAATGTACCTGTCAAATTGGTCTCTGAAGGCTAAATATGTGAGGGGATGCCTAGCTTGTGAATCCCACTGTGGCTTAGACATGAGTTAAGTGTAGAGCTGCTGGGTGGTGTCAGGATTTGGGTGGCTGTGTGCATACCCAGCTGCTGAAATTTAGGGACCTCAGTGAGTTAAATGGTGGAAATCCAGGCACCTACTTTGTGTCCACAAGATCAGGCAATGTTCAACTTAGGTGCCTAAAGGGACAGGTAGGTGCCCAAACCCTGCTTGTGGATTCTACCCCAAGTGTGCTTACATTTCATTGGCTGAAAAAATGAAATAAGGTCTCAGAAAAAGCACATATATTCAAGTGTTGCATCAGCTATTCCTGCTTATTATACTAGTCTAAAAGTGTGAATAATTGTACATTTAGAGGAAAATCAAGAGCATACCAAAAGCCCCATAACAGAAATATCAGAGAAAAACACGTTTCCTGTGGACTACTTACAGTACCAGTGACATGAAGTGAATGCAAATTAAAAGGAGAAGATGTCTGAATAAATCTCACTTTGTATAATGTAATACCGTACTTTAAAATACAGTTAAATAGATACAGTGAGAGTGATTCTGATCTCATAGCAATGTAAGTGAGAAACAATTTATTTGAATTCAGTGGAGTCACACTGGTATACATGAGAGGAAAAGAAGGCCCAAAATGTGAAAAATATATTAGTGAATTTGAAGAGACTATTAAATCCCATCGAGTCTACCATAATGTGTCATGATTTATAGCTATATCATCCCATTTCCATGCTACACTATGCATGCTTCCAGCAAATTTTGATATGCAATGAAGGTTTGACTCTCCCTATTATTCATTCTTTACCCCACTGAGACAATTAGGTTTCGATAGAATACAATTGTAGGCTGTTGATAGGACTAATCTTTTTAGGACTGGTGTCAATGCTTTCTTGGAGGGCACCCACCATTGGCATTTGTTCTCGCTGGAGCCTGCATTTGATGGATTTCAGGACACATTTATTTGGTTTATATTTAGATTGCTTTTCTCCTATTTTTTCTTCCCAGCCAACATGGTTATGAACATTTCTTAGAGCAGTAGCAGTGGTTCTGGTAAATGGCCAAATACTTTTTACCTTATTTACACAAACTTTTCATTGAAAAAATAGAATTTTAAAGTTAATGGGCCATATCCTAGTTCCACTGAAGTCAATGGGAGTTTTGCCATTTATGTTATTTAGTACATTTTCCAGTACTGAGTTTTAAGTGAGAAAAGTGAGCAGTATTTGGCTCACATGCAAGCTGCTATAGGCAGATTGATTTATTGTGCATTTATTTTTTAAAAAAATTAAAAAGCAAAGAAAAAGAAACAACCCCCCACAAAACAGTTGTGGCTGTAACCACTTTAAGCCATTAAAGAAAATAATTTTAAGGTAATTACCATTAGGAAAAAAATCTGCTCTGTTATGCCCATATAAATCTGGAAAACTCAGTTGAGGTGGATTTGGAGGTAGATCAGTTGAGGTAGATTGCATATTAGCCAAGTTCTGCTTTCCATAACAGTCAGATTAACTTGAGTCCTATAACAATACAATTGTTTCCTACTCTTTTTAAAACGATTTGAGGACAGGTCATTGTGAAAATGTCCTCTTGAAATTTAGTTTTAGTTCAATATTTTTTGTTCAATATATTTAAATAGATTTAATAATTCTTTTTCCTCCCTGGTTTTGTGAGTGTACAGAACACTTTGGCCTTGCTGCTCCATAGTCCCTGGTTTAAATCGTCTTTTTCCAGCTCTCTGTTTTACAGACGCACGCTGCTAAAAATGTGAATAATTTATATGAGCTAATAGCAGCTTCTGTGCTAAATTGTCACTGCTTTCAAAATGTGTTAGGCCCGACATAAATGTCCCCCACCTTTGTGTCCACAGATCCTCAGAATGAGATATCTCTTGGACAAAAAGGATAGGCCTTTTTACTATGCACAACATATAAGGATCCTGCCATCTAAAACAGGTACATCTCAGATAAATTTTATGAGCACCACATACCTCAAACCTTTGCTTGAATAATAAATAAAGCAGCTGACCCTTTGTAGTTGCATAATCAATAAGGGGCTGTCTCTACTTGTAATTTCACACATATTTCAGCTACTGTAATGGAAGATCCAATGCAAAATTTACCACTCATGATATCTGGATTTCTGGTACTCTTTGGGAGACTCTTGGTTCTAAAACTATGCATGGATTACATTCATCCATATATGTAGTTTTTACTTTTTTCTCCCTGTGAGATTTGTATAGCAATATGATAATTAACTGGTTCAAAGCATTATGCAAGAATTTTTTAAAGTTTTATGGATAGTGCAATTTCAACTGAGTATTGCTTTTTTCCTCACATAATGTTAATTAGAGGTACAATATTGGTCTATAATTGCAGCATGTATAATTTTTCTTCTCTTTGAAATGAGTCCACCAAGTGGAGAAAGATTCATTAGACATAAAATAAAAATCTCATCATCACTAATAGTGGATGCACATGCATACTGTAAATGTAAATACTTGTGGGTGCATCTGGTCATTTTTTTTTCAAATTCTGTAAATTCAAGAATATGAAAGGAAAATTCACAGCCAGCAGGAGTAGGCAGGGCTGGATTGTAGTAACTACTTTTTTTCCCTATCTCTGAGATAGCATATGACAATTCAGAGTGCCTGCTGGCTCTAAATACATATTGCATTGGTATCTGGGACTTTCGGGAGAGTTAGCTAACGGAGTGTTTTCACTATGTTGAGGACACTTAGATCTATCTGTCCATTTCATTCAGTACAGAGAGCATGGTTGAGTAACTCTCAGTGCATGGTTGAAAATGGGGCATGGGAAAGAGGGAGCAAGCTATGGCACAATCCAAACAATGAGATGGGGTATGTGTGAATCCACCAAAGGACATGGCAAAGATTATGCCACCCACTCAAACAGAGTAGGGTGTTCAACATTTGTCAGTCATGTTTTCAAATAGGGTATTTTGTTAGACTCCACACTGATATTAGAAGAACCATAATACTGACGTGAATGGCTTTTTCATTACTGATTGGATGTTTACCTTATCTATTTCTTTGTTTCATTAAGAATGGATGGTTGCAACATTTTTATATATGCATTATATTACCCCAGAAACAGAAGCCAGTGCAGAAGTTGGTAGCCTTCTCGTTAAATCTGTTTATTATTGATATTTGTGTGGGTTTTGGATTCCGTTTGTAATTATTTGTCAAGGGCACTCAGAACCTGCATGGGAGTTCTTTGTGTGTTAAACCAAAATAAATAGTTACACATATTAACTAAAGAGACAAGCCAGTCAGTATCATAAGTATAGACCAGCCCACCTCACCATATGTCTGGTCTTCCCAATGAATTCCATGGGCTTTGGTTCAGCCCCATCTGAGGTAAATGATTTAAACAGATGGGCCATGTTCTAACAAAGTCATCCTCAATTTATCCAACAGATAAAGTAAATTCCAACGCAAAGACCCATCCACAGAACAGTTCCTGTCACCCATGACTAGGCATTTAGATTTCTGATAGTCAAATAGTGATACAAGTGAGGCCACACCTGAATCTGGAATCTAATAGATAGGTGCAAAGGAAAATTAGTTCTCTAGATTCTGCTATATTTTTACCTAGAACCACCAATCCCACCCACCTTACTCATAAAGGGATATCTGAAACTGGACAAGCATAAGCAAAATCATTAATGACAAGATATTGTGTTTCTGAGGAAGAGCTGAATGGTTCCTCTTTTGCGGAAGTGTGACTATATAAGGGATACAATTCCTCTGGGGTCAGAGGCCTGCAGCTAGCTGGCTGGACAGCTGATTATACTTGCCTACTGCACTTGAGGAAGAGTGGATACTTAATTAGCTGATACCTATTAAAAAAAAGAGCAGCAGGAAATGGCTAGAGGAGTACAATACCTTCTAGAAAACTGTGGGGCTGAGGCTGTGCTCCTAATTGACTACTACTGGAGCTACTGTAGAAAGGAATTGCTCCAGAAACCAAATGAACAGAAAGGAGATCTTTATTGCTAAGTCTCTGAGGAAGGAACTAGGAAATTTGGGATACTGAAGTTACTGGCATGAAGGACAGACTTGAGGAAGGGTAAATGATCTGACCTATCAAGAGCAAAGCCTAGTCTGGTAGGAAGAGGGCACTATAAGGTAGTCTCTAATCCTGTTACAGGAAGCCCAAACCTATTTCTGCTACAACTTTTACAAACTATGAGCAGGGTTGCAATAGCAGGTCCAAAGCTCCCCAGCACAGCTTGAACCTCAGTGAATGAGACTAGGTAAATTACAATTCAAGATAGTCAGGTAAATGACTGAACTATTTCTCAAAGAGAAATCATTATTAGGGTATCATCACCTAAAAATAGATGCAGCATAGCTGTATACATTTGAAAATAACTGTGAAATTGTGTTTTGCTGGATTTTGTATACAATATAACCATACTTGTGATCCAGTAAATCATAAACACAACAAAAAGAAAAACAAAGGTTCATTGAGTTAACTTTATTGATCATAAAGTTATTTCTTTTATTGGTATTTATGTTTCTAAGTGTATTACCTGAATCTGGGTTGATCAGAGTATTAGTAGATAAATTCTCCAATCTCTACTTTGTACTTCTGACGTGTATTCTGAATAAGCAAAAATCACTCCAGTCTGAGATGAATGCTATGGGCCCTGAGCATGCTCAGTGAAAACTTAGGGTTTCTAAAATGGTGTGCTTGCAAAAATCCAGGGCTGTGTTTGTGTGTATGGGATCAGTAGAATCACACCCCTGAGGTAAATGGCAAGAGTGAGCATGTGCAAGATTGGTGACTATTGAGCATGTGCAGAAAGGGGTCCTAGAGGGATCTGGTAACTAAGCAGCTAGCTGGTCATAGTCAACTCAGACCAGTGAACTTTGTTTTAAAAGTCAGAGCTGAACCCCTGAGATAATGGTAATGCACAAAAGAAACTCTGTTAAGAAAGTTCTGTAGATAGAAGTAATGCTGTAGTGGAAGAAGAGTGAATAGCATAGATGGGAAGGAATTTGATTCCATAGTGTAGCACTGGGCTTTGTTTCAGTCAATCATAGATCAATAAAGACACCATGAGACAATTAATGGATCTACAACAGTCTGGCAGAATTCTTAGCACATTCTTTCAGAATGTTACCTCAGGAGTTAATGAAGAGTTAATAGCTGAAATAATTGCCAGCTACCCAGGAAATGACGATCAGCCCAAAAATCCCTGGTCTGATCATCTGAAGTCAAGGAACCCACTGAATATTCCAGCAGGTCAGGCAGAGATATATTTCCTCTAGCACATGAACTGGCAACCTTTGGCACGCAGCCCACCAGGGTAAGCCCCCTGGCAGGCTGGACCAGTTTGTTTACCTGCCGCATCTGCAGATTTGCCCGATATGCTTGCTGCCACTTCCCACTGCCCCCATTAGCCTGGGACAGTGAACTGCGGCCAGTGGGAGCTGTGGTCCGCTGAACCTGCGGATGCAGCAGGTAAACAAACCAGCCCAGCCCACCAGGGGGCTTATCCTGGTGAGCCACGTGCCAAAGGTTGCTCATCCCTGATCTATCTAGCAGCTGTGTTATGATATCATCTCCCTTGGTAAAACTGAGGTGTGCATCAGCAAAGGCATGTGACAATAGAAAGCAATTGTCCTGCTACCTCCCAAACAGAATCTGCCAGACATTTTAAAACACAAACCATGGGAAAAAGTGTTACAGTATTTATTTCAAAATTGGGAGGCGGAGGAAAATAATTAATGCAATCTGTTCATTTTAGTTAATGTCTTTCAGTGGATTTATGTCTTTAATTGGGATTTCATTTGATATTCATAATAGTGAATTGGTTTATAAGCTAGTTGAATAGCCCTATAGCAGTCCGTGACTCCGAGGTGGTTTCTCTTAGTCGGCCCTTTAAATTACCTCCATTCATCTCTGCCTGTATTGGCTGAGAAGCCTCCAACATAAAGCAAGAGTTCTCATCCAAATGGAGCCTGTAACCTGAGCCTGGAGCCTGGAGACTCAGGGAGTATGTAACCTGAGGCCCATGGCTGACATCCTCTGGCTTCAGCTTCACCCTGGGGCCACAGAAAGTCTAAGCCAGCCCTGATGACCCAATTAAAATAGGGTCCCAACCCGCAGTTTGAGAACCATTGCTCTAACCTAAAGCCCAAGAGCTGTAGCACATTTTGTCTTTAATGGTGCAGTGTATTTAAGGTAAGCGATTATATATGTAGCACATTTATTCTGTACATAACACAACATTAGGGACTGAACTGGATGAGCTCTTGAGGTCCCTTCCAGTTCTATGATTCTTCTGGTCCACCAAAATTATGGGGAACTAAAAGTAAATAAAAAATACTTTCACACACTCCCTGGGGTGTTAGCAGCTATGACCGACAATATTTTGTGATAAAAATGAAATTTTAAACTGCATGCAAGGGACAGAAAGTATAAAAAAATGCAGGCAATTTTCACTTGCATTAATCTAAGATGGCATCTCCTATTACTGCTGTAGTTCTGCTGCTGGCTGATAAGAGGGTTACCATGACCTTATAAGCTAAAATACAGAAGTCAGAAATGGAAGTAGATGTATTACATTTTCAAAAAGGGGACAGTAAAACTAGTAAGGACAGAAATCTTTGGTGTATTGGAAATCTATAGAGATCGGATTGAAAAAAGTGATCTCTACTTGGCCATAATATTTTCCACTGGTATTTGGGCATTGCTGTTGGTCACTTTTTCAACTTTCAAGACAGTTTTCTGTTAATCTAACCTGCTGTGTGTATTTGACTTGCTGCATTATTATACCATACAGATAATGGGCCTGCTCCTGCTCCTCATGAAGTTAATGGAAAAACTCCAACTCCCATTTACTTCACTAAGAGCAGGATCTCACATAATATCTTCATAATTTAGTCCAGGGATCGGCAAACTTGGCACGCGGCTCCCCAGGATAAGCACCCTTGGCAGGCCAGGTCAGTTTGTTTACCTGCTGTGTCCGCTGGTTCAACAGATCGTGGCTCCCACTGGCCACAGTTTGCGGCTCTGGTTCAATGGAAGCTGTGTGAAGTGACGCCAGCACTTCCTGCCTGGTTTGTTTACCTGCGGATGCGGCAGGTAAACAAACTGGCTGGGCCTGCCAAGGGTGCTTACCCAGTGGGGCCATGTGCCAAGGTTGCTGATCTTTGATTTAGTCAATTAGTGATCATCACATATGGCAGCTCAAAATCTAGAAACAGTTAAAGCTATTCAAAATTCAGAATCAGAGAGGTAGTGTTGTTAGTCTGGAATAGCAGAAGTGACAAAGAGTCCAATGGCACCTTAAAGACTAAGTAAAGTAAAATTCAGAATTAGTTTC
Source organism: Sternotherus odoratus (assembly GCA_032164245.1). Classification (NCBI taxonomy): domain Eukaryota; kingdom Metazoa; phylum Chordata; order Testudines; family Kinosternidae; genus Sternotherus; species Sternotherus odoratus. Next base: position 241,898,493 of record JAVMKO010000001.1, read on the forward strand.
ACCCGAATCTTGCATGAAAATTATTTTCATATAATGTTATTTGTTTTCATTCTCCACTACTCTAGAAGTTTTGCTTTATCTGCAGTTTCAATTAAATGGTGATTTTTACAACAGAAATTTGTGAAAACTCTGTCTTCAACAAGGACGCCCATTTACCAATTTTCTCATTTGTTCTGTTCAGTTTCTAGATAATAGTAACTCTTTTGTTTTCTTTTTCTGCTTTTCTGCTAATATAAACAGAAGGAAGATGTGATTATCCCTTTTGGAATGGAACACTTAAAGGTGAATTGTGCAGTAAATATAACCTTCCTTTTCCCTTTTATTTCCCCTTTGAGGTCAGCTTTCCAAAGAGCTCAGCTCCTGTTTAAGCTACTTAAGGTGACTTTCAAAGAATCCTCGCTGCCCACCACCTCCCATTGTTGGGTTGTTGTTAGGGTTTTTTTTAGGTGTTGGTGCCCAAGCTCCATGGATTATAATGGAAGGTTTTGCATTTACACCAGATGAAGAGCTAGTATTTGACATTTCTCTTTATTCTGTCTTCAAGCAAAAAACTCATGCTTTTCTTTTCCTTGCAATTGTAAGTACTCTTTATCTGGCTGGGAAGTAATTATGGGACTCATTTCTAAGGAAAAGTCCTAGAGCAAGAGCACAGAATGATTGACTTGTGTAGATAGCTTAAAATGATCAAGGGATTGATTCATTTAGCAGACACAACATTTTTTCATACAGTTGTATAATTGTTTTTGATGTTTGTTCTAAACAGTGCTGTCTAAACACCTAATCTGTGTGGAATAGGAGTAAATTATAGTCTAAAATGAGGGATGAGATGAGGCGTTGAGAAGGTATGCTAGTTACAGACAAGCCCTGAGAGATTTTCTGTGCACCACTTTGTTGCCTAGTTTTTATGTTTCTCTGTTTATGCAAGAGGCCCAGAGGAAGCTCCAGGAAGGAATGTGCCTATAACATACAGAAGTCTGTTCCCCAAAATTGCACCTAGCCAACAGTATAAGCCAGCGGAGAAGCGGACTAAGACATGGATTCTATTCTGCCCCATCTTCCTTTGTGGTGATACCTTTTCCCAGGGCAGTCCCTGTGCTCCTTTTGGTCTAGGAATTGCAATTGTGACTGCTCTTTACATGAGTCACACTGTGTGTTTCCCTTGGGGCACCTACACAAGAGACAGTCACAGCTGGTCCCCCAGAGAGCTCTTGGTGCATTTGGCATTGCTCTGGCATAATACTATATATTGTGAATAGTGTGCAAAAATGCTTTCTGTCATTTTAGTTGGAACATCTTGAAATCCTCCTGGGAATGGGAATATGCTCCCTGCTTCCTTCCTATCCTCAAGCAGATTGAATGTGGATAGTTTAAATTATCATACTACTTTCAGAAAAGAGGATTAGGTAGGATTTTTAATCAGAGAAAAATATATGTAATGCCATTAATAAACCTTGAAAACAGCAATAGCACAGCCATTGCTTACTGGAGAAGCAGAACCAAATCCTGTCTCCTAGAGCTCTCAAGATTCTGCATGTAAGAGACAGGAACATTTTACAAGTAAAACTCTCAGCTCCTTCCAGAATGTAATACAGTCACAAAAAATTAGAACTTTTTTTCTGCAAAGTGACACTGCACTAAAAACTGTACAGTTTCCTAATTCTTGAGAGAAATAATCTGATACTATGAAGTTGAATCAAATGTCTGGAGCTGACATTGTACCTCAAGGCATTTTGGAAATCATCAGCTAACACAGCAGACAGCTGCCTCCATAAGAATGATGAATTAACACACTTGAGGCAGTGGGGAAATAAAAAGGGAAAAAGAAGACTAAACAGGGTTTGGTAAGGAGCCTGGATTCATAAATGGCATCACCACTTGCTCCCACCTGCTAGTTAAGAAGGGTATTTAAGAAATTGAAATAGATTTGTATTTTTAACTGACTTTTTGTGATGTCATCTTCTATTTCTCTGTCTATATCATACAGTTTCCTAAAGTTTATCTGCTCTCTCTCCCTAGGACTGCTGTCATTCTCCAGCTTACCTTGGAAGCATCACATTTTAAGGATTTCATCTATAATAGAAGCATTAAATGAATAATTTAAACAATTCCAACCCTTTGGAATATTTAAATTTCCAAAAGGGTTCTTTCTCAGGAAGATCCCTACACTTATCATAATATGCCCCGTTTCTTAAAGTTAACCCTTAAATGTGGGTTAGTGAGGCTACAGACCACATCATGGAATGGAAAATTATTTCAGATGCTTCCCTTTTCAAATAAAGGATTTTTGACTGCAGCTGAAAATGTCATTATCATCAAAGCCGTATTCTGTCACAGCAGAACAAGATCAATTTCTTATAGACACTGCAGTAGGTTGGCTGCTGTATATTGTTCTTTTTTTCCTCAAAGCTGCAAGCAATCCTTGACAAATTCACTCGCCTACTTGCAAGTTAAAAATCAAGGATGATGAGTGCTGTGGAAGAGCAGTATTTAAATAGGGCTGCTGGAGCAAAGCCTTAAGAGGCAAAGGGGCCTATCTCCTGCAGAACTAAGGAGCAAGAGATGGTCAGAGGGCCTTTCTCTTGTAGTGTGGGAAAAGCAAGGGGAAGCAGCAGTAGATGCTGATGCTTATAGCATCTGGAGTTTTGCTGTGTGCAGAGGAGAAACGACGAGGTATTGAAGGGGGTTAAAAATATAGGAAACATTTTTGGTGGCTATTTTAGTGTAAAAGCTCAAAATTTGAAAAAAAAAATATTAGTTTTAACAATCTTCTAGGTAGAGGACTCCTTGAATGATTTGAAAGTCATTATTTTCACCAAGTTAATGTAAATCATCACACTAGCTCAAAACACAATGCTTTTAGCTGTGGCACTAGCATTTGGGAGACTGAGGTTCAATTCCCTGCTCTGTCACAAATTTTCTGAGTGACCTTAGGGAACTTACTTACCCTTTCCAAGCCTCTGCTCCCCATCTGTAAAATAAGGATAACTGATCCTCACAAAACCCCTGTGAGGAAGTATCTATTTAAGATTGTGAAGTGCTTTGAGAGCTACTGCTGAAAAACAATATCTAGGACCCAGGCGGTATTATTACTAGCCAAGGCTCCTTGGACAGTTCATGTGTGTATTAAAATAAGTATGCTTCTCTGATGCATTTAGGCTAGGATTTTCAAAGGCACCTAAGAAAGTCAGGCACTCAAATCTCATTAAATTTCAAAGGGCGATGGGGACAACATTTTTCAAAACACCTAAACAATTTAGGAGACTAAGTCCCATTTTCAAATGAAATGTCAGAATTTCCTGCAGGACAGAAATTCATAATTTTGCTCAGCTCTGACTTTGAATTTGCTTTTATCCAGGTACTACCCTGTTTCCCCGAAAGTAAGACATCCCCCGAAAATAAGACGTACTTCCAGTTTTGCCTCTCGCTGTAATATAATGTAATGTAATTTTGGGAGCAAAAATTAATATAAGACACTGTCTTATTTTCGGGGAAACACGGTAGTAGTGAGAAACGGCATAGGCTGCAACTCTATTCAGCACCTTGTAATGTGATCTTGCAAATCTGAGTTACACAGTGTTAAACTTGCGAGTGGGAGACCACAAAGGAATGCCTTGGGGAGGCACTGGCTGGTAGAGGACAGCATGTAGCTAAGCTGACTCAGAAGTGGGACAGCGAGTGAACTATGACTATTAGTTATATTTCCATTGCTGCTCCCCCTTGCTCTATGGAGAAAGTAAACTATGCCAGGCTTTTTCCTGGGGCCATTTACTTCCCGCCAACACCAGCTCAATTGCAATCCTATATGGGTGTTGCAATGTAAGTAGTCAATGAAGATGACTAATGGGACTCTTTATACCTCTTCTCTGAGCAAGTATGCAGTTGTGATTGAGATAGCCATAGCCAACAAGTAGAATACAATGCTGTTAGAACAACTAAAATAATTTACTAATGTTTCCTGGAATTATTTATTTTCTCCCATTCCTGGCATTTTTAAGTTGCAAGCATAAACTTGTGGGACACAACTTTCACTTCTGTTTCGAGTTGAAGTTTATGGTCAAATGGGTCTTAAACGTACGACTATATTTTCAAATGACTAATGAAACTAAGTACATAAATGTATGGGGGCCCAACCTGAGTTTTTTGAAAGGGGCCTGATTTTGGGGGGCTGGAACGCTCGATTTTCAACAGCTTTTGCAAAAAAAAAAAAAAAAAGCAAAATCCTTTCGGTGTCCCTTGTTGGAGACACTTTAAATTACTAATGACATGTCAAAATGGAGGTAATGCAGATTACTTGATGACCTAGCAATTAGTAATACTGCATCAGTGACTTTTGTGTTTTATGGTATAAAGTTATCTTGTGATATCATCTCTTGGCATTAGCAATTAACTCTTCTCTTACTAGAAAGACAAATCAAATATTTTGTTACTGCTAGCAAAAGTAGATTTTTATTATTTAGACCAGGGATCGGCAACGTTGGCATGCGGGACCGCAGGGTAAGCACCCTTAGTGGGCCCCGCCACTTTGTTTACCTGGCGTTTTGCCGACCATGGCTCCCACTGGCCGCGGTTCGCTGTCCTGATCCAATGGGGGCTGTGGGAAGCGGTTGCCAGTGGGAGCCATGGTCGGCAAAACGCCAGGTAAATAAAGCATCGGGGTGCTTTAAATAAATAAATAAAGCTAAGGGTGCTTACCCTGCGGTGTCACATGCCAATGTTGCCAATCCCTGTGCTATATATTTAGAAAGAAAGCTATCATGAAACCTTTGTACCTCATACTTTTTTGTATTTCAGTTTCTAACTGAACAGTGTGACCAATGGTACATCTTCCTCTTAAAAATGCATTCTCATTTTCTCTATAATGCGATGGTTTTCCTGCATCCTACAACCTTGAAATCCTTCTTTTGTGTCACCCCATTGGGATGCACCCTTAAATCAGCCAGCAAGCTCCTCCTTAGCTGGACTTAATCTTAAATTGGGTCTTCACCACCGTTCAGGTGCCACTGGATACACTGATTACTCTCTGAGTAAGTTAACTTGGCCTCTGCCAACACGGGGTATACACCCCATCACACTGACAACATGCCACATGTATACCTAATGAGAGCATGTGATTCTAGAAGCATGCAAGGGTATGTCTGGGGTTAAAATGCTTTTATCCCTGTGCAACTATTAAATTATTTTCCATAACACTTAGAGCTCAATTTTTTAAAAAAATACTGTACTGCCAACGCTCATGATTTTCTCATGATTCTTCTACACTGCTTCATGAAAACATGGTGAAAAGAACCAGCTCATGATTTTTATCATGACTAGAGGTTTTGGGGTGTATTTTATGTATTTATTTTATTTAACAAAAGGCATTAACTGAAGAATTTCCCCATATTCAAAATGGCCACCAATTCCTATTACTGTCAAGGGGGTTAAAGCCAGAAAGATGGCACCATTTTCCACCAACCTATCTGCATGTGGAAGTGAGGCTGCCCTTAATAAACTTGTCTGTCACTTCCCACTCTTTTGAGTGAGATTAAAGCTATGCCAACAGACAAAATGATTTCCAGTCTAGGAATCAGAGGGCCAGGCAGGACACAGAGGACACAGAGGCAGAGGGCCAGGCAGGACACAGAGACAGAAACGCTGTGACTGGGGAGAGAGAGGAAGAAGACACTGCAGGGAGCAGAAGGCAGATTTAGGTTTGCAGGGAGATGTGGGGTAAGAGAAAGAATGTAGACAGAAATGGTGGTGGGAGATGGAGGGAGCACATGGCAGCTCTCTGGGGAGTAGAGGTGGTTAAGGAAAATTCTGTTGCAATATTTTGGTCTACAAATTTACCCTGGAGAGAAATCCAAATGATAATCACCCTCATTGTCTCCAGCCAAATCCTGAACACTAAATAGGATGTGAGACTTAGGGCTTGTCTTCATGTACAGATACTTCAATGACAAGAGAAGCTCTTGAAGCAGTAGCTATGTTGACAGGAGAAGCTCTAACATCTAAATAGTGCTGTCTACCTGGGGAGGTTAGGTCAGTAAAACTATGTTGCTCAGGGGCATGGATTTTTCACAGCCCTGAGCAACATGGTTATAACGATATTGGTCTGTAGCTTAAAGCTGGCTTTATTTATTCCAACTCACGTCCTTTTTTCTTCCCCACCATATTTCTTCTCTTTTTTTATCCCTCTCCTTTTTCCTTGTGTTGTCTAATAAGACTCTGGCTTAGTCAGCCAATACCGTATATTTTGCAACACTGCTGTAAACCTATGACCAGAAAGAGGTAGCTAAGAGCAATGCCCTAAACAGACCAAGTGGTGACACACTCAAGTGGTGGTACATGCTTGCCAGACCTTGGCACTTCTGATAAGAGCATGTCCTGTGCCTGTGTTACTCCAGCAATGAGCATGCAAGTAAAAGTCAATACCAGAGAGGGAAGATGCATTTTTTATCTTTTCTGTGGAGTTTCCCTCTCTCATGGTATATTCAGTGTAAGTATTCTCTACCACTGAAGGAACAGGGATCAAAGGGATATTAAGATAAGACTAATTTCATATTTTACATTTCAGAAGTGCTAACTCATTTTTCCTCCTTTTTTGTATCTCTAATAAAAGGTTAAAATATTTTTAATTTTTTTGTTTGCTATTGTACCGAGTAGTTCAAGATCTCTGTACTCAGAATCCCAAACTGTTTTAAAAATGATTATTGTTGTATGGTAACAGGACCGTGTTAACATCACTGACTTTCTGTGTTCTATCAAAATTAGCATAACATTTGCCTCTGAGCAGCTGGGGGAAAGCAATGTTGCCATCTCTCACAAACCAGTTGTGAGTCATAGGATTTTGGCAGCTGCAAAAGGAGCTCTTTCCAGGACACAAGAAGCTCCTGTGAGACCATGATTTTCAGGGCTGTACATGTGGGCAGAGCATTGTGAGAGCCTCAGACCTAAGACACAGACCTGTCCTACCACTGAGCCCAACCTTCATGGACAACCATATAGCTGAGAAAATGTCTGAGGGTAGCAGGAGAGAGGGGAGTCAGGGAAGTGGTGCTGCTGGATTCTACATAGAGAAGTCCTGGGCAGCAGGAGGCAGTCAAAATAGTAATAGGGAAAGGATAACAGTTCTCCTCTCCTAAAGTTGAGGAAAGGGTAAATGGAGTCTCCATCAAAACAGGCAGGAGAAGAGATGATGAGGGCTTAGTTTCAGGTGAAAAGACAACCTGGAATGCAAATATCAACTCCCATTACAGAAGAATAGAGTGGAGTTAAAAAGTCAAAAGACAATCTGAAAAAAAACATGTTTTGATTTTTTAAATCATGGTTTTTGAGAGTCTGCGTCATGACGTTTGATCTCTAGAGGTTCAGAATATCGACACACTCAAGTGCCATGAAAATTGACTGTAAAAGTGGCACTCTACTCAATAGATCTATTTCTTCAGAGTCCTCTCTCATTACTGTATTGGGAAAAATAAGATGTTACTGGTTTTTAATCCTATTAATTATTGTTGTTATATTTATTTGTATCACTTAGATGCCCTAGTCACTTAGCCTTGGTCTACACTGGTGGTGGCGGGGGGGGGGGAATTGCTCTAAATTACACAACTTCAGCTAAAGTTGACGTACCTAGATCTACACACCGCGATATCTTCACAGTGGTGAGTCGATCCTCTCCTGCATCGACTCCGCCTGCGCCTCACATGGCGGTGGAGTACAGGAGTTAATGGGAGAGCGCTCAGCGGTCTATTTATCATATCTAGTCTAGATGCGATAAATCAACCCCTGCTGGATCTATTGCTACCCGCTGATCCAGTGGGTAGTATAGGCATGCCTTTAGTATCCTACTGTGTTAGGCATACTGTGCTCACAGAACAAAAGATGGGGTCTCTGTTCCAAAGAGATTTCAATCTAAGTCTATTGATATTTTTATGCATTAGCTTACTTTACCATCTTTGATTGCTCATGCAAGTGACCACTCTTGAAAATGGAAAAATGTGGAATTTTGTTGTTTTGACTGCTTATGGGGTTTTCTTTTCATACTTTATTGTGTGAGTGAAATGACCTTTAAAACATTTTTTCTCGGATAAGCTAAACACAGAGCAAAAATGTGCTTCTTTAAATCTCTGAAAGCCATATTTTATGTCTTCTCTCTATTGAAAAGAGTTGAATGTTGACAAATGTGCAAGTTACAGGTTGATTAATTTTCAGCTGATGCATGGAAGTTATATTACTTGAAACTATATTACACAAGAACGAGATGGTGAAATATGTTACAAACGTCAAATCTGAGGCAGAATTGTATTTCATATACTATAGGAATAGTTCACACTAATAAATTCTAGAAAAGTTATGATTACAGGGTGTTCTTGGATGGACATTCCAATAATTTTGAAACTTGGTATTTTAGACTTCATGTTAATTTTAGCATTAATAAACCATTATTTATTGCTTTCAAAGTCCTGAAGCTGAATTTTTATATCATATATAATTCAAAATAAAGTTTATCTGGGCATAAAAACCTAGACATAAAATCATGAACAATAAATTATATTTCTTGTTTGTTAATTCAGAATTTGCAACTTGATTATTTTAAAGTAAAAATATTGTTGCTGATTTACATTACAATCTCAGTCTCAGATTTATATGTATATAAACTTAGGCTCTTCATCCTATCTATATTATTTCCCATCAATTTTGCAAATCTTAGGAAAAAGTGCAAAATAAAAATTAATCTATTAATAAATGCAGTTTCATGTTGCCCATTTACACTTGCAGTTATTTTATTTGAATTCTTGCAGTCTTTAATCCTATTTAGTAGAAATTATGTATATATTTGGAAGGATGTAGTCTAGGAAATGGATCCTTGTTCCATTTCATTTGCTGATTTCACTATTATACGTAGGTGCCATGTACTGTGCACACTAATATACCTAAGTTCACTAGAAAAGCCATGATATATGTAGTAGAGTTGCACTGAATTATGTGGCAAACTGGGAATGATGGCAATATTTATTCTTTATGTAATCATTTAATTATTTTAGTGAATAATTATGAGGGGAATCTTAATATCTAGATTATTTCTCTCTAACAGTCCCCACACTTTCAGTTTTTGATCAGTTATGGTACTGATAATACATAGTGGTTATCACAGGAAAATTTGGGAGTTTTGATATGTAGGCCCATGACAGCTGCAGTTTTTGGCAACAGAAAATGAAGACTGGGGGATACTGGGGTTCAGAAAATGAGCTAGAAATGTATGCTAATATGATCAGAATTGAAATAGTTAATCATGCTGTGAATTAAATTGTCATTTTAATGTTTCAATATAACAACTCATTGCTTTGAATAAGACAGCTGACTCTTCTCAAAGCCATTGTTACTGACTTTGGAGGTCAAGCATGTTTATACCTTTTCATATTTCCCTGGTTGTCTGTACAAGCATGAGAGCCAGTTTATTTAAAATATTAAGAGCTCAGACTAAGGTACACAATTTTGCAGCAAGGTCTAGAAATAGAACTTGTTAGAACACAGCATTCTATTTATAGCATGAAATTTACAGTGCTTGCACCAGCAGGGATGGATGTATCCAATGAAACTGCTTTTAAAACCTTTGCTAATATTTTGATTTTTTTTCTCCTAGTCGGGGCTGGATTAAGGAAGTGATCTGATATCTAAACCTGGCAGCCTGAGTGTGTTTAACTCAGCAGTGAGACAAAGTAGTGAGACACTAAGGCCCTGATTCCCATGTTGACTAAGGCAGTTGTACACTACTCTAGCAATGTAATAGGGCCCTTAAAGTTGGCATGACTATAATTTAGGGGTCTAAAGTGGTCTTAGTGTGAATGAGAACCCAGTTGACAAGAGTCCACCTGGCAAGAGTGGGGCCTGGGGACAGCAAGTTCAAGAAATGTATTGTGGAGCTGGGAGGATCTGTTTATTTGGGAAGGGACATTTAAAAGACAGTTACATTTCTGAAGGTTGAGGGTGGATCAGAAGAAGAGTCTGTGAAGATGGGGACTGATATTTTTTAGAGCTATGGGGAAAATGGTACCTTCATGGCCCAATGTTTTAAACCACCTTTTCTACTTTGACTTTTAGTGGGTTGCTCCACATTCTGTTCCTGTCTATATGTGAAAATGAATTAATTTGGTTCATGATTCTAGAAACTTTTAAGCATGTAATAAGCTTTATTCATGGCAGAAATCCTTTAGTGGATCTACTCACATGAGGATTCTAGAAACTCTTAAGCATGTAATAAGCTTTATTCATCACATGAGGAAAGTTGCTGACATATAAAATGTTTGCAAGAATAGGTCCTTAATGCATGGTCTCTCAAAACCATATCTTATTTTTTTTAAAAAAAATATTTAAACTTGTACAAATAGCTTCTGAAACTGGCATTATTGTATTTTCCATTAGATATACCTTTTCATTATTACTGGAAAAAGAATGTGAAAATGGAAAAAAAATAGTATTCAGAATGTAGCTATAATAGTTCCTTTTGTTAAACTGTCACTTTTCTGACTTTTATGTCCAGTACAATGTTTTTGCTTCTTCTTTTTTCACACCTTCACATCCCAGTGATTGAATCATTGATCCCTTATTCTTCAATATGCGGGTTTTTCAGCTGTCTGATAATACTGAATACGATTTTTGGATAAATGGAATGAAATAATTCCACTATACCTGGCTTAAAACATCATAAACCCAGTACACAGGTTATCAAACATGTAAGAACACATTGCTTGTGCCTGTTTAAAAGCAGTAGAAGTGCTATAGTGGCAGAATGTGGGTTACGGTAAATTTCCTTCTACCAGTATTTTGTCAATAGCACCATAATGTCATCTAAGTGTCTTGCAATTGGCAGCCGCACAAGGTAGGGTGACCAGCCAGCAAGAGTGAAAAATCGGGACATGGGATGGGGGGGTAATAGAAGCCTCTATAAGAAAAAGACCCCAAAATCCGGACTGTCCCTACAAAATCAGGACATCTGGTCACCCTAACACAAGGACACCTTCACCTTGGATCTCTCTCATTCTGTTCAATTGTGTCCTGAAATATCTTCCTTTAATTAATACCACCAATGCCAGCACAAAATGCCAAAACAACAACAAACCAAACAAAAATATAACCTCACTTTCCCCCCAAAATCCTCCCTCTTCCTCTTTGCCCCTTTGCATCATCCAAAAGGGATGATGAGGAGAGGGTAGTCCCTGGAAAGAAGTAGAAGAGCAATTCCCAGAGTTTAAGGGGTTGCCATTCTGGCTCATTGTTAGATAGGCTGCAAAAGAATATACGTGCTGCTCCTTACTCCTCACCCCACATATGCCACTCACCTGTGTAAAAAGACCAGGTAGAATCTGACCTTTAGTAATAAGGGTTTGTCTGTACTAGAAATTTGTACTGCTTTAACTATAGCGGTATATTTAAAGCTATATAATTCTGGCACTGATGCAGTTATATCTGTGTAAAAGTACCAGTATAGCTTATTCCCACACAGGGAGGGAAATAAAGGTATCAATTTATAGTGATATAAAGATAATTTATGCTATCTTTATACCACAATAATTGCATCCACACTTCGACTTTTACCAGTAAAACTATTTTGCTAAGAAATCATAGCCACAGCCAAAATAGTTATACCAGTAAAACCTTTAAGTGAAGCCATGGCCTAACATTTATCATGAATCGCTTTAGAAATTTATAACTGTAGTATTTGTGCAAATTGTCTAAATTTAAGTAGCATTCCTACCACAAATTGTTAGCCTACTTTTGTAGAAAAGTCATAGTAATTGATAAAATTTGTACATTGCATGTGTTTTCTAACTGCTTCATTCTGCTTTACTGTTACTAAATACTACTTATCTTTTGCTATAAATGTTGCATTATTTAAAAGTCCTTGACATATTTACTGCTTGTAGAGAACTAATTCAAAAACAAAATTGCTTTTAACATGCTTTGATAGATTTTTTTTTAAAAAAAGTTCAATTATTTATAGACTAATTTTCAGTTTGCTGTCTCCTGGATGGCAATGTGAAAAGTTCACAAATCTGGCTATATGACACTTTCCTCCTCATACGCAGGGGTATTGACATTTCTTGGTGGACTGACAGTAAATCATAACTCCCTAGGCTGCTCGTTAACTTTTAGAAGTTGATATAGTAACTTATAAGTTTGGTCTCTCTTGGTTGGCAATGAATTCTGTTTATGGATACAACAACGTATAAAGAAAGTACTCAAGACTGTAATAAATATTTCCTCAAAGATTACATTTATCCATGGCAAATGTGAACCATAATCACCACAGTGTTACTATTTTCTCTCCATGTGGCATTCACATGACACTTGAGAGGCTGTAGGGATCAGCGTATTTTTCACACCAGATGAATTGTATTTTCATTTCAGGCAATGTCATTATCAGACCTGTGGACAGCCATCTATCACCTTATGATCTCAAAGTCATGGATCACAGCTGTTAGGATCTTATTATATTGTGGTAAAGAAAAAACACAGAATTTCTTTGAAGGAGATGACATTTTACCTGGAGAAAGATAATACAGTAAAGGAAGCTATCAAAAATAAATGGACCAAGAATACACTTTTGAAACAAAATCTAACGAAGCTATAGTAAACAATATAGACTACTGGATGCTCTTTCTTATTATTTAGTGTTTTTTTTCTTCCTTAACACAATTGAAAACTTTTGATAAACACCTAGAGGGATTAAGCTATCTTTTACTTTATCTACTGCTGCTACACAGCAATACCAATATCTTTGAACCATTAGAAATAACAAGCATAATTCATTTATTCTTGCAATTGTTTGTGAATACTTGTATGTGGATAGCTGATTTAAGAACTATAATCTAAGGCAGTCATTAATCAGTTTTGTATTTCATTTGTTTCCGCCATGAAAATACTGTTATGGTAAAGCAAAAAGTCACCACAATGGGTGGTGTAACACTATATGAGATTAGTGTTATGTATCTTAGTCAAACAGTAGTTGGTTGTGCGTACAACGGGTAGATTGATTTTGACTAGAGAATGGCTCCTTAGTTTGAAATTTCTCCCCTGGCCCCCCAAATTTAATTTAACAAGCAGTGTGCGGGGAAGGAGGAGGAGAGGAAGTTAAAGAGAGAATTGGGTGCAGAAGGGAGAGGAATTATACAATTTGTTTCCACTATGGGAAATCATTCTTATGGGGTCTAATACAATGCAAAACGAAACTAATGATTTTTTTCCCCGTTGACTTGAATGAGCTTTGTAGCAGGTCCAAAGGAAGGATGAGATAAAATATAAAGAAAAGAATATAAACACCTTTACTGGATAATTTTGACTTTAGTGTTAAATCAGTTTATTAACCTCTTTTATGTATTCTATGCTCCCTGGCCTTATGCTTCCGCTTTCCCCCCTCTTTCATCTCTCTCTAATCCCTGCTATTCTTTCAGCTGCAATTGTGGCCTAACAGCCTATTTTTGTTCACTCTTTTCCACTGAGGGAAAAAAACCCTAAAGTTGGAATGTTAACAATTCCAAAATTAATAACAAAAAGGTGAATTTAAAGTGGCCAGAAAGGTCAGGTCATGGGGTAGGACTAACAGGGGAAGATTTAGGCCTCCTCTAAATATAGGTTTTGTAGTCGTATTAAGAATTCAAGTAGTGATGTGATTACCATTAGGATATCTGAGAACTATTTTGGAAGGACTAGGGGAGTGGGAGCTAGAGCCCCAACCCTCCATATATAGTCAGGTTATTCAGCTCTGAGACTCCTATTTATACAAACGGCAGTGTCCTAAGTTTTGCAGTGCCCAAGAAGCAAGAGACACTCACCAGTAATTAAAAAAATGTAACAAATAGTGGCAATGTGGGCAAGAGATCACCCCTGAAGTTAGGGGAAGTTGGTTTTTTTTAAACACTTACATGCATGGGCAACCTAAGCAAGATGATCTTGGACAGGCTACTGAAATGCCTGACAGTCAACAGCAGCAAGCAGGACAACAGCAGCAGCAACTGCTACAAAAACTACCTACACAGCAGGAGGAACACAGATGCCAAAGGAAATAACAGCAAGCAGCAGTACCAACAGGGGCAAATAGTCCAACAAATATATTTTTTTGCAAGCTGATGAGGATGGCCATAGAAGCACCAACAAGCCTGAGAAATCCCACAATGTAAGCCCCATCCATACTGGTGAATTACACAGAATATATGAGCAAGCTGCAAAATATGGGTAGCTTGCCGTTCCGATCCAATGGGGACTGTGGGTAAACAGCGCCGTGCTGGCCTCTGCTTTCCGCAGCCCCCATTGGAGCGGGACAGTGAACCGTGGCCAGTGGGAGCCACGGTCGGTGAACCGGCAAGTAAACAAACCGTTAAGGCCCGCTGAGGGCACTTACCCTGTGGTGCCACATGCCAAGGTTGCTGATCCCTGATCTGGAGGATGGCATGGACTGCACTCTCAGCAATTTTGCAGCTGTCAATAAACTGGAAGGAGTGGTAGATACGGTGAAGGGTAGGGATAGAATAAAGAGGGATTAGATTAGAGATTAGATTAAATTAGAGAAAGAAATCTAATGAGGTCCAATAAGGACAAGTGCAGAGTCCTGCACTTTGGAAGGAAGAATTCCATGCACTGCTACAGACTAGGGACTGAATGGCTAGGCAGGAGTTCTGCAGAAAAGGACCTAGGGGTTATAGTGGATGAGAAGCTGGAGATGAGTCAACAGTGTGCCCTTGTTGCCAAGAAGGCTAAGAGCATTTTGGGTTGTATAAGTAGGGGCATTACCAGCAGATCAAGGGACATGATCATTCCCCTCTATTTGACACTGATGAAGCCACATCTGGAGTATTGCGTCTTGTTTTTGGCCCCCCACTATGGAAAGGATGTGGACAAATTGGATAGAGTCCAGCAGAGGGCAACAATAATGATCAGAGGGCTGGGGCACATGACTTACGAGGAGAGGCTGAGGGAACTGAGCTTGTATAGTCTGCTGAAGAGTGAGGGGAGGATTTGATAGCAGCCCTCAACTACCTGAAGGCGGGTTCCAAGGGAGATGAGCTCAGCTGTTCTCAGTGGTGGCAGATGACAGAAAAAGGAGCAATGGTCTCAAGTTGCAGTGGGGGGAGGTCTAGGTTGTATATTAGGAAACACTCTTTCACTAAGAGAGTAGTGGATCACAGGAATAGGTTACCTAGGTAGGTGGTGGAATCTCCATACTGAGAGGTTTTTAAGGCCTGGCATGACAAAGCCCCACCTGGCATGTTTTGTTGGTGTTGGTCCTGCTTTGAGCAAGTGGTTGGATTAGATGACCTCCTGAGGTCCTTGCCAACCCTAATCTCTATGATTTTCTTGAAATGATCACTTAATGCTGTTAGGATATTTTATTGTGTTAATGATTCCAGGGCCCCTACAAATTGCAGTAAGCATATTTTTTTTTTTACTTGTGGTAAACCCAGGGCTGGAAGGCTGTGGTGAGAGGGGAAAACTGCAGGTAAATTAGGTCCAGCTGAGAAAGGCTGCTGCAGCCAGCAACAGGGCCAGCTGGGACCAGTTAAGGAGCAAGCCAGAGCCCTTTAAAGAGACTTCTCCCCAGAGAGGGGTGTGGGAGTGAGGAGTGTGTTTGGAGGCAGGAGGAGTTAGAAGATTGAGTTTGTGAAGCAGAAGGAGGTAAAGGCAAGTGAGAGGCAGTTACAGGGAGGCTGCCAGCAGGCAGGGAGGCAGGAAGGAGCCCCTCCCAGGAGGGAGCTAAGCCCAGCCTAACCAGCGAGAGGCCAAACCCAGACGGGGGGAGCTGCCCAGAGGACTGGAGCCTGGGGTGCCCAGGGGGGCCCCCTTGCCACAAGTGGTGTCAGAGGTGGGATCGTGAGTAGACGTGCTGGCAAGACCCGTCGACCAGGGCGAAAAGCCCCCCCCCCCCCTTATTCAAAAACATAAAAAGAGAGAGAGAAAATGGAGGAGGTGGTGAAGGCACTGGTTCAGGCCACTGAGGCCCAGCAGGAGGCTGTTCGAGTGCAGCAGGAAACCAACCAGTTACTGATGTCCCAGGCAGCCCAGGACCGAGCCACATTGCAGGAGTTAGTGAAGCAGGTGAAAGTCCTGGGCACCCTGGCCCGTGGGGGTCCCGATGCCCGGCCGCTGCGGGCAAGCAACTATTTACAGAAAATGACGGCGGACGACGATACCGAGGCCTACCTCCTCGCGTTCGAGAGGACAGCCCTGCGAGAGGCCTGGCCCCGGGAGCAGTGGGCAAGCATCCTGGCCCCTTTTCTGTGTGGAGAGGCCCAGAAGGCCTACTTTGATCTGGCAACCAAGGCTGCTGCAGATTATCCCCAGCTCAAGGCTGAAATCCTGGCAAGGGCGGGAATGACGCCAGCCCTGAGAGCCCAGCAGTTTCACGACTGGAGGTACAAGTCCGACAAGCCACCAAGGACCCAGCTGTTTGACTTGATTCACCTCGCCCAGAAGTGGCTGCAGCCTGAGACCCACAGACCAGAGAAAGTGGTGGAAATCCTAGTCTGGGACTGGTATATGCGGGGGTTGCCACCCGACATAAGGGGTTGGGTCCGTAAGAACGATCCCTCCTCCTATGACGAACTAGTAGCCCTCGTGGAGAGACACCTAGCCTCCCAGGAGCTGCCTCGGACTACCAAGGAAGGAGTGCGCCCGAGTAGGAGGCAGGGCACAGGGCCAAAACCCCGGGGTACCATGCCCCCAAGCCGTTACATAGAGGGAGGGAAAGAGGCTGGGGATCAGCCTGAAAGCATGGAGAAGCTTGAGGACTGGGGGAACGAGACTCGGGGGGTACCACCTAACAGTCCGAGAACCAGGGTGCTAGCCCGAGCGGGTATACGCTGCTATGCATGTGGGGAAGTAGGGCATATAGCGGCCCAGTACCCAAACCAGGCCGAACCCATGCAATGCGACCTGGGGGGGATGGAAGGTCCCTGTGTCCTAATAAGTCAGGTGGGGGTCGCGGTGGCCCCCCATAGATACACCCGGCCCGTTAAGATGAACGGCATTAGTACCACTGCGTTAGTAGACTCCGGGAGTGCGGTCATGCTGGTCTCGGGGAAGCTGGTCGGGCGAGACCAACTGTCGCGGGCCAAGCGCTCCGGAGTATCCTGTGTACATGGGGATGTCAATTATTACCCCACCATCCCCGTAAGTATAGACATCCTGGGAAACTCCACAAAGGTAATGGTGGAGTAGTCCCGAAGCTCCCCTACCCAGTCCTGATCGGGCGAGACTTCCCAGGGTTCGATAACCTGCTCCCCGGAAGGGAGGCAGAAGGTGTTAGTGCCGAGATCCAGGAGAGGGCGCCCAGGGATTGTGGACCCCCGGCCTTCCGAGAGTTTGACCCAGGGCTATTTTCCCTGCCGGGGGGACCCAAGAAGTCTCGGAAGGAGAGAAGGGCAGCTAAGGAGTTGGGGACGAAGATTTTGACCCAGTACCGAAGGGTAGCGCTGGTAGGGGAACAAGTAAGCCCCAGGGGGAAGAGGACTCGGCGAGCTGCGGGGGAGCCCGACGCCGGACCGAGTGCCCCCCAGACTGACCCCGAGAGGGAGCCGGGGATAGATCCCCCGGAGCTAGGACCGATTGGCCTGTCAATGGAAAGCTTTGGGCAGGATCAAGCCAATGATCCAGCCTACCACCATATCCAGAAGGAAGTAGTGGAGGTGAATGGAGTCCCAGTAGAAGGGAAAGTTAAGGGCCAAGGACCGTATTATGTGATAAAGGGGGACCTATTATACAGAGTAGTCCGGATGTCGGACCAAACCATAGAGCAACTCCTGGTTCCCCAGAAACACCAGAGAGGCGTGATGGACCTAGCCCGTAGCCACCTCTTCGGGGGCCACCTACGGGTGGATAAAACCCTCGACAGGGTCCTGAAAAGATTTTTTTGGCCAGGAGTCTACGCGGCTGTCCGACGATATTGCGCCTCCTGCCCGGACTGCCAATTCCATGCCCCCCGGCGGCACTTGCGGGCCCCGTTGGTACCTCTGCCCATCATTGAAGTCCCCTTTGAGAGGATCGCTATGGACCTGGTAGGCCCACTAGAGAAATCTGCCCGGGGCCATCAGCACATACTGGTTGTGCTTGACTACGCCACCCGATACCCGGAAGCTGTGCCCCTACGGAATACTATGTCCAAGACCATAGCCCGGGAATTGGTGCAGATTTTCTCCCGAGTAGGAATACCCAAGGAGATCCTAACCGATCAAGGGACCCCCTTTGTGTCGAAGCTGATGAAGGACTTGTGTGACATGCTCCAAGTGCGGACCCTGAGGACATCGGTTTACCACCCTCAGACGGACGGTCTGGTCGAACGCTTCAATAGGACATTGAAGAGTATGATACGGAAGGTAGTGAGCCGGGACGGGAAGGATTGGGACACCCTGCTCCCCTACCTACTGTTTGCCGTGAGGGAGGTACCGCAGGCCTCCACGGGATTCTCCCCGTTCGAGTTGTTATATGGACGCCACCCTCGGGACATACTCGATATAGCCAAAGAGGGTTGGGAGGAACAGCCGAAGCCGGAGAGAAATGTCATTGAGCATGTGTTACGGATGAGAGAAAGGATAGCCCAGGTCACCCCCATAGTGCGAGAGCACATGAAGAAGGCCCAAGAGGCCCAGCAGACGTATTATGATCGTCGGGCGGTGAGCCGGAAGTTCCAGGTGGGGGACCGGGTAATGGTGCTTGTACCCACGGCTGAAAGTAAACTGTTAGCCCACTGGCAAGGGCCCTATGAGGTGATCGAAGCCGTGGGAGACGTGGACTATAAGGTCCGACAGCCGGGACGCCGGAAGCTGGAGCAGATCTATCATGTAAACCTACTGAAGCCTTGGCAGGATAGAGAGGCTCAAGTAGTCGCGCTCGGAGCAACCCCCCGGGAAGGGAACCAGCCTAGCCAGGTAGGGATATCCCCCGAGCTGACCCCAAACCAACGAGAAGAGGTGATCAGCATGATCAGGCGGCACCCGGACGTGTTCTCGGAGACACCAGGCCGAACCAGGGAGGTATGCCACCACATCCGCACGGAGCCTGGGGTAAAAGTGTGTGTCAAGCCCTATCGGATCCCAGAGGCAAAAAGGGAAATGATTGGAACAGAAGTCCGGAAGATGCTGAGATTGGGGGTCATAGAAGAGTCCCATAGCCAGTGGTCCAGTCCCGTGGTCCTGGTACCCAAGCCCGATGGCAGTGTAAGATTCTGCAATGACTTCCGGAGGCTGAACGACGTGTCCCAGTTCGATGCCCATCCGCTACCACGAATAGATGAACTGATCGACCGATTAGGAACAGCGCGGTTCCTGTCCACCCTGGACCTGACCAAAGGCTACTGGCAAATCCCCCTTGCCCCAGCGGACAAGGAGAAAACAGCCTTTGTCACTCCAGATGGTCTGTTCCAATACACGGTTCTCCCCTTTGGATTACATGGGGCCCCCGCCACCTTCCAGCGGCTTATGGACAAACTGCTGCGGCCGCATCGTAAGTACGCGGCTGCTTATTTGGATGATGTGATTATCCATAGCCCCGACTGGGAGACACACTTGGGGAAGGTGGAGGCAGTGCTAGACACCTTGAGGAAGGCCGGTTTGACTGCGAATCCCGCCAAGTGCTCAATTGGACTAGCAGAAGCCAGATACCTCGGGTATGTAGTGGGGAGAGGCCTGGTGAGACCCCAGCTTAACAAGTTAGAGGCAATCCAGAAGTGGCCACGACCAGTCCGGAAAAAGCAGGTCAGGGCGTTCCTGGGGTTGGTCGGCTATTACCGACGGTTCATTCCCCATTTCGCCGCCCGGGCATGCCCACTAACTGACCTGACGAGAGCCCGTGGCCCGGATATCGTGAAATGGTCGAACGCAGCAGAAGAGGCGTTTAAGGATCTGCGGACGGCCCTCTGCACCGACCCCGTGCTAATAGCCCCGAATTGGGAGAAGGAGTTCTTATTGCAGACCGATGCCTCCGAAGTAGGGCTAGGAGCGGTGCTGTTCCAGATGATAGATGGAGAAGACCACCCCATTCTGTACCTCAGCCAGAAGCTCCTGCCCAGGGAACAGAAATATGCCGTGGTAGAGAAGGAGTGCCTGGCAGTGAAGTGGGCCGTAGAAAGCCTCCGCTACTACCTGCTCGGAAGACGGTTTACCCTGGTCACGGACCATGCTCCGCTGAAGTGGATGCACCAGAATAGGGATAAAAACGCAAGGGTCACCAGGTGGTTCCTCTCTCTACAACCCTTCCACTTCCGCGTACAACATAGGTCCGGCGCCTCCTGCACAGAAATGCGGACGGCCTGTCCAGGGTACACTGCTCAGCGACCCAAGTAGCCCAACCCCATGGTGTTGAGCAGGGGGGGGATGTGTGGTAAACCCAGGGCTGGAAGGCTGTGGTGAGAGGGGAAAACTGCAGGTAAATTAGGTCCAGCTGAGAAAGGCTGCTGCAGCCAGCAGCAGGGCCAGCTGGGACCAGTTAAGGAGCAAGCCAGAGTCCTTTAAAGAGAGGGGTGTGGGAGTGAGGAGTGTGTTTGGAGGCAGGAGGAGTTAGAAGATTGAGTTTGTGAAGCAGAAGGAGGTAAAGGCAAGTAAGAGGCAGTTACAGGGAGGCTGCCAGCAGGCAGGGAGGCAGGAAGGAGCCCCTCCCAGGAGGGAGCTAAGCCCAGCCTAACCAGCGAGAGGCCAAACCCAGACGGGGGAGCTGCCCAGAGGACTGGAGCCTGGGGTGCCCAGGGGGGCCCCCTTGCCACATACTCTATATAAGAACTAATTGTAATCCTGTTGTTTGTTGTAATAGCCCCATTACTTGAACAACTTCTGTGATCTCATCATTTTCTTGTGAAGGAGAAGGAGAGGGTTGCTCAATTACAGCAATAGTAGTGACAGAGTTATATTTGCTTTATAATTTAAAAAAGAGATTGCTCATAATGGTAAGAACAGCAAAATAGCTATACTAATGATTTGACATTCATCACAAGTTTGCCACATCTGCTGTGGTAGTTGGCAGTCCACTTAAAATAAATCCCAGGTGGCTGGCAGTGCTGGACTCACAAGACAGTTAGTCACGGATATTAAATGATCCTGAGAGCTGCAGTACCATATAAATCTGTGGGTCATCATCTGCCATTGTACAGGTGCATGTCGTAGTACCATATATCACTGGAGTAGCATAACGTTACACTCAGTGATACATTTAGGCCTTAAACATCATTTGTGCCTCTTCCTAAACAAATGGATTTTATGTTGCTGTTTTTTAATGACTGTTTTCTGAAAATGAAATGTGAGATTCAATCAGCAATTTAAAAAAAAACGGTTTGGTCTTCCTCTGACAATTGTGGGTCACAAATGTTTACATTAGAACTGTGCATAATTTCAAGTTTTGTTTTGGTATTTTGGGGGTTTGCAGGGCAGAATCAATTAAAAAGGAGAGATAGAATATGCTGTGAAAGTCATTTAGCTAATTTATTCTTTATCCCCCTCTTATACAAATAAATCAGGCTATTTAAAGAGTATATACAGCATTTTAATAAGGCATGATAACATAAACAGAAGTGTTTAAATGTTCCACTGGTACAAGCCTCAGCTGTTATGAGGTATGAAATTGTTTACAGACATTGAATATATGTAGCAACGAGTCATTCCCAGGCCACCAGGAAATACTTTAGGGGTGGTCACGACCCTTGCTATGTGATTGCTCAGTGATGTAAGGAAGTAGAAGATGCCACCCTGCCACACTCCCTGAGCAGCATAGAGAAGACAGCAGCCACATCCAGGCCATTAGTCTCATTCCCACACATCTGGGTGGGCGAAGTGGGCATACTGGCGACTCCTTTTCCTCCACCTCAGTGTGTCAGCAGCTGAGCTGGGATAGTGGAGAGACAGAAAGGATGCACAGCTTGCTTCACCCATGGGGTAAGGGGAAAGCAGGGACTAGGCCCAACCATGGCTCCCAAATTGTGATGTGTTCTCCCTTAATCAGTTTCTCTAAGCATCACAGAAAGCAATGGAATGAACCAGAAACACTGAGATTTCCAGCCCCCCTTTTTGCCCCTGGTCTGTACAAAAAAAGAGGTAGAGTTTTACAGAAGTATACTGATGCACATTTGTGCACAATTATGCCAGATCCTAATATATATGTGCAGGAGGAGGAGTTGGGAGTTCACAGTCCTACCAGTCAATGTCTATAGTTGCCAGTCCAGAGTCTGTATTAATCTAGTGGCCAGATTGGTCGCAGAGGGGAATTGGGCTCTGATGCTTCTGGTGTTGTGGCAAAACGAACCCAAAGTCCCATGGCAAAGCACCCTGTTCCTATAGTCTTTTTTCTCTGTTGAAGTCTATGGATTTTGCTGTGTCAGTCTATGACAGGGATTGGCAACCGTGGCACGCGGGACTGGAGGATAAGCACCCTTAGCGGGCCCCAATGGTTTGTTTACCTGGCATTTTGCCGACCACGGCTCCCACTGGCCATGGTTTGCTGTCCCAGTCCAATGGGGGTCGCGGGGAGCAGCGTGGTGCTGGCAGCCACTTCCCGTAGCCCCTTTGGACCAGAACAGTGAACCACGGCCAGTGGGAGCCGCGGTCGGTGAACTTCCAGGTAAACAAACCGGCGGGGCCCGCTAAGGGTGCTTACTCTCCAGTCCTGCATGCCAAGGTTGCTAATCCCTGCTATAGGTAATTGTAACTTTACTTATTGATTTAATAAAACTTATAGAATAGAGAAGACTTTGTACTTCTGGTTGCTTCTGTGATCAATATCCTTGGTCTTCATGTGTTCCTGCAGTCTCTAAATTTGAGAAACTTACTAGGAGGTGATTTTCATGCTGGGCTTGAAACTGTAGCAGCAGGAGCTGAACCCATGGTAGTTTAATACAAAAATTACTAAATTTAATTTAAATTTTTAAAAGGCTACAGAAATTCCCATAAAAATAGATGAAAATGAATCTCCCCTCTCATCCCGCCACCCATTTTTGGTGAAAATTCCTGCAGAAACAAAACATTTTACACCCATTAAGCTATTTGTATATTGGAGCTACAGCACAGAATCTGAGAGAAAATATACAGAGTTTCAGCATGCTTAATACCTATCTGACAAATAATATTGTCCTTGTCCAACTAACCTGGATTTAATTCTAATATAATATATATTATATAGAAGCAGAGAGGTAGTTGTTTTAGTCTGGGTTTGCAGAAGCGACAAAGAGTCCTGTGGCACCTTAAAGACTAACAAAAGTATTGAAGCATAAGCTTTCATGAAGTGGGTACTAGCCCACAAAAGCTTATGCTTCAATACTTTTGTTAGTCTTTAATATATTATACTAGCAAAAGTGCCCGGCGTTGCTCGCGTCAGTCGGAGGTGGGGAGGGGGCAGACAGCTGACACCCCCTGACCAACCGCAACACCCACACCTCACACCTCACCCACCCCGACACCTTCCCACCCCCCCAGACCAAACCCGACACCCCCCGGTTCACTTACCCACCAACCAAACCCGACACCCCCACCTGACACCCCCAACCAAACCCGAAAGCCCCACCTCACCCCCTGAGCAAACCCGACACCCCCACCTCACCCCCCGACCGAACAGTGTATTTAATAATCTGTGTGCTACACAGTGCACCGTGAGCCGGGGGGGTGTCGGGTTTGGTTTGGGTGTTGGGAAGTTGTCGGGGTGGGTGAGGGGTGAGGTGTGGGTGTTGGGATTGGTCAGGGGTTTTTGCGGTTGGTGGGGGGTGAGGTGGGGGTGTTGGGTTCGGTCGGGGGGTAAGTGAGCCAGGGGGTGTCGGGTTTGGTCTGGGGGGGGGGAAGGTGTCGGGGTGGGTGAGGGGTGAGGTGTGGGTGTTGCGGTTGGTCAGGGGGTGTTGCAGTTGGTGGGGGGGTGAGGTGGGGGTGTCGGTTTGCTTGGGGGGATGAGGTAGGGGTGTCGGGTTCGGTCAGGGGGTGTTGCGATTGGTGGGGGGGGTGAGGTGGGGGTGTCGGGTTCGGTCGGGGGGTAAGTGAGCCGGGGGGGTGTTGGGTTTGGTCTGGGGGGGTGGGAAGGTGTCGGGGTGGGTGAGGGGTGAGGTGTGGGTGTTGGGGTTGGTCAGGGGGTGTTGTGGTTGGTGGGGGGGGTGAGGTGGGGGTGTCGGGTTTGGTCAGGGGGTAAGTGAGCCGGGGGGTGTCGGGTTCGGTCTGGGGGTGTTGCGATTGGTGGGGGGGTGAGGTGGGGGTGTCGGGTTCGGTCGGGGGGTAAGTGAGCTAGGGGGGTGTCGGGTTTGGTCTGGGGGGGTGGGAAGTTGTTGGGGTGGGTGAGGTGTGGGTGTTGGGGTTGGTCAGGGGGTGTCGGGTTTGCTTGGGGGGTGAGGTGGGGGTATCGGGTTCGGTTGGGGGGTAAGTGAGCCAGGGGGTGTCGGGTTTGGTCTGTGGAGGTGGGAAGGTGTCGGGGTGGGTGAGGGGTGAGGTGTGGGTGTTGGGGTTGGTCAGGGGGTGTTGCGGTTGGTGGGGGGGGGTGAGGTGGCGGTGTCGGGTTTGCTTGGGAGGGTGAGGTGGGGGTGTCAGGTTCGGTCGGGGGTGTTGCGATTGGTGGGGGGGTGAGGTGGGGGTGTCGGGTTCGGTCGGGGGGTAAGTG
The DNA here is from genome assembly GCA_032164245.1 of Sternotherus odoratus. NCBI lineage: Eukaryota > Metazoa > Chordata > Testudines > Kinosternidae > Sternotherus > Sternotherus odoratus. The sequence goes on from JAVMKO010000001.1 coordinate 241,923,075, forward strand.
AGCCAGGGGGTGTTGGGTTTGGTCTGGGGGGGTGGGAAGGTGTTGGGGTGGGTGAGGGGTGAGGGGTGGGTGTTGGGGTTGGTCAGGGGGTATTGCGGTTGGTGGGGGGGTGAGGTGGCGGTGTCGGGTTTGGTTGGGGCGTAAGTGAGCCGGGGGGGGTGTCGGGTTTGGTCTGGGCACCCACCCCGACACCTTCCCCCCCAGACCAAACCCAACACCCACACCTCACACCTCACCCGCCCCGACACCTTCCCACCCCCCCAGACCAAACCCGACACTCCCTGGCTCACTTACCCCCCGACCCAACCCAACACCCCCACCTGACTCCCCCAAGCACACCCGACACCCCCACCTCACCCCCCGACCGAACCCGACACCTCCACCTCACTTACCGTCCCACCAAACCCAACTCGGATCCGTCGCAGGCGGGGAGGGGGCACAGAGCCAAGGGATTCCGGGGACCTTCGCAGGTGGGGGGGGGCACAGAGCTGATGGATTCCGGGGTTCCGTTGGGAGGGGGGAGGGGCAGAGAACTGAGGGATCTCCGGGGTTCCGTTGGAGGAGGGAGGGGTGAGCTGAGCAAGTGCGGTGTCTGTTGGAGGGGGTATTATGACATCATCACCCCTAACCACCCAGCTGATGTGATTGGCCCTGAAAGACTTTCACCCCTGGGGGGCGTCAGAGGTGAGATCCAAAAAATTTTTCGACCCTTACCAGCATCTAGACCCCAAGACCCCTAACTGTACCAAATTTCAAGACTCTGGCTCAAACGATGCAGGAGGAGTTCGCTGTCATACATACATACATACATACATACATACACCACTTGACTTTTATATATAGAGATAGATAATAGATAATGTATATCACATATACCAAATGGGTTCTAGAAAGACTCTGACAAAAAAAACCTGTTGGTTTAGCACTGTATTTGAGATGGTTAAATATTGAAACATTGCTGGGGAACATACTTTATCATTCCTTCAGAGGTGAAGGTTGAAAAAATGAGATACTTTTGTTTCGGTTTACACCCAATGCATGTCGCATTGCAGATGGCTGATTCTCAAAGAAAAAAAAATCTGCTCATCCTCAGAGAAATTACTTTTGCAAAGGCCACTGATAACTTCTTCTTGTAGTGCTGATTGAGGAGAAAGAAGGGCTGGTGGACTAGTAAGAACTGCAGAAACAATAGTAAAGTGTTTTTGTAACTCAGTACAGTACAAAACATCTCTATCGACATCCAATCAAATACAATATAATAAGTGGCAGGAATAGAGAAACCATTATTTTGTCAGCCACACAGGGCTAAAGTTGATATTTGAGAACACTAGCAGGTCCCTCATGGTGTGTGTAATAATATATTTTATAATCTCATATGGGCCACTGTAAGACTCTATATTTAGAAAGCATGTTGTCAACCACACTAAATAGGATGTTGCCATTATAGAACAAACAGAAGAACATGCTATTTTTGTCAGGTTACCAATATGTGCCAATCAAATAAAATTAAACAATATGGATCTGGCACAAATGTGTTTGGATGCATGTGCTTCATACAAACAAGGTGCATTCTTGATTTTATCTTAAGGTGCAACTAATGGATACCAGGCTGAGCTTCTTTTAAAAGATTAAATACAACTAATTGGCAAGAGTACAGTTCCTTATGGTTGTCTCAGTATGCTTTAATTTACTAGCGTAGGCAGGATGGCATTATGAACAAATTCACAGTGGGGTAGCAGTCCTAGTCCCTAATAGCTGACTTGTGTATTTGTACTGCAGTTAGAGCTTTCAAAATAAGCCAGAATTTCATATTAAAAGGAATGAATGGAAAAAATGATATTAAAATGATCTGTACTTTCACTGATATCCTGACAGTTCAGTTGATCCACAAAAATGGCTTTTCAATATGCAAGTGTTTTGTTTTCTGATTACACGGAGAAGATGAATTTGGAAATAGCTTAGTCAGTCCTGAATTGAGAAGTATTAGAGATCATTACATTGGTGATCATTTCAGATTTGAGGGAGGGAAATATTTAGTGACCAGTACCACATAGTAAATTCATCCGCTGATAATCCATTAGTGTGATATTTGGCCCTACTAAATAAAGTTGCTCTGTGCTCTGTAGAGGAGACTTCCTTTGTGCTTGGAGAGTGAAGCCTCTAAGGAGGCTTCTACCTTAGGGTGCTACTACTTTCTAATTAAATCAATTAATTTCTATTAACAGTGGGACACCAGCAAATGGCATGTACCAATACATTTTCGAAGGATTGCTTACTGAACATCATTTTTAAATCTGAATAACTTTAAAAACTGTTTCTTCATTTTTTTTCAACATCCTGTTTCATTGTACATAATATTTTAATATAACTCTCTGTCCTCATATCCATTCAACTGACACTATCATAGGACCTAATCACATCAGCCATACCATCAGAGGCTCATTCACCTATATATGTGATATATGCCATTATGTGCCAACAATGCCCCTCTGCTATGTACATTGGCCAAACTGGCCAGTCTCTATGCAAAAGAATAAATGGACACAAATCTGACATCAGGAACGATAACATTCAAAAACCAGTAGGAGAACACTTCAATCTTCCTGGCCATTCCATTAAAGATTTGATGGTTTCAGTTTTGAAACAGAAAAACTTCCAAAACAGACTCCATCGAGAAACTGAGGAACTGGAATTAATTTTCACATTGGACACTATTAACCAAGGGCTTAATAGAAGTTCAGATTGGTTCTCTCATTACAGTAATCAAATGTATTTCCTGAGTTACTGACAACAGATCTCCATTTCAAAAGGTCTCCTAGTGATAATGGATCATCTACATTTAACAGCCCTCTTAGAATTGGTATGCTAATGTACATTAGAATTTGACCTTGAGAAATATAGGGCCTGAATTTCAGCTCCCAACCTGCATGTATGAACATAAAAAATTACACATATACATACCCTCAAGACAAAGGATAGTTGTAGACACAGGAAACATCTAATCTACCTGGATTTCAGTATTTTGTGGTACAATTCAACATGGTAAAGTAGTAGTTAAATTGGAGAAGTTGGGGTTTAATATGAGAATTTAAAGGTGGTTAAGAAACTGGTTAAAGAGGACACTACAATGGGTGATACTGAATGGTGAACTGTCAGGCTAGAGCAGTGGTTCTCAGCTGTGGTCCACCGCTTGTTCAGGGAAAGCCCCTGGTGCCCTGGGCCGGTTTTTTTACCTTCTGCCTCGGCAGGTTTGGCCAATCGTGTCTCCCACTGACCATGGTCTCCCACTCAAGGCCAATGGGGGCTGCAGAAAGTGGTGGACAGCGTGGCCTGTTCCGCTTCCCGCAGCCCCCATTGGCCTGGAGCGGTGAACTGCGGCCAGTGGGAGCCATGATTAGCCGAATCTGCAAAGGCGGCAGGTAAACAAACCAGCCCAGTGTGCCAGTGGCTCTCTCTGAACAAGCACAGACCATAGTTATGAACCACTGGGCTAGAGGGAGGTTACTAAAGGAGAACCTCATGGATTGATCTTAAGACCTATATTATTTTTAAAAATTATCATTTTTGACACAATAAGTGTGGAGTATATTAATAAAATTTTCAGATGACACTAAATTGGGAGGTATTGACAATTTGGAAGAGGACCATAATATTTTACAAGAAGATCTGGACGAAGCTCTGGATAACCTTGAAAACTGGAACAATAGAAATGGAATTAAATTTAATAATGCAAAATGCAAGGCCATACATTTAAGGACTAACAATAATTTTTGCTATAAGCTAAAAGAGTCACAGGAGGAGAAATACCTAGGTCTATCAGGTGATTACAGGCTTACTATGATCTGTCGATATGATGCAGCTATGAAAAAGGCTAATGCAGTCCTATGGTGTATCAGGAAAACTATTTCCAGCAGAGATAGGGAAGTATTACTATCATTATACAAGGCATCCATAAGACCTCATCTGAAATGTTGTGTGCAGTTCTGGTATCCCATGTTTAAGAAGTTGATTTCAAACTGGAACAGGTGAAGAGAAGGGCAATAAGGGTGATCAGATAAATTGAGAACATACCTTAAGAAAGAATATTCAAAGAGCTTGATTTGTTTGTCCTAACCAAAAGTAGGCTGAGGAGAGATATGTTTGTTTTCTATAGGTACATCAGATGGATAAATATCAGGAATGGGGAGGAGTTATTTAAGTTAAGTGCTAATATTGACACAGGAACAAATTGATATAAACTGTCGATCAGTAAGTTTAAACTTGAAATTAGACACGCGTTTCTAACTATCACAGGAGTGAAGTTCTGGATCAGCCTACCAAGGGTAGTAGTGGGAACAAAAAACCTAACTTGATTCTGTCCCTGCCAGCAGGTATATGGGATCTTGGGGAGCAATTACCACACAGGTGGGGTGCAAAATAAACTTTATTAAGAAAATGCAAAAACAGGGAAAATTCAATAGTGAGGGGTATGGGGTTTGTTAAAGTGGACAATTGGGGAGGGGTTTCTTTTTTAGTAAATGGGATAGGGGGTTTCAATAGTGGGGTACAATACAGTGGGGTATAATACAGTAGGTAACCAATTAACACTGAAGTATAAATGTAACAGGTAGCTAACAATTCCTATGTAAAGAGTGTGTCACAGCAGCATATAACCAACTAACAGCATGGATAAAGTGTGTTAAATAACCAACAATTTTAGGTAAAAATGTAAATGTAAAATGTGAGGTGTATTAGAGAGAAAAGGGGTAACCAATGGGGTTTTATGCTAGAAAGAGAGAGAGAGAAGACAGGCTGTAAGTTGAAACAGCAGAGAAGTAAAGGTTGGGGGATGGGGGAAGAGGAGCACGTGGTGGAGGGAGATTTAAACTCAGGGAGACACAGAGCAGACAGGCTGCAAGTTTAAACAGCAGAGAGACAATTATACAAACACAGCAAAATCTTATCTATGATTTAACTTAACCAAAACTACACAAATTAGCAAATAACAAAACACAATGCAACAATTCTTTAAGGCTAACTTACAGGGTACAATGCAAGCAATTTCCTAAACCTAACTTAACTACAGCTATGCAAAATGAAATTACAACTTATCTAGACTAAAAGACAAAATCTAACCTAATGGGTGCACCTTATACTAGGGGTAGTTTCAGAGGGCAGGGTGGTGTGTGCCCAGGTACAGTCCAGGAAGGCACAGGCTTATTTCTAGCAGCAAAGGTGCTGCAAAGCAAGAAACAGATTACAGATACAGACCAAGGTTTAGTTTGAGTCTAGGAGAGGTTTTAAGACACAGACCAAGGACTTTAAGAGAGGTTTTAAGACACAGATCAAGGAGTTTAAGAGAGGTTTTAAGACACAGACCAAGGACTTTAAGAGAGGTTTTAAGACACAGATCAAGGAGTTTAAGAGAGGTTTTAAGACACAGACCAAGGAGTTTAAGAGAGGTTTTAAGACACAGATCAAGGAGTTTAAGAGAGGTTTTAGTTTGAGTCTGTGTGTTGGGGAAACAGAGCCAGCAGCTAAAGTAATTAAGTATAGAAAGTTTCACAGAGGGATTCTCACCAGTCTCCAAGGCAGCAGCAAAGGCAGAAGCAGCAATCAACATCAGAAGAAGCCAGGAGGGCTCGGTCCGGTCCTGATAATCAAGAGGTCTCTCAGGCAGCAATTCGTTCTTCGTGGGGTGGGGGGTTAAAAATGGGGGTACGCTCAAAAATAAAACGAGAGCGGAGGGAGGGGGTTAAAAACGGGGGTACGCTCAAAAATAAAACGAGAGTGGAGAAAGGACCCCCCAGAACCCCTGGCTGGTCAGACCAGGTAGCAATGCAGGAACCTCTCTGATGTTTGTTTAAAAAATGCCTGTTCTTAAAGGCAAACTCAGGCAGTTTCCCCACCAGTAATTCTGATAGGCTCCTTCTGTCACAGGGGAGGAGTTTCAGGGAAAAACTGCAGGTGAGCATAGAGACATGCCGGGGCAGAGTCCTGGACCATAGGTGTGAGTTCCCACCTCATCACTCAAAAGCACATGAGGCCTATGACTCATGCCCAGGATCTCAAAAACACATTAGATCTTACAGCTTTGGACATTGCCTACCCTACACCGAGCCCAGGTTTAACAAGGTGATAACAGGACCAACCCTTTGAACAGGGCAGTTGTCCCACTTAGCACGCAGCACAAGTGGCCATCCCTTTGAGAAGGGCAGTGGCCCTGGTTAACAGCCAGGGAGGGGCGGCCACAGGAGAACAAAAACAAAATGGAGTAAGGGGACAGCTTTAAGAAACAAAATGGAATATGGGGAAAAGCTGTAACAGACAGATTCAAGACAAAGCCTGATAAGTTTATGGAAGGGCTGGTCTGATGAGACTGTCTACAATGACATTTAGCCGATCTGCAACTCCTAGCAGCAAATATCTCCAAAAGCCAGTTACAGGGCATGAGATGAGGAGGGCTCTGTGTTATTACAGATATTTTTTCCAGGTTTATGGCTGGTGGGTCTTGTCCTCATGCTCAGGGTCTAACTGATCACCATATTTGGGGTTTGGGAAATAATTTTCCCTCAGGTCAGATTGGGAGAGATGCTGTGGGTTTTTTGCCTTCCTCTGCAGCATGAAGGTCACTTGCAGGTTTACACAAAATGATGGATGCCCTGAAACTTGCAGTCTTTAAATCATGATTTGAATAATTCAATAATTCATCCAGAGATTATGGGTCTATTACAAGAGTATGTTGGTGGGTTGGTGAGGTTTTATTTCCTTCAATGTACAGGAGGTCAAACTATATGATCATGATGATCCATTCTGACCTTAAAGTCCATGACTCTGAGTCAACACTTTTGCAATTGAATAAGTCTTACACTGCATGAGCATTTTAATAATATTTCCTCTTTTTCCAACACCAGTGTTCTATTACAACCAACTGTAATTCCTATGACAATTGATAGCAGAACTAGGTAGTGTTGTAGGTCAGCTTCCTCTGGCAGGAGAAATCAGTGAAGAAGGATCTGGCGTGCTTTGTGTAACACTTTATTTACATATATACACTAGTCCTTGAACTAAAGCGGTCACAGCCTGCACATAGGCATTCATCTCTTTCAGAAATGTCAACCCACAAACCAATGTACAGTTCCTATGATGTAATTTTGCATCAATAATTGAGTCTATCAGAAAACAAACCTTGTAAATTAAAACAGCTTCTTCTATGTAGAACTTTGCAAACAAAGAAACAACTATTCAGGCATTGCTTCAAAGACTAAAAACTTAGTCACACACTATATGGAGTTGTTCCTAATTTACTCCATATGTGCTCATTCCTTGTTCTGGAATAAGAATGCCCACTCAAGGAGTCATTCACAATAGATATTGCACTTATAGTAACTTTAATATGTTACTTTATCGGTAAAGTCAAATAACTTTAATCAGTAAAGTAAAATAATTTAATCAGGAAAAAAAACTTTCAGGATTAGACAAACCATAAGAAAAAAAAACTTGGAAGATTGTAAGAGGGCCACCTGGTGATATTAACCATAACAATAGTGTAACTTTGATGTAATTTATACTGACAGAAACTATTTCTCCCATTGAGTCTGACAGGTGGAAATTCTAAGGCTTGTGTGCACATGCTTGTTAGTATATTCATATTATGCTTCTGATAACATTTTTCAAGAGTGCATGCACACATTAACACCTGCAATGTGGGGGTATATTTGAATATATAGGCACAAACAGTAGTCATGGACAGTAGATCAGGGATTGGCAACCTTGGCACGCGGCCCCCCCAGGGTAAGAACCCTTGGCGGGCCTGGCCGATTGGTTTACCTGCCGCATCTGCAGGTTCGGCCAATTGCGGTTCCCACTGCCTGTGGCTCGCCGCTCTGGTATAATGGGGGCTGCAGGAAGTGGCGCAGTGCTGGCCGCCAGTCGGCCGAACCTGCATACGCGTCAGGTAAACAAACCGGCCGGGCCCACCAAGGGTGCTTGCCCGGGGGGTGGGGGTGGGGCATGTGCCAAGGTTGTCGATCCCTGAAGTAGATGGTTGGGTGAAAATTAATCTCAAAATATCTATATATCTGAAAATGAGGTTGAACTTATTATTTTATCCTTTAGTCTAGAAATACCAGTTGTCTCTGAGCTAATTAACATACAGTTTCAGGGTCCTCCCATAGATCACCTGGCCAATTAGACTGGCTTTATGTTTTTTCTCTTATTTTAAAATGAAAATCATTCTCCTCCTGAAGGCCTGAATCTTGTCTCTTACCATCATAAAACATTAATAAAATAAAATTATCTTCTCTGCGTATTGAAGGGTGTATTATCTGCTTGATTCATGTGCATTATTCCCATTAATGCTAATAGGAGTTATGTGTCCATCTGGGGAAGAGAATATGCCCCTTAATCCCTTAAATTAAAAATAAGAATGTCTGCCAAAGTAAGAAAAGCATTACTTTTTCTGAATGATTCCCTTTTGAATAAAGGATGATAAAAAGGAAATTATAGTGTTTATTCCTGTCTATCATTTTTTATTTTAAAAGACAAGGGAAATCATACAAATTCTGTCAAGTATGTCGTAGCCAAAGAACTCATAGGGATATATATAGTCTTCTTTTGTAGTGTTGCTAGGCATCCAGTTTTCAACCAGAACGCCCTGTTGAAAAGGAATCCTCGTGGCTCTGGTCAGCAAAGCTGACCAGGATGCTAAAGTCTAATTGGCTGTAGCACCAGCTTGGCAGGCAGGCCCTGTACCCAGCTCTGTGCAGTTCCTGGGAAGTGGCTGGCATGTACCTCTGGCTCCTAGCTGCAGGGAAACCAGGGGGGCTCTGTGCATTGCCCCCACTAACAGATGCCACCTCGAGGACCAGTTTTGCAGTTCCCATGGGCTGGAAACCAGAGCCAGTGGGATCTGTGGGGGCAATACCTGAAGGTGTGGGCCGTGCTGGAGCCTCCCAAGGCACCCTACATCTAGGAGCTGAAGGGCATGCTAACTGCTTCCCAGGAGCTGCCAGAGGTAAGCGCCACCTGGACCCCATGCCTCAAACCCCCTCTCACACCCCAACCCCCAGACCATGCTCGGACCCCCTCCCACACCCACACTCCCTGCCAGAGCCTGCACCACATCCTGCATTCCAACCCCTTCCCTACAGAGGGCTTCTGGAAAATTAACTTCTTCAGTAAATAGTGGTAGTCAACTAGCTTGTAATACCACACAGAAAAATCAGATTTTAAACTATTTATTTCACTTTAGTTGCCTGATGATCAGAGCACCACATAGGAATCTGTAGTTCAAATCCTTATTGGCTCTTGGAATGAGGGTGTTAAACAAAATACCACACCAGGGTCTTGCTAGGTGGCAAGGATCCTATGGCATGGCATCAGCAGAGAGAAAAGAGTTAGTATGAAACATAGAAAAGTATAGACTCTTCAGAGTGGTATAGAAGGGAACAGGTTCAAATGTGACCTACAGAACTTGAGTTATTCCTAAGGAAAAGTCAAGGGAGATGTAGGGCTGATGTAGACAACTGGAGTGCAGAGACAGTGATGGATGAAACCCCCACTTCTCAGAATTTCTTCTGTGAAAATGTGAAAATGGAGTCAGGAAGAGCACATAGAATCCTCTAGCTTCTGAAAGATACATAGAGGTATCTGGACTGTTGAGAGATTAGTGTCATTTTTTCCAGACAGGAGATTAACCAGCTGTCTTGGAGAAATCAGCCTAGAAAACAGCAAGCTGTTTAGTAACTGAAAGTTGTGACTTCAAGTTTCCCATAAGTAGCAAATACCTTTGAACGATAATTGAATAAGTAATAAACAATTGACAAGGTATTGTTGGGAAGAATAAGTAACCATGTCCCCAAATTCCCTTGAAAGAACAAAGCAATGAGACTCTAAATGAAAATTTAGAGAGGGGAGAATCTATCACAAATTCTGTTAAAGGACTTTCTAAACTATTGTTAGTCAACATTTATTGAAGACAAAAGGTACAGCCACAGAGAGTGACAAGAGTTTAGTACTCATTTTGATCATTGTTGATGCAAAACACTAAAGTGGTAGGCCTAAATTCTTAAAGGTATTTAGGTTCTTAACTCCCTCTGAAATCTATGGGAGTTAGGCACCTGAATACCTTTGTGGCTCAAGGTTCAAGAGATAATTTATTGCAGTCACCAATAAGCATATAGCATTTTAGCTCAAAGTATCCTATAATGGAAGTAGAGCTGGGTGAATATTTGGTTCTGTGGCAATACCAATTTTTTTAAAAAAGTCTGATACAAACAAAGAAACAAAAAAGGCTTATTTTGGTGAATAAAAAAACCCAACAAATATTAAATTTCAGATCCAATATAATCTTTTGTTTCTGGACATTTATAACTTAAAATAAAATAAAATAAAACAAGGGACTCAAGGGATATATTCACCAAAGAAGTGAAGGAGTGGGTGATGGTGCTGCTATCCTGCCCTCTACCCCCATCTCTGATAGCTACAGCACTCATCTGAGATGTGAGAAACCAAGGTTCAATCCCTGAATCTGGAACATGACTAGACCAAAATCACCCATTTCCCAAAGGGCATCCCCTAATCACCATGCTATTGTGTATTATCAATTTTTCCATTTGAAGCTGTTCCACTTTGTAAAACTAATTAAATAATCATTGAGCCAGAGAGTGACCATGAGTGAGAATGACTCTATAGTCCAGTGATTTGGACCCTCCTCTGGGAGGTGGGAGACCCAAATTCAAGAACATGTTTTAATAATTAATTAGTTTGCATACTTTAAGCATAAGGTTTACTAGATTTTTTTTTTTTTAAAAATCCTTCTGAAGTCTTACACGGCTTCAGTTTTTAACAGACAAAAACACGGCTAATATGGACTTGGTAGATTTTAAAATTAAGTCATTTTCTCATCTGTAAAACCAACTTAAAATTATAACAAGCAAGAAAGAACACAAGAACATAAGAATGGCCGTACTAGGTCAGACCAAAAGTCCATCCAGCCCAGTATCCTGTCTACCAACAGTGGCCAATGCCAGGTGCCCCGGAACGAGTGAACCTAAAAGGTAATGATCAAGTGATCTCTCTCCTTCAATCCATCACCCCCCTTTGACAGAGGCTAGAGACACCATTCCTTACTCATCTTGGCTAATAGCCATTAATGGACTTAACCTCCATGAATTTATCCAGTTCTCTTTTAAAGCCTGTTATGGTGCTAGCCTTCAGAACCTCCTCAGACAAGGAGTTCCACAGGTTGACTGTGTGCTGTGTGAAGAAACATTTCCTTTTATTTGTTTAATATCTGCTGCCCATTAATTTCATTTGGCCCCTAGTTCTTATATGATGGGAACAAGTAAATAACTTTCCTTGTTCACTTTCTCCACATCATTCATGATTTTATATACCTCTATCCTATCCCCCCTTAGTCTCCTCTTTTCCGACCTGAAAAGTCTTAGCCTCTTTAATCTCTCCTCATATGGGACCTGTTCCAAACCCCTAATCATTTTAGTTACCCTTCTCTGAATCTTTTCTAATGACAGTATATCTTTTTTGAGATGAGACCACATCTGTATGCAGTATTCAAGATGTGGGTGCACCATGGATTTATATAAGGACAATACAATATTCTCTGTCTTATTCTCTATCCCTTTGTAAATGATTCCTAACATCCTGTTTGCTTTTTTGACTGCCGCTGCACATTGTGTGGATGTCTTTAGAGAACTATCCACAATGATTCCAAGATTTTTTTCCTGATTAGTTGTAGCTAAATTAGCCCCATCATATTGTATGTATACCTGGGGTTATTTTTTTCCATTGTGCATTACTTTAGACTTATTCACATTACATTTCATTTTCCATTTTGTTGCCCAATCACTTTGTTTTGTGAGACCTTTTTGAAGTTCTTCACAGTCTGCTTTGGTCTTAACTATCTTGAGCAGTTTAATATCATCTGCAAAGTTTGCCACCTCACTGTTTACTCCTTCCTCCAAATCATTTATGAATAAGTTGAATGGGATTGGTCCTAGGACTGACACTTGGACGACCATTAGTTAACCCTCTCCATTCTGAAATTGTACCATTTACTCCTGCCATTTGTTCCCTGTCTTTTAACCAATTCTCGATTTGTGAAAGGGTCTATCCTCTTATCCCATGACAATTTAATTTACATAAGAGCCTTTGGTGAGGGACCTAGTCAAAGGCTTTCTGGAAATCTAAGTACACTATGTCCACTGGATCCCCTTGTCCACATGTTTGTTGGCCCCTTCAAAGAACTCTAATAGATTAGTAAGTCATAATTTCCCTTTACAGAAACCATGTTGACTTTTGCCCAACAATTTGTTCTTCTATGTGCCTAACAATTTTATTCTTTACTATCGTTTTAACTAATTTGCCCAGTTCTGACGTTAGACTTACCAGCCTGTAATTGCAGGATCACTTCTCGAGCCCTCCAGTCATTGGTACAGAAGCTGATTTAAAGGACAGGTTACAAACCATAGTTAATAGTTCCGTAAATTTCACATTTGAGTTCATTCAGAACTCTTGGGTGAATGCCATTTGGTCCAGGTGACTTGTTACAGTTAAATTTATCAATTAATTCCGAAACCTCCTGTATTGACACTTCAATCTGTGACAATTCCTCAGATCTGTCACCTACAAAAAAGACTGCTCAGGTTTGGGAATCTCCCTATCATCCTCAGCCGTGAAGAATGAAGCAAATAATTCATTTCATTTCTCCACAATTATTTTATCGTCTTTAAGTGCTCCTTTTGTATGTCTATCGTCCAGGGGCCCCACTGGTTGTTTGGCAGGCTTCCTGCTTCTGATGTATTAAAAATGTTTTGTTATTATCTTCTTCAAACTCCTTTTTGGCTTTTCTTATTATATTTTTACACTTAATTTGCCAGTGTTTATGCTCCTTTCTATATACTTCACTAAGATTTGACTTCCACTTTTTAAAAAGATGCCTTTTGATCTCTTACTGCTTCTTTTACATGGTTTTTAAGCCCTGGTGGTTCTTTTTTCATTCTTTTACTGTGTTTGTTAATTTGGGGTATACATTTAAGTTGGGCCTCTATTATGGTGTATTTGAAAAGTGTCCATGCAGCTTGCAAGGGATTTTATTTTAGTCGCTGTACCTTTTAATTTCTGTTTAACTAACCCTCTCATTTTTTGCATTGTTCCTATAATTCACATATGAAAAATAGCAGCTGCTAAATTCCTAGCACTTTTGAAAACCTGGTCACTTCAGTTTCATACCTAAATGAGAAATAAGCATTAAAGAAATAGGCTTTGAAAGTATAGAACTAAACAGTGAAGGGAAAGTAAATATTTGACTATACTCATGGTTCATAAATCTTTTAAGTAGCTGTTCACTTGTAATGTATCATATTGCAAATCTGAGAAAACAACTTGCTACTGCAGAATCCCACACACAAGTATTTACTAAAACCAAACTTGAGGATAAAAGCTGGAAGTTCTTATGAACAGATTTAGGCCTTAATGCAGCTCCTCTTGAAGTCAAGGAGAGCCTTCCTACTGGTTCCAATAGGAGAAAGATGAGGCTTCCACTACGACTTATCTGATGAGTCATAGCTAAACACCACCATTCAGATTTTGACTATTCACAATGAACTGCAATCAGTCCTTGAATTTAAAAAAAAAAAATGTGGGGAAAATTAGACGACTGAATTACTGAAGAAAACATGGTAGAAATTCTCCAGGAAGAAACAAATACTAAATACAGTGGGCCAGATGCTTCGATATTGTGAATCAGTGTAACACCACAAAATCAAATGGATTCACATTTGGTAGTGACTGGTATTTTGTACCACCTATATTTAGGGGAAAAAATATATAGTTGGGAACAGCTGATGTAATTAGTATTCAGTGGTTCATATTTCTCAGTCTCTCTCTCTCCCTGTGAGAATTTTCTTAAAAAAATCTCCAAATGTAGGGAAAATACTAGGGCTGGTTAGGAATTTTCCATCCAAATAATTTTCTGACCAAAAAACAAAAATGCCTTTTGTATAATCTAAAATTTTCACTGGAAAAATTATATTTTCCACCAGGAAAACCAGCTCCCTGGCTGCCATTCCCAATGGGTTCTTCTCAGTTTCATTTTCTCCCTGAAGAAGAGCATAGTCTAGATCCTTTTAGCCAGGTTAGGAGGAAGGCAGAGCACTCTTGTCTTTCTTCCTGCCTCACAGCTTGTCTGCTATGTGCATTTTCATGTGCAAAAGTAAAATACACAAACATACCTCTTCTACGAGGCCTCATGGATTAATAGCATTCAGTCAAAAAGCAGCATTTCTACAGCCTGACATATGTATACTGTGCATCCACCAAAATCAGGGAATACTTTTGAGGGGAAATCAAATGTAGGGCGTTTTGATTTTGCTTCAACATTTTATCAGGATTCTTTATACCACTAACAATTTTGCTGGAAATGTAAGAGGAAACTGAAGTCAATGAGCCATTAAAAGCACTAGGTGACAATCTTAGCATTATACAATTTTCTAGGATGCAATGAATTCCAATTACCATGCCTACTAATCAAATCTACTTTTTGCTATTCTTACATGTCTATCTAGTCCCCTTTATCTACAGTTCTGATGGATTAGTGTTGCCAAACCTATCCTAAAACTCTTAGGATTCAAATATTACATAAAGTTTTAGCAGACATATATAGGCTCAACAGAAAGATTTATGATTTATTATAAAGAATTCTATCAGTTGACAGATGACTTTCACTTAAATGAAATCCTGCTTAATCAGTTTCAAGGGGGACTGTCAATAAGTGGAATATATGGTTTATTTCCTGCATACATTTTTAAGCACCCAACATGGTTTTCTACTTCTAAAATTTCTCTATTGCATCCTGTAACAGTAGTTGGCAACTAGGAAAACACACTGACAGCATGCAATAGTGTGAGTCAACTTGTTAAACAAACCCATCTCCACATGAAAAAGATGATTTGTAGAGATGCTTCCCATTTTCTAAGCTTTCACAAGACAGTAAAAGTTTCCTATTATGAAACCAAAAGTGGGTTTTGTTATCCAAATTTTAAGTCATGGTAACTTACTTTTTTAAAAAAATATGAACAATTCATATCAGATTGAGTTAAAAGAGATGCACCAGTTACTGTGGGTTTCCATGGGAACTAATGTAGTACTTACAAAAAGTACAGCACACATTATTTTCTTCATAAAAAAGCTTCTGTTTTGTGCTTAATTGGCTCAACTGCATTGCCCTCTGAAAATGAGCTGGAGAGTTTCTAGCCTCAGGAAATATTCAGGATTCAAACTCTCTGAAACTTCAATCCCAGCACAAACATTCTGAAATTTATTTGGAACTTTTTTCATTGTACGGTGCTGCTTCTGACACAAAAAGAATAACCAAGCAAATGCCTTAGTTCTGAATCTCCAGAAGAGGAAAGGTGTACTTTAAAAAGGAGCAGAGTTAGTAAGAGAAATGTTTTCAATCAGCATAGAACACCTGTTCTGAAAAAAGAAGAGTATATATAGGGTCAAAAGCTCTGCATTAGTGGAGCTATATCAATGTGTAGTAGCTGAGAATATGGTCCACATTTAGCTCCTGTGAATTTATTTCAGTTAACAAATCTCAAAAGTAATTTTTATATTTTAATTAAATATAAAAATGTGGTTCAAAGTTAATTAGTAAATAAAATTACCTATGAAGGGCCTGAGATCGAAAGCTTATTGAAATGAATGGGTGGGTGACTTTCAAATGACTTCAATGTGCTTTGGATCAGGCCCAAAAGGCTTGTCTTCACCGTGGGTTAAATTGGTGCTGCTGTGATTGATGCAGAGGGCACTGATTTAGCAGGTCTGGGGTGAAGACACAGAAGTAGATGGGAGAGCAGTCTCCTGTCGGCTTCAGTTCTCCACCTGAAGGAGAGACGGAAGCTATGTCATCGACACAGCAAGGTGTAGACACTGCTGTAAGACAATGTAAGTTACGTTGACTTAAGTTTCCTAATTTACGTAACTTAACACTGCCTTAACTTTCATTAGTTACATAACTTAACTAGCATCACTTAAGTTGATTCACAGGGTGAGCGTAAACAAGGATGAAATAACAGTATTTCACATCTCGCATACTGTGAGAGTGTAACAGACAGTGGGCTGCTGAGGAAGAGGTATGTATAGTCCGTTACACTCATCTTTTCCCTGCACTTCAATTTATCTCTCTGCTGATGCACAGGCTACAGTTTTGTCTTTTGAGGACTTTTCAAGAAAAACAAAAAACATTACACACAATGAAATTGCAGAGCTGTGGTATGCAAAAAAACCTAAATGTAGGTGTTAATCTCCTACCAGTCAGCCTCAGCGAAAGAGTATCATACAATTTCTGAGTGAATAAATGTTTAATACATCCACAAGCATTTGCAGACAGATTTGGACTATTTCTGAATAATCAAAACTATTAGGCCATAAATCTATTGGTGTTCTTTATGCCAATTTCTCAATGTATTGTTGTTTCATATATTTTAGTGCATGGTTGCAACACAATATATGCACTTTTACACATATCTCTCTCTCTTTGCCCATCACCCCCCAGCCGGGGAATGGGCCACCAACTGGTGTTGGTGTTTCAGTAGCAATTGGTTCCCTTACAGGGTGGAGTTGCTACCTCCACACCCATGTTAAGCCTACAGCACTTGGTATTCCCAGGATTTCTCCCATCCAAGTACTAGCCAGGCCCAACCCTCCTTAGCTTCCAAGATCAGACAGGATCAGGTGTGTTCAGGGTGGTTTAGCCATATAGCACACACATAGGCTACATCTATACTGTGAGCTGGGGTTTGGGTCCCCTGCTGGTCCACACTTGTGCTAGCACAGCTGTGTAGCCTAAGGGAGTGCTGAACTGTGCCAAGTGCAAACCTGCCTGAAACTGACAGACATGTAATTGACACAGTTCAGCCATACCTCTGCTGCCACTCTCCATGCTACTGCAGTGACACTGCAATTTATATTTGCACTTGTTCAAGGAGAGTTACCATTTGTATGTGTACACAAGCAAAGAAATCACACTGCTACCTCGTAGTGTAAACATAGCCGTAGACACATTTTCCTCTGATCTTCTCACGGAGATGATTTTTCAGTCATGAAGCATGTGTGTCACCTGGATTTTCCACAGCCCTTGGGACAGTGGCAGTCAGATACATCAACTTTCTAATGTGCTGGAAGGTGCTCGACCCTGCCCCCACTCCATCCTTTCCCCAAGCTTCTGTTCCCCAACCTCTACCCCCATCCTGCCTCTTCCTGAACCACGCCCACACCTCTTCATGTCCCTGTCCCTACTCTGCTCTCACTCCTGCCCCTTCCCTATAGCCCCTCCTGCATGCCGCGGAACAGATGGTTGCTGCTGGTAGGAAGCGCTGGGAGGGAAGAGCTGATTGGTGAAGGCCACCAGCAACCACCACCAGCTACTAGTAATCACCATCCCCCCCCCCCCGGGGGGGGGGTATGGTGACAGCCTCTCAGCTTCCCTTGAAACACTCCAGAATCAACTCAGTCCCAAGATTCTTACAGCCAACAGCAATAACAATTCCTGATCCAACAGTCAACAGTCTCCTGGGTTTTTACTAAGAATGGGAATCTGCAGCGTATGTTCAAAGAGGAATAGTTATTGGGATGCAGCCTTCGCAGCTGACACATCCCTTGATCCTGTGTCAATCAGATGCTGAGTCAACAGGCCTGTCATCTATCTTGCATATTTATAACCTGTATCCCCTGAGCTCCAATTGGCTCAGCTCTTTGACGATGAATGTGTGGTATCTGCAAGACTGCTTGCCCTGAATGGAAACTTTATATAGCTTCAGAAAGAGCTACTAACCCTGTCTAGTGACCACCACACCCTTCTTCTAGATGTTTCTGGGCCCTTCTAACTAAGTTTACCTGCCCTGCATATGTGTCCAGAGACAGAAAGGATTTATCCAAAATCCATGTCTCTCCCTACCACTGCTTCTCTCTTTTTTTGGACTAAAACCAACCAAACAAAAAAACCTGAAGTGTAAGTATATGGCTACAAAAGCATGCACAGTCTTACTCTTATATGTAAATTACTAATCTGTAATGCAGTACTGGTGATATGAGTACTCTACCATTGTAGTAGGAGTATGTCATCTGTGAAACATGTGAGAGAACTGTAAATGCCACAACAGCTCAAATTCATCCCCGGTGTAATTCTCCTTTCAGCAGAGCAACACAAAACATCATTTGGCCCAACATATGAGCCATTGTTTTTCTTCAGCTTCCTTTTCAGTATGCAAGCTCAGCTTTGTGAAGATACCATTGTAAGGGGTGAGACAAAAATACATAGTTGGATAGAAAAAGTTGGTTTTTTTTCTTTTCCCTCTTTACAGAAAGCAATGGAAAGGAAGAATTTGCAAGTTTTGCTCTAAAAGAAAGATTTTCTATTTAATTGAAAAATGTTATTAGCTATTTTCTTGATGCATTATTTAATTCACTTACTGTGAACCAAATTGTATTGTCGTCCACAATCAGTCATGTTTCTTTAACTTTGTGTGTATGTGAATAATTAATAATGTGGGGGTGGGGAGGGTGTGTGTGGTATATTCACATATTTATTTGTTTGTTTACTTATTTATTGTTGCAAGTAAAGGACAGCAAGGCAAATGCAAAATTGTTAGAAATATTTTTAAAAAAAATCCTGGAAAAAACTATTGATTACAATATGTTAAATATATACTTAGAGGTAGCTTACATCAGGGGTTCTCAACCTTTATCTTTCTAAGGCCTCCCCAAACATGTAATAAAAATTCCAAGGCCCACCTATGCCACAACAACTATTTTTCTGCATATCCAGTAGATTAAAAGCCGTAGGGGGTACAAGTAGGGCAATTCCTCAGGATCCCACATCACAGGGGGCCCTGCAAACTTAAGTTGCCTGGGCTTCAGCCTTCAGCCCTGCGCGACAGGGATCAGGCTTCAATTTTTTGCCCTGGGCTCCAGTGAGTCTAACACCAGCCCTGCTCTATGGTTTGTTTTGGCAGACCCCCTAAAATCTGCTCCAAACTCCACCTTAAGTAAAATCCCCATAACAGGAGTCACACTATTAATAATTCTTTAAAAGTAATTTTAGGAATTTGATTAATATGTATGTGAGGAGGGAGAATTATCACTGGAGATTCAGTTATAATTTGTGAACGTAAATAAACATACCGGTATTTCTAAAAATCACAGAGTTGAAAATTAGCTGACTACCTATTGCATTTGCCATATGCTCAAAATACTGCAGCTGATGTACCACTTACATAAACATAAAGGGCCAGGTTTTCTAAAGAAATCAACTCTTTCCACTTTGACACCTACATGAAATAGGTAGATTTCCAAAGTGCTTTGCACCTAGCAATCCTCCTTGTTGTCAGTGTAAACTCCTGAAAGCTGAGCATTTTTGAAAAGGTTTCCATTCCACCTAAGTGGCTATGCTCCATAGAAAATCGAGCCACTGCTATTGATGCCTTGCTGAGAGGTGTTGAGTGCTGCGCTCTTTAGAAAATCAAATGAAAAAGTTATCGAATAAAAAATATATTATTTATGCATCAAGAAATAATTCAGCATTATTTTTCCCCATTTTTCTTTTAAATTATATAATCTAGTGAGAGTTATGAGAATCTTGCCTCTCTCTCTCTCTTTCTCTCTCTCTTCTACATAAAGCAATATATAAATAAATATATAAACAGGGCAGAGATCAGTGCCTTACTGTTTTATGCACATAATGCTCAATGGTACCAGTCTCAAGAAAATCATTCCTCCCCTCAGACACACAGTCCAATGTATTTTCACCTGCCATTCTGCTTTCCTTGAGGAGGTGGAGTGGGTATCTTCCAGAATTGATTAGCAGGACACAATCTGAACATGAACTACTCAGAGGACAATCCAGTAATGGATAGGGAGAGAAGCTGCTTTCAGTAGAGATTGCCTGTGCTTTATCAGTCATGTTCTTGTTGAAACGCTCTCTCCAGGACCTGGCTCTGAAGTTGAAGACAAACCTTAGATAAGGGAAGTGACCAATGACAATCAGAGAGTGCTGCTAAACTGATGCCATTTTCACAGAGAGCAGTAAATTACTATGGAATGATGCTTGAGCTCAAGGACCTACCATTTATGTAAAATTCTTGTGGACGTTATATGGGGGGGAGACCTATAGATAATTAGTGGGGTTCCATAGTAAATTCTATTTTTTCTTGTTTGGGGGAAAACTGGGGAAAGTATTATCAAGAATACAAGGTCCATATTTTCCCAGATAATGATAAGGGTTACCCAAGCCTATAAGAATATTGATATCTTTAAAAAGAGATATTTATCTGATTCAGTATGACTGTGCTGTATCCAGCAAAAGTGACAACTGTATGTGGAGGCTGTACATCCTATTTTATCTGGTGATGCCAGTGGTTTCTGACACTATTGGCCTAAAGAATGAACAAGAACTGGAGTATAATATGTTTTCTGGGAGTGAACTTTTGTGTAATTCTGTCATTCCTGAACTTTACGGAAAAACCTTAATAGGTGGCTTAGTATAATTTAATCTCCTTAATCAATATCTCAAACTGGGGCCAGGTCTACACTAGAGGGGGTGTCGACCTAAGATACCCAACTTCAGCTACGTATCTTAGGTCGACTTACTGGGCATCCTCACGGCAGCGAGTCGACCACTGTCACTCCCCTGTCGCAGAGGTGGAGTTACGGAGTCGACAGGGAGAACACTCTGGGATTGATTTATCACATCTAAACGAGATGGATCAATCACTACCCGCTGATTTGGGTACCCTAAGATTGATTCCAACATTATATCTTCACATTAATTTTAATCTATATATATAAAAGTCAAGTGGTGTATGTATGTATGTGTGTATGTATGTATGTATGTATGTATGTATGTACGTATGACTGCGAAGTCCTCCCGCACCGTTTGAGCCAGAGACTTGAAATTTGGTACAGTGAGGGGTCTTGGGGTCTAGATGCTGGTAAGGGTCGAAAAATTTTCGGATCTCACCTCTGACGCCCCCCAGGGGTGAAAGTCTTTCAGGGCCAATCACATCGGCTGGGCGGTTAGGTGGTGATGATGTCATAATACCCCCCTCCAACAGACACCTCACTCGCTCAGCTCACCCCTCCCTCCTCCAACAGAACCCCGGAGATCCCTCAGTTCTCTGCCCCTCCCCCCTCCCAACGGAACCCCGGAGATCACTCAGCTCACTGCCCCTCCCTCCTCCCAACGGAACCCCAGAGATCACTCAGCTCACTGCCCCTCCCCCCTCCCAATGGAACCCCGGAGATCACTCAGCTCACTGCCCCTCCCTCCTCCAATGGAACCCCGGAGATCACTCAGCTCACTGCCCCTCCCTCCTCCAATGGAACCCCGGAGATCACTCAGCTCACTGCCCCTCCCTCCTCCAACGGAACCCCGGAGATCACTCAGCTCACTGCCCCTCCCTCCTCCAACGGAACCCCGGAGATCACTCAGCTCACTGCCCCTCCCTCCTCCAACGGAACCCCAGAGATTCACTCAGCTCACTGCCCCTCCCCCCTCCCAATGGAACCCCGGAGATCACTCGGGTTTGGTGGGACGGTAAGTGAGGTGGGGGTGTCGGGTTTGGTCGGAGGGTGAGGTGGGGGTGTTGGGTTTGCTTGGGGGTGTGTGAAGGTATCGGGGTTGGTGAGGGGTGAGGGGTGGGTGTTGGGGTTGGTCAGGGGGTGTCTGCTGTTTGCCACCTCCCCACCTCCGACTTACCCGAGCAGCGCCGGGCACTTATGCTAGTTTCAAATAATCTTTGTCACAATTTGTGTCTTAATCTGTGACTTTACTGTGTATTGATTTTGGTTTGTGTTTGCTTTAGCACAGGGATCAGCAACATTGGCACCCCTACTACAAGGTTAGCACCCTTGGTGTGCCCGGCCAATTTATTTACCTACCATGTCCGCAAGTGGTGACAGCAGGAAGCCCACATTGTGCCGTAGTAGCAAACTGCGGCCAGTGGGAGGTGCGATTGGCCGAACCTGCAGGACGTTGCAGGTAAACAAACTGGACTGGCCCGCCAACAGTGCTTACCCCGGGGGGGGGGGGGGGGGGGGCACATGCCAAGGTTGCCGATCCCTGTAATACACTAGTATATGTATATTTTCAATTATCCATTGGTAAATATTATCCAAACAGTTACACAAATTGTTCAAAAGTACAATCTTGCAAATTATTATTGCAGCAAGAATTCAGAAGTCACGTCAAAGTGTTCTTAATTTTCCTTAACAAATTCAGCCTTCTAGTGTCTGTAGTGCAAAAGCATAAAATGAAAGGGAATTTCCTATAGAATTTTAAAGCAATTAAAACATCATGGGTATCCATCTCTCAGTTAAGAGTTTGCCTTTTGATCCTACACAGAAATACCAATTCTTCCTTTTACGATTATGTGGGAAAAGCGTTCCCATATAATTGTCATCAGAAATAACTACTTGCATGAATCTAAGCTTATATAAATAACCCTAAAAGTAAAATTTGTCCTTCTTCTTCAAGAAAAAAAGAAAAAGAAAATCTACAAAACTAACATTGCTCTTTTGTCACAGAAAAAAAAAAGAAATTTGGAAGATTCCTTCCATCAATGTTAAAAAAAATATTTTTATAGATGGTTGACTATATCTTTCTGACGAGGCCATCCTCCACCATTCCTTTTCACTTTTTGCATAAGAATTGCTGAATTGTTGACATCTTGCTCATATCCTGTCCCCTTTACTCTTTCTGAACATGGGACTCTTATTGACATTAACAGGAGTTAGCTGAGGGAGAGGACTGATAAGTATTCATTGTCCGGCTATAGTGAAACAAGGACAGGATACACCTCATATAGATTTAATGAGGCCACAACTTTATTATTAGATGTCTGGGACTAAATGTCAGATAAAGGTGCACAGTGCGGGCAAAACCATGTTCATTCAAATAACTACTCCAGGCTTCCACCAGACCCTCTTATTTTTCATTCAGCTCACCCAGTCAACACATGGCTGCAGGGCTAGATTACCCAATAGGCAGACTAAGCATGTGCCTAGGGCACCAGCAAAGCAGGGGGCACCAAAAATGAGATTTTTTTGGGGAAAAAAAAGATATTTGTTATTTCAAAAAAAGCTTCAAAGTATTCATTATGGGAAAAATCAGAGCTTTGTTAGACTTCCTTACACTCCAGTACACATTCTTCCCCTGTTTTTCTGTTATCTTTTTACTAGCATAAGTGCCCGGCGCTGCTCGGGTCAGTCGGAGGTGGGGAGGTGGCAGACAGCTGACACCCCCTGACCAACCCCAACACCCACCCCTCACCCCTCACCCACCCCAACACCTTCCCACCCCCCCAAGCAAACCGGACACCCCCACCTCACCCCCCGACCGAATCCGACACCCCCACCTCACTTACCGTCCCACCAAACCCAACTCAGATCCGTCGCAGGGGGGGAGGGGGCCCAGAGCCGAGGGATTCCGGGGACCTTCGCAGGTGGGGGGGGGCAGTGAGCTGATGTAGTCCGGGGTTCCGTTGGGAGGGGGGAGGGGCAGAGAACTGAGGGATCTCTGGGGTTCCGTTGGGAGGGGGGAGGGGCAGTGAGCTGAGTGATCTCCGGGGTTCCGTTGGAGGAGGGAGGGGCAGTGAGCTGAGTGATCTCCGGGGTTCCGTTGGGAGGGGGGAGGGGCAGTGAGCTGAGTGATCTCCGGGGTTCCGTTTGGAGGGGGGAGGGGCAGTGAGCTGAGTGATCTCCAGGGTTCCGTTGGAGGAGGGAGGGGCAGTGAGCTGAGTGATCTCCGGGGTTCCGTTGGGAGGGGGGAGGGGCAGTGAGCTGAGTGATCTCCGGGGTTCCGTTGGGAGGGGGGAGGGGCAGTGAGCTGAGTGATCTCCGGGGTTCCGTTGGGAGGGGGGAGGGGCAGTGAGCTGAGTGATCTCCGGGGTTCCGTTGGGAGGGGGGAGGGGCAGTGAGCTGAGTGATCTCCGGGGTTCCGTTGGAGGAGGGAGGGGCAGTGAGCTGAGTGATCTCCGGGGTTCCGTTGGGAGGGGGGAGGGGCTGTGAGCTGAGTGATCTCCGGGGTTCCATTGGGAGGGGGGAGGGGCAGAGAACTGAGGGATCTCCGGGGTTCCGTTGGAGGAGGGAGGGGCAGTGAGCTGAGTGATCTCCGGGGTTCCGTTGGAGGAGGGAGGGGCAGTGAGCTGAGTGATCTCCGGGGTTCCGTTGGAGGAGGGAGGGGCAGTGAGCTGAGTGATCTCCGGGGTTCCGTTGGGAGGGGGGAGGGGCAGTGAGCTGAGTGATCTCCGGGGTTCCGTTTGGAGGGGGGAGGGGCAGTGAGCTGAGTGATCTCCAGGGTTCCGTTGGAGGAGGGAGGGGCAGTGAGCTGAGTGATCTCCGGGGTTCCGTTGGGAGGGGGGAGGGGCAGTGAGCTGAGTGATCTCCGGGGTTCCGTTGGGAGGGGGGAGGGGCAGTGAGCTGAGTGATCTCTGGGGTTCCGTTGGGAGGGGGGAGGGGCAGTGAGCTGAGTGATCTCCGGGGTTCCGTTGGAGGAGGGAGGGGCAGTGAGCTGAGTGATCTCCGGGGTTCCGTTGGGAGGGGGGAGGGGCTGTGAGCTGAGTGATCTCCGGGGTTCCATTGGGAGGGGGGAGGGGCAGAGAACTGAGGGATCTCCGGGGTTCTGTTGGAGGAGGGAGGGGCAGTGAGCTGAGTGATCTCCGGGGTTCTGTTGGAGGGGGGAGGGGCAGTGAGCTGAGTGATCTCTGGGGTTCCGTTGGAGGAGGGAGGGGCAGTGAGCTGAGGGATCTCCGGGGTTCCGTTGGGAGGAGGGAGGGGCAGTGAGCTGAGTGATCTCCGGGGTTCCGTTGGGAGGGGGGAGGGGCAGTGAGCTGAGTGATCTCCGGGGTTCCATTGGGAGGGGGGAGGGGCAGAGAACTGAGGGATCTCCGGGGTTCCGTTGGAGGAGGGAGGGGCAGTGAGCTGAGTGATCTCCGGGGTTCCGTTGGAGGGGGGAGGGGCAGTGAGCTCAGTGATCTCCGGGGTTCCGTTGGAGGAGGGAGGGGCAGTGAGCTGAGGGATCTCCGGGGTTCCGTTGGGAGGGGGGAGGGGCAGTGAGCTGAGGGATCTCCGGGGTTCCGTTGGAGGAGGGAGGGGCGAGCTGAGCGAGTGCGGTGTCTGTTGGAGGGGGTATTATGACATCATCAGCACCTAACTGCCCAGCTGATGTGATTGGCCCTGAAAGACTTTCACCCCTGGGGGGCGTCAGAGGTGAGATCCGAAAATTTTTCGACCCTTACCAAGATCTAGACCCCAAGACCCCGCACTGTACCAAATTTCAAGTCTCTGGCTCAAACGGTGCGGGAGGAGTTCGCTGTCATACGTACATACATACATACATACATACATACACTCATACATACACCACTTGACTTTTATATATATAGATTACTTATCCCCACCTAAACCAGGGGAGCATCCTACTAAGGCAGATCGAAATAATGCAAGGAAATCAGATCCTGTCATGTATTGCAATACATTTAGTTTTATTATTGAAAAATTCTTATGAATTATACGTACTTGATTCTTTTCTAAACAATATGGACTTATTTGACGAACAATATTCCCAAGGTTCCCAAAACTTAGTTGACACATACCCTGTTGAGTTGAACATGAATCTATGTGGAGAAGTATGGCGGTTCCACTGTTATACCAGTATGTGCACAAATTTTAATGAAACAGAAAAAATGAAATTTATTCACATTGATCTTCATGACCATCATAAGTATGAAGTAGCTTAGAATTACTGTTTTACCTGTGAAGGGTTAACCTGAAGCAACCCAGAGAGGGAGATGTCGTAATCAATGGGGAACAAAAGAAAAGGGTTTTACTTTAACTTTGCTCCCAGGTTTTTTCGTTCTCTCCTCGGCTCACTCGGGCTGTGTCTGTGCTGTTCTCACACCTATGTTTCTATTCTACAATTCTATAACCTTCTAAAAAAGCCCAAAGTCCAGCAGTTACTTTGCTGTTCACTTTAACAGTGGGGAAATTCCAAGAGAGGGGGTCAATGAGGACTGTGTGATGCAAGGAGTTTTATTCTCTATTGATTTCCGTACCAGGGATCTATACTTCTTCCTTTCCTTTTATTAAAATATTTCTTTTAAGAAACTGACTATTTATTTCCATCGGATTGATCCTGGTTTGGATCAGGCACGTTGTGATGGTGCTGTTCCTGGTGGGATCCAACTGTGAGTGTCAGATCAGGACAGATTGCTTCCAAAAGGGCAACTACAGCCCAAAGCTGGGGTTTTTCCACACTAAGGCAAACCAAACCAGCCAAACAGAAAAGACTTTGGTTTCACCCCACTGGCTAACCACAAGTCACACAAGCAATTCCCTTAGACACTCCAGCTTCCCAGTATCAACACCACCAGCCACCTGTCCTGGGGATCAATGGTTATGTAAACCAATACCCCAAATAAAGAAAACGGTTCTCCTCAATTCCAAAGAATCAAGCCCCAGACCCAGGTTAATATACAAATCAGATCTTCCCACAAATCACGCTGTTGCCAATCCTTTAGAATCTAAAATCTAAAGGTTTATTATACAAGGAAAAAGGTATAGGTGAGGGTTAAGATTGGTTAAAAGAAATCAATTACATGCAGTAATGGCACATCTCTTGGTTCAGGCTTACAGCAAAGGTAGAATAAATGCAGGTTTAAATCAAAGTCTTTAGAAAGCATCCCATTTAGGGATGGGTCAGCACCTTAGTCCAGAGTTCACCTGTGTAGCAAAGTCCATTCAGAGCTGGAAGCAAGACAGGCTGCAGGCTGAAGGTAGAAGACCAAATGGAGGACGTTCTTCCAGGCTTTATAGACTTCCTCCTGTGGGTGAAGACCCTCCTCTTCCTTATGCAGAGTCTGGTTGCAAACTGAAGGTTCACAGCCACATGGTCTAATTACCAGACTCTCAATGATTCAGTTTTTGCCCAGGCATGTCTCATGCCTGGGGAGGCTCCTCGGGTGTGGACAGAGTTCATTGTGCAGTTGACGGCCCTTTAACTAACCACGAGGCAGGCCATTCAAGTTAACATCAGCTTGTCTGAGATTTCACCCAGAAGCCAAGCCTAAATTTGAAGTGCAGGCACCCTATATCCAATATTCATAACTTCAGTTCCAAAAAGATACACACATATCAATGGCATATTCATAATTAGCAATTCATAACCTGGTCATAGACACCCATTATGACCCCCTCTACATCAGATTTGGTGCCACTATTGGACCCTGGTTGCACCAATGATTTATATGGTCCCAAATTATTTCAATAATGTGACACACGTCTCACAGCAAGTGAGGGTTTGTGGTCTTTGTTCTCAAATCTCTCCCAGAAAAAAAGGGGGGGAATTTGAGGGGTGTTACCCTAGGGGTTCCAATTTACCCTAACCCATGGTTTGGGGGGCTCATATTGGTGGTGGCAGCATTTTCCAAGCCCCAACTGGAGAAGTTTGGGTTTTGGGGAAAAAGTTTTAACCTAAGCTGGTAAAATAAGCTTGGGGGGTGATTTCTTCTTTCATGCGGGGTCCCCACATCTTTACCCTAGAGTTCAGAGTGGGGAAATAGACCTTGACAATGACACAATTTTGAAAGACGGACTGCAATTTGTATTTCCAAATGTAAAGATTGCACTATGTATTTTTCTAGCATTGATGATTACTAACTGCTCCGCAGAACGCTCTTTTTCTCAGCTGAAAAGAATAAAAAACCCTTAGAGAAAAACAATGTGTCAGGAGAGACTTGATTCACTTTTCCTATTGTGTATGGAAGCAGACATGCTTTGTTGAGTCAGCTTCGATGAACTTATTCAGAATTTTGCAATCAGAAAATCTGGAAAGAAGCTATTTTAATTTCAGCATGCATATACATTTTGTGTCATTTCGAAAAATAAAATTTTATTTTATGGTATAGTACTGTTTTTATCTTGTATTACATATGGGGGTCACTATAATCCTTTCAGTGCTTAGGGCCTCTAAATGTCTTAATCCGGACCTGCATAGCTGGGACATTATTTTCCACCCCCTTCATAAGAGGGTTAAAATGGGTTATAAGAAAGGTGAATTGGCTCTCCGCCATAACAATCACAGGAGCCCTCCTCCCATTCTGTTCCTTTAGAATCATAGAATCATAGAATATTAGGGTTGGACAGGACCTCTGGAGGTCATCTAAAAGCAGGACCAATCCCCAACTAAATCATCCCAGCCAGGGCTTTGTCAAGCTGGGCCTTAAAAATCTCTAAGGAAGGTGATTCTACCACCTCCTTAGGTTACCCATTCCAATGCTTCACCACCCTCCTAGTGAAAAAGATTTTCCTAATATCCAATCTGTATGGCTAATCCACCCTGAACACGCCCAATCCCATCTGATCTGGGAAGCTAAGCAGGGTCAGGCCTGGCTAGTACTTGGCTGGGAGACCTCCTAGGAATACCAGTTGCTGTAGGCTTAACATAGGCGTGGGGCTAGCAACTCCACCCTGTAAGGAACCAACTTGCTACTGAAATGCCAACAGCAGAGATGGAGTGCTCTGTGGTTGGTGGCCCATACCCTGCCTGGGTGGGTGGCAGAGAGAGAGAATATTCAATCTAAACCTTTCCATCTGCAACTTGAGACCATTACTCCTTGCTTGGTCATCTGCTACCACTGAGAACAGTCCTCTTTAGAACCCCCTTTCAGGTAGTTGAAAGCAGGTATCAAATCTCCCCTCAGTTTTCTCATCTGTGGACTAAACAATCCCAGTTCTCTCAGCCTCTCCTCATAAATCATGCACTCCAGGCCCCTAATCATATTTGTTGCCCTTGTCCGGACTCTTTCCAATTTCTCTACATCCTTCTTGTAATGTGGGCCCCAAAACTGGACACAGTACTCCAGATGAGGCCTCACTAATGTCAAATAGAGGGAACAATCGCGTCCCTCAATCTGCTGGCAATTTAACTAGCACCTCCTTTTAAAATCCTTTAAAAGGCCATTTTTGAATGCTTTCCCTATGGAGTACCTGCATTGGTAATATAAATATTCACTTGTGTTCAAGAAATAATTTATTCCCCATCATGTTCACAATCCTTACGTGTTTGCTTTCTGTGAACATTAGAACCCTCAACCTTTATTAGTGTCATCCATGAAACTGGAATGGTATGTGCAAAGACTTAAATATTTACTGAATGCAAAACTTGAATTGTAGATTCATTTATAAATTTCTGATTGAAGTATAGTGGTTTGTTAAATAGATTATCCAGTCACAGAATAGAAATACTACCACATGTTTTATAGGTCTAACCAACAGAAAACAAAGTGCAAATGTTACAATCAGATATGCAATTCAAAATTTGTCCTCAGTTCATACAGTTACATAAGTAACTTGTTCCCTGACTTGATTATCTATAAAACTAATGAACACAATGAAAATAGTGCATTGTATATTTAGTTATAGTATTTGCACTTCAAGTTCATTGTTTAATAAATAATCCAGTCAGGGAACAATGTACATAACTTATGTAATTAAACCAGCTGGAGTAAATTTTTCATTGCAATATTGAATATTTGCTATTCTCAAATGATCTGTAAAGCAAGGATAACTTTGGACAACATGTACAATCAATAACTTGACAATCAATAATTGGTGGACAGATATAAAAAATAAATTACTCGTGCTGAACTACTTGTACATCAGTGTGGCTCATCACCCTTTAACTGAGAGTTTTGAGTACTGAAAACACTTGCTAACCACTGAAGGAGCAATATACTCTTTGCTTCAAATGTTATATTATAATGGTTCCAAATAACAGTTCATATATATATGGGGTAGTTATCTTATTCCTTCTATTACTTTTGGTTTAATTTAATTTAATCGTATTTATTTATTTGTTTGTTTGTTTGTTTGTTTGTTTTCA
Source organism: Sternotherus odoratus (assembly GCA_032164245.1). Classification (NCBI taxonomy): domain Eukaryota; kingdom Metazoa; phylum Chordata; order Testudines; family Kinosternidae; genus Sternotherus; species Sternotherus odoratus. The sequence continues at coordinate 241,953,010 of JAVMKO010000001.1, forward strand.
TTTTGTTTGAGCTGCTGACCTTTGGGCCACAAGGTGACACACATGGTTCCTTAGGGAAAAGCTAATCCATGGAATGACAGTGATGTTTTCCTTGAAGGACCCACTGGATCACAATTCCAGCCAAATAGAAAGGATTCGGGGATCTACTCTGCTGTTTTTGCAGGAACACTCTTGAGCTCTTTCATTTTGTGTATTGGTACGTAAGTGGAATGAAAATGTTTCATGTATTGATGTTTCTTTTGACAGTAGTCCTAACCTAATTGAGGGAGTATGCTGGTTTGCTCCTATGCTTTCTTTTCCTTCATGAAGACATATAAACTAAGAAATTATAGACCCGTTGTACCTGCTATATGGATGAAAGAGAAAATAAAATATGAAGCATGAAATGAAAATGTCAGGCTGAAACAACCAAACATCTCTTAGCATTGCTTCTAATTAGTTACAGATACTACGCAGTTAGTGACTCAGTCTGTCATTTTTATTTGTAACTTTGACTGTAATCTCTCTTTTAATATCAAAGTTTATATTTTGGATGCCACAGCAGTTCAGACCCATGACTGAATAGAACTCCATTTGCATAGCACATAGATTGTTATTTTGTCAAAGTATTAGCATGGAGATTGATGGAAAATTATTTGTGATCACTTGAAACTGATCATGAAATGGGAAACGACTGACTAGGAAAGAGTATTGCAAAAAGGGATCTAGGGGTCATAGTGGACCACAAGCTAAACATGAGTCAACACTGTCGCAAAAAAAAAATAATCAAACATAATTCTGGAATGTAATAGCAGAAGTGTTGTAAGCAAGAAACAAGAAGTAATTCTTCCGCTCTACTCCATGCTTATTACGCCTAAGCTGAAGTCTTGTGTCCAGTTCCGGGTACCACATTTCAGGAAAGATGTGGACAAATTGGAGAAAGAGCAATAAAAAATGATTAAAGGTCTAGAAAACATGACCTATGAGGGAAGATTGAAAATATTGGGTTTGTTTAGTCTGGAAAAGAGAAGATGGAGAGAGGACAGGATAACAGTTTTAAAGTATATAAGAGGTTGTTACAAGGAGGAGGGAGAAAGATTGTTCTTCTTAACCTCTGAGGATAGGGCAAAAATCAATGGTCTTAAACTGCAGCAAGAGAGGTTTGGGCTGACATGAAGAAAAACTTAGTAACTTTCAGAGTGGATGAGCACTGGAATAAATTGCCTAGGGAGTTTGTGGAATCTCCATGGGATGGTGTAAATAATACTCAGTCCTGCAATGAGTGCAGGGGACTGGATTAAGTGACCTCTTGAGGTCCCTTCCAGTCCTATGATTCTATGAAACACTTTTCACCAATCTCACTTAAAAAAACACCTATTAAACATGGCAGAATGAAGGATATGAATCCATGCTAACATTCTTAATCATTGTCAGTTTTGCAAACACTATAGATGATCTTCAAAATGGAATTAATTGTATTGTATTTGACAGTATATGGAACTTTCTGAAAAAGTTCAAGACTTTTTTTTTTAAAAAAATAGGGTTTTAAAGTCGCATTTGATTTTTATATTAGTAAAAATATCAAACAAATACAAAATATAATGTCTTTTTATAAAAAGGCAATATGCTTTAGTGTACAGCCAAAGAGAGAGCAGGGAAAAGAAGAACTAGAAATCCCATTGGCTAGAAACCCTTACACCAGAGAGTTCCATATGGATGGAAAATCAGGATCTGGCTCTCTTTTGTAATACCATACTCATGTTAAAATACAAACAAGGGGGACAAAAAACCTACAACTAACTGCCAAGTTTTAAACCAACCAAATCTAATGTAAACCCTGAAATGTCTGAGCAGTGGACAGAATAAACTAATTTATTATGTATACTACTATTACACATTGAAAATGGTGAATTTGTCAATGTCAAGTTACATTACATTAAGCAATACTGAATCAATTGAGCAAAATAATATTTCACACTTATCATTATATTTACCAATTTTAGGTATGCAACATGTCAGCATTAGGAAGGATGGCTCAGTGGCTAAGATACTACTCTGGCACCCAGAAGACCTGGGTTTAATTTCTGTTTCACCACCAACTCCCTATGTGACATTGGATGAATTATTTGACATCTCTGTGCTTCAGTTCTTCATCTGAAAAATGTTTTTTTCAAATACATGTTCATCACTAGTATTCCAGAGCTAAGGAGCATCACTGGTCTTTATATGAAAGCCAAGGTACATGGATAAATTATTTATTAATTATTAATATTTTATCATTGTAGCCTTTCAGCTGAATAGTAACACTGTGGAGCAATTGCAGGTAGCTACACCACTTGCTGCAGTTCTTTCAGACAGTCTGTGATTTCCTATTACTTCATGCAGCTCCCTTTGAAGTCAGAATTTGGACATAGATGTTAATTGCATTCTGGTTTGGGTGCTGCATAGTATTTGAAATGGTCAGCAGGGAGAATAGTTAAATCTGAAATAATATATATATATTAACTATGTGAATTTTAGTTTGATTTTGTTTTGTTTTTTTGTTATTATTATTTTTATTTTTCAAGGATGTGAGTGAATTATAGCTCTTGGAGACAAATCTGTCCACTCTATGATTAGAAAGCCACTACAGATGATATAAATATAAGTGTAAGATGCAGCATACAAGAAGGGAGGCCTTTGCTTAATGCTGAATAAAAATATTTACACCTCCTAAAATAACTTGTGTTTGCACGTGGTATTCCATGTTACCTGGTATCTGTGCCAAAACTAACTGTCAAACCTATACTTGTATGTAGACTCATACTTAGAGTTCTTAAACACCTTGGGAGAGCACACTACTAATGTCATGCTGGACACATACCCTCATTATAGCTGCTTTTTATAAATGCTTTGTCCCTTTATTGGTGGAATTGTTTATGTCTCTCTAAGGGTATGTCTATGCAACAGAGACTATACTGCCATATCCCCATAGTACAGACACCGCCTACACTGACAGAAGCGGGTTCTTCAGTGGTGTAGAAACACCATCTCCCCAAACAAAGTTAACTATATCAACTGAAGTCTTCTTCCACTAACATAGCTTAGTCTACCCTGGGAGTTATGTCGCACTGATACACTGGTCAAGATTGTGTGTGTGTGGGAGGGGGGGGGGGTTAACACCCATGAGCGAAGTAGCTATGCAGCTATAACTTTCAAGTATAGACCAAACCTAAGTAAGAAAAAATATCTCATTTTTGAACTCTCACAATCTTGTATAATTTGCTTTAAACTAACCTTTCTCAACCCTCACTCACTCAATCTCTCTCTCCCTCCCAGAAAATATCCAGCATGTGAAATCTCTTGTATATTATTTTAGTTTGAAGAAAGTTAGAGTAAGAGCACAGATTTGGGTCTATAAAGGGAAATTGCCTTCAATCTTAACTAAGGAGGGATTTGTTTCTCTTCATAATAACTATATAATAATGATACTACTACTGTTAATAATAAAATCCATCTGATTCCCTTGCAATGTTATGTGGCTTATATTCATAACAGTTAGGGATAAGATAACTCTTTCCTAGGTTTCATTTCAAGAAATGTTTCCTTAATTCTCTTATTGTGAAAATTCTAGCACATCAGTATTTTTTTTAAAGTATCTGATAAAAAACTAGAGTATATACTCACTACAACTGTGTGGTGAGTCTTTGTCTAGATGGCAGGAAGAAAAGGTGTCATGGCCCCTTTAAAGTTCCCTACTGCCCCAGGTTACCAGGGGGAAGCAAAAGAGGACAACACCTGAGCAGAGCAAGAGGGAACTAGAACCCCAGTTCAGGTGGGGTTTGGCCAATAAAGTGTCCTGGGGGAAAGAGTATTTTTACCCTGTGCTCAGCAGAGAGAATCCTCTTGGACGATGGCGGGAGGCAGCCAAGCTAATTGCTGGCATCTCCTTGTGGCAGGTATGCAGGGCTGGAACATGTTCCATATGGGGTCTGGTTCCTTGATAAACCAGAGTTATAAGTGGCTGTAAAGGAAGGCTTCCCAGAGGGAAGATGGAGAGTGGGGCTGGAGCTCCTAATATCTATCATATGAGAGAAACACTGTCTCCTTCTGCCAGTGCCCCCTTAATTTTCATATGAAAGGAGGGTGGCAAGTTCCCAGTTGGGCTGGGATCAGGTTGGGAAGTGGGAGAGTTGTTGGAACCCTTCTAAACAGGTGAAAACAATTAACAAAAGAAGGATGAGCTGCAAAATTTATTGACGAGCATTACTGGGCATGTTAATGAAGTGGTGGCCTAATTAAACCACATCCATTGCCTCCTGTCTTTCTTCCTGCATGGCTGAGACAATAAGTACTAGGGGAGATTTCTCCATGGGCAGAATGATGGATTAGATGACCTAATATTTCTTTTCCATTTCTAGCACACCATATAAAATATGGACTTTGATGCCTCCGTACGTGATATCTCAAATAAATAAGCCTGACACACTTTACTCTGAATGTCCTTGTTTTTCTGAGCTAAAGCAAAACATTAAGACCTTTATCAAAACCATTTTGTATATTTTTTGTTTAAGGTTTGTTTTAATGCAGATTACTGGGAACAAATAGAATTTTGCACTAATACCTAGTCCTTTTCAATTCCACTGCTCCCTCTATGTTTATTATGTCACTGAAATGTGAGTTGGACAGCAGTAAGTGCAAACCAGAGGCAACAATGCTTTGATTTATCTCCTACATTACTCCTAAAATAATAGTGTCAAGTCTATGTAAACAATGTTTATAATTGTGCTTTGTGTTATTGATTAAAGACAAAAATATCAAAACCATGAAAAAAACGTTTAGTATATTTTGTTGACATTTTTCAAGTGAATTGTAAATGTGTACTGCTATCAGTTAGAATTACTGTACTTTTTAAAAGGTAAAATATTCATACAATGCAGAAGTCATACTGCTTTTTCTATTATAGAAATAATAAAGATTTAACCCTATAATCACTGATAATGTATGGAAGATTGCCTCTGGGGTTTCTGAAATCGCTGTTATATTTTTATTTGTTAAAAAGGAGAAAGAATGTACATGTCAACTGGGATACAAAATCAATAATGTTATTGAAATAAACACCAGAAAAGAAAGTACCAGCAAATGGATAAAACAAGAAAAACATTGCAGAGACCTTCCGAATAATTAATAGCTCAGAGCTTAAAGGCATCAAATAGGTGAGACCCACTAATAAGGAACTAACAGCTACAATTGAGTCTGTGTTGAAAGGGGAATTGTTAATCTAGTTGGGATTTCTCTAAAATTGCAAATACATTCATTTCTTTGAGGCCAGGGAACCCTGTGGCCTTGCATTTGGTAGTTGGGAGAAGAGAGGGAAATAGAGAGAGATACTGCTATTTAGTTTGTCTGGTAATTGCAGGGTGCTTTTATACTATGGTGTTGAGTCTGGTGTCAGGGACTAGGTAGAAAGGTTAATTTTTTCCAGTAACAAAAAGTGGACTTGTCATAACTTTACACAGTGATTCTCAACCAGGGGTATGTGCACCCTGCGGGTAGGTAGAGGTCTTCCAGGAGATACATCAACCCATCCAGAAACTTGCCTTGTTTTACAACAGGCTACTTCCAAAGCACTAGCAAGGTCAGTACAACTAAAATTTCATACAGACAATGACTTGTTTTTACTGTTCTGTATACTATACACTGAAATGCAAGTACAATGTTTATATTCAATCCATTTATTTTATAATTATATGGCAAAAATGAGAAAACAGGCAATTTCTCAGTAATTGTGTGCTGTGACACTTTTGAATTTTTAGGTCTGATTTTTTAAGCAAGTAGTTTTTAAATGAGCTGACATGTGGGGTACAAATCAGCCTCCTGAAAGGAGTACAATAGTCTGGAGAGGTTGAGATGCATGTCAATAGTAAAAAAACAGCTTTAATATACATATCTATTTTGACCTAGCCACAGCTCCAGTCAGCTGCCAGAGGCAGGTGCAATCTATACAATATGTAAATCAACTAAATGAGGGAAAGTCCATTTAAAAATCTCTGGATACCTGTCCTGATGCCAACTTTGATGTTACAAAGGATAGCTTCAAAATCAGCAGCAGAAGATATAGCAAAACCTTAGGGTAAGGTACTTAGCTAATTTAAACTGAGATAATTGTATATATTATATAGCTCTCTACCATGACAATGATTAAGCCTGCGTGATATGTCTTTACCAATATTGGCAATCAAAAGGAAGATGAAACACCATTTGCTCTGCACTTCCTTTTGATTTCTATGTCAGTGAGTTAGTGAGCAAATCTGTAGCACTACATAGCAACGTCCTGTATCTTGTGTTAACAAGTCTCGTGTGTTAAATAGGTAGCACTGAGAGGTATGGTGCTACTGTACGTTAAGCAGATAGGTGTGTAAATGGGTCTGTACTGTATTTTATTTATTGCCACACATTCCCTAGGGGTAACCTGGAAGAAGGAAGTATGTATAGAGATTTGAATGTGAAAAGAGTTGTGGCTTTGGTTTAGAATGATTACTTTCTCCAGCTAAATATCCCCCCCCCAAAAAAAAATATTTACTATATTGAGAACTAAAGCACAGGTAGTTTTCTATTCACTAAAATTGCTAGAATTGAAAAATCCTATTGAAGTCAATGGGAGTTTCAATACAGACTACTTTTAGAACACTTGCTAATGTTATTTTTATTACCAAAAACTTTTCTTGTCGATTTTGTGAAACATTTTTCACACTGCTTTTCATCCCAGATAATTTAATCCCTACATGACATCTCTAAATTGTGCATAATTCCCCAAAGTTTAAACAACAGGACTTTCACGTGACAGAAAGCTGTTTTGCCTTAAAAACTATTTTTAAAAAAGAGATTGATTATTAAAAGTTAGTGAAGCAAATCAAAAATGGAAGAAATTATGTCTTTTGGTGTAGGTGCTTTTCTCAGATTCTTTCAGTCTTGTTCAAGTAAAATCAAATTTTGTACCCACTGCTTTTTCAGTTGTGTGTCAGGTAAAACATAGCAGGGGGGTGACATAAATTCATCTTTCTGTCTTCAACTAAAGTAAAAGCAATTTTAGTCTTCCCATGTGGTCACTTGAGGTGCTTGTCATGTACAAACTAATGATATCAGGCACCCTCAGGTTATTTAAGTATTCATGAAGTAATTAAATTCTCATTAGCATATAAATAAAAGAAAACTGAAAACAAGTTTAGCAGGAACCTAACATCTGTTCTAATGCTTTTAAGTATTAAAATGTGCCACATACATAAGGAAAAGTGCATTCTGTTCAGAGAAGTATTTTGCATGTATTATTTATAGAAATTGTAATTAAACTGATTTGGCATATTAAGCAAAGTTAACAGCAAAGCATTATTTAGGTACTTTGTAGGTCTCTGGCTCCTAAATAAAGAACTAAAAGAAGGAAAGGGAGAAGTAAAATTATTTTTTGTTTGTTTTGAGATTCAGGTAGAATTACAAGAATAAATGAAAAACCAATCCTTCCAGAATTAGGCAGACAAAAAATCTGCCACTGTAGGCAGGTTTCCAACTTTTCAAGTGAAATAGCTTGATTTTTGAATGATAAAATATTGATAATGCTTGGGGGAAAAAAATCCACACGCCCCATACATTAACTCCACCCACATTTCAAAATAGTTTTGTCACAGGCCTACAGGCTCAAATGTCCTTCTGATATTAATCTTCCCATTCCATTCTTGGCCAACCTTTAAGCTAGATAAACTCCACTTATTATGCATTGTTCATTTGCTATGATTACTAGGATAAATACATTTCCTTTAGCAGTGATATGCACTTTGATTGTTTCCTGACATATTACTGCATAATTCTGTAAGACAGAAGTTGCCAAATAAAATTCAGTAATCTTCTATTGGTGGTTTGAGATTGATAGGTTTGCAGATAGAGAAATCTTCAGAATAAGTTAAAACATTCATTTTATCAAATGATGGCAATAAAAGTAGAAAGTATTTATGATAGTAACCCCTTTAAAATATAGCTTACTGATGCAATACACGTAATCATTTAGATTATTTTTTTTTCTGAATAGCACTCTTCCTAACCTATATGAAAATCTACTATACTTGAATTACTGCCTTCTGCACTCTAAAAGGCACATTGTACTCTTGAAATGCATTTACTTCTTAATTACTCTTAATGCGAGAAGCATGTGCACCTTGAGAATTGTGAATATTCCTGAAGGTCTAAGATTTTAATCTAATTTAAAAGTAGTACTGCATGACCCATCCAAATTGTAAATGGTTGCTATATCTCTTCTATAGCTTGGTTCATAATGGGAAATTTATGCCAGTTACTTGATGTGATGGGTGCATGTGGCAAAGGATATATTGTGAAAAGATAGTAGAGATACTTGTCAGAAAGCACAAGCTGTACATATTCATCTCTTTAATTTTGAAAACAATTGGAAGTCATTAGTCATGTCAATTAAAGCTATCTGTGGTCAGGCATCATTTAAAACATACAGTAGTCCATTTACCCCTTTCTTCAGAATGCAAACTCTATTGATTGCAAACAGATATTCTGTCCATACAGTGAGGGGAAGATAGGTTCATGACTTTTTGGACAACTCAGATAATATAATTTAAAATGCTCCTTTGTACCACTGTAAATTTCAAAAGAGACAAGGCTGCTAGCATGTAATGCAAAACATTTGCACGTACTTTTCCCCCCTGACCTGTACTGATGGTCATGAGTAAAATCGGTTTCAAAATATCTCTTCTTATGAGACAAGATTCACCAGAATGATAATATATGTATTTGTCTGGAGCAATTTTTAGTTGGACTTGGGATGCTGGCCTGCAGCTACAGGGGTCCCACCTCTCTGCTCCCCTCCCTACTCCTTCATCCAGAGGGCATAAAGGGGAAATGCTTAGTAGTCAATAGAAAATGTTTCAGGTAATGGAGGGAGCAAGTGGCTGGTCTAACACATCATTCACAACAATTTTGGGGAATAGTGAGTAGAGCCAATTATGAGGTGCTGGTGTCTTCCTGCTGCCTCTTTCCATTCCCCTTTTGTGAAAATGGCCTGTTTCTACTTCATTTCCCATGTCACCAACATTTTTTTTATTTTTATTAAGACTACTAGTTTGGCATGGAGCTCATCATGTTCACAGTAATGGTGTATTTGAATAAAGGGCATGACCATCAAAGCAGTGGTTCCTTTCCCCTCTGGATATTGTATCCTGGTCCAAGTGGTTGCAGTGCCCTTGTCCCTCTGTAGATGGAGGGGCAGATATGGCAAACCTGAATGCTGTTGTGACCCTTTGTCCTAGGTCAGAACACCAATTAAAAGTACCCCTCTATCTCCCTCTACTGGGCGGGGGGGAGGGGCATATATGCCAAATCTGAGTGGTGCTGTGACCAAGTGGGCCAGGTAAGAGCATCCAGAATGGGGAGCCTGGCCCATCCCTCCCAGACAGGGTGAGTGCAGAGTGGGCATTCTGTTCAACCCTCCTTTCCCCTGGGTGCCCGCTTCACCTCTTTGTATGATATATCCTTGTTTTCTCACGCTCTTGCCATGAAACTTTTAAATCTTTTTCTGTGAAAAAAAGAACCTTGTAAGTATTTCCTTCTTCCTTCACTTTTGCCTGGACTGAGCCACTGTATTCAGACTGTGACTTCAGAAGATCTGACTTCTGCATTCAGTAAGCACAATCTTGATACTTATTTCTGCGGCGGAAAAATATCTACATATTTAAATAATGTAAAATTGTGTAAAATATGTGTTTTGGCTGCTAATACAAGAACTCTATTGAAGAGCTGGATCATCACACAGATCATGGTACTGCTGCTCAGATTAAATGAACTTTCCAGTAAGAGCTAAGCAAAAAAATTATTCCAAACCTGAAACTTGTGTCTGTTGGGCCAAGGTTTGCAAATCCTTCAGCAAACCTGGGTTAAGTTTCAAGCAAGCTTGTTTTCAATTTTGAGGCAACTTAGTTTTAAATAAACCTGAACCAGTTCATTATTTAGGTAGAAAACATACAAACCTCAATCATTTCAGCTGAGGTTTCCTTTGACTTTGAATGTTTGTGCTAACCTTAGCCACTAGGCCATACCTCATAGGGTATGAACTCTCGTGTACTGAAGTGAATGGCATTAGTGTTATATGGCATTAGTGAATATTTGCTATTATTTTCAGTAATAGTAAAGGAAGAGTTCATGATACGAATGGATATTGAGACCACCCTCCTTTTATACATAGATCTGAGGAGGGTCCCAAAATTATTTTTTTGTGGTTGTATCGTGGAGTGACAGCAAGAATTAGTGAGCCAAGAAAGAACATCTAGGGAACACTGCCTTGGAATTATGATCAAGTACTGGGTGCAATGCTACTGTCTAGGAAAAATAACATTTTATAATTTTCTCACCATTCCAGCTGGTCACCTGGAGAAAAAAAAACCTAGCCAAAGTAATCAAAATAATTCTTCTCACCATGCTTAGTAATAATCATATTTCCAAAGGATAACAGGGAACATGAAACAAACTGAGCTTGTTTACTTTATTCTCCAAGCACCTTACACAGAATTTATTCATGGTAGAATTTATTCAGTTTGCAAATATTACACAACAGCAACAGTAATTTAAGAAAGGATTCTAAACCATTGAGATTTTCTCCCATAGACTGTGAGTGAATAATTATATTCTTCATCCTTGTGGCAGCCACCACAGAATGATCAGGTGTATGGACACAGATAGCATTTCTACAATATGAACACTGGTAGCATTTCTATAATATGAACACTAGCTATCAGAGTTATGGCAGTCATTTCACTCTTCCAGTCCTGTGTATTCATGACACAGTTTCCTTTCAGTACTTTAGTTATCCAGGAGCCTGTGGTGCTTGCCTCTAAACCAGCATTTCAGTTTAAACTTCTGCGTTGAAGACCAGGATTATTTCTCCGATTTACAGAATGGCCTCAGTTTGTCCTGAAATCTGCATAGACATGAAAGGCATGAAAGACAAAAACACTCCTTTCACAGAAACATAAAAATAAAGCAGCAGAACTGATTTCTGTACCTGCTGATTTTTTAAGGTGGGCCACAATATACCTGCTCTCTCCAAACTGTATTGTGGTTACAGTCGGAGACCTGGATTCAATCCTTGGTTTTGTCAGCGTCTTCCTTTGTGAACATGTTCCAAAAATTTCAAACTTAAACACCTGACAAATTGGGCTAATTTCAAAGATAGTAAACTTTTTTTTGTTGTCTAGCTTAGCCCCCTAGTTTGGAAATCTTTGTGTTAACCTCTTTGTGTCTCAGTTTTCCTATTTATACAATTGAGATAATTAATTACTTTATTGAAAGGGACTGTGATAGGGCAGAAAGGATCCTCCCCAGCAACAAGAAGGTAAGGGCCTGTTGACCCAAGTGATTCCTCCCAGTGACACTTGTGGAAAATCTCAGGAATTAAAAAGGGGAGTTAAAAGTAGGAAACCCATCCCAGTTCACAGCTGCCCAAGGAGAAAAAAGCTCTGCTTCCAGTGTGGGTAAAGCTTTGTTGCAACCCAGAAACTGAGTTAGTTTGTCAGTCAGCTAAGCTCCTTCTAGAAGGGATGAAAAAACCCTGAGGGACCAGTTGAAGTATGGATTGTTTGAAGACAAGCCGTGAATAGAACAATGGGGTCTCGCTGAAAGTTCATCCGATAACCAAATTTTGAGTTGTGATTTTTTGGATCCCGATTTTTGTTCTGTGTTGTTGGCATCCGTTAGTCTCGAGAGACAATGGATATGCGCCTATTGAGAATGTTCAGTTGTTGATTGTGCAGCGTCTGTTATGGCTGTAGAGCCCCACACGGGAGTGGCAGTCTCTGTTGCATTTGCTGCATTTGAAGGCAGTGTCAGCTGTGGGTTGGAGCCACTGCTTCCTTTTTCTTTGAGCTCGCTTTTCATCAGCAAGCTGACGCAGCTTGTCTTCGCCAGTTTTCAGTCCAGTGGTCAGAGCATGTTTCCATCTGGATCTGTCCTGAGCGAGCTCTTCCCAGCTGTTGATGTCGATTTGAAGAGCTTTCAGGTCCCTCTTACAGACATCTTTGAAGCGAAGGTGGGGCCGTCCCATAGCTCTGTTTCCAGAGGCAAGCTCAGCGTACAACAGGTCTTTGTGGATCCACCCATTGTCCATTCAACTTACACGGCCTAACCACGGCACTGACGGAGGAGAGTGACCATGCTGGAGATCTTGCCACGTTCCTGCACCTCGTTGTTTGTTACTCGATCACTCCATGTGATCCCGAGTATACAATGGAGGCAGCACATGTAGAAGGCGTTCAGTCTCTTTTCTTGGGAGGCATACAGGGTCCAAATTTTGCTGGTGTAGAGGAGAGTGCTCAGCACATAGGCGTGATACACAGCGACCTTTGTGTTGATGGTCAGCATGCTGTTCTTCCACACTCTCTGTGACAGCCTGGCCAAGATTGTGGAGGCCATGCCGATTCTCTGGTTAATCTCAGAGTCCAGTGAGAGGTTGTCCGTAATGGTGGCTCCGAGGTAGATGAACTGATTGACCACCTCCACTACATAGTCATTGATCCACTACATAGTCATTGATGGCGATGCTTCGGGGTTCCGCATCCTGGACCATAACATTGGTTATCTTAAGACTGATTGTCAGCCCGAACTCTTCACAAGTTCTGGCAAAGGAGTCCATCAGGTGATGGAGATTGGTTTCTGTGTTGGTGGCCAGGGCAGCATCGTCTGCAAACAGCATGTCTCTGATGGTTGCCTCCCACAGCTTACTCTTTGCCTTTAATCGAGCCAGATTGAAAAGTTTCCCATCAGACCGGGTGTGGAGATAGACTTCCACAATGGAGTTTCCAAAGGCATGTTTCAGCAAGACTGCAAAGAAGATGCAGAAGTGCGTGGGAGCGAGAACGCAGCCTTGTTTTACTCCACTGCGGATGTCGAAGGCATCAAACGACGAGCCGTCATACTGTACTATTCTGTGTGGACCTTCATATATTGGGAAAGGTAGGTCTGAGGTATGCCTTGAAAGGGGGCTAAAGCACAGCAACCATGGATCTTGTAGAGGCAGTGACCTACCAGCAGAGACATATAGCTGTGTGAGTTGTATCCTAACTAGCCAAGAGGCACAAATTTGGTGGACAACATGGGCATCCTTTCCTTTGTGGAAGGGAACAGGTCAGATCTTTAACACATACACAAAACACAGTACCTGTAAGGAAGCTGCTCTCTGGCAGTAGAGACTTAGAACAGTTACTCAAATGGATGATAGAGCAGGGTGCCCAACACAAACAGGAGCTCCTACAGCCACTCCACAGGAGCAGCTGATCTGAGACTCAGCAACAACAGCTGGTAAAACAAGTTGTGATTCTCTGGCAACCTCCTTTAAAGGGTTCCAATACAGACTCTTTCTATGCCCACGATTCCAGCCTGATTGAAGGCAGTAGGCTAAAGATGTCTCAGCAGCATTTTTTTAAAAAAAATTGAAATGGGTGACAGATGAAGCATTGTGGCTGATGGAGCAATCGGCCATCTTATTGGGCCTATGCTTGACTGGGATGACAGAAGCCACCTACTGTGGGCTGAACCCAGTGATGACACAGGATTATAACCAAGGCAGCCATTTTATATTCTTTGAATATCTGAGAACAAACACTCCACCAACAAACTTGGGAGGAATAATAATCCCCAGGGGCATGGCCCTACATGATGGCACTGTGGGACTTGTGCCACTGCTGGTTAAAATTCGGAATCAAGAACAGAAGTCCACATAGCTGAAAATGTTTTCCTTAAAAACATTACTCAGACTTGTTACCCCATCAAAGAAAGCTATTAGGTTGGTTTGAGACAATTTGTGCTTGACAAATCCATGCTGTTACTTATCACCTTATTATCTTTTAGGTGTTTGTAAATTGATTGCTTAATTATTTGCTCCATTATCTTTCTAGGTACTAAAGTTAAACTGACTGGTCTCTAATTCCCTGGGTTGTCCTTATTTTCTTTTTTATAGATTGGCATTATATTCACTCTTTTCCAACCCTCTGGAATCTCTCATTTATTCCATGAGTTTTCAAGGATAATTTCTAATGACTCAGATATCTCCTCAATCATCTCCTTGAATATTCTAAAATGGATTTCATCAGGCCCTTGTTACGTGAAGACACTAACTTGTCTATGTAATTTTTAAGTTGTCCTCTCCCTATTTTAGCCTCAGATCCTACTTCATTTTCATAATCATTCACTATATTAGTTATCAAATTATTACTAACCTCTTTGGTGAAAACTGAAATGGATAAGGTCTCTTGAAGATGAGGTCCAGGCCTTGAGGGCTTGCACAGCTCCATGCACACACACAAAAAAAAAAACCCAAAAAAACTAAACAACATAGACATTCAAACAAACAGGTCCATCAATTTTTCAGACTGGTGGGATATTACCACTGGTTTCCAACTGGTTTCTCAGCTATTGATGGTACTCTCACTCATTTGCTTAAGAAATGCCTGTTCACTGAACACTGATATCCTAAGGGCTGACCCCTGTAGGAAGCCCATTTTATACAGCCTGGACTTGATGAAGGAATTCCTCCTACACATTCAAGACACTGAAATTGGGCAGGCACTGTCTTGTCCTTGGTGGCTGAAGGCAAGGAACATTGTGTCCTCTACCTGAGCTGCAAACTGTTTCCGAAAGAGAAGGCCTACTGTGTTATAGAAAAAAAAAGGAGGGTGGGGGAGCTTATTAGTAAAACATGCCATGAAGACACTCTGAGGATATCTTCTCAATAACACATTTACTCTGGCCATTGATCATATCCCTCTCTACAATGACTCCATGACAAAAAAGTCACCAACCTCCAACTCATGTAATGGTACCTGTCCCTTCCCATTGTGTCCCCCAAGTAGGGCTGGGAGTCCTCATCAAAATGCGGACATTTTCTCTTGATATGGAGGTGAACTGGTGTGAAGAATGGTGTTGAAAGTAAGGTTTTGAGAAGGAGAACGTTTGAGGGGCGAGACAGGCCCTTCACTGGCAACAAGAGAATTAATGAAAGCCTGTGGCCCCATTTGGCCCCCACCCCACTACACCTGCAGTAGACATGGATAGGGGAGTTAAAAGGAAGCAACCTAACTCAGTTTGGAACTTTTCAGCAGGGAGAGAAGTGTTTCATTTCAATCTCTGGATACACCCAAGCGGAATTAATTTGTCTTTCATACAAGCCTCTTGCTAGAAATGGTGACCAGACCCTAGAGGACCAGTTTGTTTACAGGATCAGATGCTGAACTTAGTTATTAGTGTAAGCCAAGAAACTACAGTGCCCCAAGGAGAGTCCACTTTTTGGAATCTTTCTTTTTTTCTAAGGGAATCTTTCTCTGTTCCTAAAGCTGTTAGAAATGGTGTCTTATTACATTAGATATTAATAAAAATACAGAAGCACTAAAATGTTATTGCATTTTTACTATTTTTGTTGAAGAACCCCTCCCTTTGTCTTTTTTTAGTAGTAATAAATCATTAAAGTTTTAACATTTTTTGTATTAGTGAATAAACAATTTGCATCTGTTTACATAGGGGGGAGATTTTTTATTAATCCCAATAAAGTCATGAACAATGAAAGATTTTGTCATACAATACTTGTGATAAATTTACCTAAACATTTAAAGCCTGTGAAAATTAGAAAAAACTGTGTTTTGTAGAACCATTATCAGTCCCAATTCTCAGCTAGTGAAATTTGGTGTAGCGACTTTTAGACTAGCTGAGGGGATAGCTAGACATTTATTTTACTTATCCAATTTTTAACAGAAGTACAGTAGTTTAAGTAGTTACACATTTAGAATTTCCATGAAAGCATAAACCAGGGATCAGCAACATTGGCACGTGGCACTGAAGCGTGAGCACCCTTAGCGGACCCCACCACTTTGTTTACCTAATGTTTCACTGACCGCGGCTCCCACTGGCCGCGGTTCGCTGTCCCGGTCCAATAGGGGCTGCGGGAAGTGGAGCGGTGCTGGCTAGAGAGAAGCAGAAATGTGGAACACTGGCTCTATCACACGCCTCTGCAGCCTGAAAAACATTCCATATAAACAGTGTGTATACCTAGGGGTTAGAAGACATGTATCAGGGTAGAGGTGCAGAATCAGAGACTTGCTACTCTGTGGTCTTGTGTACATGGGAAAGTTATACCTGTATGAATTTCATAGAATCATAGAACATTAATGTTGGAAGATATCTCAAGAGGTCATCTAGTCCAACCCCCTGCTAAAAGCAGGATCAACACCAACTAAATCATCCCAGCCAGGGCTTTGTCAAGCCGGCCTTCAAAACCACTCAGGATGGAGATTCCACACCTCTCTAGCTAACCCATTCCAGTGCTTCACCACCCTCCTAGTGAAATAGTGTTTAATATCCAACCTAGACCTCCCAATATTTAAACCAATAGCTTCAGTATCACGCACCAGGGACACATTTTAAGAGGGATATTTTTCAATGACTCTTATGTCAATTTGCAAGGGGTTTAAGCTACACCGAAAAAAGCCACTCATATAAAAATAAGAGTTATTAGTGCCACAATCTTCTCCAAATCGAGAGGAGTAATACTCAGGATCTAATGCAGCTTGAACCATCTTTAACTTTAATATTATGCCTCTATCTCCCTCTGGGGTAGAGCACAGGCACTGGGAAGGTAGGCAATTGCTCCTAAAGATTGGTCTTCTAAAGGAGCCAGGCTATCAAAGGAACAAAATTGTGGGATTAGCTGTCCTTGTAGTGTCCCAAGGATCTGCAAAGGGCCTTCCCCCTGGTGGCAGCATGCTTTAGAACCTTATATGTTCAGCCTTATGGAGTTCTCTAATCATAGTTTCTCTCCAGTGCTTTTGTTTCTTTGTTTTTCTAATAGGGGAACTTTTGCTTGCATGACACAGGGTGTCTGAAGAAGATTACATAATAAAACATATACCAGCTTTGCAGAAGAATTTTAACAAGCACATGCACAGAAAAAAATATTAAAATCCTTTGCAGAGAGTAAATTAGTAATTATGGGATATTATTGCACAGTATGAGGAAAATGAGTCAATCACCTTTCAGTGGTCGCTGGTGAACAAAAAATAAAGGTTATGGTTGGGGCAATCAAATAGACACCACCACAATAAAGCCCCTCTGCCTCTCCCCCTCTTTAATTCCCCTCTACTCATTTTGGACATCCCAAATAAAATAAATCAGCTAAAGAGTTTGGGGGCTATTTTGCCTCTCCAAATAAATACATTTTCCCCATTGCCCAACAGCCCCTCTGTTGTAATTCTCACCATTTTCTCTTGCTCATTGTGACAGTGACCAAACATTCTGCTTTCCCCCATTTTGCAAAGACACAAGGAACAGGTACTCCCCTTTTGAACCACTTCAGCAGGACTCAGGCTGCCTTGCACCCTCTTTTCTTTCCTGTTAAAGACCTGGTTACACCACTGATGCCACAAACCTGCCAGCTTTTTCATTCCTCTACCTCAGCTTTCCTCCACTTGGGCTTATGAGTTGGGGATGGAGTTCTGCACTAAGGTTGCTCAGGCTAAAGCAATCAGCATTGTTCTATAGTTTCAATAGAGGGAGTGCTGTCTTAAGGACTAGACCTTCAGCAGCCCCTCCAACACCGATTGTACTCCATATTACTGTCATACTGAAGGGACTGCTCACTGCTATATCCCATCTGCATTCTGTAGTGCTTCACTGAAGAGCTTGGAATCTGCTATCTCTTTCCCAGCTTTACCTGCTTCTGCTCTTTACACTTAGCTCCCGAAGAGTAGGTAGGAAAAAAAAATTGCCAAAGGGTGGGTGAGCTAATATCTTTTATTAGATCAACTTCTGTTGGTGAAAGTTGACAAGCTTTCAATCTTACAGAGTTCTTCTTCAGTTAAATTTAAAGGACAGAGAGGATTTAACAGGATCGGCCAAGCCCCTTTAGTCCATCATGTAATACACAGTGGACTGTCTCTTGTTTTGCAGCAGTTCTGACTGGACACTAGCAAACAATGTTTCTGCTGTGAGTCATTTGAATTCTGAATGGCAGTTTGGTTTAACTATATTCATTCTAATTTTTATTTTCTATTCACAAACATTTGTGTGAATGCCTTTTTTTGAAAAAAAGATGTTTGGAGGATGTCTATTCTTTAATGTCTTAATGGATTATCCATGCTTAAATAAGAGGTATCTATTTATTATTTACTATTCATTATTTTCCTATATTAAAGGTTCCAGTCATACAATGAGGGAGTAAAACATTATACTACAACCTAACTAATGAGTCAAATCTCCATACATAACAAAATAGAGTTCAGTACATAACAAGTACAGTAAATATTTGTAAACAAACCATTGGCTAAAATTTGCAACAAAACAAAACAAAACAAAACCCCAAATCTGTTGCTATTACAAAAGGCTTCTTCCAGGGAGAATTTCTGGGCAAATGCATCACAAAACCAATGTGATGCATTAATGAGATATTCATTCTCTGGACAGACAACCCAAACTGACTCAGACTGACCACTTTAAGTTCAGCAACCACCACTTACCCATCAAATTCTCTCTAGTACACTCCCACAGAAGCATCAACTTCCTGGAACCACAATCAGCTTGAACAGAGAACCCTATATACAGGGCCGGCGACAGGGTGGTACAACGGTTACAGCTGTACCGGGCCCTGGACTTCAGGGGGGGCCCCCTGAAGTCCGGGGCCGGTACAGCTGTAACCGTTGTTGCTGGGGCTGTGAGCGAGGCGCAGCTCGGGCAGCCACTGCCGCACTCACCAGCCCCTCCCCAGGCACCCAGCAGCCAGCCCCACACCCCTTTGCTTCTCCCAGCAGCCAGCCCCGCCCCCCTTTGCTTCTCCCGGCCGGCCACGCGGCCGCAGCACATGCGGGGGTTGGGGCCTGCGGGAGGTAGGAGACAGGTGGGGGGGGGCCGCGGGAGATCGGCGGGGGAGGCGGGAGGTAGGAGATCGGCGGGGGGGGGCGCGGGAGGCAGGAGACCGGCCGGGGGGGCCGCTGGAGATCGGCCGGGGGGGGCCGCGGGAGGCAGGAGATCGGCGGGGGGGGGGGCGCGGGAGGCAGGAGACCGGCGGGGGGGGGGCGGGAGATCGGACGGGGGGGGCGCGGGAAGTAGGAGACCGGCGGAGGGGGGGGCCCTCGGGCGGCGGGAGATCGGCCGGGGGGGAGCGCGGGAGGCAGGAGACGGGGGGGAGCGCAGGCGGCGGGAGACTGGCCGGGGGCGGGGGGGGCCATGGGCGGCGGGAGATCGGCGGGGGGGGGCGCGGGCGCGGGCGGCGGGAGACTGGCTGGGGGCCCCGCGGGCGGCGGGAGACTGGTGGGGGGGCCCTCAGGCGGCGGGAGACTGGTGGGGGGGGCCCGCGGGCGGCAGGAGACGGGGGGCCTTACGGTCTGCCGTACGGGGCCCCAAAATTCCTGTCGCCGGCCCTGCCTATATATGAAATAATCCTATGTATCACCACATATATTGTGGCACTCTGTACCTTGGGGGAACACCCTACACCCCCATGTTCATCTTTATAAAATGATTGTGTGATATCAAACACAAAGTTTGTCATGTTGGGTGTCTTTGGAAGGCTCATGATTCACTGAAAATTGTTGTTATAGTGATGTTATAGTAATTGTTGTTATAGTAATGTTATAGGTTGTCATTTCATGTGTATAGTTATCATGCTGCAAATGTGTCTTCATGGCTTAAAATAAGCCCAGGAAAAAACTCTACAAGAGCAGTGAGGCAATTCACACCTCATCAGGGCATGTATGGGACAAACCCAGACCAGCCTCACGGGAACAAAGGGCAGTTGCTTGGGAAGCAACAAAGGATCTGTTGGACTCACGGGTAAGTCATCATCAGAAGCAAGCTTTTTTTGGTCAGTTTGAGACTGCAATGAGGTAATGCTCACCTGACTCTGAAGCGGGTGCGGCAAAGCCAACAGCGAAGAAAGGACATGATAAAAGGGAGAGACGTTTGCCATGCTCTTCCTCTCTCTTCCACCTACATTTACCGAATCATAGACTATCAGGGTTGGACGGGATCTCAGGAGCTCATCTAGTCCAACCCCCTGCTCAAAGCAGGACCAACCCCAAATAAATAACCTCAGCCAGGGCTTTGTAAACTCTGACCTTAAAATCCTCTAAGGAAGGAGATTCTAACACCTCCCTAGATAACCCATTTCACCACATCAAGTGACTGAAGCACTGATCAAAGGGGACAGCCTGGCTTCTGGGCAACCAACCAGCCTTCAATGAGAAGCATCTAAGTTTGTAACAACATTGAAAGCGTTAAAATCAGCTTAGAATGCTTTTTGCTTTTATTTTATTTGACCAAATCTGAAATGTTATGCTTTGACTTATAATCACTTAAAGTTTATCTCTGACGATAACAAACCTGCTTGTTTATTCTTCCTAAAGCAGTGCATTAGGTGTGAAGCATGTCAGAGACTCCGCTTGGGATAACAAGCCTGATACATATCAATTTGTTTGTTAAATTGACAAACTCATATAAGCCTGCCATGTCCAGCAAGCATAACTGGACACTGCAAGATGGACGTTCCTAGGGACCGGAGGTATTGGCTAGTGTCATTCTGTTGCAAAATCCAAGGAGCAACTTACATGTGTGAACAGCCCAGGACTGGAGGTTCTCACAGCAGAGCAGGGTAAGGCTGGCTCCCAGAGTCTAGGATTGGAGTGACCTAGCAGATCACCATGCAAATATCCCAAGAGGACTTGTTTTAATATGAGTGAGGGGAAAAATCCTTACCACACCCGCCTAGTTGTCACCCACCACTCCTTACTGCAACCCATCTGGGGTATCATTAAACAATTACAACCTACTTTCTGAAGAAAATCTTTCTTGAGCCACCTCTTCTAGTCCTCAAATAACCCTTCAACCTCATCATCAGAAGCAAGCTCCCAACAGATGAGAACTCACTAACTTATCTGAATATGCAGGAAGAACAGATGAAAAACTTTCAGACTTCTCTCCACTCTGCCCCCCACCCCAACACTTCTCAAGATCCACGAGTCTTACATATGCATATCAAACATGTGGTGTATCTGCATCCGGAGCACTAAACGCCCCAATAATGACTATACGAGTGAAACCAGACAATCACCTTGCTCACAAATGATTACACAGAAAAATGATAAAATATAAAATCATCATATCTCCCATAGGCAAATATTTTCATAAAACAACATTCCCTTCCAGGCTCCATATCCCACCCGTTATGAGCTGGGAGCATAAATTCATAACTTTGTTAGAAACTAAATATCATGGACTTAAAAACACTGGATTTTATGGCTCATTACAACAATCTATAATCCTTTAACCCTCCATTATCTAATAACTGCAGAGATGTTAACTGTCCTTTGCACTTGAATGGTCTTTCATAACACGTTAACTCCTTATGCTAAGCAATCTGTTCCATCTTGTATTTAGCTGTGGCACTCTGAGTGCATTTCTCAGATCTGAAAAAAAAAAAAATCTGTGTAAGCTTGAAAGCTTCTCTATTTCATCGACAGAAGTTGGTCCAATAAAAGATATTTCCTCACCCAACTTGTCTCTCAAATAGTGAATACATTTTCTGAACTGACAAGAGAAATGTGGATTGTCCATCTGTTGAAGTCTTCAAACCAACATTGTGTGCCTTTCTGCAAGAGATGCTTTAGTCATACAAAATTATTGGGCACTGTAGTGGGGCAGCTGCCCCACTCCCATGGAAAGTGCCTTAAAACAGCCCTGGGAAGGGGTTGTGTTTTGATTGGGAGGCAGGCTCAGCTGGGTGGTCATGCCCCAAACTCTCAGGCCTGTATAAAGGCTGAGAGGCAGGGGCCTAGGGAAGAGTCTCCTCTGCTTCGAGAGGAAGACAGGCCTAGCTGCTGGGGCTTAAGCAAGGTACCTGGATTGCGGCAGGGCTGGGGCAAGGCACTGGGAGCTGGGGAAGCTCTAGCCTGGGAGCCCCAGGCTTCTGGGCCTAGAAGAAGGCCCCACCCTGGGGTACTGGGGTTGCAGGGGGCAGCCCGGGGCTAGCATCAGGAGCAGCAGGCCAACCCCCCTTGCCAGTGATACTGCAGAGGCCATGATACTGCAGTCTGCCTCAGTGAGTGGGGGCAAGTGGTGACTGGCAGTGGCCAAGTCTGAGGCAAGGTGGGGATAGTGGGTGGAGGGTTCCCTGGGGAGGGGAGACCCTTAGACTTGCGGGGGTTCTGCAGGGGTGCAGCACCCTCAGCTAGAGGGCCCCGGGGTTCGGGAGGGACAAAGGGCCGGAGTAGGAGCAGGACATCGGCCGGCAGAGGGCGCTCCGGAGGCTGGAGAGCTGATTCCCCAGACGACCAGTAGGAGGTGCCGCTGGGGTGAGTGCCCGCTCTCTTACAGGCACAATACATGAATAACTAAATTACATTTAATGTAATACAGACGACTTCACTAGATAATTTAATGGACCTCTATGGCCTTAAAAGCTATTCATCTAGGAACATTTGGAAAAAAAACAAAACAGTTTCTTCATAAATTACTGCAAATTTTTAAAAAGGCTAAGTACATGAAATAATTAAAACACAACAAGTAATTTGATCAAGTCTCCTTTGCAATCTCTGAGTAAAAGATTTACAGTGAGATTTCCTCCAAGCCTCAAATATGCTTGTGTTTTTCTTCCTTTTAATAAAAGAAAGTTGATATGTTAGGTAGTTTTTATAAAATATTCCATCACAAGAAAGATAATTCCTTTGCTTTGATTGTCTCCATCACCATACTAACAAGTTTGCAAAGAATTAAAGAGGACTGAATGTTTAAGAATTGTTTCCCTTCAGGTCAGCCTGTTTAATTTACCCTTGTTTCTCCTAAGTAGTAGTCCTTATTAGAGGATCTTAGCATTCAGAGAGTTATCATAAATTAAAGGCAAGGAAAACCATGAGACATGGAACAAAAATGGAGATAAATATTTTTATAATTATATAATTATAAAATTATATAAAATCTAATAAATGATTAGAATTATTACAATATACATTTTTGGATGGATTTCTTTAACTATTTTCTTTTCTGTTTTATTAGAAGAGGCAAAAGATGAGAGTGTAGAATTGGGACAGAGAGAAAAGATTTTTTGTTTATAATATTGATTTATGTCTTGGAAGAGCTTCTAAAGAATATGTATAACAACAAAAACTATGGAGAAGGAGATCACTTTGAGAATAATAGTAACGGTATTAAACAGACAATTAAGAAGATAAGAAATCTATTATCAAAGAAGCCCCCAAATGTAAGAAACTCTTCAGTAAACAGTTAGTTTCAGGGAGTTAGTAAGTCTAAATTTAATACTGCTGCCAAAGAAACTATATTTATCTGGGGTAGGGCGTAGGTTAAGTGCCCACTGCCATGGTACATACAGTAAATGTGATTTTTCACATTTTAAAGGGAAATAGGTTACATCAAACTACAATCTTTTTGTCAGGAACCATGAGAAGTAGGCCAGATAAGAACATTTTACAACATGTTCTGAAGCTCATTAAAAGCATTATTTCAGCAATAACAGCAGTATCCCCATTTTTCATTGTTGCTTCTGGATACCCAGCAGAGGGAAACCATGATTCCCCTGGACATCAGTCTGGGACTTAGGTCACTATGGAGTCTCTCTTTGCCTCTGATATGAAGAACACACGTGTTTCTTAGAAGAGTGATGGGAAAATCTGAAAAGGTTCAGAAGCTTTGAGTACTGTTCCTTACTAGGCTCTGCTGTGCCTCTGTTCAATAAAACTCTGAAACAAAAGGGCCCATGGCACTTGAGCCTAGCTTTGTCAACCATGATGACTTCAGAGGGTGACTATGTGACCCACTTCCCTCATCAACAGTCTCCTCTTCAGGAAAAGGATGGGCAAACATTATCCTCTTGGTAAATTATCCTATTTACTGACCAGCTAGAGGATCTGTCTTTCCTGACTAGGGAAAGACTTCTTCAGGGGACCAGGTTACTGTCCCTTTTATCTGACAACTAGCTGACCGTAGGCCCAATTAATGCCTCTAGTGGTCAATTATTGCATAACAATATTTTTTCTTTCTTATGTTATAGAAATGCTTACATTGATGCATTAAATACATGATTTTATTGTGCCATGATAAATGCCAAACACAACAGAAAAAAAAAAGCAACTGGATCTTCATGTGCATACAACATTAATCTGTATTTTTTCCAGGTGTGGCAGTCTTGCTGCACAGCAAGTGAGAAATTATTGCTATTTAGGAAACATCATTACAGAAGGCGGAAGTTCGGATACTGAAGTCAATGCCAAAATAGCAAGAGTGAAAAACACTCTGTAAGAATCAACATCTGATAAAAGGGACATAAATCTGAAGACTAAATTCCAACTCTTAAAAGTTTGCAGCTGGTTCTGTGTTAAATTATGTCTGGGAAATATGGACATTCGAACAATTAATAATAAAAATGATTCAATAAATCAATAAAAAGAATTCTGAAAATATCATTCATAAAACTGCATAACCAATTAAAAATATTGTAAGTTACTCAAACTCAGCAAAAGCTAGGTGGAGATTTCATGAAAAGACAGAATTGATTTCCAGGGCACATTAAAAGGTTCAGCAGCCAGTGCATGTTTATAGACACTGGAGGAAAAGTAGATGGCAGAAGAACCCAATACAGAAAAAAAAGAAGATCTTTGGAGGATAATGTGGTGTCCCAGTTAATTTTTCATTGGATAATAAACAAAATAAGTTACCATAGTTGCAGACCTCCACTAATGGACGCGGCACATAAAAAGAAGGGGACAGCCTAACTTTTTTTGGGGGGGGGATGGGTTGAGGTGTGATATTTCCTAACTGTATTTAATGTGAACTCCATAGAAACTTTTTATTGCTTCAGTCTTTGACAAGCCCAAAGCAGGTTTTCAGCTACTTCTGTCTCAGGGTTTTGTTCTTGCAGTAACTCTGTGTCTCATCCTTAACATTCCTCATGTAAGTTGGATTCTCTAATTGTTCAGGTAATCAATCAGCAATACCATTATGGATTACAATTTTACCAGAGTTTATTTGTAGAAAACTATGGTTAGTTCCCATACTTATTGCGTTTACCCTTATTTTTACTCTGAATGTATTCCCTAAACTACTTTGTATATAAACTTTTGTATCTCAGATTTTCTGGATTAGAGTTCTATCACATTCTCTTATTTATTCTGTTATTTTTAAGTTTGACTTGATTATTGTTCTGAGCCTGCATCCCTTCAGCTTTGCATGCATCTTTGAATTGGGAACTTAGGTCCATGGCTTGATCCGATGTCTACATTTTTGCAAGGCTAAGACGTTTGTATGGTGCTTTTCTTCTAGATAGCTTCTTGTCTTTGGCAAAATGGAGCATGAATATCTCTGAATATTACACATGAACTTCTAAACTACCCTCAGAGTGTGCATGGAAACATCCGTTTTTAATCAAGACATTTGTCTGAGGTACTGAATATTTCTGGGATGTGGTCACTAAAAATAAGGCTGGTCAAAATTAATGACTTTTTAAATTGACTTCTTCACAAAATTTAAACCAATTCATTTCACTTATGTGGCATAAACAACCATCACACATTTTTTCTCTCCAGCAGAAGCAACCCTCCCTTTATGTTTGTTTGAAGCACAGTCGAAAAAAGCCTAACAAGACTTCTTCTCCCCTGCCTTTAAAACATGTAGCTTCTTGTTTTATTTACGTTATGATGGAACTTAAGTCAGGTGTTCAGCCTCTGTTCATGCATGACAATCCTTGCTTGATCAATCTTACTGGGTTGGGTTCAGCCTATCAGACGGTACCCATTACCACAGTCCACATTACTGATTGTTAAGACTTATAACAGCATATCTATTGGGGGAAGTGGTTTTAAAAATCAAAATAAATAAAAATGAAATTATCAGTATCAACATAGCCATACAACATGTGAAAGTAAGTACTTTGTAAACCAGCCATGCTATAGCCCAACTATATGCAACAGAATATTGTAAACACTAGCATCATTATAGCCACAATGCATGTAATATTAACTGTGGATTAGAATGAAGTGAAAGGGGTGCATCAGAAACAGACTGTACAAAGTATGGCAACTTAGAGCTGAAAGTGTTAGAATGTATTCTGAAAAATCAGCTACACAAGTTAAATTGTTGCCTGGAGGTAGGATCAGATTTGTCAGGGTGCAACATTTAAGCAGCCAGTACCACAATGACATTACCAGCCATATAGGGATAATATTCTCATTTAACTGACATGCTTGAACTGTTTTTTCAATGTATTATGGGCACAGAGATAGTTTCCTTGAACATCAGATATACCCCTCCCCCCAAAGAGATTGTTTATAATTCTTTCTTGTTTTCTCCGTATATGAGCCCATCAGAGGAAACAAATCTGCTAAAACTGACAGAGTCGTTCTGTGTTTTTTCATTAATCTTTGTATTTTAGGTGATTCCACTAGGGATTAATGTTCCACTATATAACATACATATATGAAACTTTGGTCTGTGGTCTCTTAGATGGCTGTTACAGCACATTGAGCTGCTTTTGTTTATTATGGTGTTAAAGGAAACAAGGACTGATTTTGAGATACTTTAAATTATATTGACCTGGGTTGCCTTCACATTTTCATTTGGCTGCTTAGTCAAATAGAGTGTGCAATGGGATATATTCTATACTCATGCAGTTTAACTAAGTCATGCAAATGCAAGAAGTGTATTTTACATCTAGCACATGTTTGGGCCAGACTACTGGCCAAAATGTTAGGACACTTTATTTCATTGGCAGAAACACTCACATAAAACCCGAGAAAGCTAGTGCTATTGTTATGCCTCATTCCAAAGTTTATATTTTAAGCTTCAGAAATTGTATGCTGGGTGTTCTTCCACACAGAGAAAAACTTCCGTTAGAAAAACATGCCTGTATGTAAACAGACACACAAATAACTGAGACAATTACCTCGCACCAGCTGTAACACTGGAACACATTTGGATTGTTTTCCTACTCTGTCAGAGAACACGTTTCAATTTCACTATAAACCCTCTCCATCCTATATAATAAAAGGCTAAGAAAGTTTGTGTGAAGCCGTCATGTGCAGTAGAGAGGGCCAGGATGAATGGCATGCTGGGAGGTGTAGTTCGGCAGCACAACATGGCCGCCGCGCGTACGCCACCGAGAGGGAAGCAGGGTCTGGATCAGGGGGCTCGGGCAGGAGGGTGTCTGGGCGCAATAGGCGCAGGCAGGGGGCTCTGGCCGGGTGGGGCGTGGGAAGGGGGTGCTGGGCCGGCGGGGAGGAGGCACCCGAGCATGGCATGGCCAGCTGCACCCAGCCTAGCCGGAGCGAGCCGCCTTCCCCATGCTGCTGGGGGGATGGGAGGGAGCGGGCTGGGCTGTCGGGCGCATGATGAGGGGTTGAGGGGCCATTGGAGTGGGGGAGGGGGAGAGAGCTGAGTGAGTGGGGGGGCCTTGGAGTGGGGGGGAGGGGACTGAGCAAGTGGGGGGGCCCTGGAGTGGGGGGGAGGGGAGGTTGAGCCAGCGGGTGGGGGGGCCTTGGAGTGGGGGGAGGGGGGTTGAGTGAGCGGGGGGCCCTTGGAGGGGGGACTGAGCGAGCGGGCGGGCCCTTGGAGTGGGGGGGGGGAGGAATGAGCGAGTGGGGGGCCACGAGCCATTACCGTTGGCCCGTGTCCACGGGCTTTTACAGTAGTACATCTGTAAAAGGGAAACTCTTTGAATAATATGCAAACACTAACTGTGGTTACTGTTGGTCAGGAAAGGGGCAAAAAGTAGACCAGGAGCAAAGATCCACATGACTGAACATCAGGGTATCTTTCAAATATATCTTTAGTAATATCAGGGGGGACTGGATCAATTTGGGGTGGGGGTGCTAACAGCCATTGAACCTAACTGTAAACCCTGTATATGATAGCCAGGGGATGCAGCAGCACCCCCAGTTCCAGCAGCTATGCCTAACATGCCACTGCAAAGAGTCATGTACTAAGAGCTGTAGCTACAGTCACAGCAGAAGTAGGCATTTGTCAATAAATAAACTTCATCTCTGCCCCCAGGAGAGAATGCTGTGCCTAAGCTAGTGTCCAAACTCACCCCTTTTCTAGAGTTTGGTTTTAGTGGTCACTTATAAACAACATAACTATTCACTTTCTCCTCAGGTTTGACTGTTCCCCATTACCCACCTTCCTCAGCCAGTTCTATTATAACAGCCAGAGTTTGATCTACTCCCTTTATATCCTGGGTGTTGTTAATTGAACCCACCGTAAGAACGACTCTGCAATAATTCCTCTGCTTCTTAACATAATTGCAATTTATGTTTGGTTGCCAAGGTTTTGCTTCACTTGTTCTACACCATCAACCATTTTTTATCCAACGTATACTAAATATATGAAAAAGAAAAACAAACAAACAAACAAACAACAACTAACAGTTGAGTTTTCATTGAAAGAGTACCTTACACCCTTCCTCTAATTTTATGGATTTCTAAAGGGGGAAAAATGTGATTCCTAAGCTACTATGAAGTGTCCTTGATGGAAAAAAAGGAAAGTTCATTTTAGATTGTACCTTTCAATGTTTATTGCTCAAGTCAGACCCTGTATTTTTTTTTAATACAAACACATACAGAAAGGAAAGAATGTGTGGGGGAAGTGGAAAGAAACAGCACAAGATAGAAATGCAGTTTCCATCTACAATACTTGCAGTTATAGGAACACCAGAGGGTACTGGAAACAACATTGCTTTTATCTTGCTAGGCTGGTCACAGTAATAGTGTTTCAAGGTAGAATTTGCCCTGGTTGGCCATGCAAGTCTCTTATTAATCAAAAGGAGAAATATATATATTTGAGTTATATATATCTCTGTGTGTGTATATACAGTATATATACATGTACTTGAGAAACAGAGACCTGTATTATTGTGTGTGTGTGTGTGTAACACACTAGGACACATTTTATCTTGAAATACTTTTCTGTGTGTATATATGTATACACACACACACATAGCACACAGAAAGATGAAGGTAAACAAGTGTGTGTGTTGTACTGATAGATTTTGTGTTGAGTGGTGAATAAGGGGTGTGAGCTGTGGTGAGGGGCTATGTGTGTTTACGGTTATTGCATGTGCTGGTTGTGATCTTGTAATGGGAGACTCATGTTGGTATGTGTCTCGGGTTATATTGGCAAATGTGTTGATTTCTGCAGCTGGAGAGTACTCTGCTGAGGGGCTATGTTTATTTGTGGTTGTGTGTGGTAGGTGTATTGTTTTCAGGGTGGTTGTGTTGATTTTTGTGTTGGAGAGGTTGTGTTTGGGTATTTAGTGTTATGTGGGGGTGGGGTGATGGGAGATTTTTGAAGGTAATTATTGAGGTATATGTGTTGCCATAAGAGTCATACACATTTGGGGTAATTGCTTGTGCTGGTTGAGTTGTTGTCTGGGTGTTTTGAAGAACTGTGAGAGTCCATCCTCTGTTCAGCCTCCCTCATACAACTAACTTAACTGGCTGAGAGTAAGGGTAGTGCTTGGTTGAGTTACCTTATATATCCTAATGGTCCAGGGCTCTTGGCATGGCATAGATACAGGCCTTGGTATCATATTGGTGTAATCTGTAAAGTCAAAATGGGTGAGAACTTAAAAAAAACCCTGGATGATAACTGACTGCACATCCTGATGATGATTGATCATGGTGATACTCTGAACAAAAGGAGCTCTTAGACATGCTTGTAACTGTTTCCATTGTTTCACATTGACTCAGCCACTCTAGGCTTCAGAGTGACACACAAGTGACACTCCTGGAATCTTATGTTGTGTATGCCTCTCTGTCTCTCTCTCTAGATGTGACAGAAGTAGGAGGACCAAGGTGGGCCAAAATTGGCACAAAATGGTTCACATGTTGTTCATACTTTAGGAGTTGTTCAGCAGCAGCAGTCCACGCTGCCACAAATAAGCAAGGAAACAAACAAACAAACAAATAAACAAACAAAAAAATCCAACAAACACATGGCACCACTAGAAGAACATACTAAGGGTGACTTCTCTGTTTGCTCAGCCCTAAAAATGGCCCTTTTGCTCAGTACATTGCCATGGAGATGGCAATGTGTTCTGACTCTTCATTTGCTCCAGTGAGAATGTCTGCATCAGGAGCAAGAAGGGGCACTATCGTGTAAGGAGGGTAAATCTCTTCCTCCCAGTGTGCAATGGTGCAAGAAGCAGTAGGCATTATAGATATTTTGATGCTAGTTGATGCCATGATGATGGATGTTGATCCTCAATTTCCTATGTCATCCTCCAAACCCACTGCCAAATATCCAAAAGGGGTGGCAACTTTGTCTCATTGGACATAACCCACACACAAAAAATTCTCGTGGCCTATGTATGTACATTTTTTCTTGTCTTAAAAACATTTTGGCTTGTTGCTATGACAACTCTAACCTCACAAAGAGTTCTAATTCACATCACTACTTCTGTGCTTTCTTTCAATAGCAATTTTACATACCATATAAGTAGGATAAGATTACCTTCCTACCATCTTTCGCAAGAATGGACAGTTTAAGATTTTGACCTATTACACGGTTCAAGATCTCTGCCACCCACCCCTCAACTGGCACCTTGAAAACCCTTAATTTTGGGATTCAAATAATGGGAAGGAAGGGGGTGTGGAATTTGATTATAACAGACTGACAGCCCTCTGCACACGTTGCCTCTCCCTCTCTTTCTCCCCTGTGTCAATGAAAAACATGTATTTAATTTGAAGTGTAACCAAATATTTATGGCATATATGCTACATTATTGAAATGGCTTTCCCTTCCCCTCTAACTGCAATGCAAGTGGGTGTGATTTGAGAGAAAAACTGGAGGAATGAAAATTAAAACTAAAGTGTTCTTTTGGTGGGCAGAGCTGCTATTTTCCAGTTTTATAGAAGGCAGCCGTTGCTCTGTGAGGGTTCATGCTGTGTTAAAGTTTGTTGGATTTTTAGACTATCTAGTCTTGGCTTATTCCTTCAGATAACCCAATCTATAATTTGTTAAGTTAGGTGTACTGCAATTCTGGATTTCCTAAGAGACTATGCAAAGAACATAGGGCAAAATGTTCAAAAACATCTACATGACTTAGGAGCCTAAATCACATTATTAAAAGTTTATAGATTTACAAAGTTAGTTAGATGCTTGAAAATGCAGATAGGCACCTAGTATGATTCTGAAAATGGGAGTTAGGAGCCTATCCAATTTAGGTACCTTTGTAAATTTCACTGGAGCCCAGATCTTCAAAAGGTATTTAGGTGCCTAAGTCCCATTCATTTCAATTGTTATTAGGTGACAAAATACCTTTGCAGAGTGGGCCTAAATGTCTATATCACCCTTTAGACCCCTAAATATCTTTGCAAATCCAGCCTTAAACACTGAGGAGGCAAGGCCCCATTGATTTACAATGAGATTTAGGGTGAAATTTTCAAAAGCTCCTGAGTGCTAGCTAGATCCACAAAGCAGATATACCTTCAGATGCCTAATCTCCCAGAGGAATGTACGTCCTTGAGTTAGATGCCCAATGTTACTATACAATGCCTGGGGAAAGATAGGAACCTAAAAAAGGAGGATCACAGAAGCCATCATGTTGAGTGAAGAGGTAGCCAGGAGGAGGAGGATAGGTCATTTCAAACTAGAGAAGCGCTTACCTCCCAGTTGGTAGGTATCTATCT
Source organism: Sternotherus odoratus (assembly GCA_032164245.1). NCBI lineage: Eukaryota > Metazoa > Chordata > Testudines > Kinosternidae > Sternotherus > Sternotherus odoratus. Next base: position 241,984,698 of record JAVMKO010000001.1, read on the forward strand.
ATCTCCTATCTCTGCTTCTCCGCCATGAACCTGCACCTGGAGTTAGGTGGGGGGAAAAGAGAGAAAGAGGTGGTAGTATCCAATAGTCCAGTGATTAGAAAGTTCTCCTGGTTTGTGGGAGACATGCACTTCAGTTCCCACTCTACCCAATTTGAAGCAAAGACTTGAACCCAGGACACACACATGAGTGGCCTAACCACTGGGATAGGTCTATCTCTACCTCTCCCGTTGAAGCTGTTCCACTTTATGTGAAATACTTAAAAATTCATTGACCCAACAAGAGAGTAAGAGTGACCGTGGAAGCCATATGGTTAAGGCACTCATTCAGGAGGTGGGAGACTGTGATTCAAGTCCCTGCTTTGAATTAGGTAGAATGGGGATCTGAACCATCATCTCATACATCCCAAGTGACCGTGCTTAACCTTGAGCTATTAGATATAAGGGAGAATGCCTGTTTATCAGCTGTGTGGGTTTGGCATGTCCTGAGAACACCTATCAGATTGTGTCCCCCATGACAGATAGTAAGGGGAAGGTGGCAGTGAGAGGTGCTTAGTCAAGAATATGCTTTGAGTAGTTCAGTAGTGTCAGGATTGGATATCTGTTTGCATCTCTACAGTCAGAAACTGAAGATCCTAGGGACATTAGGTGCCTACAGGGTAAGGCAGAAGCTGAACAAGGGGCTTGAAGATATAACTGTTGGACTTGGACACCCAAAGTGCCCAATTAGGAGCGAGATTCACAAAGAGGTTTAGGTATCTAAGTCACTTTTGAAAGTGGATCTTTAACTTCTGCCCACATGATGTCCCTGAGTGCCTACCCCTTAATGCCGTGGCTTATGAAGCCGTACATGGAGCACCTTGACAGCAGCAAGGAGAAGTTCAGCAACAGGCTGATCAAGTGAAGAATGAATGTTGAGTGTGCTTTTAGCTGTTTAAAGGCCCACTGGCACTGCTTATATGGGAGGCTGGACCTGGCTGATGACAATATTCCTATCCTTATAGATGTGAGCTGTATGATCCATAATATTTGTGAAGGGAAAGGTGAAAGCTTCACTCAGAGCTGGACTGCTTAGGCTTAATGCCTGGAGGTTGAATTTGAACATCCCAGAGACCATGGGGCACAGTGTGGGGCGCATTGTGGGGCCATAAGGATCAGGGATGCCTTGAGGCACCAATTTAAAGATGAAAACCACTGAAACTGGTTGCTATCCTTAGGAGTGCGGTGCTTGTAATGGTAGGTGATCCTGATTGGTACAGATGATGCACTATGAAGCTGTAAGAAAAGTGTTGCTTTGTAAGACTCTGTTTGCTTTCAATTAATAGAATAAAGATTGCTCTCAGACCAAAACAATTATTTTAATTAAAAAACAACAACCGGAGGAGAGAGATAAACAAAATACCACATTGTGGGGTATGTGGGGTGGGAGGGTCCCAGGAGGAGGGCGAGGTCCTAGGACAGTTAAAGATTTTCATATGTCCAGGTATCATATCCTTTGGAGTACAGTGCAGTGGGTGCTGTACTTCAGCAGGGCTAAACTGCAGAGGGATGGGTACTGGGAGTCCGCAGTGCTGGAATTCACAGGGGAGGAGAGGAATGCAGCAGTACATACGGGACCCAGGAAGTTGATAAGACTGTGTTGGCTGTGTCTGGGGGTGCATGGGAAAGAGTTTTGCGATAGAGCCTGCAAGGAAGGGTGGGCGTGGAGCTGCTTGGTTTGCAGTGCTAGTTGCTTTTGGCATCAGTTGACTCATTCTGTTTTCTGCAGATAAAAACTGTAAAATCGTTACCTTACAATTCTTAATTGGGGTTATCTAATATTAGAAGAATAGGGCACCTTCCTGTGCTGTGAAATACTTACCCTAACTATATATTGTTTAGAATGGGTTTTCTTGAAATGTTCACATAGTGAATCAATTTTTATTGGAAAGTGGGAAAGAGAAAATAAAAGAAACAATGTGAAGTTAGAAAGTTTGACTTCCTTCTTGGCTTTTAAAGTTCTTCAAATGAATGACAGAGGGAGAGAAAGAGAATATATAAAAATTACAATACTGGATCAGATGTGACATCCATCTAGCTCAATATCCTGTTTCCAACAGTAGAGAGTACTATGGAAAGGTGAAAGAAACAACCCTGAAATAGGCAGGTGTGGAATAATCTGCCCATACCCTCTGCAGCATGAGAATTTACATCTCTTCCATGTTTTTTAAATTAATCCTTACTTCTGTAACTGTGTAAATTATTGTTATTCCCATAATTGGACAGAGCCAGATGTTAAACCTTTTCCCAGTTCCGGTATAAAGATACTCAATACCTGAGTTTTAATATGTTGAATATCTTTCACATTTTTGTGAAAACTTTTTTACCCCTGGGAAATGTCCCAGAACCTGTGAACAGAATCTTAGATGTTGAGTTACAGACTGCAGCAGAGTCGTAAAATCAACTCCCTACACAGAACACTGCTATTTTTAATATCTTTTAGAAAGTTTTAGACATTCATTGTTAAAAATATAACCCTCCATTTGTTTCCATTCATTTTCATTTGACACTGTGACACATTAATCATGGTTTAAAAATGTGAGCTGAATAGAGCTAGCGAGCCAAATACACAAGGGCCAAGGAATCACTTCCCTGGCAAGGGGGATCATGCAAGAGTATTTGGAACAGATCTTCCTTCCTGCTCATGTTTCTTTTCATTGTTTACTGGCTTTCGAGTGAAAGAATTAAATGCTCAGTAGCTGGCTTGAATTTTAATGAGCTGCATGGTAGCAACACTGAAAGCTTCATTGATTTTGTGGCAGTAATCACCCAAAGCCCCTTATTGTTTGGATTGTCATAGAAATAATTATTGCTAGAGTAAAAAAACAAAAAACAAAAAAAACCCTTTAACATTAAGTACACATTTTAAAAGGAAAATTGTCTGAGTACAAATTTTCTGGACTGGAGACATTTTTTATTCTTTGTCAGTGAAGCAAAATTTCAGGTTGAATGGGGTTTCACATATTTCCTGGTGTGCAGCTCTATCTATCTGTGTTTGTATGTGGTCCCATCACCACAGAATATGTTTGTGAGGTAGAGAAATACCACATTTTATATGTGGGGAGCTGACACACATACAAATAAAATTTTACATGAAAACTTGAAAATAAGACAGATTTATGGTTGAAAGGAGGGAAAGGGGTAGTTGTGGCAGAGAAATAACCCACATTTCCCGAGTCCTTGTCTTTCTTATGCATATGATCATCCTTTCTCCTTATGAAAGCAGTGTTAGTATCCTTCACCTGTCCTCCATGCCCGCACTGGTCCTCGCTCTCTATTTATGGCACCACGGGGATTCCATATATACACACTTCACTTTTTCCTTGAGTTCAGGCCACTTATTCATGACTCTGATCCTGGCTGCTCTTAAAATCAGAGTTCAGTTTGTTCCTGAGGCACCCTTTCGTGATGTTTAATATACTATCTGCTATGCTAGAATAATAATGGTCAGTTTTGAAATGAGTAATTTTCTTTTATCTTCCCATAATTTCAGCATGTTTTAAATCAAAGGATTATTTCTTGCACATTTTTAGGGACAGATTGTGATGTTATTGATACTAGATAAGTGAGTAATTCCTCACCAGAGTGAGTGAGGGGTTTAAAGTTTATCCCTTAATGAGTAGGGTGATCAATATGTAATAGGTTCCTCTAGTCTCTTAGCCAACATACTCTTCTAGTCTCCGGTGATAGAAATGAAATTAATTCATCACCACAGTATCAAATATATTTATGATGTATTCAATGCAGAAGTGTCTTTGCATTTAATTAATTTTTGCAGATAGATTGCTGTACGTCAAAACAGTGGGTTCACTGGCTATTTACACAGATGTAGTCTAAAGGAGACTGTTGGATATGTAATGGATGGAAGCTTGTCCATTTGTTAGGTATAAAAATGTGCAATGTAAGACTATCAATAAGCATGAGGTTGAAAATGGTTTGCTAATGAATGACCCTGAAAAGAAGATAGTACACCTCTGTGGTTGCTGTCTCCCCCCCCCCTATCAATAAAGATACTACTAAAAGTAATGTTTAATGTATTTTATAATATAATATCTTAGTAGAATATTTAATGCTTAAGTAACACCTGGTGCATATTTGGGCATTAAGTGAGCAATTATAAACTGTCACTCACGATATTCAAAGCATTTTACAAACAATGTGCAATGTTTAATTAAACCAGAAAACTAATCTCTTAACTAGAACTCAGTAAGCATTATTACATTTGTTTCATAGACAGGAAATATGAGGTGCAGGAAAGTTAGGTGGCTTGCCAAATTCCTTCCCCCAAAACTAGATCCTGCAAATGGATCAGCCCTGGCATATCCTTGTGCCTTGGCACACCTATTTTCAGAATGAGCTCCAAGTCAGTGGAGAAGCCTGGAATAGAATCCAAGAATCCCATTTACTAGTTTCTAGCTTTAACTGTATTCCCACAGATCAGAAACAGATCAAAATATTAATTCTTAATATTTATGGGTCTGACTCTGCCACCCTTACTAACACTAACACTCAAGGAGTCCAACTGGAATAATTGCCATAAAGTACATGTTTAAATGAAATGTTATATTTATAATGGATGTATAGTGACATATAGTGTCTATAAAACACTATAGAGTAGAAATGCTAAGTATTACTATTTTGATGATCTGTTCTTTATAAAGTATGTGGCAGAAATTACTCATGTGTGTAATGGTTTAATATTTTCTGTGTTTTTCTGCACATAATAGAAACTTGCTAAATGTGGCATGACAGTTGAGCTTTCTCTGCAAATGTATTTTTTGAAGAATAAGATATGCTCTCCGCTTCTTTGACCCTCATTGTGAATTGGTCCCAACTTCAACTGCTCTACAGGCATGAGGAATAATGACTATGGTGGCATGTTTTCAGTTTCCTGGGCAGCTGTCTGACTCTTTTAAAATATCCCAAAGGCATAAACCTCTTCCAGATCCTGTATCATTTCCCATATTCCTGGCAGGATCTCCTTTAAAATTTAGTCCCTAAACACTACTTGATAATGTTTCAGGAGTTTTTCATTCAGTTTTTGGCATGTGAAGACCTTAATTATAGCCCTCTGAACTTTTGAGCTAGGGCCAGATAATGAGAAAGGTGCACTTAAATAGCATCTCCAAATCAGCAGCAGCAGTAGAAAGATGAATTCTGCTCTCATTTATAGTGGTATAACCCCACAGAAAAGTGAATTTGGCCTAGTGTTACTTGTATCTGAAATAGGTTATTTATACACTTTTAAACATGTGTAAATAATAAAGTAATAATTAGGTAAAATGTGTAATGGAGAGATATAAATTCTTTTGTGCACGAGTCTGACAATGCATTTATTCTCCACATGCATCCTAAAAGGACACAGTTTGGTTGTCTTCTGTATGTGTATGGGAGAGAGAGAGGGAGAGAGAGAGAGAGAATGCATATGCAGCTGGGGAAAAATGGAAGGAGCTTGTGTCATGTAAGCAGATACAGGGGAATTGCTATGAACAGGTTGTTTCTTTTCTCCTGACCAGTCAGAGAGCCACTGGTAAGTAGTGTTCTTATGTATATTAGGCTCTTCAGAAAACAGAAGGGATAGGAAAATATAAGACCATAGATTCTCTCCACCTTTTTACTGGCTGGTGGAGCTGCTACCTTTGAAGGGAGAACATTCTGCAGATTTATCTGTGGTACAGTGCCATCTGGAGTGACCCCCTTTCGTATGCCTTTGAATCTATTCATGGTTATGCCTTATTAACACAACCTATTCTGTATGATAGTTCTTGAAAACTGCTGTATACTGTATAGTAATTCAGATTTAAGATTAGCAGCCGTGTTATTCTGTATCCGTAAATAAAACGAGGAAGACTTTGTAGCACCTTAGAGACTAACCAGTTTATTTCAGCATGAGCTATAGCCCACGAAAGCTTATGCTGAAATAAACTGGTTAGACTCTAAGGTGCTACAAAGTCTTCCTCATTTTATAGTAATTCAGTGATTTGGAAAAAAATAATAATTGTATATACTACTTGAAGGCTCTGTGCTTTTTTAATGACTTGCAAGTGGAGTATGCATTGGAATGCTTATTAGCCGTCAACTGAAAGCTATGACAGCTCTGCAATTTTTGTAACAGAAAACTGAAATCCTAATCTTACTTCCCAAACATTTTCCATTACCTGTGTTCTACATCACTGTCAACATCACCACAATTCTTCATGTTGTTTATCCAGTCATCTGGGGATTACTTTTGATATCTTACTCTTCCTTGTTCTATATCTTTAGGCTATATTTAACCACTTCTTCCTGCTCACCATCACAAAATGTGTCCTTTTCTTTCCATCCTCAAAGCAAAATCTCTTGTGTAGGTCCCCACTTTATTGTTCCTTGACTACTGCAACATCCTCCTCACTGACCTCTCCAACACATCACATTATGCCTCTTCAGATCATAGAAGTCATAATCAATAATATAATCTTCATTGCCTGACAATTTGATTAGATCACTCTGCTTTTTAAATCTCTCTATTGCCTCATCATCACATCAGATTTAAACATCTGGTCACCTCCCACAACTTCACATTCTTGCTTATCCTCCATTGTCAAGCTTCGTATCAGTTCCCACCCATTGTGATTGTCAATAGTTCTGTCCTTCATTACCCATCTCCGAGTCTCTCAGACAGTCTGTGCCTTTTTTAATTGGGCTCTTATGCATGTGTCAACATCTCTGAATTCATTGGCAAAGCCCCTACTCTCTCCGCCATCAAATCCCTTCAAAATAAAAAAAACACACTTCTGTCATGTTTCCTTTAGGGAATCCTGTTGATATCTATATACAATCCCTTTTGCTATTGCCCTACCCTGACATTTGTTGACCTTCTTGTCTGTCTTTTCACTTCTCATGTCTTTTACTTTATTTTCTGTCTCAGGTCCAGCAGGATGTGGAAAAGTCAATATGTAATAAACTGGTAACAGAGCACAAAATTATTAGTGACTTGCTCCCAGTTCTTTATGGATCTGGAGAACCAGATAGACATTAGTTCTCTAAGGCTCCAATCCATCAAAGACTTACTATAAGCCTTGATTTCAACAGGACTACTGTAATTTCAGGGCCGAAAATTGTGAACAAAAGGAACACAAATTTAAATTTAGAATACTCACTCACCCCTTTCCCTCACTCACCAACTAAAATCTTTGATGCATGTCCTAGGTCTGAGTTACAGTCCAAAGTCTCAGCTCAAGCTTACCATTATAATGGTCTGAATTTGAACACCCAGTTATTTCAAAAAGTTCAAATTCAGGTCTGAGGTGGGATTCACAAGTTTAGCAGAGATGATTTTTTCTTTTAAGTCACTAAATTTTTCCCCCCTAATGGTTTGAGAGATTTGCAATAGTTTTTTATTGATTCCTATTTTATCTTTTAGTCCTAACCCTCAGGGGCTTATAAATGTCAGGGGTGAGATTAATTGAATGTTAAAGGGCACATTTTGATTGCTATGACATGTTTCCTTAAACTGGTTCAATACCCATTTGGATATCACCACACACACAAACTCTTACAACAAGAAAAAATGAGAGGAGAGAAGGGTGCATATTATATGTATTCATATTATAAAATCCCTAGTCTCTCTACAACATGACAGAAAGCTTAGAGTTATAGATATTAATATTATAAAGGCACTTAGGCTTACAAGAGCTAGAATCCCCCTTGGTCACTGCTTCTTGTTTGAGCAGGTGCAAGGAAAAGCAGTCTTGATTCTGCAACTTTGAAAGTAAATGAGAGCTTTAATGAGCAGATGAGGAGACCGCAAATGCATGCATAACCAGCAGTTTTCCCATATTTTAGTATTTGCACACAAAAATAATCATGGAAACATGCCCAGTGTCTTATGTTTTGAATATTTCCATAATTTAATTTTCCATGGTGTCTTAGGGAAACACAAAACTGTCCATGGTTAGCTTGAACAATTTGTTGTGTGTGTGTGTTTGTGTTACATCTGGGGACCTTTTTATCCTCCCTCTCACCAAGCCCGCCTATCGCTCTAGCTACCCACCTACCTACCAACAAACCAACCAATCAACACTGTGCTTCATGGATTTTCTCCCCTACTAATGTTTCCCAATTTCATTTTGCAGGACACAAGGCTTTTGTTTTAAACATCAGGGAGTGTTACACAATTAATAAGTTCAGGAAACAGTAGCAAAATTTGTAGAACTGGACTGATACAGAAATAGTTCTCTGCTATTTATGGGCAGGCTATCTGTAAGATAATTCTTGGAGATGCAGACTGATGCTGGATGGCTATAAAATGAAATCATATTCATTGGGGAAGATTTATCCTTTTTTATCCTTTATACTGCTTCTTCCTGTTCTGAGTCTTATGAGGCATAGAAACTAATAAGAGATAATTACACCATAAGAAGGCTTCCTTTGAAAGATAGTAGGAATGAGAGATAGCCAAAAGGAAGAGATGGGGTGGGATGAGGAATACATATACATTATGGAAGCCTAGATTTTTTATTTTACATTATCATAGAATCACAGAACTATAGGGTTAGAAGAGATTGCAAGGTTCATATAGTGTAACCCCTGCCAAGATGAAGGATGTGTTGTGTCTAAACCATCCAAGACAGATGGTTATCCAGCCTCTTTTTGAAAATTTCCAGTAAAGGAGATTCCAGGAGTTTCTGAAGAAGTTTGTTCCATTGTCCTACTGTTCTCACAGTTAGGAAGTTCTTCCTGACATTTAATCTAACTCTGCTCTGCTGTAGGTTGAACCCATTGCATCTTGTCCTGCTCTCCATCTTTTTTATGGCAGCCTTTCAAGTATTTGAAGACTGCTATTATGTACCCCCTTAATATCCTCTTTTCCAAACTAACCATAACCATTTCCTTCAGTCTCTGCTCATATGGCTTGGATTCAATCACCTTGATCACCTGTGTCCACTCTCTTCTGGACACTTTCCCGTTTCTCTACATCCTTTCTTACAGTGGTGACCAAAACTGGACATAGTACTCCATCTGAGGGCTAACCAGCACCAAGTAGAGCGGTACTATCGCTTCCCATAGCTTGCATGCTATGCAACCCAACAATTCATTTGCGTGTTATGCAACAGCATTGCATTGTTGATTCATGTTGAGGTTGTGATCCACCACAACTTGTAGAGCCTTCTCAGCAACGATGCTGCCAAACCAGTTATCCCCCATTCTGTATTTATACATTTGTTTTTTCTTCCCTATGTGTAGCACCTTATATTTGCCTTATGGAACCCCCGGGGCTTAGTTTCTGGACATGGGGAGAGGGAATTGCAGGAGGCAAACATGATCTCAAATACACAAGAGTCTGGGTCAAGATTTCTGGTTTGAATGTAGTGTACTACACAATAACAGTGGAAGAGTGCAGATTGGCCTGAGAGTCATGTAAAAATGAACATTTACCATATTCTCCAATCTCATTGGTTGATATCAGTTGAAGTCAATGGAGTTACAGCTGAAGGAGTTACAGCTGATGTAAATGAAAAGAGACTCAGGTCAGTATGTCATTATACTGAGTCTTCCTGTTTCTCATTTATATCTATTCCAGAAGAAGTTCATTTAAAATTAGCCTTTGTGAGCAATTTCCATGAACCCCTTCAATAAAGCCCAGCAGGATGTTTAACCTTGCCATACATCCTCTTGAACCTATTCAATGCCACATTGTACGTGGATTCATACAAATTCTCTCTCTTTCTATTTCTTACACACATACAAACTAGCTGCAGTCACTGAGGGAATAAGTGCAACCAGGCCTAATGCTTGAGTAGGAAGCAGTGATGTATTAATTTCTTATTGATATTTAAATACAGACATTATTTTGAAATCAGCTTCAGTCCTCATTGTAACAGCAGAAAACTCATCTAACTATAATAGGTACCAGATTTTCATTGTGTGGATGTCGGGATATTTGTGTGTGTGGGAGGGATGGGGAGGAGGGGTTACTCACTATCTTCTCCATTAGTAATCATATGACTATATCAAATTAAAATATTGTAGTATATTTATATGAACAATTGACCTCAATGAAACCACATAAAGAGTCAGAACAAATCAATTCTGAGCACCTGTGTAATGCAAACAAAAATACACATATTAGTAAAAGCAATCATAAGATCCAAGACTCTAATATGTCAATGCTCAAATTACACAATGACATTCAGCTAACATAAAATACCAGCTAACAAACATTTTATGTTTCACATGAGTACTATATCTAGTGCAAATAATACAGCATTTACTTATGGGAACTCTTCTAAAACAGTCTAAATCCAATGCATACAGTGAAATCTAGTCATACTAACATCACTGAATAGCTTAGTTCAGTGGCTCTCAACTTTTTCAGACAACTGTATCCCTTTCAGGAGTCTGATTCTTACGTATCCTTAAGTTTCACCTCACTTAAAAACTACTTGCTTAAAAAAATAGACCTAAAAATACAAGTGTCACAGCTCACTATGACTTACAAATTGCTTCCTTTCTCATTTTTACCATATAATTATAAAATAAATTGGAATCTAAATATTGTACTAACATTTCAGTGTACAGTATATAGAACAGTATAAACAAGTAATTGTCTGAATGAAATTTTAGTCTGCATGATTTCTCTAGGCCTTTTTTACATACTCTGTTTAAAACTAGCCAAATATCTGGACCTCTCAGTACCTCTAGGCTTTGTGGATCACATTGTTGTTCCAGTGATTTTCTAGGTGGCTAAAAGTTAGGTTATGCAATGCCTACATCCCTTTTGCATCAGTACCCAGGTACCCATAAAAGTCATCAAGTTGGTCAGATGAGCTAAGAGTTGCAAGGACTAGTGCAGAAAGGAAAGTAGGGCTAGATTAATACATTTTGTAATTCTAAATCTGGATTTAGAACACATTTAGAACTCTCTGGAACACTTTCCCAAGATGCGTAAAACTGGGATGCAAATCCCCTCTCTGACTGATTCAGAGCAGCAACTTGAACCCTGATCTCATATTGCCCAGATGGGTACTCTACTAACCAGTCTGGTAGGTGTGTTCAGAGTCTGTCTGAGAGGGCCACTACAATTATGCTGTTTGGGAGGCCTGATTCAGTAAATGTGCTGTGAGGTTTGACTTCATTAGGTTTTATGCCTCAGATAAGTATAGCCCTTATATTTTGGATGGTAATACTTGACTTTATTAATTCAAACATTGCTCTGTGAATATTCTCCAATATTTGATTGAAATATGCTTTTTTGCAAGAATTCATGAGTAAACTTGCACTAGAATAATTACTAGAAGTAAATCCTAGAAGTCCATGAATACAGGGGAAGTGTCTGGAAAAAATATCAAATTAATGTTCAGGAATATCATTTTGTTTTATTCACCCATCTCTAGTGCCTGATGCAAGGTACATTGAAGTCAATAGAAAGATTTCAAATAACTTAGTGAACTTTGAATCAGGCTCTGTATGCTTTAAATCAGGGGTCTCCAAACTACGGCCCGCGGGCCAGATGCGGCCCGCGAGGCCCTCTCATCCGGCCCGCGGCAGGGGTCGGGAACCAGCCACGGGGCCGGGATGCGCCGCGTGCTCCGCTGCCGCCGCCGGCCGGGACGCGCCGCGTGCTCCGCTGCCGCCGCCAGCCGCGGGGCCGGGACGCGCCGCGTGCTCCGCTGCCGCCGCCGGCCGGGACGCGCCGCGTGCTCCGCTGCCGCCGCCGGCCAGGGATGGCTCAGAGCTGGGGCCGGGACGCGCCGCACCGCCACCCAGTTACAGGCGGCGAAACAAGGAGCCACCCACTGCCAGGCGGCGAAACGGTCTGTGGGGAGAGACCGGGTTGAGCGGGTCAATTGGGGGGGGGGGGAAGAGACCGGGTTGAGCGGGTCAATTGGGGGGGGGGGGGAAGAGACCGGGTTGAGCGGGTCAGTTGGGGGGGGGTTGGAGGAAAGGAGGTTTTGGGGGGGAGGGACCAGGCTGGGTGGGTCAGTTGGGGGTTGGAGGAAAGGAGGTTTGGGGGGGAGAGACCTGGCTGGGTGGGTCAGTTGGGGGGGGGGGGTTGGAGGAAAGGAGGTTTTGGGGGGAGAGACCTGGCTGGGTGGGTCAGTTGGGGGGGGGGGTTGGAGGAAAGGAGGTTTTGGGGGGGAGAGACCAGGCTGGGTGGGTCAGTTGGGGGTTGGAGGAAAGGAGGTTTGGGGGGGGAGAGACCTGGCTGGGTGGGTCAGTTGGGGGGGGTTGGAGGAAAGGAGGTTTTGGGGGGAGAGACCTGGCTGGGTGGGTCATTTGGGGGGGGGGTTGGAGGAAAGGAGGTTTTGGGGGGAGAGACCTGGCTGGGTGGGTCAGTTGGGGGGTTGATGTGTAGTGTTCATGTGTAGTGTTCATGTGTAGTGAACAGGTGTTCATGTGTAGTGTTCATGTGTAGTGTTCATGTGTAGTGAACAGGTGTTCATGTGTAGTGTTCATGTGTAGTGAACAACTGTTCATGTGTAGTGTTCATGTGTAGTGTTCATGTGTTCATGTGTAGTGTTCATGTGTAGTGTTCATGTGTTCATGTGTAGTGTTCATGTGTAGTGTTCATGTGTTCATGTGTAGTGTTCATGTGTAGTGAACAGGTGTTCATGTGTAGTGTTCATGTGTAGTGAACAGGTGTTCATGTGTAGTGAACAGGTGTTCATGTGTAGTGTTCATGTGTAGTGTTCATGTGTAGTGAACAGGTGTTCATGTGTAGTGTATCAATGTGTTATTAAATAATAACTGAATAAAATAATATTAAATAAATAATTAAAAACAACATCCATGTTTTGATTCTTTTTTATTTGGACCTCGAGTGTGTTGTCGGCCCCCGAACTGCTATTTGATAGTTAATGCGGCCCTCGGGCTGAAAAGTTTGGAGACCCCTGTTTTAAATCAGGCCTGCACAACTCGGAAAGTAGCGAGGGCCATGTTACTGCAAAAAAACCAGCTGCGGGCCGAAAAGTCCTGCCATCGCCCCGCCCCTATCTGCTTTCCCTCCACCCCTCAGCACGGCTTGCCCACCCCCTATTCCCCCCCCCCCCGCCCCCCCGCGGGCTGTTGTTGTGTAGGCCTGCTTTAAATATTCATATTACACATGACTTTAGTGCTAAAATGTATTCAGACAGAAAATGGGAATAGGAATACAGGAAACTGGGATAGGAATACAGGAATTCAGTCTTTTATCTACAAATGCAAATATAATGAGGTTTGCTATCAGAAAATATAAACTAAGAACTGAATGAAAGAATGGATGGAACTGAGTAACATCCAATGCGGTAAAAGTATTAGTGATATAGATCGGAGATGTCATAGGAGATATTTGCTTTACTATGAATTTTCTGTTGGAATATGGAAAGTGTCAAAGGATTAGAAAGGAAAAGTTTATACTTACTTGCAGGGATCTACACTTTGACTCAGAAAAGTGTTATGTTTATTTCTTGAAGATTTCCATCTTAAACACATGTGATAATGTGCTCCTAAAACTAACAAGTAGAGAGAACTATTGGAATCCTCTGCTTAGAGCTGAAATGTTTGTTTTTTTGGGGGAGAGGGGATGGCGGGGCTGAATTAAAAAGCACTCTCCAAAGAAAAGAGCATTAAGGGTGTGATATTATGTCCACAGAAGTCACTGGAAAAGCTTCTATTGACTTCAGTAAATTTTCAATCTGGCCCCAAATCCTGGTCCTATTGAAATAAATGACAGAAATTCCATAGTGGGGGTGGTTCCATGATAACCTGGAACTAGACACAGATGGTGAGAATACATTTCCTAAAGAGGATGGGGAATGGAGTTGGAGCACCTAATGTCTAGTTTAGCAAGCAGACAGCCTCCTTCTCCTGTTCCTTAATCCTAATATGAGGAGAGGTTGATGGAGTCCCAGCAATGAACAGATTACTGGTGTGAATGTTGGAGGAATGGACAGAGGACATCTCCCCACCAGGTTATACAAATTACCAAAGAAGGGTGACCTGCACTGGACAAATCATTATTGAATAAATCCTTAATTCCTTAACAAAGTTGTGCCCTGGGTTAAAACACATTCCTGATGTCTTCACTGTCTTTCTGCTCTGTCTGGAACAAGGAACATAGGCACATTATCATCTAAATATGCCAAAATACATATGAAATGTATATACATATGAAAATATGTAATACTTCATAAGTCATTAAATTGTTACTCTATATTAAAGAAAAAAGTCAATTAATTATTCTGTGATATATAATAAAATTACAATACTAAGGCACATGAGTAACTTTCTGAACTTAGTAGACATATAATTACTTGTGTATAAGTTTTTGCAAGATCAGGGCCTTAGTTTTCATCCCAGAACATATTATTCCATGAAAAATGTGTATCCCTGTCTCTAAAGCTACTCATCAATAGATAAGGCAAATCTGTACTGACTTTGGTACCAATCCATTTCTATGGAAAAAGAGTAGTTGCTGCTTACTAAAAAGGTCCTACATACTTCTCTCTTCATTGGTTGACAATCTGTTTTTTTTTTTTTTCTGGGTGAAAATATACAGTTATTAAAAGCATAATTTGCATATTCACTTATGGGCCCATAAATGTGGCAATTCAACATGACTGAAGGTAAAGGAAAAACAAAATTTGCTAAACATGTTGAAAGAGCCAGATCCTCAGCTGGTGTAAATCAGCATTAGTGACATTAAAGAAGCGTTGCCATTTTACAGCTACCAAGAAATTGGCCTCACATTCCCCCTCCTCCCCCAATGGGTGTTGCTGTCTATAGTATTTATTTGTTATTCCTACTAAATACAGCACAGAAATAACTTTCTCATGAGTATAATCATATGACAACGCATGCTTTTTTGGCCTATAGCAAAACTAGAGGGATTTTTTCTGGTAATTTGTTTGATTCTAGTAGTTTTGTCTTACATAGGATTTTCTGTAATTTTATATTAAAATTATCTATACTGCTCCTTTCAATAGAGGTACATATAGCACCATCTAGGGATACAAGAATATTGTTGTCAAATGAAAAACTATCAAGCAACTAGTCTTCAAGATGACTTTGCAATTTAGAATTAATGTGCAAATTATATTTTCAAATGATAGGCTGTATGAAAATCATACATGCCTAATTGAAAGCAAATACTTGTTTAATGTTGATTCTCTGCATGACTTTTCCAAAAATACACTGATTGAGCAGCTTCTGACTATAATTTGCATTACATGGCAAATTATTAAGATAATGAATAGATTACTCAGTATTTAATGATATTCTTAACAGCCTCTTATGTTGAGTAGACATTTTAAATAGCCCCTAAATAATATGTAGATAAACACAGAAATTCAAACTGGTAAAATTAATATGTAGGTTATTTCCCTTAAAGAGACACTGATTTGGGCATTGCCACAAGGATCTATAAGCATGCAGAAAGGTACAGTGAGAGAATGGGTCTCTCAGGCTCCTAGAGGATTTTTCTACTTCTACTTTCTATGTGGTGGAAGACATGATTAGAAACTACAGTACCTAATTTGCATTGCAGGGAAGATATACAGCCCTCTGGTTCTCTCAGTAGAGGAATCAATTGCTTTTCTGATTGTAAATCAGTGATGAAGCTAGTGTACAGTTATAATAGCTTTGACTATACAAGAAGACTGTTTGCTTGATCTTTGCACTGAAGTCAACTGGTGATAGAAAAGGTAAGGTACGAATATGGATTTTAAGATGACAGGAAAAGAGTGAGCACAGGGGAAAGCTCTGGTGACATTTTTTTCCTGCCCTTGACCATTATTCTTCTGAAATCATCACAGAACCATTTAGTCAGGTCATTTCAGAGCAATCTATTGGCCTGAAAGGCAAGGAAGACAGTCCAGGGGGCTACTGAGAAAGGATAAAGAACTATAATGATCAAATCTTACTTTTTTGGAAAAAAGAGATAGTTTAATCTTTCATTATTGTATCCTGATATTATCCAGCAGTGTTAATTTAGAAGTTAGTTAAGTTAAAATCGGGTTTTAAAGCTCTTACTCCAAAGGCCTAAGAATTCCTTCACACTGGTGTAAATCAGGAATATCTGCAATGAAGTTAGTGGAGTTACTCAGGTGTAGAATGGGCTTACTGAAAGGAGAATCTGGCTCTAATAATTTATAGTAAATAAATCAGTTTTAATAATTTCCATCATTATTAAAAATGTTAAATAGGCTAAGGTACTGTAAGAACTCCTTCAAGCAACTGGGGATATGCAGTTAATGATGTCTTTTGTTCAACACTACAGTATATGTCTTGTAAGCCATAGATTAAAAGAAATAATTCTGCCAAAAAGGGTTGAAAAATGAGAGCTTTGAAGCACAGCTGAAGTTCTGATACAGATTATTGCCTTTTTAAAATTAATTACTTCAAAGCTCACTCTTATCCCACACAATGTGCTCAGTAATAGTCATGCTTGTATAATATTGACACAATATCAGACAAGATAGCATTGTGGATCAGTGAAACAATGAATTTGTATTAGAATGAAAGCTACCTTTCACAGTATTTGATTAAACACATCTTGAGTTCAATATATTTATGAATTTAAAAACCATTTACAACCAAATATTTAAACTGTGTAATCCTGATTTGAGGAATCATTACTGGAATAGCTTCAAACTTGATTTCAGGTCTGCTCAGTAACATTGTCTGAGCTCAACATTAGGAAAGGCTGTAAAATATTCAAGATGAGATTTTATTTATCAAGGTCTAGAGATCCCTACCTTTACTCACACTGAGCAGCACAAAACTGCAAGTAGCTCCACTGAAACCACAGTGAATAAAGGTGGCAGAATCAGGCATAAAGAGATTTATGATTTAGCATTATTGTATTACTGTTCAGTAACTCGCCTGATCATAAAAATATACTAGATTAGCTTTTCACTAGATTTAATGAAAACCCTCTAACATCTGCATTTCAGAAACATATAGAAACCCAGAAAATATGCATTGTTACCTGAGCAGAAACCATGTATGAGTGTTAATTATATGTCTAATACCTGAAAGCTAATAAAGGAATGTATTAAAATTCACTGAAGTGACTAAAAGAGATGCACAGGAAAAGCATTTTTGGTTTTATTTCTTAGGTACACTTTGAGTAGATCACTGTAAAATATCTGGGAGTAATAGTTTTTGCTGTAAAAAAAAAGCAGATTAGAGCATACTGCAGATAGTACTTTTATTTAAACTCTGTGATTCAATCACATGCAAAAAAAATAAACACCCTCATAAGTATAATTACAAGGTGCAAAAAGTGTTCTCTCTAATAATCTGTTTTAGTATTTTCAAGGGTCAAATACAACAAAGAAGATAAATAAAAGATATTCTTTGACCTCCCTTTGGAACAACAAAGTGTTGTGAACAGAACATATCTGTATGCAGCTACAGCAGGGCTCATTAGTTTGCCATCTGCCATGGTGGATAGATGCTAAAATGTTGTTATTGCAAGGTTCATTGAGCAGTAAATTATAATATTTTTTAAAAAATATTTTAAGTAAAAATCCCTTGAAATAAACCAGCTGCCAAATGATGAGCGAGGCTGTGATCCTGTTGAAAAGGAAAGACACCAAACAAATAAAACAAAATTTAGAAATACTTATATCAGCCTCCCCTAGCTCCTAGCTCCAGTAAGAATGCTAAACGGCTTTAGAGATGAATGGGTAACCTTTTCAAAAGGGTGAAATTTTCTACAAGCCAATATTTAAATGACACAGAAGATAGTATGCTTTATCCTAGTTATTTCTGTTCTAGCACATCTTCGTTTGTTGTGTGGTAAATGATTGGAACTGTCAAAAAAGCTGTGGTGCTGTTTCATTACAGAAACTTTTCTGAACTATTTCTATTCATCATCAGTTTCAGGAATTTCTACATGAAGAAAGGAAAATTAATAGCTGCAGGAAGTCTTGTTAGTTGGGACAGTCATCTGTGAAAGTGCAAAGATAGCTTTGGAAACATTTTTTTTTCAATTTATAAAATACACCTATTGAGACTTCTAGATGCATGTACTGTACAAACATATAAATCACACCTACTACTTACAGTGCACATTTGTATACAGGATGGTCTAGATAATAATAATAATACTTAGCCCTGTCTTGAGTACAAGGGACTAGACTAGAAGATCTCTTGAGGTCCCTTCCAGTCCTACTATTCTATGGGTATATCTTCAGTACCTGCCGGATCAGGTGTCGGGGATCAATTTATCACGTCTCATTTAGATGCAATGGCCAAAGGTGCTCCCGTGGACTCTGGGACTTCAGCTTGCCAAGAGGCACAAGCAGAGACAACGGGGGAGCCTGCTGCCACCATGAGAATATCAGGTAAGTCAACCTAAGATGCGCTGACTGCAGCTACATTATTCAAGTAGCTAAAGTTGCGTATCTTAGGTTGATCCCCCCACTAATATAGACTTGGCCTATGATTCTACACCGATATCTTGTTGGACCAACACCTCCACCGGGCTGAAGCTAAAACATCTTCTGCTGGCAAAAAAGAGGTTTGAGCTACAAAACATAGTCTTCTTGATTTTTTACAGAGTATACCTTTTTCTTTGTCATGGCAACTGCAAAGTGATGCCCATAAAAAGCTATTTTGGACAATAAATTGATATCAACCTGGACTAGATGCATTCCTTTCTATGCAACTAACCAGTGCAATGAATAATCAGCCTATTTTCTGGAAAAGATCATCTGAATTAAGGATGGTCAACTAGGAGCCCAGACAAAAAAAAAAGCAGCATAGTGTCATTACAAGTCACTTTTGCTTCATTTTGAATACCAATTGTATCATCCTCTGCCTGTCCCAGTGACCAAGAAAAATGTGAATGAATAGACGCTTTTAAAAGTTAAACATAGTACAGATAGAGGTGAAACCGGGTCGTAGGAGAAAACATTGAGACAAGCTAATAAACAACACATCACCCTTAAAAGAGCATGTGCTCACTGATGGAATGCAAGCTTCAGCCCTCAGCATTACAGGCTGCTACTGGTAGGGTGACCAGACAGCAAATGTGAAAAAATTGGGCCGGGGTGGGAGGTAATAGGAGTCTATATTTTAAAAGACCCCAAAATTGGGACTCTTCCTATATCGGAAAATCTGCTCACCCTAGTTACTGGATACCTGAGTAGATACGAAGGTCAGAAACCCCTCCTACTGCCTTTAGTTAGCCAAGATATTTGGCCTCTATCCTGATCAAGGGGACTTGCAACAGTGATCCACATGACAACCCTGTTTGACTACTTTAATATGTTCTTCTTACTTTAGTGCACACTATTTGGAAATAAAGGCTGCAGCCTTGCAGAAACATGAAACATCATATCTAATAGGTAACACTTCTGTACAAACATGTCAATGCAGCACTCTTGTCACCTCACTGACTTCCCATAGAATTCTCAGTTTGAACCAATGTAAAAGTCTTAATCTTGATCTTCAAAGCTCTTATTTGGAAGAATACAGGCTCATTCCCCTTAGTCCTCAGTTGGGGATAGATGGACAGCCACACCTATGTTAGGTTAGGTTCTATCCCTTTCTTCAGGGCTCTGTTTATTGTCTGTCAAAAAGCAAGGAAAGTATACAAAAGTATACAAAAACTACACTAACAACAGTCTGATTAGGGGGGTTCAACTGAAGAGTGTGGGCCAGTCATGCTCAGCTGATTCCTATGTCAGCTGATTCCTAGCACCTGTCTGCTGTAATTCCTTGTGGAATAGGGTCAGTTGCTCCTTGTCAGTCCTCTTCCCAAGGCTTTTAGAGGGGTAGATCACACTGTGACAATGGGTCTGAGGTATTTCAAGAGCTTTCCCTTGCTGACCAGGACTTTACCATGACGTGTGCACTCATCCAATATAACAGAGCTACCTATCACAAGTATAAAGTATGGTTCTATTTTTTATCTGCTCCATGACAAAACTGGCGTGGAAATTTATTTTCCCATTGAAAAAAGACCACTTTTGTCTACAGAAGTTTTGAGGATTTCACCAGAAAACCAAAATTGTTTTTAAAGAAAAGTTTGAACAAAAATAGTTCAGACTTTCTTTAAGTATAAGACGAGTGAACAAACTAACCTTTCCCAATACTAAAACCTTTTTAGCCAGTTACAGCTAAAAAATATGAGAAAAGAAAGTCTAATTGTCCTCAATGAGGAACAGTTTTATGTAACCCATTTCAATTTGGTTTTGATTTGACTGAGTTCTTTTGACAGTCAACTCTTTTTACAGGTGCACTGCAATTTGTAGAATTCTTAGCATTATTCAAAGTGAAGGTAGGCTGCATTGCACATGTGCTTAATTTAACTCCAACTCTTTAGTCCTCTGAATTTGGAAGTATTTCTGGAAAATGCTAGTTATGCCAAAGTCATCATCTTGATCTGTTCCCAACAAAATGCCTCTAAGAGTGAAAATCTAGAAATGATTAACTGAATGAAACCTCAAAACACTTGCTAGAGAAGCAAAGAAGAAGTAGGATGGTTAGACGACAGTAGTCTGAAGGTGCAGTGGATTAATAGGTAGGGTGATTTGAGTAATAGAAAACAGGCTGAAATCCAAGTTGCCTTTTAGAATAAAAGTATAATCTTACATACTGTACCTGTTTTTTTCTTCAAGACTGACACACTTAACCAGAGTAGGCTATATTGTGTTTTTAAGGAACAGGTCTGTATTAGGCTTTGTGGAGTAGGTCACATTGCAATGGGTGCCGAAATAGGTATGCTAAAATGTTTCTGTATGTATAATCATTACTATTTTCACTGGGAGGTCAGTAATGTGATGACCAGTGGCGAGTTGATGACATTGGTATGAATGGTATGAGGGAATATGAAAGGACCCAAAGAACGTAACATAAGAAGATCCAACCGGGAAAGACCAAAGGTCCATCTAACCCAGTATCCTGTCTTTCAACAGAGGCCAATGCCAGATGCTTTAGAGGGAAGTAGAGTGACCAGACAGCAAATGTGAAAAATTGGGATGGCGGTGGGTGGGGGGAGGTGGAGGTGGTAATAGGAGCCTATATAAAAAAAAAAACTCAAAAATAGGAACTGACCCTATAAAATTGGGACATCTGGTCACCTCACCCTATCATCAAGTGATACCTCCCCTGTCACCCAGGAGCAACAACCCAGATAAAGCCATTACAGTGCTTGAGTCCTTGAGTTCAGTGTACCTGGAAAGGTGGAAAGAGTATTGAAAGTCTTGATTTCACCAGTTCAACACTTAAAGCATGGGTTCTATTGTGGCACCTTGCAGGATGTTACTCATAGCCCCGCAAAGGTGACTACAAATGCTGTCACCTCTCATCTTCTTTCTAACAGCAAGACACTAACAGATAAGCTTACGTACCAGGAGGGGCCAGCAAGAATTCTATAGAAACCATCACCAATGCTCTGTGTGATCTTCACCCTCCTCTCCATATTATGTTGAGGAGATCAATGTTGTGCTGATGGAAAACAAAAGCTCAAAAGCTGTAGGGATTGATAGGATTCCTTTAGAGTTTCTCAAGACCTGGGGAGATAGGGACAGTAATGGCTGGCAGCACTTTTTACCACTGTGCATAGAACTGCAGAAGTACCACCAAGCTGGCAAGAGTGGTTGCCCTACTGAAGCTCAAGGGCTCAAGGGGTCAGATGGTCCCGGAACTCGGGCTCCAGTCCAAGCCTGGAAATGTACACAGCAATGAAACAGCCCTGCAGACAGGGCCCTGCAAACCCAGCTCGGGCCAGCAGGTTTTTCTTTCCTGTGCAGAGAGACTGAAGCACACAATCCCCAAGAGGTCACACTGTAAACTTTTAGCTTAAAGAAAAACCAAACAGACAAGCAGGCTTACCCACTCATCTCAAGCATCATCTGCTTTCTTTTTCCTCAGCAGGAGATCTCACTCTCAAGCTCCCCTGTTTGCTGTCCTCTGTTCACTAGTTCTTCACAGATCAGGGGGTCTGATTATACTCACACTTTTTAATTAAAATTTAGCAGTTGCATTTAAACATGAGATGACTTTTATTATTATGTTCTATAGTCATCCCTCAAATGGGCAACACATAGAGGAAGTGGGTCTTCTGGAGCAAAAGCGAAAAAAGGCTGCATCAAAATGAGTTCAATAAGTCAACTATCTAAATGGTAAAATGAAGTGCAGATTAACTAATGTACAAATTTAGTAATGTGTCAGTAGGTTTTGTTTAGTTGAATAGAATAGAATAGAATTTCTTGGGGGATGGATGTAATTAAGACTGTCTATGAGCTGATTGAGAAAACAAACATTGAGCAATGGGTCAGAAGAAATCCTGGACCCACTGAAATCAATAAAAAATTCTCTGTTGACTTTAATGTGACCAATATTTCACCCCATTACATTACAATAGCTGGACAGGTGAATAATATTTCCACAAAGACATTCATCATTGACCAGTGAACGAGGTGGCTTGGAGTTACTTGTGAAATTCATCAACATTATGAAAGAAAATTGAACATGAATCTGGTATAGCCTATGGGTCGATGCATTTTTGATCTAGTAGATAAACTCTATATCTTGGGCATTATCTAGCAGTCAGTAAAGGAGTCGGTTTTATGATGACCTATATGGAACACACTAATTATAGCTTAGTGTGACACACATTATTGGCCAGATTGTCAAAGAATAATATAATCTTAATACCCTACATTACATGAGTTACCATGAAGAGGTGTCATTATTTACACTAGAAATAGTAACACGAGGTACTTAAACTCATCATAAGCTCTCATGGGAAATGGTATGAGATGTTTCAAAAGTGGAATAAATAATAACCTATGTCAAACCGTACCTTGTAATTTCTAGAAGTATGAAGAAATTGTGAGTACAGCTACATTTTA
This sequence comes from Sternotherus odoratus, assembly GCA_032164245.1. Taxonomy (NCBI): domain Eukaryota; kingdom Metazoa; phylum Chordata; order Testudines; family Kinosternidae; genus Sternotherus; species Sternotherus odoratus. Next base: position 242,007,563 of record JAVMKO010000001.1, read on the forward strand.
GTGACAGGTATATATAACAATTAAGTGAATTTTACAGCAGTCTACAATATGTCATTTTAATGCTAACAGCTGTGCTGTAAAATAAAATGCTCATCATTCATCAATTAGGTTATTGATCAAAACTCATATACTATCATTAATGAAGAATGGTGCCTGAGATTAACAATTATAATTAATAACATTATTTATCATCTGATATGTGGTAATCCCAAAGGTTGCAAATAGGACCAGGGCACTATTGTGCTCGACAAGGTACAAATACAGAATAAATTAATATACCTGCCTCAAAGAGCTTACATTTCAATTTGAAATAAAATCATGTGGTACTGACTGTTGCTCAGCCTAGCTATCACTTGCATGATTCCCCATGGGTTTAGAATGCAAGGTATGTGCAATAAGATTGTGGCAACTATCAAGACTGCACGTAGTTTTTTCATTTCCATCTATTCTCAATATATTGCAGGGTAAACTTATTTCATAATCATATTGAAATTTTGTTGCCAGAACCTTGCCATGTTTGGTTGTTACTGTATAGGGAAGTTGTGACTAACCAAGGATAATGAGGTATTACACAACTCTGATCCAATGATCTTACCATTCAGTTTGAGCCTAAAAAAAGACATATCTTTCTCTGAGGTTCAATTTTTTGAAATTAGATTTCAAGTAACTGTTTAGCAAACAGTGTGTGTGTGTGTGTGTGTGTGTGTGTGTGTGTGTGTGTATGGTTACACATGGATCCAAGTTCCTGAAAGGTTTATCCATTTCAGTATAACAATTGCCACACATTATATTTTATTTGGGCTGTCAAGTGATTTAAAAAAATCACAATTAGTTGCAGTGTTAAACAATAATAGAATACCATTTCAACATTTTTGGATGTTTTCTATGTTTTCAAATACATTGATTTCAATTACACCTCAGAATACAGTCTGTACAGTGCTCTCTTCATATTTAATTTTATTAGAAGTATTTGTACTGTAAAAAAACAAAAGAAAGAGTATATTTCAATTCACCTAATACAAGTACTGTAGTCCCATCTCTTTATAATTAAAATTGAACTTCAAATGTAGAATTATGTACAAAAAATAACTGCATTCAAAATAAAACAATGTAAAACTTTTGAACCTAGAAGCTGTTCAGTCTACTTAAGCCAATCGCGCAGACAAAAAAGTTTGGTTAACATTTTCAGGAGATAATGTTCTCTTGTTTACAATGTCACCTGAAAGTGAGAACAGGCATTCACATGGCACTGCTGTAGCCGTCTTTCCAAGATATTTATGTGCCAGATACACTAAAGATTCATATGCCCCTTCATGCTTCAACCACCATTGCAGAAGACACGTGTCTATGCTGATGATGGTTCTGCTCGATAACAATCCAAAACAGAACTCAGACACACGTGTTCCTTTTCATCATCTGAGTCAGATGCCACCAGCAGAAGGTTGATTTTCTTTTTTGGTGGTTCAGGTTCTGCAGTTTCTGCATTGGAGTTTTGCTTTTTTAAGATTTCTGAAAGGATTCTCCACACCTTGTCCCTATCAAATTTTGGAAGGCACTTCAGATTCTTAAACCCAGGGTCAAGTGCTGTGGTACCTTCTTTACATTTTGTCAAATCTGCTGTGAAAGTGTTCTTAAAATAAACACGTGCTGGGTCATCCTCTGAGACTGCTATAACATGAAATATATGGAGAATGCAGGTAAAACAGAACAGGAGATATACAATTCTCCCCCCAAGGAATTTAGTCAGTTTTTTTTTAAAAAAATGAGCATCATCAGCATGGAAACAATCCCCTGGAATGGTGGCCAAAGCCTGAAGGGGCACATGAATGTTTAGCCTAATTGGCATGTAAATACCTTGGAATGCCAGCTACAAAATGCCATCAGAATATCTGTTCTCACTTTCAGGTGACATTGTAAATAAGAAGTAGAGAGACAGCAGTACCTGTTGTTTGTCTTAGCAATTGGCTGAAGAAGAAGTAGGACTGAGTAGACTTGTAGGCTCAAAAGTTTTACACAGTTTTGTGTTTGAGTGAAATTATGTAAATTTGTTTGTAAATTATACTTTCACAATAAAGAGATTCAACTACAGTACTTGTATGAGGTGAATTGAAATATGCTAAGAAAATACTATTTTATTATTTTACAGTGCAAATATTTGTAATCAGAAATAATAATATAAAGTGAGCACTGTACAGTTTGTATTCTGTTGTAATAGAAATCAATATATTTGAAAATGTAGAAAAACATCCAAAGATATTTAATAAATTTCAATTGATATTCTGTTGCAGGGATCGGCAAACTTGGCACGTGTCCCTCTAGGGTAAGCACCCTTGGCGGGCCCAGCTGGTTTGTTTACCTGCCGCGACCACAGGTTCGGCTGATCGTGGCTCACACTTATATAATTAGGGCTGTATATATATATATATATATATTGTGACAGATCGCTCTCTCACCCCTCTCTAGGAACAGGCAGGAAAACCCTTCTTTGCTCCAAACAGTGCTCTTTTATTCACAGTGCAGGCCCCACCACCAATATATACAGCTTTGTACAGTCCTTCTTTCCAATTACAACTCTACAGTTTACAGCATACAACTCTATGTAGTTCAGCTCTACAGCTTGCAGCTCTACAGACTCTATATAGTCCAGCTCTAAACACACAGTTCTAAACAGCTCTTAACACACAGCTGTGAATAGCTCCAACCACCACCGCACTGGGCTTGCTTCCTGGCAGGCCTTTTAACCCCCTGAGGAGGCTGCCAGGTGCCACTCATCAAGCCTGAGCCCTCTGCAGCCCAGGTGGCTAATTAGCCTTTCCTGCAAGGGAGGTTTGCAGGCTGGTGCTCCCTCTTAAAGGGCCCGCAGGGCTGACTCAGGCACTCCTGGCCAGCACCCTGCCACAATATATATATATATATAAGCACATGTGAGTATTAACTACTCTCTAAAAAGATCAGATCTATATAAAGAAGAGAAAAAATAACGTAGTTGTCCAACCACATAATACCAAATGAAATCAGACAACAATTTAGATGTGATTACAACAAATGCTAGATATTCAGGTTATAGTTCCCAAATTGAAAAAAATGCTAGAGCCAACAAATACTTTTTCTATACTGGTAGCTTGATTATGGTGGTGGCTAATGTTGAATGTTTCACAGGAAGACATAAGTCACCCATCCACAAACAATTTCCCTAACATGCTTTTTTCTCAAAATCCCAGCTGCTGATAGGTTTATGCCCCAAAGCATGACTGATAGCCTTTGTAATTTTATCTTATCTCATCCTCTTTTAATACCTACACTTACAGTATGGTGTCACCAGCTGCTTTTTTCCTCTCTGATTTGTCAGTCACATAGCAGCTATTAAAAGGGAGCCAGTTCAAAGAAAATATGGGGCACTTTTGGTAAGATCTCCACAACCCAATGGCAAGTTGAATTTCTAATGTAATCCTCTGAATAAATGCTTAATACAAGTATGGATTTAGTGAGACAAAATATGGAGTCAAAATCAGGCGTCAATGGCTGTATTAGTGAGTTTGAGAGCCAGAGAAAACAATAAGGAATCTGGTTTCAGCAGCTTGTGTTATGGATAACAATTAAATGCATTACAATGGAAATCTGTCTTTTCCCCACTATGGGAAAATTCAACAGGTATAATTTTCAGTCACTACTTACTTTTGTATTCTCTATATTGTATATAGTAACTATAGAAATATACAGCCTTCACCAAACCACATTACTTTTTTGTCTTTCGTATTGAAGGGGCAAAGGAACATCTGATAAAAACAGTGACTACACTATTATTTAGTTGGAAGCAATTATGAGGTGAATGGTCTGGGAGTCAGGTAACTTGGATTCTGGGCCATACTCTGAGGCTGATTTCATGTGTGACTTTGGGTAAGTCGTGTATTCTCTGTTTTCCGATATGTAAATTTTATTTTTTTGTTATTTTGAGTAAATCTGCACTGTTGGGTTATTAGTTGTTGTATAAATGTGGTATCAGAGTCAGAGTGGGGGGTGTCCATGTCTGGTTGTTGAGGATCTTGGGATGCACACTGGGTAGTATGAAGTTGTACTTTATGAATGACTGGTACTGGGGGGAAAAGTCAGGGAGGCATGCTAAACAAGGTCATATTGAAAACAACCATCACCATCTATTGGCAGACAGGCCAAGTATATATTATTTATAAATACATTTCAGTTCCATTTCTATTAAAATTGCTTGTAGAAATTCATTTTATTTGAGGAATCATCTTACATATTGTACCAAAATACCCCAATATAATATATCACAATGTAGGACAAATTGCCAAAAATTATATGAACATAACACACAGTAACATGAAGGAACGACATTGACTACAAAGCAGCAGCAAAGTCAAATATGAAATCATATTCATAGATCACATTGGATACCATTTAAATTATATACTACTGGAAAAAGCAATGAATGCTGGAAAAAAACCCAAAATATAATCAAGGGTTACTTACATATATTTTGTGCATATTATTAAATAAAATAATTTGGGTTATTAAAATTTCAAATTAAAATTAATAATACAGTGAGCTCTAAAATTATGATCTTTTGCCAGGCCATTGTGCATAGGCGGTAAGGGGAAAAGAAGAATAGAGAGAGAATATAGAAAGTGGATGCATACACAGTGGTCTAGTATCCAGGATGGAACACTTAGGTACCTTAAAACTGAATATCTGGTTCTGGAAGATTCAGTCTAGTCCTTCTGTGATAGATGAATGAAAGGTTGTCAGAAATTAGACACCAGTTTTAGAAGGAGGCGCACCTAGATATAAATTTTAAAAATAAAAGTTTATGTATGGGCCAGAACTTCACTGTACACATCAGTGTAAATCTACTGAACTCACTGGTTTACACCAGCTGATGATCTAGCCCATATATTATATATTAATATGCATACCAATGCATTCAGTTTTATTAGATGTTATAATATACCCTGCACCAGGTACACACCTTTTAAAATAGTATTATAAATAGCCATGTGGGGTATGAAAATAAAAGTTAAAAAGGGGCCTGTAGATCTCACACTTGCAATATAACTAGTGACCAAATTCACAATCGTGTTACTCTAGTTTTAAACCAGCATGACTGTTTAAATTAATGATATTATGCCACCACAAAATTGAACCAGCTTAATAGCTGATTGGGCACATATCTGTAACATGTCAAGGAATCATCGTAACCTTTACAGAAACTCTGCTTAGATTGCATCCCCTTGCCTTGGAATCATAATGAAATGGAAAATCTGGAAGATTAACATGTCTTTCTGACTCATGGGCTATAAAAATTCTCCTTTTATGCCTCAGTAGTTTTTAATTTCACTATTTCAGGTTACTAAATTATATTTTATTTAGCGATGTCCCATATTGTTTACTGGGCATATGTCCTTTGTTAGCTTTTCATTTAGTAATCAGTTCTTGGTTTTTGCAGTTCTCATTTGGCTTGTTTCAACCTTCAAGAAGGCACAGCCGTTCCTGGAGCTGTATCACTGTGCCAATCAATGTTGAGTGGCCACTATTCCTGCCATTATAGCCTTTGAAATGAAGAACCACTATGTCACTCACCTAGAGTTCAGTGTTTGAACTATCTATATGCATTTACTATATTTACACACATTTTGTTTATTTTTAAACCTACTTCATTGTACGCAAGGTGAAGTAATGTGGATAAAGTGATGTCATCATAGAAACTGGGTGTTCCCATCTGGCAGCTCTTTTTTACTTATAAATTAGTTTATATTACATATGCATCATAGGCTTGGTGAGGGTTTAGCTAAAAGGCTCTCATCAAAGACATTACACCCAGTCTTCCCCTCCCCCTTTACATATCATACTGAGTTCATTCTTGCAAGTGTTGGAAATTCAGTGTGGCTGCTTTCTGTTGGATTATTTCGAAAGAGATGGATGATTTTATGCTCACTAATAACATGCATGCCAATAACACTAATTGAATACCATGTAACTGATGGCAGATTTTTGGATCCAAAGGTGGAGGTTTTTCCTGTAGTGGGCACAGTTCAATAGCAGAGAGCTGCTGCAAATACTGAAAAATGATAATAGTCATTGGGCCATATTTATCCTCATGCAACTCTACTGCAATTATTTGAGTCTTAAATATCTTGATGTATGCTTCCAATAAACTGTTCTGTTTACAAACAAAACCCTGGTATTAAAAAAAGAAGAAAACATTCTTCCTTCCCCATAATCTTTACCAAGCAAAATATATCCATGCTGAAAGCCTTTGATTAAATTCTAATAAAAAATAAAAATATTTAACATTCATTTAATTTAGTCACCTGTAGGAAGATATGAATAATCTAAGTATTCAAATTAAATGAGCACATGTATGATTCATGGCAAGTAACTCCACTGAGGTAATGTTAAAATTTTAGTCTAAACTCACAGAAACCCGACATATACCGGTAGTTACATACTCCTCCCCCCCCCCATATTGTTTTCACATGCTATGTGGCATCATAAATCCATGGGCCAAACTGTACATATCTGACATATAATGAATAAGTTAAAGAATGGAGAAGCTGTAGTTAAAAAAAATCAGTCATTATCAAATTTCCTTTTTCTGTGGTATCACATGCGATCCGATGGACAGGTCTAGATTACAAATTTACATCAGTGCAGTTGCACTGATGCAGCTGAACCTCTGTGACGCATCTGATAAAGACACTCTGAGCCAATGGGAGAGTCTGTCGGTTTAATAACTCCACCTCCTTGAGATATGTAACAATGATGGTGGGAGAAGCTCTGCTGCTGACATTGGGTAGTCTAAATAGGGGGGCTAAGGTATAACTATTTCATACAAAGGAGTGAATTTTTCACAGTTCGAGCAATGTAGTTATATTTAAGTATGTAGTGTAGACCAATCCTGAGAATGAAAAAAAACCAAAACACCCTCATATACCACAGTAAATTTAACTACTTGTGGTGTGAAGGGTGGCATTCACAAAAGCACTCTAACCATTTTATTTCCCATTAAAATCTATGGAAGTTAGGCACATAAATTCTGCTGTGAATCCCATCCCAAACATGCAGATTTTAATGCTCCCCCACTGTGCAGTGAGACATAAACCTAATATTAATCATGTTCCCATCATTTATGGTAAGGCGTCAGGTTATAACAGCAAATTCATACTTTTGCCTTCTTACTATAAACAAAAATAGCTGTAAATTTGCAGTGGGAGGAAGTCAAAAGTAAACAAAGTCCAAACGTTAATATTTCTCTGGCAATGTTACTCCATCAGGTTGAATTTATCTTCCAGCACACATTATTTGTTTTGAAACTTGGATCCCAAAAGTTAGCCACAAAGAACCCCCCTATGCACAGGCACCTGAATAAGCCTGATTTTCAGAGGTACTGAGCTCCAGTAGCTCCCACTGTCTTCAGTGAGAGTTCTTGATATTCAGTCACTGTGGAAGTCTGGCCATTTATTCTGGTGCCTAACTTATAGCACAGAGTTTGAAAATATTGGCATTGTTGCTACTTTTGGAACAGTGTTGGGTTCAGTCTTAAGAGGAAAGATTTTTTCAAAATATCTAACATTTTGAAAGGTTTTAAGATTAGCAGCCATGTTAGTCTGTATCCGTAAATAAAATGAGGAATACTTCTGGCACCTTAGCGACTAACCTGTTTATTTCAGCATAAGCTTTCATGGGCTATAGCCCACTTCATAGGATGCATAGAATGGAACACACAGAAGTAAGATGCTTTTATATACACAGAAAGCAAAAAAAAAAAAGCTGTACATTACCATACCAATTCTAAGAGGCTGTTTAATTTGGATGGGCCATTATCAGCAAGAGAAAAATCCTTTTATAGTGGTATGGTAATGTACAACTTTTTTTTTACTTTCTATGTATATAAATGCATCTTACTTCTATGTGTTCCATTCTATGCATCTGATGAAGTGGGCTATACCCCACAAAAGCTTATGATAACACATTGAAGAGAGCTAATCTTATGCAACCAAAGAAGTTAATCATTTGGATTTTTGCCTCATCTCATTCTTTTCCAGCACTGTGCCGCTTCCCGCAGCTCCCATTGGACTGGAGAGGCGAACCGCAGCCAGTGGGAGCCGCGATTGGTCGAACCTGTGGACACGACTGGTAAACAAACCGGACGGGTCTACCAAGGGTGCTTACCCTGCAGGGCCCGGTGCCAAGGTTGCCAAACCCTGACATACAATATTGTCATTGTGTAATGTTAATTTTTTTCCGAAGAATCACTGAAACAATATATGTAACATCCAACATTAATATTTATAAAGCTGTTTGCACATGAAATGTTCTACTATATATTCATATATAGCCAATATAAACATTAATTAAGTATTCCTTAATTATAAGAGGATATGTTGTTTTTCTTAGTGTTAGTCCCACACTATGGCAGGGTCCGCTTTGGTCAGCATATCCACCTCCATTCGGAGCCCAGACAGGACCAGTGATACGACCGGGGTATACTCCAACCGATGCGTCGCTCCACCTGTCGTTGGAGGCATTTTATACACCTACTGCCAGGTGTTAGCCTACAGCACCTAGTATTCCCAGGAGGTCACCCATCCAGGTACTAGCCAGGCCCAACCCTGCTTAGCTTCTGAGATTAGACAGGATCGGGCATGTCCAGGGCGGTATAGCTGTACATCCTATACCATAAAAGACTAGAGAAGTGTGTGTGAAGCCGTCATGCGCAGTAGAGAAGGCCGGGACGAACGGCATGCTGGGAGGTGTAGTTTGGCAGCACAACATGGCTGCCACGCGTGTGCCAGCACGAGGGAAGCAGGGTCTGGATCAGGGGCTCGGGGAGCGCAAGCAGGAGGGTGGCTGGGCGCAGGAGGCGCGGGCAGGGAGCTCTGGCCGGGCGGGGCACGGGAAGGAGGCGCTGGGCCGGCAGGGTGGAGGCGCCCACGCACAGCCCGGCCAGCTGTGCCCAGCAGAGAGCCGAGCGAGGGGGAGGCGGGCGGCAGCGAGTTGAGTGAGGGGGAGGGGGGGAGGAGGCGGCAGCAAGCCGATCGAGGGGGAGGAGGCAGCGAGCCGAGCAAGGGGGAGGAGGCAGCAGCGAGCTGAGCGAGGGGGAGGAGGCGGCGGCAGAGAGCCGAGGGGAGGGGGAGGAGGCGGGAGAAAGCCGAGCGAGGGGGAGGGGTGAGGGGGAAGCGAGGTGGAGGGGGGAGAGGGGGCAGCGAGCCGAGTGAGGGGGAGGGGAGGAGGGGGCTTGGAGTGGGGGGGTGAGCGGGGGGGCCCTTGGAGTGGAGGAAGTGAGCGGGGGGTGGGGCGTTACTGTTGGCCCGTGTCCACGGGCTTTTACACTAGTTAATTATAAGAGGATATGACTTTAGAAAACATCACTTCCTGGTGAAGACTGTTTTTCCTTCTCTGCTCCACTGAATAGTCACATAGTTTTTTCCAGTTGTTATATTCCTTGGTATCAAAAGGAAAACGAATGATCCACATAGAGAGCTATTGATGAAAGAAAGCCTCAAAGGTTTATGCTTCATTTTCATCAGAAAACTGGCCATTTGTTCCCATTGGTTGAACTACCTTCTAATGTTCTATTGATTCAAAGATATTTACAAACACCAATTTTCTCAGAGAATCAGTGACTCTGAATAATATGTTGATTTGAATTAGGCCACAAAATTAGGCCAAAATTGTTGAGTCCTTTTGTCTGCAAATTACCCAGTATATAGCTGTGCTCTTGACTAAATTCTATGTAAGCGGGGGAATAGTCCCGCTGTTGTGGGGAACTCTCCTGTCTTCTGTACTACCCCGGTGAAATGGGCTAGCGGAAGGATCTGAGTCTTCGCTCCCACTTCCTTTACCCAGAGGCCTCCATGACCTTGAGGACCCCCCTTCCACTCTCCTGTCTGGTGGAGTCCTCGTGACCCCAACAAGGCTGGGCCCAGGATTCCTGGGGGACTTAACCCTAAACTGTGCTGTGGTTACCTAGGTCAGAGGCTAGGATGTCCCCACTCCGGGGTGCTCCCTCTGCACTGGGCACTTCACTGGCCCACATAAAACTTAAAGCAAATGCAAATTATTTAATGAACAATTTATCTTAAAAATGAACAAGGAAGAAATAGAACGGTTAGGGAAAACACATCACCCTGCTCCGTGACAGGGAGCATTACACACAATGTCTCTGTAGTGTCAGGACAGTTCACAGTCTGTTCCTTGTAGGGCCCAGGCCTCCTTCTTAGCTGTGCTGCAGGGGTGCTGTGACTTGGACGCTGCCTCTGATGGGGTCCACACCCGTCCCAGCCTCTGGACGGCTCCAGCCCAGTTCCACCCTCTGTGTCAGCTCCACGCTGCCTCAGCAAGATTGCTGCTGCTCTGCCTCCAGAACAGCCCCTCTGGTCCCTCTGGCTGTTACAGCTCTGCTTCCAGCACACAGCTTCTCTGCAGGCAGCCCCTATGTCTCTACCCCCAGCACTGACCTCTCTGCCTCTGGTTTCTGCAGCTGCTCCCAGGGCAGGTCTGTCCCTCTGGGCTGAGCTCTGGCTTTGGGACTGCAGCTCTGCTCCCAGCACAGGGTCTGTCTCTGGGCTGCTTCCCTGGCCCCTCCGGATCTGGCCCAGCTCTAATCTCCAGCTCAGTTCTGGCTCCTCTCCCTCTGGCCCAGGCAATTCCAGCTCACACACGGAGGATGGGACCCATCCTGCCCTCCTGACTCCTTGATTAGTCCCCCGGCCTTGTCAGTCAGGCTGATCTGGAGTGCTGGCCTCTCCCCATTGCCCCTGGGGACCGCCAGTCTCAGGGTCCTGATTGACCATTGACCCTCCCCCTTTAGGTCCTGGGAGCTAATAATGAAAACACCCCACTGAGTGTTAGTAAGGGGATGACAGTTCCCTTACATTGACTAAATTCTAATATAAACTAGCACCCCGTTTATTTGATTGATTGCAATTATACTGCAGTGACACTTTTTTGTCAGAAGAGCTATATATTATTTAGTGTTTCAGCTTTACTCTTCTGTTCTTGTAGACCAATTTATTTAGCAAACCTACCAGGCTGTTCTTGAATAATACTATGTATTGCATTTATTTATTCTCTTTTCCTTCTAGAGGCTGAAGGTTATATTCACGCTGGCCTGATTACTAGGTGTATTTTTGCAACTGGCAAGCAGTTACACAACTGACAAATGTAATTCAGCTTAAAAATGCTCTTATCTGCTTTAGTGTTATGCTTTTAGAAGTGTTTTACTGTAAATGCTCATTCTTACATAGGCTTTTAGAATAGTGAGGTTCTTGAATTAAAGAGATGAGAATGAAAGTGCTTACACAACACATGCTTTGCTAGATGAGAGTTCAGCATCTTCACAGGAGAATAATAGACATTTCTGTAGCAGAGTTTCAGGATCACCCTCTTCTGATGGCCTTAATTGCATGAGCAGACCAAAGGGCATGCTTTGTTTTATTGTTAAATGAAAAATACCTCGATAATGAAGGAAAGTTGTGGGTTTTTTATGTCTCGTCCTGTTGAGTCTTAATCCTCTTTCAAAAAATTACCACCTACAGATGCCTCAGACTTGAAATACTAATCATTCATAATTCCCCTTTTCAAAGTGCTCACCATTTTTCTATAAATTCAGAAAGCATCAGCAACACTGTGCAGTTTTACACACACTATGTCTCATGTACCACAGGGATCAGCAACATTTGGCATGCGGCCCCTCAGTGTAAGCCCCTGCCAGTCCAGTTTCTTTACCAGCCACGTCTGCAGGTTCAGCTGATCGTGACTTCCACTAGCCCTGGTTCACTGCTCCAGACCTATGGAGGTTGTGGGAAGCGGTGCGCCCCAAGGGATGTGCTGGCCGCTGCTTCCCGCATCCCCCATTGGCCTGGGACAGCGAACTGTGGCCAGTGAGAGCTGCGATCGGCCGAACCTGCAGATGCAGCAGGTAAAGAAATCATACTGGACCACTGGGGGCTTACGATGGCAGGCCGAGTGTCAAAGGTTGCTGATCCCTGATATACCAATAAATTGGTCTACAAGAACAGAAGAGTAAATCTGAAACACTAAATAATATAGATGTGTAATGAGAACAGAACTCCATTCTCCTAAATCTAAACTAGCTCTTTATTAAAACAGCATTTCAGCCAGGTGCTGAGAGTGTCTACCTGGTTCCTCCTACAAACTCTTCCCTTCCACAACCTTCCTTTTAAATTTCATGCAGGTTGCCACACAGCAGACCCTTAATTTTATATTAAAAACCATACAATGGAAAGTGTGTAAAGAAAGTACTGTGGGCCTATTTCAGCACTCAAATAAGAACCATATCCCACTAACATATTTCTAAGGGCAAATCTGGATCTGGTATGTTGACATCTATAACAAAATAAATGGATAGGTGCTCATTTACATGAATATGTTACTATTATATTACAGATCAAGTGTTTTGAATCAGTCCCCCGATGCCTCATCCAGCAAAGTAATAAGGAATGACTCAAAAGAAGTTAGACTCTGAAATTCCATTGAAATCAATAGAAGTTAGGAACCTAAACTGAAAGCAGGAGCCTAACTCCAGTTAGGCTCTTCAGGCATGTAAAGAGTTTCATGGAACTCATTCATCACCTCAAACTTGAGGATCCACCACAAATCTAGTTACCCTGTTTCAATGGCTAATTTATCCTCACTGTTAAAATATGCATCTTACTACTATTCTGAATTTGTCTAGCTTTAGCTTCCCGACACTTAGGTCTATTACCAGAGAAAACTCGCTCTACTTTGCATTTCTGATCTCTATTCTGAATAAGCAAAAATAATTTCACTCTGAGGTGGAGTCCAAGAACCCTAAGAATGCTCAATGAGAATTTATGATTTCTAAGCAGAGAGGGGAAAAAAAGTGCCCTGGCAAAGAACCCAGTGTATGTGAATGCGTCTAAGCAGAATCAAAGCTCTGAAGTAGAGGACATCAGTAAGCATGTGAAAGATTAGCAATTATTGAGCATGAGTAAAGCATGTTCAGACAAAGATCAGACATGACCAGGCAAAGACCTGACAGTCAATAGTCTAATACTATTAAGCATGTGCAGTAAAGGAAAGGATGACAGAGAAGTCAGTCAAATAAGGCTATAGTTGATCAGAACCCACTGATACCAGTCACAACTTGTTTTAAAGGTCAGTTCTGTCAATCAGAATTCTGAAATAATGGTCACGACTGCATATGTGCAAGCGAGGTAAGCTATACAGGGATCGGCAACCTTGGCACATGGGACTGCAGGGTAAGTACCCTTAGCGGGCCCCACCTTTTTGTTTATCTGCCATTTCGCCGACCGCTGCTCCCACTGGCTGCGGTTCGCCATCTCAGTCCAATGGGGGCTGCGGGAAGTGGTGTGGTGCTGGCCACTGCTTGCTGCAGCCCCCGTTGGACTGGGATGGCGAACTGCGACCAATGGGAGCAGTGATCGGTGAACCGCTAAGTAAAACAAACCGGCGGGGCCCGCTAAGGGTGCCTTCTCTGCGGTCCCATGTGCCAAGGTTTCCGATCCCTGAGCTACAGACTATCATAAAAGGCCATCTGCCTGCAGCAATTTTGGTAGCGTTTAAAGGCTGCATCTGAGAAAGCAGGAGAAGTGCAAGAAGAACCAGAAAGCCATCAAGAGACGCTAAAAGCAAACTACTGCAGAGAGAGAAAAGAAAGGCAGAGTGGAGCAGAACTGACTGACCAGGAGCCAAACAGTGGCAGTGATTTGATTTTTAAAAGAAAGCAGCGACGATTTATAGAGTAAGCTTAACATTCATACTTATACTAAACTCTAATTAAAGATTTAGGATAGTTTTTTACAGTATTTAATGTGTATGCTTGACATGTGTTTTAATTGTATTTTAGCTATGTGAACTTTATAGCAATTTAAGATATGCTGTCGGTAATTTGTTGCAAACTGTCCACTTGCAAAAAAATTGTTTCACTTAAACTATAATATTATTTGAACTATATGTTAAATGTGCTTTAACTTGCAATAAAGGATTTGTGACTCAGGGATTCTTGTGCTTTATTTTGGATTTTAAGGTACTTTATTAGGATTATTTGTTATTTTAATAAACAGATACTTTCCTTTCAGTAGACCACTGCCTGTTTCAATTACTTTATATGAAGGTTATTTCTATGTCCATTAAGTGTTTCGTTAGCAACCTTGAGAATGTTTACCTTGGCAAGACCAGATTATGGGGGCAAAAGGCAGGTTAGTGTAGCAGCACGCCAAAACTCTTTTGGGGGTAACAGATCCTGTTATGACTGTCTGCATGCTTACATAACCTTCTTCTATCAGAAACCATAATGTCCATATAATTTACAGCAGGGCTCAACAACCTTTGGCACATGGCCTATCAAGGAAATCCACTGGTGGGCTGGGCCTGTTTGTTTACCTGTAGCGTGCAGAGGTTCAGCCGCTCGCAGCTCCCACTGGCTGCAGTTAACAGTTCTAGGCCAATGCAGGAGGCAGGAAGCAGTGGCCAGGGAATGCCTCTTCCTGTAGCCCCCATTGGCAAATGATGTGCTGGATTAGTGCCTAAGAGCAAAATCATTTCTGATCTACACAGGGTCCACTGACGTGATGGAAGTTCCACATGTGAACTGAGTGTGGAATGAGCAATATATCTGCTCTACAGATAGAAGATTCATTGTAGGGGTTGGAGAGGAAAAAAAATTGTTTAAGACACTACATACCACAGGAGAATGAATTGCAATGAGGATAGAGAAATGATAAGGCATTCTGGGAGTAAAATTTCATAAACAAAAGCATGCAATTCCTTACATGATATTAAAAGGGAAAAAAACAGGTAGGAAGAAAAGGGAAGATAATTAGTCCCTATCTTTTCCCTTAACAGTGAGCAAATGAATTGAGAGCCGTAAAGGAGTGAATTGCTAAATAACTATTTTGCTTCAGTCTTCACTAAAAAGGCCTCTAGTGAGGAGTGATTAATTACATCTTGAGTAGGGCACAGACTACATTTTTAAAGGAACAAATGAAGAAATACCAGGACTAAATTAATATACATTTTTAAATCAGTCTGGCCAGATTTGGCACTTTCAGGTGAACTTATGGCATTTGCCACCAGCTTCTTAGAACAATTAGCAATAATTTTGGAGAACTCCTGGGAGACCCCAGAACAGAAGACCTAACATCTGAACATGCACTTCCAGGAAAAAACAGAGCAGCTAATCAGAGAGTCAACGTGTGATTATTAAGTGTCAGAGGGTGTCTAGCTCTTTAATGGAAAATAGGCCCCCATCCACCTGGGAGACAGCCTATTTGCCTCCCTAGGTGGAAGAAAATAATTGAATCACAACAGTTATGTGACTAACATCAGGCTCTGGGGGTAAGAAAGAGACCCGTGGACAGCTGGAACAGATAGTAAGGGAGTAGACATTTCAAAGACTCATGCCTAAATTGTGAGATTTATGAATTCAAAAGCTGTAAAGATCTTGGGGTTCATTAAACAACAAACCAGTGAAAGAGAAAGGAATAAAACAAACCAGAGGGAGTTGCTGGTGAACAGCTGCACATAGACGTGTGGGGTTGCCCGTTTTCTAATCACACAAAATGGAACACCCTTGTCTCACCCCTTGCTCTGAGGCCTCGCCACAACTTGATCCGTCCGTCCCCCCCCCCCCCCCCCCGGTCACTCACTCTCCTCCATCCTCACTGACTTGCACAGGGTTGGAACAGGGGATTGGGATATGGGAGGGGGTGAGAGCTACATCTGGGAATGTGGGCTCTGGGGTGGTGCAAGAAATGAGGCATTAAGGTAGTTGCAGGGGCTCTAGGCTGGGGCAGGGGATTGGGGTGGAGGAGGGGGTTCAGGGATGAGGCAGGATGTTTGGACATTGGAAGGGGTAAGGAGTGCAAGCACTAGGAGTGCATTAGGATGCAGGAGGGGGTTTGGGGTGTGGGTTCCAGCCAGGCAGTGCTTATCTCATGCAACTCCCAGAAGCAGCCAGTATGTTCCTGAATCCCTTAGTTGGAGGCACAGCCAGGGGCTGTGCACACTGTCTGGCTGCATAACTGGTGCTTGGGGAAAGAACAGTCTGTGGAGCCCTCATGGCTGCACCTAGGGGCTGCTTCCAGGAGCCAAACAGAGCCAGGGAGCCTATCTTAGCCCTGCTGTATTGCTGATGAGACTTTTAGCGGCCTGGCCAGCAGTGCTGACTGGAGCCACGACGGTCCCTTTCTGAACAGGCATTCAGTCGAAAACTGGACACATGGCAACCCTATAGCTATGTGGAGTTCCTAATCTGCCAACTTCAGGGCATCTCTCCAAAGTCCCGGTTCATAATACTGTCCCTTTTGAGGGAATCTCTCTAAATTATAATCTTCTAGAAATCAAGTCTCAGATATTCATATTTATCTGATGAAATCTCATAGCACACAGCCCAGAACTGGGAGCAGAAGCCCATGTGCTATCTCACAATGCCACTCACATTTCATCTAGCCATCTGTCCAGCATGTCTGCAAGTAAAGGGCTTTTCTGTTATACCACCCAGTTCTGGTTACCTCCTCCCCACTGATGGAGGTATGTCCTGCCCAGCGCTGGAATGGGGGAATAGACAAGAACCTGACTGTTTGGGAGCAGAGAGCTAATTTGACAGTGGGGAGACAATAATTGGATCTGGGTAGTATGGGGGCAGAGTCCAAACCTGTGTTGATGAGAAACAGAACTGATTGGAGAGAAAGAGGTAGTAGCAGCTATGCTAATTAACTGCCTCCCTCAATTTCTCAAAATAAATTGTTATGGGTCTGCAACACCATGTTTGTGACATATTAGTATTCATAAAAAAACTCATGCATTTCAACTTGAAATCTCTCAGAGGCTGAGCAGGCCACTTGGAAAGGAAAATTTGAACCAGTTGGAAACTGACACCATATCAATAAAAAGATACATCTATTTCCCAGTTCTCCACACTAGACACAGGATATATCGTAAATATGGAATATCTTGCCTTATGAAAAACGTTATAATAATACAAGTTAAGAGCCTCAATCCATGAAACAAATTCATGGCATCTGCTATTAGCCAAACAACTATGCCTACTACTCATGAAATTAGTCAAGGTTTCATGTCTCCTTGAAGATTATAGAAATGACTGCTTTTATTCAAAAAGTTAACAGTGAACTATGATGACTTGAACTACTTCCCTGCCTCTAGCTCCCATTCCACAGCCATTGGCAAGATCTTCAAGCGCATAGTGCTAGACCTCTACTGTCTTTGGCACAATGGACTACAAGATGTTACTAACACACCTACATGACATAGGAGGAGTAGATGGCCCAGTACTACAGTGGCTTCAGTTGTTTGTCTCTCAGGGAGTGGTGACAGATAATTGTTCCTCCTCTCCAAAGGCATTCGCCTGGGGAATCCTGCAGGGATGCATATATCCTATACTTTTTAATATATGCACGAGATCACTGGGAGAGATATTGAGATGTCATCTATGGTGACCAGATGTCCTGATTTTATAGGGACAATCCTGATATTTGAGGGTTTTTCTTACATAGATGCCTCCCCACACCTCCTGTCCTGATTTTTCACACTTTCTATCTGGTCACCCTAATGTCATTGGATTAGCTTCTAACATTTTTGAAGTGTCATCTGTGTACTGTCAGAATGCCTACAGGAAATTAACTTTTATATGAGGAGCCATGCATGCCAAAACCAGTCAAAACTAAAGTGATGCTGGTAGGAAAAAGGAAAGACTATTAAAGACTGGCAGAGATGCTGTCTCCATCTTTCATTTAATATAGAACCCTTCATTAAGGTAGTGCAAAGCCGGCAGATCCCCACCCCAGCTCACCTCCACTCTGTCTCTGACTCCTTCCCTGAGCGGGCCGCTGCTGCTCCACTTCTCCCTCCCTCCTAGACTTGCCACGAATCAGCTGAGAAAACTGAAAATCAAAGAATACTGAAAAAAATAAAAGATAAAACAATCACATCAGCAAAATTCCTGTCTGCAGGCAAATGGATATTAAAAGAGATGTGTTTAGCAACTGGGCATTCTCTGAATCACAATGGGGAAACTACAAAAATGCAACAAAGCTGGATAAAAAGGAAAACAAAATAGGAGCAGCCACACTGTTATCTGTAATGGGAAAAGGCTGTCACATGCTCCAACAACATCTTGATATGTCGACAGTAGATCAGTACAAGTCATGTAAAATCCCAGACGTGCGCCAAAAACATTTTAATCCACAAAAAATGTCTTTTATGAAAACTTTGTAAAAATCTTATCTTTTCAACATGAATAATCAAGAACCTGGAGAAACCAAAGACCAAATACAAAGCAGAGAAGATAAACAAAATGCAAAGGAAGACCTGTTGGTACTATGGGAAAATATCATGTTAATGGAAAATTACCCCATATGTGGGGCATATATAGTAATTTTGGCAAGAGCAATAATTATGCCAATGCTTGCAGACAAGAAAAGCAAAAAAAAGCTTTTTAAAGCTCAGACTAGTACCAGCAGTAAAGACAGGACAGCAGCACACAAACAATAGGGAACTATATGCAGGATATATAGTGGTGCTTCAGTGAATGTGGTAGGCTAAAAAGACTTCATCAGCATTATACAAAACAAAGCAAAACTGCAACCAAGCAAAACCAAATTAAAATACAACTAGAACAATGTAAATTAAAAGCAGAGTACCAAGGGGAAAAATGTAGATTGAAATATCACCTTTTACACAAACACAAAAGCCAGTTCCAATAAAAACTTGTGAGTGACTGGATCTAATACCACTAAACTTGGTGCAAACTGTTCATACAATAGCACACAAGTAAACACACAAAATATATATCCAGAGCAGAGAATGCACGGTGCCATCCTTGCAGCAAAGCGGCTGAAAATTATCACAAAGTTTTTAGAAAAGCTGAGGTTTTCAAGGCCTATTACTCCTGGAAATAGAGAAAACAATTCAGATAATAAGTACTACACAGAATTCCCATTGCATTCAGGGGAAAAAATAAAGGGGCAATACATCAAGTGGAAAAAGGAAGGCATCATTATTTAAGCCACTGAGCCTGGGAGTTGGATAAACAGCATGGTAGGTATTGACAAGTTGGGCACTGCACACTAGCATAGAAACAAGCTATTTAAACAATGCACTAAGATGAACTACTACCAAATACTTACAATTGAAGAGGTATAATCTTTACTCGGCAAAAGCGAAAAAAATCACGGTACTCAGATATTAGCAAGTAGGAAATATGCAACCGTAACACCTTGTAGACATCAGCAGTTGACTGTGATGTTTGAAAATGCCATTTGAGATCAAAACTGTAGCAGAATAAATGTATTGCCACCAACAAGATATACTAGCAGGACTCAGAGATCAGCATGATAGTTGAGGTCCTTCTGGTTTCCAGACACAGAGACAACATGGAAGAAGCCCTGGAAAATCATGAACACAACCTCACCCATCTTTGAGAAAGAGCTAGAGAAGTAAATCTGAAATTAGTAAAAGCAAGATGAAATTGTGATTTACTGAAATACCATACATGGGGAACTTGCTAACCGCAGACAAGTAAAAACAATACAGGAGATGCCAATATCTAAAGATATCAAATAAATTCAGATAGTATTGGGATTTTTAGAAGTATCTGGGACCTTCTATTTTTCCAGTCCTTTCAGATGTTTGTGAACCTCTGAAGTGACTACTGGACAAAGATGTGGCATGAAAATGGTTATTTCAGCATGATTATGCATATAATTTTACCACACTAAAACTTTGCATTATTCACAGCACAATCACATTAAAAATAGGTAATTTAACTCTATGGTAATCACAACAAAATTGTGTATTAACTGAATTTGGACATAAATATGCATTTTTTAACACAGTTTAATATTTCTGCTAAATAAACAGAGTGCTTTTTTACGTGAACATTTAGTTTGTGGTAAGCTGTTGTGTGAATCCACCTCACAGCAGCCTGCCATGGACTAACTAGCCGTGTGGACCCTGCTTCCAGTCATTAAGTGTTTGATAGTATGTTTTGATCAAGTCCCGTTTCAAAGACTAGATTAAAACAAACTAACTGTTAATGCCAACCGGCAATGTCCACACGGACTGTTCATCGACAGCAGGCTAGCATGAAGTAAATTAATGTCCCAGCTTGCTGCGAACTAATTGTTTGTGTAGACATGCCCAGAGTTTAATGCAAGGGAAAAAGCAATATTGCATTAAACTCTGGGCTTGTTTACATGAACAATTAGTTTGCAGAAAGCTGGGCCGTACAATACTTTTTCAAGCAACCATAACAGGAAAGTGCTTGACTTAACAAATTAACTTAATATTTTTCTGGTGAATTTCCATTTACACATGGCTGTGATATTGGTACAAGAAGTTATACATTGAAAAGTTGTCACTTTTGATGTAGTCTGTCAAGCCTGAGAACATTATTAAAAGTTGAGTCCCTCCTGCCCCGCTGCTTCCCTCAGCCCCCATTGGACCAGAGTGACTAATTGTAGCCAGTGGGAACCCCAATCTGCTGAACCTGCAGATGTGGCAGGTAAACAAACTGGTCGGGCCCGCCAACAGTGCTTACCCTGGGGGGCCGCAGGCCAAAGTTGCCGATCCCTGCATAGACAAACAAGAAATTATCCACTTTCTGTCAAAGCATTCCACTAGTCCATTTGTAGCAAGATAGTGTGGAGCAGAACTTATGTTGTATTCCATTTTCAGCTAGTAACCTCTGAAATTCATCAGAACAGATGAGATCCATTGTCAATTACCATCTGTATTCAAATTGGCTAAACAAGGTTCAAAGATATCCAGTGCTCTTGGTAACTCTCATAGATGTCTTTCTACAAACTTATGGTGACTTCAAATAGACATTGACTATGACTAAAAACATTAAACCTTCTAAGGGTCCAACAAAATGAAGGTGAATACATGTCCAAGCAGTATCAGTCATAACAAAAGGTTTTAATGATCTGGGCCAGGATCATGCCTAATTTGCTGACATGTAGTACAGCACTTCACCTTCCTCTTAATGACTCTGATGATCTCTTGCCATCAGATCTCATTCTGGCATATGGTCTTCATCCATGCCGTGCCAAAATGACCAACATGAAGAGCTTCCAAAACATGAGATTGAAGTGAGTTTGGAATGATCACTCACTGCCCATAAGATGCAGTCTCGATTCACAAATAATTTACATTGAGGCAACACAAATTGTGTGAACTGGGGATTCTTATGGTCCACCACTGTATCATGTAGTATCATTCCCTTCCTCATCCGTAATGGTTCTTTGTTGATGTCTATGCTGCTGACAGATAATCTATCTATCAAATCCAGATAAAACACATTCTCTAAAATATCTTTCAGTTGATGGGAGCTTGGGAATTGCAAGCTCAACATCTGAGCAGCATTGTCATGATAATTATATTTAAAGAATTGTATGGTATAGGAATGAGCTGAAAATAGCAATGCCCATCGTTGTGTACAACCAGCAGGTAATTATGAAATTTCATGAAAAGAAAAGGAAGTGATTCATCATCAAAGTAAATTATCTATCTGTAAGGACCCAGGAACTAGAACCGGAGGCTGTGGGTAGGTTAGTAGTCCCACAGTGCCAGCAGGAACGCATGCAGAAGCACATTCATGGAACACTGGAAAGTAGGCACCAGAGGAAGTGCCGTCCAAGAGGCCCAGAGTGAAGATACCCTGTCAGGGTTCCCTCCCTACTCTGAACTCCGGGGTACAGATGTGGGGACCCACATGGAAGACCCCCTAAGCTTATTTTACTGGCTAGGGTTAAAACTTCCCCCAAGCACAAGTTTCTCCTATGCCTGGATGGTATGCTGCCACCACCAAGTGCCTAAAACAAAGAACCAGGGAAGGACTACTTGGAGTTCTCCCATAATCCCCCCAAGCCCTTACACCCCTTCCTGGGAGGCTTGAGAACAAACCCAGTGATAGGCAAGTGTTTTGGCCCAAGGGCCACATCGTGCTTCAAAATGGTGCGGAGGGACAGGTAGGGAAGGCTGTGCCTCCCCAAACAGCCTAGCCCCGCCCTCTATCCGACCCCCTCCCACTTCCCACTCCCTGACTGCCCCCCTCGGAACACCCGACCCATCCACCCCCGCCTTTTTCCCCTGATCCCCCCTCTGAATAACCCCCCACTCTCACTGCCCCCCCAGGACCCCATCCTCTATCTAACACCCCCTGCTCATTGTTCCCTGACTGCCCCCTCCCAAGATGCCCCCCCAACCACCACCACCTGGGACCCCGCCACCTAAGCCCCCCCTTACCTGCTCAGATGGCCCCAACTGCTTGGCACTCAGCGTGCTCCCAGCCGGTGCCCCTGGTGGGGTACGCAGACCCCCTCAGCTTCTCCTGGTGCAGCTACCCATGCTCCTGGCCCAGCACAGTGCCCCCGCCAGGGAGCATGGGTCCCTGCAGATCCCCCCGCGTGCCCCCATACACCCCCTGCGGTTTCCCATGCTCCTGCCTGGCACCCCTGCTGGGGAGTACGGGGTCCCCGAGGCTCTCTCCAGGCCCCCCACAGCTCCCTGCACTCCTGAACCTATGCGGCGCCACAGCCAGGGAGTGCAGGGGCCCCACCAGGGACTGCGGGGGACCCGCAGCTCCTCCCGGCCCGGCGCCTCTGCCGCGGAGTGCGGGCCAGATAAAAATGGCTCACAGGCCGCATATGGCCTGCCGTCCATAATTTACCCACCCCTGAACAAACTCCTCACCAACTGTTACAGGTGAGTCCGATCAAAAAACCCTGGATATTTAAAACAATGGAAAAATCAGTCAGATTCTTAAAAGAATTTTAATTAAATAAAAGATAGAAAAAACCACCTCTGTAAAATCAGGATGAAAGTTAATTTTACAGAGTCACAACAAATTCATAAAACACAAAGAATTCAAAATTATGGGTATGCTTCCCTCTGGCAAAGAGAAATTCACAAGTGAAAACAAAATTTAAACTGACCCACCTTGCCTGGCTGTACAGTAAACCCTCGATTTAACGGACCTCGATTTAACGGACTTCTGATTTAACGGACAAAATTTCCAGTCCATATGTCATATGTGAAAATTAACACCCTGTTAATTTTAAAATGCTTTTAACCAAGATTTGCTTATAATTAAATTAACAGGTTATTTTTTGTTATTAATTCACTGTTACAGTAGACTCCCGATTATCTGGGTGCGGGTTAACTGGGCTGTGGATTAACCGGGATGTCTAAACGGGTCGGTAGGGGAAGCCCCAAAGCAGCAGCGGGCTCAGCCTTAGCCTGCTGATACTTTGGGGCTTCTCCCACTGGCCCCTTACAAGCTGGGGTCTCAGCCTGCTTCCAGCCTGGGTGTAGGAAATGCAGGCTGGCAGCGGGCTGAGACCCTGGCTGGCAGGAGCCTGGGGGGAAAGCCCAAAGCGGCAGCAGGCTCAGTGCTGAGCCCACTGCCGCTTTGGGATCTCGCCCCAGGCTTCTGCCACCTGCCCCAGTCAGCTCCCGCTGCCAGCCTGGGTGTAGGGAATCCAGGCTGGCAGAGGGAGCTCAGACCCTGGCTGGCATGAGCCTGGGGGGAAAACCCCAAGGCAGCGGCAGACTGAGCACTCAACCTGCCGCCGCTTTGGGATTTCCCCCCAGGCTCCTGCCAGCCTGGGCTTCCTACACCCAGGCTAGCAGGGGAGCTGACTGGGGCAGGTGGTGGGACCACCACCATCCACCCCCACCCCAGGGCGGCCGGCGAAACACTCCACCCCCACCCCAGTAGACGCGTGATTAACCGGGATTTTATTGACCGGGATTAAGGTTTTTCCGATCATCCTGGATAATCAAGAGTCTACCGTATAGGAAACTTTTCTGTGAAATTTAAACTTTTCATATATACAGTAAACCTTCGATTTAACGGACCTCGATTTAACGGACTTCTGAGCAAGTCTGATGCATTCCTGATCCATTTCTGGTGGGCTGGCTGCCGGCTCCCAGCTGCTGCCTGGATCATGGAAGCAGGAGGGTTGGCTGGCGGGTCCCGGGAGCCGGGACCCGTGCGGGCTGGCTGCCGGCTCCCGGCTGCCGCCCGGGTCACAGCAGCGGGCGGGCTGCGGAGCTGCCGCCCTGACCCTGTGGCAGGCGGGCTGCTGCTCCAACAGCTCGGTTTTTTTGTTTTGTTAAATAACGGACTTTTGGATTTAACGGACACCCCCTCGCCCGAATTAGTCCGTTAAATGGAGGTTTTACTGTACTCACAATTTTTGTAATCTGAGAGACTGGTGAAATTATGTAAAGGAGATGGATTGCTGTCTGATTCCTCTTAAAATCCAAGACCGAACTTCCAAACAAAGAGCCCACACAAAAGCTTCCCCCCCCCCAGACCCTGATTTGAAAGTATCAAATTTGAAAGTATCAATTGCCGGCAGGTCAGGTGCCAACCAGGTTATTTGAGCTTCTTAACCCCTTCCAGTTAAGGAGGAATTCTAGGATACTCTTATGTTTATGACATACACTGTGACCTTTTGATTGGCTAATCCCCCTATTCAACTCCACGGGTTGGGCCGATGACGTTCTCTGAACAACTACACAGACTTTGACCCACTGCAATGCCAGACCCTGCTTGATCTCCTGATCTCTAGTCTGATTCTGACCCTGATTACTGCCTCTTGATTCTAACCTGGTACTACTGCTGAACTGTGGTCTCCGATTCCAGACTGACTCTTACCCTGACTCTTGCTAATAGAATCTGGCTCTTGAGATCCCTTCAGTTCCTGCCCAGAAACTACCATCCCTGGTGGGCAGATGTCAGTCCAGTACAACTTCTAGGCCAGACTACCTGTGCTCCAGTCCATTACACTAACATACAGATATATATGCAGTGTTGGTGTAACCATGACGGTCCCAGGATATTAGAAAGACAAGGTGGATGAGGAAATATCTTCTTTTTCGGGGGGGAGGGGTGAGAAAGACAAACTTTTGAGCTTAAACAGAGCAGTTCTTCAGGTCATACAGAGAGGTTTGGGAGTGCCAAATTCCAAAGATAATGCTGAAAGCTTCTTGCGCTATTTGAGCATAATTCTTCTCAGAGGCGGTGAGAATTCATGAAGCATAGGCAATTAGTTTCTCCCTGCCATCAAGAAAAATGTGGGAAATAATTGCACCCACTCCATATGGTGAAGCATCACAAGCCAGTTGTAAGGGTAACGAGGCATAAAAGTGTGTAATAGCTTTGGCTGATGTCAACAGTTTCTTTGCTTCCTTAAATGCACAATCACATTTCTTTCTTTTGCTTGTAACTGCTTACGTAAAACGCCAATACTGTTGCCAGATTGGGCAGAAATTTACAATAGTAACTAAACAGTTCCAAGAACTAACATAACTGTGACAGGTTCTCTGGCAGTGGTGCTTCAATAATCACCTTCTCTTTCTCTGGTGATTTTCTTAATCCTGTGGCATCATTTACACATCCAAGGTAGTGAAGTAAATATTTGAATAACTAGTGTTTGTCTCCACATAATTTCAGTCCATTGTCTTCCAAACATTGCAAGATGCCCAAAATTCCAAGATGAAATTCTTGATCCTTGCCTATAGCAAGGCTATGGTGCAAGTAGCACTGAACATTGTTCATTGCTTTCAGGGTCTCATTCAGGGCTTTCTGGAACATAGCAGGAGTCAAGGTGATATGAAAAGGAAACTTGTAGCGAAATAAGCCTTTTTTCATGTTGACTGAAATTTGGAAGATGCCGTATCAATCTCCATTTGTAGGTATGTATTGATCAAATCTAATTTGGTGAAACACAGACATCAATTACAAGTAGTAAATAAATCTTCAATACAAGGTAGTGGATACAGGTCTATACATAAAACTGTCACTTTGAAATCTCAACAAATTCAGATGGAGTCATTCTTCTTGATCACTGATACAAAGTGTGTAGCATACTTGTTTTATTAAACTGGTGACAAGACTCCAGTGTTCCCTAAAAGGTCCAAATCAGCTTCCACCAGAGTAGACTTCAAAGCATAAGGCACAACTCTGGCTGTCAGACTTAACAGTGAGCTTCACTGTCCTGTTGTTCAGCTGTCCAAGTACTATTTTTCAAAAACTATTACTATTCTTCCAAAACTTTGAAGTTTCTGTCTAATATTTCTTGATGATTTTCACATGCTTTTGTAATCACCCTGATCTTGGTCCAATTCATCTTGAGCTTCTCAAGCCAAGTTCTGCCAAAAAAATTGGGTAGCTTTCTTTAGTCACATTCAAGGGTAAAATGACTGATTGCCCATCCAGCTGATCTTTCATCTGGAATATCTCTTTTGGGACTAATTTTTCCTCCTCCTTGCTAATTCTTCAACAGTGCTGGTTTCTTACAGAGGAACTTGTGACAAGATCTGGTGACAGGTAGATGCAAAAATCAGTAAGATGGCAGCTCCAGTATCAAGCCCCTTTCTCACAGGAACTCCTTTGATCCAGGATGTGAGCCAGGTGCCATCTTTTCCTACTGCTTCTGATAAAACCTGAGGTGCCCTGTCTTGATCAGTGTCACTAGAGTGCTTGTCTTTATCCACATTAAGAATTTCTGACTTCCATCCTTTAATAGGTTCAGACTTCAAGGTGTCTTCTTGCATGGACAGATAGTCTGTTGCTGGTCATGGAACTTTGTCCTCTCTTCTGGTCACTTCTCGCAAATAATCTGGCATGCCCAGCAATCCTTCTCAGTATGTAATTTGTTCAGAATAGCCACACTGAATTTTCATATGTTCCCAAAGTCCTCTGTCTTGCCGATTCAAAAGGTGTATTTCTGAGTTCACATTAAATTCCAGAGAATCCTTCTCTGTAGTTGCCATAGCAATAGCTACCTTAACAGTCTTCTTGAATGTAAGCCCTGATACAGTTAGTAACTTCTTTTGGATCTGGTCATTACATATTCCAGAGACAAACTGAGTCACTTAATGTTTGTCTGAATTGACAATGTTCTGACTACTTCCTTAGAGCAGCAACAAACTGTGCTACTGACTCTCCACATTCCTGATGTTGCTGATAGAACGAATATTATTCTGCTATCATTGATGGGATAGGGGAGAAATCTTCATGAATTGCTGCAGTAATTGCAGTGTACATGACATTTCCAGTGATAGCTGGCAACAATAGGTCACACAGTGATGGATCCAAAGCCATGCAGACCGTTGTGAACAAGGTTGAAACTGCCTGTCTGGCAGGGCCGGCGACAGGAATTTTGGGGCCCCGTACGGCAGACCATACGGGGCCCCCCCGGTCTCCCCCCCCCTGGTCTCCCGCCGCCCGCGGCCCCCCCCCGGTCTCCCGCCGCCCGCGGGCCCCCCCCGCCAGTCTCCCGCCGCCTGCGGGACCCCCCCGCCAGTCTCCTGCCACCCGCAGCCCCCCCCGCCAGTCTCCCACCGCCCGCGGCTCCCCCGACAGTCTCTCGCCGCCCGAGGCCCCCCCCCGGCCGATCTCCCGTGCCCCCCCCGGCCGGTCTCCTGCCTCCCGCCGCCCCTCCCCCCCGGCCGACCTCCCGCCGCCTCCCCGGCCGCTCTCCCGCCTCCTGCGGGCCTCCCCGCTGATCTCCCACCGCCCGAGGCCCCCCCGCTGGTCTCCTGCCTCCCGCGCCCCCCCCGGCCGATCTCCCGCGCCCCCCCCCCGTGGCCAATCTCCTGCCTCCCGCAGCCCCCCCGGCCTCCCGCGCCCCCCCGCCAATCTCCCGCCGCCCAAGTCCCCCCCCCCCGCCAGTCTCCTACCTCCCGTGGGCCCCAACCCCCGCATGCGCTGCGGCCGCGTGGCCGGCTGGGAGAAGCAAAGGGGGGCGGGGGAGGCTGCTGGGTGCCGGGGGATGGGGCTGGTGAGCGCGGCAGCGGCTGCCCGGAGCCGCGCCTCGCTCACAGCCCCGGGGACAACGGGTACAGCTGAGTACCCACCCTGGACTTCAGGGGGCCCCCCCTGAAGTCCGGGGCCCAGTACAGCTGTACCCGTTGTACCCCCCTGTCGCCAGCCCTGCTGTCTGGAACTGAGTTGCAAGCTACAAAATGCTCAAAACATTACACACACCACCTATGCTTCTCAGTTATTATCAAATTCACCAACATTGCCTATAGAAGTTGCCATTTCTCGTCTCTCCCATTGAACTTTGTTCCCGCTCAGATGTCTCTCTTCCCCAGGGAACCTTTTATTCTCTTTTCTTTCTGATTCCGAAGCTTTTCTTTGCAGGTTGCACTTTCAACTGCACATAGTGCTTGTTCTCACACTGCTGGTTGTGTGATTACACTGCAGACTGCAAATTCCCTCTGCTGGCTATAGACTGTCAGTACAGGCTTTCAATTCACTGTCTCTATTCTTGGCCAAAATAGCTGCTTTCTCTTGTCTGCTGTCTGGCAGAGTTCTTTTTCTCTTAGATAACCCTCAATACTAATAAGCACCTATTCAGAGGTATTAATTTACTGAGATAGGAGATCAGATCCAAGAATTGTGTTCCTTTTGCTGTGTGGGATTTTCACATTGCTGCCACCTCCTCTTTTGTTTTATACTTATTTCAAGCCCCCCCTCCCCCCCCATTTCTCTCTCTTTCTCTCCCTTCCTGACAAACCCATGGTGATCCTGCAACCAAAAAGCAGCAGTCTGTCACCTTGTGTTTCTAGGTGAACTTCTTTTCTTTTTAACTATTATTTGCTTACTTTTTACTTCTCTTTAGTCAGGCAGTGGGAGGACTGGACACTTGTGGCCAAAAGCACCTTGTCACCACTGTTATATTTGGACCCAACTGTGAAGGAGACAGACACGGGGGAGCTGATTTAAATACAGCTGTGGTAACTTTATCATTCTGTCAGCAGAACAGAAACAAAACAAAAGTGAGGCTTTGTGCTGGGGAGGGTGAGTACAGAAGATGCAAACATTTGGGACAGGACCTCACACGGCTCATGAGAATAGCTGCTCTCCAATAGACTTATGGAATTCACAGTCTGGCCCATGCTCTTGATCAGTATCATCTAATACAAAGTGCTATTGGGCTTAACAGGAGCTTGATGACATATATACACCGTGAATGTGGT
This sequence comes from Sternotherus odoratus, assembly GCA_032164245.1. Lineage (NCBI taxonomy): Eukaryota > Metazoa > Chordata > Testudines > Kinosternidae > Sternotherus > Sternotherus odoratus. Next base: position 242,036,609 of record JAVMKO010000001.1, read on the forward strand.
TTTTTCCCCAGCCAGTATTTAACTTTAAAAATGTATCCCTGCCATCTCAGAATCATACTCTGTAACCTTAGCGGTGCTTTGTGTGGCTCTTTATTGAGAATGGCCTTGAATGGCTTCTGATCTATTTTCAGTTTCAAACTTTACAATTTGTCTGTACATATATTGATGGAATTTATCACAGCGGAACACATTGATAGTTATCCTTTGATCCATGTACAGGTATTTTGTGATCCATCATCTGAGTCATCTGGTCTTGTTTCATATATATATATATATATATTTCTAGCCTTAATCCTGTCTATATTGGAGTTGGCTTTTTGAGTCCTTCTACGTTCTAATCTCTCTTGAAGCAGTTCCTCAGAAACTCTGTATCCAGGCAAATTCTTATGTATGATATCCATCCATATGTTTTGGGGTCCTCCAAACCTTCTCTTATCCTACACTTCCAATGTTTAACATGTTTCCGATGTATTCTTTCAATCTAATTTTCATATGCCCAAACAGTCTAAGCCTGTATTCCTACAGCTTTTCTAAGAAAGCTTAGGTAATTCACTCTTCCCCTAATTCATTTGTTCTTAACATGGTCCATCCTTGTAACTCCAAGGATCCATTTTAATCTTTTCATTTCTACTGTATTCAAGATATGCTCCTGTCTCTTCCTCGGTGCTCAGCATTCAGAGCCAAACAAAGGTGCAGGCCTAATTACCATCTAGTAGACTATACTTTTCAATTAGATAGATTTTCTCCCATCGTAGATTACTCCATGAGCATGCTCTACCTTTTGGACTACACAAAGCTAATTGTCCACTGTATTTGATATTTTCTGACTAGTTGAATAAGTCACATGATATTTTTCATGTTTCCCAATAAATTATAAGGATCTTCTGCTCTTAATGAAATTAATTTTATCATAAAATTACTTTTGTTGCATGATAAAAATAAACCTCAGGAATGGGCTTGAAATTCATTTTCTGCTACCATTCATACCACCAAATTTTACTCATAAAAATATTCATAAAGAAGGAATAAAAATGGAAGGCTTTGACACAGTCAAAGTGAACTTAGAATGTGATGGAATATTCTGTGTGTTATAACCATGATATATTACTTTTTCTCTATTCACACATCTGCAGCTGCAACATTGCTGAAATTTTTCAATTATTTTCTTGTATTTCAACTTATTTTCCTTATCCCAACACTAAGGCACTCACTGCATCTCATTACTGACTCAGCCTAGTAGCACAGCTAAACACATGAAACTTTCACAGTCTTTTGTTGCATTTTTCAGCAATATGCCTCCAAATTATATGCACTTGGTAGCTTGAGGGGCTTAGTTGAAAAGCAACTACTTTCAGTTCTGTTTCCAACTTAGATGTACAAAGTGGGGTAAATTCTGTTCTGTATTACACTTGATATAGTTTTGAAGTAATTTCATAGATGTTAGTAGCATGACTCCAGATTTACACCAGAGCAAAATTTGGGCTCTGATATATAGACTGTTTGGCTCATGATTTGTATTATATGTTGACTGTAATTAGGAAGATTCTTTGCTTTTTTCTCTAAACAGCAAGCTGAGAACTTAGAATTTTCAAAAGCACTCACTGGTCTACCTCTCTCTCCCATTGAGTTTAATGGAGTTTAACTATTCACTTCAATGTGAGCAGAGATAGGCCAACATTGAGTGCTTTTGAAAATTACATTCTTGGGACCAAAGGCTCAGATTCTATGAACTTATTCACATTGAATTTAATTTTATGCACCAAAGAGTCGCACAATGGGTCTACTCAAAGTGAAAAATACCACTCAATCTGAATACAGGTATCACAATCTAGCCAAAGCATCATAAAAAAGCATCTTTGTTTCTCACTCATATCAGATTTGTGTTTATATTTTGAAAGTTTAACCAGGTCAGTCCAGCATTAGACTTGCTAAAAATGGTACCTTTATTAACCATAATACTAAGCACAGTTGTTCCACAATACCCATCCAAATTATAATACCAAAACCCTACTGGGGAGGTGGGATAGAATTACTTGATTTTCAGCTTGTTGGGTTTCTCTGTATTTTTCAGTCACAGTGAAGAACTGCTCCTCCTTGTGGAATGAGCAAAAAAATATTGCCCCAAAATAGCTGGATGGATGTCCTCCGACGAAGTGGGTATTAGCCCACGAAAGCTTATGGTTCAATACTTTATAGTTAGTCTTTAAGGTGCCACAGGACTCTTTGTTACCTCTGAAATGTATGTACATTTGTGCACCTTCAAAAAAAAATCTGAATTATTTGAGTAATACCAATTAAAAAAACTAGATAGACAGAGACACAAGGGTGGGGAGAAGTGAAGTAATACCATTATGGGACCAACTTCTGTTGGTGAGAGTGATGGAGTGTTCACTTTCCCTGAAAGAGTTACTATAGTTCGGGGGCTAATTAACCCAACAGGTCACAGCTGAGAGGAATCAGGTGGCTATGTAATCCTATGACTCAGGGACTCAGCCTAGATCGGGAGGAACAAGCTGCACTGGATGTATAAAGACTGGATGTTGAAGTCTTCAGTCCCTTTCTAGGAGAAGGGAGGAGTGTCTGGAAGTTGCAGAAATAGCAAGCCCATACTTGCTCCCTGGGAGAAGGGAGTTGAGAGGCTGGCAAACCCAAAGATGAGGGAGTGTCAGATGGTAAAGAGAGGGCTCAGGGAAAGGCAGTAAAGTCTAGAAAAGACCTCAGCTGGAGACTAAAGGGAGTAGAGGGTGGGCTTGGGTCACTGAAGAAGTAGCACTATGAGGCAGTGAATTGGAATATTGCCCAGAACTCCTGAAGGAAGAATTTGGTACCCTGGAGGGGAAAAATGCAAATAGTAACCTGGCTGGATGGCTGAATCATGCAGAGACAGCAGCAACTTGCAGATCAAGATAGGGGCTGTTGACTGAGATAGGGATGAAGAGATGGCATACAACTGAAAAAAAACAAAAACTAATCCCCAGAATGGGCGGGAGGAGGCACCATCAGAGCAGTGAGTTGAGCATCCTGTCACAATGAGAGAGACAAGCTTTTGATCCAGAAGTTGGTCCAATAAAAGATACATAGGACTTCATAAATTTGAACATCTTAAAATGACAATAGGTATGGTGCATAAGTTGCAATATGGTACACTGCATCACTTCCCTCATCATTCAAACCACTGCAAACTGATTTCCAATATATTGGTGGCATCAGCATGTTGACTTGTTCTTTGATTTATTTTTTTATGTGATTGTTTTCCTCTATTGGGGAAAAATGATTACCATACCTCATCATTGTAAATGTGGTGTTTCTTAAAAAAACAGGTTCAATATTGGATTAATATCAGTTGTACATACCATGTCCCTTGGGACTTATTCTAGCACTTCTTACCAATGAACAACTCCAAACAACTGACATTTCACCAATGATGGGGTTATAACCTGTCTTGGCTAATACACATTGATGGACCCATCCTCCATGAATTTATCTAATTCTTTTTTGAACCCAAGTTATACTTTTGGTCTTTACAACGTCCTCTGACAAAGAGTGTCACAGATTACTGTGTATTGTGTGAAGTACGTTTTTAAGCTTGTTTTAACCCTGCTGCCTGTTAATTTCATTGGGTGACATCTAGTTCTTGAGTTATTTGAAGGGGTAAATAACACTTCCCTATTCATTTTCTCCACACCATTCATGATTTTACAGACTTCTGTATCCCTCCCTCTCCCCCGCCCCCATAGTAGTCTTCTTCTAAGCTAAACCGTCCCAATTTTTTTTTAACTCTTCACATATGGATGCTGTTCCATACCCCTAATCATTTTTGTTGCCCTTCTCTGTACATTTTCCGATTCTAATACATCTTTTTTTTGAGATGGGGGACCAGATATGCACACAGTATTCAAGGTATGAATGGACTATGGATTTATATAGTGGCATTATGATATTTTTCTATCCCTATCTTAATGGTTCCTAATACTGTTAGCTTTTTTGAATAACATTGCACATTGAGCACATGTTTTCAGAGAACTATCCACAATGAGTCCAAGATCTCTTTTTTGAATGGTAGTAGCTAATTTAGACCCCATGACTTCGTATGTATAGTTGGGATGTTTTCCAATCAACTTGTAAAAAAAATAATCTTCTCTCTGACTGGAGAATAATCTTCAAATTACAGTGACTAGTCGACAATATTTAATTCTGCACAAGTGACAATTTTAAGGTTCCATGTCACATTTCTACCTTTCAGAGGTAGAAACAGAAGCTTTATACAGGTGGAAAAGGGAGAAACAAGTGGGACTACTCACATAGTCCCACTTGTTTCTATACATTGTGAATAGAGGTGGCAGAATCTGACCATGTATTGTTAGATAATGCTTTTAAATTTAAGAACAACAAAGTTAAGATGTAGAAGCTTTGTTCAACATCTTTATTAATGATCTGGATGATGGGATGAATTTCATCCTTAGCAAGGTCTCAGGTGACACTAAGCTGGGGGGAGAGATAGATAAGCTGGAGGATAGGGATAGGATCCAGAGTGACCTAAGCAAATTAGAGTATTGGGCCAAAAGAAAACTGATGAGGTTCAACAAGGACAAGTGCAGAGTCCTGCACTTAGGAAGGAAGAATCCCATTCACTTTTATAGGCTAGGGACCAACTAGGTAAGCAGCAGTTCTGCAGAAAAGGACCTAGGGATAACAGTGGATGAAAAGAGGATTTGATAGCGGTTTTCAACTACCTGAAGGGGGGTTCCAAAGAGGATGGAGCTTGGCTGTTCTCAGTGGTGGCAGATGACAAAACAATGCTGTTATGGAGGTCTAGGTTGGATATTAGGAAACACTATTTCACTAGGAGGGTGGTGAAGCACTGGAATGGGTTACCTAGGGAGGTGGTGGAATCTCCATCCTTAGAAGTTTTTAAGGCCTGGCTTGACAAAGCCCTGGCTGGGATGATTTAGTTGGAGATTGGTCCTGCTTTGAGCAGGGGGTTGGACTAGATGACCTCCTGAGGGCTCTTCCAACTCTAATCTTCTATGATTCTAAATAATTGAATTCTGTATAATCAATGAAGAATGTAGTTGGCTTAGACTGAAGTATGTAAGGAATCCTGCCCCAAATACTTGAGATAAAATGAAATAGATTGAAAGATAGGAGCCTTTTAAAAAATCTAGCTTAATTTCTCAAGCCCAATTTAGTTCACATTAGGTTTTATTTTATCTGATGCATCATTGTTATACATTTAATTAACGGAAAAATACTCCAAATGGAAATCTGTCTGGAAATGACTTAATATCCAATTATGTCTGTGCAACTGTTACCAGTGTCCAATTTAACTCACTTTTTCTAACTGACTAGCAGTTAAATACAACTCATAACTTCATATTAATACATTTTCAGAATGATAAAATATGTTTGTTTTTAATTCTTGAGTCTCAGAAAATTAAGGAAGTTGTGCTGACAGTCTTAATATTAAATTATATATAGTATAAACATCAGCAAGATGAGGAAGCTAGGAGAATTGTGAAAAAAGAACATTATTGATTCATATACCATGCCACTTTAAAAAAAAGAAGGAAAAAAAAAGGACCAGGCACTTTAATTTATCAATCTGTTAACATCCAAATAAATACATGTATAAATAAATAATGCTTTACAAATTCATTATAGCTATCCCCAAGCCCTTTTTAATACAAGTCTAGCAAACATGGATTTCATCATAATATCTGGGACCTAAATACAAACAACAAGACATCTGTTCAAAGGTGACACTATAGAGCCTATCAGCACCAACTAGAAATGTAAGCATCATTTGTAAAATAACTAAAGGGTATGGTCTCCTCTTGATGTATTTTCATTATTTCCTTTCATTCAAATTGGAGTTAGGCATATTCAGCAAGAGGGAAATAAGCATCTTCATATGTCTGCATAGCTAGAATGATCAGTTAACTTAATAGATCCTGCTATCTCCTTGTGTCTCTTTGTAGATAAATTAAGCTTTCCTCTTTGTTCTCTACTACTTTTAGAGGAAAAAGTGTTGTTAATGAGTGCATCCAGCCTCTAGATAGTAACTCTTTCAGGTACCTTACGTCTAATACCAAGCAAACGATTTCTATCTCTGGAGTTGAGGGGGAAGCATCTCTTTTCACAGAATAAACCTTGCATTCTCACTGTTGACATGTTTTCTTAGCATCATGCTATTAGATCACATACTTAACTACTGGAAATAGAACATTAACTCTACAACACATTTTCAGCATCAGTGATATTAATTGATTTTGTAAAACTGTATTTTTATTAAACAATGAACAGTTTCTAGTCTGCAGTTAGATCTTCTGATCAGTGAGGATTTTAACATATATAATCACTAAAACTTTCATAGTATTTTAAGCAATTGTCATTTCCTTAAACCTCTTGTGGCATACAATGGGACCTCTACACAACGGCACACTGTTCTGCTCTAGGAGATAACTCTAAAGTACTGGTGTATAATTCAATCCCAATTTAGAAAATTACTTGCTTTAATAAACCAATTTTGTCTGTTCCTTGAGCGGCCAGTTAGGACAAGATACCTATTATATAGCTGTTGTGAAATGAACTATCATGCACAGATGATCACAAGAAACTGTTATATAAAATCAGTACTGGTAACCAGTAAGATATCTACTAACCAACATGGAAGGTGAGTTTTTTCATATCCTCACTGCTAAGGTCTGACACACAGTTAATAATATACTTCTGTTGCATGAGGAGTGTTTGTGGTTTGTAAGATAGCATTTTTCTAGTCTTGATGTCATACATGTTTAAGTTTATTCTCAATATTACTTTTCTATCTAGCATTTTTGTCAGAGCTGCATGGATGAATTGTTTATATGATAATTTTATTTAAATCTAAATACAATACAAAATGAAGTAGAAGTAAGAGAAAAAGTTTAGATATCTTTCTGTCCAAGGATCTTGTTCAGTTCTTCTATAACATTCCAAGCTACACAAAAAGTTAACACTTAATTAATTCAACCATCTAATTTAGAGTACAATGTTTATTGAACACAAAATAGAAAACATTTTAATAAGGTTTAATAAAGTTAAATAAGTAATGGTAGGTAATCCTGATGCTGTATAATTAACCCAACTCTGAAAGCCATAAATGTGCTATTGCACCGTAATTGATACATTAAACTTGCAAGGACTTTGAGGATGTCATTGGTGTTTAACAAAATAACTGTAGTGGGTTGATTGGATATCAATTAATTGCCAAAAATTTGCATGTTAGTTGGCATTTATTTTATCATGGTGGTAGTTATCTAATCAATTGCTAATGAAAATACTTAAACTATGCCTTTCAATTTCAAAGAATGAAATTATCTAAAAATTTAGTAGATAATAAGTGTATAATGAGGTGGCCGTAGGTTTATGTCCCATATTTACTGAAGCTCAATAGCTGCAACAGATATTTTATTATCATTGAAAAACTTTTATTAAGACTAAATTGTGTACTTCTGACACTGAATGTTCTAGAAAACTTTTAAATCTATATTTCACTTTGGAGTATGCAAAGAGAAGTGATAGAATGTTTCTAGTTCATTCCTATAGTATACATTTTAGGCTTGCTATTCTTTCTTTTTGTCCTGATAAGTATGCTGTCACAAGCTTGATAGTGAAATACTACACTGTAAAGATATAGCAGATAGCAGCATAAAGTTCCTTTATAATAACTCAGTAGCATGCTATGTAAAAAGAATATAAAAGTAGATAGTTTAATTCTACTATAGATATAAAATATAGGTAAAGTAATACCTTTCACTGGACCAACTTCGGTTGGTGAAAGAGACAAGCTATTGAACGTAGGGCTTGTCTCAAATATAGTAGCACAGACACACTGGTGCAACTGTACCACTGTAGCACTTTAGTGAAGATGCTATTATGCCAATGGAAAGTTTCTTCCATTGGCATATTTAATCCACCTCCCTGAGAGGCAGTAGCCAAGGCTATATCTACACTACAAAGTGGATGTAAGTTATGTCAGCAAACAACCACCACTATAATTAAACCTCTGTTGCATGTTGTCATAAGTATGAAGTAGCTTAGAATTACTGATTTACCGGTGAAGGGTTAACCTGAAGCAACCCAGAGAGGGAGATGTCGTAATCAACGGGGAACAAAAGAAAAGGGTTTTACTTTCACTTTGCTCCCGGGTTTTTTTTTTGTTCTCTCCTCAGCTAACTCTGTGTATGTCTGTGCTGTTCTCACACCTATGTTTCTATTCTACATTTCTATAACCTTCTAAGAAAGCCAAAAGTCCAGCAGAGTTTTGTTGCTTGTCTGTATCACTTGATAATTGATCCATGGTGCTGCTTTGCTGTTCGTTTTATCAGTGGAGAAATTCCAAGGGTGGGGGTCAATGAGGCTTGTGTGATGCAAGGAGTTTTATTCTCTATTGATTTCCGTACCAGGGATCTGTAATTCTTCTGTTCCTTTTATTAAAATCTTTCTTTTAGGAATTTGATTGTTTGTTCTCATTGGATTGATCCTGGTTTGGATCAGGCACGTCTCACAGCAAGTGAGGGTTTGTGGTCTTTGTTCTTGAATCTCTCCCAGGTAAAGGGAAGAGATTTGGGCGCTGTTAAAGTAGGGGTTCCAATTTACCCTAACCCGTGGTTTGGGGGGCTCAAATTGGTGGTAGCAGCATTTTTCAAGCCCCAACTAGAGGAGTTTGGGTTTGGGGGGAAAATTTTTAACCTCAGCTGGTAAAATAAGCTTGGGGGGTTATTTCTTCTTTCATGCGGGGTCCCCACATCTTTACCCTAGAGTTCAGAGTTGGGGGATAGACCCTTGACACATGTCCACATTACGCTCCTTGTGTTGGTGGATCCCAACCACAGCAGCATGTCTTGGTTCGACACAGAGAGCAGTGCACTGTGGGTAGGTATTTCAATGTACAACTGGCTACAGTGTGTTTGGGGAGGGTTTGCAATGCCTCATGAGGGCATGTTCAGCATCACATGATTCAGGTTTCTCAATTCCATCTTTCTTTTGCTATTTTCACCAGCTGAATGGAGCTGCTGCAGAACCCTGATAAGAGGTGGGGAACCTTGCATACCTGAGCACAGACACAAACTAAGGACTGTCAAGGGAGGCTGGGCTACAGTGAGGGGTATTGCATTCAGGGTGTTCATGGCCTTGTAAATGATCTGTCTTGTTTTTGTGCATTATTTCCTTGGTAAAGAGTTTCTCAGTTAGAAACCTTTTGCAGAGCCTGTATCTATTTGTGCCTGCTACCACATGTCCCTGAAGATGTAAACTTTAACCAGAGGTGCAGCCCTTCGGAGGGATTCTGGGGAATGTGCAAGAGCTACTGTGGAGGCTTTGTGGAAACAATACTCTTTTCAAGGCCAACACAATTGGACCATAGGATCATCACTGCCAATATGGGTGCCAGGTATGATGTCTGCACCTGGAGTACATTCCTGGAGCGGGATCCAAAGTCTGGGACAATGCCAAATCTCTGCCCAGGCCCACCAAGTGAAGGACACGTGGGATTCAGTGCTTGGATCTCCTCACAGCTGCCTGTCAAGTTTTTAGCAAGGGGTAGTCAACCAGATCTGTAACACCATCTCTTTAGATCAACCTGCATTGATTATTTCCTCTTCTCCATGGATATTTATCTGTTTAAAAACTATACAGAGTGGGAAAAATCAGTTTAATGGAATATGAACTCCCTGAGTGATGTTATTGTAAAAAATGGCTATCACAAACATTTCATGTATAAACAGTGGGGATGTTGAGTAGGATGAGGAGGTGATATTAGCTATGCATAAGGCATTGGTAGAAATATTTCTTGAACAGTTCCCTCCACTGCAGGAATTTCTTGGTGAGATTCTATGGCCTTTGCTATGCAAGTCAGACTAAATGATCACTGGGTCCCTTGTGTCCTTAAAATATATTAATTTACATTTGAGACTTATTAGAGAACAATTTGCTCATATGTCCTGAATCAAAATGTGTGCATGTTACTACTGAGAAATATACTTATTTTTCTTATTATAACTGATTGTTTTTATTACCACGTAGACATAGATGGTTCTGTGTATTAAATGGAGCAAGATTGGGAAAGTGATAAAAGTTTAGATGTAATTTTTGTATTATAATATAATTTTATAAGGTAATTTAATAAATAATTGTACCTATACAAATGTTGCAAACTGAAGCTCAGGGCTGTGTCCATTATTTAACTGACAGGAGTGGTCTGTAGTCAGAAATGATTTCTAAAGTGGAGTAAGTTTTGTTCCCTTACCCCAACTTAGATTGTCTTGCCCTAAAACCCTTTTAGATTTATCAATACTTGAGCATATCCAAATACATGTAACTTACACACTGAAAAGTCAGAAGGTATGAATTTAAGTAGCCCTCTACAGTAATTCTATCTCCTTGAACAGTAAAATGTACCAATTTACAATGCCTTAAGCATGGATAGAGTGGACGTAATTAGGTCTAAGAGAGTTTGAATGTAAGAGGTTTAAAATACCATAAGGGAAAATGAGTTAAATGTGCACCAACTAAGATATAAATTTGGAATTTGGCTGTTTAATCTTTTTAAATACACATTTATCATACAGAGACATGAATCTTCAATTAGATTTCCCAGTTCAGATTTTTCTCTGATTTTTTATAAATATATATATATATATGTGTGTATATATATATATATATATATATATATATATATATATACACATATATATATATATATATATATATATATATATATATATATATATATATATATGCTCATTGTCACTATCTTCAGTGATGATGCCTTGACAAGTTAGTTTTGATGAAGCACCTACTCTAGATCAAAAAAAGAAATGACCTTTCATTGATTAGCTGTTGATTGCCTTTCATCTTTCTATGAAATTTGCAAAGCTGCCGACCTTTTGGACGATAAGGAATAACTGTCAAGCAAGTCCCAAAATGTCTTCATGAAAACCCTCATATATAATCTTCCAGCATGTTTCTCTTTACTTTGTTACTAAGTATACAGACAAAATGTGCAATTAAATATAATCTAGCTTTATTAATTATATATCCTCTTGATCCTTCAGTTACTTCCAGGTTTGTATGTTCAGGGGCATATACAATGGGCATTGTACCCTTTTGATTAAGTAGCAGTCTTTTGCTGAATGATCTGAAATTAAGACAAGTAGCCTCATATAGTCACTAACTGCTGAATGTAAGTATTTAAAGTGAGTAAAAACTTTATGCTTTAATTCATTTAATATCTTCTAAGGTGTTTTTTGATGTTTGTTGTTTAGAAACACACACAAGCAGAGAGTACTAAAACATAGGATTTACTGTTGTCAGCATTGTCTATTATCTAGGGTCTTATATTGGAGCCAATTACCATACTATTTGAGTGACTTGTCCAACCTAGTGTATTTGGAGAATAGTTAGAGCTTCATCCAAAGTTAACTGACGTCAGTTGGATTCCTTCCATTGATTTTAAAGGGGTTTGTGTCACATCTTTAGTCCACAGAATATGGAACCAATACAGACTTTATGACCCTGGAGCGCCTTCAGAATACCAGGCACGTGCAGTGGTGTCTTTTTCATATCCTCCAAAGTGAGCATATGTTGTCTTGGTCTATGTGTGGAAAAGCAGGTGGGCAACAATTGCAAGGGTGATAACTGAGTGTACAGAATACACAGCCTCATAGACTGCTTATGGAATAGCAGGATTGGGTCCATAAACAAGCAGTGAGTCAAGAATCCCTTTGAAAGCTTTTAAGAAAAATAGAACATGGGGCCAGGATTTCTTCCTGTTGGCCTCTACACAGAATCAGGTTATTTTTGAAAATGTCAAATAAAGTGAAAGTAAAGGAGAGAGTATGAATTATTCTTGGGTAGGGCCATAACCTTACATGCTTTCACCGAGCATCCACAAAATCCCCTGAGCATCCTGGGTTCAAACCAATGGTGTGACATGGACCTAATAGTTAAGTTTTTTTCTATTAGGCCCTGTCTTCACTACCACTTTAATTCGATGTTAACGATGTTAGGTCGAATTAAACGTGTACCTGTCTTCACATACATGCCCTTAACGTCGATGTAAAGGGCCCTCAAGATCGAATTTGGAACTCCAGCCTGACGAGAGAAATAAGGCTAATCTCGACATTCCAAGCTCGACTGTGGGCTAGTGAAGACGGAACCCGACATTAATAGCCTCCAGAGGCTGTCCCACAATGCTCCATTCTGACCACTCTGGACTGCCTCACTGCTCCACTGTGACCGCTCTGCACTGCACTCTGAACTCGCTGCTCTGGCCAGGTAGATAAGACCCGGGAACATTTGAATACCATTTCCTGTTTGGCCAGCTCACCTGAGCAGCTCAGTCGCCATTCAGAGCAATCAGCAGCACTAGCCGCCATGCAGAGCTCAGCATCACAAGACTCCATGCAGAGCTCATCTGCCCTGGAAACCAGCCAGAGGAGAAGAGCTCCAGCATGGTCCACTCGTGAGGTGCTGGATCTCATCGCTATCTGGGGAGAGGAATCCGTGATGTTGGAACTACGGAACAACAAACGGAATGCCAACACCTATGGAAGAGTCTCCAAGGCCAGGCTAGAAAGGGGCCACAACAGAGACACCACACTGTGCCGCGTGAAAATTAAGGAGCTGCGGCAATCGTTCCAGAAAGCCAAGGAGGCAAACGGACGATCAGGGGGCGCGCCACGGACATGCAGGTTCTACAATGAACTAAATCAGATAATGGGGGGTGCCCCCACCACCATCGCGCCGGTCTGCGTGGACTCCGCAGATGGGATAATCGTCAGGGAGGAGACTGATTCCGAGGAGGACGACCATGCGGAAGAGGAAAATCTCACGGAGCAGCAGGAGCCCAGCGGAGAACCTGTGTTCCCAGAGAGCCAGGAGCTGTTTGTCACCCTTGATCCAGTACCCTCCCAAGCCTCCCAGGGGGGTAAGTGTTTCTTTTTTAAGGGATTACATGACGCGTGATTTTGTAAAGGAAGCATTTATTAATGAGTAACTTGCCCTAAGGTCTTAGCGTGCTTTCATTGCTGGTCAATTTCTACTCAAAGACTTTGTCAATATACTCCGGGATTGACCATAAGTCCTCCGCGGACATTTCAAGGAAGCTATCCAAGAAGTAGCGATTAATCCAGCGCAGCAGATTTCTGGGGAGAGCCGCCTTATGTGGTCCCCCGTGATAGGACACCATCCCACGCCACAAAAGTAGTAAGTTGTCTGGTACCATTGAGCAGGCTAGCATTGCGGCGTATGGACCAGGACTTTGCATGGAGTCAAGGAGCATGCGCTCCCTATCTCTCCGAGAAATTCTCAGCAAAGTGATGTCATTCAGGGTTGCCTGTTTGAGATATGGACTGCAATTAGTAGGGAGATAAAGATTCCCAGCTGCAAAGTACTCTTTTCTGCTGAGGACCGACCAACCGCACCCCCCCAACAGACGAACGCTGGCCGCACCCCCCCCCCGCACGCGGTTGCTTCCGCTTCAGATCCAACGCGCACCCAACCCCCCCCCAGCCCGTAGCGGTAGCTAGCAGGGAATCTGAGCAGTCTGCACGCGGTTGCTTCCACTTCAGATCCAACGCGCACCCAACCCTCCCCCCCCCCCCAAGCCCGTAGCGGTAGCTAGCAGGGAAGCTGAACAGTCCGCAAGCGGTCTGAAGAGCCCCAAAAAGACCTTAGCCCTTAGCAAGAGATTTTTTGGCATTTGCTTTGCAGTTTGCGGGTCAGTGGGCGCCACACGGTGGGGGGAAGGGGGTGGGGCTACTCTACAATATGCAAGTGCCACTTTTAACTTACCATGGCCGGCTGCACAGTGATTTCAGAAGCTGTGTTGGGCTGAGGCACGCATATGTGTGTGAGATGTTCTGACTTTTCTGTGAGGTATTCAGTCACTTTTAGTTGTTGAACATGACCTTGTACAGAAATCATATCAGGCCTGTGAATACTGAGGTTGCAAACGGCATAGTACTCCCATTGTGTACCGTCCGAGACTGCATCTGCCTCCTAACCTTGAATGTATCTGTCTCATAACTTTCAAACTTTCTTTGCCCACACTCGCCCACAGATGAACAATTATCTCAGAATCCCCCGTCCTGCTCCTCCTCCCGCCGTGCATCGCAGATAAGAAAGCATAAAAAGAAAACGCGAACGCGCGATGAGATGTTCAGTGAACTCGTGGAGAACTCGCGCGCTGAGGCAGCCCGCCAGACGGATTGGAGGGAAAGAATGATAGAGGCAAGGGATCGAGAGATACAGGCAAGGAATCGAGAGAGGCAGGAATCGAGATCCGCTGCAGAAAAGAGGGAAGAGCGTGAAGAAAGACGCATGGATGCTTTGCTCCGCATAATGGAGGACCAGAGCGACATGCTGCGATCTCTGGTGGAGCTGCAGCATGCCCAGAGACCACCTCTGCAGCCCCTGTGTAACCACCTCCCCCCCTCCCCAACTCCCATAGCTTCCCCACCCAGACGCGGGGTGAGAACACGGGGGGGGGCAAGCTCCGTGGGCCGCTCCACTCGACCCCACAAGCCAGCAGAAGCAGCAGCAGCAGCAGTAGCAGCAGGCTGACGTTCTCAGAAAAGTTTTAAAAGCTGCTGTGTCTTGCCCACCCCTCGTCTCCCCCCTTCCCCGCCCCGCTCTGTCCGCTCCTCCCCCACTGCGACTGCCGGTCTCCCTCCAGGATACCAGGACAGTGATCCCCTGTATTTGTATTTCCCATGCACCAATAAAGGAACCATGATTTTTCAAACAGTGTTTTTATTTCCTCTGCAAGCATGGGGAGGGGGGAGGGAAAGAGGGTTCAAGGGCAGTAGGCTTAGAACACAGCAAGGGAGCAGATTCTCAAACGCCATCTTGGGCACTCATAAAACTGTCTTTCAAGGCGTCCCTGAGGCGCAGGGCCTCACGGTGTGCTCTTCTACTTTCCCTGCTGTTTGGCTGCTCATAAGTAGCAGAAAGTAAATTTGCCTCTGCCTCCCAGCCCGCCATAAACGTTTCCCCCTTGCTCTCACAGATATTGTGGAGCACAGAGCAAGTAGCAATAACAATGGGGATATTTCTCTCGCTGATGTCTGAGCGAATCAGTAAGGAACGCCATCTCCCCTTCAGACGGCCAAATGCACACTCTACGGCCATTCTGCACTTGCTCAGCCTGTAGTTGAACAGTTCCTGACCCCTGTCCAGGGCTCCTGTGTAGGGCTTCATAAGCCAGGGCAGTAGGGGGTAGGCTGGGTCCCCAATGATCACGATCGGCATTTCGACCCCCCCCCATGGAAATTTTCTGGTCGGGGAAGAAAGTGCCTTGCTGCAGCTGTCTAAAAACCCTAGAGTTCCTGAACACTCGAGCGTCATGAAGCTTTCCCGGCCACCCCACGTACAGGTCGGTGAAACGTCCCTTGTGGTCAACCACTGCTTGCATGACCATTGAGTAATATCCCTTCCGGTTTCTGTACTCGGCGGCCTCGTGGTCCTGTGCCAGGATAGGGATATGAGTCCCATCTATAGCCCCACCACAGTTAGGGAATCCCATGGCGGCAAAGCCATCTATTGTGGCTTGCAGGTTTCCGAGGTTTATAACCCGGTGTAGCAGCCGCTCGACGATTGCCCTGCTTACTTGCATCACAGCAAAGCCCACTGTAGACCTACCCACCCCAAACTGATTCGCCACTGACCGGTAGCTGTCTGGCGTTGCAAGCTTCCAGAGGGCTATCGCTACTCGCTTCTCCACTGTAAGGGCCGTTCTCATTTTGGTATTCCTGCGCCGGAGGGCCGGGGACAGCAAGTCACAAAGTTCCATGAAGGTGCTCTTTCGCATGCGGAAGTTTCTGAGCCACTGGGAGTCATCCCAGACCCGCAGCACTATGCGGTCCCACCAGTCCGTGCTTGTTTCCCTGGCCCAGAATCGGCATTCGATGGCATGAGCCTGCCCCATTGCCACCAAATTTGACAGATTGTCAGTCGCCCTACTTCCAAAAACGGCAGTGTCCATGTCGTCCCCGCTGTGCACATCCTTGTCCATCTCCTCCTCACTGTCGTCGGGTTCCTGAAAGCGCAGTTGTCCCCGGATCGCATTCCTCCTCTGCAGACGGTACAGGGAACTGTGGAATAGGTACCCAGAGTGCAACGCTCGTCATGTCGACGCTTGCAAAAGTTTTGCGGACAGACACTGTCGACTTGCTGTGCTTAGCTGTGCCTAGTGAAGACACACAACATCGACTGTATACAGTCGCGTTCACAACATCGAAATAAAGGAAATCGAACTACTGCTGATGTCAGCTAGGAGTGACTGGTTATATAAGTGTCATTGTTTCTTGATAGCAAAGATAAATGTAACCCGTATAATCAGCCTGAGAATTTGAAGAAGCCATTGGAGCTTTGAATCTCCAAGAGAGAGAGGAATCCAATTTATGGAGAAGTAAGAAATAAGCAAGAAGACTAGGAATTGTAGAAATGTTCAACTTTTTGCTTTCTGGGCTGTTGAGCCCTTGCCCAGGCAAGCAATTGTGGTAAAAATAATAGGCTACTTTAAGATTACTGGCTGAGTGCAGAACTGAAATTTAATTTCCACTCATAGCATGCTTAGAAAGTAATCTCTATGTGTATAGGTTGGTCAGATGAAGAAGCAGCTCATAAGAAGGAGAGTCATTTTGCACATTTCCTAAATAAGTTTCATATTCTTAATGCACATGAGCAAAAGCCAATGCATCAGAAGCCTGAATATAACATACTCCATGAAAACACTACAATTGAAATTTCTTAGTTGAAAAAAATCAGTTTGGGAAGCTTCCTATCAGCTTAATAAATGACTTAAATAAACGTGTCCTATTCATTAACTTTTAGGAAAATAAACATATGGCATTACCATGGAGAATTTTGTCTCACCAATGTAGCATTCGCAGTATAAATATATTATTTAAGATGTACTTGCTAACCATGCTTCCACCTTCACCCCACTTATACTCTACACATCTTGTTCACTCCTTGCTCAGGTCAAATTATTTGGTTTCAATGGTAGATTTTCCTGAGTAAGAGGTGAAAAGATCCCTGCATATTCATTTACCTGAAACAACATCAAGGCCCAGAGTTGTCATCAGTGTGAAAATGCAATTGCACATACAAGATTGAACATGTGTGCACAAAGAATTATAACAATCATTGTGCGTGGAAATTATACTTTCAAACCTTTGTACGTGCACTGCTGAAAATTTGGGTGCATGTGTTGAATATATAAAAACTTCCCAGGAGAGTTGAGGTAAGGCGTGTGGTTGTGTGTGGATAAATTCTAAAATAATAATAATAATAATAATAAAGCTGACAAAATACATCACCTTTCTGCACTGTGAGACAAAAGCAAAATTATAAGGCTGGAGCGTCATATAGGCGCAGATGCCTTTGTTAGTGTGTCAATCCAAAAGCCTATACCAGCCAATACCAGCACCCACTGGGCCTGGGGGCCTATACTAGCACCCACTGAAAGCAACAAAGACATTTTTCAGTGCTTTAGTAAAGAGGTGTCCGGGAACGGCAAACCGTGGCCACTGGGAGCTGCAGGTGGCCATACAAATGTAAACAAACTGTCTCACAACCCACCAGTAGATTACCTTGACAGGACGCAAGTTGCCCACCACTGAGATATAGTATAGTGATTTGAGAGTTACTTGATTTTAGTAATTGCCAGCAATGCAGCAGCTGTTTTCAACCATGCTGAGGTTGAGCCAAAAATTTTGTCAGGCAACCAGCCAACAATATTTCAGTAGCTGATTCTCAAGGCGAGAAAAGGATAAGTCAACAGCTCTGCATGCTAAGTGTTAAGGCAAACATTAGAATAATCTTATCATTATTATGCAAATTAGAAAGGTAAACCCTAACACAATAATGTCTGAGTTTTTGAATTAAGGTCAAATGACTTATTTTCCCTCCACCGTCCAGTTTTCTATACCCAGATTTCATCAATGTCAGTACCAAACTTAATACTGTTCATGTACTGTGAAAGATCCTTTTTTAAACAATGACAGGACTAATTATATTTTATGTTTGATTTATTTGTATTTATCAGGAAGAAATTTTGTTGTCTCTATAATTTTGGTTCTGATATTGGCCTTGATAACAAAATATAAATCTAGGCTTCAGGAGCAATAGCTTCAAGTTGGCAACTTTTAATTAAATGACTGTACCTGTTCTGAAGTGTTAAAGGTACATCTCAATTAAACATAATTATGAGGAATGCTATTGTAGTAAAATCAATAAACAATGTGATGAGATTATGTTTGAAGATGTGTCCTCAAATGTGTGTTGGCTCTAACTCATCCTGACAAACCCAAACCATTTGATTGCTCCAAAAATACTGAAACCCCATTAGAATGATAAAGCAAACATGTTCATTTATTAATAAACTAAAACATAGATTTAGTAACAGTGGGGCAATAGGCTGCCATTATCGCTGGGAGGTCATAATATAGAAAGTGGAATGTGTCATGCTGCAGAGGACAGGAAGATGGAGTTGGAGGTATTGCTGGGGCAGCTGCTTGTCATTATATAAATCACATCACAGGTGTGCATTTGTTAGGAGGGAGGCCAGCCTGAAACAAAAATCGCATTGCTTCATAACTCTAGTTTTACTTCTAAAAACAGCAGACTGAAAAATACTATTTTTTATCAGCTGGTCAAGGGTTTAATAGACAGAGGTAGTTTTATTGTGATTGCTTCTGGCAGTATTTTGTCTTCCAATCCTCATTTTGTGTTCTGAGGCTTTTTTACACATAAACCTTTATTGATGCTTTTTGAGACATACAAAACAATACTGTACATTGTGACTGGATCAACATTAATACAGCACTTCAATCCATGCTCCAGATGTTTCTTTTCAGCCTATTGTAAAATAAAAGCTGGGTATAAATTTACTAATAATTAAAGCATTCTATGCATTTACTCCCATTCTGTACACAGATTATCCACAAACATGATTTTCTTGTATTTATTAAGTATTCAAATATTTTTGCAAATGATTCTGGATCTGTAACATTAGTTCAATACTCAGATGTCAACATTCCAAATTTGAACTATGTTAATTGAATACGTAGGTCACAAGGTTTCTGTCTGTAACATGATTGGAGTGTAATTCTGAGATTAAGTCTTCTAGTATGAATAAATCAAAAATACAAATTTGGCATTTGCCTTCTGCAAATATTCTGCCGAAAATTAAGTTTATTTCCAACAAATATTTCTGCTGATTAACAAATTCAGTTTGCTATTTATAGCAAGTGAATACAAAATAGGATGTAGACACAGTTGAAGGAAAAAATCTTAAAAATAGAAACAATTGCAGTTCCTCCTACCCTACTTCTTTGATGCATTCTCTCATATGATACCAAACATTCTAGAATACATGCTAGGATCATCCAGCCATATCTCACTTAATTTCCCTGCCATTGCAGAACATCTGTTGTTGATGTGCCTTGGTTCCTCCTGTGGTCCACAATAGTCTCCTTAGGACTATTATAATGCTTTGGAGTAATTCTGGTTGTTGGGCTGGTTGTGGAGGTGGCTCGGTGGTGTTGTGGCCGTGATGCATACAGCAGGTCAGACCAGAAGATCTCATGGTCCCTTCTGGCTTTAAACTCTGGCTATATGCAATCTGAATCTAGCACCTTCATTCTGAACTTATGTTCCTCAAATGCCTGAATTTAATAAGCATATGGCTCTGAGAGACCCATCCAGTGGAGCTGTCTTACATATTTTGAGTGTAACAACAATAATACTAACTTGGGCCAGATCAGCTGGGAACTTCACCTTGATCACTAAACTGAAATCCTTTGCAAGGAAAGAACTACCCATATCTGGAATGTAAAAACAAAACACAAACTTTTCAGTTGCCAGCTTCCAGGTTTTTAATCACTGCTATATATCTCATCCATTATAATAGGAATATCTATTGTTATGTCTGCCCTTGGAGTTGGGGGACAGGGGAGTCTCTGTCCCACTAGCTGTCATCAATCTAGCACTCTAAAAACAATGGTCATGGTAGCATGGACTAGCTGTCACAAGTAGAAACATGCACAGACCCCATGGACTCATACCACGGGCAGCTAGCTCATGCCATAGCTTGCCAGACCTGAAGAAGAGTGCTGTGTAGCTCAAAAGCTTGTCTTTTTAACAACAGAAGTTGGTCCAAAACAAGATATTACCTCACCCAGCTTGTCTCTCTAATATTTGACATACTTTGTAATGAATTAAATTTTTAAAATGGAAATTCATTAAAAATGCATTGGATGCCTGAAATAAAATTGCAAAGAAATTCACAGATAATGACTAATCTTTATAATGCTGACATTATCTACATACAGGGACCAATTCAAAGCGCATTGAAGTCAATGGAGAGATTCCCACTGATTTCAATAGGCTTTGGATCAGGCCAGTAAAGTTTAATTCCATTCCCATTGACTTTAACTGTTGTGTTTTTTTTGGTTTTGTTTTTCCTCTTAATGTCACAGGGAATGGGACCTATGCCATATTCCTCTGCCTGCAATATGGTTTCAGATAAACTTGCTAAGTGTTTTCTCAAGGAGTGAAGAGACTGGGTTTCAAAGGAATAAAGAGAGGTGAAAGTCACTGGGAAGTGAATGCAAAACTCTTAATTGTGCCTTGGGAAATCTTCCTCTGGATTGCAATGCCCTTATTCACAATGAGTGGTCCCTTCCTCCATGAGTAGACACATTGACATCTATGGAAAGATTGAGTGAACAAGACATTATTCATGAAAAATAAAGGGAGGAGCAGAGCCTGACACTGTGAGAAGTTAGTAAATATACTGGCTTTTTTAAAAAATACCTACTCAATCTCTGTTTAAACCTTTAAATAAACGGACTAAATTTTCAAGCACTCAGAATGTCATGGCCTTCACTATTTGAAAATCTTGATCAGAGTCAGAGCTGTCCAACTGACTACTTGTGAAAGAAGAGCCGCTGAATATATTTATAAAACCACCACCAACCAAAAAAATAATCAGATTTAGCTATTTCTTTACATTATTTGAGCAGATATATGTTTTTACAAATCAAAAAAAAGTAAGGTAAAATTTGGAAGTGCTCAGCTCATATTATTCTCCATGAGAGTTGCTGGGTGCTGAAAACTGGAAAATATGGACATAAGAAATAAATTACAAATATGTCAGGAGGTCTGGTAATGTCATGGTGAGGAATGTCACTACGAGAACTGCCTGTAACACTGAAATGGTGTAAACACTTAATGCTTGATGAATGTTAGGGATGTTCAGAGGATGTTTCGTGGAAAAACAGGACAAAAATGAGCAGATTAAAAGTAAAGAATATTAAGAATCTATTTCTATAACACTAGTAAAGTTACTGAATGATGGAACAGAGTCCATAGGGAAGTGGAGGGAATCCCAACACTTGTGGGTCAGTTAAAGCTAGACTGAACAAAGTACTCAAGGCTATAATTTAGGGATGCATTAGCAAGGGGCAAACTAGGTCATCCAATAGATCCTTCCCATTTCTAATCTCTGTCTCTGTGGGATGTTAATTATAGGCATATCAATATATCATGGCAATTATATTACTGTAAAATTAATGTAACAATGCATTATTAAGAGAGTAATTGTTTTAAAGTATTTACATACTTCCCCTATTCTATTAAGCACATAATTAGTTTAAGGGTAATAGAATATTATCATACTATACGTACCGACATTCTGCTACATCTGCATTTCTTATCATTATTCAAGATGAAGGACATCCTTCAGAAAGGAGGTTAGACGGGCAGCAAGCAAAGGCTTATCAATCAGATGTATGCAGATTAAATGTATGCAGATTAAATACACTGCTAATCAATAGGACAAATACACTCTGAAAAACCCAGGATGACTGAACCAGATTATTTTTATTCTAGACATTAAAGACTGTTTTTCTAATACAAAAAAATAGGTAACATGCCTGCATTATGATATAAACTATTATTATAGGTGGAGAAGTACTATGTAGTCAAAATTCATAAATGTTTTGAATAATGCAATTGACATATGAAACAATTGCCTTAATTTAAGAAAGACAATGGTAATTATTATCAATATCTTTGTTTTAACATTGCATTCTTGTATGCTGGAAAAATGTTTAATAGATATAGTAATATAGTACCTCCTGCATGACTGACATATACAGATGGTCATCTAATGTTAGCCTTTGAATGTCCGTCTGATTTATCCAATATATATATAATACAGTAACACTTAATAAAAATGTTTTTTTTCTGATCAATATTACAATGCAATATCATCTTTCAAAGCCTTAATATACATCAGTGACCTGACCTAAACCCAACAGAATGTCTATCTCACAAAATAGAGGCAAAATCTCATCATATATTATATCTGAAGCACCTTTATTCAAATACTGTACATATTTTTTCTTTCTTTTTCTAAAGCATAGGTGTCAAGTAGAATAACACATTAACATTTTTCACAGTTTGCATTTCTAACAATTCCTCCCTACTCCAATACTCTGGATGTTTTTTTTCCCCTTTGGAAAGGGTGTAAGAAGCTGCAGCTTTTAAATTATTAAGATTTCTTTAACCAGATTTTTTAAAAAACCGCTCCTATAAAGTGGAAATAAAATGAAGTATATGGTTACCCTATTCTGGCCAATCAGGTTAGACTGTTGACCAGTCTATCCCATTAGCTAATAAGGCCAGATTACAAATGCCTAAATCACCCTGAGCTGTTGCTCATATGAGGAATTTCACGGGGGTCAGTGAGATCCAATTCAAGAATTCAAAATGCGGCCCTTAGTTAATTCAACCGTAGTGTCTGTGACAATCTTTATGATCCCGCTGCTGTCTGGTGGCTTGTACAAAAACACACTGAAACCAATAGAAGTACTCCCACTGATTCCACTGCTCTTTGGATCAGGCCCTGATCGTGCCACCATTAATTATAATGCCACTTTGAGCATTATGGGATGTTTTGGGGGGAGTGAAGGAGGGTGTTTATTTCTGTTTAACTGGGTGGAATCATTATATGCAATCATCGATGTTAAAGGAACAGTATTTGTCTTGGTACAGAAGATATGTGAGAAGGGGGCCAGATTTATATGATATGCAGAAGGTTTGGTAGCAAGATTGTACAGGAAGTTGTGGAGGGAGAGAAAATGCCTATTTGACACCAAGTGAAGTTCACTTAAGAAGTATGAGCAACACTTGTAAGGATAAGTAGGAGAAAGCAAGGTGATCTGTATATTCTGTATGGTGCAGTAGGTTCCTTAGTTCTTTCTCTTGACAATATGCAGGTGATCTATTTTCAATTTTTTATCCATAGGGTGAATTCATCTTAATGATGATTTACAAGTAAATATTATTGTGACAATATTTAATTTGTATGCAGTGTTGTAGATGTGTTGGTACCAAGATATTAAAGAAACAATAGACGAGCTTGTTTCTCTCACCGATAGAAGTTGGTCCAATAAAAGATATTACCGTGCCCATCTTGTCTCTAATATTTAATTTAGCATTCATCTTGATATCTGAACTCACTACAAGGTTTAAATGGAGACATTCCAGATTTCAATAACAAAAATGAAACACCATGCTCCCCTATTAACTGCAACTTTACTAGTCTGGTAAGAAAAGAGGATTTAGCCATTTGGGAAGGCTTCAGAAGAGGTCTTATGGAAGACTGAGTTTATAGTTCACAGAAAAGAGTTCTGGGTGTTTTCTAAACAGAAGAAATAACACTCACTTTTTCTGAGAGATGGTTTGGGATCTTCAATGCAAGACAGTGTCATTCATGGGACAGTCACTTTGTGCTATTATACCGTCTTCTAGGGAAAACCAACATGACTGAGTAAACATCATTAGAGACTAGCATAGAGGAGTTACCCAGAACAATGGAATTTCTGTTGAAGACTTGAAATCTATTTGCTTGCTGACATCCAAGAAGGATTAATGAAGGGAGGTTAATATTATTTTGCCTATAACAGGGATCGGCAACCTTGGCATATGGCTACTCAGGGTAAGCATCCTTGGAAGGCCCTGCCATTTTATTTACCTGCTGTGACCGCAGGTTTCGCCGATCGCGGTTCCCACTGACTTGCCGCTCCTGTCCAGACTAGGGGACCGAATGGCTAGGTAGCAGTTCTGCAGAAAAGGATTTACGGGTTAGAGTGGATGAGAAGCTGGATATGAGTCAACAGTGTGCCCTTGTTGTCAAGAAGGTTAACAGCATTTTGGGTTGTATAAGTAGGGGCATTTCCAGCAGATTAAGGGATGTGATCATTCCCCTCTATTCAGCATTGGTGAAGCTTCATCTAAAGTACTGTGTCCAGTTTTGGGCCCTACTCTACAAAAAGGATGTGGAAAAATTAGAAAGAGTCCAGCGGAGGGCAACAAAAATGATTAGGGAGCTGGAGCATGAGTTACAAGGAGAGGATAAAGGAATTGGGATTGTTTAGTCTGTAGAAGAGAAGAATGAGGGGGGATTTGATAGTTGCTTTCAACTACCTGAAAGGCGGTTCCAAAGTGGTTGGATCTAGACTGTCTCAGTGATACCAGATGACAGAACAAGGAGTAATGGTCTCAATTTGGAGAGTGGGATATTAGGAAATTGGAGGTTTGATATTAGGAAAAACTTTTTTCACTAGGAGGGTGGTGAAGCACTGGAATGTGTTACCTAGGGAGGTGGTGGAATCACCTTCCCTAGAGGTTTTTAAGGTCAGGCTTGACAATGCCCTGGCTGGGATGATTTAGTTGGGGTTTGGTCCTGCTTTGAGCAGTAAGTTGGACTAGATGACCTCCTGAGGTCCCTTTGAGCCAGATATTCTATGATTCTATGATTGCTATAGTGAAATATAAAGTGAAACTTGTGCTAAATATAAAACTTTAAATGACATTTCAGGAAATGGATTTTTTAATACTTTTTTTTTTCTCTAGAATTTAATGTTACATTGTTTGTTGTAAATTTAATCATTTCAAATGACAAGGGATTAAATAATAACAAACGTCTGTTAATTCACAGGTAAACTCTAAAAGTGGAAAGAAATTTAGGATTTCCAGAACTGTTTAGCTAATCCACTTTTACAATGACCTAGACAGACCACCATTTCCCCAGAGAATAATTCAACTTCTAGGAGACAGTTGTGCTAAAATATACAAGATGTATGCAGTATGCCACTATCATAAAGGGCTGTTTCAAAAAAGAAATCAGCTGAGACTAGCAAGATGCTTTTATTTATAGGCTAAGCCATAATTCTCTCTGATACTGTTAGCATCTTACTGTCAATTTATCAGAATAACTGTCCAAGTAGTTATTATTTTAATCATTTTACCTATTTATCAGTATTATTTACCTGAGTAGGATTTACCAGAGGTCTGAGGGAATTCTAAAATCAGCCATGTATTATACTAAGTGCCTAAAAGAAATGTTTTCACCCTTCTATTATTTATTTAAAATATATATATTTATTTATTTTGGTAAATAAGGGAATCTACTTTCTCCGTTTTCCCAAAAGTATTTTTTGTGTTCAGTTTCAATTACTTAACATACTGTCAAGTAAAATTTCTGCAACTCAGATGACAAATCATGTTATAATTACCAACTGGGATGAAAAGAATGAACAATAAAATACAAAGAGTGCTTTGCATCACAGTTAAATACTGTTTGAAAAGCGGATATTGGAAAATGAGGGAACAGGTGTATGTTTTCTGTGTTGTGAGGAGATGAAAAAGTACTTACAGAAATCTTTAAAGAAAACAAAAATCTTGCAGGGGAAAAAAACAGCACAAGAACAAAGAAAATGTGAACTTGGGATCTGCAGTTCTGCAGCATGAGGTAATGCTACTTAAAATGTTTCACTTCCATTCTTACAGTCTCTCAAAAGCAAAACAGGCCAGATCTTCAGCTGATGAAAATCAACATAGCTCCATTAGCTTCAGTGGAGCTACAAGGATTTATGTCAGCAAAGGATCTAGCCCAACTGTTACAGAGCAGTGGTGTAGGATAAAGCAAAGCCAGAAACCATCAATTCTAGAGGCACCAGGGAAGGGAAAATCTCAAAGCTAAAAAATAAATGTATGTACAAACTTCAAAAAAACAATAATAACTCAATTAAGTTTTTTTTTAAAAAATCAAAATCACTTTTCATTGGTGTAATTCCATGGAACTCAATAGTACTTACACCCCTTTATACCGACTGACGATCTGGCCCATGGATGATTCCTCCCCACCCTCTGCCCTCTGGTGCAGAATATGGAGGTAAATTTGTGGATAAAGACACGATGGGACTTAATTGAAAGTTTTGCTTAGTATTGACTCTATGATCAGTCCCTGTGTGTGCAAAATATTTTGACAAACTCAACTGAGCTTCTATTGCTTCTATATACGGCCAAACTGATAATCTTATTCACACAAAAAATCCCCCTGAAGATTTGTTCCTGCAAGGCCTTCTGTGATGTACACCAAAGTGTGAAAATCTGTTGCAATACAGTGGAAATGGAGGCTTTCTCTGTGTGCAAAATAAATGTAAGCATAGTGCTCTTCATCAGTCAGTAGCAAGCTGCAAATCCCAAGAGTTATCCTCAATTTGTAAGTGCACAAGGTAAAATGGGGTAGTGTATAAATGGAAAAGAGGTACATTGAAAGAACAGGGTTTTCTGGGTGATTATCAACACTCTAATGATGTGCTTAGCTACACATTCTCATATAGGCTTGCTTTTGCTGCTAAAAAGAAATAACTCTTTGGTCACATTGCAGCACTCTCATTAGTGCAAGACCAGATTTCACTGTCCTGCCAGTACTGCTCACCAGATTTTACGTTCAGACAAAAGGATTGTAATTTGACTGAGGCCTAATCCACACTACAGCGTTAGATCAATGAAGGGCATCTTATATTGACCTATCTCTGTAAGTGTCTACACCAGGGGTTGGCAAGCCTTTTGGCCCAAGGGCCACATCGGGGTTGCAAAATTATATGGAGGGCAGGTTAGGGAAGGCTGTGTTCCCCCAAACAGCATGGCCCTGGCCCCTATCCAACCCCCTCCCACTTTGCACTCCCTAACTGTCCCCCTCAGAATCCCAGACCATCCAACCCCCCTGCTCCTTGCCCCTTGACCACTCCCTCCCGAGACCCCAAACCCTAACCATCCATCCCCCTATTGAAGCCCCCCTGCTCCCTGTCCCCGACTGCCACGACTGTTATCCGCACCCCTGCCTATCCAAGCCCCAGTCCCCTTCCCCTTCCCCTGACTTCCTCCCAAGAACCTCTGCCTCATCCAACCACCCACTCCTTCCCATCCCCGACTGTCTCCTGGGAATCCCTGCCCCTTATCGAACCCTCTGTCCCCAGCCCCCTTACCATACTGCTCAGAGCAGCATGTCTGGGTCCACGCAGAGCTAGACATGCTTCCCCGCAGGAGCTCACAGCCCCACCCCTCAGAGCACTGCCCGGCTGGGAGCTCAAGGGCCGGGAAGGATGGTCCCTCAGGACAGATGTGGCCCGCAGGCCATAGTTTTCCCACCCCTGGTCTACAGTACAATGTTGATCGTGCCTATGTAAGTTGCCAATTTTGCCAACTTAATAATTCTGCCTTCACAGGAAGTGTAACACTTAGGTCAGTGTAGTTAGGTCAACCCAGTGTTGATGTAGGCCAACTGACAGCCCAGACGGAGGCCTGCTGGGCAGAACTGGAGCTATCAGTGCCCTACTATGTTCCACACTTACTGCTGGTGCAAATGTTCCTGTTGAGGCCACTCACCACCAACAGAAGTAGCTGGAGTTGAAATAGAAAACCAATTTAATTACTGCAGTAGCTGTACATTCACATAACTTAAGTTGACTTAATTTTATAGTGTATACATTGTCTATGATAAAGAGGGAGTCGTTAGTGCCATAGTCAGGATTTGAATTCAGAGGCCCATTGCTCTCACTAACAAGCTTAGTCCATTAGCCCACACTGTCTCTCACAGTATTAAGCTGCTTTTCCTTCTAGGCAGTGGAAGAAGTGGCTCAGCTACAGGAAATTGGCTTGAAGAAAGTTTACATGTGCCCTAGCACTATATGTGGCAGCATGTCTTGCATTGTTCTCTACAGCTGCAAACTGACATCTGAAAATCAAGAGACCATAGCACAGATCTAAAAGCTTGACTGGCCATGGGGGGAGATGCAATAGGGATTCTGTGACCCATAGGAAAATAAGTGACAAACTTTCAACCTTTGGATTGGTTTATGAATTTGTACTTTTTCAAGGATACCTTCACAAGGAAAGGACCTAGAAACTCTTTCTAAAATAAAGCTAAAGTTCACTCTGATGCCTCTAGGTCCCCCAAATCAGTGAAGATTTTGTGGCCATGAGTCTGTGGGTGCCAAATCCTGCCACGGCCTTGTGTAACATTGCTAAGCTTTTTCAATAGTTTGGTGAGACGATTCAGCATGGCTCGAATTTTAATATTGTATGCATAGTTAACTACTGTTACATAATAAAAAGAGAAGATTTAGGCCCTATTCTCTAAACAGGTGGATGTCTCCTATCAGGTACTAAGAGCCTGCCACTCCCTAAAATGTAATGGGAATTAAGGTGACAATGAACCTCACAGAAGTAGCACTTTTTGTGGACCATATTGTGGTATCCATACTCACACTAAACGATATCTTATTCCACAGACGTTAATGGGACTGTTTGTTGAGTAAGTTGCTACTCAGTACGTTTCAGAATTTGGCTCAAAATGATATGATTTACCTTTGTCAAGTGAGCTCTTGAGATACTGTGGAGAAATAAATACATTTTGTCTATCATATAATAGAGCATACTTTGCATAAGAAAAGATCATGAAACCTATGAAGCATATCATGGAAAATAGAAGACAAGAAGGTATAAGTATACATATTTCTAATGCCATGTTGCTACATTTACCAGATTGACTTTGTGGTTGGAAGCTGTCAGCTCTATTTAGAGTATTTTTTGTATAAGGGGGAAATAATCCTAGGAAGCTTTCAATTATGACCTCAATTCATGCTAATTTTAATACCTTTTACTTTATTTCCCATAAGACTAAGCAAGGATCTTCTTCCTTTTAGCATATTGTGCAACTCACTCACTTTCTCCTCCCTTCTTTCGTACGGGGGGGAGGCATTTCATCTAAACAGATTGATGTAAAGGTCTAGGCATTTCCCTGTATCTAAATCAGCAGAGCTGGTAATGGCAAATCATAATGCAGCTGGCAATGAGAGAAAACAAATGGCCATAAATAATGTATAAAGAATGAGCCCTCCTCTCTTATTGCTGTATCCCAAAGTACATCTCCAGGCAATCCATCCATTTACCAATTAGAGAGCACGCTGCAGTGCTCCTGCATTAACCTGAAGAGTAGAGAGCTGATCTAAGAAATTGTTAAGCTTCATCCTAGATATTAAATCCAAAAATATTCAGTTCAGCACGAGGAATTAATTATGCATGTTTCCATGCATTAAAGAAAAAGATGGGTCTCAGCTGCAACCACACTTTATTAAAAATGTTGTTGTAACATACATTACATTACCAGGAGCACTGACATACACAAAACTGGAGGTCTATTCAACATTTTCATTATTTGTACAACAAAAATGCTGACTTATTTTCTAAATAATGAATATTACATGCAGGGTATTTGTGATTAAACATAGTATAATATTCTCATCACACAACTTTGATGAAAAGTGAGAATAAATCTCATCAGATCTAAATGTGAAGAACATGACTAACATGTTTTCTACTGTGATTCTACTCTTGAGGCAATATAGGTTTAGTGTATGACTTAAGGCAAATCGTTAACTATGTGAGGTCTGATTGTCCACTCTCACAGAAGAATCATTGGTGTGAGGAGGAGTCTACTGGGAATTCTGTAAGGTTTTCTCTCCTCATAGAGTTTCCTTCTTATTTTGCTCTTTAATATTAAACTTTACCAGCCTTTCACTGAGAGGTGCAGGTGTGGCCTGAATAAATGACAGATATCTAGGATCCAGGGTCATAAATCCTGGAGATACTGCAGGAAGAGGCAGTTGTGTTATCTAGGACTCTATCTGCTCCCAATGAACTGATTGAGAAACTATTATTTTACTTCACTGGGGAGGGAGGGCAGATTGAGCGCTCACAATTAATTACCAAAGAAAGCCTGACAGTTCTCTCTGAATCTCTCCTTGAAGAAATGACCTGTCATTGACCTTTTGTATCTTTGCCACCCATATGTTCTCTTTCCTCCAGCCCCTATCAGGGATCCAGAAGTCAGGAAAGAGAAAGTAAGGGAAGCTTGTTGCAGAGTGAACTCTTGGATGGAGATTTTTTAGAATTATAAACCTGCAAAGATCAAATAGGGTTTATGCTTTATTCTTTCAATTGACTACTAACTTCTTGTCAGGATCTTCACTTACTAAATCACTAAACCATAATATAATGTTCTATTTTCAAATGCAGACTTCCTAGGGGAGTATGTAAACGTTCTGACAAATTTCTATCCCTACACCCATTAAAGCCACGCCTGATTCATTCCCTTTTTCATCCCAGCCTAGCCAGCTCAATAGTCAGAGAATATTGATATTAAATGTCTAGGTGATATATTTTGATCCCTAAGGTCCACATTCTTTTCAGAGCTACCAACAAGATAGAAGAAATTCAAAGCTTCCCAGAGTCTACTTTTTATATATACCTTCAGTCGAGACTTTTCATAAAATTATAGAAGTGTTATTTATATATTGCCCTGGTTTATTCACTCCTAGAATCTAATCACTGCACCAGAAACCTTATACAGGTCTATCTTCCTTCTACAAATTATTAAATGAAAAAGGAATATTTGTTAGATCTAAGTGGGAATGTGAAACAGTATGCTGATAAATAATGGTGGAATGAGGTAATACTGGTAATTCCCAAAGATTTCATTGCAATTGATGCAAGAGAAACACAGTAGAAAATCCTGTAGACATTGAAGATTGACTTACTGCTGAGAAACAAATTTATTGTGAAATGTGGTACACAAGTAGCAGATTTGGGTCTATTGCTGGTGTGTGTGTTCCAGGATGGTCTCATACTAAGAAGAGATAAAGTCATTTTAGTACTGAAATCTCTAGGCCCTATGGTACACCTAGCTGGACATTATCTGTATTAAATTTCCATTCCTTTAGTCAAGTGATGCCTCAGGCTGTCATTTTTTGCATCATAGAAAATGGTTCTGCTAAGCTGGATAAAATCTCCCCACATTCAGTATTACTCTGGAAATCACTAGTTTTGGGAATCCTGCTCATGAAGAATAAACAGCAAGAATGAAAAATGAAACTGACAGTTTCTGTACGGTCTGGAGACTATTTTAAACTCTCTGCCTGAAAGAACTCGATTAAGAACTCGATGGTGGATTAAGTGATGAGTCTTTGAATCTTCCTCCAATACTATTTAATTGACAGCAAATTTACATGAGTTTAGAGGGAGGTTTCTCATACCCTAAGGGGTTAAGATGGGTTTGGAGGTTATTTTATGTTTGTAATTAGTTTACATATTACTTTGGAGAGTGGGAAGTGAGGAGGGATTTAGGCAGAAGAAAGGAATAAAAAAAAAACCCTCTAAAATTATATTATATACTTATGCTTGCGGTGTTAGAAAAAACACTGTCTGACAAGTTTTGTTGGTTATTATTTAATAGTATGTACCACCTCTTGTTTTACTGTGCATTGTACAGTTATACACGTTATACACGTTAATAAGGAGCAGGATGCCAGCCTCTTCAGTGCTTAGCACCCTGTACGTCTCCAATAATACACAGAAGTTGATATTGATAAATAATATTAAAATAAAACATTTACACCCAGAAGTGTTCAAACAGGAATATGATGGACTGATTTTGGTTTCATGTCATTGCACCTGGACATAGCCCTTCCCTACCCACAAAGCCCCATTTGTGTAGTGTACCATAGATGAGACTCTTCATGTTCTGTGCAGGGAGATCCAATGCAATAGAACTGTTGCTCTCCTCCTACTCTGCCTACTTCTTGGTTCCACCAGTTGTAGCTTCCAGCAACAAAATAGGGTGCAACCAACCCAGGGAAATGAAAGTAAGTAAAAGCAAAAGTTTGTCAAGGACTCACAGTACGGTAACAAAAATAGTTTTATTTCTAGGAGAGAGAGATGTTGGGGGAAAAAATCACTCCAAATAGGCTTATTAAAGCTTTTGGATGGCAACTTATAAGAACCTTTACTCACTATTTGAAAAACATTTAGATTTTGTTACTAAATATCAGTATTATTTTTGTTTGAAAAGAAATGAAAAGAGTAATAGGTATATCAGTATTACTATTTAATGCCCATTCTTCATCATTATGTTGGCCTTGGGGGAAAAAATGTAACTGAAACTCCAGAAAAAACAAGGGCATTTTATTTTAAAACCAATTCATGAGGAAAAATTTCTAAAAGTTAAAATTGCATAATAAAATATATTCTTTTGGAAGCTTACACACAGCAGCCCAGCTGCCCACAATGGAGTCCCTTTGCCAAGTGCACTTGGGATGGATCTCTTTACTATGCAAGTCACCTTGGCAGAAAATCTATTGTTTGTATTATGCTAGTTTCCTAATTCCACTCGATTTGTAACCACTCTTTCAATTGCATCTGTAGGTGACCAGTTTTATTCTTTTTAATGAGGCGATAAAAGATGTAGAGAATCCAGATGGTTTCTAGTTGTACTAGCTACTCAACTGAAAATGAAAAGCTTACCAATGAAGTGAAAATGAGGCTTACTTGTTTGTTTGTTTCAGAGTAGTTACCATGTTAGTCTGTATCCACAAAAAGAACAAGGCGTACAGAGACTAACAAATTTATTTGGGCACTGCCCACTTCATCACATGCATAGAAGGGATATATATATATACAGAGAACATGAAAAGGTTGAAGTTGCCATACCAACTCTAAGAGGCTTAGAGGCTAACTAATTAAGATCAGCTATTGTCAGCAGGAAAAAACATTTTTAGTGGTAATCGGGATGACCCATTTCAGATAGGTGTGAGTAACAGTAGGGAGACAAGACAAGGAAGACTTTGTAGCATCTTAGAGACTAACCAGTAGTTAACATGGGGAAAGAGAGTCAATTTGTGTAATGACCCAACCACTCCAGTATACATTCAAGCCTAAATTAATGGTATCCAGTTTGCAAATTAATTCCAGTTCAGCAGTTCCTCACTGGAGTCTCTTTCTGAGGTTTTTTTGTTGAGGTATTGCCACATTTAAGTCTGTTACTGAGTGACCCAAGAGGTTGAAGTGTTCTCCTACTGTTTTTTGAATGTTATGATTCCTAAAGTCAGATTTGTGTCCATTTATTCTTTTGCACAGAGACTGTCTGGTTTGGCCAATGTACATGGCAGAGGGCCATTGCTGACACATGCTGACATATATCACATTGTTTGTTTGTGTAATTGTAAGGTTGTGCGTGTGTTTATATTAGGTCTCTTTGAAGTTTTCTTTTAAAATTGATTTCAGTGGGTTTAGATCAGGACCATAAAGCCTCTTAGCCTTAATTCTGCAAGCTGCGCTTTGTGGGCATGGTGTTGGGGTTCCCAGGTGTGCAGTGTCCACTTATTCACAACAGCTGACAGAACTTGGACTATTGCTATGATGATGGTGGTGTCAGGAATCAGACTCTGTAGCAGAGCCAGTCTGGAAGCAGGGCCTAGTAGAGGCAGTCTCCAGGCAACCTAACTAGTGCAGCTGAACTGAAGTAGCCTATCTAATTGGCTACACTGCCTGATTGGCTGGCAGAGTCAGCAAACCAGCTCTGAACTGTTTTACCAGCAGCAGTAGTAGTTCAGCAGCTGTTCAAAGCATTTGCCCATGACTACATTAGTGCCAGCCTTGCTACACTCCATGTAATCCAGTTCTGATTCTCAAGTCTATTTGCTCACTTTTTGACTTCAGCTCCGATCATTGGCTCTGGCCTCTAACTCTAGCTCTAACCTTGAGCTCTAATTTTTGGCTATTGACTCCTGCTCCAGATACTTGTGATGGAAAAATCTATCGTAACTGTTCCTTTATTTTTTTTTACTATAGCAAAAAGACATTTGTAAATGTATCTCCAAACTAGGGGTGGCCAAATTGTGACTTGCAAGTGACAGGCAGCTTTTTTACCATTAAAGTGTGGCTTGCAGAGCCTCCCACATACTCCACCTACCAGATTTGGGGAAGAAGATAGGGATCTGTGCCTTGTGGTGGGTAGGGGTTTCTGACGACAAGTGGCTTCAGAATTCAGTATGTGAGGCTGAAACCCCAAATCCCAGCAGGTATGCCCCAGCTCTCAAACTGCTAAAGACTGTCATATGCAGCTTCGAGGGTCAGTAAGTTTGGCCACCCCTGCTTTAGACTGTGCAGGTATTCAGATAGAACAGTGAGGGAAGCAGTGTGAGAAACAAAACAGAGTAAAGTTGAATAGCATATATTTTGTCCCTTGATCTGTGTGGAGAAAGATGATTTCATTTGGTGGAAGATCTCAATATTTCAAAATTTGGTTTGATTGCTGTTTGGAACAAAACATCAACAATTCTGAAATTCTCCCCAAAATGGAAAAAAAGCCTTGGGTCTGTGACAGAGCTGAGTCAGAGATGGTAGTCCTGGCTGAGTTGGTAGCTTCGGATCTGGATCTTCCGGGGCTTCCAAAGTCTTAACTCTCCATTAGGCCACTATGTGTTGGGTGGGCAAGCTGTCAGGAAACAAGATGGGATTCAGAACATGCCTCCTAGACAGTTCAGTCGGAATTTGGTAAGTTTCATCATAATTTCATTGAAAATAAAGTAGTCTGAAATATTTGGTCTTGACAAATCTGTCTTTGCCAATGGAAAAATGCCATCCGTGAATTTCCAAACAGCTGACCCGGTGGCTAATATTAAATATTATATAAAAAAAGAAACATTTGGATAGTTTTTATGAGTAGAGATGGAAGAAAAGACTGATTTTTACAGTTGGGTGGCAATTCTGAGAAGAAAAAAATGGTTCAGACCAAATGATGCTGACCTCTTTCAGTCTGTTTTAAGTTGAACAAAATGTTTAATTCAGCCTGAAATGTTTTGTTTCAAAGTATTTTTAAAAGGCTAGATTTACAAACTGGCAACAAGAGAAGTCATGGTGGTGCATTCCTTATACCCTTTAGCCCAGAAGTCAGAGCACTTACTTTGGGTGTAGGAGACCTAGTCTTGATTCATTGTTCTGTGATCTGTTAAGTGAGTGCCCTAACCACAAGGCTATATGGTATTCTAGAGAAGAGTTCTCTCAGTCTCTCTTGTTGAAGCTATTCCACTTGGTACTAGTAATTAAATTGTCATTGGAGCAGGGGGATTAAAACCTTGATTACCCCGCTTTAGCTGCCTGGCCAAGCCACCAGGTTACAGCTGTCTCAATTTCTGACTATTCAAGTATTTCAGACAAAATAAAACTGCATCACTAGAAGAGACAGAAAAATCTGCCCACACTACCCCATATTCTGGTGGGTAAGGCTCATTCCTGCGAGGTGAGAGACCAAGTTCATATAATTTCTTCTCATGAGGCAGAGAGGGAATTGAACTGGTATATTGATAGATTCAGTATAGTGGCCTATATTTTCAGAGCTTACTTCTTCACCCTTTCACTGTTGAAGAAGGAATACCTCAGGCCATTCTGAAGCCATTTTGTCAATCAGTTTTTTTTAATACTAATTGAGGTTGTGTGGCTAAAGATTGATTTAAAGATATGCTTCTCTGAGACCATTAAAATTATTTTTCAAATGGATGTTTTGGTTTTTGCCTTTTTTGGTTTTTTTTGTTTTTTGTTTTTTTTCTTGATGCACTTGAAATGCACCAGTATTATACAAATGGTAATGGAGGAAAATACACCAGGATCACTGTGATGGTTTTGTTTCCTACCTACAACATTTTTATACAGAAAATAAACCATTTTATGTGAAAACTTTCTGATATTTATAATTCACCTTTTAAAATATGACCTTTAGCCATAACTTCCACATATCATTGCTTGTTTGTAAATGATGATCAACTTTAAATGAACAGTTGTCAAGTACACAGCAGCAGCGTGGCCATTCAGAATGAATTTAGAAGCAAGTCTCTAGGTAGGAACATTTTCCTCAATTTTTCTCCTGAAATAAACTCAAAGTATTGAATGCTGCACAGCCATTTACAATCTGGAATGGCCAGAATTGTGGCTGACCATTAGGGATTTTCACTGCAATAGAAACTAAGTCTCCTGACTGGCAAACTCCATTTAATTTTTTCTCTCTTCCCCAGAAATAAATGTTCCAATGCTTCTAACTTGTGACCTTAGGGACTTACCTGAAAGTCAAAGTTAAAAGAGGCAGCAATGTAATAGAACTTATTGTATCTGTTTAGGAGGCTAGCAAGGAAAACCAGTATGATGGAAAAGAATGGATCAAATTTGTTTCTCATGCATAATTAGGAAGAGGAGGTAGCAAAACAGATAACACAACAGAAGGAAACTGATAGCTGTCTGAGTATCTTAAATGCAGGAAGACAGATTAGCAATTTAAAGTTTATTTTAAATCACATTACAACAATAATATTTTTTCTTCCCCCTCATAATCCGGTTATCTTGATACAATCTGACATAGTGCTTAACCAATTAATAGGCCTTTGAATCTTTAAACTATCTTACTCAATGCACAATACTCTAGGCCTCTGACATGTAGGATGTGAGAAAATGGCTATATAATACGGCAGTGATCCATCCTTCTCTCTTTTATTCATTGATCTTTTCTTCTTTTTAGTTAAGAGCCATAAACAGTGAGATATGTGTTGCCCTGGAAAGGAACTTAAAATTTTTGCCAATATGGCTTGTCTTATACAGTTTCCTTCGTCTATTTTATTCACTTCTATTGAGAGACTAACATATTACTGAAGATCTGAATGGAGTCAAAAGTGCCATTTGCTGACTTCAGCTGATACTGAATTAAATTCCAAATATCCTTTCATTAATACCAGAATGAGATCTCAGCTGCACCATCAATTAACTGAGCTAATCTACCATTCTCGGAAAGGTGTAAAGTAGATGGTAAAGATACTATCTCAAAATTCTGCATAGTTTTTTGAGGAGAAATCCCCTGTGTAGTGCAGTTTCTTCCTCAAATTCAAGTAACTGGGAGCCCAAAATGAAATACTCCTTCCTCTTCATGAGACCCATCCTTTTCCAATCATTCTTTTCATTTCCAACCTTGCTAAACAGAGGGGAAAATACCATGACCGAATAGTGTCAGCAGAAAGCTTTAGTTTATTCCATTAATTTCTGATCTAATTCGAATTGGGGTATTGACCTCCGCTATGGCCAGGGTAACATAAAATCTGTTTCAATTTCTGAATCTGTGAAATGGAAATTATATTTTGAGGAAAAATTATATGCTGATGATTATATCCAACATTTATAAATTGCTATATACTAAGAACATGTTTAAGTAAGTTTAAAGAGGTTCTATAGTGTAGAATCCCAGATATAATATGATCTTGATAGTTAATATTTGTTAAATCCATGTTGCTGTGGCAAAGAAAATAAAAAGCAAACAAATAATAACATAATTTATGTATGAGCCTATTACATTTGTGCCCAATTTCTGTAGAACTACATAATTTGTACTCCCTGTGCTGGCAAGTTTATCTAACAAACCTTGTTTTGGAACTGTGCTGATGGCATATAATTGCATCATTTATGAGACTGGCACAGAATATGGGAGATCCATGTTAACTTGTGCCATACAGAGAAATAAAGGAAGGGGAGAAAAATCAAAGTTAGTCAAAAGGAAAAGAACAAGATGGCCTATGAATGAAATGAAGAGCAAAACCCAAATGTTTATGGCATGAAAGAATGATGAAAAATTGATTGCTTAGTAAAGGAACTTGATGATAATACTTACTTTTTCTCCTATCTTTTCTTCCTTCCCCATTATCTTCAACAATTCTTTCACCTTAGACATTACATTGAAACATGCCTTGTTTTGTCTAATGCTGAGCAATTTTTTTCAACCAACTTTGCTACCCTATACTTCTCTGCCTCTCTTTGCCTCACAGTTTTCAATCCCTGAGATTTTTTTTACTACCAATGAGATCCCTTCTTAGCTAAGTCTACAGATATCTTTTCATGATTCATTCTCTTTGACCTCTCTTTTTTCTTTAACAAAAGATCTGGCTACAGCACAAAGACTGCACTTGTCATTTTGGTTGTATACCTTCTGGTGGCAATAGACAGTGATCAGGTGTCCATAGTGATGTTGCTATATCTGTCAGCTGTTGCTATATCTATCAGCTTCTATGAGGAAACTTATGGTATTATTGATACAACCATAGTCCTTGGCAGAGTGGATGGAAAAATTTGATAAATATAAGAAATGGAAACAAGGTAGAAATGAAATTTTGATGAAAAGTAGAAAGAGAAACTTTAAAAAAATTCACTCTTTTTCTTTTCCATTTTCTGATCAGCTGTACTGTGTTTCACACATCGGGTCATTTAGATGTTATTATTGCAATGCACCCTACAAGGAGCTACACATAAAATCTAGTTGGAAGCATAAGCTAATTCAGAAGGTGAGAAGCGTACTTCTTAAATAGATTGTGTCATTGTGAAAAAATGTCAACTTTCTATCATTGCTCTGGATCTGCATTAGTTTTCAGGAGGAATTTGAAATCTTGGTTTTGTTACAGTTTCCTCCGGATTTTTATATGTGTCTTAATTCCACAGCAGAGATCACAGATATGCTAAAGGAGGAGCTAGCTACTTACTTTAAGTAAGTAACAGCCAAACCTACTGGTTGGGCATTCTTCTGGAAAGCCTCTGAGCTTTTGATCACAAACCAAATTTGTTGACTTTAAGCAAGTGCAAAAACCCATCTGTTAGGAGGATTGAGGTACTTGCAGGACTGTTTGTTTCAGGAATGTGATTGGGATCATTTGGATTTAACTCTTGACCCTACAATGCATGACACAAGGAGCAGACCCCTGAAGATGGGGTTTAGGGGCACCATACAACTAGATGGGTATTCCTTCACTGAGTTAATGGAAGAATGAGAGCCTAAATATCTGAAATATGTTCTCACTGCAGCATTTCTGGTATATGGTGGTGAAGAGAATATGCTACAGGTTTGGTTTTGCAATATTTTATATTTATAATAGATGGCAAGTGTATCTACTAGAAAATATGTTTTATCATGTTACTTTATTTGCATCAAAATATCTAACTGAATAAAGCAGATCTATCTGTATTAGTCAGGATGAATCCATTGCTCTACAGAAAATGAGATGGAAGGTGCTAACAAGCATTGTTTTGGCAGCTGCAACAGAAATATTTGGAGAGTCTGAATTTCTTTATTTCTACTTTTCTGTCACTCTCATACCTGAAAGTCTGCTGATTGAATTAAATATGTGAATGTTAAATTCAGGGTGACAGAATTGGTTTGACTCATCTTGGGTATTTTTTTTCCTTTGAATGGCCATTATTTGAGTGATCTTGAAGCCTGTAGATTATAGTTGATTGCAAATTGGCTGATACTGGGTTTAGAAGGAGTTAGGTACATTGGTGAAAATATTTTATCTTTAAAACATGGCCCATAGTCTGAAGTAGTGCTCAGATGCACCACTTGAAGAGGAGCACCAGGAGACATTCTGACTCAAGGAGGCAAATGGTATCTCAGCATGATGGGGAGTCTGTTCCCTTCTGCAGCCTTTTGTAGAGTGCAACTTACTCTTCTATTTGTGCCATCTTCAATCTGGCTCTTCTCTGCTCCCTTCAGACTTTTTGAGTCATCATTCACCCTCTGAGGATCAAAGATAAAACAGTAGAGGAGACCTTCAAACTGCAAATCTGAATTACACATGTTGTGCAAAAAGTGGTGGTACGCTACTTCTCCCTTCCACCCTACCCCACTTTTTACTAGAAATCCACATACAGGACAGCCACAATCTTGTCTTAAGGAAGGATGGAAGGAAGAGACTAAGGAAGACAGAATATCATGGATGTGCAAGGAAGTGGGGAAATGTGGTAGTGCACACTGTAAACATGGCCCCAAAACAGAGACCTGCTGTGATTTCTGTCTTCTGATGATAATAAATGGGGATAGCAAGCCAAGAGCCCTGCAAAACAACACACTGGTAAAGAAATCTGGACAGTATTATAAGCTCCGTGAGATAAAATCTATTAATATAGATTAGCATCCAATATTTTGGATTTGAAATTCAGAACAGTTCAGATTCTCTCATTGTTTTATTATTATTATTATATTGTATTAATTTATTATTTTAAAGGTTTGTTTCTATCCCAAGGTTTTTATAATACTGCATTATTGTGATGAAATATCATTATGTACTGATGCAACATTAAAATGCAATATGAAATTGATCACATGGGATTAATAGATTTGTGCTATGGTGGTGAAGGAGCTATTTAAGAACAGCTGGAAAGCTATATCCATTTGGAGGCAACAGTAATTAAGATAATACATTCAAAAAATTCTGTATTCACCAGAATGGGTGTTCAACCCTTCAGTTGTTTGGAAAATGGTCCCTTTGACAAACGCTCAAAATGTCGGCAAGTGCTTATGACACAGCAATAACACATAAAGTCACCAGCTCTTTCTAATTTCAGTCTTGTCTCTAAGTTAGAGGAAAGTGTCCCCTTCTTTCTCCCTCTCCATACTGTCTAACCTGATGAAAAGGAACAAGAGAAAGTAAGTGCTCTTACTTATTACCCTTCCCCCCCTCCCCCATGTTTAGGGTGCTTGTTTCTTTCTTTAATTTCCAAATTTCTCTTTTCCTCTTGCTGGTTTTTATTTTTTTAGTTAAATAACAATAGCTTCCCATGCCCAGAAAGTTGCAGAGAAAAAAAACTTAACGATTGTAAAACTGATCAGTCATAAACGAGAACGTCTCGCTAGGTTCCTATCATGCGTATACAACATCAGTGGCCATTTAAATGATGAAATACTGAAAGAAAAAACAGGTCATAGGATTCTGAATTCAATACTTAATCTTACCTATCTTCTGAACATAACATGAGCAAGTGATCTACTGCTCTATCCTTTAACAAAAGTAAATATAAAAATATTACCACATTACCACATTTTCTGGCCACGATAACTTAAATATCAAGATCTCTACTATTAAATATCTTTCTTTCTGATTCTAAGGGTCAGACTTCGCCACATTTACTCCCTTGGTTCTTTAGTCCACAAGCAGTCCAAGTAAGGTAAGAACTCATGAGGCATGAGTAAGGCTGCAAGTCTGTCACGGTGTCATGGCATGACTTCTTCAGAGGCCGGTGCTGGCTTAGGGGTTGCTCGAACCGGGCAGCCGCTGGGCCAGCAGCAGCACTTTGGGTATGTGGGAGGGGCCTAATAGCAGGGGGTTGGAGGCAAGGTGGCACTTACATCTGGGTGGGAGCTCCACAGTTCCTATTTGCATGGGCCTGCAGCTCCTAGTTGGTGGAGAGGCTAGAGGACTGTGGTTCCTGGCCAATGAGAGCTGTGCAGCTGGTGCTTGTGCTGGGAACAGCATGCAGAGTCCCCTGTCCCTGTTGCTACTTAGGAGCTACAGGGATATGCAGAGCCAGGTAGGGAGCCTACCAGCCTCCCACCAGCACCAGTGGTGGTCCCAGGCTGCGCACAACCCGCCTCCCCCCCCCCCCCAGCACCTGTGGCACCCCCGGACCACAATCCCCAGAGCACTTGCACACACACTCCCACCCCAAGTTTTAGTTAGGAGTATATAGTAAAAATCATGGACAGGTCATGGGCTATTTTGGTTACTAGCTGTGACCTGACCATGATGTTTACTAAAAATACCCGTGAATCTATATATATAAAAGTCAAATGGTGTATGCGTGTATACGTGTATGTATGTGCGCTTACTCCTTCCACACCGTTTGAGCTAGAGACTTGAAATTTGGTACAGTTAGAGGTCTTAGGGTCGTAATCAGGGTAAGAGTCGAAAATTTTTCAAATCTCACCTCTGACGCCCCCCAGGGGTGAAATTATTTAAGGGCCAATCACATCAGCTGGGCAGCTGCTGTTCTCTGTGACATAGTTATGATGTCATAATACCCCCTCCAACGGACCCTGCATTCGCTCAGCTCTCTGCCCCTCCCCCCTCCAACAGACCCCGCACTCGCTCAGCTCTCTGCCCCCTCCCCCCTCCAACAGACCCCACACTCGCTCAGCTCTCTGCCCCCTCCCCACCTCCGACGGACCCGAGTTGGGTTTGGTCGGAGGGTAAGTGAGGTAGGGGTGTCGGGTTTGGTTGGAGGGTGAGGTGGGGGTGTCAGGTTTGGTTGGGGGACGAGGTGGGGGTGTCGGGTTTGGTCGGGGAGTAAGTGAGCCGGGGGTGTCGGGTTTGGTCTGGGGGGGGTGGGAGGGTGTCGGGGTGGGTGAGGGGTGAGGTGTGGGGGTTGGGGTTGGTCAGGGGGTGTTGGGTTTGGTGGGGGGGTAAAGTGGGGGTGTTGCCTTTGGCTGGGGGATGGGGAGGGGGGTTGAGGTTGGTCGATGGGGTAAGTGAGGTGTGGGTGTCGGATTTGCTTGTGGTGGTAGGTAGGGGTGTCGGGTTTGGTTGGGGGGGAAGTGAGGTGGGTGTGTCAGGTTTGGTCTACAGGGGTGAGGTGTGGATGTTGGTCAGGGGGTGTTGGGGTTGGTAGGGGGAGACGTGGGGGTGTTGGGTTTGGGTGGCGGGGTGAAAATGTGAGTCGGGTTTGGTCGGGGGAGTGAGGTGGGGGTGTCAGGTTTGCTCTCTGCCCCCTCCAACAGACCCCACACTCGCTCAGCTCTCTGCCCCCTCCCCACCTCCGACTGACCTGAGCAACGCCGGGTATTTTCGCTAGTAAAATATAACCTTAAGCATGAGTAAAGCAAAATATGGTCCTAATTTTACGATTCCTCTAAAATGTCATATTCTCTAATAATGTATTTCAGAAACATAATTTTATTAGATATTTAAATGGCTGCATCTCTGACAATATTACCTCATTTAATTTGAAATCTCTTGAATTTTCATATAATTCATTTAAGATCACACTTTCATTTTTTTTAAAGGCAGGGCCAAATTCTGTCTTCATGTACACCTGTGCAATCCCCATTGTTCAATGTGAGGACAGGATCTGATTCTATTTTTTATTGCAGACTTTGGCTGGGGAGAAAAGTATGAACAAAATTAACATTTTCAATAAAATTTTAGAATCATAAAACAGAAGAAAAACAAACCCAAAGAAGGTTGACCTATTAAATCATTTTTTAGTTTGGAAAACAATGATAAATGCATATATATATTAAGTATAGTCTACACTAGCAAAATTACCTGAGGCTTCCATTGGATTGAGTCTAATTAGAGAATGCACAGTAAAATCCGAAATCCTTGCCTCTTTGAACTGTGCATCTCATCCGTGACATGGGACTCTCTCTCAGATAAAGACTGTACAGTGGGTGTAATATGGTTTTAAATGATTTTGTCTTACACTGGGGACAGATTTGGCCCTGCAAGGAGCTTACAGATCAGTATGAATTTTTGTGGCTGAGTTATATATACCTGAAAATAAATGTAACAAGAGACACATCCTTTATCATAATTGGGATAATGACACTACTCGTAATAACCCAAAGGAATTTAGTAGCTTCCAGTTTGCTACAATATAGGATGGTGAATCCTTAACCTAAGATAAATATTCTTAGGGGGCTTCTGTTTCCTAGCTGTCAAAACCTGTGCATTTGGTCTTCATGATTAGCCGGTTTAATATATGGGCCTCAAACAGAACAAGGCAGGCTGTCTTGGCTATAAGTCAAGACAGCTTTTCATCTTCATATTAGGAATACAGAGGTAATCATCCCAGAGTAATAGACACAGCGGAGACTCAAACCAGGAGAATGTACGTGCAATTGGCTGTGTGATGTTCAGTCCAATTCAGTTCAGTTTGACAAGAAAATTTAAAATCTGTAAAAAGTTGTTTCTGCTGAGAGATAAAGGCCTCACCAAGGAATAAACAACCAAAACTTTTTCTGGTAAAGGATCTGCTGTCATCTAGTTCCTTAGTCTAACACAATATGTCTTCATTATAAATCCAGGGAAAGAAATGAATCACACACACGATTTGAGCTAGATTGTGACTCTTGTAGCCACAGCTGTATTGTGGGTGCATGACAGTTGTTGATTCATTCTGCTTATGGAGAACAAAGGCAACCCCTCCTCTCCTCAACAAAAAACAAACCAGACCA
The DNA here is from genome assembly GCA_032164245.1 of Sternotherus odoratus. Classification (NCBI taxonomy): domain Eukaryota; kingdom Metazoa; phylum Chordata; order Testudines; family Kinosternidae; genus Sternotherus; species Sternotherus odoratus. The sequence goes on from JAVMKO010000001.1 coordinate 242,080,878, forward strand.
AAAGAAAATGAAATATCTAACTCTCCTGGGAAGTTTCTAGAACATACCCTGGAGGGGTTGTTTTAAAAAAGTATGGGATGTACCTTCAGGTGCAAGCAGATGGAGAAGTCTGTCACTAGGCACACACCACACCTCATCCAGCCACATCCCCATTCAGGCTGTGGAGTAATTCACCTGCTAGCTTTATATTCAGAGAGTGCAATATGTTGTAAAGCATATTTTATATTTATGGAGTAGTTCTCTGCTTCATATTTGTGTCTCTATCAGAAAACACCTAAAAACACCTAAAAACACCTCTCGCTGTCGAGGAGAAAAAAGATTAGGCCTGATTTATGCTCCAATTTGTATAAAGCTCAGTTCTGAATATGTACCAGAACGATAGGTTTTGCTCTGAGAAAACTGTTTTTCTGCCTTGCTAACTTCTTTGTCCTGTCCTTTAGACCCATGTCCAGAAACATAAATCAAATCTCACCTGAAGTCCCATTCCTTCCCACAGATACCTATCACCTTCTTTTGTTTTAATATATATAGATAGATATCATCTATCTATCTATCTATCTATCTATCTATCTATCTATCTATCTATCTATCTATCTATCTATCTATCTATCTATCTATCTATAATGATCTAAACCTCATCACTAGAACTGTAGTGTCTGAGGCTAGTGAAATACTGTAAGAGCTTTATTGAGATTGGTATAGTGAGCCAGCTGCTCTTCCAACACACATCATGGCCATTGCCATCCCAAACACTAAACCTCCCAAGTTGTAGTGGGGGGGCATTATTTCCATGGGGCTCCTGGTTTATTTATGGGGGGTTGAGGAGAGGGGGAAAGCTTCCTGTCAGTGTGAAATTGGAGGGACAGGAGGGGGAGTGAGAGAAGATACTTAAGACTGGGTTTGAAGGAGGAGGTGAGGGCAGCTGGTTCCATGTTGGGAAGGGGTGTCCTAGCAATTTCTACTGCAGGACCTCCTGGGCACCTCTGCCCTACCCCCTTTGTCATCTGGCACCCTGTGTACTAACTTCCCCTGCCCTCCACTCAGCTGCTGATATCCTTTCCTATCCCTCACCTCATCTTGGTGGCTAGTATACATGCTACTGCTCCTCCACCAGGCCAAATGTCTCTGTTGTGACCCTTGGGGGCTGGAAGGTGGGAAGGTGGGTTGTGGAATCCTACCTGTTCCCTAGTGGCCGACCTAATTATGTGTGATACAGTTGCTACTCCAGCCCCACCCTTCTCAGGTCCCTGCATTTGTCTCCCCACACACCAACCTTCTCATGTGTGCATGGGGGAGGAAACATAGCCAAGTCCCGCTCTTGCCTCTGACATATATTGTGAGGTCAGTAAACATTGGGAGAAAGGCTGGAAAAAACAATCCCCCACTAATATTTCCAATGTAGAGACACAGTGCCCTGACATCACCTTAGTTCTGCCTTCCTGGGATGGGGTGCACAATCCCCACATGGCCCAGGAGAGGGTTAAGGAATTATTCTAGACACATGTTCCTCTGCTCCCAGTGGAGGTTAGAGTTTAATAATGGAGCAACTGAGTTCCGTTTGGGATGATTGAGCCAGAGAGACTTGGTTGCTGCAGCCTCCTGTAGAGAACCTGTTGGCACTCCATGTGGCCAGTAACAGGCCTGGGCCTTACATACAAGTTGCCACAGACCTTGCAATCCATGGGGGATGAGAAAACGAGTTACTTCAGATAGGGGAAGGGGCTCCGGAGAGTGACCTGAAAGGATGCCATGGGAGATCCCAAGACAGACCTGTTATGTAGATGGAGGAACAGAAGCCAAGGTTCCTCCAGGGCCCAGAGAACAAGAATGAGGGTGTCTTGTATGTCCCAGTACCCTCCTGGACAACATAAGCTCATAGAAAGTCTGTCATTTCATTAATAAAAAACAATATTCATATACCTTTTTATTTCAAAAGATGTTTCCCAAGCACTTCAATCCAAACACACATTGGTTTAGATAAAACAATAAAACAATTTTATTGTTTATCAACTACAGAAAGATAGATTTTAAGTGATTGGAAGTAATGAGACATAAAAGTCAGAGTTGGTTACTAAGAAATAAAAGGTAAAATGCAAACTAATACCTAATTTAGCAATCAAAATGCTTTTTGCTTAAAGCAAAAAAGTTTTGTCTTCCCATGTGCTTACAGTAGTCTGGCTTGATCTTTCAGACAGAACTCTCCCCCCAATTCAATGATGCTTGTTTTGTCTTTCAAATGTCAATTTGATTTTCTTGACACCTGGCTGAGGCATCAATTTTCCTTTTGTCTCTGAGGAATTGGTTTGAGCTGCTTCCCCAGATTTGAAATATGTCTTAGTAACATCACAGAAAATCTTATAACTTTATAACAACATCGCCACACATATTTTACCAGGACAATAATGATCAGTGAATTATGAGTTTTCAAAGGATACCTCGCAAGACATACTTTGTACAAAATTATCAGAGTCTTGTAAAAGTGGTGAACATAGGGGTACAGTCTGTCACACGGTATCTTTTGGAGTCTTACAGGGAAAATCTTGGATTGAGAACCATTCAATATTTTCATTCATGATTTGGATAAATATATGGAAATATACCTATCTCATAGAGCTGGAAGGAACCTGAAAGGTCATCAAGTCCAGCCCCCTGCCTACACTAGCAGGACCAAATACTGTCCCCGGACAGATTTTTTGCCTCAGATCCCTAAATGGCCCCCATAAGGATTTAACTCACAGCCCTGGGTTTAGCAGGCCAATGCTCAAACTACTGAGCTATCCCTGCCCCCGATAATGGGATGAAGAGTATGCTTGCAAAATTTGTGTGTGACAACATGCTGGGATGGGTTGCAAGCACTTTGGACAAAAGGATCAGAATTCAAAAACACCTTGACTGACTGGAGAATTGCTCTGAATTCAACAAGAAGAAATTAAACAAAGAGCAGTTCAAAACACTTCATATAGGAAAAAAAATATTGAATACTTATCTATAAAATGGGAATAACTGACTAGCCAGCACTACTGCTGAAAAGTATCTGAGGTTTATAGCGGATCACAAATAGAGTATGAGTCAACAATTTGATGCAGTTGTGAAAAAGGCTATTTTCACTCTGGGGTGTATTAACAGGAGTGTGGTATGTAAGTCCTGGGAGATAACGGTCCCAATCTACTCAGGATTCATGAAGCCTCAGCTGGACTACTGTGCTAAATTTGGAATTCCACTTTTAGAAAAGATGTGGACAAATTGGAGACAGTCTGGTGGAATCAAAGACAGAATAAGGGAGCATGGCCAATGTCAAAATTTCAAAAATAATGAATTAGAACTATTAAGTCATGAGATTTTTTTAAAAAATGATTATCTTATGCTTATTGGCCTGTCTCTTGATTGATGTATGATATATATATATATACACACATCACACATACATATCACGTTAACTGGCCATCACTAATATGTGTGTGGCAGTTAATGTTGCCAAGTCTCTCCCAAATTTGGTTTGGCCCTGAATACAAGAGCTATTGCTGAAATACCAAACTAAGATCACTAATATAGATTTATATAAAATACTCCCTGTTTGTGCAGAGCTGCTAATTTCTCCCTAAAATTTTAATTAATTAATTCTGTGCCACACCAGCCCAGATCTATCTGTCCCCCAGCCCATTCATTAATTATGCACCATCCCAGTCCCACTTCAATACTGCCATCCTCCACCCCCCACTCTACATTTGCCCTTTGCCCTTCAGTGCACCTCTGCTCTCACTGCAGCTCCAGGGCTTCCTTATCTATCCCTCTCACCCTGGAGGGCTGAGGCAGGTTTCTCTTCTCCCCCTCACCAGGCTTGGGAGAGGGGTGATCCCAAGAGTTCTTTGTCTCCTTCTGCCCTTTCTCAGGCCTGGTGTTGCAGGGATGAAAGGAGAGAGGGAGCAGCAGGGAGCCCATTTTTCCTAGGAGGGAAGGGGAATCTGGGAGCAGGGCTAGCCTGAGCTGCTGCTGGGATCTTTCTGGTCTCTCTTCCCTCTTCCCCTCCTGTAAGAATAGTGCTTGCTGCTCCCTCTCTCACTGTCCCTACTCAAAACCCCTTCTAGGCTTCTGAAGCACCTGAGGAAAACTTCTGTCTCTTTCATGCAACAACCCTTCTTTTTCCTAGGAGGTGAGGAAGTGAGGAAGGCAACCAATCCCAGGAATACGGAGTGAAAGCTGGAGATTCTCATACCAGACTGGTTTCTTCAGGGGCCAAAATCATTCTAGTTGCAATTTCATCCCAAGAGTTGACACCACGGAAATGGGACAGTGCAGATTGCTGATTGTGGCAGGCTGTGGCTGTTGGAGAGAGACAGCATTAATTCCAAGAGTAAGAAACATCCTTCTACAGCTGTGGAGCCCAGAGGATCCATGGAAAGTCAAAGAACTAAAAACCATATGGGTTCTTCTCAGCTAGTCTAAACCCTAGACGACCTGTCATAGGCCTCTGCACAACCTTAGAACATGGTGTGTACAGAGTTGACTTAATGACAATTCTGCTTCCTCTTCTACCTTTCTTCTAACATCAGTAATGGAGAAACTGAGATTCAGGCCCTGGGTCCTCTTCCTTAGTTACATGTAGAGTGCATACTTCCCATCTGAAACCCCAGGACCTATGAAGTTTAAATATACACACAGCCTGATTATTTGTGTGTTTCCATCTTTGCATGCCATACCCAGAATGTATCTCTCATACAGAGGTGTTGTTTTTTTCCGTTACATTCAGTTGGAAGAAAAAATATTTGTAAGAAATAGCAGTTTTGTATATCCCTATTGCATGGGATCAAATAAGAACATAAGAACATAAGAACGGCCATACTGGGTCAGACCAAAGGTCCATCTAGCCCAGCATCCTGTCTACCGACAGTGGCCAATGCCAGGTGCCCCGGAGTGAGTGAACCTAACAGGTATGATCGAGCGATCTCTCTCCTGCCATCCATCACCCCCCTCTGACAGACAGAGGCTAGGCACACCATTCATTACCCATTCCGGCTAATAGCCATTTATGGACTTAGCCTCCATGAATTTATCCAGCTCTCTTTTAAACCCTGTTATAGTCCTAGCCTTCACAGCCTCCTCAGGTAAGGAGTTCCACAGGTTGACTGTGCGCTGTGTGAAGAACTTCCTTTTATTTGTTTTAAACCTGCTGCACGCCAATTTCATTGAGTGGCCCCTAGTTCTTCTATTTTGGGAACAAGTAAATAACTTTTCCTTATTTACTTCCTCCACACCACTCATAATTTTATATACCTCTATCATATCCCCCCTTAGTCTCCTCTTTTCCAAGCTAAAAAGTCCTAGCCTCTTTAATCTCTCTTCGTATGGGACCCGTTCCAAACCCCTGATCATTTTAGTTGCCCTTCTCTGAACCTTTTCTAGTGCCAGTATATCCTTTTTGAGATGAGGAGACCACATTTGTACACAGTATTCAAGATGTGGGCGCACCATGGATTTGAATAAGGGCAATAAGATATTCTCCGACTTATTCTCTATCCCTTTTTTAATGATTCCTAACATCCTGTTTGCTTTTTTGACTGCCGCTGCACACTGCGTGGATGCCTTCAGAGAACTATCCACAATGATTCCCAGGTCTTTTTCCTGATTGGTTGTAGCTAAATTAGCCCCCATCATATTGTATGTATAGTTGGGGTTATTTTTTCCAATGTGCATTACTTTACATTTATCCACATTAAATTTCATTTGCCATTTTTTTGCCCAATCACTTAGTTTAGTGAGATCTTTTTGAAGTTCTTCACAGTCTGCTTTGGTCCTTACTACTTTGAGCAGTTTAGTATCATCTGCACACTTTGCCACATCACTGTTTACCCCTTCCTCCAAATCATTTATAAATAAGTTGAATAGGATCGGTCCCAGGACTGACCCTTGGGGAACACCACTAGCTACCCCTCTCCATTCTGAAAAAGTTCCATTTATTCCTACCCTTTGTTCCCTGTCTTTTAACCAGTTTTCAATCCATGTGAAGATCTTCCCTCTTATCCCATGGCAGCTTAATTTACGTAAGAGCCTTTGGTGAGGGACCTTGTCAAAGGCTTTCTGGAAATCTAAGTACACTATGTCCACCGGATCCCCCTTGTCCACATGTTTGTTGACCCCTTCAAAGAACTCTAATAGATTAGTAAGACACGATTTCCCTTTGCAGAAACCATGTTGACTTTTGCCCAACAATTTATGCTCTTCTATGTGTCTGACAATTTTATTCTTTACTATTGTTTCAACTAATTTTCCCGGTACGGACGTTAGACTGACTGGTCTGTAATTGCCAGGATCACCTCTAGAGCCCTTTTTAAATATTGGCGTTACATTAGCTATCTTCCAGTCACTGGGCACAGTAGCCGATTTAAAGAATAGGTTACAAACCCTCGTTAATAGTGCCGCAATTTCACAGCTGAATAGGAGGTGTGAAGTCGGAGAGAGGAGAAGCTGTTTTTGTAATTAGCAAGCCATTCATAATCCCTATTCAGTCCTGTATTGATTGTGTCAAATTTGCAAATGAATTGCAGCTCTGCAGTTTCTCTTTGCAGTCTGGTCTTGAAGGTTTTTTGCTGCAGTATGGTGACTTTTAAATCTGTAATTGTGTGTCCAGGCAGATTGAAATGTTCTCCTACAGGCTTTTGTATATTGCCATTCCTGATATCTGATTTGTGTCCATTTATCCTTTTTCGTAGGGACAGTCCAGGTTGGCCGATGTACATAGCAGAGGGACATTGGTGGCATATAATGGCATATATGACATTGGTTGATGTGCAGGTGAATGAACCAGCGATGGTGTGCCTGATCTGGTTAGGTCCTGTGATGGTGTTGCTGGTGTAGATATGTGGGCAGAATTGGCATCGTGGTTTGTTGCATGGATTGGTTCGTGAGTTGGAGTTATTATGGCATGGTGTGCTGTTCCTGGTGAGAATCTGCTTCAGGTTGGCGGGTTGTCTGTGTGCCAGGACTGGCCTGCCTCCCAAGGCCTATGAGAGTGAGGGATTATTGTCCAGGATGGGTTGTAGGTCACTGATGACGTTGGAGAGGTTTTAACTGAGGACTGTAGGTGATGGCCAGTGGCGTTCTGTTGTTTTCTTTCTTGGGCTTGTCTTGCAGCAGCAGGCTTCTGGGTACACGTCTGGCTCTGTTGATCTGTGTCCTTATTTCCTTGTGCGGGTATTGTAGTTTTGAGAAAGCCTGGTGAAGATCTTGTAGGTGTTGGTCTCTGTCCGAGGGGTTGGAGCAAATACGATTGTACCTCAGTGCTTGGCTGTAGACAATGGATCGTGTGGTATGTCCGGGATGGAAGCTGGTGGCATGGAGGTAGGCATAGCTGTCGGTAGTTTTTCGGTATATGGTGGTGTTGATGTGGCCGTCATTAATTTGCACCGTGGTGTCTAGGAAGTGGACTTCCTCTGTAGACTGGTGCAGACTGAGGTGGATGGTGGGGTGGAAGCTGTTGAAATCATGGTGGAATTCTTCCCGAGTTTCTTTACCATGGGTCCAGATGATGAAGATGTCATCAATGTAGCATAGATAGGGAAGGGGTGTGAGTGGACGAGAGTTGAGGAAGCATTGTTCCAGGTCTGCCATAAAGATGTTGGCATACTGTGGGGCCATGCGGGTGCCCATAGCAGTGCCACTGGTCTGGAGGTATATATTGTCACTGAATTTGAAATAATTGTGTGTGAGGATAAAGTCACAGAGCTCAGCAACCACTTGTGCTGTCGCATCATCAAAAGCCTGTAGGAGAACACTTCAATCTGCCTGGACACACAATTACAGATTTAAAAGTCACCATACTGCAGCAAAAAACCTTCAAGACCAGACTCCAAAGAGAAACTGCAGAGCTGCAATTCATTTGCAAATTTGACACAATCAGTACAGGACTGAATAGGGATTATGAATGGCTTGCTAATTACAAAAACAGCTTCTCCTCTCTCCGACTTCACACCCCCTATTCAGCTGCTAGAAGAATAACCCACCCTCCCTGATTTGAGATAACAAGCTGGTTCAGCCTAATTGGACTAACCTTGTTACCTCCTACCTGGTTCTTGCCTACTTTTCTATACCTGCCCCTGGACACTTCCACTGCTTGCATCCGATGAAGTGGGTATTAGCCCACGGAAGCTTATGCTTCTATACTTTATAGTTAGTCTTTAAGGTGCCACAGGACTCCTTGATATTTATTGTAAGTTTATTGTATCAATAACAGTATTTAAACTGTTTCTCAACTTAGGGATGAATGGAGAGCCACACTTAGGCCAGATTGTGCATTGCTGATCTAAAAGTACATACAAATCAGGCTATTACTCCCTTCCCAGCCCTCACTGAATTGGGACATAACTGTAGTCCTTGTGCTGTCCAGAAAACAGGGAATACTCCCACCATATATGTCCAGGAGTGTGTGAGAAACTACATATGCTCTCACTCTCATGTATTTGCCAGCAGCGTGTGTGAATGCTGAACATGCTGAAAGGATGTAGCAGCAGGCATGCTATCTAACAATCCAGATTGTTCAGGAAGGAATTCAGTTTACCTGAGGCTGAATTCCATCTGGAGTTCACCTAAGGGCAGCATAGCTCACTGGCCCTAATGCAAAAATGTGTTTTAAGGTGACAGATAATTTGCAAGATAACTTGGATACCACAGCAGCCTTGCATGTGGTAAATTCCCACATTTCTGGAGAGCGGGCAGAATAGTGGCTTAAAATCATCTTTCTGGTCCCCTGATCGTGTTCAAGCCAGGGGCTAAAATGGCCCTAGTGTAACTTGGAGGAGTATAGGGATTGCTCTGAATTAGTTTGGCTACGTGCGTTCCATAGGGACCACCTAACTGGGTGAGGATCAGACAGAGTGCCTTTTACTCTTCCCCTTGCTGCCCTCTGCATGTCCATTTCATGGAGGTGGGGAAAATGGGTGACATAATGCCAAGTAAATACCCAATACCCAATGTCTACAGCTCTGGTCAGGGATCTGCCCCTTGAGACTGAATCTCCCCAGCTTTTCTCTTTATGCAGTCATGAACAGCTGTGCAAAGTTAGCACAATGTATGTGTAAACTGCTGTCAAATCATAATTGTCCATTTTGCACCCAGTTTGTGCAGTTCCAACTGAGTATGCATGATATAAGTCAGAGGAGAAGAAGGCCCCATATTTCACATTTTGATTCTCCAGCTTAGCTTGGATTTGCTGGAAGGCTTTATTTGCACTAACAACGGAACTATTCAAAGAGGAATACCACTTACAGAGCTCAGCAATTCTTCCTTAGAAATTGCTGGGTGCCACTCAAAACGAGCCAGGAGTTCAAGACTTAATGCTCTAATAAAGCTGTACATCCCAAAGTGAGCCATCTGCAATGATACTGCATCATCAGTAAAGTGAATCCACCAGATATCCTATACATTACAGTGAACAATTTCAAATCTCATCTCCCTACAGCGCTCCAAGTGAAATGAAGCTGAATAGAACAAATCCTGATTTTTCACATTTACTGTTATTAAAGAAAGGAACAAAGTAGTGCCAAGGGGAATAAGAGAATAAAGCTATGGCTATTCAGTTGTGAAGAAAGTAAATTAATAAAACTAACCTCATTTCTTTGGTACATGCTTTCAGTAGATGCCCCTGGAGAACAATTCCCTTTATAGAAAAGAGTAAGGTGGGGAACAGACTGTATTCTTCAGATATAGCTTTCTCCAGTATTATTGACAGACTTTGTGTATCATCAGCAGCTAATGTGTTGTCATGTTTGTTGCTAGATATATTTGAGCTATATTCGGTTTTGTCTCTTCTACTATTGTTTTTCAATTATGTTTGCTGGAAACTTTTGCAAAACCATAATATTAATATGCACATTTTAAAACCTGGTGGACAGAAGTGTTCAAATGTTGTCATGTTGAGCATTGGAGGCAGAATTTTTTTGTTGAGCTAATCTTCAAAAAGCATTATGCTTCATATTCATATGAAATATTAAATCCATCTTTAGTTTTTCCTGGGTGAGAGCTGATGCAGTTGTGTTAAAAAGAGTTTATGTGTTGTGACAAACTGAACAGCCTCCAGGGCGCTCATCTGCCATGTAGCTGATTTTTCCTTTCAATAGCCATCTTAGGGATGAATGGAGAAATATTTTAAAATTGTTCTACTTGGTGTCTGTAGACTTAGGTGACACAGTTTAGAAATTAGCACAGCCCCATTAAACGAAGTGACAGAAGAAAGGAATGTACTTACACTAGGAACTTACCACTACTCTCCCCATCAGACTATCCCACAGACCAGGGGTTCTGAATGTTGTTGTTTTTTTCTGAGTCCTCCCCCCCCCCATCCCCAACATGCTATAAAATTTTGTGGTCATGATTCTGAATTGTATCTCAATATGTATGTCTCCAGTAGCAACCATGAAAATTGTTCATCTTGGAGCTTACAGCTATGCAGGAGACTCCAGAATCTCCCTAGTTAAGGGAAGGAACTATCTCCACAGGACAGCCTCATCTCATCCCTCCCACCTTCTTAGATACAGGGCATATCAAGAATGGCAATTATTGATAATCCCTACCTGTGGAGTGCTCAAGTATCTTTTTCTTCCCTTTGTTCATCCTTGCAGGAGATGAACACAATCTGTCAATCTCTTTATAAATGACTTTGGATACTTGACATTTCCAAATTTGCTAATGTATCACATTTTGCAGCTCATATCTTCTCTGTTGTTATGAAAACAAAAATAAACCACATTTATGCAGTGTACAAACGAATGAGTACTCCCCCCCCACACAGACACATATTCTGAATAACCATTCTGTAGAAGTAGGATCTGAAGGATGTACATCAAACCTCTCATTACAGAAAAATCCTAAAACTATACCCTGTCTGAAACTACAACTATGTTATCTAGATAACCATGTTGAGATGGAATTCTCCTCTACATGTGCAAAATATAATCTAGGAGATTTTTTAAAAATGTTCTCCCCTTACTTAGATATCAATTCAAATAATTTATTAAGGTAATTCTAGAAAACTATACCTCCTAATATTATTTTATATGTAAAACTAAGTAACCTCAGAAAATATGAAATAATTTCCCAGGGAAGATACTTATACATAGTAATCAAGTCACCTCTTGATCATCTTTATCTAAGCTAAATATCTTAAATTTTTCACTGTATGACATTTTTCTAGCCCTCAGATAATTTTTGTGGTTCTTCTTGGTACCTGCTTCAATTTTTCAACGTGTTTGTAAAAATGTTTACATGAGTACTATATGCAAAATCCCAGGATGCTTTGCACCAATGCTATTTACGGAAGTAAAATGATCTCCCTATTTCTACTATTTCTACTCCCTGCTCATGCACTCAATGATTGTGTTTGCCCCTTTCCCCTTTAGCATCTCAGTTGAAACTCACATTGACTTACTGAATCAGAGAGCCATGTTAGTCTGGAATTGCAGAAGTGACAAAGAGTCCTGTGGCATCTTAAAGACTAACTAAAGTATTGAAGCATAAGCTTTCGTGGGCTAATACCCACTTTGTCGGATGCATGCAGTGGAAGTATCCAGAGGCAGGAATAAGAGGCAAGGACCAGGTTAGCGATATCAAGGTTAGTCCAATCAGGCTGAACCCGCTTGTTATCTCTAATCAGGGAGGATGATGTCCTCTTCTATCATCTGATCTGGAGTGGAGAACATGGAGAGACTGCTTTTGTAGTTAGCTAGCCACTCATAGTCTTTGTTCAATCCTAAACTGTTGGTATCAAATTTTCAAATGAATTGCAGCTCTGCAGTTTCTCTTTGCAGTCTGATCTTGAAGTTTTTTTGCTGTACGATGATGACCTTTAAATCTGTTATGGTGTGTCCAGGGAGGTTGAAGCGTTCTCCTACAGGTTTTTGTATATTGCCATTCCTGATATCTGATTTGTGTCCATTTATCTTTTTTTTTAGGAACTTTTGCATTGAGTTACTGGTCCACTGTGACCGCTAAATCATTTTCAGTGTCACTGCTTTCCAGAACGTAGTGTCCCATTCTGTAGGTATGGCAGACATTTTTGTTCCTTGATCTATGACACTGCATTTGACTATATTAAAACATATTTGATTTGATGGAACCCAGTCTATCAAGTGATTCAGATTGCGCTATGTGACTGTCCTGAAATCATCATTATTTATTGTACCTCCAATCTTTATGTCATCTGCAAATTTTATTAGCAGTCACTTTGCATTTATTTCCAGGCCATTGATAAAAATATTGAATAGTCAGGCCTAGAATTGGTCCCTACCGAACGCCACTAGAAACACCCCAATTTGATAAAAAAAATCATATTGATAACTGCTATTTTATAACAGTCAACCAGTTGCTAATCTGCTTAATGTGTTTATTGATATGTATTTTTAATCATTCTGTCATGCAGTTTTAAGACAAACATAGGATTGGCCATTCTGGATCAGACCCAAGGCCAATCTAGTCCAATATCCTGTCTCTGGCAGTGGCCAGCACCAGATACTTCTGGAACAGAAAAATGTGGGGTAATCTGTCCCCACATAAGTCACCTCCTGGCCTCTGATAGTTAGAGACTGGCTTCAACCCTGAAGTAGATGGTTTAATATTCCTTCCAAAATTTATTGTCTTTCATTATGATAACTCTGGGTATTTTCTCATATCCATATAAATATCCAATCCTGTTTTAATCTTACTAAGTTCTTGGCCTCCATGACTTCCTCGGGCAACCAGTTCTACAGTCTAATTATGCACTTTGTGAAAAGGAATTTCCTTTATCAGACCTTACAAAACGTACATTATTTATCAACCAAGCTTGTGGGTGTGATAAGACCTGTTCCATACAAACATTGATTTTAATGTCCTTTTTGTTGGTGACAGGAATACAACTGGCATGGTGCACAAATGTAATAGCTGAATATTTCAATTCTCTTCTATTTATTTTCCCAACAGAACTTTAGAAACCAGATTTACACTTCCCCACAAATAAAAAACAAACACTTTTTATCAGGCTTCACTCTGGGTTTCCAGAACACCACTCATAAGAATTAGTGAACCGCTGCCTGATTCAATAGTTCTTTGCATTATAATCTCAACCCTTCTTCACAAATATATTTTCACAAAATTGTATAAATCTAAATAGCACTGTAATATCAAGATTGGATGTTTAAAGACAAAAAGTACTTTTTATAAGCTATTGAAAAACTGGCTGGATGCCAACCTATTTATCAGTTACTTAGCATTCTCTGAATGCTCCCTGTATGAATTCAAAAAACCAAATAAGGCCAAAACAGAAAACAAATCACAACATTCACCTAGAGATTTCTTTTTTTAACAAACTTGTACCAGAATAATATAGATGAAGGTTAAATAGACAATTGTACAAGTGGTGTATATGCTACAGAATAAATAAATGCAAAGAATATAGATCTACTGTATCAATCTGTTCTTTACTATATATTGATGGTACTCAGAGTTTATATGTGATACAATAGCTAATGGAATATCAAAAATTAATATAAAGAGACATGATTGTTTAAGAAACCAAGGTCACAACTTCATTGAACAGACAACAGGAACAGGGTACATACAGTTAATTATTCCTTAATGTGCCAAACTAAGCTATATCTCAAATTCTACTTAAATATTGAGCCCTCACTACTGATTAGCTTAGTCTGCATTGTACACTGATCCTTCATTAGGGCCAGTGTTTGAGGCAGCATGGCCTCTCTATGCCTCCAAATGAGGATCCCTCTCTTGTAGTCTAAATTCTCCATTGCTTCCCAGAGAGATTGGGGGACCACTATTCTCCCCATCAGACAGGCATTCTCAAAACATTTTCCTGAGGCCTCTGAACATGCTATAGAAATTTCATGGTCCATCTTATGTAACGAGAGAATGTGCTACATAAACTGAGAACGTGAACATGTTAATTTCCACGCATGCTTACATATTGAAATGTATTGAAGCCAATAGGTTTCAGCATATCATGGAGGAAAATTAACACACTCTCTTTTTGTTTTGTTTTTTTCAAAGCAGTGTGTCCAAATAGTGCAAGGTGAAATGGTTTTTTGTTTCTTGTATGTTCTCTTTCCAATTTTGGAGGACCCCCTGAAGAAACCTGCTTGCAAACCCCCATGGGGCTGCAGAACCCCGGTTGAGAACCATCATCATAAACAAATGGTTAAAGCACTCACCTGAGAGGTGGCAAATCTCTATTCAAATCCCTTCTTCCCCTTATATCTAGGGGCAGGGGGGAATGTAAACCAGGGTCTCACATATTCCAGCTCACTGCCCTAATCACTGGGCTAAAAGTTATGATGGAAGTGCTCCCATCCCCACCACACACACTTTTAGCTTATTATTAACAGCACAGACATCTAATGCCAAGAAAGGATTTATACCTGAGAATGCGAAGGAGAGATAAGTGCCTCTCTTCAGCCTGAACTTTGGCACTTACCTCTGAGAAAGGAGAGGGGCTTAACACATGTCCCTCTTGTTGGCATCTCCCACTAGCTAGCATAGGCAGTTCCCCATCCAGTATGTTTCCTTTTGTGAATTGCAGTCTAAAGTGCACCTCTCCCCATTCTTTGTATAAAAGCTCAGGAACCTGAGGATACAATAATCACACTATGAATCTGTAACCCACACACCTTCTGGGTGTCACACCTTTTACCCTCTAGTGGCACTGAGATCACTTAGAGATTAATAAGTCTGCTACAGCCTTAAGTAAGGGCCATCTGACATTTAGCTCATGAAGTAGAGGCGAACATGCTAAACTGTAGAGTTCTCATGTTTGATCCTGCCTGGGATCTGTCAGTGTTACAAATCCATAAAATAAGTGAAATTAGAGGCAGATGTGACCTCTATGTAGTCTAGATTGAGCGTCAGCCAAATACATCCCATCCATACCTAGATCACAGCCAGATACACTAGGAAAGCAAAGATTCCCCACCTTCCATGTCTGATGAAAAGGAGACACAGAACTGAACATTATTAGCATCCAGATACTGACAAAAAATTACATTGGTGCTTGAATTTTCTAGGTTATTTTCTAAATATTTTCCAAAAGTAATCCACATGTTCATGTAATCTGGGATGCAGGATTTTCATGTTTAACATCTGTAAAAGAACTCTTTAATTTAAAAAATTCCTCTCTTTTTTCTTTTCATGGTATAAATGATTATTCTGAACACACTGAGACTGGAAATGTATAATTCCACATTTATATTCTCTGTTTCCCAAGCCGAACACAAATGAAGAGTCTTTCTTGTAACACTTGAGCAACAGAGGGATGCAGAGAGATAGTAAAACAAATTGAGAGGAACTGTACTAGAATTTGCCTGTGAAACATGCCACTGTAACCTGCATTTCAAGCAAGTTTGCTTTTATCTGCTAACATCTAATTATACAGAAACAATTTTTCCTGGGTTTTGATCTTAACACCACTGCATTCAAGTCAAAGGTCAGTCAGCTGCTACCTTTCATTAGTTGTCTTTCATTAGGCTAAGTGAATGTGCTTGGCATATTAGCTTTTGGCAATAAAAAAGACAAGATAAAAAAAAACCACGTGAATGAAATACATATACAAACATAACTGCTAGGTATTCAGAGGGGGAAATAATTTGGTATCTATGGGGAGATCATTTAAAATACAGACAAATTGAAAATGTGCTGCAACAATAATTCATAATATCAACCAACATGGCATAAAAATGTTCCAACTGTATTACTTAAAGAAAAGGGGGAAAGCTTCTAGCTCTGCAATGCACTGGATTAAAATACAACCTCCTTATGAAATTACCATGAAATTGAGTTGAAGCACATGCAGAACTAAACAGATTGCTTGGAAAGCATTCAGCTACAAATCTGTTCTTTTTTCATGCCTGCTGAAATCTAAGCTGATTTCAAGGGAACTAGTTTCAATTATTTGCTCTGCTGTTTAAGCAAACCATATCAAAGCCTACAGTGGTATGCAGTATACATCTATGAGAGGTATTTGTTGACTGGGAAGACACAGTCTATTGATATTTCTAAAAATAAAAAAAAGGAGAAAGTAGATCAGCTGAAGCTTAAGTATTTTAAGAAAGCAAGTAAACCCAAACAAAATTTATTTAGGCTGATGAAATGCTGTAGCATTTGGGCTCTTGGGTTTGTACTTTGAGTAATATTTATTTGATGTTAGTTGATTTGGCTTTCGGAGATGTAGAATGGATGGAGGAGGTGAGAGGGTAAAAAATGACACAGGTCAGAATATTTCCTCCCACCCCCCAAACAATATAGTACATACTTGCAAACAATGTGTGCATAATGGTGAAGACCAATCCTGGCTCTTACTGAAGTCAATATCAGTTCTGTCTAATTTTATCTTATTATGAGGAGTCCAATTAATTAACCTTGGATTTTCCTTCATGTTCTTTTAGATACTCAAGGACTTGGGTCTGATTGTGTTCCTCTGTACAAGAGATTCTTGCTACAGTTACTGAAGGTCTATTCCTATCCGCTATGTCTCTAAAATGTGCAATAGGGGTTTCATCAAAAGTACAGTGCACAAGACAGCGCCATCTAGCCTTTCAATTACAGTTCGTTCAAAGCTGAATTGTGCCAGACATCGTGGTCTAATATAATTCTATTTAGTAAGCCATTTCCTCTGAAGAACATTGAGCAGGAGTTTTCAATGTTCCTTCAGGAATTCACCTCACAAAAATAAATCAACAAAAAAAACCCAACCGAATCCCCAAAAAAGAAAACCATACATAGTCCATTTAAAATATTGATTTCCTTTTCTGTGAGTAAGGGCTTCCATATGTCTGATTTTATTTATTTATTTCTTTTTTAACTTCCATTTAGGACTGCATGGTCAATATTCCCCGCTGTGTTGAAAAGTAACCCAGGCTGACATTTTCTAGATCTTCCATACTTTTCTATGCTTTTATCAAAATCCTACCAATGTGCCTGTTATCTAAACTGCACAAGGTAGCAACTTTAATACGCCTTTGTAACATATTATCTTTAATCATGTTATGAGCTTTGTTTGCTTCTTACTGTATCTTGTAAAGACCTATAAATTCTCATTGAGATAGCCCCTGAGCTCCAAAACTCTAAAACAAACATGCAAAAAACAAAACACAACAAAACTCTCTAGCTTCCTAAAATGTAGATTCTGCTCTTTAAATATAATGGAAGAGCTGAAAATAAAGAAAACTGCTACGACTACAGTACAATAGCAACTTTTATGATTGTATTTAAGAGATACAGGAAAAACACCATTAAACTACGACTAATACTGTATATGCATCAGCTATTCATATTTTTATAATGCAGGAATTGGTTCATTTATTGTATTGGCCATTTACAAAATGTCCCACTAAGCCACATCCCTTCTTAATGGGATTTAGGCAGAGGCCAGCTGGGTGAATACATACATTTAAAAAAAATATGTTATATCCCTTAAAGTGTTATGACTCTTGCCCCAACCAAGAAAAATGATTAGGGGCCTGGAGCATATGACTTATGAGGAGAGGCTGAGAGAACTGGGATTGTTTAGGCTACAGAAGAGAAGTCTGAGGGGAGATTTGATAGCTGCTTTCAGCTACCTGAAAGGGGGTTCTAAAGAGCATGGATCTAGACTGTTCTCAGGGGTAGCAGATGACAGAACAAGGAGTAATGGTCTCAAGTTGTAGTGGGGAAGGTTTAGGTTGGATATTAGGACATACTTTTCCATTAGGAGGGTGGTGAAGCATTGGAATGGATTACCTAGGTAGGTAGGTAGTAGAATCTCCTTCCTTATAGGTTTTTAAGGTCAGGCTTGACAAAGCTCTGGCTGGGATGATTTAGTTGGTGTTAGTCCTGCTTTGAGCAGGGGGTTGGACTAGATGACCTCCTAAGGTCCCTTCCAACACTGATATTCTATGATTCTATGATTCTATGATTCCTTCAACTTGCCAACCCCTGATCTCACAGGGATGCCAATTGCAGTCAGAGGGACTTCATCCAATCATAGAGGTCTCCCCAGCACAACAAGCTCCAGAATTAAGAGCTTAAATTATTCCTTCTCTCTCTCTCTCTCTCGATTGCCAGATATATAAAATCAATTCTCATACGTAAATAGACTGATCAGCAATTGGATTGAGAAGAAATTTCTCATTGTGGTATGGTTTTTATGAAGTTGTGATATGTATGTCTTTCTAGTCCAGTTTTAAAAATGTGTGTGTGTACATGTGCATTTGTGTGTGTGTAAATACTATCTAATTTACTTTTGATTTCTTACTACTGATGTCTTACCATCAAGAATTGTCAGCTGTGATTTGCTGATATCTTAAGACATACTTCAAATATACTGTTTTCCAAATAATTAAAAACAGCAAAATATTTTTTGTTGTTTATTCTGATGAAAATATATCGGATCCTCAATAAAAATATCAGGAATACATTTTTGGGGGACGGGGGGAAGGCTGCATTTGAAAGAAGTCATGTAAATGAGAACTTAAAGAAATATTGTCTAATGGTAATTATATCTAATGACACATATATAAGGAAGAATTTTTTCTACTAAATCAGACTTTAAGAATATAGGTGCTACTTTCTATCTGTTGGTAATATAGTAATATTTTCCATTTAGTTCATGTTGACACATATTGACACATTTGGTTTTACCAATCTTTTTATTTTATTTTATTATTTATTCTCTATGTCTGGTATTCACCAGTAAAATACTATTTTCTTTAAGACCAGATAAAATGGTTATCTCACCTACTAGCTGGGGGTGGGGGATATAGTTAAAATCTAGGGACTTTGAGAAGGTACAAGTTTTATGAGTTCTTTAGAAAGATAGAGGAGGATGTAGAAACCTACCTGTATGCAAGATCATGGGCACAGAGGTTGTTGTCCTCCTCTAAGAATATCACAGTATATAACACAAAGGTCTTTTGCTGGCGTGATCTAAGGAGTACCAATCACTGTTATAGGTGCATTTGAGGAGTTTTAGAATTGCCTCTGAAACATCTAGTATTCGCTACTGACACAGGCAAGAGGCATGACTGTATGGGTCATTAGTTTGTTCTGGTGTAGAAATTCTTATTATGTGTAGTCTTTGGGACCAGTCCAACCATTATTCACCTTCTGTGAGAAACTGACTTCATAGGGACCACAGTCTTAAGTAAATGATACTGAAAATACCTAAAACAATTTCTTATCTTCTATAATTAATACATATTGCAACTAGCATTGGGTGGACTATGATCGAGCATGTGAGGCGCTAAGCAACTATTACAAACTAATGTATTTTTGTAAGTATCTTGCCTTATAGGTAAGATTCCTATGATAAGAGCAGAAAACTTGATAATTAAACCTCAGACCTACTTCTGAAATCTCCTGCAGCTTCAGGCCCCATCCAAACCCCACTGAAGTAAATGGAAGGATTTAGATCAGAGCCTTAGTATATAGACTTCAGACTTCAGTTGGATGAATTTATTGTTTTTCTGTGAAATCCTGCATTAAGAGCCTTTCAGAAAAATGTGATGGCCCTCAAGAATTATTCATAGACCAATCACACTTAGAACATTTTCTCAAAATCATGCATCCCCTGTCACACAATGTGTTTTCTGAATACTACCGCGGTATTAATAAGTGGTGCAGTTATACAATGGGTTTTCTCCTCCTTCCCTATGACTACTGCTCAGAGAAATAACTTGCTAATATGACTAAAACATAAAGCTGTTTTGTAAGTAGATGGCAGTTTCAGAAATTAAATTCATCCCTCATTTGCTCTCCAATGTATTTTATAAATCATCAGTTGTAAGTGCCCTGGATACAGTATATACAGGAGACTTTTTATCTCATTCATTTTTCTGTGTTAGTGAAATAGTTATCATATGTTACAACAAACATAAAATCCTCTGGCAATCCAGTGTTCACTCAGTTTATACAGTAAAGTATGAATTTATGCAAATTATGAATGTATGCATACCTTCTATGGCTATATCCTTGGCTATTTAGATCACTGTTTCTCTGTGCATATTGCTCCTCTCAGTGTGTTAGTGTAGCCTAAGAATGTCAAAGTTGAAGGGAAGAATCTTGAACTCAATGTAGGTAACTGGGAGGAAAGATCAAAAGTTATGTTTTGACTGTGTTAAATTTATGTTGACAGTGAGGCATCTAGGAGAAGTTAGAGACAGGCCATGATACAAGATTGGATGAAGGGAGGAAGAACAGCTTTTAAAAGATAGATTTGTGAATAATTGCCATAAGGATAATGCTTGAAGGCATGGATACAGATGAGGTTTCCCCAGAAAGAGTGTAAACTGAGAAGAGAATCAGATGAAGTACAGAGCTCTGTGAGACCTCCATAGAGTATGCAAAAAGAAGGACTCACTGAAAGTGATTCTGAAGGAAAAAACAGAGAGGTGGGATGAAATCCTAGGAGTTGACAAGATCAGCAGTGTCAAAGCAGTAGGTAGGTCAAGGAGAATGAGATTGAAGTTGTAGCACTGAGATCTGAATACAAAGAGGTGTTCGAGATCTTATCGAGCATTTCTGTTGAGTGAAGAGTGTGGAAGCCTACTAGAGGGAATCCAGGAAGGAATAAAAGAAGAACTTCAGATAGCCATTGTAAGCAGTGCATACAGTGAGTTTAGAGGTGATGAGGAGAAGGGAGAGTGGACAGTTGTTGGAAAAGTGGTGGGGTTAAGACTTATTTGAGAATAGTGGAAATCAGAGCATATTATTCTGAAAGCTAGAATAGAAAGATATTGAGAGAGAAGGACTGAGATTGGCTTCAGTGGTAGAAAAAATCAGAAAGTGTTAACAGGTTATAAGGGGGAAAGTGGGAAGGCAGAGAAGAGAGCTCATGGTATATTGTGTAGCTGGTATCAGAGGAAAGAGTGAGTGTTTTTTTTTTCTCCATCCTCAAATGTATCTACACACCTAATTCCCATTGAAATAAATGGGAGTTAGACACCTAAATAGCCTTGAGGATTTGGGCCTAGATGCCTAAGCTTCTACCAATGAGTATGGCTAAAACTATTTAAGTCTTGATGCTGCTGTACTGCTTGGTGCTTTGGCACCAATACGATTCTGAAATTGGGGGTTCCTCTGACTTTCTCACCTACAGGGGGAGAGGTGTTCTCAGGTGAGTGTCCTAACCCCTGGGCTATTCTGATGTGGGTTAGAAGCTGTTCCACTTTGGACAAATAATTAGTCTATATATATATATTCCCCCTGCTTCCCCTGCTCCAGTGATTCTAATTATTTGAAGCAGATGTCTCCAGCATCCCAGGTGAGTACCTTAGACACTGTAATAAAAGTTTATGAGAGAGTTCCCTCACCCTGCCCCCTTCATTTTTGTGTAGCAATTGGCAAGTTTATATGTAAGGCCTGATCTGGTCAGTGTTCTCAGAGCTTGTATACAGGCTTGTGCCCCCAAAATGAGTTCAGTGACTGACCACCTATCTTCCCCTGGTTTGTGAATCACACTGGAGCATAGGCAGGAGATAAGTGTTGGGATGTCTAGAGTGAGGGAGCAATGCACCGACCTGGAGGTAGAAACATAGGAACTTAGGGAACACTTACTGCAAAAATTT
Source organism: Sternotherus odoratus (assembly GCA_032164245.1). Lineage (NCBI taxonomy): Eukaryota > Metazoa > Chordata > Testudines > Kinosternidae > Sternotherus > Sternotherus odoratus. The sequence goes on from JAVMKO010000001.1 coordinate 242,102,450, forward strand.
AGGTCCCAAATGAGTTTTGGTGCCTACAGGATTTGGCAGTAGCTTAGTAGGGTTTTGGTAAGTCTCAGTGTGGCCTGAATCTGGGATTTAGGCACCTAGTTTCAAGTTTATGACATCAGGTCACTTTATAAATCTATCCTCCTGAATCTAAAAGAAGTTGGAGGAATATCATTTTAGTATTTGTGGTAGTGAGTAGTGCTCAGTGCTATAAAAACCCAGAATAACAAAATGGTGCATTCCTTGAAGTTTAAAATCTAAGGGCTTGTCTTCACTACACTGGGGAGGGATCGATCTTTTGGCGATCTATTTATCACATCTCGTCAAGATCCCAGAACTCCAGCTCCCCAAAAGGCACAAGCTGGAGTCGACGGGGGATTGCGCCGCCGACTGCTGCCGCCGTGAGGACGGCAGGTAAGTCGGCTGTATATACGCCAGTTTCAGCTACTTTATTAACGTAGCTGAAATTTGCGTATCTACAGCCAATCTCCCCTCAGTTCTGAAGACCAGCCCAAAGTGTAAGAGAAGAGACAATGCGAATACAGATTGATGAGGGAGCAAAAGTAAACAGTTGGACAATACTGGTCAGCCTGATGGAATTCATGATGTGAAAATGTACAGATCCTGTCAACTATCCTGCTAGAAGGCTATCCTCATAAAACATTTATAGTAAGTGGTGTTAAGAAGGATTCTTCAAATATGACTTTGTTTCCTGGGAAAATTGGAAAACAGCATTCCACTGGCTGAAAGCAATTATCCTCCCACACAGAGAGTGTTATGGTCTCCTTGACTGGCTTAATGTAATAGAGCCAAATACAAGCCAATTTTTATTTTCCATCAGCAAAGGTCTTCCTATGCCACGCTTGGTATTATTTTCTCCATTTTTAATTTCGAAAGATGATTGTGTAAAAATCTACAAAGAAAACTAGTGCTGGGTCAGCACCTAGACGTGGAAAGAAAAAGAAATGGGAAGGGTAATGAAATGTATATTGAGAACAGCATACTGGGTTATAGGTCCTATTTCAATCAGAATCCTTCTTGAAGCTGTAGAAACAATTGAATAAGTTTAAGGGAGAGGCGACAGAAACTGCGAGATATCTATCCATCTATCTCTCTATCTATCTCTCTTTCTCTATCTATCTATCCATACATAGATATACTGTTTATTAAATGTTAACAAAAATAAGTGAAAAAAAATACAATAGAGCATTACAATTAAGATTTTTAAAGCCTCAAAAATGAAAATTCAGAATGACATTCCCATAGTAACATTAATTCTTGTACCTTGCAGGCAGGCAATAGAGTTTTCATTACCTTGACTAATAATGACAAATAATTGATAATTAATGGATATATCAATAGGGATTTTTACATTATATAATTACGAAAAGCAACCTAGAAGTAAACAATTTGTTTCAGATCCAGAACTGTAATTATAGTATATGAGATCAAAAATAGCATATGCAAATTTTCAGCTACTCTGCATCATAACTGCTTTAATATTAATATTTTCAACGTGCTCGACAAACACTAAACTAAGACAGAGGTAAGGGTGAGACTGTATTTAATGCATTTGCACTTTGCTTCTAAACACAACTAGGACACCTTCTAATATTGTAAACCTCTGAACAGCTTTCCAAGGGCAATCTTCACTACTAAATCCATTTTCCCCACCAAATTTGGTGGAGGTGAAACTGACACTACTGTGAAGTCTAGGAGAGGTAATTTTGTACTGGAGTAGAAAGAAATTTAAGAGCTAATATCTTACAATTACTGAGGACAGAAACAGCTTTTCTCTTCCATACATGAGCAGGAATTACTGACTTTCAACTGATTCATGTCAATCCCAGTGAATCATAAGATATAATGGATGGCCCCAAATGTAGATAATAATTTAAGAACATTTTTTTAATATATTTTAAAAATGTGTTCTAATTTTATGTCACTGAGTCCTGTATTTGATAGGTAAGACAGATGGAAACATTAAGGCTACATATACACTGCAGCAGGAACTATGCTTCCAAGTGTGAGAAGACAGACATGGGCTAGTTCTGCTCAAGCTAACATGCTAAAAATGGCAATGTAGCCGTGAGAAGCATGGGCAACAGTTCAGGTTAGCTGCCCACATATAAACCGTCCTGGATATGTACTCGGGCAAGTAGCCTGAGCTGCTGCCCCTGCTATCCTTGTCTATGCAGCTATTTTTAGTGCACTAGCTCTGCTCAAGCTTAAGTGTATCTATCTACACAAGTTGGAAAGCAAACACCCAGCTTCAGGGAAGATGTAACCTTTGAGCTAGAGGTCTATGGAAATTTTACTAATGAAATGTTAAACTCTATAAAATTATTTCTAAAAATTACATCTTTAGAACGTGTCATGACAAAATACACTTGTATGTGGGAGTATAAAGATTCTATTGGTAATCATTTGGGATGACCTGTAGCATTCATTTGTGGCTTCTCCACTTACAAATAATTCAATCATCCCAAACTCTTGGAAATAAAAGCTTTACAGTTCCACACACCATCTGTATAGTTCTGATGAGAGATTTTATATTTGTAATTGGCAGCTCTGCCATGGTCAGTTCATAAGCCTAGCATTTCAAAATCACTGAACAGTTTTTACATATAAAACCAAATAGGTCTTTGACTGTAAATAATGAACTATTAAAGGTGTCAATGAGCTAGTAAGTCAATGCTTACACTAAGGCTGAACTTAACTTATATTGTTCAAGAGAGAGAGTGATTTGGAGTTTGCTTTCCCAAGGCATTCTGGGCCAAATCCTCAGTCGGTGTGTAGTGGGGTCGCTCCATTGAAGCTAAACTGATTCATATCAGTTGAGGACTGGGCTGCCAGAGTATACAGTTTCCATTTAGATCTCCTTTACCATACCCCATAAGGGAATCTGTAACAATAAAAGTGATGGCTGAAATCCAGGGAGGAGTAATTTGCCTAATGGGTTAGTTCCCAAATTAAGCTATTTGAATTATGTCCAATGGCTTAGAGAAAGAATGTGGTCACCTGGGTAATTTAAAATGAGAATGTGGCATACAGTGAAGTTTGTTGTGTTTTGTATTTTAATAGTGAGAGGAGACTTAAAGATAATTCAGACAGGCTTTTCAGAGAGAAAACCAAACATTTTTCTTATTAGCTTTAACAATGGATACTTGAACAGATTCTGCCTTTTAGAAGAAAATGTATCTTGTTGTATTAAAAAAAATCCCTATAAAAGCATGATTCTCATTTTCATATTTAATTATAATTTAGGAACAGATCCCTTATGTGCTACTTTGTAAGGTCTGACTATTTGTAGAGAGTTTTGTATGTATATGAGAAATCTCATGTTCCTCATTTTATTTGTAATTAAACAACTCAGTTTAAGTTTACATGGGCCAATATATAAACAGCTTTTCCATGTTTGTATATAACAATAATCTAAAATCACATGCTGAGCATCACATAAGGTGGGAAAGAGGAAAAAAAGTAAACTAAGAATGTGAAAAATATGACTCGGTGTAAAGGATGCAAGAAGAGATAAAAAGTATAAACCCTAGGCAGTGAATAAAAAGTAAAAAGACAAGTTCTGAAATTAAAACTCAGATAGTCTAGAAAGATGATTAGAAAAATAAGAGATAAATAATAATAATAGCTTCAAAATAACAATAAAATATCATCTTGTTTCAACACTGCTGTAAACTACTTTAAAAACAAGTTATAAAAATGTAACAACATTGGGGGAAGCTATAGTCGTGCTTGCCTTTTCCTTGATTAATTTTTTTACATAATCCACCAATTTATTTTGAGCTTTGAATTATCTAGCTAGTTAATTATGTATGCAGTGCAAAATAATGCAGAGGCTGCTTTCTTTGAAAATATGCTGTATGTTTAAACAAAGTCCTGTTGCAGAAAAACAAACGAATGTCCAAAGTGGAAAGTGACCATGCTACTTTTGTCTGCAAATTGTTTCTTAATAAAAAAAATGATCTGGATAATATACAAGAGTAATCAATTCTACTAAGAATAAAGGGATAACTGCATGGCCTGATCTTGGCTTTAGAAAAACTACAGAGCTAATATCTCCCTCTGCTGCTATAAGCCCTCTCCAGCAATGGCTCTTAGTTCTGGGGACAATATGGACCTCTTACCACTCCCTTCTTCAGGGACATTCCCTCCCTAAACCTCTCAACCCAGCTATGTTTTTCTTGTGAGCTCTATCTACTTCTCTAGATACTCTCAGCTTTTCTCTGTTTGGGTCCAGGGCTCTCTGTTGCCTTTGGACTGACTCTCTTTTAAAAATTCCAGGGGGGTCACCAATCCCTCCACATTACATCAAAGTAGGATGCACCTAGACTAGAGCAGAAGAGCTGGGTCTGATTTCATTTAAGGGGCTAGCTATCCCATTACAATTACAAATACACAAGTTGTCCTAGGTTCACCAAAACATTCACTAAGATTCATGAATAATTTGACCAAACCTGGGCTGAATGTCTTCTACCTTTGCTACAAAAACATGGAAAATCCCCAACTCTGTCAAGTTTTCATTTAAAAAATTATGAGTAAAATTTCCAACTCAACATGAAAAATATAAATCCTCAAATTTCATAAGAATTAGGCAGTCCATTTCTCTGTTGAAATGATTGCAGTTTCAACATAGCAGCAGACAGAAGCAGTTTGGACAGTGATATATCTCAGTACTAGAATTCTGAAAGTGCCAAATTGGTATTAATAACTATTGGGCAAATACAGTTTCCTCCTTCACGCCTGCAGGAGGCAACGGGTGCTTCAGGAGTGATCTAGTTTTATTTCTGAGATGTGACCTGTTTGGGTCATCATGAGTAGGAAGTACACATCCTGTACACTATGGGCTCTAGGTCTGAATGCATTCCCTGCACATCCTTTCAAGGGAAAGTGGGTGTGGTTTGAAATCTCAGGGTAGAGTTGGATTATGAAGGGACTAGAGTGGGACCACCAGACACTTCTTCCCAGAGGCTGGCGGGAGTGGGGGCTGGGGACGACGGTAGGGGATTTGGATTTCAGAAATGGGGTAGTGGCTGCTGAGTGACTCAGATGGTATTCTCTATAGAAGAGGATTCATTTTCCTCCAGCCCTACTAAAGCTACCTTGAACCAAGCCTTTGTACTCAATCTTGGTGCAGGACAGAGGATTTAGTGCCACATCAACAAAACATAGGTGGCATGTTGTATCTGTAATCCTTGGATTTTGATGAGTTGCTTTCTGCCAGCCCTCCTGTTAATGCATTTTTGTTGATATGATGCACTGCTCACATTCAATCAAATTGCCTGGATTTGAGATACAAATATTGTCCATACTGCAATGATACAATTTACAGTTGCACTCAACGTGGTTAAGCCAGAGTTCCAAAATGACCTATTGAAACACCAGCAGATTGCACTGAAGTTCTGTGGGCAGAAGTCTGCAAAAACTAGCAAGTACCATGTTGGAGCCATAGACAGAGATGTACATCTGTCTCAGGCTCATACAGCACTTGCTTTACCATCTGCTTTCTTCACACTGCATCCTTCCCTATTATTTGATGGGCTTGAATGTAATTATCAAACTTAACACCTTCTTACATGTGAGTCATTACAATGAAAACACTATTATTTTGGTCGCTGGGACTTGTTATCAAACAAAGAGCTTTTGGGGGGTCAACATGGGCCGTCTGCCTACTTATGAAATCAGGATTTTTAAAATATGAGTTTTACAGCCTTTTATTTTTCTCCCAGGACTCCACTGTTTAAAAGATTAAAATCTTCCCCCAAATGCCAAACTATGTAATAGAATGTGACAATGTGTTTTTTAAAGACTGAGTATGTACAGATTCAGTACATGTTGCTTATACCGGAAATTTTCAAACAATTTGTGATCAAGTGTCAGCAGAAACAGGTAAACTTGTCTTCTTTCTCATGAATGCACTCTTAGTAAAACACCTTAAGTAAAAAAAGACCTCCACTTTCACTGAGTACTCTACCTGTGGAAATGTCTCCACCTCGCATGGACTTGCACCCATCCTGCAGCTGCATCCTTATGAGACAGCAGGAACTTGAGCCCATTCATAGTCCTGCCTTTCAAATAAACATGCTAGCGGCATGCACCCTGGTAACAGCAAGAAGCACTACCCTGAACTTGTGAACTTCCTCAGTATTGTTACAGTCTGCAGGAGAATCTAAGTGATAAGTTATATGCAGTGTACTACTGAAAAGGAGATATTAAGTAAGGGCTAATAAAACAAACCCTAGCAGTTCACAAGGAAGCCAGTAGGGGGGTGTTAAGAAATGCAAAGAAAGGGGTATCATTTTTCATAACTCCGCTTCTACAGTCTCAGTGTAATGCAGTGAGAGAACTATAAAATCAAAGATCTATTTTCAGGCTGAGGGAGGCCCAGGTGAATAGAAGTGGTTGCCTTAGAGGCTTTCAATAAAAAAGCTAAAGCTGCTATTTTTGTAAAGGAACGGAATGGCATTTAAAGAGCTTTTACACCCAAATAACTGCCTCGGGCTCTCTGAGAGCCATTAAAGAGATAGAGAGACAGAGAGAGAAAAAAAGGTTTTAGTTCACGGATAATAATGATTCTGGCTTGTGCTAGAATATACAACATTCCCTAACTTCTCTGTACCCCTGTGGTAGAATACTGGCCCTATTGAAGTCAATGGGAGTTTTGCTATTGACTTAAATAAAGCCAGGATTTGACCCCCATACATTTTGTTTGGTGATTTTTTTTCCTAGACTTGAAACATTCAGGACTTTATAAATGTTCTTCCCAACAAATAGAAGAGAAAAGCATTTTGCTGTCCATTTAATTACTGATTACTCAATGTGAAACTTTGTCTCTCCCAATACTGACTGCCTTTTCCAGTAACAGCACCATTTGTGTCATGGCAGGGTTGATGCCCTTATCATTTTAACATTGATCCACAGTTATGAACTAAGTCTCCCAACCACCAGGGAGATGAGTCAGGATCTCTGTCCCCATTGCATAGAGATAGAATGTAAGGCAGTGAGTAGAGAAAGGGCTTTGTGCAAGGTTACAGAGCAAGGCATCACCTTTGTAAGGCATATACCCTGGTCTCACTTCTCCCTCTCCCCATTCTAACTGATATGTGACACTTACCTTTCCCAACCTCTATGTCAGTCTCTGAGATTGCTTATTATCTTTCTATATTTAAAATAAGAAATCACTGTTAAATTTTTAATGGTGACTACTGCACTTCCTTAATGTTCATCATCAATCAATCATAAATCAATCATCATCATCATCATCATCATCATCATCATCATCATCATCATCATCACTCCCATACCACATTGGTCATTGGTGCACCATCATTGATGAGCAATCAACCAATTGTCTCCACCCCTGAAAACTGTGTGTCAGTGCTTCAGTCTCTGCAAAGTTCATTCCTGTCAACTTTTTTATGTTGTTAATCCATCTCTTCTTCTTTCTACCTCTTTTTCTCTTCACCATACTGTCCCTTGGAGGAGGATCTTGGACAGGCCAGATGATCTTGTTACATGGCCATACTACTTCAGCTTGAACATCTTCACAGTCATCAGGAGGTCTTTCTATGACCCCTTCATGATGAAGGGTGATGATGTTGTGGACCCCTTCATTAGTGATGTGGTCGAAGTAGATGACCAGGATCTTACAAATGCCTTAATGTCACAATGTGGTAAGTTAAAGGTTAAAAGTAGAAGAGACAACTAAGTGGTGGCTTTATTTTATCTGCACCTTATTCATCTAGTCACAAATGCAATGCCATTAGTTTGCTCATAGTCTATCATAATATACATTTTTTTTCTGGTAAGTCACTCTCTGAGGCATTGATTCAGCAAGGTGATGAGAATATCTTGAATGCAATCAGTTTCTGTTTGAAGCCAATGGGCTGTCAGCATCCAGTGACGTCCCCGTGAACTGCATTCCTGTTGAAGCTCAGAACCATGCAGGAGGTACTCAGGGCCAAATTTTAAAGGTATTTAGGCCCCCAAAAAAGCAAATAGACACCTAATGAGATTTCCAAAAGTACCTAGATGTGTAACTCCCACTAATTTCATTGTAATGATTGGAATGGAAATTATGTATCTAGGCACTTTTGAAAATCTCATTAGATGCCTGTCTGCTTCTTTAGGGACTTAAGTACCTTTAAAAATTTGCCTCATGCTGCCACATAGTATTAAGCCCTTGAGTGTATGCTTTTAATTTCTCTCCCCAATTTTGATGTGGCCACGTAGCCTACTTGTAATTGTCAGATAACATACTTTAAACAATTCCTCTATATATTCGCTGTATCTGCTGTAAATGTTGGCACTGAAAGGAAAGCTTTTTGTCCCTCTTAAGCTTAAAAAACACAGACCTGACAGTTGCAGTGTTAGACTAACACAGAGAGTGGCATGTGTCTTCTCGGCTTCCATCTGTCAGACACGCTCCTTTGAAATATTAATGGACTTCATTGTTCTGTCAAGTATAAGGCATCTTTGTTAACATTAGGACATAATTTAGGGCCTATTTCATAAGCACAACTGTGAAATATTTATGACTAACACTCATTACTTAAAAAGCACTTCACATATACATACCTGTTTTAATTATTAATGTGGAGAGTTTGGACAGACCTTGTTTTTATTGCTCTGCACTTCTGAAAATTAACTTTTCATATATTTCTGTATTAATATCTGATGGCTTTTATCACATTGTTTAAAGGATGTATCTTGAAATGCCTCTTCCTCTTTTAACTCCTCACATACAAGGCCTATGGTGCGGTGGTGAGCGGTATTGTATCACACCCAGGAGAATTTTGGCCAGTACTTACTGCGCTCCAAACCAGAAATGAGACATGGATGCCTCTGAGAAAGTGATAGTATTCATCATTATCCACTAAAGCAGCCTTAGGTGTGTGTCTCCAGATAATCCTGTAATGTACATAAACAAATTCCCCCTTCTCCCTCAAATGGCCATTCTGTACTAGAGTTTATGACTCAATTAAAATATACAACAGTAAATGTGCCCCATACATAAAAATGTGAACAATGCATTGGTAGTTTCATAACTATTGTATTACATTAGTTGTGTCATTTTATGTTTTTCATCTTTAAGATTTTATAACATAATATTTTTGTGCCTTTTGGCATTTCACATAATACTGTTCAATAAGATGTTTATTTCCCTGTGAAATCCAAGAAACCTTAGTAAATCTGATACTTTTGGATTCAGATATTGACATATTTGGCCTTGAATCCAAAGCAAAATTGAGACCTCCTGTTTCCTCACATCTTCATATGAATTAGAAATTTGTCTGCTACCTAAAATTACAAAAAAAATAATCATTTATTGGTCTGTTGCTTTAGATTCACTAGCACCTGCATACAGCAGAGACTTCAAACCCCTCTACACAGCAACAGGAGCAGCAAACTAACTTTTAAGTTAAGCTTATTAGAATTCCACTCCAGGCTCCAAGAATTACTTAAGATAGGCAAAATATACTCAACAATGAAACAAGTAACATGCACATTTGAACATATCTTAGACATGTATCTGGACCATCTACATTTAACAGCCCTCTTAGAATTGGTATGCTAATGTACAATTTTTTAATTTTTTAATTTTCTTTTTCTTTCTGTGTGTGTAAATGCATTTTACTTCTGTTCCATTCTATGCTTCCGATGAAGTGAGCTAAGCTCACGAAAGCTTATGCTGAAATAAACTAGTTAGTCTCTAAGGTGCTACAAGTATTCCTCACTTTCTTTATGATAAAAATATTGTTTCCTTTTCTTCTTTCTGGCAAAAGATTAGTGATTTATCAATGTAAAATATTAGCATTCATTTGTGTAATCGTATGTGTGTGTGTGTGTGTTGTGTCAAATAGTTGGATAACTTTCATAAGCATTAGATAAGTATCCAAATTTGAAGGCCTTATTTGAATTCTATACTGAACCAAAAGTGAAGAAGCTGCAGTCCTGAAATCTTTATTCCAAAGATTCAACCTACAATATTGATTTCAACCTTGTTGTCTACTAGGGATGTACAAACAAACTGAAGTTTTGTCCTCTTTGCTAGAATTCCACAGCACTGAACAATTCAAATTTCTAAGCAGAACAATATCATTCAGGTAAACAGTTGCAATTAGAGAAGCATAATGTCTATGAAAGAATGGAGATGGGATAATTATACATGGACAGGCTGAGTGATTAATTATAATTCAGGACACAAATGTAAGTGTACCCATAGATTTATTATTATTAATTAAATCAACATTTATATATAGTGCTACTTAAAAATTATGATCTGGGAAATCTTAGGATTTTCTATGCCTTTTTGTATCATGCATTTCTTAAACACATATACAATTCTTCACTACAAGTAAACTGATCAGCACATTAGCCTATACACTGTATATTGGATGTACATCAGTTCTCAGTTGGCTGAGGCTCAATTTCCTATAGGAGATATAATAGTGAAAGCTATACATAAGATGCATAATGAATTCTATTTTCAGCATCTACCCTGGAGGAAGTAGAAAAAAAAATTGCCCACATGTTTTTTTTTTCTGATTGAAAATTATTTTTCAATTAAATGGATTTTTTTATGAAAAAAGAGATGTTTTCATTAAAAAAAATTCAGCTTACTTCACATCTCTCTCTCTCTCTCTTTCTCTTTCTTAATCTATCTATCTATCTATCTATCTATCTATCTATACACCTGTATGTATATAAACCTTGAAACATTTAAAAGAAAAAATATGATTTATAGATGCACAGATTTCTTAGGCCAAAAGGGACAATTATGATTATGTAGGGTGACCTTCAGTATAGACCATTTTTTCTCCATCAAATCCATAACTACTCTTTAAGTTATAGCATCTTTTTTTAGAATGATATTTGACTCCAGATAAACACTTCACCTCTCCTGTTAAGTTATTCATATCATAATTACTCACATTTAATTTAAAAAAGAGCCATAAGCATGATTTGGTGGGGAGAGTTATCTCAGTGGTTGGTGTACTGGCCTGCTAAACCCAGGGTTGTGAGTTCAATTCTTGAGGGGGGCCATTTAGGTATCTAAAAAATCTGTCAGGGGACAGTACTTGGTCCTGCTGGGGTAGGCAGGGGACTAGACTTGATGGCCTTTCAAGGTCCTTCCAGCTCTATGAGATAGGTATATCTCCATATATTATATTTATATTATTTCTAATCTGAATTCCAACAATTGGATTGCATTATGTCTTTTTCTGATAGATTAAAAATCAGAACTAGAGTAACTTCTTAATTCTCTCATTATAAGATTTTATACACTATGACTTGTAGTATTTATTTTTTAACATTTTTCAATTTGTCAACAACATTTTTAAAGTGTACCCTCCAGAGCTGGACACAGTTTAGTTTTCACTGAATTCTTTACTTTAAATGGAACCAAAAATACGGAGACAGCTCTTATCAACACTTGCAAAATTGTCACCCTTTTGGTTGAAATTGTTCGGGCTTCATCTCTGCATGAGGATGTTTTGTTTTTAAAGGTTTGAGCAAGAAGAATCCTGAGAAATTCAGATACTATTCTCTTGCAGAGGTCCTCAATTGGAGGTCCATGGTGTCTTTTTCGGTGGTTCACATGAGTATTTTGGAATATTGTCCAAAGTCACATAGTTAGATTTATTTCTCCAGGATCAAGGGAAAGAGTTCTTTTTAATCATATCTCAAAAAAAAAAAAAGAAAGAAAGAAAGAAAGAAAGAAAGAAAGAAAGAAAGAAAGAAAGAAAGAAAGAAAGGTGGTGGTCCACAAAATGTTTTCAATTGGCCCGGTGGTCTGTGGACTGAAATGAGTTGAGAACCACTGCTCCAGAGAAACAAGGCTAATGATGCAGCAGGGCTATTGCTCTGTCCCCACTGTGTATTGGTCAGATTACTGGTTATCTACATTGAAGGTAGTAAACTGCATGCCACAAAGGGATGCAGTACTGGGCATGGCCAGGACATATATTTGATAAGTCTAGGAGGTATTCAGCCTCCTCAAAGCAAAGGTATCCCCAGTCTCTCTTCTCGCTTCTCTATAAATTGTGTGTAGTTTGTACAACCTAGCCTTTGATTATTTACAATAGGCTTTGATGATTAGGGGAATAAAAATGTCATAGTTCCAAGGATTGCATGTTCTTTCTCTCTCTTCCCTTTTATATCATTTTCATAGTTACATATACCTTTCAAATGTAATAATCTTTTCTGTTTCAGTGAAACATATTAACATTACTATGTATGCTTTACAAAGACAAATACCTGTAATTACATTAGCAACATACGGACAAGTCAGGAAATAGAAACGAGCAGTTTAAATAACTGCATTCAAAGAGTTTTATAGAGGACAATTGACTGTATTTAAACTGAAGACAAGGAGCATGGAATTATGGCAGTAAAATTAAAATAAGATTTTTCAAAACAAGGCAGTGAATAGTTTATATAAATTTAATTCAATATGCAGAGGGGGTAATTTTCGTTTGTTTCTAACAAACAAATCCAACAAATGTAAAGCACAGTATGAGTTGATATACATCTGTATTATAAGTAAACTGAGGTAGGTATCAAGTCTTTCTCTGCATTCTCTAAAGTTGTATTTCGATGGCATACAGCAAATAACAAATAGTGTTCCATTTGTAGATAGTTATTGCTTTTGTATTGAGTGTATTTTGCATGCCCCATATTTACATGGCTAAGGAGTCTTCCTATCTGTTTGCTTGTCCTGAACCGTTACAGCAGAGCTTTCCAAACTTTTCATGTTGGTGACACACTTTTCAGACATGCATCATTTTGCGACACAGTAATTCAGTTTTACTAGCAGACCGGAGGTTAAACTAACGCGATATAAGAGATACGGACACATACATAAATTGTAATAACGAAATGTATGGGGACACAACATATCTCATGAAAACCTTTCATTTATATTTTTAAAAATATATGATTTGTAAGATAATAACAAAAATTGCTGTCATTTATGAGTAACAGTATGTAAGTATGTGCAAGAATTTAAAAAAGTTGAATAATACCAATAACTACTTACCATTTTAATGGCATGTATGAGGTTGATAGGATGAACACAGCTTTTCAATATTTGGTGGAATATTAGATAAAGAGACTCGCATTTTGTCATCAAGCATTTTTAAGCTTCCATGTTTCAGTGTCTTTAAGTTTGCCATCGTTGCAAAGGATACTTCACAAATGTATGTAGTAGAAAACTGCAGAAGAATTTTTAACTCTTTTTTAGCTATGTTTGGATACATTTTTGAAATGTGAATCCAAAAGCTGTCTAAGTCACCCTCTTCATACATCATTAACAGATTTCAATCATTTTTTATGTCAGCTAATTCTTCTTCAATAAGTGAAAAGTTCCTCATTGCAGTTGAAAGAAATGGATTTCTGATCCAATCATAGTCTTGGATTTCAACATTTGGGAAGTAATGCTGAACTTTCTCTCCAAGCAATGTTAAATGGTCAACAATTAGCGAGCTGATATCACATTTTAGCTCGTACTCAGCAGTTTTGGAAAACATTTTAAAATTTCCTTCTTTCACTTTCCTTTTCCAAATTGCTATTTTGTCTCTCATAGCACAAATTTTATCTACTGCTGCTAAGATATTTTCTCCTTTTCCTTGCATACTGGTGTTTATTTTATTCAAATGTTCAAATATGTCAGCTAGATATGCCAATTTTGTGCACCAAAGTTTGTTTTGAATTAATTGCAGAATTCATTTTGCTGATTTTCCACAAAAAGTTTAAGCATCATTTCCGTCAATTCGTATACACGACAAAGCACTCGACCTCTTGAGAGCCAAAGAACTTCTTTGTATAGTAGGAGCTTTTTAAACGTTGCCCCCATTTCTTCACAAATATGAGCAAATAATCTTGATTGAAGAGGTCTACTTTTAATGTAATTGACCATTTGAACCACTTTGTCCAAATCTTTTCTTAGTTCATTTCCAATTGTTTGCGCGACAAGTGCTTCGCGATGTAAAAAGCAATGAATAATTATAATATTTTCATTCTCTTTCTTTGCTAAAGCAATAAAACCTTTTGTTGAACCAACCATTGAAGGTGTGCCATCTGTGCATATTCCTACACAATTTAACCATTGCAAATTATTTTGCTTCATGAAGCAATCTAAAGTTTTAAATATATCTTCACCTCTAGTTCTAATTGGAAGTTCTAGACAACACAAGAATTGCTCAATAATTCTGTCAGTATGAATGAAACGTATAAAAACCAATAACTGTGCTAACCCACTGACATCTGTTGCTTCATCTAATTGCAATGTAAAGATCATATTATCGTCTTGAGAAATATCCTTCATTTGCTGCTTAATGTCATCAGACATGTCTTGAATACATCTTCCAATCGTGTTATCTGCCAAAGGGATTTTATTAACTTCTATCTCAAATTCGGGCCCAAACATTGTTCAAACAATAGCACAGCAAGATTCCTTTATGGTGGTTTCGGCAATAGTGTGTGGGTCCTTGTTTTTGGCAATTATTTGAGCAACCAAGTAACTTGCCTTTTGAGCTTTCTCTGCTGTCTTCATTATCTTTGTGAATGACGCAGACTCCTTCTTTATAGATTTTGAAAGTTCAATAAAGTATTCTACTGGTTTTTCTGACAAATGACTGTGTTTTGAGGTAAAATGATGCTTTAATTTATTTGGTACCATACTTTCATTTGCAAGTATATCCCCACAAACTAAACACTGGGGACAAGGATTGTTTTCATTACCTGAAAATGTGAACCCCAGTTTCATATAATCTTTATTGCATAAACGAGGCTTGGAAATTTTTCCTTTACACTTCTTACGTACTAATACAGACCGTTCAACAGTTGATTCTTGCGTAGTTTCCTCTATAGTGGCTACATTTTGTTCATCGCAAATTTGATTTTCTTTTCTTAATTAGAAACTTATCCATTTTATGGGTAATTCAACTGCAATTTAATGAATAAATCTATGCGAATTTATTTTTAAGTTTTAGCATTAACTAAATATGAAAATAACAGGATTGTTTTTAGGGCTTATCTTTCTCTGTTTTTTCTTATGAAAATAACAGCACCTGCGCTCCACTCCCACAGTGATAAAGTGAGATAAAGATAGGAATCAGGACCAGGAGAATATGTGAAAAATAAACAAAATTAACTAAAGTATTTACAATACATATTAGGACACATAGCTGAAAAAACACATGAAGTAGAGAAGCAAAAGTCCAACAAAAATGGTGTAAATATATATGTCTCATGACAAGGCTATATTGCTGCAAATATTTGCAATGCCTATGTCCAGAGTCCAGTTCCAGCACTCTCCGGTGGAACACTGACGGTGGGTGGTCAATCCACAATTACAGCAGAGTAAAAATAAAAATAAATGGCAGAAATCAAATTATAAGTGCCACGTGGTGGGTGGCTTGCTGTTTGCCACATTGGGTTTGGGACTGTGGCCTACCTTCAGCCAGCTGCAGGTGGGTTGACTGGGTGCACTCGCCCGGGTGATTGGGAGCACGCTGATTCTGAGGCTTCTGGCCTCCACTGAGCTATGTTCTGATTGACCAAGATGGCGGACGGCCCGCTAGGTGCAGTCCCAGTCCAGGACCTCCCGGGGACTCCTCCGCTCAGCACAGCCGAGAGTTGGGGGTGGTGTAACTCACAACTAATTGCTCCGTTAATTGCTCCATTAAAGGAGTCTCCAACGAGAATTCCAAATTCTCCACACTCCTCGTGCAGCCAGCGTCTCCACACTCCTTGCCATACCGCTCCGACACCGCCAATCACGTGCATCCTACATCAAGACGTCACACAATCCTAAAGCAGCTAATTTTAAATCAGCTAAGCCTTAGCTGCTAAGGCTTAGCTGCTTTAACATTAGCTGCTTTAGGAAGTTCCAGGGGAGGGGCCAAGGGAAGCAGACCCCTTGGGGCCAAGGGAAGCAGCTCCACGGTGCCCTTCCACAAAATTTTCTGCATTTCGCGTGACACACCGACACACTGCCGCCGACACACTAATGTGTCGCGGCACACAGTTTGGAACGCTCTGCGTTACAGACTTAGTCACACACTATGGGCATTAGTAATTGAAACCATTACAAAGTGAATGAAAAGTGGGTGTACAAATCAGAATTCTCCACTCACTCACCCCAGGGATAGCAATAACATTTTGCACCTATCATGCATCTCAGTGGTCAGACCGCAGTTGCACCAGAGTTCTGTTTGGTGTAGCTATTGGTGAGGAAGAGAAGGCATTTTTAAACCACCTTTGAGGTCTCCTGGCTGGTGGAGCTTCTAGCGCCGCTTCCCGCAGCCCCCATTGGACCAGGACAGAGAGCCGCCAGGTAAACAAAGCGGTGGGGCCTGCTAAGGGTGCTTACCCTGCGGTCCCACATGCCAACGTTGCCAATTCCTGTTCTAGGGGCTCTTCTGATGATATAATTTAATGTCCAGTTGCAATGGTCCTCAAGGTACTATCCTACAGTCAGATATTGCTAGCTCACAGTGTATACTGACATTTCATGCCTGCCAGACCCACTTTATTAGAGCTATAAGGAGTGGTTGTCTGTTACAGCTTTCCCCCTATTCCATTTTGTTTCTTACAGCTGTCCCCTTACTCCATTTTGTTTTTGTTCTCCTGTGGCTGCCCCTCCCTGGCTGTTAAGTTGTTTACCAGGGCCACTGCCCTTCTCAAAGGGAGGGCCCCTTACGTTGTTTACCAAGAGCCATTGCCCTTCTCAAAGGGATGGCCACTTGTGCTGCGTGCTAAGTGGGACAACTGCCCTGTTCAAAGGGTTGGTCCTGTTATCACCTTGTTAAACCTGGGCTCGGTGTAGGGTAGGCAATGTCCAAAGCTGTAAGACCTAATGTGTTTTTGAGATCCTGGGCATGAGTCATAGGCCTCATGTGCTTTTGAGTCATGAGGTGGAACTCACGCCTATGGTCCAGGACTCTGCCCAGACATGTCTCTATGCTCACCTGCAGTTTTTCCCTGTAACTACTCCCCTGTGACAGAGGGAGCCTATCAGGATTACTGGCGGGGAAACTGCCTGAGTTTGCCTTTAAGAACAGGCAATTTTGAAACAAACATCAGAAAGGTTCCTGCATTGCTACCTGGTCTGATCAGCCAGGGGTTCTGGGGGGGTCCTTTCTCCGCTCTCATTTTATTTTTGAGCGTACCCCCGTTTTAACCCCCCCCCACGAAGAACGAATTGCTGCCTGAGAGACCTCCTGATTATCGAGACCGTGCCGAGCCCTCCTTGCTTCTTCTGATGCTGTTGCCGCTTCTGCCTTTGCTGCTGCCTTGGGGACTGGTGAGAATCCCTCTGTGAAACTTTCTATACTTAATTACTTTAGCTGCTGGCTCTGTTTCCCCAACACACAGACTCAAACTAAACCTCTCTTAAACTCCTTGGTCTGTGTCTTAAAACCTCTCTTAGACTTAAACTAAACCTTGGTCTGTGTCTTAAAACCTCTCTTAAACTAAACCTTGGTCTGTGTCTTAAAACCTCTCTTAAACTAAACCTTGGTCTGTGTCTTAAAACCTCTATTAAACTAAACCTTGGTCTGTGT
Organism: Sternotherus odoratus; assembly: GCA_032164245.1. NCBI lineage: Eukaryota > Metazoa > Chordata > Testudines > Kinosternidae > Sternotherus > Sternotherus odoratus. The sequence continues at coordinate 242,120,035 of JAVMKO010000001.1, forward strand.
CTTAAAACCTCTCTTAAACTCCTTGGTTTGTGTCTTAAAACCTCTCTTAAACTCCTTGGTCTGTATCTGTAATCTGTTTCTTGCTTTGCAGCACCTTTGCTGCTAGAAATAAGCCTGTGCCTTCCTGGACTGTACCTGGGCACACACCACCCTGCCCTCTGAAACTACCCCTAGTATAAGGTGCACCCATTAGGTTAGATTTTGTCTTTTAGTCTAGATAAGTTGTAATTTCATTTTGCATAGCTGTAGTTAAGTTAGGTTTAGGAAATTGCTTGCATTGTACCCTGTAAGTTAGCCTTAAAGAATTGTTGAATTGTGTTTTGTTACTTGCTAATTTGTGTAGTTTTGGTTAAGTTAAATCATAGATAAGATTTTGCTGTGTTTTGTATAATTGTCTCTCTGCTGTTTAAACTTGCAGCCTGTCTGTTCTGTGTCTCCCTGAGTTTAAATCTCCCTCCACCACGTGCTCCTCTTCCCCATCCCCCAACCTTACTTATCTACCTCTCTCTCTCTCTCTCTCTCTCTCTCTCTCTCTCTCTCTCTCTCTCTCTCTCTCTCTCTCTCTCTCTCCCCCCCCCTCTCTGCTGTTTCAACTTACAGCCTGTCTTCTCTCTCTCTCTTTCTAGCATAAAACCCTATTCATTACCCCTTTCTCTCGAACACACCTCACATTTTACATTTACATTTTTACCTAAAATTGTTGGTTATTTAAGACATTTTACCCATACTGTTGGTTGGTTTTATGCGGCTGTGACACACTCTTTACATAGAAATTGTTAGCTACCTGTTACATTTATACTTCAGTGTTAATTGGTTACCAACTGTATTGTACCCCACTATTGAAACCCACTATCCCATTTACTAAAAGAAACCCCTCCCCAATTGTCTACTTTGACAAACCCCATACCCCTCACTATTGAATTTTCCCTGTTTTTGCATTTTCTTAATAAAGTTTATTTTGCACCCCACCTGTGTGGTAATTGCTCCCCAAGATCCCATATACCTGCTGGCAGGGACAGTGGTGAGAAGGACAGATAATATATGGACAAGCAGCATGTTTGTGGTTCTCTTCCTTTTCTTTCCTATGTAATTTCCAGTGGGAAAAAAGTGATTTTTATTACATATATATTTTAAATTAAAGCTGATTCTTTTAAGAAAGGAAAATAAAGTGTTTGTAAACTAATCAAACCATCACAAACCATTTACAATAGTTCAACAGGACAGCATAATGACAACATAATTTAAATTAATTTCCATGATTTTTTTTTGTTTCAAATCTTTATTAAACTTAACAGGCATAGATAAAAATATATGCATGAGAACATGCCTTATTTTTAAAATAGATCACTTTTATGTAATTTAAAATGTATTCACCTTGAAGTCAATGGCAAAATTCCCATTGACTGTAATGTGAGGAGAAAGATCTCTTTAACATGGAGTAACACACTTTTGCTAGAAGGCTTTTCCTTCACCCCCTTCCCTGGTTCTTGTCATGCAGACAGAAAACAGAAGACCAGACATCCAAAGTGTAGGCAATGTGATGTTTATTGGGGTTAGAGCCAAGCAAGCACATCCATAGTTCTCCACACCAGCATAGTCTGTTTCCCAGTGTACTATTCCCAGCTCTGCTGCTGAAGAGTGTTTACCTGTTAGAGGACCTTCCCTGCACCCTCTCCCCTGGTTCTTGTCATGCAGACAGAAAGCAGAAGACCAGAAGTCCAAAGTGTAAGCAATGCAATGTTTATTGAGGTTAGTTCCAAGCAAATATATCTATAGTTCTACACCCCAGCACAGTCTGTTTTCCAGTTTCCATTCTCAGCTTTGAAACCACAAAGCATTTACTCCATCTCCCCCTTCCCAGCTCTGATGCTGCAGAGCCTTACCAGTGTCCCCATTCTCATTTCCCATTCCCCATTTTCCATTTTTCCACCTCCTCCTTCTTAGCAGGCCCAAATATACCTGCAATGCTCACACCCACAGTCCCACCCCTTGCCACTTAGGGCCGTGTTCCATTTTTGGGATGGGGTCTTCATCCCACCTCTTTTATACCCCATGGGAGGGGTAAGGAGTGAGGTTGTGCTCTGTTCAGGGATGGCCATTTCTTTGGTCTTTTAGTGTTTTATACCTTCCCTCACAAGCCCCTTTGCCCCTCCTGACTGGTTGCTTGACTTTGCTTTGTGATAGAGATAGAGGCAATCTTAAATTGTGCTCTGAGTTACACTTTTAACTGCCCTTGTATATTCCCATTGTACTAACAACTTCATCTGACAGGGCAAAAGCAACATCACAATGTCTTTGCCCCTTGTTTACACATTTTAGTATAAGAGTAACACAAAGTCAAACCCAAAATTCTATCCCAGGTTAACAAACTGACCTATAAACTAGCAACTTTTTCTACCTACATCACAATAACTATATCAATTTCTGTGTAACATAATAAAGGCCTTAAGCATATGGAAGACTCACTCACAATCATGCATATATAATACATGGCACGATGATAAGATATGAACACATTTTAATTCTATACATCAGGCTTAGACAAAGTCAGCAGACTGTATTCCAAATTACCTGGTAGATTCTTTAAATGTGATCATAAGTATTAAAAAAGTACTGCTCTCCTTCGATCTTTGACTCTTCATAGTATAAAACTTAAACTCATTCATTTTTGTATATATATTTGAAATACAAATCAATATGTTTAAGTTGCTTTTGTTGTCTTTGCTCTGCCAAAATGTCTTTATTTTAACACTTCAAGGAGTTGCAGTGTAAATTATAGAGTTGTGAAGTCAGAACAGCGATCTTTTCACTATCTTTGGTGGAAGGCCACTGACAAATAGGCTAAAATAAATGGAACAATTAAAATGCATGAAAAATTTAGATTGGGTCCAATTAAACAGTAGCTGTACCTCGGTCAATTATGAAGATAAACTCAAATGCCCCAACTTCTTTGAAATTTCATTATAAAAATTAATTGTATCTAAATGTATTTTCCCTCTGATTAGACTTACAATACATAGATGAATTTTTAACTAGTATTTCCCGAATGAGACTTTTTCTTTCCATTGTCTTTATCTTTCCCACATTTTGCTCCCATTTATTATTGCACTCACAACACTTAGTGCTAATACCTAGTGTGAACTGTGGATGATATTTTTGTTGATTGTTTGTAAAGCCTGAGGATAACAGGATACATTAGGTGTATAAGCCAGGTCTCACTAAAGTTAATAGCCAAACTGCCACTGACCTCAGTGGTGCAGGCTCTAACTCAAAATTGGGTAGTAAAATGAATTAAATGTCACTGGTTGAGAGTAAATAAATAAATAATAAAAGATTAAAATATTTGAATTTTCTGCTTACCTGGATCCCAAAGTATTGCTAGCTGAGGCCAATCCACTATGTTACGTGTAGATATGATGCTAAGGGGCTCCTGAGACATGCAGAGTTACTTCCATTACCATTATCATCAATGGGGCTTGAGAGCAACTCACAATAGTGGGCAGTAGATACAAAGTGTTTCCACTGACTTCAGTGTGCTTTTGATCAAACCACAGATCTTAATGCTTCTCTAGACAAAAGACATTTGAAAAGGAAAAATTAATAACAGTAATATAATACATTATTAACAATTTTTGGCCAAACATAAAGACAAATTAGATTTTTGTTTGTATGTTTGCTTGTTTGGGGTTTCTTTTTTAGATTTTCCATATGCTTACAGTGGTGGCACTTTCATCTTTTCATTTGAGAGATTAGTTCTAGCAGTTTACTCTATTCTGACAGGGGATGATCTCTGAGTGCTGGAATCTTTAAAATCAAAAGAAAACATTTAAAATATGCATGTTGTCTATTTCCAGCTCCACAACTTCATGTACAACAGTTAGGGAAACAAAAAAAAATAATATTCTAAGACATTCTGCACTAATGTGTTAGATAACAATATATCACAGTCACAAAACAGACCTGAATGCATCCGACGAAGTGGATATTAGCCCACAAAAGCTTATGCTTCAATACTTTAGTTAGTCTTTAAGGTGCCACAGGACTCTTTGTCACTTCTGCAATTCCAGTGTCCACGAAACAGACACCCGACAAAATGGGTATTAGACAACAAAAGCTTATGCTTCAATACTTTAGTTAATCTTTAAGGTGCCACGGGACTCTTCGTTACTTCTGCAATTCCAGACTACCTTGCAGGACAAATTCTTAATTATTACTCAGGAGCACCCAGCACAAGTAAAAGCAGGTGGAGGTGCAAAAGTGGGTGTAATGCTCACCGTTGCACTCTTAATTCTGAGACTTCTCTGTGCAAGGCCTGGCCTCATGTGAATAGATTTTGTAAATTGCATAGGTTGCTCGATGGAGATGGCATAGGAGCTTAAGACACCCCTGTGCCATGCCAGGATCCTCTTTCACTAGGGTGATAATCTCAGGACTGATTATACAGGGCTAGAATCCACTGGTGTTGCAGTGCAAAACAGCCACACTTTGCCCTGACGCTTTGACCCTACATGTTTAATAAGATGAGACCGATTCCTTCACTTCCAGGTGAAAAATAGGTTTAGTTATTAAAAGAGATTCACATGACGGGCGGGGTGTGTTAGCAATATAGCAATACCTGAAGCTTGCAACCTGATCAATAAAATAGATAGATAGATAGATAGATAGATAGATAGATAGATAGATAGATAGATAGATAGATAGATAGATAGATAGATAGATAGATAGAAAAGTCTGATTCACAGACAAAGAATAATATAGGTTTTTGCCCTGAAGTGAATTCATTCTAAACTGTTAAAACAGAAGGCAAGGGAGACCACTGTAATACACAATAAAAACAATTAAGACTAAATTTGGCACAAAGTTTGTTAGATTCCCCATTTTTCTTTTCCTTTCAACTGATCCAACCACATACGCAGAACACTACCATCCTTCCTCCTCCTTCCAATCAGAGCCATCATAGACCATATTGTTTGTCAGAGAGACAAAGTGGATGAAGTAATATCTTTAATTGGACCAACTTCTGTTGGAGACAGACGAGCTTTCAAGCTTACACTGCGCACTTCTTCAGGTCTGGAACACATCCTCAGAGTCCCACAGCTAAATGGAAGTGGAAAACGTTGTTTAACACAAGTAGTTAACAAATATTTCAAGGGATCATTCAAGGTATTTGGGCCCCTTAACATCCCTCCTGTCACAGGGGGAAGGAAGAAGGAAGGGAGAAGGGCAGATTGTGGGGAGGGGAGTTGTTAGTGGGTTCTAGATTGTTGTAGTAAATCATAAATCCACTATCTCTATTCAGTTTATGATCTTTTAGTGTCTAGCAAAGTATACAGGGAACATTGCCCTTTGGACCCCTTTTCATCACTCTCAAGTGCATTTCTCAGGTATTGCTTCAGGTGAGAGGCATAACTTCCCCTTGCTCTTCCATGAACCAGAGACACATCACCTGTATTGATACAAAGGGCTAATCATATTCTATGGGCCCATATTGTCTGGCCCAGCTCAGTATAATAAGCTTCGACATTTTTATATTTTCAAGGAGTACAGATCTACAGATAACATTCATAACATTAAATATGAGTCTCAGCATACCCTTTTTCCATCATATCTGCCAAGAATATCACACAGGTAAACTGAACTGCATATGACACTTATAAAAATAATGCTCTTATTTCCTTCATTTTCCACACTTACCTATGTGAATTTCTCACATGAATCATTTGCTTATTATAGGAAATTTCTTGCATATGATTGGTGTGCTCCTATATAAGAAACTAGCATAAGTGCCCGGCGTTGCTCGGGTCAGTCGGAGGTGGGGAGGGGGCAGACAGCTGACACCCCCAACACCCAAACCTCACCCCTCACCCACCCCGACACCTTCCCACCCCCCCTGACCAACCCCAACACCCCCCGGCTCACTTATCCCCCGACCAAACCCGACAACCCCATCTGACCCCCCCAAGCAAACCCAGCACCCCCACCTCACCCCCTGACCGAACCCGACACCCCCACCTCACCCCCTGAGCAAATCCGACACCCCCACCTCACCCCCCGACTGAACAGTGTATTTAATAATCTGTGTGCTACACAGTGCACCGTGAGCTGGGGGGGTGTCGGGTTTGGTCTGGGGGGGTGGGAAGTTGTCGGGGTGGGTGAGGGGTGAGGTGTGGGTGTTGGGGTTGGTCAGGGGGTGTCGGGTTTGCTTGGGGGGGTGAGGTGGGGGTGTTTTATTCGGTCGGGGGGTAAGTGAGCCAGGGGGTGTCGGGTTTGGTCTGGGGGGGTGGGAAGGTGTCGGGGTGGGTGAGGGGTGAGGGGTGGGTGTTGGGGTTGGTCAGGGGGTGTCGGGTTTGCTTGGGGGGGTGAGGTGGGGGTGTTTTATTCGGTCGGGGGGTAAGTGAGCCAGGGGGTGTCGGGTTTGGTCTGGGGGGGTGGGAAGGTGTCGGGGTGGGTGAGGGGTGAGGTGTGGGTGTTGGGGTTGGTCAGGGGGTGTTGCGGTTGGTGGAGGGGTGAGGTGGGGGTGTCGGGTTTGCTTGGGGGGGTGAGGTGGGGGTGTCGGGTTTGGTCGGGGGGTAAGTGAGCCGGGGGGTGTCGGGTTAGGTCTGGGGGTGTTGCGATTGGTTGGGGGGGTGAGGTAGGGGTGTCGGGTTCGGTCGGGGGGTAAGTGAGCCAGGGGGTGTTGCGTTTGGTCTGGGGGGGGTGGGAAGGTGTCTGGGTGGGTGAGGGGTGAGGTGTGGGTGTTGGGGTTTGTCAGGGGGTGTTGCGGTTGGTGGGGGGGTGAGGTGGCGGTGTCGGGTTTGGTTGGGGGGTAAGTGGGCCGGGGGGGTGTCGGGTTTGGTCTGGGCACCCACCCCGACACCTTCCCCCCCAGACCAATCCCAACACCCACACCTCACCCCTCACCCACCCTGACACCTTCCCACCCCCCCAGACCAACCCTGACACCCCCCGGCTCACTTACCCCCCGACCAAACCCGACACCCACACCTGACCCTCCCAAGCAAACCCAACACCCCCACCTCGCCCCCCGACCGAACCCGACACCCCCACCTCACTTACCGTCCCACCAAACCCAACTCGGATCCGTCGCAGGCGGGGAGGGGGCCCAGAGCCGAGGGATTCCGTGGACCTTCGCAGGAGGGGGGCACAGGGCTGATGGATTCCGGGGTTCCGTTGGGAGGGGGGAGGGGCAGAGAACTGAGGGATCTCCGGGGTTCCGTTGGAGGAGGGAGGGGTGAGCTGAGTGAGTGCGGTGTCTGTTGGAGGGGGTATTATGACATCATCACCACCTAACCGCCCAGCTGATGTGATTGGCCTTGAAAGACTTTCACCCCTGGGGGGTGTCAGAGGTGAGAGCCGAAAATTTTTCGACCCTTAAGACTATCCTGACCCCAAGACCCCTAACTGTACCAAATTTCAAGTCTCTGGCTCAAACGGTGCGGGAGGAGTTCGCTGTCATACATACATACATACATACATACATACATACATACATACACCACTTGACTTTTATATATATAGATAGGAACCCAACTAGTTTGGTTTCTACCACATTATTCTCCCTCCCTCTAAATGTCAATAAAGCAGTAGAGTGTTCCATTCCTAAAGTAAAACTACATATGTATCTAAGGCTACGTCTACACTACCTGCCGGATCGGTAGATAGCGATTGATCTGTCGGGGGGTCAATTTAGAGTGTATAGTCTAGACCCGCTAAATCAATCTGTAAGCACCCTCCCATCAACTCCTGTACTCCACCGCTGAGAAAGGCGCAGACAGAGATGACAGTGGAATGGAAGCAGTCGACTCACCGCTGTGAAGATACCATGGTAAGTCGATCTAAGTATGTCGACATGAGTACTCTATTCTCATAGGTGAAGTTGTATATCTTAGATCAATCCCCCTTTAGGGTTTAGGGATTTACACTGCCATCTATCACTGTAGAAGCTGAGGAGTTCCTCATTAAATTCTACTGCAATAGTGAATTTTCTAGTGAATTATGTGGTGTTGATGGCACTTCTTTTTGGGGGTAACTCTGCACAGCGTAAGGTTTTGTTTTTTGTTTGTTTTTAAATTACTTATTTTCTTTTGTTTTGCATGTGTTAGGCTGATTAGTTTCAGGTTATTCTGTTTGTTTTTGTCTCCTATTGTGGTTGTAGGGTTGTCTTTTTTCCCCCTTGATTGGGTTATTTTAGGTAGAAGCAGGTGTCTGTATTATGACTGCCATTCTTATGGTGGAAAAAAAAATCTTTGCAATCTTGTAATTGTTTCACTAAAATTGAAGGGACACATTTTCTGATCAGGGAGGCCTATTGAAGGCAATTGAGTGATACAAGTAAAAATTTGAGTCCAATACTTATTTAATGTCTCTCACTTCTATTAATGTTCAGATATATTAATAAAATATATTAATATTTCCAGGATGAGCTATAAGCAGTATTACATTCTTTTAATACATTTTCAAAAAGTTCCTGAAGAGCAATAATTTTAAATATGTAAAATTGGATATCATGCTTGTAATATATTTTAACTGTTCAGTCCCTGAAGAAAAGAATAATTTAAAAGCAAAACTCACCATTTAAAAAAAGGAAGAAAAAACACCTTTTACTTTAATAATTACTTTTGTAGTAATTTCAGAAAAAAATATGTTTGAATGCAAGCTTAAAATCCATTATCCATTCACTGGTATCCAGTGAATTATATGACACTATATGATGTTTAGTAACCTCCATTCTAAAAAAAATGCAGACAGTAAAAAAGATAAATTGAGAAAAATAGTTAGAATAACTACCAATGAATGTTTGAACTATAGTTGTAGCTGTGTTTGTCCCAGGATATTAGCCTAGGTAGGTAAGTTAATATATTTGATTGGGCCAACTTCTGTTGGTGAAAGAGACAAGTTTTTAAGCTTACAGATCTGAAGAAGAGCTCCGTGTGAAATCAAACACTTGTCTTTTTCACCAAAAGAAGTTGATCCAATCTCACTCACAACATTGGTGAGCAGAAAAAGTGGAAAGATGGCATGAAGCTTGTTTTTGTGTTTCCCTATCCTGAGGACATTGTGTGTAATGAGGTCTGTCCTTCTGTGCCAGGCTAGAACAGCCTAAAGACTGCTCCAACTCATAGCTGCTCCCAGTTTTGGCTAAATCAGCTGCATAATTGCCTTCTTTTTCTTTACTATATATATCACAGTACTGTTGAGGGGGCCTCAATCAGGAACAGAACATTTTTATGTTAGGAGTTCAACACATATAAAGATACAGTCCCCTAATAACAGTGTCATAGTGAGATAACACAATAGATGATTTACCACTGGATGGTAAATTCAACAATAGATGATTCACCACTTGATCACCCTTGTGTAATGAAGCATTTTGACTTTGATGAAACAGTTTGACTCATCCCTATTCTATGGGCTTGGATTTTCAGAGTATGCCTACATTGCAATTAGACACCCGCAGCTGGCCTGTGTCAGCTGACTCAGGCTCATGGGGATTGGGCTATGGGGCTGTAAAATTGTGGTGTAGACATTCAAGCCAAAGATTTACCTGAGCTCAGGGACCCAGCCAGAGCCAGGCCAGACAGAACAGGCCAGGAAATTTTACAGCCCCTCAGCCCAAGCCAGCTGACAAGGACCAACTGAGGATGTTTTATTACAATGTAGCTACAGTAAACCCTCGATTTAATGGACTTCGGATGCAACGGACAAAATTTCTGAGCAAGTCTGATGCATCCAAAATCCATTTCTCACGGGCTGGCTGCCAGCTCCCGACTGCCGCCCAGGTCCAGGCAGTGGGCAGGCTGGCTGCTGGCTCCCGGCTGCCGCCCGGGTCCAGGCAGCAGGCAGGCTGGCTGCCGGCTCCCGGCTGCTGCCTGGGTCCCAGCAGCCGGGACCGGGGCGGCTGGCTGACGATTCCCAGGTGCCGCCTAGGTCCCGGCAGCAGGCGGGCTGGCTCCCGGCTCCCGCCCGGGTCCCAGCAGCAGGCGGACTGCAGAGCTGCCGCCCCGACCCTGTGGCGGGCGGGCTGCTGCTCCGACAGCTTTTTTTAAAATTATTATTAAATAACGGACTTTTTGATTTAACGGACACCCCCTCGCCCGAATTAGTCCGTTAAATGGAGGTTTTACTGTATTTGAATATATGGTTGGTTGAAAATTTTCTGTCGAAAGTCTTTCATCAGATAATTGGATTTTCAAATATTTTTTTTTGCAAGCCTACCCCCTGAATCGTTTCAAGCTGAAAACCAAAAATCTTTCAATTCTGGGAACTGCACTTTTTGTGGTTAATACCCCTATCCTTCTCTGTATACCAGGTTCCCCCTGACACTTTACATTCACTTTGAATGGCTGTAAATAACAACACAAGGTGCAAGGCACTGGAGGATCCGCCATGCTATTTTTGAGTTGACAGAACCCCTTTAATTATCCCAAACTATTTAAAACATTTTTATGTTTTATTCTGTTAACAATAAGACCACAGATTTTCAAGCAGCCATTTTGCATTTTAGATAGAAATAAACTAAACCAAGTTTTACCACAACACACATCATTGCTATAAGCCAGAATTTCTGGGCATCACATTAGCATTCAGAAAGGGCTGCCTCATGAGATCCAAATATAGCTTTCAAAAAAGGGTACCTTCCAATAGCTTGCAGGTGCAGAGACCATCTGCACAGAGAAATGCACTGGCTCTGGTCCACTGTAATGTTACCATACACAATATCTGTCACTAAATTACAATGTCATGTTGGTAATATACTTTCAGCACATTTGTAAACTTTAATTGTCTGATTGTTTGATTTTATACGGTAATATTTTACAAGTAAACAATTCAGGGGAGCATGTACTGTAGATGCACAGATAATTTGAACAGTCAAGCTGTATTATGTTTAATGGTGTTATGTATAAATGTTGTTTGTTTGCAACTTTATAGATAAAAAATGGGACACATAAAGCTCCATAGGCTGGGATATAATATACACAGTGTTCATTTATTCCAATAATAATAATTAAGTCATAAGTAGACAAAAAAACAATGGTTTGAATAAATAAATAGACTATAAAAACAGACTGTTCTCTTTAGTGCTGAAGCTGCCTGGTGTGCAAAACAATTCTGCATGTTTGAAATAATTTCTAAGGAACTCAGATAAGTACAAGACATGGATATTTTAACGGCAGAATGGGCAAAATTAGTCCTGGAAGTTACTCCACTGAAGTCAGTGGCATCACATGAGGGATAAATATGGCCACTGGAGCCAGTTATGTATCAACATTATTCTCATTGTTACTTCCTCTGCAAGAGTGTCATTTTTAAATATATATATATATATATATGTGTGTGTGTGTGTATCTATCTATATATCTATACTAGAGAAAATACCCGGCGTTGCTCGGGTCAGTCGGAAGTGGGGAGGGGGCAGACAGCTAAGCGAGTGCGGGGTCCGTTGGATGGGGGCAGAGAGCAAACCTGACACCCCCACCTCACCCCCCCGACCAAACCCGACACCCCCACCTCACTTACCCTTCGACCAACCCTGACTCACATTTTCAGCCCCCCACCCAAACCCAACACCGCCACGTCTCCCCCCTACCAACCCCAACACCCCCTGACCAACCCCAACACCCACCCCTCACCCCTCACCCACTCAGACACCTTCCCACCCCCCAAGACCATACCCAACACCCCCGGCTCACTTACCCCCCGACCAAATCCGACACCCCAACCTCAGAGAGCTGAGGGATTCCGGGGTCCATTGGAGGGGGATGGGGGCAGAGAGCTGAGGGATTCTGGGGTTCCGTTGGAGGGGGGAGGGGGGAAAGAGCTGAGGGATTCCGGGGTCCATTGGAGGGGGGAGGGGGCAGAGAGCTGAGGGATTCCGGGGTTCCATTGGAAGGGAGAGGGGCAGAGAGCTGAGCGAGTGCAGTGTCTGTTGGAGGGGGTATTATGACATCATAACTATGTCACAGAGAACAGCAGCTGCCCAGCTGATGTGATTGGCCTTTAAAGAATTTCACCCCTGGGAGGCATCAGAGGTGAGATTTGAAAATTTTTCGACTCTTACGGTCATTAGGACCCCAAGACCTCTAACTGTACCAAATTTCAAGTCTCTAGCTCAAACGGTGTGGAAGGAGTAAGCGTACACCAATACACGCACGCACACATGCACGCACGCACGCATACACCATTTGACTTTTATATATATAGATTTATTTTGGAGCGGGGAGGGAATTATGTTGCCTTGCTGTACAGAAGGTCAGAGTATATGATCATAATGGTCCCTTCTGCTCTTGGAATCTGTGAATCTATGACACAAGTAGGTATCTGTGGCAACAATTATCATAGGGTCACATACACAGAAATATAATCATTTATTTTTTCACCACTTCCACTATAAGATCACACTTTCAAGCCACTGCTTGCATCCGACGAAGTGGGTATTAGCCCACAAAAGCTTATGCTTCAATACTTTAGTTAGTCTTTAAGGTGCCACAGGACCCTTGTTACACTTTCAAGAGTTTATAACAATATTATAAAGACAGATTTTTTTTTCCAGAATAATCTTGACATATCTGGTCTGAGCACAGGGATTTTTTTAACCTCACAGGAAAAAAATCTTTAGTTTTGTTTCTATTTGAGACAAGGAATGCTTTATAGCTTCACACATTATTTTTTATAGCAATACTGTCCACCCCATCTTATGATTTTATAATAATGAAATGTCAGAGGTACATCATCTTCATTATATATTTAAGATTTCTAAATCTCTTTTTCATAAAACCAGAGTATTACAATCTAAAAAAGTACCTTCCCCTTAAGAGTTGTGAATAATAATAATATAATTAACAAGCTGCCGTTATAAGGTATTTACAGTTGGGTATGTTCTATGTCTATGGTACTTATATGGTCCCCAGAACCCTAGTGCCACACAATCTTTAAAATATTTTTTCTCCACAACACCTCCATGAGGTAGGGAAATACCATCATCCTCTTTTTGCAGATGGAGAACCGAGGCATGGAGGGACTAAAATCCAGATCCACAAGAGATTTGGGTGTTGTAAAATGTTAGGCACCCTGAACCCCTCATTTCTGGCCCAGAACAGCCCCACAGCCCAGACCCTGAACCTCTGTCTAAGACCAGAGCCCACTGCCATAATCCAAACCCTTTGGCTCCACCCCCAAGCCCAGAACCCACTCCTACACTCCAAACTCCTCATCCCTGACCCCACCCCAGATCCTGCAGCCCCAGCCAGAGCCCTCATCCCTTCCACACCCCTTTAGAGCATTGTTTAGGGAATGTACCTGGGATATTGGAGATGCTGGTTGATGCAGATGCTGCCTGATAAGGAGAAGAGATCTGAACAGGTGTTTCCCCTCTCTCAATTGAACCCCTTAGCCACTGAAGTATGGGTCACTATAATGAGGGTCTCCCTTGTTCTCTCCTGTTGAAGCTGATACACTTTGTATACATAATTATATATATATATATATATATATATATATATATATATATATATATATATATATATATGTTTTATATATAATATAAATAATTAAATATGCATTGGTCCAGAGAGAAAGGGGACAAAGCCATCTCAAAGAGGGCAGAGAAAGTGAGGACATCTTTCTCTTGTGCTGTTGGCCAGCAGAGATATCTAGGTGTGTAGTGACATGTACAGGACCTTGTGTGAAGATCCTGAGTAGCAAAGAATCAGAGAGCTAGCCGTGTTAGTCTGGAATAGCAGAGATAACAGAGAGTCCTGTGGCACCTTAAAGACTGCTTGCATCCAGCAAAGTGGGTATTACCCCATGAAAGCTTATGCTTCAATACTTTAGTTAGTCTTTAAGGTGCCACAGGACTCTTTGTTACCTCTGAGTAGCAAAGAGAATAGTTTAGATGTGGCACAGGAAGTTTGTGGGGAAATGGCTAGGAATGGTAAACTGCAGCTTGAGTAGGCAGTTAATTTAATTTTATAGCAATGGACTCCTCCCATATTATCACACCATACTTGGCACATGAAACAAGGGATGCAGTGAGGAATATGATGCATCATCCTAAAATGAGAAGTGTGGAAGGTAAACACCCCTCTCCTAATTGTTTAAGACAAGTACATATATGGATCAATGTGACATCTCTTTAAATTTCTAAGACATTGGTCCTTCAAAGAGCCCTGCAGAGGCACAGGGATTTATCTGTGTAATTGTTTTGGGGCTCACCCAGAGCACTGTGTTGTTAAGTTACACTTGCTTTGTACATATCATATAGAATCCCTTATTGCTCTGGGTGATCCCCAAAATGACATACGCTGTAGTCATTCAAGAAGTTGTGCCCCAATATCAGCACACTCCAAACACTTGCAAAACAGACCCTAACAGATCCAGAACAGAGGGACAGTTTTGAAGGTAAGAGACTGCCTCTGAATGATGGATCCCCCTTAGGGGATCTTCAAGGTATTTTTATCTTTATGTGTCTTTATGGTTATTTTTAGTGTAACTTGTACATGTTTATTTTTCCTAAATATTTCATCTTTGCATATGTGGTTTTCTGTTAAATAAATGTTTTATTTTTATCTCAAGCAGGTATCTGGTGTGCAAACTGTGTAGAGTGTGTGTGCCAAAGTGAAACTGGGGGTTGTTTTCCCTTCTTTGGGGGTGATCAAGCAAAGGTGAGAATTCTGAGTCTCTGGTAGTTAACTCGAGAAGGACAGTTTTGAGGAGACTTGAGAGACCAGAAGCATCTCTTGAGACAGGCTCAAGGCCTAAATAATGAATGGAGTCTCTAGTCAAGTATTCAGCTGGCATAACAATGTAGATTAGAATATACAAAGTACCATTTGGTGAAGGCGTAGGATGTATTCTGTTGTCCAGTAAACAAACAAATAAAAACTCAATCTACAGCTTGCAAAATGTGTTCCTCCAAAGAGATATTTGATAACTGAGGGTCATTGTCAAATTTTTGCAACAGGGAATTCTAAATGAATGATTACCCAATGTGTTAACCAGCAGTTTCATGAAAAGAGAAGAATACATGTTCACATGTTTCAGACGTATATCATTTACACAAACTTTGAAGCAGGGAAACAACTCTATTCATTGCTCTCCTGACCAACTACAGGTCTGAACCCTGCTCCTATGGGCTGGTCCTCACTACCGGGGGGGGATCGACGGCAGATACGCAAACTTCAGCTACGTGAATCACGTAGCTGAAGTTTGCGTATCTGCAGCCGACTTACCTGCCGTCCTCATGGCAGTGGCAGTCAGCAGTGCACTCCTCCGTTGACTCCAGCTTGCGCCTCCCGGCAAGCTGGAGTTCTGGAGTCGACGGGGGAGCCGTGAGCGATTGATTTCTCACGTCTTCACAAGATGCGAGAAATTGATCGCCAAAAGATCGATCGCTACCCGCCGATCCCGCGGGTAGTGAAGACTAGGCCTATGGGAGCAACAGAGGTCATAAACATAATATACTCCAAATCAGGGTAGCTATAGTTTAGTGTATCTTCACTGTACTAGATTAGCAACTTTAAAAAATTGTTTTTATCTAGCCACACTTGTTGGACAAAGCCTCTCTACCTCATAATTATTTTCTCTTTCTTTTCTTTAGCCACTTCTCCCCCTAGTATACCATTAAGAATATTGAGGATATATAGAAGTGGTGTTGCATTTTTGGAGCCTAGGAGAATACAGGTAGATCCAAAGTTTAGTGCAGCAAGTGGCTGGCAGCCACCACAATTCATGCATAGGGGAATCATGTTTATTGGTGACATATTTGTGAAAAGTCATGGGCCTGCATGGGTCACCAACAGAGCAGGGGTGATATGCTGACCTCTGAAAACATTTTGGAATATTGAGCATAATGAAACAAATTGAATATCATTTTTATGTTTCAACTGTATTAAAAACTAGCTTAATCTGAGGAGGAATTGGGCCATACTACTGTTCTCACTTTTATTATAGTTAAATAGTTTAATGTGATCAGTAAGGAAAACATTAAATGGAAGTGCTCTTTCCCTTGTTAAACTTTCATCATTTAAGCAACTGTAAGGATAACATAATAAATACTATATAACAATGTCGATACACTGTAATTAGGTAATACATTGGAATTCCAGCTACATCCCAGTACAACCACAGTACAAATTTATTCTACAAAAGTATTTTTAGTGTGTCAGGAACCTTAATTGAGCAGGAAATGTTTCTTTCTTCTGGGATTTAAAGAGTGAGAAGCATACCAGGTTCCCAATTTTCACTGCAAGCCTATTAAATCTTCTATTTATAGGCATTTCATGTACAAATTAGATATTGCTATAACAAGCAACTCCCTACTTAAAATCTCAAAGATGTACTTTAGACCTTTAAACTCCATCTTGGAATAATCAATATAAATGAATTATCTTTAATACCACTGAAAACAATTTTAAGATGGAATTTTATTAGTATAAAAAGCAGCCAAGCTGTCATGTCTATGATGTTATGTGATAGGATGCAGTACCAGCATGAATATTATGTTATATCAGGGATCAGCAACCTTCGCATGTGACTCCTCAAGGTAGGCACCCTTGGCGGGCCCATCTGGTTTGTTTACCTGCAGCATCTGCAGATTTGGCCAATCATGGCTCCTACTGGCCACAGTTCATCATTCCGGTCCAATGGGGGCTGCGGGCCACCATTATCCCTGATAAAAGGAAGCTCAAAAGTATATAGCTATAATATAATAAAACAAGAGGATTATTTTTTTCTTGTTATTTGCTTCTGGAATCTGAAAAGTAGTGTGATTTCCGTTTTAACTTCATTTTTTTACAATATGCGGTACTGGCAATATCTAAACTACTTAAAATGTAATGTTGTAAGTCTGCGATGTTACCACGCTATCAAAAAGAGCCAAATGACAAGAATTTTAACAATCACTTCCTATTGCTGAACTCTTTTCATAGTGAACTAGACTTTTATTACAATTTTTTAAAGAAGCTTGAGACTCACTTGTATATAGAAAAATACAAATTAACATTGTGATGCTATATATAAGAAAGATGACTATTTGTATAGTTGTTGCTATCACTGTTATGCTGCTACAACAAAGGTACAAAGTACATCAGTTAATGTGTCAACAAAAAGTTATGATTTGCTAAGTATGATTATCCTGTTCATGTGTCATTGTTGTATCTAAAGTTATGAATATTGTTTATGTACTTGTATCTTACATATGTGCTGTATTCCTGAATAACACCTCACAAATAGTCCATCCCCCTGCTTAAAGCAGAACCAATCCTCAACTAAATCATTCCAGCCAGGGCTTTATCAAGCCTGACCTTAAACACCTCTAAGGAAGGTGATTCTACCACCTCCCTAGGTAACCCATTCCAATGCTTCACCACCCTCCTAGTGAAAAAGTTTTTCCTAATATCCAATCTAAACCTTCCCAACTGCAACTTGAGAACATTACTCCTTGTTCAGTCATCTGCTACCACTGAGAACAGCCTAGATCCATCCTCTTTAGAACCCCTTTTTCAGGTAGTTGAAAGCAGCTATCAAATCTCCCCTCAGTCTTCTCTTCTGTAGACTAAACAACCCCAGTTCTCTCAGCCTCTCTTCATAAGTCATGCGCTCCAGGCCCCTAATCATTTTTGTTGCCCCTTTCTGGACTCTTTCCAATTTTTTCACATCCTTCTTGTAGTGTGGGCCCCAAAATTGGACACAGTACTCCAGATGAGGCCTCACCAATGTCGAATAGAGGGGAACAATCATGTCCCTCGATCTTCTGGCAATGCCACTACTTGTACAGCCCAAAATGCCATTAGCCTTCTTGGCAACAAGGGCACACTGTTGACTCATATCCAGTTTCTCATCCACTGTAATCCTTAGGTCCTTTTCTGCAGAACTGCTGCCTAGCCATTCGGTCCCTAGTCTGTAGCAGTGCATGGGATTCTTCCGTCCTAAGTGCAGAACTCTGCACTTCTCCTTGTTGAACCTCATCAAATTTCTTTTGGCCCAGTCCTCTAATTTGTCTAGGTCCCTCTGTATCCTATCCCTACCCTCCAGCGTATCTACCACTCCTCCCAGTTTAATGTCATCTGCAAACTTGCTGATGGTGCAGTCCACACCATACTCCAGATCATTGATAAAGATATTGAATAAAACCGGCCCCATGACCGACCTTTGTGGCACACCGCTCGATACCGGCTGCCAACTAGACATGGAGCCATTGATCACTACCCGTTGAGCCCGACAATCCAGCCAGCTTACTATCCACCTTATGGTCCATTCATCCAGCCCATACTTCTTTAACTTGCTGGCAAGAATATTGTGGGAGACCATATCAAAAGCTTTGCTAGAGTCAAGGAACAACACATCCACTGCTTTCCCTTCATCCACAGAGCCAGTTATCTCATCTGTGGCAAATTACTCCCACGATATTGATGGGTCCTGTGCTTTCTCTTCTTGTGGGGGAATTCAGGGAGCCTTTTTCTTGCCTCTGAACAGGGTATTAACTGTCCCACTAGTATCCTAGAGGGGAGAAGGGGAGAGGGAGGGACGTGGGCCCGCCCTCTGCTCCGGGTCCCAGCCCAGGGGCCCTGAGGATAGCGGTAAACCACTGGGATTAGCTACTCCTTCCCCTGGACTACTTCCCTCTTCTACTCTTCAGCTTGTGGGGGGGCTTCCTGCCCTCTCTCTACACAAGCCAGGTGTTCCTTTACTTAGGGTCTGGGTCTTTCTTAGCTCACCGCAGCACTTCTCCAAATTCTCTCTGCTCCAACTTCTCCAAAATGCTCTCTGCTCCAACGCCTCCAAACTGTTCTCTGCTCCAACACCTCCAAACTCCTTCCAAACACCCCCACCTGTCTGCCTGAGGCAGGGTTTTTTATTAAGGCCTTAATTGACAGCAGGTGCTCCTAATTAACCTGCTGCCTGCTTCCCTAGTCTACAGGGAGCCACACCCTAATGAACCTGGAGCTGATATATCTTCCCTCAAACACTCTGCCACAGCTCCCTGACCTTCCTCTATCTCACATCGTAGAAGGCAATTAGGTTAGTCAGGCATGATTTTCCCTTGGTAAATCCAGCTGACTGTTCCTGATCACTTTCCTCTCCTCTAAGTGCTTGAGGACCTGCTCCATGATTTTTCCAGGCACTGAGGTGAGGCTGACTGGCCTGTAGTTACCTGGATCCTCCTACTTCCCTTTTTAAAAGATGGGCACTACATTAGCCTTTTTCCAGTCATCTGGGACCTCCCCCGATCGCCATGAGTTTTCAAAGATAATGGCCAGTGGCTCTTCAATTACATCAGCCATCTCCTTTAGCACCCTCGGATGCAGCGCATCCGGCCCCAGGGACTTGTGCTCGTCCATCTTTTCTAAATATTCCTGAACCACTTCCTTTTCCACAGATGGCTGGTCACCTCCTCCCCATGCTGTGCTGCCCAGTGCAGTAGTCTGGGAGCTGACCTTGTTTGTGAAGACAGAAGCAAAAAAAGCATTAAGTACATTTGCTTTTTTCACATCCTCTGTCACTAGATTGCCTCCCTCCCTCATTCAGTAAGGGGCCCACACTTTCCTTGACTTTTTTCTTGTTGCTAACATACCTAAAGAAACCCTTCTTGTTATCCTTGACATCCCTTGCTAACTGCAACTCCAAGTGTGTTTTAGAGCTTTCTGATTTCACTCCTGTATGCCTGAGCAATATTTTTATATTCCTCCCTGGTCATTTGCCCAATCATCCACTTTTTGTAAGCTTCTTTTTTGCCTTTAAGATCAGCAAGGATTTCACTGTTCAACCAAGCCGGTCGCCTGCCATATTTACTATTCTTTCTACACATCAGGATGGTTTGTTCCTGCAGCCTCAATAAGGATTCTTTAAAATACAGCCAGCTCTCCTGGACTCCTTTCCCCTTCATGTCCATCTCCCAGGTGATCCTGCCCAAGAGTTCCCTGAGGGAGTCAAAGTCTGCTTTTCTGAAGTTGAGGCTGTAATAGTCTCTACCCCCTTCTCTGTGCTCTGGGGTACAGAGGAGGGGACTCTTCTATGCCAGACCAAATAACTCCAAGCTGCTTCCCAGCCTAAGTTATTCATTACACCCCCAGCCCCCACACTCTACCAGCTGAGAAATTAGGGTTACCCAAGCTGCGACCATCTGAGTAAATCTCCAAGGCCCTGGAGAGGGGGTACCCGGATTTCCCCAACCCCCCCTGATTCTCTCCCTGAGAAAAAGGGACCCTCACGCTGTTTCACTCTCCCTGATAGCCCAAGGCAATATAGCTACAGCACTCTGGTCTCACACTCTCTGAGATCTCCAGATTCAAGGCTCAGACCAGCTTACTAGAATTACCAGACAATTCTTATAGGTATAAAAAATTTAATCAAGAATAGAACAAGCATACAATTAATACACTACACAGGTATTGAATTTTCTAACCTCGATCTTCTTGCATAAACCAACTCCCACCCCCTCCCTGCTAACTACACAGATAGGGACACCAAGATCGAATGCAAGGTTATGCAGGACAATTCTACTTACTGTTTTAGCTAGTTATGAAGACATACAGAGAAAGGATAAAGTTGGGGGTCCATAGCTGGACAAAGAGTCCTGAGTCGATCAAAAGCCCAGATTGAACTGAACTCCACTTCCTGGTCTCTCTGTGTCTAGCCAGACTGCTCTGACAACACTGCCCTCTCAAATAACATTAACCCCACACAGGCAAGACAGCACTCCACACTTATGACAGAGGCTAAACAGCTACAGTATGTATTGATGGCTCATTAAAAACACTTCACTCTAACAGTGGGCCATTGAAGAAACTCATCCCACCCAATAGGTCTTCTTGCGGATGCTCAGGTGACCCCAATCTCCATCTTGGGTCAGTAACTGAACAAACAGGGACTTTTGGACTATTGGACTTTTTTTGGGACAGTACGTTTACATGCACATGGCAGAGGATGTAAAAAACACCTGATACATCTCCATTTTGTCTTCATTTCCTACATCTTTTTTCTGGACTGGGTTTTTAACAAGGGAGCTTTAAACAAGATTAATGCAAATTTATAGCCACATAAATCAGCATCCATGGAACTGCAGGGGTCTACCAGGAACCGCAATGGCAAAAGCAACAGCATGTCGGGCTAGCAATCCCGGGAGCCAGCATCCCACACCAGCAGCTCCTCCTGCATGGCCGTACTCCCACCAGTCCCAGCCATTGGACGGGTAACAGGTTCACCGGCAGCTGTCCCTGGTCGCGCTAGTATGTGCAAGTGGATTGCATATTCCCAGACAGGAGATGCAGACCACTTCTTAGAAGAGGTCTGGTCTGAGAGCTCTTGGACACACAGTTCTTGTACGCATGCCTTCAGGATTATTTTTTTTAAAGTCTCCTTTATTGTTTTGTTAATATGGTTAATGAGAGCTTCTGATCCTGACACAAAGGCCATTTTGGTATTTAGATAAGTCCCCACTTGAGACCAAATAAAGTCTCCTCTCTATCATGTAAATCTACAAAAAAAAATAAATGTTTGTAAAGTGAACTTTTCACATGATAAATTGGTTTTGCTCCATCTTTTAATTAAAAAGCAAATCTAATCATCATTAGGCAACATTAATAGGTTCTTGATTATAGACAAACACATACCATTGTTTTAAAAATCACATTGGTTTAAGGCTCCAAAAGACAGGTTTAACTGGTGAGAGCTTGGTGCTTTCTACAGGCACATCCTTCAAAAACATCCAAAGTGATTTGTTTTTAAACTTGAAGTGAAAATTTCCCCTGGGCTGGAAACAGGGATGCCAAGTGAAATTTCACTGAAATAGGAGTTTATAAATAGTGACAGGGCCATAACTACACTGGTGTTAAAGATCACTGTAATAAGAACAGTATAGGTACTTTTATATCCTTAACAAATTCCCTACACAATCTTTATTTACATTTTTTAAAAATCTCCTCTGTGTCTGGACAATGACAAAATTTCTGTCTTGGGTGAAGAAATGAAATAATATGGAGAATATTTTATGTCAGGAAATATTAATGTAAGTTTTAATGTATGCTTGTAGTGTTACATCTATTCATTGGAATACTGCAAATGTGAACTGTGCATTGTGGCGGTCAATTTGCACTGTTCATTTTAAGCAGCTTGGAATAAATCCTGGCTCCACTTGAAGCCATCTGAGTTTTGCCATTTACTTCAATGGGACAACGATTTCACCCCTGATCTCTAACTCTGTAATATATGAGTCTTCAATATAAGCACTACAGAGTTGGGCATTTATTGCAAGAACTGTAGGCGTATGGAGCAGATGACTAGAACTCTGGAAATTGTGTAAATTAAACTTGTACATCTGTGTGCACCTGGATTTCCCTTCAATACCTTACAAATGCTAGAAATTGTGTAAACCTGGGAATTTCGAACTTGGACAAGCATGTGTAGTCTAGCATATGAGGCCAAGGAGCGTATTGACTCTGCTAGTTTACATCATTCAGTAACTGAAGTGAAGTGCTTACAATGGCTAAAAAGAAATAACTAGCCAAGAGTACTGTGATAGGTGAAATAATCCCATATATAATTACAATCAGAATAAAGGCCTTTAAATTACCAAACAAGGTGAGAGAGTTTAGACCTTTCTAATTTGGAACATAGCCACCAGCATAGGTAAATGCCTCATAGTTCAGAAGAAACTAAGTACCCACTGTTTCAAGAATACATCTAGCCAATTTTATAATGTTGTGGGTAAGTGGTGGGAGTGAGTGTCTGAGACCATTTCCTTACTTGCCTTTGTTGTAGATCATCAGCTTATGTCCACATGCTAAAATTAGAATATTGAATTAACTAAAGAATAGCTCTTTTTACCCCACATTGTTCCACTGCTAGTAGAAGAAATAGTTTCCTGTTGTTAAGCACATGAAGACACGTGAACATAGCAAATGGCTAATTATTGTCCAACATCAATCAGAATGAAAAAAGGTTGGAGTATATAAATTCTGACTGGCACTCAGGTTTAGAAACTTAAACTAGCATTTAAAATAAAAATAAAATAAATGGAGATATACCAATCTCCTAGAACTGGAAAGACCTTGAAGGTCATCGAGTCCAGTCCCCTGCCTACACTAGCAGGATTGAGTACTGTCCCCTGACAGATTTTTTTTCCCCGAGTTCCCTAAATGCCCCCCTCCAGGATTGAACTCACAACCCTGGGGTTAGGAGGCCACTGCTCAAACCACTGAGCTATCCCTCAACTATTGTTTATAGCACCACCTAGCTCTTAGATAGTGTGCTTTTGATCCATGGATCGCAGCATATCAATCTCCCACTTTTACGGATTGGGAAAATTGGTCATGAATAGTGGAAGAGATATATCCAAGATCACCTGGCAGGCTGAAAAGAGAAGCTACGTCTTCAGCCTCAGTCCCTCTCTACTGGCCACATGCTCTCCCCTTCACTTTTTTTTTTATTGTAGTTTATGATAACATATATAATTGTGCTAAATTGGTGAACTAGTTACAAAATAAGAGGCTATGAGAAAATGAGTTTACCAGTGCTAAGATTCACACCACCATTTCGTGGAAAATGGACTGAAGAAAACCAGACAAATGCCAATGTATTCAATAATACCCTTTATGCTACAAAAAAATATCTTGAAAAAATAGTTTAAAACTTCTCTTGAAAACAAACTGGCAAATTTAGTTTTCTGTTTCAAATTTATTTATATCTTGGCTTGTAGCCTTCTGTTTTCTGGCTGGATACATATCCCTATAGTTCTTACCTTTCCAACAGCATTTTCCCATTGCCATAGCAATATTCATGTGTGATTTCCCTTCTGATTATCTCACTGCTGCCACATCTCAAATAATAATAATTTCTTGGCTCCCTAATTTTATCTCTGACACTATGTACTGTGGGGACATAATTATTATTAATAATTTGTTAAGCATTGGTAATGGGATCAGGACTGCAAGAAACAGAGGAAGATACAGATCCTACTGCAAGAAATCCCACTGAGTCTAACTAGTTAGAGGGAAATGCAGGTAGAAAAGGCCCCAGATGACCCAGATTATGGGTCTGTCTTGCATCATTCCATGCTTGTGTATATCTTTATTTTAGATTTATGGCACCACACCTTAGGTGGGTTAGAAGGAGACTTCACAGAAAATGTGAGTTGCCAAGAGGAACTGGAATGAAGAGAGGATGCTCATCAATGGCCCCGTGAGAGAAAGCTAATGCACTGCATAAAGAACGGAAGAGACATAGTCTGTATGACTGTGGCGGGGTGTCCACCCGCCCCCTACTGGAAGGGGCTTAGAAAGGCCCCAAAAGGGGTTTAAAATAGCCTGGGAGGCTAGCCTGCAAACTCCCAGGTTGATTGGGAGTTGGGTTCAGCTGTGTGGCCACGCCCCAAACACTCCCAGCCAGGATATAAGGGCTGGGAGACAGAGAAGCAGGGGCAGTCTCCTCTGCAGTCAGAGTGAGGCAGGCCTGCTGCAGGAAGCCTTGAGGAAGGTACTAGGCTGGGTGCAGGGCTGGCTGGGTGCGGGGCTGGGGCTGGGGCTGGGGCTGGGGCTAGGTGGTAGGAGCTGGGGAAAGCTCTAGCCTGAGAGCCCCAGGCTGCAAGTGCAGGCAAGGGCCTAAAGTCAGTCTCCTCTGTAATCAGAGGGAGACAGGGCCTGGCTGCATGGAGCCTGTACCGGGGTACCCAGACTGGGACAGGGCGAGGGCAAGGCAGCTGGGAGCCAGGGAGCCTAAGCTCTAGCGAGAAGGCCCCAGCTTGCTGAGCCTAGGAAAGGCCCGACTCACGGGGTACTGGGGGCTGCCAGGGGGCGGCCCAGGGCTGGTGATAGCTGTAGTAGGCCAACTCCTTCTTGCCGGTGATGAGTAGCCATGAGACTGCAGTCCGCCCCAGTGAGCAGGGGCAAGTAATGACTGACAGTGGCACATTCTGAGGCGAGTTGGGGATAGTGGGTGGTGGGTTCTCCGGGGAGGGGGGAATCTAAAACCAGGGGGGGTACTGCAGGGGTGCAGCACCCCCAAAAGGGGCTCCGGGGTCCGGGAAGGGCACGGGGCCAGAGTGTGGAGAAGTGGACGTCGGTCGGCAGAGTGCGCTCACAGGTCAAAAGAGCTAATTCCCAGGACGACCAGACGGGGGCGCCGCAGGGGTGAGTGACCGACCCTGTTACAATGACAGATAAATTCAGTTTCCAGGACAGTTCTCTAACCAAAATGTTCAGATATTTTAAAAAAAATAATCTTGAATAATCTGAAATTTTTCATGTGAGGAAAATTCTCAAAAAAAGAGAGTTTTTCAGGTGAACCCAAATTGATTTTTTTTTTGGTTCAACTTCCTAGATAACTGGCTCCCCAAGTGACTCAATTCAAAGGAGTCAGGCAGCTGGGGCTCAAGCTGCCATGGAAACCTGGTCTCCTGTCAGTCTGCCAGATAGACAGCCAGGCTAGCCAGGTTGTTAGAGATTTCACCAGGATGGCTGGAAAATTGTTCTGCTGGAAAATTTGAAACAATTTCTAATAATATGTAAGGAAGACTGCTTTTGCAGCACCATTTTGAATAGACTGATAGGTACCAAGGTGGGAATCTGGGTGGTCAGAAAGAAAGTTTTTACTGTTAAATTCAAAAGACATCCAGTGTGTGTGAATGGTGCAGGCAAAGCATACTATATTTTTTTCTCATAGCTGCCACAATCTGGAATTAACTTTCTTTTTTTTTCTTCCTACACTAGAACAAAAGGTCCGGAGCTTCAGGAGAGGAGAGGATTCCCTGCTTCCTGTTTCCTCCAGTAGTTTTTTGCTGCTCCATAATAGCTACATCTCCCATATCACCAGGGCTCAGCTATACTGACCAACGAGAGAATGTGGAGCCAAGAGTTTTGCTTATTACCTTCTCCTCCCATCCAATCTCCACTCACCTGCTGTAAGGGGCATGAAAGGGTGGAGTAAGCAGACATGCAGCCTTCTTTCTGTAGTGCAATCCCAAAACAAAGGTCCCTGTAGCCTATGTAAGGGGACCTCTTATTGACCTTGTGCAGGTGTGTAGGCCAAGTAACAATTTAGCTAATAGTCAGGAAAGAGAATACACATCTCTCAGCAGAGAATCTTGGACTGAATATCACTTGCTTATTATGACTCCTGGAAAAATAGTGTCCCGCATATACTTTGACACTCTGTTTTCTTCAGTAATGAGGATCAATAAAGATGACAAGGAATTCCATGTAGTGCTACAGAAAAGTAGACTTTATGAAAATCTATTATTTCCTACACTCTCTCATCAATCAAGGACCTGGATAGCAGGGTCACATATTACTTCTCCTCCAACACTTTCTCTGTCATGAGCATGTTTTCTACTCATTTTGTATAGCTGCTACCCCAATTGCTCTACTACATTTAATATGCTTAGTAACCTTGATGTAGCTATTTGCATCTAAAGTTATGTAAGCCCATGCTAGCCACAGGGAAAGTGGTAAATTTAATGGATAGGTCAGTGCCAAAACAGGAAAAAATGTGTCTTTAAAATACAAATATCTGGATGAATTCCTGCATTCAGGATTTTTTTTTCACAATTGGACCTTTTCATGTTTTCAATTACTCAGAACGATGAAAAGTGGTGGATTTATCATCTTCTTTACTAAAAGTAAAGAAAGAGAGAGAAAGATAAAAGTGGCAGCCAGACCTGCTAATGATGCAGAAAGCAGAGTCATAGCAAGGCAATCAGTTTTTATATTTGAAAACACACACACAAAAAAACATATAAACACAGCAAACCAAACAAAGGCCTCCAGTCCTGGAACAGTGTCTAACATGGAATGCCAGCCAATGCAAAGTCCCCTTGAAGCTATAGGTATGGGACCCCATTCAGGAATGTCATACTCTGGATCAATCTGAAACTCTATTGACAGTGGGGCCACAAAAAAGTCTGAGTTTTGCTCTCCCAGCTAGTTGGGAGAAAGTACAGCGGCTGGTCCCTGCGTCCATGACTAAAATGAGGAAGCCAAGGAGATTTCTAGCTACGGGGAACGTGGAGGCAAGGAACTCAGAGGCTGCAGGAGAAGAGTGGAAGGAGCAGAGGGGATGATATGGCAGGTTGATGCCTGTAAGGAAAGATGTAGTCTGAGATCTTATTCTGGTAACTGAAATTTTCGCCCAAAGATGGTGGAGTTATCATTCTCTTCTGCAGACTAATATTGCACACTGTCGAATCATAATATAAAAATTATAGAAATCAATCTATTCTGTACTTACACCTACAATATCAGATAGCTCATACCGTATATTTATCACCCTACACTGTGTTTTCCTCTCTGATAATCTAAAAAAAGTGGCTCCGAAACATGTAGAGCAGAGTAGCAACAAAACCCACTGAAATGATCAACAACCTGCCCATTACGCACAAAGATGAGAGATGAGATGATGATGACAGATGAGTCCTCACTCCCATTTTAAATTCTATCTACTAAATAAATTAGTAATGTCACCAATATGACCACTAATAATATAGTCACCTTCTGCGGCATCTGTTGCTTTTTCCTGATTTTTCTTCTTTGATTGCACCATCTGACTCAGTGTTACAAGTCAGTAAGGGCCTGACATACAGCAGGTAAAAGTCTGTTGGATAATTTGAGTGCAGATGTATAGGTTGCAAAGGCATGATTAGAAAACTGATGCCATTTTGGCATCAGTCATACTCTTTGATAGAGAAACTGCATGGGGTTTTACTGATAGACTCCAGATTGTAATATTTCTGTTGAGCTATAAGCTAATATCATAGAATCATAGAATATCCGTGTTGGAAGGGACCTCAGGAGGTCATCTAGTCCAAAATCCTGCTCAAAGCAGGACCAATCTCCAACTAAATCATCCCAGCCAGGGCTTTGTCAAACCTGAACTTAAAAACATCTAAGGAAGAAGATTCCACCATCTCCCTAGGTAGCCCATTCCAGTGCTTCACCACCCTCTTAGTGAAAATGGTTTTCCTAATATCCAACCTAAACATCCCCCTCTGCAACTTGAAACCATTACTCTTTGTTCTGTTATATACTACCACTGAAAACAGCCTAGATCTATCCTTTTTGAAACCCCTTTCAGGTAGTTGAAGGCCGCTATCAAATCCCCCCTCATTCTTCTCTTCTGTAGACTAAACAATCCCAGTTCTCGCAGCTTCTCCTCATAACTCATGTGCACCAGCCCCCTAATCATTTTTGCTGCCCTCCGCTGGACTTTTTCCAATTTATCCACATCCTTCTTGTAGTGTGGGGCCCAAAACTAGACACAGTACTCCAGATGAGGCTCACCAATGCCCAATAGTTGGAGATCATCACGTCCCTTGATCTGCTGGAAATACCCCAATTTATATAGCCTTCTTGGCAACAAGGGCACACTGTTGATTCATATCCAACTTCTTGTCCACTGTAACGCCAGGTCCTTTTCTGCAGAACTGCTGCCTAACCATTGGGTCCCTAGTCTGTAGCAGTGTGTGCACTGTGTCCTTCTGGTAGCTCATAAAGGCATGCCCAGTGAAGAAGGGAATACTTGGAGGGTACATACAGCAGCTACTGTTGCTGAAACCTTTAACAGTAAACAGTAATCATTCCCCCTGCACTGACTTAGCTTGTCCAAGTGGTGCAGAGTGATCTGACCATGGCACTATTCTCAGCGTCTTAAATCTGTGGATGTTGGGAACCAGAGTAGATCTCCGAGGATTTGCTATAGGTCAGGGTCATGTGTTTAGAAGTCCTGTGCCTCAACATTGTCTCTTGATCCCCTAAACCTTTGGGACGGGATCCAAGTCCAACTGCCCTTCAGTTCCCCAGTGGGTATATTGAAAATACTATGTAAGCTAATGTTGAAAGGTTCACCACTGACTATTCTCTAAATTGTCCAGTGCTGATGAGAAGATATTGCCATGGAAAGTAGTCATTAGTTCAGCCCCTCTTAACATACGGATTCCAAATCCCTTTGAGAATTTACACAGATTAATTCAAGCTCTATTAAACTTAAACACCTAAGTGCAAGTGCTTTGTAAGGATCAGGGCCTTAATTGTTATTAAGTAAGTTAATTAGCAGCTGTGAAGTACTTTAAGGTCTTTACAGGGTAGAATTCTTATATAGAGAGATATATAGAGAGAGACTCATATCCAGCTTATATATATATTTATAAGAATTCTACATATATATATGAAGAATAATTATATATATATATAAATTATATTATCTCTATATATAAAAGTCAAATGGTGTATGTGTGTATGTATGCGTGTATGTATGTGCACTTACTCCTTCCACACCGTTTGAGCTAGAGACTTGAAATTTGGTACAGTTATAGGTCTTAGGGTGCTAATCAGGGTAAGAGTCGAAAAATTTTCAAATCTCACCTCTGATGCCCCCCAGGGGTGAAATTATTTAAAGGCCAATCACATCAACTGGGCAGCTTCTGTTCTCTGTGACATAGTTATAATGTCATAATACCCCCCTCCAACGGACCCCGCACTCGCTCAGCTCTCTGCCCCCTTCCCACCTCCGACGAACCTGAGTTGGGTTTGGTCGGAGGGTAAGTGAGGTGGGGTGTCGGGTTTGGTCAGGGGGTGAGGTGGGGGTGTCGGGTTTTGTCGGGGGGGTAAGTGAGCGGGGGGTGTTGGGTTTGGTCTGGGGGGTGGGAAGGTGTCGGGGTGGGTGAGGGGTGAGGGGTGGGTGTTGGGGTTGGTCAGGGGGTGTTGGGTTTGGTGGAGGGGTAAGGTGGGGGTGTTGGGTTTGGTTGGGGGGGTGAGGAGGGAGGTCGGGGTTGGTTGAGGGGTAAGTGAGGTGTTGGTGTCGGGTTTGTTTGTGGTGGTAGGTAGGAGTGTCGGGTTTGGTTGGGGGGGAAAGTGATTTGGGTGTGTCAGGTTTGGTCTATGGGGGGGGTGAGGTGTGGGTGTTGGTCAGGGGGTGTTGGGGTTGGTGGGGGGAGACATGGGGGTGTTGGGTTTGGGGTGGTGAAAATGTGAGTCGGGGTTGGTTGAGGGGTAAGTGCGGTGGGGGTGTCGGGTTTGGTTGGGGAGGTGAGGTGGGGGTGTCAGGTTTGCTCTCTGCCCCTTTCCCCCTCCAATGGACCCCACACTCGCTCAGCTCTCTGCTCCCTCCCCACCTCTGTCTGACCCGAGCAATGCCGGGTATTTTCGCTAGTATATATATAATTTTCAATATTCGAATCCATATACTCCATAATGGCAGCACAGAAATATGCTGGTCTCTTCCCCACTTCACAGGAAAAAATTAATAGCAAATGCTTTAATGGGGTTTCAGATTACTAGATTTAATTAGAGTACACTTATATGATGTACTACAGAACATTTACTAGAAATCTATGAACGATTATCATAAATAATTAAAAGTGAACTACACTTGTCATATAAATAAAGTATACATTGCCATAGAGTATCCTTCCTTCTTAAATTGTGTTTGTTAGTTTGCTTGTTCATTTGAAAATTCAGCGTTAGCAATGGATGGCTGAGCCACCATTGTGAATTAGTAAGGGTCTGTTGTTTGTTTTTGCTTAGAATGAGAATGTTTACTGTGAAAAATATTTTTGATCTAAAAATTTAAATGCTGTTTGATTTAAAGAAATTAAAGATGGGTGAGCCTCAAAATATTAGTTAGGATAAACACTTAAAGCTCTGGATGTTTCTCTCTGAGCCTTGTTTAAACGATGTGACAATTCTGAATCTACAACATTATACTTAAAATGTCACAAGAACAAGCTTTCTTCTGATATTTCTGGAACCTTCTGCTTCTGGCAAGAACAGAAATGTCTCTAAAGCAGCTTTTCTAGCAATATTTTGGCACTTCTGACACCAACTCATCTGAGGGTTGGAATTGTTAAACTATATGAGAATGGAAAATGTTCACCAAATTGTTTAACCCATAAAAAAGCTAAGAAGGAAACAGGTCCAACTCAATTTTTTTCTGTCTTGTTGATGGTTCCCTAAACTGAGCTAACATATTTTTTAGGAAGAGAAGATATTTTAAATCTTTATGGCTCACAAAGCTAGACTACTTTATACATTGTATTGATATTTGTGCGACCCTCCTCCACATCTTATTGCTGAGGACCATAGAGTCAGAGGCTTAGGGAGACCCAGAACATGGGATTTCATCTTGAGTTGTAGCCATTGATGGATCTATCTTCTATGAAATTGTGTCATTCTTTTCTGAACCCCATTCATAATTTCCCCTGGCAACAAGTTTCACAAGTTGATCATGAATTGTGTTTTCTACCTGCTGCCTATTAATTATATTGTGTGATTGCTGGTTCTTGTACTATGTGAAGGGGTAAATCACACTTCCTCATCTTTCTTTCTCCACATCATTCACAATTTTATAGACTTATTTCCTATTCCTCTCTAGTTGTCTATAAAGACAAGGTGAACAGTCCCAAGTCTTTATAATATCTCCTCATATGGAAGCTTTTCCATACCCTTAATTATTTTTGTTACCCTTTTCTGTACATTTTCCAATTCTAATATGTCTTTTTTGAGATGGTGTGGCCAGAACTGCATGCAGTATTCAAGGTGTGAGCGTACTATGGATTTATATAGTAATATATAATCACCATATCTATATCTATATATCTATTGTGATGTTTTCTGTCTTTTTATCTATCCCTTTCTTAATGGTTTCTGACTGCTGTTGCATAGTTAGTGGATGTTTTCAAAGAACTACCCACAATCACGCCAAGATCTCTTTCATCAGTGGTAACAGCTAATTGCACACCATTATTTGTATGTAAGGTTGGGATTATATTTTCCAATATACATTACTTTGGATTTGTCAACACTGAATTTCATCTGCCAATTTATTGCCTCATCAATCAGTTTTGTAACATCCCTTTATAATTCTTCACAGTCTACATCTTAAAAAAAAACAAGTCTACCATGTAATTATTGATCAGAAAATTAGAAAGGAACACATTTATTTAAATTATGCTAACATAGCATTATTGAGTAGTATTTAGCAAGTGTAACTTGTGATCTAAAAGTAAATGAGATACCTCTTTCCTATTCTATAAATAACTGACTTAGTCTGAGATTGGAAGTATGTTTTTTTGAACAAGGTTTTAACTTGCTCAGGCAATATATTTTGGGGTGGATACAATCATGAGCATGATGGAGAAAAGTGGGTTCGGTAGCCTCTTCCATTTTCACAAGATAAGCACAGGCAGGAAGGGATCTGGCCACTTAAAATAGTGTGTATGTTTTAGAAATTAAGATGACTGAAATATTGAGGAGGAATTAGTAGTTTTCAACAATCAGAACATACAAGTTAAATTTTCAAAAGCATCTGTGTAGCGTAGGGTTTGTTTACACAGCCTACAAGAAGTGGAGTGCAGCACAGATACGTACACCTGAACTACTTTTGATCAAGCTAGCTTGCTAAAAATGGCAGCAGCACAGGTGGTAACATGGGATAGCTGTTTGCATATGTGTAGTGGGTCCAGGGTGGCTTTTAATTGGGAAGCTACCCATGGGGTGCTACTGTGGCTTTACTGATATTTTAATGAGTGAACTTGATGAAAACTAGCTTGTGTGTTCCAACATGTGCAGCTTAGACAACCCCTTTCAATGAAACTTATTTGCATTGGGAAATTTTCCTTTGGTACCTTGGAAATGCCCAAAACTGTTTCCAATGGGATCGGTGGAATAGAAACTGGTTCCAGGCGTAAAACATTCTCTGAATCTCTGTGAAGTTTGGAACATTTAGAAATGGCTGGAAATCTAACTCCAGTGTTCAACTCTTTCTCTGTTGTGAGCCTGAAGTGGAAACCAGTTTACAAACACCACTGAAGTTTATTGGCCAGATACACAAATTCATTCTTACTGCACTGTGCTCATTCTATCACTGCTTCACTTCCTTGGAGAAGTTCAAAGCATCTGGAGACTGCCAGTGAACCTGGTCGTATGATCAGATTTATGTATTAAATGAAATATTTTGCCTGACTCATGTGGGAAGCGGCGCGGTGCTGGCCACCACTTCCCACAGCCTCCATTGGACTGGGACAGAGAAACAGGACCAGTGGGAGCCGCAGTCAGAGAAATGGCAGGTAAACAAAGCAGCAGGGCCTGCTAAGGGTGTGTACCCTGCAGTCCCAGGTGACAACGTTGCCGATCCCTCTTATAGACTCAATCAAATCAGCCCCAATCTTTTGAAGTGAGTGATGAGGATAAATATGCAGATGACACTCTTTACCAGTCTAAAATGAAGTACAACTGTCTTTTTCACCTCTCATCTGGACTACAGCCATGACTGAACCCATCAAACCAAAGCAATTCCATCTAGTTCAGAATGCTGCAGCACTTGTCATAAGCCACACAGGATATGGAAGTGCATCAGACTTGTCTTCTTCTCTTTACACCAACTTTCATAAAATATTATATCAAGTTTAAGGTCTTGAGCCTGACCTTCAAGGTGCTAAATGGCCTGGGCCTAGCATATCTAAAAGCTTTCCTAAAGGTAGGGATGGGATAGCTCTGTGGTTTGAGCATTGGCCTGCTACACCCAGGGTTATGAGCTCAATTCTTGAGGGAGCATTTAGGGATATGGGGCAAAAATCTACTAGATGATTCAATTGGGGATTGGTCCTGCTTTGAGCAAGGACTAGATGATCTCCTTAGGTCCCATCAGCCCCCTGATATTATATTCTATAAATAGGATCCATAACACTGCTCTTCAAGAACAATGGAACCTCTGTTAATAAGGGAATAGTTTATCTGAGCAAGAAACAGAGGTTTACTGGAGGATGGCTGAGACTGTAAGGCTGGCATCTTCAACCTTACCTTGTAGTGTGTACATTAAAATAAATAAATAATGGAAATCCTTCCAAAGGAAAAGTCAGCACAGCACACACAAGCCACTGAGAGAGATAACAACCACATCATACTGATGTTAGCAAGGCCACTTAATACATTATTGGAATGTGCCCAGATACTATGGTGATGAGAGTGAGATAAGAACCTATGTAGAATAGAATAGGAAGTCCTTAAATCTATAGCATTCTGATGTGACAAAGAGTCCTGTGGCACCTTAAAGACTAAATGAAGTATTGAAGCATAAGCTTTTGTGGGCTAATACCCACTTTATCGGATGCATTCTGATAATGCTTTCCCATAACACAGAGTGACTACATGGAGGCCTTTACAGTGTGTCACATGACAAACATGATCTGTGTGGCTGTTCCATGCACAGCTGTACATTTTCTGTATATTGTCGCTTCTCATGCATGTACATACATTTACAATTACTTATTCTGGTTGAATGTCTGGGTATGTATTATGATATATGGTTCAATTATAGTATTGTTTAATTGCTATAAGCTCTCTTTGGTGCACCAACTATTCAACTGCAGAGCTTATGCTTTTAATGCTACAGACTCTGGTTTTATTAGGCTGTATGTTGCTCGAGGTTATTGTTTGTTGCATCAATTTATGGCCATATACAGTACTTTACCTAATCTGTGATGTATTGACTACATATGATTGAGTTTTTCTTCTGGGTGCTATGTCATTGTCCTCTCTACTGTCATGGCCAATTGCATAAAAGACATCTGTGCATCAGATATCCTGCTAAACACCCTCAATTTCAACTCATACACTTTATTACTCTTCAGACCTACACCTGCAAATAAAGTCTGGACATGCCCATAGTAGCCTGTTTCTTTTCTAAATCTATCCTTGCTACATGATTGGGCTTATGTACATCTATGTAACCATTGCTACTTTATCCAGATCAACATATATTATATTAGAATGTATTGAACAATACATTTTTTATTCTTAATTTAGTATAAATTTAGAATGAATTTTCACTCCATGCATTTGAAGAAGTGTTGTTTTTTTTACCCACAAAAGCTTATGCCTATATAAATCTGTTAGTCTTTAAGGTGCCATCAGACTCTTCATTGTTTTTTATAAATTTGTGAGCATTAAAGTATATTTTTTCACATTTGACCATTCCCTGTGTAATAGCTCAGAATGTACCTCTGAACAAGGTTGACACCCGTTCAAAGTTTTTGAATCAGTTCAGCCCAGTTTCATTGTAGATGTGGAACAAGAATAATCTTAGATTTTATTCACACTTCTTGGGCACTAAGATTAACCCATATTCTAATAAGGGATTTGAATGCGGTAGAAGTGTAGCAAAGCAGTTAGTTCTGCAAATTAGATAAATGTTGTGGAAAGTGCATCTTCTACCACCCTGTGGCAGTCTGGAATCATTGCATATTAGCACACCTCATTAAACTTATTCAGCTTAATTGCTACTTCCCTAATGAATTTATGCATCAAGTGGTATTTAAAAAAAGGTTCACTTCAAATTATGATTAAATCTGTTAAATAAACATAAAATTCTGAGGGTGTCAACCATGTTATCACACTTACTTTTAATAAACCTCGTGGTACTTATTTTAGACAAAGGATCGTAGATTGATTTACTATTATTCTGTATTCTTCTTTTTCTAGCTATGTAGTATAAGAAATTAACTAAATAGAGAAATTTTCTTTCAGAAATTTACAACATTGACAATCAACAGCTAAGATATTCTTCCATTATGAATAACCATGCAAAATTGTGATTCCTTCAAATTCTAAGATTTATGGATTTTATCTGAATGCATTTGATTTGAATAGATGATATATCAAATTTTAAATAAGTGCAGTCAGGGGGAAGAAGTTTTGTAGTTTTTTATACTTATATAATCTGATCCTTTTATTAAACTGATAAGTGATAATATAATAAAATGAGTAATTGACTTATTTTTAGGACATATTTAGTTTTCATGTAGTTTAATTCATGTCCATTATCTATCTTTCATGGAGGTTAATAATACTACAGTAGTTTAATTTCAGTGTATAATTAGCAGAATTTACATTTCTCCTCTGTTTTGATCAGAATACTTTGGATATGATAATCAGCTCTGCCGACACGCTTATGTACTTTCTTCCTTAACATACCAATCTTTCACTGTCAAAATTTGCTAGGAAAGAGATAGCAAATCAATCAAAAAACTGCTCTGGAGAAAATACTCCTTTTCTAGAAATGAAATATAGACTGAACTTGAGACCAGTTCTGGATAGAAATTAAATCAGCACTAGTGAGCCTGAAGGAATATTACCTTCATTTTATAACAACAAAATGTAAGTTTTGTACACCCCCCCCCAAAAAAATTACCACTTAGCTGTTCTAACATTTTGATCAGCTATGCATGTATTCAGAAAGTTAAATCAGCCATGATATGTACTGTTATGTATATAATCTTAAAAGGTATCTATGGTGAAATGTAAATCTAAGAAAAGGTCATTATAAGACTGTGTTTACAGGAAGAAAAGGGTATTTTTACCTAAGCCATGTATATATAGTTTCAGATAATCACATGCAAATCTAGCAGTTAATGGATTGTTAATAATGAGATTTTAATTGCAGAAATAAGGATAGTCAAAGGTAAGAATTCCTATCAACCTTGCACATATTATATTATAATAATAAGTAACATTATATTTTTGCCCATAGTGTTCTCAGTTCACATGCACTGTACACATGGATGAGTTAATCTCCTGAATATTAAGATTTTTTTCTGAACCAACTTTTTGTGTTTGCAAAAGTACTTTGAATTCATGAGTGTTTTCCCTCTAATTTAAGCCAATTGTTTCTTTTCCCCTAAAGGTAATTTGGTTTGTTGTTTTTATTTTTTTTTTAAAAAAAGATGTTTTTGTACAGCAGCTAAAATTAAGTTTGTGGTTTATATTAGGGATTTAAAACAAAACAAAACCCTCCTTTTTAGCTAAGCTGGCACAAGTGTCTGGTTTCCCTATGTGTGTGTCTCTCTACTACACATGGTGTGAAACTATCCATGTGATAAACTGCAGAACAATGTGACAAATTGCATTTATCATGCACCTGTGGCTGCCTCACCTGCTTTCTGCCCACTGAACCATGCCCACCAGGATTTATTTTACCATTCCAATTTTCTAAGCAGCTTCAAACAGCTGTCATATTACATATATAAATAGTACCTTGCAGTATTTCCCCACAGATTTATTTATGCTGGCCTGAAATACAGGATGAAAAATATTCAGTCCTACCCATTAGCAAGTTTGAGGTCTCATATCTCACATTCCATTGTGGTTCATAAATGGTTGTTGTATGTCTATATCAGAAGGAAGAATCCTATCTTTCATGTCTCTCTGGAGGATGTAAAATACTGGCCATTGATATTGTGGCATGATTATGTATGGAAAATCTTTTTTCCCCCTCTGTTCTCTTTCAGTGATGGTATCCAACTCCTGACTTTGGATCCCCCACACCCACTAAAAAGCTGCATTCACTAAATAATTGGTTCATCCAGCCCCCTTTTCCACATATACAGATCTCTGAACTGGGACTGTATAAGCATAAACTCCCTTCTGCCCAGAAAATCGGAGATTTCTGCATGGAGGTTTCCTTCTGTGCTGGGATTGTTGGGATGCTTTGACACTTTTTCATTAAATGTCTACACAACACAGAATGAATGCAATAATAACCCCCCCAAATATTTAATATAGATGTCAAGAAATAGAGGAAGCTTCAGTGTATATCTAACAGAGTAGCAAGCAATTAAATTTAGTCACCTATTGGCATGCATCAGAAAAAAAGGAAGGAGGATTCATAGAATTGTAGGGTCCTGATCCCGACACATATGGGAGCATGAGATGTAAGATTTTGAGCATCTATCAAAATAACTGCATGGTGTTTCATCATCATCTTCCTTATAGTTACCCAGCATTCTACATCTTCCACCACACAGACTCTTCTTTTGTGAGTGGCATAGAGACTACCCTGCCTCATTATCTGCTCAGATGTTGCACAACTAGTGACACTCTTTGGAGCTCCTGCCACAATCTAGTTCCCTTTGCCCTCATCATGGGCCTGCAGTTTGATTCTCACTTCACTCAGCACAGGGGATTCTATTTTTCAGATGACACACTTGCTAAAAGAGAGAGATACTGTGCCTGCATGGAGATTTTTCAATACCTTTTTCCTTTTATATGCCTTAAAGAGATGCAAAGACATTCTATCCCACAGGAAACAGGAATTTCCATATCACTTCAGATCAGTGGTCCATAGAGTCTGGTGTCCTGTCACTGGACAGTTGTCACTATCAGATCGTTCAAAGGTAGGTTCAAGAAATAACATAATGGTCAACTATAGAATGTGTTTCCCATCTTGAAATTTCTTTCCACAAGTAAATTACTGAATAGCTCTTGGAGCTCCCATTGTGTTCAGGGGGAACATACCAACTACTACACCTCATTGTTAGGTGCAGTCTTCTCCTTGCGTGCTAGTCCCTCTCCACAGAATTGTGTGCCTTGGATAGAAGCAAAGAAAAACATGACTATCTCATCACCCATCCCTGTTCCTGTTACTGTGCTGGGCACATTAGGGCTGAAGAAAAATATGTGGTTCCTTAAGCCATGGGACTATAATTTTGTCTAGGTTTTATACAGGCTGCATATATGGAAAAGATTCCTTGAGTTTCCCTTAAAATTTAATGCTACATAAGGGCAGGCAAAATCTGAGCCTCTAGTTGCCATGTTCTTCCTGATCTCTGCTTTTCACCATTCTAAATAACTGTTATTAATTTTTATTTATTTTGAAGATGGAAATGGAGAATGCCTGAGAGAATTTCAGTTAGCAGGATATATTTACCCAAATTCTGATCAAGATATTCCAGTGGCTTAATTGATAATGGGAGGGGGCCATTAATGACAATAGGTGGTCTGAACCTCAGTTTTACATCTAGAAAATAATATACCTTTATGTAAAATATACCTAATCTATATGAAGGTTAAACACAATAACCTAACCTAAGTTTACCTACAAGAAAAGTTCTGATATGAAAGGATTTATTTAGTATGACTGATTTCCACTGGCAATTATTTAAACGGATACACATCTTGTCTGTGGGAGGTGTGGGTTTACTGAAAAATACTTTTCTGCCCCAAATCAGTAATTTCCTAGAATTAATGATCAATTTATTAATTAACAACCAGTGGCAAATCTCAATTTCAAAGGAATTAACTATTTCAAAATATTTATTTGGGCTTCCTAAACACATACTAATATTAATTAATGAAGGGAAAATAGATTAATGTTATAAAACATGCTAAGTGGTTTTCAGCTAGATATAAAAAAGATGATGAGAGAGCAGCAGTTCAAAAAGTTATTAATTTCCTGACACTTCAGATGGGGTTTTTCTAAAGTCTTCTACATTAGCTTTATTCTGTCCCTCTTGAAGTCAGTCTTGATTCCTGAGGTCTGATTCTTATTTACAGACTGGCCCTTTTACACTGCTGTGACAAGATAAAGACCTTTTTACACTTCCAGAATGATGTAAAGGAGTCTGAGATTAAATGAGAATCAGTCCTTTAATGTCTACTTTTTTCAATCATGAAACAGGATGAGGCTTGCCAGTCCAATGGGGGCTGCGGCAAGCGGCGGCCAGCACTGCAAGTAAACAAACCGTCGGGACCCACTAAGGGTGTTTACCCTGCAGTCCCGCATGCCAAGGTTGCCTATCCCTGTACTATCTTGGCTGGCCCATATAGTATCTGTTATTAAACTTCTGTTGCTAAGATTTTGAATGGCATGGGTAATTTTAAAATATACTTAAAGCAAATAAAATCTCTCTTTGGGATCCTTTTTATGACGGATTACTTGAAAGAATAATGATGGGTCAGTTGAAAGAACAGCTAACATTCCACTACTTTAACAAAGTTAATTGGCTGCATCTAATTGTTGGAGACTAGCAAAATCATCAATGTCAATGGAATGCTGTAAAGGGACTGAGGTGTAGTTGCACAATGGCCTCTCATATGTACTTTGCCATTATGAGTCTCATATGCCATGACCTTATTCCTTTGTACTTCAGTGGTATACATTTTGAAGGTGTTTCTATTCTATTTCCTTTTTATCTCCCACTTGTGTGCTGTGTAAGCTTCTATCCTTGCTACCGGCAAAGGCATTTTTATATAATACAGCTGCTGCTTCTGCTAAATTTGTTCTGAAACCATGGTCTGGTTTTGAGTTTACATCAGGATCATTTGCTTTGTTTACTTCACAACTATATTGTCTTTTATATTTGCCGAGTTCTCTTTTGATCATTATGACATTATCTCTATTTGCGGCAGTTTAGTAGCTGTACTTGTCACTTACTTCCATATTTTGTATCTGTCACGCTATCCATATTTGTTTTTCACAGTACCTGCATTTACTTTTCACAGTTACACTTGTCAAAGTCTCTTACACTTGCTGTTTGTCAACTTTCTGGTATTTGTTTTATTTCTATAGTGTTTAGAGCCTGTTGCAGCATCTACAGGATATGTTTTCCACCTATAGTTTTATTGATAAGGGATGGTCAAACCAATTCAGTAAAAAATATGAATCTAGTTGACCCACAAATAAAACATGTTTCATTTTTTGAAAATGTTTTGCTAAATATCCAGTTCCTTTCCCTGACCTCCAATAGTATTTCAATCTTTGTTAATTTCTAACTCGGAGACTTAGAAGATCTAGAATCAGAGAGGTAGCCATGTTAGTCTGGAATTGCAGAAGATCTAGTTGCTCTCTTGAAATCTTGTGAGTCTGGAGGTTTGTCCCCCCACCTCCTGTGATTATGGAGAATGCACCCGAGGGCATCTCTGACTTTGGAATCTCTGGAGCATAGAGGATTTTCTTATTAGAGCATTTGGTCAAATCCCTGCAAAATGCTAGAACTGAGGAACCACATAATACCCTATGGCTGGAAGGTGGTGCTGACAAATTTCTTTATGGGTGGGAAAAAAGGAGTTTGGCAATTGAGAATTTAGGGATCTGTAACCTTGCCATTCACAGCAACATATGAAGATCTTGATATTAAAACAGACACCCCAACTAAGGAAGAGATCATGCAAGCAATCAAATCCTTTAAAAAATGGGAAAGCTCCCCCTGACAAGGATAATTTGAACACAGAATTGTTCATGGTAAATCCTGAGTTAGCAGCATCTCTATTGGCCCCTCTATTTACATCTGTCTTGAAAAGGTAAAAAGTGCCAGATGATTGGAACAATGGGGTTATAGTGAAGATATTGAAGAAAGGAACAATCAGTGGTTGTAATAACTAGCGTGGTATCACACTTCTGTCTGTGCTAAGAAAAGTATTGTGTAAAATCATAGTCCAGCATATATCAGAGACAGTTGATAGCATTCTCTGAAAAGAACAAGCAAGTTTTTGGAAAGAGCATGGATTGTAATCTCTCTCCATATAATCAACATCATCAAATGCTTTTATTTCAACTTTATTCAGGGTTGATCACAATGTTCTCAGAAAGAAAGAAAGAAAGAAAGAAAGAAAGAAAGAAAGAAAGAAAGAAAGAAAGAAAGAAAGAAAGAAAGAAAGAAAGAAAGAAAGAAAGAAAGGTTAGAGATAAAATTAGTTAAAGGAATCAAATGCGTACAATTATTGCAAAAGTTCTTCTTTCAGGCTTGTAGCAGTGATAGAATAAACTATTGGCTTAAATCAAGATTCTGGTTGCTTCCAAATCACTGGAAGGTCCTCAGTTCCTTGGTTAGATTGCTCTCATTATAAGTATAAATCCAGTCCAGACACTTGAACAGGAAAAA
This sequence comes from Sternotherus odoratus, assembly GCA_032164245.1. Taxonomy (NCBI): domain Eukaryota; kingdom Metazoa; phylum Chordata; order Testudines; family Kinosternidae; genus Sternotherus; species Sternotherus odoratus. The sequence goes on from JAVMKO010000001.1 coordinate 242,161,670, forward strand.
GCCTGGAGCAGGAAAGAGTCTAAATGGAGATGTTTCCAGGGCCTTTTATAGCTTCTACCATGTGAAGGAAAATCCATTGTTTCAAATAACGCCCTCACCAGAGCTAGTTAAAAGTTACAGATAACAGGTGAAGTTTGGACTCACATGGGCAAGTCACATGTCACCTTCTGCTGCCACCTGCCTCTCCATTGTGACCTCAGTAGGTCAGTTTCTTAGTGATGTTTAACTCTCCGCAGGTTGAGCAGAAACACTACACAAGTGATACCCCACCACAAGTGATATCAACTCTGATTATGCTGAAATAAACTAGTTAGTCTCCAAGGTGCTACAAGTATTCCTCACTTTCTTTAAAAAACAAATAATGAAGTCTATTTAACTTTGTTTTTGAACAGTAAGAAGGAACAAGTTAAACCAAGAACCCTTAGGAAGCATCCACATCTCCTGGCTGTGATACCTCTCTCTACCCCCCACCCCCATTTTCACAGGAATGTTGTGTTGGAGCCCTTGGCTTAGCGAGTTCCTTTCAACTCAGAGTGACCCCCTCAACTTGGACAAGCTCACCACAGTCCTGCTTCCCTTTAGTCATTCATTGAAGATAACAACATTGATAACAACATTTAATTCAGTACTAAAGTGATTTGTAACCAGAGGTGAAAGTAAGCCGGTACGCCCCGATATGGCAATCTAGCAAGAGCCAGTATGCCATACCGGGGCGCCGAGCTTTCCCAGGCTGCAATTTAAAGGGCAGTGGCTGGAGCCCCAAGCTATTTAAATTGCTTCCAGAGCCCCACTGCTGGAGCCCTGAGCAGCAGCAATGGGCCTCTGGGGGCTGTTTAAAGGGTCGGGGCTCCCACTGCCTCTGCCATCCTTTAAATAGCCCCTGGAGCGCTGCGTTAGATCAGCCCCAAAGCCCTTTAAATAAGAGCTCCATCTACACCAGGGCTCTGGGAGCTATTTAAAGGTTCCAGGGCTCCCATTGCCACTGCCACTTCAGTCCTTTAAATAGCTGCCACTTCAAAAATCCATGGCTATTTAAAGAACCGGGGCAGCGGAGACAGGGGAGCCCCGGACCTTTAAATAGCCCATGGAGCCGCCCCTCCCTCTGGGGGCTATTTAAGGGGCCCAGGGCTCCCCTTTAAGTAGCCATCATGGGGTAGTGACGGGGATCCACCACTATTTAAAGGGCCCAGAACCATCAGGTGCAGGCTGCTACCCACTTGGGGGGTGAGGAAGGGGTGGGACTTACCGGTATAGGGCAGGCTGGGGCCGGCTCTGAGCCCCAGCCCCGCCGCTTCTTCCATAGACCCCGCCCCTTCCGGGGCAGAGTCAGCCCTCAGTGTACCGGTAAGTAACTATAGTTACTTTCAACCCTGTTTGTAACCCAACATTGATCACTTAGAGCAACACAGCTCCCGTCTGCTAGATTCTATGGAGAGTAGGTGTGTTCATGTAAATACAGTTTTTCTCCTGAAATCTGTCCCCCTCCCCAACTAGTTGTCAGGGGACAACTCATTTAGACTGTGCTTATATCAGTACTTTTGAAAATCAGATCCTAGGTGTGTCAAGTGGCACACATATGAATCAAGGCCCTTCAAATTAAGGATCACTTTAAAAAGTGACAGCTTTAATTTTAAATGCTGCCCTCATTTAGATAAGTTTATGAATTTTAGTTACCCATGCAAAGACTCTGCAGCTCTATACAATTTACAAACTCTACATAAGCACTTCGCCCATCCCTGAAATACAGACAGATCTGCAGCTGCAGGCAGCAGCTGTCTAATTCTGCACAACAACACTACACAACAGATCAGAATAGAAAGCAAACAACGCTTTGGAATGTGTCTGTTTTTCACTATGATTTTATCCACTGATGCTGCTGCTGCTGTTGTGGCAGAAAGGGCCTAATCTGATATCCTTACGTTTACTCCAGTGAGCTCTGGATCACAACTTATGTATATATCTGCTCTGAGCCATTCCAGACAAACGATTGACAAGCAATCAAGTAAGTCAGAACTGAGGAAGGTCAAATGTTTTCATTTGCAGTTGTTCGTTAATATATTTTCTTCATTTAGTTTCCTCAAGTTTCAAATTCAGGTTCCTAAGTGCTTAAATCATTTTTGAAAATGGGATTTAGGAGCCTAAGTAGCACTATCTGGAAAACAAGAATTCAATTTTGTGAAAAACTGAGGTTCTAATATTGTTTTCATTCATTCTCATATAGAACAAAAATATATCTATTTCTTGTTCTTTGTTTTTTAACACAAGAGAGAGAAACCTGAGAATAGCCAATAGTTGAATGGTTTGGACACTCACTTGAGATGTGGGAGTGCAGCTTTAAGTCGCCGCTGTGCATAATTCAGAACCTCAACCCAATACAGTGTTTCCAACCTCCTAGGCAAGAGGGCTGAAGAGTCAATCTCTTGATTTCTCCTACTGTATCTTTTCCACTTTATATAAATAATTCAATATTCATTTGTCCAGAGGGAGACTGAAATCATTTCTTTGTCTTCAAAGAAGAATTTAGGATGCTCAATTTCATATATTTCCATTCTGCATTTTCTTTTCAAATTTGTCAAATTTGGCCATTAGTGTGAGGCTTAAGAATGTTTAGTGAGAATCAGAAGTTACGAAGTATACTACATTTACTGTTGCTTAACCTTTGTTGTTCCCATTTCTCCACTTTCACTGGAATATTTTTCCATAAAACAACCCCTTTCAATTAATAATTCTATGTTAATATTGATTACTAACTAGAAGATTATAACAACTATAGAGAAAGCAAAGATTCTATTGAATAATGGAACAAAGGAAATGTATTTTTCACTGAAAAAATATTTGGACCCTTATTTCTCCTCTCAGGAAACAACAAAAATGCAGCAATAAGACTATTAGAAAGGATAGGTTTTTCAAAAGCACTCAACATTGACCTAATGCTGCCCCTATTGTAGCAAATGTTAAACCTCCCTTAGACTTCAGTGTGACTAGGGAGGCCAATGTGAAGAGCTTTTTAAAAACCCCACACTCATAGAAAGGTTGATCCTCTAGAGCAGCACTTGCAGACGAAAGACTCATGTGAATTAGATGGAAGAGAAAATTGCCTCCAGGGCTAGAAGTTTGCCCAGTGACTTGGCTGGTCTATCAGCAATGTTTTAAAGAAGAGGGAAATTTTAAAAGATGTGGTCTAGCTTTTTAGAAACCTTTGATGTTTAGAAACCCAGCAGATGGAAACTGGAAACTCTCTCCTCCCAGCTTCCCTTCCTTCCTCTCCTTTTCCCCCACTCCCATTCTTTCACCTTTCTGTTCTGCTATCTGCCTCTCCACCCTTCCCTTTTTTTTTGGGGGGGGGGGGTGTTTTAAATAAAAAGACCCCAACTTCCCCCCTGCCATACTGGGTGTCATTGCATAGTATGTCAAATAAACCTAAAAGCTATTTCCACTAATTTCCAGAAAGAGAGGAGGAAGTTGAAGAAGTATGAACAATTATAAGAGCTCAGACTCTATTACTAAACTTCTGTGTCATTTGGTATCTATTTTTTTCCAAAATATTTTAATTGCTTTTCAAATAACTAATCAAACACCAGTATGTTAGCTTTATGCATCTATATACAACATGGTAAAGTCCTGCGCAGTGAAACCTCCATTAGGAAGTCCACAGCAGAAAGAAATGCTTTCTCCATTTAACACTTTCCTTTTATCTCCCTTTGTTTTATGCATTTTGTATATTCTTCTTCATTCTGTGCCAGAGGTATGATATACTAATGAGATGTTTTGTTTAACCCCAGCTGGCAATCACATGCAAGTTACTGATTCAAGTCCTGAACACCCAATTTATTTTTTGTAGCCAATTTGTGGGCCATGTAACCTGTCTACTGATGAGTAAATGTTACTCACTTCAAGTACTGTAGGCAGAAAATCTTTCAATATCAGGCCACCTCTAAATTAACATAGCTGAATTGACTAAATGACAAGTTAGCAATAATCTCCACAAATAGTGACAAGTATGAACCTGTGCACAAGAAGTAGATCATTTCAATGAGTAACTGTAAAAAATGGGCACTCTATAATTGGTGGGCCAGATAACATGCCTACTCATCTTCAGTCATAAGCAGCAAGAATTTTATTGTGTTTTCAATGTATCTGAAATAAATGGTGTTAAAATGCGTATCGTTGTTCTCCTCTTGCTCAAATCTCTCCAAGTTTCTTCTATATATTTATGATATTGATCGCCAGGAGATTTCTACTCTGATTAAAAAATTCAGACAAGCCTCCTAGAATAGCAAATACATCTAACTATAAAAAACTCTGGTAGCCTCAGATAGAGGCACTTTCCTGGCTAGGTTAAAACCTTAGTTTTCATGCATAGTTAAACACTGAACTCAAATATTGGATAGAATGAGCCAATATAGCATACATTAGAAATGGTATTTTCCCTAGTGGGTCCATTCACACCCATTGGCATTATGTATCCTTTGCATTAGCAATTATAAATTAGTAACTCAGTATAGAAGAATAGACAATATGCACCAGCATGCCAGATTGTTTCTTTGGCACAGCGTGTATATGTGAAGTAACAAGCATTTAACTGAAATATATTGTAACTTTTTATTGAGGATATCCATAGGGATTTAGAAGAATCTGGTGAATAGCAGGAGACCTTGGCTGTAGCCAGGTATAATTTTGCATGCTTCGACTAAAATATAATTTGAGCAAAGAGGATGATATAACTTACTGAAGTTTATTGCATATACTTTTACGTTTAGTTGGCATAACTAAACACTTCAGTTTGTCACAAGAGATGATCTGTGTTATATCTGACAAACATTTCATTCTCATAGGCTTTGTCAAGTAAGAAGATGGAGAGATCACAACAGTACCTATTGTACAGCCCCAGTACAGGTATTCACAAAAACACACTTATGGAAATCACATATTTGTGACATTACAGTGAATACAAGTCTCACATGTTTACAATATTTTGGTCTGGAGATAATTTTTTAATGCTTCCAGAGTCTGATGAGGGTTTCCAGAACAATGATGATATCTTACACATAGCTAAGGAATATAAGAATATCAGGTTCTTGACTAGAAGGAAACTTTAAGAGAATGAGAACTGATAACCCAAAAGTAGCATATTTATTTCCACTGCAGAGGATTAATACAGCAATGAAATTACTGCCAGTTCATTAATTGTTATTTAATCATTCCAGAATACTTGGAAAAGGTAGACAAGAATGCACAGAAATAATTTTTTGAGGACCGTTGGACCAAAAATTGGTCAATTGCTCATGGGCAGCCTGAGTTTTATAAGGTTCTATAAAACTCTTGCATGGATTAAGTGAAGCTAACATCCACCACATGTTTAATGGAAACAAAAAGCTTTTGTGTAGCTTGCATTTTGTTGTTTTTGTTTTAACTTGTAAGTAGCTATGGCATAAAATACATTGAGAGCTCAATTTTAGTTCTGTATGTTTTGCCTGTAGCTTGATTCCAGTGTTGTTAAAGCTGTCATATGAACTAAAGTCTCTTGTTCGTGAGGGCGGAGGGGGGAATTATAAGCAGATTTCAGTAATGATTTGTGTACAGGCTAGCAAAATGTTTTGTTTTTTTTCCTATGACAAACAAATGAGATTGCAGCTGTATTAAAATCTAATCACATGCTTCACTGAATATAATACATTCACTTATTTTCCCTTTTATTTAATCTTCAAAAGGTGCAGGTCACCTTACATTTAATATAATTACACTGATGTTTCTAATTTTTTAAAAAATCTAGTAGCAAGAAAATCCATGACTATTTACTAGTTGAACTGCATATAACAAAAATTATTGATTTTTAAAAAATGTTTTGTGTGTGGTAACAATACGTTAAAACAGTGTTGTAAAATGTATTTTTCTTATTTATGCATGCAAACGTAATATGAAGAAAGCTTTAAAGTAGGCCTATGAATATTGCATGTGTATATTAACAGTAAAAAATGTAGCTGGTATATACATTATTGAAGACTATCTTAGCAAGAAGTTACTCGTTGAATAATTTTTTTCTCTTCAGATTCTTCTCATTTTCATGTTAATGTCTTTGGAAATGTCACTTCAGTACTTTTGCTGTTACAAACTTTTCAACAAATAAACATAAATAATGCATTAGTGGCAATATTGTTCTAATAACTTATTTAGGGCATAATTAATTCACAGCTTTAGGCATATTTAAATAAGGGTCTGCTTTTAAGTTTGCAGCCCTTGACTGTGCTTAGCTTACACCAGTATACACAAAAATCTTGAGCGGGAGAGAAGGGGAACAAAAACCCAAACTCAAAACTTGTACATTTCCCATTGTTTATTTTCAGAAACACTATCTGTATCAAATATGTGCTACAAAATAAATTACCTCTAATATTTGAGCCCACATAGCATACTTCCCCCCACTTTAACTTGCTATAGAGTTTTTAATAGCCATTTATGGGTTCTTCCTCTTTATTCCCCAACTCCCACTTTTTATGCAGAGGAGTTAATGGGGTTATAATTTTGTAATTAAAGCACATAATTTTAATTTCTCTGATGACTCTTTATTATGATAATCTTATTAAGATTATGGTGTTCATTTGTTGCTGCATATGATCATTTGGCTTTTGTAGAGGATGTCTGTGCTACTGAGTCACTAAATAATTAAACAAGCAGAACACTCCAGCCAGCAAAGTCTTGCTATTAATGGAAGACCAAAGTTAGATTTAACTCTGTAAACCTATTAAGGGATTCAGACAGAGAGTCCATCACAGATTTTCTGTCAGTCATCAAATACTGATAAAACGTCATTAACTGAGTATCTATTTTCTCATTTAATGAAAAATTGTCTTTCCAGATTGGACATTGGTGTAGGTATCCCTGAGACAATAAACATAAAATGTTATGATTCTCAACTCAATTAGCTAAAATACTGAAGATAGTGTATGTTTGTAGAGAGTTCAACCCAAGTAAGAAGATTCTGGGAAAGTTTTCCACGCACAGTACTGTGTTAAGTACACTTGCATTCATTTCTTTAAGACTCTTCTGCAATATAGCAGTATGCATATTGAAAATTAAAAAGAATGAATCATCTCCCTTGATTGCAGTTTTCTGCAAAGTTTGTGTTTACATGGGTGACCTTTATTTTAAAGTTGGCAGTCATAGCCAGTTGAATTAATAACTCTGGTATACTGCAGTGTGGCAATATATGCTCATGTACAATATACATCAAAGGCTTGTATAAGCACTAAAATATATTGTGTCAGAGTAACTACTTCTATTTATTTAGAGGGTTTTTCAAAGTAAATAGCTGGGTGATTTTTATGAAGCTGTTTTTATGTTTTTGGAGGTGCAAAACGCAGAAAACATAAGCCATCCTGACATATTAACTGTCATAACTGTGCATTTTCTGGTGTGGGATGCTTTAATTTGATCCATTTTTTCACTTATAAACATATGCAACTAAATTAATTAGTCTACCTAAAAAATAGGGTGTGGCTGGTCATGCTATAAGGAAAATGTAGATGAAATGCTAAGATGTTGGTTTACTTGCTGGACAAACCCATTTGTGATCATTTTAATGAATGTCAGAAATTAAGGAGAACTATCTTCACAAATCTGAGGTGAAGGTAGCATGTCTGTTGCAGCACTATTTTAATAAATCGGATTATTCTTTTTGTGCGTGCTGAGATTTTATGTGCGTTGCCCTTCCCATACCCTCTCTTTTTTAAAAAAATCTTGTGTTAAAATAGTTGATAGTCCTTCTCAGAATGAAATCAGATAACTTCAGTTCTTTAGGGTGAATGTGGAAGTTGATAAGATAATGAGTGTCTGAAGCTAGAGTGAGCACTAGACTCCCCAGTGTAATTTCAATATATCAAGGACAATAAAGTTGTTTGGTGATGAGGCTACCTGTGGACATATTGTAACTGGACGTGACTTTCCCATGTTGCCAACCTGGACATCTAACTACCTTGCACTGGGATTCCTGTAATAACCTTACGAAGAAAACAGATGCAAGACCATATAATATACACTTTATATAAACACGTTTCCCGAGAATCAGCAAATATTTTATTATTTACACACAAATAAAGATGAAATGCATTTCCCGGCAAATGTTTATAGTTGCATATAAAACAACTGAGGTTCTGTGAAGAACCAAACCAGAACTAAATTTAATCTGGAGATCACCCTTTTCATGTAACATATATCTTAAATGATAACACCAAAAGCCCCAGATATTGACATAAGCATTTTCTTAGTTCCTTATTGCTTGCCTTGAAACTTCTACTTAACGTGCCTCATGTTACTAATGAGGCTATCAAGTGGCAGTGTTTATTGCCATCTTGAGCACAGTATCTCTTTTCCTATGTGAAACTTGTATGCTATATGTACCCAATATCCTGAAATCCCTTCCATACCAAAAAATTCTGCTACTCATTCAGCAAACTAAGAGCCTGCCTGTAGAAAATGGAATTTTATATTGTTGAGCACTCAAATAATAATAATTAATAATAACAATACCTTGTTCTTATATAGTGCTTTTTATCCATAGAACTCAAAGCGCTTTTCAAAGGAGGCCCCTATCATTATCAGTTACAACAATAGGACTACTTATATAAAGGCTTACCACTTGGTGAAAAAGAGGTCCAGCCCAAAGACTTCAAAATACTTTGGATCAGGGTCATAGATCTTGAAGACTGAAAATATCTGTTCTGAGGATTTAAGAGGTATAAAATCTTTGTTCTGGCCATCTGCATAATAATTCCACAATTGGGCCCTTAAATACATATGGAAAACATTTTGGATAAGAACAAAATTTGGAAATGTCACTGCCATTTTTAGCATAGCCATACATACACTTCAGCTAAATGGATACATATCATCATATGGGGAACTGCTCATTTTAACTGGGGGAGGATTAGGGGCAGAAACCATGGACAAATTGCCTCTATCAATATTACCTCTACAATTTATATCCAGAAAAAGACCAACTGAGGGACAAGAAGAAGGGAATATATCTGTAAGCAGCTGGCCTGATTGTGGGGCTGCAGGAGGCCATTGATGCACCTTAGAGCACCTCTTGGCCAGGATGCCCTCACACACTTCTTCCCACCACCAACATCATCTGTACCCAACCAGAAGGCAGGTGACATCAATCCAATGGAGAACCAGTCTAAAGTCCATTCTGGAGCAATCATCTTCACTGGGCTAGCATTAAGGGGACGTAGGCATGACTGAGGATCTGGCCCAACAATTTATTTCCCCCAAAGACCTAAATGATGCATGTATAACATGTTAAGGAGTCTGTCAGTGTATGTCCTTATTGGACAGTGCAGGATTCATATGACACATCAGACCACAATATCTGGCTATCAGGTAATGAATATTTTACCTGATTTTGAGTCCCTTCTTCATGCGATCTAGTGAAATCAATAGAACTTCTCAAAAAGCAAGATACCACTCAGCACGATCAGAATGGTATTCATAAACAAAACCATGTTTTGTCCTGTATAGATTAGTGTAAATCAAAATGTGTGCAAAGAAGCTTTACTTTGTTTTGTACTGTTGGGAAAAAATGTCACATCTAAAGAGAGATGATTGAAGCTTAAGCTCTTCTTAGCATGTCTGTGAGGAATCTCCTGTGTCTTCAGGAAGAAATTGTACTACCCATGATGTTCCCAACCATTGAGTCCAGAGTGCCAAGTTTTAGAGAGCTCCATTCTACCACCATTACTGAGAGTAATCCCTTGTTCTGCAAGTAGCCCCATTCAGCTTGTGAAAGAGTTTCAGGTTCTTGAGATAAGGTCAAATAATAGATAATTTTACTGAGCTGACATTGCTCTCTCTCTCTACCTAATCAACATTACTAAATCGTTTCCCATCATAAATATTAGGCACCATTAGGGCACCTCTTTATTATTGTACCTTAAATGTCTTTCTAACTAAGCATTTATTTTTGACAGGTACTGAGCAAATCAAAAGATTTCACCATGCTTGTGTTTGCACCGAGTTCTCTCCTGACCTCCACTGTCTTTTAGACACAGTCTAATTCTCATTTCAAAATCCGTTGGCTTATATCTAATTAATTCTCGTACTAATTCTGCCACCTCAGCTCCTGTTCAGTAGTCCTTTATTTTTTGCATAGCTCCATTCATTTCAATGGGATTATTTTCAGCCTGTGGGTTTCCTTCATGAGAGTAAAAATGGAAGAATCGGGTCCACAATGATTTTGTTATATATATATATATATATATATATGACCTGGAACAGTTACAGGGAGCTACTGAGGTAACCACATCAGGCAGAGGAAGACCACAGCAGACAACAATAAATGAATAGTTAACTACCAGGTCTACAAAAAGTAACCGGTCAAAGCCTTTATGGAGACTTTAATTTTTTTGCATGAAAAAGAGGCATATTGGAGAGAGTAGAGGAGTCTCGGTGCACATCAGGATTCATTGGTTTGATGTCATACATTCAGCTGAACCACTCTGAAGAGGGAATAAGATTCAGAAAGGTATATTCATCTAGGAAGAGAGGCACCATTAATTTTTAAAGGAAAGTAGAGAAGAGTCAAGCTTTGTGGCCATTTTAATGAGTGAAATGAAACTTGTGTCCTTAAGATGTTTGATTAGAGTGAACTAAAATGCATACTTAATATCTAGTCATGTTTGTAATCTGGGATTTTTGTTTCTAAATAGACAGTATTTACTGTCTTCTTATTTGTTCATTTTCTTAAATGAATGTATATTTCATCCGCCACATGACAAATAAAATCCTATCACATATTAAACAGGGGCAGCTAATGACCAGAGGCACTAGGACAACTTGACAGGCAAGCTTCCTTTCTAAACACAGAAAACAAAACAAAACAAAAATTATATTCTCTCATCCAATGATGAGGAGGAAATGATTAGACAAATAAAGAAGTCTAACAGGGAAAACAGAGGAGAAAAATAGGATTAAGATTCAACAGAAACCACAGTTATTTTTTGTGCAATTTAACAAAAATGCTTCTATTGCAAAAAAGCGGAGTCTGCTATTTGCTTATATAAATACAGTAGACTCTCGATTATCCAGGATGATAGGGGAAAAAATAATTCTGGTTAATAAAATCCTGGATAATCACCATCCATAGGAAATATGGGGAGTGGGGGTTGATTCACCAGCCATCCTGTGCCGGGAGGAGGGGGTGTTGGTTCACTGGCTATCCTGCGCTCTGGTAGGGGTTTTTTGTGTGTGTGCTTGGGGAGACAGCAAAGCCAGAGCTGGCCCTTTGAGTTGCACGTATTTTTTTTTTGACATCCTGCTTAATCCACATTCTGGTTAATCCAGTCCTGGATAATCGAGAGTCTACTGTACTAATGAAATTTATCTCTAGCTATTTTGAGCTAGATACCAATAGATTTGGTGAAAGAGCTGTATTTTATGTCTGTTGTATCTGGACCTGAGCCAGAACCCACTGAAGTCCATGGGACCTTATACTATTGTAACAGAGTTTGTTTGTTTGGAGAGGCAGGCAGAACAGGACACTGACAGTAGAAGAAAAGTCATCCGCCCCAGTTGGTGTGCTGAAAGAGGGAGAATGAGACAATCACAAAAAACCTTCCCACACCAAGCACAGTTCTTGGGTAAAAATAAATCAATTAAAGCATAAGTCTTTATTCCTAATGGAGTCTTCATTAATGGGTGCAAGTAGTCATTTCCTTGTGTCGTCGAGAAAAGGGTTTTGTGTAACATATGGAACTAGACAGTACAATGTTCTGTTTCCCAGGGTGTAAGTTCTGCATGTGACACTAAGGAGTTAAGCTGTTAGGTAGAGAAATTATGAGGAAGAACTGCAAAGGGGTATGGCCCAGGCCTTAAATAACAATAAGCAACCAATCTTCTGAAAAGCTGAATTAATATGAGCCTCAGTGATTCCTTTCTTCATTCCTCTTTGTTCATGAAACCCTGTCTACAAACTACAACAACAACAACAAAAAAGTGATATTACACTCTATATTCTTTATGAAAATATGTTTGTGATATGGGTATGGTATAACTGAGATGTATTTTATGAAAGATGGCTCATATAAGATTCTGATTTACTGAATGTGATTATCCAATTTGCATGCATGTATCAATTCTGTATCTAAAGTTAGGAATATGAACTATGTCACAATTACAACTGGGTGTGTCTTGGAAAGACATGGACAAGACCACAGGCCATCACATCTCTTTTGTCTGGGTTTGGATCTGTTACCTATTATCACTGTATCTGAATGTGTCAGCAAGTAGAAAACTTCAAATTGGATGATGCATTTTTTATATTATTTTCTTCCTTCCTTCTCAAAAAACACATGTTGCCTTTGCAACACCAAAAACAAAAAAATATGCTAATTTGTAAAAACAATACCTAAACTGATGTCTTATCTTTGTAATCGCATTGGATCAGAAATGTAGTTCTCACTAGATTTCTTTTAAGTTTTTCTCTCCAAGTATGTGTTTGATGAAGGGACTATAAAGGACATTAGTTTAAAATAACTTGTTTTTGCATTAACATACATGGTAGTAGATTTAGATATTTACTTTTAATGGTCTTTATTAAACCAATAGACCTTAAAGAATGACCAAAATAAATGCATATAAGGCTGGATAATATTTACAGGAAAATATTGGTTTGTAGTTTGTCAGCACTTAACTGTGGATCTAACTGTACAGTAGATATTGTCGCCTGAAGTCTTGGTTAAGCATCTTGAGAACTCATGGGTTTGTTTGTTTGAGTTACCCAGTCAACAAAAGCAGCATATCTGATGCAAGCACTACAAAATGTAATTGATTCTACTCGCAGAGAGAGAATTTACCTGTGTGGGAATATTGTGGTTATCATAAACTGTGACATCAGTGGTTGAAAGCCTAGGACAGTGATGGCAAACCTTTTTGAGCCCAAGTGCCCAAACTGCAAATCAAAACGACGTGTTTTTTTTCAAAGTGCCAATACCCCCGCTCGACTCGGGACCCCCCCCCCCCCGGCCTCAGCAGCGCGGCTCACCCCCCCCCCCCGGCCTCAGCAGCGCGGCTCACCCCCCCCCGGCCTTGCCTCCCCTCCCTTGCCTTGCCTTGCCTCCCCTCCCCTTGCCTCCCCTCCCCTCCCCTCCCCTTGCCTTGCCTTGCCTCCCCCCCCTTGCCTTGCCTTGCCTCCCCCCCCTTGCCTTGCCTTGCCTCCTCCCCCCTTGCCTTGCCTCGCCTCCTCCCCCCTTGCCTTGCCTCGCCTCCCCTCCCCTTGCCTTGCCTCCCCTCCCCTCGCCTTGCCTCCCCTCCCCTCCCCTTGCCTTGCCTCCCCTCCCCTCCCCTTGCCTTGCCTTGCCTCCCCCCCTTGCCTTGCCTTGCCTCCCCCCCCTTGCCTTCCCTCCCCCCTTGCCTTGCCTTGCCTCCCCCCCCTTGCCTTCCCTCCCCCCTTGCCTTGCCTTGCCTCCCCCCCTTGCCTTGCCTTGCCTCCCCCCCTTGCCTTGCCTTGCCTCCTCCCCCCTTGCCTTGCCTCGCCTCCTCCCCCCTTGCCTTGCCTCGCCTCCCCTCCCCTTGCCTTGCCTCCCCTCCCCTCGCCTTGCCTCCCCTCCCCTCCCCTTGCCTCCCCTCCCCTCCCCTCCCCTTGCCTTGCCTTGCCTCCCCCCCTTGCCTTGCCTTGCCTCCCCCCCTTGCCTTCCCTCCCCCCTTGCCTTGCCTTGCCTCCCCCCCCTTGCCTTCCCTCCCCCCTTGCCTTGCCTTGCCTCCCCCCCTTGCCTTGCCTCCCCCCCCTTGCCTCGCCTCGCCTCGCCTCGCGCCGCGCGTCGCCTCGCCTCGCCTCGCCTCGCGCCGCGCGTCGCCTCCTGCCTCGCGCCGCGCGGCACCTCGCCTCGCCTCGCCTCGCGCCGCCTCCTGCCTCGCGCCGCGCGGCACCTCGCCTCCTGCCTCGCGCCGCGCCTCGCCTCGCCTCGCCTCCTGCCTCGCGCCGCGCCTCGCCTCGCCTCGCCTCCTGCCTCGCGCCTCGGCCCCGCCTCCGCTCTCCTTCTTGCCTTGCCTCGCCTCCTGCCTCGGCCCCGCCTCCGCTCTCCTTCCCGGGCTCCGGCCGTCCTTTCACTTCCTCCTCCACCGCCCGCCCGCCTCTTACTGACCCCGCCCCTCTGCTCCGGCGTTTTGACGGCGTGCCCACAGAGACGGCTCGGCGTGCCGGCAGCGGCACGCGTGCCACGGGTTCGCCATCACTGGCCTAGGAGTTATCCACAAATAGAATATTGTCTTGCTGATGGTACTTGCATTCATTTTGTGTGCTCTACTTAATGGAGCATGGCAAGTGACCTGGGGAGGCAAGCAGTCCTGCTATTGTGTATTGCTTAGCATTGTTAAACTTGCAGAGAAGAAGATTACATTTTTTTAAAGTCAGCAATAAACAATGCAATGTACAGGGATTAAGCTATAAAGTCTCCTACTTTGACTAAAATCAGGACATATATATGTTTTTATGCTCTTGCTGGGTTTAAATATTAATATAATTCAAACTCTTCTGTGTAAAACAGAGAGACCTATTTAAACGCAAATGCAAGAACGTAGAAATGCTTTTCTGTAAACTGCCATTAGTGAATATTTCATAAAGAAGTTAAACATAACAAAAAATGTCTATACTATTTTTAAAATAAGTTATGCCTAGAGAGGAAAATATATAGAATATCTATAGAAGACAACCACTTCTATGTAAGGGTACAGGAACTACAGCTGCTAGATGAATGTCTAAAATTTTGCAGCGTTATTAATCTGATAGGGGTGTTAATGAAACAAAATTCTCTAACCAACCTTCTAAGTGTTCTACTTTTGAAAAGGATTTTGTGAGTTCGCTAATAGATTCAAGAGACATGAGATCTCATTCCCACTAATATACTGACTGTGACATTACAGAATAAATTGGAGGATTTTTAATGCCTTGTAAGTGACTTCTTCATTCCAATCCCTGCCCCCAGCTCAATATTTTGCTAAGGTTTGGAATTTACAAGGAGGAACCAAAACCAAGAAGAAATGCAAAAGATGGAAAATAAGAATTGTATTTTCTCTGGTTTAAATTTTCTCATCTTGCTTTTATAATTCTGGTATTTCTTTATTCATTACGTAGCTGAACCACATTTTTAGGGAATTTAGAAATCTAATAGAGGACCTGCTTTAAGATTATAAGGTCATGTTTTTTAGTCCTGTAGAGAGTGTTTCTGTGTCTTTATAGGCTTTTACTTCCAGTTTTGTGCATGCTTCAGCATCTTAAATGATATTTACTTAATACCTATAAAAACATTTTAATAGAATTATTTCTAAAACATTTTCTCAATTGTTTTTGCACTTAAATGCCTAAGAAGTGATCAAAAGATTACCAACTAACCAGCAAAATCCAAGTTCTGGTAAATAATAATAATCATCTCTTTGGATTAGATATCACGTCTTCCTCTATTTCAAACCATTAAAAAGTTGGCATGAGCAATTTTACATGGAAAGTGAAAAAAATGTAATATGAAGCTTGGAGCTGTTTCACCATGAATATGATTTAATAAAAATAAAATGGAAACTCCCAGAGTTTTTCCCTGGTGTCAAAATCTTTCACTCCGCAGTGGTTGTGGGGCTCTTCCAGCAGGGAGGCAGCAGGATATTATACTTTTAAATATAGATGTATAGCTGTGGAGCCATTACTAGGGTGTGTAGATTACCAAGTAGGGCACATTCATAAGAACATAAGAATAGGCATACCGGGTCAGACCAAAGGTCCATCTAGCCCAGTATCCTGTCTTATGACAGTGGCCTATGTCAGGTGCTCCAGAGGGAATGAACAGAACAGGTAATCATCAAGTGATCCATCCTCCGCTGCCCACTCCCATCTTCTGGAAAACAGAGGGTAGGGATACTATCCCTCCCCATCCTGGCTAATAGCCATTGATGGACTTATCCTCCAGGAACTTATTTAGTTCAGGCACACCTAAACAGTGAACACTGTGAGGGGACATGGTAACAGTTTTCAAGAACATAAAAGGCTGTTACAAGGAGGAGGGACAAAATTGTTCTTCTTAACCTCTATAGATAGGGCAAGAAGCAATGGGCTTAAATTGCAACAGGGTGGTTTAGGTTGGACATTAGGAAAAAACTTCCTAATGTCAGGGACTCGAACCCCGACCGGCAAGGTTCGTTGTCTGACCGCAAAGAGACAGGCAACACCAGCAAAGTCCAGACATAAGCTCTTCATTGAAGGGTGCCGAAATCAATAGAGAGCGGCCCGCCCCGAGCAGAACCAGCCAGCCCTCTAACACTGAATAGATTTTTTTTAAACAGTTTTGTCGCGTCACAGGTTAGTCTGAGTCAAGATGAAAGGAGGGAAAAAGTAATCCATGCCCTTTCCCCTCTTTGTTAGTTCTATACATGCTTTACCAACACTTTATTATAACTTTAAACAATACCTTTTTATGACTATCTAACATTTCTAAATTGATATCTTATCAGCTAGGTCAAAGAATACCGGACATAGGTGAGAAATGAATAAACAGTAGAATGGAAAAAAAAGAGTTAAAACATTCTAGCCAGATGACTGCTACAAGAATGTTTATATTAGTCTATTTCCAAGGTCTTTGAAATACTCAGTCTGCTATTGTCCCAGGGCTGCCCAAAGTTCTTGGAACATTTAACAGTTTAATTGCCGTAGCTCATTTAAGTGCCCTATATATTTTTGGGGGGGCCGAACACTAATCATCAGAGTGGTTAAACACTGGAATAAATTGTCTAGGGAGGTTGTGAAATCTCCATCATTGTGGATTTTTAAGAGCAGGTTTGACAAACACCTGTCAGGGATGGTCTATGATACTTAGTCCTGCCTTGAGTGCAGGGGACTGGAGCAGATGACCTCTCAAGGTTCCTTCCAGTTCTATGATTCTATGATTTTGCTATTCATTTCTTTGTAAACAATTATGACTTTTATGCCTCATTACTTGTATTCACTTAACATCTATTTTTTCTGTAGTTCCTACACTTGTTTTATCTAGGGTGACCAGACATCAAGTGTGAAAAATCAGGACAGGAGGTGGGAGGTAATAGGTGCCTACAGAAAAAAAAAATGACCCAAATATCAGGATTGTCCCTATAAAATAGGGACATCTGATCACCCTAGTTTTATCTAACCCGATTGAAGTGTTTAGGGAGCTTTTTTTCTAGATAACAAGGTTTGTGCATGTCATTTTCTATTAATGAAATGACAGACTTTATATGAGCTTGTACTGTCCAGCTTGCGACATACAAGATGAACATTCCTGGGGGAAAGTCTGGGACTGGGAATTTGCTGGTGTCATTCTGTAGTATAATTCAAATGTGGCAGCTGGACTGGCTGAATCTCTCTTGCAGTAGAGGTGGGGGTAATTTAGATGCTGGAAGCTGTATGTGAGCAGACCAGGAGTGATTGCTCTCATAGCAAAGCAATGTAAAAGGCTCCCCAGGTTTGAAAACTGAGGGGACAGAGCTGTGCAACAGTCCAGATTGTATCCTGGATAATTTCACAGTTATTTAAAATGATAAATAAATGTAAAGTGAATTTAATACTTAATAATTGTGTCAGTTTGATAGCCAGGTTGCCTCAGTGTATCCACAGAAAGACGGAGCACAGGCAAACTTCCCTGTATTATCCCACTGATGTGCCTTAATCATTAGTTGGAGGTATCACAACTTGGTAGTTCATTCTCCTAGTTCATTTAAGCGATGGCCACCTGACTAATGTAAGGGTGCATATTAGTGACAGTTTGGATGTTTTTTAAAATATTTGTACTAGGAAATGGACTGGGTACCAATTCATTTCTCCTTAATTATTGAATGGTAATTTCTGTTACTCACTGTATACCTGGACTGCATTTGATCTAGTGACTTAGAAGTAAAAAGCAGTACATCGAGGTAGCAAGTCCCAGGATCCAAATCTCTGTTCATTATTTTTATTGGTTTTAATTTTACAATTTGGCACATATGTAATTAAATCTGTATCAGCCATACCAGAAATCCATGTTTCAATTACTTGAGCATCTTACTATTCTTTAGTGATGCGCAATAATTATAAATAAAAATAGCAACTCATTTTCTTTGATGTGCACCAAGGAGATATGACTGCTGCATTTTGTTGATATTGGCCAAGAGCATTCTTGGAATTTCTAATTATCAAATAAATCATGACTTCTTTGTCGAATATGGGTTAATAATGGCACAAAAAATGAAGCCTTCAAAACATCCAGTGCATATTTTGAATGGGCTGCTCATACAACCTGCATGAGAGAGCTGAATAATATTTTCCTCAAAAGGTAACAGCCGTTCTGTTCTATTGATTCTGAGAAATTTTATGAAACATAGACATAATTAAAATACACGAGTACAATAGTAGAAATATCCTAAGCAGGAAATATTCTTCAAGTAATGATGCCAACCACATTCCTAAAAACTGTACTTGAGCAGAGATGTGGAACTCCCAAGCTCCAACATCATCAACACTGAAGTGACCTTTTTTTTGTTGAAAACATATTCCATGCTCTGAGGTATTTCCACACATATTCTGCCCCAGTTTCGTGCAGAGAACTGAGGATAGTATGGTGTGAAGGAATGCAGTGCCACCATATACCTAGCAGGCTTAAAGCTGCTGAAAACTTGGTCTGTGGAATTCCTTGGAGTAAAACCAGTTTTAGCCCATCCTGGGTGAATACCAGCAATAATAAAAGAGCTCTGGTCCCAAACTACAGGAAGGTAATTTTCTCTTCATTATGAGCTATAATTGGTGAATATATTTCTATTTTCAACTTGAAAAGGAAAGAACTAACTATTTCTTGTTATTAGCTTCACAAATACTTATAACTGCTATACAGCTTTCGCATGCATGAAGTGTATGGCATTCAGAGGCCATGGACTAGAAGGGAAGAAATGTAATATTGTTCTTAGACAGAAAACTAAATGTTCCCCTAGCTAAAAGGATTATAGCCAGGAATCTTTCCCAAGGACAACATTACCGCTGCATAGTCATTTATCAGTGAGAAGATTTTCTATAAAGTGTGCCTCTCCTCTATAGGTGGCAGAGAATGCAATTAATTAATTCCTAGCATTAAAAAGCAGCAGCCTTTTATTCAGGAGATTAATAAATAGCATGCAGGCTTGACGCACAGCCAAAGTTTACTCTATTCTTGAATGATATGCTGCCTTTTTTCCATAAATACATAATCATTAGTAAAAAGTATTAAACAAATGTTGTACAGAAATGAAAACAATTCTGTTGCCAAATTGGTTATGCTTTAGGCAAATATGAGGATTTTTTTTAATAGAGTGGCACTAGTATTCCTGCTGATTTCATTTTCATTTAAACATTTTACTGGCTGTCTTAATCTGCAACATGTGCCCAGTGGTAATAAGAAAAAAAAAGCTGTAGTTTTAATAATTGCTTATATGATTTATGAAGGAGTTATCCCAGTAACTGTTTTTAAAGCACAGCCTGCCTTCCTCGGTTTTCCCTGTAAATTAGCGGTAATTTGTGGCACCTCCATTATATATTCTCTGGATGTTGATGAGGCTTATAGGAATTTGCATTTTCCAAATACTCTGCTGGCAATGGATTTCTTGATTCTGATTCCAGCCAAATTCAGATAAAAATCCAGTCCCATAGGTAAGCAGAAAGGCCTCCTTCTTCAAAATGTCAAGTCATGCATGCATCTGTTCCATTCATTAAATTCATTAGGATAAGGTGGGCAGGGCAAAACAAACTAATGAAATATAGCAGTATTCATCTGCTCTATATCCAGGTATGCCCATGTGTTTATTTTATGCCAAGCACAGACTGTAAGACCTATTCAATGGTGGTAAAGAAAGAATGATATTGAACAGAATTTCTCAGAAGGAGCCCCTTTCCCCCGAAGACGGAAATGATATTTGTCAGTCTGCCACACTACCTTCACGAGCTGTGAGGAAAATAAAAGGCTAAAAGGAATGAAGAGCATATGTAAAATTACACACTAAAGGCTTTTAATCTACAAGAAAATATTTCCCAGCTTTTAGAATGGCTGTACTGTTAGCCATTTGAAAAAGTGAAAAGTCAGACAGCAAGCAAGTACTAACTGTGGTTTAGGGCATAGCAAGTGAGTGCTCACTCTACTGTGAGCTGCAACAGGCATATTTGTGAAACATTTATCCTTCCCTGATGACTATATTCTGATTATTATTTTTCTTTTTAAAAAGTTAAAACTATTGTTTGTCCTGCTCTTGAAAAAGACAATTGTCTTTTCCCAATCCATGGGAGACCTAATGCCCTGTAAGGTTCCTAGACATGCTTTTATTCATTTTATTTTTTCTGATCTATTGCTTTTTAATAGTTCCTTATTGCTTAGCTAACTGGTAGGTCTATTCCTAATATTAGACAAGAAAAACAATAGAGAGCAAATATCCTAAATGTGTGCCTGTATGCTTCACCTCCTATAATATTCTCACTGTCTCCCTACAGCTCCAGTAGAGCCCTCTGCTAGCTAGCCTATTATTACTAGATCTAGGAAATCTCTTTTAGCTCTAAGGTAGAGGACTGAGGGTTTGTAGGTGAAGCTCCAAGGTTCCAATTTGAGCATCACAGAGAAAATACAGGACCTACAAATACTAAATATTGGAGATATTTTTTAGAGAATATGTAAGATGAATCAGGTAAATCAAATCATTTTTCCCTATAATTTCAAAACATTGAGTTGATTTAGATCTTTTTAAAGCATTTCTAAAATTCATTTAAATTTCTAATCAACGAGTTTTTGAAAGTGAAATATATATATAGTTTTCCAGTCCCAAAGTGTCAAAATGAAACCTTTTTACCAGTTTCAGTTGTTTTCTTAGTAAAAACTTCTAGAGCAAGCCTATTCTGCCAAAAAAATCAGTTTTGACAAACTGGTATTTTCTGATGAAAATTGTTTTGTATAAAAACCCCAACAAGTCCTAGTCTGCAGCTCATATATTTATTACTCTTCCTTAAAGTACTGTAGTGGGAATGTAGAGTCACACGCAGTATATAATCATCACTTTGGCTGATTCCACCACTAGATTAGGTTCTCAGGGAGATTCTGTGAACATGCATGCTGTAGACCAATCACTTTCAGAGGCAGTTAAAAATCAAGCTCGACAGCTTTATGATTCATGTTCTAGAGATATTTTATACTTACTATGTTCAGCATCCACAAAATAGAGAGAAATATAATTAACTTGCAAATTGTACTACCAAAGAGATTTTCAAAAGCTTTTTTGGAGAATTAACAGCCATGCAGCCTGACTTTATTCCTTGTCAAGCTACAACTTTGTGGGAGGAAAGGACACATATGGTTTTGTATATCCCAGCAAGTTCAGTGCTTTGTCATAACTTGGTTTGTTACTAAGACAGCAGAGTGATAGGACTGCCTAGTACCACAAATACATGGAAAATATACCTCTATTCCCATTCTTTTTACTCAGTTCATTTCTACGGAAGTGCCAATGTTACAGATTGCTGGCCTTTAAAATTGATGCTTTTATTTAGGGAGAAGAGCAAAATACTTAAGAGTATCTACATTGATTTTTTTTTTTGTTGCCGATTATGAAATTGGCCTTGATGCAAAAAGGAAGTAGGATACTTACATCTTCCTGTGACAGATTTGGACATAGAAACTCCCTCAAGACTGTAACTAGATGTTGCGGGATACCACTGAGAACAAACCTCCCTGCCAGAGTTCACTGAAACTGAGATCCACTCAGCTCGGGTGCTTCTTAACTAACAGATATTTTCCTAGCATCCAGTATTCACTTTTTCTGGGAGCATAAACCCCAAATAAATCCATTTTACTCTGTATAAAGCTTAATAGGGTAAACTCAGAAAGTTTCTGTCTTCTATAACACTGACAGAAAAATATGCACAGCTGTTTGCTTCCACCAGGTGTTAATAACTTACTCTGAGTTAATTAATAAGCAAAAGTGATTGTAGTAAGTATAAAAAGTAGAATTTAAGTGGTTTCAGGAAATAGGCAGAACAAATTAAGTTACCATGCAAAATCAACCAAACACGCAAGACTAAGCCTAATACAGTAGGAAACTGAATACAGGTAAATCTCGCCCTTAGAGATGTTCCAATAAGCTTCTTTCACAGACTAGACTCCTTTCTAGTCTGGGCCCAATCCTTTTCAGAACTAATGATGTGGCTTATGGCCTGGGTTCAGCAATTACTCACATCCCCGTAGTTATAGACCTTTGTTCCACTTTCTTTCAGGCGTTTATTTGGGGTGGAGAGGCCATCTTTTAAGGCAGCTGGAGACAAAATGGAGAAGTTTGCAGGGCCTTTTATATTCTCTGGCTTGTGTGCAGATACCTCTTTATTCTTCTGTGCAAAATCATAGCAACAGGATGGAGTTTGCAGCCAACTGGGCAAGGCATGTCCATAAAAGATTAAGATTTTTGCAGACCAATGCCACTGTTTACATGTTAGTTTGAACATCCCCAGGAAAGCTCAGATGTGGATCGACAACTCCCAAATTCCATTGTTTCTTGATTGGGCATTTACTCAAAATAGTCCTTTCTCAAGAAGCTGACCAAATTCTTCACTGATGCTTCTTAGAATCAAGCACATTGGGATACAAGTACATAGCCAATATTCAAAACTTCAGATACAAAAATGATACATACATACAGACATCATAATCATATCCAGCATATTGCAAGCTTTCCATAGACACCCTACTTGATCTCACTTGTACAAGATTTGGTGCAACTATAGGACCTTGTTTGCAACAAAGATCTATATGGTCACAGTTCATGTTAATAATGTTACAATGCCATTTTTCCTTTGTGTACTTAATAGTTCAACCAGCTCCATTTACTGTACAGAGAGTCAGTCATACAGTCTCATATATCAGTGATTATTTTAATCTCAAATTCATATAGTATTTGATTTTATAGTTCCAAACCATGTGACATATACTTTTATATCTTCAGATCCTTCATGCTGATCTTGCTGTCTCTCCATAGTCATATCTTAAGCAATGAAGATATAGGATTTCTAGATTCTTGTAGTATTCTACATAGCTATCAATCATCATCTAGTAAACTATTTCACCTCCATTACTCCCTTGCCAGAGGATGAGCAGAATATAACCTCTTATAAATGTACACATAGCCAAAGAAGCAAGGGCCTGATCCAACACCATGGGAGACTTCCTATTGTCTTCAGTGGGTTTGAGATCAGGTTGTAAATGTAAACTGTTTGCTGCTGTTCATGGTCTTCCCAGGGTAAAATATTATTACACTGGCTGCACTTCAGAGTGGTCGTCCTCATGGAGTTGTATGACTTTAAAAGTCTTATTCTTTTAAATTTAAATGGAAAATCCACTCTTTCTTCTAAACATAAGTTGAATGTCACAGAAACAAATATACTAAGGGAAGATGTACAAAATATAGCCTGTTTGTTCACATGCACCTAGTTTTTTGCCTCTATCAATGATATGAAAAAAAATATAGAATCTCAATGTGCTAAATCTATTTGCAAAGCAAATGAAAGGTAAGCTGAGCATGAATTAGTTGTATACATATAAATTATATAATGTTCATGTGCACAAAAGTGTTGCAAGTAATTTGCACTGTGGAGTGTAATACACATTTGAAAATTTGACTAATGATGCTTATGTATTATGTTTGGGGTCAGTGTTGACTTTAAATGAAAGTGTATTATTGTAATGCAGTCACAGAGATAAAAGAAGCAGGATGAAGCAGAGGTATGGTAAGCATCTCTCTAGATCTTGTTGGAATTTTTTTTATTGAAACATTTGTTAGAAAATGCTGATTTCTCAAAAATTTTCACAGAAATGTAGCTCTTTAAATGGAAATTTCATCAAGAAGGTTTCTCGGGTTCAGGGTGTAGTACAGCAAGGAAAACACACACCATCCTTGGATACCCTTGGGGTAGGACTCTTATGTGGGATGTGGGAGAGCCCAGTTCAAGTCCCTTCTCTGAATCAGGCATAACAGATATTTGAAAACAGGTCTCCCTGATATCAGATGAGTTCCCTAACCACCAGAATTTTTCCCATTCTGGGGTCTCTGTATTTTTTCATGAACAATTTTGAAGGATATCTGTTTTGTTCTGCATAGAAACAAAACAAACAAACAGACAAACAAAAACAAATCCAAATGATGTAACCTTAAAATATTTTGTGAAATGGAATTCTTGTTTTCTAGCCAGCCTTATCCTCAAATGAGACCATGCTCCTTTCTATAGTATGACATTTGGGAAATTCTCTCAACTGTTTTGTGTCTTGAATTCATCTAAGAACTGAGTAAAATAAAATACTACTGTTGAAGTCTATGCTATAGTTAAATTGTATTTTGTTGAGTGACTAAAAGAAAGCTATACCTCCATTAACAGTCTTGCAGAATTTTCACAGTACAAACTGCATATTATTATATGGTTTTACAGATCCAAGTTTGATTTCTATATAATGTGCTCTCCACAACTTTGCCTTTAGCTTTGGTGATTTCATGGTCAGATCTTGTTTCTGAAGCACCCATAGTATTTGCATTGTAAACGGAACTAAAAATATTGTACACAAAGAATATTCATACATATATAGCATTTTCATTAGTCAGCCTTTTTGAGATTTTAAAAGGGTATACTATTTAAATACAGATTCTGTCATCTACACTTCAGATTCTTGGTTTTATAAGAAGACTGATTAGGTTCTGCTATAGTGTAAAAAGAAATTAAAACTCCTAATTTAAACAAATGTCCCTTGTAGTCTAGTACTATTGCAAAAAATTGCTGGTTTTAACTTAGCCTATCTATATATCTCAGTGCTGTACAGTATATAAAGATCGCTTACAGGTAGTTTTTCATTAATGATTAGAACTCGATAAATAAGTGTTATAATAAAATTCTACCTAAGGTAAATCCTGTAGGATTTTGGCTGTGTGTAGAAGATGATCTTATATTTTTTGGTGGTTCTTTCCTGAAATAAGAGAATAAGACAAAATGAGAGCATCTCATGACCTCTTGACAGTGTATGTTTAAGGGTATGTCTTCACTACAGCATTAGTTCGATTTCCTTTATGTCGATCTTGTGAACGCGACGGTATACAGTCGATGTTGTGTATCTTCACTACGCACAGCTAAGCACAGCAAGTCGACAGTGTCTGTCTGCAAAACTTTTGCAGGCGTCGACATGACATGCGTTGCACTCTGGGTACCTATCCCACAGTTCCCTGATCCCCCAGCAGGCACCATTTCGAGTGCAGCATTGTGGGTAGGCATTTCCAAATTTCGCGCCCTTTTTCCGCGCCGCCCACCCCCATTACAAGTGGTGCCCTGTGGGTAGGCATCCCATAATTCGCGCCCTTTCTCCGCCGAACTAACGCCATAGCATTGCAAGCATGGAGCCCGCTGACACCACGGCTGCAGTAATGGCTGTTGTGAGGACCTTGATCACGGTTGCTGAGTTCCTGCTGCACCGTCTGCAGAGGAGGAATGCGATCCGGGGAGAACCGCGCTTTCTGGAACCCGATGACAGTGAGGAGAAGATGGACGAGGACAGCGGGGACGACAGGGACACTGACGTGCACAGCGGGGACGACAGGGACACTGACGTGCACAGCGGGGACGACAGGGACACTGCCGTTTTTGCAAGTAGGGCGACTGACAATCTGTCAAAAATGGTGGCAATGGGGCAGGCTCATGCCATCGAACGCCGATTCTGGGCCAGGGAAACAAGCACAGACTGGTGGGACCGCATAGTGCTGCGGGTCTGGGATGACTCCCAGTGGCTCAGAAACTTCCGCATGCGAAAGGGCACCTTCATGGAACTTTGTGACTTGCTGTCCCCGGCCCTCCAGCGCAGGAATACCAAAATGAGAGCGGCCCTTACAGTGGAGAAGCGAGTGGCGATAGCCCTCTGGAAGCTTGCAACGCCAGACAGCTACCGGTCAGTGGCGAATCAGTTTGGGGTGGGTAGGTCTACAGTGGGCTTTGCTGTGATGCAAGTAAGCAGGGCAATCGTCGAGCGGCTGCTACACCGGGTTATAAACCTCGGAAACCTGCAAGCCACAATAGATGGCTTTGCCGCCATGGGATTCCCTAACTGTGGTGGGGCTATAGATGGGACTCATATCCCTATCCTGGCACCGGACCACGAGGCCGCCGAGTACAGAAACCGGAAGGGATATTACTCAATGGTCATGCAAGCAGTGGTTGACCACAAGGGACGTTTCACCGACCTGTACGTGGGGTGGCCGGGAAAGCTTCATGACGCTCGAGTGTTCAGGAACTCTAGGGTTTTTAGACAGCTGCAGCAAGGCACTTTCTTCCCCGACCAGAAAATTTCCGTGGGGGGGGTCGAAATGCCGATCGTGATCATTGGGGACCCAGCCTACCCCCTAATGCCCTGGCTTATGAAGCCCTACACAGGAGCCCTGGACAGGGGTCAGGAGCTGTTCAACTACAGGCTGAGCAAGTGCAGAATGGCCGTAGAATGTGCATTTGGCCGCTTGAAAGGGAGATGGCTTTCCTTACTGATACGCTCAGACATCCGCGAGAGAAATATCCCCATTGTTATTGCTGCTTGCTCTGTGCTCCACAATATCTGTGAGAGCAAGGGGGAAACGTTTATGGCGGGCTGGGAGGCAGAGGCAAATTTACTTTCTGCTACTTATGAGCAGCCACACAGCAGGGAAAGTAAAAGAGCCCACCGTGAGGCCCTGCGCCTCAGGGACGCCTTGAAAGACAGTTTTATGAGTGCCCGAGATGGCGTTTGAGAATCTGCTCCCTTGCTGTGCTGTAAGCCTCCTGCCCTTGAACCCTCTTTCCCTCCCCCCTCCCCATGCTTTACCTCCCCCCTCCCCATGCTTTCCCTCCTCCCTCCCCATGCTTGCAGAGAAAATAAAATCACTGTTTGAAAAATCATGGTTCCTTTATTGGTTACTCGGAAATACAAATACAGGGGATCACTGTCCTGGTATCCTGGAGGGAAACCGGCAGTCGCAGTGGGGAGGAGCGGGCAAAGGAGGGGGGGTGGAGAGGAGGGGTTGGCAAGACTCAGCAGCTTTCAAAAGTGTTCCGAGAATGTAAGCCTGCTGCTGCTGCTGCTTCTGCTGGCTTGTGGGGTAGAGTGGAGCGGCCCACGGAGCTTGCCCCCCCGTGTTCTCAACCCGCGTCTGGGTGGGGAAGCTATGGGAGTTGGGGAGGGGGGGAGGTGGTTACACAGGGGCTGCAGAGGTGGTCTTTGGTCATGCTGCAGCTCCACCAGAGATCGCAGCATGTCGCTCTGGTCCTCCATTATGCGGAGGAAAGCATCCATGCGTCTTTCCTCACGTTCTACCCTCTTTTGTTCAGCGGCTCTCCATTCCTGCCTCTCTCGATCCCTTGCCTCTCTCTCTCGATCCCTTGCCTCTCTCTCTCGCTTCCTTTCCTCTCTCTCTCGATCCCTTGCCTGAATCTCTCGATCCCTTGCCTGAATCTCTCGATCCCTTGCCTCTATCATTCTTTCCCTCCAGTCCGTCTGGCGGGCTGCCTCAGCACGCGAGTTCTCCACGAGTTCAGTAAACATCTCATCGCGCGTTCGCGTTTTCTTTTTACGCTTTCTTATCTGCGGTGCACGGCGTGATGAGGAGGCAGGGGGGTTGTGAGATACTTGTTGTTCATCTGTGGGCAAGTGTGGGAAAAGAAAGTTTGAAAGTTATGAGACAGATACATTCAAGGTTAGGAGGCAGTCTCGGACTGTACACAATGGGAGTAGTATTCCATTTGCAACCTCAGTATTCAGAGGCCTGATATGATTTCTGTACAAGGTCATGTTGTACACCTAAAACTGACTGACAAGCTCTCAGAAAATTCAGAGCATCTCAGACACATATGCGTGCCTCAGCCCAAGACGGCTTCTGAAATCACCGTGCAGCCGGCCATGGTAAGTTAAAAGTGGCGCTTGCATACTGTAGAGTAACCCCGCCCCCTTCCCCCCACCGCGTGGCTGGCTCCCACTGAAACCGCAAACTGCAAAGCAAATGCCAAAAAATCTCTCGCTAAGGGCTAAGGTCTTTTTGGGGCTCTTCAGACCGCGTGCAGACGGCTCGGATTCCCTGCCAGCTAACGCTACGGGCTGGGGGGGGGGGCGGCGGTCAGCGTTCGTGGGGGGGGGGTGCTCGGTTCGTCGGTCCTCAGCAGAAAAGAGAACTTTGCAGCTGGGACTCTTTCTCCCGACTAATTGCAGTCCGTATCTCAAACAGGCAACCCTGAATGACATCACTTTGCTGAGAATTTCTCGGAGAGATAGGGAGCGCATGCTCCTTGAGTCCATGCAAAGTCCTGGTCCATACGCCGCAATGCTAGCCTGCTCAATGATACCAGACAACCTACTACTTTCGTGGCGTGGGTTGGTGTCCTATCACGGGGGACCAGATAAGGCAGCTCTCCCCAGAAATCTGCTGCGCTGGATTCATCGCTACCTCCTGGAGAGCTTCATTGAAATGTCCGCGGAGGACTTATGGTCAATCCCGGAGTATATTGACAAACTCTTTGAGTAGAAATTGACCAGCAATGAAAGCACGCTAAGTCCTTAGGGCAAGTTACTCATTAATAAATGCTTCCTTTACAAAATCACGCGTCATGTAATCCCTTAAAAAAGAAACACTTACCCCCCTGGGAGGCTTGGGAGGGTACTGGCTCCAGGGTGACAAACAGCTCCTGGCTCTCTGGGTACAAGGGTTCTCCGCTGGGCTCCTGCTGCTCCGTGAGATTTTCTTCTTCATGCTCGTCCTCCTCGGAATCAGTCTCCTCCCTGACGATTATCCCATCGGTGGAGTCCACGCACACCGGCGCGATGGTGGTGGGGGCGCCCCCCATTATGGCATTTAGTTCATTGTAGAACCTGCATGTCCGTGGCGCGCCCCCTGATCGCCCGTTTGCCTCCTTGGCTTTCTGGAAAGATTGCCGCAGCTCCTTAATTTTCACGCGGCACTGTGTGGTGTCCCTGTTGTGGCCCCTTTCCAGCATGGCCTTGGAGACTCTTCCGTAGGTGTTGGCATTCCGTTTGTTGTTTCGTAGTTCCAACATCACGGATTCCTCTCCCCAGATAGAGATGAGATCCAGCACCTCACGAGTGGACCATGCTGGAGCTCTTCTCCTCTGGCTGGTTTCCAGGGTAGATGAGCTCATCATGGATTCCTGTGATGCTGAGCTCTGCATGGCGGCTAGTGCTGATTGCTCTGAATGGCGACTGATCAGTTCAGGTGAGCTGGCCACGCTGACCAAACAGGAAATGGCATTCAAATGTTCCCGGGTCTTATCTACCTGGCCAGAGCAGCGAGTTCAGAGTGCAGTGCAGAGCGGTCACAGTGGAGCAGTAGTGAGGCAGTCCAGAGCGGTCAGAATGGAGCATTGTGGGACAGCCTCTGGAGGCTATTAATGTCGGGTTCCGTCTTCACTAGCCCACGGTCGAGCTTGGAACGTCGAGATTAGCCTTATGCCACTGGTTAGGCTGGAGTGCCAAGATCGATCTTTAAGGCCCTTTACATCGACGTTAAGGGCATGTATGTGAAGACAGGTACACGTTTACTTCGACCTAACGTCGTTAACATCGATTTAAAGTGGTAGTGAAGACATGCCCTAAGTTTTACAGAGTTTGATCCATTACCCATAAATCGGCTATTTTCAATATTTTTTTCTCTTCCCAGTTTCATAACCATACCTTTGTATATGCAATATTCAGCCAAGAAATGGGATTGAACAGTACAGGAAGAACTATGAGTCTTTAGTAATTAATTTTTATGATATAAAAAAAAATAGGTCACTGTTAGAGTTACACTTCTAACACCCTAGGCTAGGCCCTCAGTAGGTGTAAATTGGGTTAATATTGGAGTCAATATTAGCCCCCAGAGTTCTGCCCAAATTCTAATTTTGTTAATTATATTTCCCCTAGTTAACTATATTGTCCTTCTAGCTATACTTGATCATGATGTTTGCAGTCTGTGCCAGACAGTTATGTCATGTGGACCTGTACTGTTAGACAGTTGCTGAGTTCCACTCTAGAAATGGCTGTATATATTACAAAAAACTGTGTCAATCACATCTATAAATCTGGGTTATCTATTCATTATTAATATGCATTCAATTAATGGAAGTGAACCCTCAGCATTTGCCTCTCGTGAATCACTGTCACATTAATTCCTTTTGTTCTTGTAGATCATATTATTTAACTATAAAAAGATTTTGCTGCCAAATCTCAAAATGTAGTGAAAAAAGATTGTTAGTTATTCATATTGCAGCTTGTATGATTCTTCATACAATGTATTAGACACAAAATATATAGATGGAAGTGAGCACAAATTTATTTATGTGTTGTCCGTGCTGTAGACGGATATGGGAAAAGTGAGTGGATGTAAAATGTGTTGTTTCTTGATTAGTTGTGTTTGTCATCTAAAATATTAATATCAGCAAAGGGAAAAGAACAATAATCAAACAGATGGTCATTTCCATTATCAAACAGTAGGAAGTGCCTGAAGAATAGAGTCTTATGCGATGACATATAATATTTCCTCACTGAATCAACAATAGTAAAGTTGGCTCACTGTATGAATAGTGGGCTTGGGGATTAAAGCCCTTCTTTGCTTCTGAGAGATTTTTCTTTAATCAGTTAGACCACATTTTACCTTAAAGTACTTACCTATTTATGAAGAGATTAAATGATGTTCTGGGATTATTTGTCATTAGTTCTTAATGATTACATAAAATGCAAACCTCAGACTCAGCTGTTTGAAGTGCAATGGAACTTAAATATTACACAGTGTTGCCATTTATACGCTTGCACAGCTTGAGAGGTCTCTCAGAAGAACTGTTTGTGGAACAAGCTACAGCAACGATATAGATGTTTTGTGTATTGCTACATATTTTATCAAAGGCACTTTTGAAATAGGAGCCAAATTGTCCCTAGATTTTGTGCAGGGGTGGGAGGGTACAAGGAGAAACATCCACCTCCCTAATTTTGTACAAGGATCAGTGACAGCCATACTTTCTGTGCTCCGGGGAATAGAGGGACTGCTCAGTCCATGCACCCCAGCAAAGGAGTAGTGGAGGGAGCAGTACCCTGTGTTCCAAACTGAGTGCACTAGGTTGCTGATCTATCTGGACACCGTAAGTGCAAGCATAGGATGACACAGCATGTATCCTCTTTTGCACACTAGGAAGTGTGAGGCAAGGTAGCACCTTCTGAGCTGATCTCCTCCCCTTGCATTCAGGATGGTGCAGCTGCACAACTCACCCAATACAAACCAGTGGTAAACGTCATTCTGTCCCTATTCTCTACTGGTACTTTAGCTGAAATGCTTCAGGCTGCAAACAAGATGCTAAGAACTGTCTTTATTGACAATGTTATGTTGCTTTAAATATAAATTGATTCAGGCCTCCAGATGGGAGATGGATCACATTTCAAATGTTTGTGTTGAGTACATACACAATCTCACTTTAGAGGTTCCCCACCTCCCGCATCCTATGCTTAGAAAAACACTGTGTTTTCAACTTTAGAAGGATGACAGCTATTTAACTTAATACAATATGTGTCCTCTTCTATTAAACAACAGACTAGTGAGCATTAAAGGACAAACTTATTTTTCCTATGCAGTTCACCCTCAAGATTTTCTCTCTATTTCCATTGTTATCAGAAGCCAAACAAAGGACAGAGAAGATGGAATCAAACAGGAACATCTTAACAGATTAATGATTTGGAACAGTGCATCAAAATCTAGAAATTTTGAATCTCTGAATCTGCAGTATTGCTAACTGACTAACAGCAAATCTTACTTGACACATTTCAGACTTTTATTCACTATTTAGATGATTGCAATGCAACCATTATCAACAGAATCAAAATAAAGCAATATTTTGTAGAAAGTTTTCACTTTTTTTATCTGAATATGAATCAAGATATGTTTGCAAATGCAATATGATAACAAATGTCATATGGCGTAAAGATCATAGTTTCCCTTTTAATCATAGTATTTTTATGATATTGTGTATAAAATGCTAATAAACTAAGGTCTCAGTCATTCAGAGACTTACACACATTTATAAGTCTTTGAAGAATCATGCTTTGACAACTCATTCTCTAGGAGATACTAACATATCTGATATAGTATCATAACTGTAATTTTACCACATACATTGTTAGATAATGTCCCACTAATGATGGATGAAGAAGATCTAGTGTCCATGTTGATACTCATTGCATCCGGCAGCATACTTCGATACCACTGATCATGAAGTATCATTTACTGGTATGTAGTATGCAGCAGAACTGGAGGATGGCTTCATGCTTTCTGGTCTTAACACTCCCAGAAAATAATATGGAAACAGCTTTTTTTACAGCACTATCACATGGAGTTCTGCAGGAATCTTTCCCTCTTCTCTCCAAAATGTATCTCAAATCATTGGAGAGATGACACTCAACTATGTATCTCAAGATCAACTGATGCAACACTGCTACGTCTAAACTGGGAGAATTAGCTAGAGGAAATTAGCTTTTGGATGACAATCAGCTTGTTTCCAAGTTCTAAGTTTAGTCCAAAACTAAGTAAGGATCACAAGATCGCAATAGTAACCAGACCATAATACTAAGACTTGTTGTATAACAAGTGAGATTGACAGATTTTGCACGTATGACTGGATTATAAGTATGGACCAATCAGAGATGGTTTGAAGGTGATTGGAGGATAGAGTATGCTAATATCAGGATTGGGAAACAAGCTAATCTGAAAAGGTCCAGTGTAGTGGTGGACAATCTGTACCCCACGGGCCACACATGATCCATCAGAGTAAGCCACTGGAGGGCCGTGAGACAATTTGTTTACATTGACCATAGGCACGGCCGCCCACAGCTCCCAGTGGTTGGGGTTCACTGTTCCAGCCAATGGGAGCTGCAGGAAGTGGGGTGGGCCACAAGGACATTCTGTCAACATGAAAAATTTAGCCAACGTAGTGAACCAGGAGAAGAACAGTTCAGAAAAAAGAAACCTAAAGAGAGAAGAAAAGCAAAAAAAGAAGACCTGAAAGAAGAAGCAACCACAGGGTGACAGCAGCAGCAGCAGTGAGGCTGGGACAGGACAGAAAAAGATCCTGACAGAAGAGAGGGAGAGAATAATCATGCCACTATAGTGCACAATATGGATAGAAATAGGATTAATGAATATGTCTCTGTATGTCTCGACTAATAAAGAGGTGTGTGTGTGTTCTATATGTATAAAACTGTAATATTCAAGATTGCTGCCAGTGAATGCAGGCGATTGATCACCTCATGCAGAATGCAGACACTTAGTATAGATCTAACGATATATTTATGGTTCAGGTACTTTTAGTCTGTACTCAAGGATTGTGCTAGGAGATTTATGTTTATGTTTTGATTTATGTTTAGATTAATTGTAACAGGAAAGACTGGTTAAAGAAAGAAAACACTTTATTTTGGAAGTGTAATGTGTTGGTATCAATTCCTTCAGTACAGAGGGTTCTATCTGTGACCTCTGTTCTGGGAATTTTCCTGAAGGGCATAGGGAAATCGTTGGTAAATCCTGGTAATTCTACTAGGGCACGACCCCTTCTTTCACTTTGCAGGAGCAGATTAATAGGCTAACATGTGGGGAACCTGGAAGTAAGCAATACAAGGGTTATTCTGGGATCCCTTGTGGTAACACTCTATAACCTCACAACAAACTTGGATGACTAGGTAGCATCCGTTTCCAAGAATGCCTTCTTTCTCCTCTGGCTTAGTAGAAAACTTTCTCATTTTTCTCGTGTGCTCAGGCTCATTCCAGTACAAAATGCAGGTGCCTACCTTTCCCGTGATTCAGGCTGCTGTAAGCATACCAGGTCTCTGCTTAAGTCCCTTCACTGTCTCCAGTCAGCTTCAAATGCCAGATTAAGGCCTATGTCCTAATTTTCTAAACAGTTCAATAGATCAAGTCCCAGCTATATCCAAAACTAAATTTCATTTTATGAAACACTCGGGAAGCTGTGCTTCCCTGGGATAATACAAATATCAAAGCCAGTACTAAAATATCTTCCTACCTCAAAAAATCTTTACATCCAACATGGGAGAATTCCTTGTTTTGACAGATAATGAGGAACTGATCACAGAACTAAATAATAATAATAATAAAAATGGCAATTTAGGCAAAACCAGATTTCAAATAAGGCATTTTTTTTTCAGTGAGAGTTATTAACTATTGCAACAATTTATTAAGGGTCATGGTAGATTCTCCAACAGTGAGAGGTTTTTAAAATCAAGACTTTATTTATTTCTACAAACTGTGCTCTAGGTATCTGTATGGCCTGAGCTACACAGAAAGTCAGACTAAATGATCATAATGGTCCCTTTTGGCCTTGGAATCAATGACTAGTAAAAGAAAGGGGACCAGTGGTTGAGCAGTCTTCAGAAGGTTACCTGAGCTCTGGTTCAAAATACAATGAGATTTTATCTTCAGAACAGTCTGCAAGGAAACAGACTACGTAAAATTTTAGGAAGAAACTTAGAATACCCAATCTTGACCATCTTTAAAGCCCAGAGGCAGCAGCCTCTTTATGAGTATATTAAGAACTTCAGTTTTACTTTTTAATCATAGAAGGTGTGCATTGATACATGCATGGATTTGTGATTGGACTGATGCTTTATATAGTCCACCCACTTATGTACTTATTCTTTACATCACTACAGGCTTGGACTCTTAATACAGTCCATGGGTGACATACATGAGCTGACTTATCCACTGGCACTTTGAAATCTCCCACATCCCAATCTGGATCTATGCTGGTTATGTGCTATGTATGTACCTCATGAACCTTGTAACTGATACTTGTAATCCCTCATAACCCACGCCTGACCCCAGATGTACAGTACCTTCCTTCTTAACTTGTGTATATTTTGATTTTAAACATTAGCTTCCATACAATTTTAAAATCTGTTCATGGACTGATGCACATTTGCAAAATATTACTGAGACAATGAGACAAGGTGGATTTGATGCACTGGCTCATTCACTATTCATATGCAATTCAACATACTTAAAACACAATTACTAAAACACCATACCACTTACTTCTAATTTCAATGCAGAAAATGAAAATTTCAAGTCTTAGAACTCATCCAAATCAAAATAGTTTTTCATGATGCACATCAAGATATATTTTGTTAAGAAGGCCTCTTTCCCTGACAATTTTTAGTTACATATTCCCAGATATTTTGGGCCAGGATCTGATAAAAACTGCCAAAACAACAAGAAAAAGTAGCACATTTTAAAAAGAAATTAAGTGTATATTCTCCTACTTCCATACTCACAAACAAACAACCATGGATTTCTGGAACACATTTTGTAGAACATCACACCCTAAAACTAGTCTGTTAAAGTTTCAGCCCAATAACTGACATTTTTGGACAGTTGTAAGTCAATGAAAGAAGTGTTTAAAATTAAAACACTTATGCAACAGTAGTTACAGTTAATATTCCAGCTATACTATACTATAAACTGATTACACTCTGTGAAGTGCAGGAGTTATATATAGGCCCTGGTTGCTAGCTAATTATCTATCTACAGCTATTCAAGTTCAATTAAACCAGAAATATAGACTACTCCATCATTTCTGTTATATTCTGTAAATGTTTTCCTTACTACTCTAAAAGGAAATAATAAGGCATTTAATTGGTATATAAAACAGTTATATTAAGATTAAACGACTGTCCCACCAACTGACAATTAGTAAGCATGCTAAATATATGATGGCACCTCTTTTGAAAGTACTGCTTATAAATAAAAATATAATTAGATCTTTTGTCTGCATTTGAAAAAAAAAACAAACATTTAACTAGCTCTTGCCTTTTCTTGTTAATTTCACTTTATTCAGATTTTTCTAATTTGTACAAAAGACTATCCCATATATTCGCTGGTGTGGGGTTTATCAGCACTGTCTTGTTATGGATGCAGTGTCTGATGTGATCAAGTGCGCATATGAGATAAATGATGTTGACATGACCAGTCTGCAAGAAAGATGTATTAGTTGAAGTATGTATCACTGTAAATATCACAGGCTTGTGTTTTGGGGAAGTTGCAGGAGTGTAATGTACCGCCTCCACCTCTAAGACCAGCCTATATGAATTGACAGGCCAGTGTATCAGTAGACAACTAAAATTGTGAAATTTGTCATGATCCATGGGCTTCAATCCTGGGTCTACAAGATCAGCTATGTTTCTGGTGACCTGACCTGGCTTGGCTCCTAACCTTTTCATTGTGATTCAGATCTTTGGTTTGTCTGATCCTCTGGTATCCTGACCCAGACTGACTCTGGTTACTGACTTGTGGTTCTGATTTCCAGTTTTTCCTTCTGCTTCTGCTCTCCCAGGTATTCTGACCCAACTTACTCTCAACTCCTGACTGTGGCCTCTGGCTCTGCCCATGACCCTGCCTTTATAAAATTCATTGTTCACAGTTTCCAGTTTGTGGAGCACTGGTCATCTGCAAACAATTCCACAATGCCAAGGATTTGAGTTATGAACAGAGGTTGGGCACATTCTGGAAATCCCACTAAAACACATGGCAATTTCCTGTTTAATTAATTAGCTGAGCTAACCTCATATGGTTAGATGATGTAGCAAGAAACAGTTTTCCATACTTTTTTTCAGGGGGGGCAGTGGATACATTCTGAGGCCATGTCTACATGACAGGGACAATAGTGGAATACTTACAGCTATGCTAGCATAATTCGGAAGTGTACTTGCAGATCACAGTGACAGAAGGGGGGTTCTGCATTGCTGTAGAAACTCCACCTCCCTGAGTGATGATAGCTAGGATGATGGAAGCACCTCCCAAAATGATGGTAGTGAGGTTGATGGAAGCATTCTTCCATAATTTATCTGCATCTAGCTGTGGATTTTTTACATCTGTGAGCTATGTCAACTTAGATTTTAAGTGTAGACCTGGTCTGAGTCTTCTCTCTGAGCCACTTGGGGGGGGGGGGGACACACATTCATTACTAATGTTTGGGGGAACAACATCATTTATTTCATTACAGCTATACCCATTTCTCTTAAATTTTAATTTAACCTCTCAGTCCCATATGGTCCATGAAAACCAATAAGCATCAACTCCGGCAGACCCTTGTCTGTTATCTTTACTTACATAGATAGTACCATAGACTTATGTGGTTACTTGCCCATAGAAGGACTACTCACCTGAATTAGCATTTGCAGACCAGAAAGGATGGTTTTACTGTAGGAGCAGGATTTTATAATTGTAGTAATTGTTATAAGAATTGATGTAAACTTTAATTTCATTCTATAGCAAAAAGGAATGGTATGTGATGTTTCCAATATGCATTAGAATAAGCACCTTTTGTTACAGTTAGTTAGTAAGAGACAGGAGATGGTAAATAGTAAGAGACAGGATTTCATATTGTATGTCTATGATAAATAGATTAGAGAAATGTTGAAGGCTTGAAGCCCATGTGAATCATTTCAGCTGTAAAAGCTTAATTTACAATGTATTCTGTTACCTTTGACGATTTCTGTGAAAGATTGTTTGTATGAATGAGGAATGCATCAGGAAAAGAGAACCATCAATGCACATCCTGTAAAAGCCATTGTTTTAACCAGATTGTCAAGAAAGGAGGGGCAAAGAGGATTTATCGAAACCATAATGCACATCCATAATTGAGGAAGGGCAAATTGATGACCCTGAGGTGAAGGCTAGCACCCCTAAAACAAGAAATTAAATCAATCCAGGACAGGAAACCTTTGAAGTGTTAACGTCAGGTAACACCAATCAAGGACTAACCTGTCACAAACTGACACAGCAAAATCCATAGTCTGCAACAGAGAAAAGGAACTATAAAGATGGGGTGCTTTTACCATGGGACGTTGGGTTCGTCTTGCCATACACAAGAGCATCAGATCATGATCAACAGAGACCCCACACTTTCTTGTGATCAGTCTAACTGGCCATTAGATTGACTCGAGCTACAACAAGAGACTGGTAACTATGAACATTAACTAGCAGGACTGTGTGCATGGTGTGTGTGTGTGTGTGTGTGTGTGTGTGTGTGTGACTGAAATGCATATGCTAACTGTGTTGTATTCTTAATAAAGTATGGTGTATTGACTTCCTCTTATAAAAGTTCCCATGTGTTCTGTATAGCATAACATTACAATGAAGGCACTTATTGGGACTCAGGACATTGGGTTTTCTTCACAGCAGTACTATAAATCAGTATGTATCCTTGGGCAAATTACTTAACATCTGTGTCTGAAAACTATAAAATGGGGATACAAATATTTCCCACCTCAGAGAATCGTTGTGAGAACAAATTCATTATGTGTGTCAAGTGTTCAGTTACTATGGTGGTGATGAGTGTCACAGAAAAGTCTATAAATAAATGAACAAATGAAAAACATTTCAGGTGTCCTCTATTCCATTTCCACTCAACATTTTACAAATGTGAAATTTCAAGTACAGTTAGTTATTAATATTTTTATGGGATCCATTGTGGTCAGACACAATGAGAGAAAAGGAAATTTCCTTTAACAATATATACACATTTAAACTCTCTTCCACAGCTCGGTAACAACTCAATGATTGCACACAAAGAGTTCAGGACATTAAGGGTAAAATCTTTTCAATTCAGTTAAATTTAAAGTAAAAATGTTCATTTTGCTTTAAAATGAGTTTTTGAGAAATATAAATGAATGAGTTTTTGAGAAATATGAATATGTAGAAAACAGGTAAATTAAAACCCTTGTTTCTTTGAAGTTAACACTTCGTGATTCTAACAGCATGTATAATTAGTAACATGTTAAAATCATTTAATTTCACAGTAAATTGCAAAAAAAAAAAAAACCAAAAAAACCAGGAATCATTTTGTCCATTCTCATTTTTAGGCATTTATTCTGTTAATTACAAACAATGGAGGAAAACAAGCCTCAGTTTTGTCTAACAAAAGTGACAGGAAAAAAAAAACCTGTTCTACAATAAGGCATGATTAAAAATTCATAAGTTACAGGATTAAAGAAAACCTAAAAAAAGAGGCTTACAAAAGAAGATTGTTATCATGTAAAATCCTCAGAATTAGGCTCAATGTTCTTTATTTATAAGTTTCTTGTTAGCCCCAATAGCTTACGCTTACCTGGGGAAATGATGTCTGTGCTGACAACCTAAAGGTAGCTATTGGGCAAATGGCCCATAGTATTCAGAATACTTTACTAAATATTGCTTTTCTCAGAGGACAGAAGAGGGGCAGAGGCTGAAGAGAGAACAGGTTTTTTTTACTTCCTGGGTGAATAAGAAATAAAAAGTGATTCAATAGCTCTGTAACAAAGACTCATGCATAAGAAATAATAAAGAAATGCAAAGCTTCTGCATTTCCCATGGACACTTTCACGAGGAAACAAACAACAATAATGATCACTTTATGCAGCTAGATACCATAGCAAGAAGCATTTGGTTATTGCTTTTCTCATATTGTTCTATCTTTAGTACTTGGTAATGAGGGATCACCCTTCACCATCATCAGTACTTAGTAATAGTTGTATTGCAGTAACACCTAGGACCAGTAATGGACCAGGACCCCATATTCCTTGCCCCCAAAGGGCTTAAAAGCTAAACAATATATGACTTCCATTATTGTAGTATGTGAGAACCTCACAACCTTTAATATATTTATCCTTATGGATCCAGGTAAGGATGTATTATTATCATCGTCATTTGCCCACAATTACATAGAAAGTCTGTGGCCAGTACAGAGAATTAAACCCAGGTCCTCTAATTTACAAATTACTGCCCTGAACACAGGACATTGTTCCTCTTCTTGGCAGACTTATTTATTGTCTTGGACTGGGAAGTGTGCAGTTTTACATACTGTGGGGACATATTCCAACCAGCTCTATGTGGGATCTCATTTATTTTTTATATATGTACAGTAACTCCACACTTAACATCATCCCACTTAATTTTGTTTTGTTGTTACATTGCTGATAAATTAGAGAATATGCTTGTTTAAAGTTGTGCAATGCTCCCTTCTAACGTCATTTGGCAGCCACCTGCTTTGTCCACTGTTTGCAGGAAGAGCAGACCATTGGAGCTAGCTGGTTGGGGTGGACTGGCAGCCCCCCTATTAGCTCCCCTAAACTCCCTATGCAACAGTCGCCCAGCAGGTTTTCAATTGCCAGGCAGTTCAGCTGTCCCTCCTCCTACTGCTGTGTACTACTCCAGCCCTGTGCCTTGAAGCTGCTCCTAGGAGCCTCCTGTTGGTGGTTGGAGGGGTGCTAATGTCCGGGTGCCCCCCTGCTCCTTTACCCCATCTCCAAAGAGCAAGAAAGGGAACATGGCAGTGTTCAGGAGGGAGGAGGCTTGCTGGCAGCAGTGCTGTCTCACCTTGCTAATCTACATAAAAAGACAAGAATCAGAGAGGTAGCCGTGTTAGTCTGGAATAGCAGAGGTAACAAAGTCCTGTGGCACCTTAAAGACTTAAAAAGACAGTGTATCTAGAGTGGGACCAATGTACTTAAAGGGGCACACACACACATGGTCTCTCTCTCTCTCTCTCTCTCTCTCTCTCTCTCTCTCTCTCTCTCTCACACACACACACACACACACACACACATACACAGACACAGTGTGTCTCTATGTCTCTCTCTCACACATGGTGTGTGTCTCTGTCTCTCTCTGCCATGCTGTGTGCCTGGTTGAGTGTGAGGCTACGTTGACAACAATATGTTAGCCCTTGAGGGCTCAGCCAAGTGCAAGATCATCATTTAGCAGTAAGGCATTCCCTGGGAAATATTCCACCCTCTTCCACCATCTGACTTCACCACCTCGACCAAGCTTAACAATCATCATTGCTGTGTACAATATTAAATTGTTTTTTAAAAACTTATACTATATATATATATGGTCCAAAAATATCTCTGGAACCTACACCCCCCTATTTACATTAATTCTTGTGGGGAAATTGGATTCACTTAACATTTTTTTGCTTAAAATAGCACTTTTCAGGTTCATAACTACAACATTAAGTGAGGAGTTACTGTATCAATGAACATTACACACCAGAGATTTTAATCTATTCCTTTAAAGTATATGATCCACATCCTCAGATTTTCTCGGTGCTGAACCCTTTTGAATATCTACCCATTTATTCTAGGGCCAAGCCTGGGTTTCCAAAAGGACCTAAATGAGTTTGATACCGAATTCCCTTTGAAAAAAGTGGCTGGGGAAGGAGTAATTTATAACTGTAGCAATTACACCTGTGAAATGACAGCAAGCAGACGTACATTAGTAGTCTGTCTCTGCTGGGAAATATCCAGTGAAAGCAGTGTATTGTGCAGCCTTGAAAAACTATGTTGAGAAGGGAGTGAATAGCTGATCTCTCAACATGAGAGGCAGCAGCTGGGGAACCAGAAACCTGAGAGTGGTTGCCCATTCTGTACCACAAACAGGACTGAATCTAGGTTTTTTTGCTGCCCCGAGGGAAAAAAATTGCCCACCCCCTCCTTTTGGAGGCTTTTAGACATGTTTGCACTTTGCAATGTTTTTTTGTTTTTTTTTGTTTTTTTACTGTTTAAATTTAAAAAATGAAAACAGAGAATTTGTAGTTAGAATAAGTGAGTAAATAAATGATTTATTCACCTTTACAAGGGTTGATTACTTTGAAAGTTGAAATGATTTAAAACAAGTTCAAATACAAACAAAATATTCAATACCACAGGCTATACCACTGGCACCAATGCAACAAAGAAATTGTCATGAATGGTGTCAATAGGGAGGCACAGTACACACAAGTAATCATGATTCCTGAGTTAATTAATCTATAATCGTTAACATGAACACATTTATGTGCGTTCACATTATGAGTGACCATGTCACGACGTGACATGATATGATTTTTTTAATCTTTATGTATTTTTTTTATATATACATTGGTGGATTTTTTCCAAAAAAAAAGGGATGGCCAGTGCCGGAATGCCACCCTTGGAAATGTGATGCGTCAAGCACGTGCTTGCTTTGCTGGTGCCTAGAGCCGGCCTTGACCACAAATACAGGTGAAGTTGCCCTGAACTGTAAGAGCTCTATTATCTCTTACTATTCAGACATTTATAGTTGTCACTCTTGGATTTTGTCCACATGTCACACTGTTCTCAGAGGGAATGAATCAGCATGTATATGACACTCCCCATCAGTATCCGGCCTAGGCTGGGGAAGCTAATGACCCAATCAGTGCACCAAATTTGGTAATGAATCCTGGTCACATGCCACTAGAGGGATGTTGCACATACTCTGACAAGACTCTGTGCTCAGATGTGGGGATATTTTGCAGAGGCACATGGGAGTGTCTTATTGGATATAAAGTTCTAGCTTTTCAAAAGTTATATGTTGACAGATCTGACTACAGAATTGCTATCTCAATTCATTTGTATTTATTAATACATTTTCAGCTAAAGCATTAGTCTTTATAATATGTTGTTGTTTTTTTTTACTTTTGTAGTCTTGCTCCTACAATATATGGGAATCAGATAGAAAATTGACTTCCTAGTCATTTGTTTACTTGTAGCTGTTTTGTCTCTTTTGCTAACAGTGAATAGGATTATCTGATGAAAAATCAATATTTGGCTAAAATCCTGTGGTCCTAGCAGCTAATCCTCGGGACCACTAGTTAACAGTGAATTTTGGAATGTACTTTGAATAAATGCACAAATTTGGAATTAAGACAAATACTTCGGAAACTTTGTACAGGGTCTTCTGTCAAGTAATATTCTGTAGAATATCCTTGAGACCCTGGTGTTTTAATTGTGCATTGATTGATTTTTTGGATAA
This sequence comes from Sternotherus odoratus, assembly GCA_032164245.1. Taxonomy (NCBI): domain Eukaryota; kingdom Metazoa; phylum Chordata; order Testudines; family Kinosternidae; genus Sternotherus; species Sternotherus odoratus. Next base: position 242,204,537 of record JAVMKO010000001.1, read on the forward strand.
TCCTGCTCCAGTCAGTAAGAGGACAATACAACCGCATATAAATATTTGTCAAGTCAGATAAAGGTAGACAACCAACACATGCATTTTATTGAAAAGATAAATGTCTGAAAATTAAGTTTGCTTAACGACTTTACAACAAAAATGTAAATGAACATGATTCACCCTTTCTAAACAAATATGGAAATGCAAGTTTGGAAGAGAATATGTGTTTGAATTTATCAAATGCTAATCAGATCTGATTACAGTTTGAAAGAGTGAAACTATTCAATATACATGAATTCTCTTGATTACAGTATTCTCTAGGATCAATAGTTTGATAAAACTGTTACTATTTGCTTTACTACAGTATGTAGATTTAAAAAGGAGCGCATGCCTTAAGTCAGGGATCGGCATTGCGCCGCGCCACTTCCCGTAGCCCCCATTGGACAGGGATGGTTTACCGTGGCGGCCAGTGCGAGCTGTGGTCAATGAAACGGCAGGTAAATGGAGCGGTGGGGCCCACTAAGGGTGCTTACCCTGCGGTCCCATGTGCCAACGTTGCCGATCCCTGCCTTAGGTATAAACTCTAAGCAAGGACCTCACACATAAGAAATTTTTATAATCAGGAACATAATGCTGCTCTAGAAATTGATATGTCCTAATGGAATTTTGGTGGAATCAATATGCATTTTTGGATGACATATAGCTGTATGAACCAAGCCCCACCAATATAATGTTTACCATAACAATAAAGACATTCAGGATTAATGAGTAAGAGATATAGGGGAATATATTTACCCTGATTTCAGTCATGCTTACTGAGGTATGAATCAGGAGTTAGCCCACTGAATTATTAATAATTATATTTAATTAATCATATTGCCTTATCTCCTAATCTTATGCCATTAAAATTAATGGGAGATTTGTCATTGACTTCAATGGACGTAGGATCAAGCCTTATATCTGTAAAGCAGGGGTCTCAAACATGCGGCCCGGGGGCCGCATGTGGCCCGCGAAGCCCTTACCTGCGGCCCGCCAAGCTTCCTGTCGTTCCCCCCCCCCATAGCAGTTTGCGGGAGGGAGGGGCCAGAAGCAGAGGCTTCTCTGCTGCCTGGCTGGGCCGCGCGTGTTTCTAGCTCTGGACTTCCTATATTGCTCTTGCTTTGTTTGCCAAACAGCTGTTGGTGGTGCCTAGCGCTTTCCAGGAGAGAATGGGGAGCTGCGTGCTCAGAGGAGGAGGTGGGGCACGGGTGGGACCTCTTGGAAGGGGTGGAGTGGGGGCGGAGCCGGGGCGGAGCCGGGGCAGCGAGGGCAGGGTGTGTGTCAGTGGTGCGGCCCTCGGGCCAGTGCACTAGTCCTCATGCGGCCCTCATGGTCATTTGAGTTTGAGACCCCTGCTGTAAAGTGTATTAGCTGTAAGTTGTTCTCTTTTCTTTATTAAAACTTTTTAGTTATAAAAAGTGTTTGGTTATTCTCAAAAAGGAATCCTAGCTTTGGATGGGGCAGCCCATGGTTAGGGAGGGCTGTGTTGGAATCTCTCTCTCTGCTTCAGGTTGGAAGGGGAGGGGGAAGGGATGCTGGAGTTAAGTCTCTGTGTTTTTTTTTTCTCCCAGACAGAACGGGAGGGGTCAGGAAGGTTACTCTCGGGGGGAGTCAAGGTTCCCTACCCCATAGTCTTGGGGTAATTACTGAGTGGTGGCAGCTGGGTCCCCCCATTTCCCCACTGGTAGAGTGTGGATTTTGGGGGTGAAAAGACTTAACTTAGGCTGGGGAAACAGTTTATAGTTAAGGGGCCATAAAAGAGTCCTTCCTCTGTACCCCAGTGTCCAGAGAGAGGGGATGGACACTCTTACAGCATGTTTGTCTCCTTGGCTTTTTGGCAGGTTTGCCTGAGCTCCCTGATTTTCATACGACACTCTTCTGTGTCCCTGGAGTAGCATCTTTCCATCATGCCCCTGGAGACTTTAGCGTACATATTTGAGTTTCTTGTTTTAATGTAGTTGAGATCCAGTACTGCAATGAGATGCAGTACCTCCTGTTCAGTTCATTCTGGAGCTCGTCTGCGAATCTGGGACTGCGTGGTTTCCTGTGATGGTGAGCTCTGCACTGTCACCTGTGCTGATGAGCTCACCATGCTGGCCAAACTGGGATTAAAATTCAAAAGTTCTTGGGGCTTTTACTGTCTACCTAGCTAGTACATCAGAGTTGAAAGTGTTGTCCAGAGCCATAATAATGGAGCATTCTGGGATAGTTCCCGAAGGCCAATAACGTTGAATTGTGTCCAGAGTACTCTAGTCCAGAACCTAAAGAGTGCAAGCTTGAATCCATTGCCTTTGATATGGCAAAAAGAGATGCATAATATTAATTCAGGAAGAGAGACTACAAGATAAAAAAGTTATCAGAATAAAATGCTCCACATCAACTATAAATTAGCCCAGACTATTCCAACTGGGAAATTTCCAGCTAAAATATTAGTCAAGAAATCAATTAATGTATTATTAACGGTGTGAAGAAAGTAAAGGTAAATCAATTGGTAGCTTTTCTCCTAATTATATTCAGTGGATTTTTTTAATATATAAAGAGGGAAACATTTGAATTACATATCTTTAATGTTAATTATTACTTCATTCCCTTAATTTCTACAGTTCCCCACTCCCCTTCACCTTTCTTCCCCATTAATTCACTAGCTTGCCAGATAGGTTTTCTCAAGCTCTAGTAATTTTTAAAGTAGTTCACATGCACAAATTCTATTAACAATAATGGGACTTAATGAAGATTTTCCTGTGGTAGTAAAATATTGATGAAAAAGACTCTAAGATTTTTTAAAATTTTTATTTATATTTATATCAGGGGCATTGTTATAGGTCACGCACAGAAGCAATTTTAAAGGAGATAATTATGTGAGCAACTTCCATTTAAATTAATCTAATTTTTTTTCTCTTCCCCTCCCCTACACACATACACATTTATATTTTAAAGGTTATTAATTAGGTAATGGAATAATTTGTTAATGTTACCTACAATTTCATACAGAAATGTACCTAACCTTAATAATAGAGAAGTCCAAATAAAGTTAGCCCCAGTGTAGTAATGACAATGGCCAAATGGGTAGAATCCTACAGCTCTTATTCAGTAACTTACAGAATAACTTAGGGAACCTCCCTATTAAATCAATGGGACCAAATTCTGTACTGCTTACACTGGCAAAAACCCATCATTTGGGCTCAAATCAATGGAATTGCAGTGATGTAATGAAGAGCAGAAATTGGCTCAAAGTATATTGAAGTGACTAGAATAAAGCTGTGTCTCACATAAGCAGGAACAACCCTCCTGGAAGTCATCAGCTTTCTCTAATATCTTCCTATTAGTTGTTCCTTCCACTTTTTCAGCATGTCATTCACACCCATTTCTCAGCCACATTCCTCACACTGTGAAATCCCTTACTTTCATGGCTGAAGTCAATAGGCCACATTCTGCCAGCCTTCTTCACCTTGTTGGTAGCTTAGGGCTTGGCTACACTTGCAGGTTATACCACAATAAAGCCTCCCAGGGCACTCTACCTTAGTCCTCCCATAGCGCTTTACCTTAGTCCCCATCCACACTGGCAAGGCACGTAGAGCTCTCTGACTCCCAGGCTGGAGTGCTCTGGTACTCCACCTCCGCGAGAGGATTAATGTCTGATGCACCCCAGCTGGAGCACCGCAGTGCCAGTGTGAATGAGGACTTGTGTTACTGAGCCCTGATTGTCCTCCAGAAACATTCCATAATCGCCTTAAGACACAATCCACTTTCTTCTCATTGTCATCCAATCGGCTGTAGGAATGTGGAAGTGCCTTTTCAAAGCTCCGTTTCTGACAGCGGCTGCTTATCTGCTCCGAGACAAAGCAAACAGTTATTGTTTGCTTTGAGTGAGTGAGAAGGAGGCAGGGGGGAGTGGGGAGGAGGGTCTGAACTTACAAGACAGTGTGCTGACACACTCTCAGCACCCAAAACCCCCACTCTTTCTCCCCCCACAAACACACAATAGACTCCCTGTCACACTCTGCTCCCCCCCCCCCCGCAATTGAAAAGCAAATTGCAGCCACTTGAATGCTGGGATTGCTGCCCATAATGCACCGCTCCCAATGCAACTGCAAGTACTGCAAATGTGGCCAGTTTGCTTTCAGCTGTCAGTATGGACAGACTGCAGCGCTTTCCCTAGCGCGCTCTCCAAAGGCTGGTTTACCCTAAAGCCCTTACTCTGATCCCCTTACTCAGCATTGATTGATTACAGTGGGAGTAGTGTGGGTGTTAAAAATTATATGATCCTTTTTCAAACAAATACGATATAATAACGGAGTAACCCCAGTTTCAGATCAATGTTCACTTTAAATAAATAAATAGAAGGTTCTAACTATTGAGCCTCACTCCAAACTACTCAGCAAAACTGAACATTGCTTTTTTTCTTCCTGATCCCAAATAACCCCAACTACTATACTATTCACGTTAACCCAAAAAATTAATTATTTTAACTTTTTATGACTATCTCTGTTATGGCAGCTATTTCCTTCAAATTTGTTGTGCACCAGGGCATCCCTGGTGTCATAAGTAAGCAGTGTATTCTGTGGCAGTTTTTTATCAAAATGTTGCCAGCTGTGTCTATAAATTCATCACATATTTTTTGTATCATCGTAGTCTCCACAAAATGAAGTTGCAGTATCCTGGAGCCTTCCTACAATCATCTTACAATTGGGAACAATATAATTTTCAGTGGAAACTCCATATTTGAAGTAAAATATAAAACAAAAAATTGATTTAAAACATAGTAAGTACAACAATGGTCACCATTATAAAAGTCATCATTGACAGTGTTTACCATAGAGAGGTATCTTTGATATCAGATTCCCTGTATGCTTGGAACTAAAAGTAACAGCAGTAAAAAGAAAGAGAAAACCAGAAAGTGTCAAGAGGATTAAAAGAGGGAGGGAGAGAGGAAAACTATATATTGGAATATAAAAACAAATCTGAGGACCATATTGTACCATTGATTTTAATATTTTGTAGTTATTTTTTAGTCTTTGGGTCATCTACAGTAGTGTAATAAGCTTTTATTTACACTAGAAACTCTTTGAGGTTTGGACCATATCTTCCTGTGTTTTGTACAGCACCTATAACAGTGTGGCACTGATCGTGACAGGGGCTGTAGATGGCACCCAGACTGGATTATGGGTAGAATTTCTGTCAAATATTGTGTATGGTTTAGTCAGGGGTGAAAGTAAAATTGAACTCTTACTGGTCTGGGGACTGGCTCTGCCCTCACTTCCCCCTGTACCTCAGAAAGGGTGGGGTCTTGGGCGGTAGGAGCATGGCTGGGGGTCAGCAATCCCCAGACAGCCCATCCACAGTGCATGGCCCATGCCGCCCGTGGCTCCAGTGGTAATTTAAAGGTCCCAAATCCTCAGTAGCCCTTTTAAATCGCCGGCCCCAGGGCAGTTGCTCCTTTTGTCCTTTTCCGCCTGTCGGCACCTGATGGAAGCTGTAAGGGAGACTTCCCCCCACTCTAAAGTCTGGGGTAACAGAGTGGGGTCTCTTATATGCAAGACCAAATAACTATAAGCTACTTTCTCAGCCTAAGTTAAATCTTTTTCCCCCAAAACCCAAACTCTTCCAGTTGGGGATTGGATCCAGCTGCCACCACTCAGTAATCACCCCAAGACTATGGGGTGGGGTACCTTGACACACACACACACCCCTTAAGCCACTTGAGAGAGAAAAGAACTCAGGCTTCAAGCCACCACTTCTCCCCCCCTGCTCTCAGGAGAGAGACATAGATGCACAGACCCCCCTTCCCGGGAACTGGGTCAAATCCAAAGCTAGGACAATTTAAGGGAATAACCAAACACTTTTTATAACAAAAAAGATTTAATAAAGTATAGAGAACAAAGCATACACTTAATACAACTTCACAGATATAAAGCTTTCTATTCTGAGTCTTCTTGCATAAACCAGCCTAGCCCCTCCCCGGAGATTCCTCTCTCTCTCTCTCTCTCTCTCTCTCTCTCTCTCTCTCTCTCTCTCTCTCTGTCTCTCTCTCTCTCTCTCTCTCTCTCTCTGCTAAACGTTACAGTCCAGAGACACCAGAGATTAGATGCAAAGCTTATACAGGTACAATTCTACTTACAGTTCCTCTAATAATTTATGGATATAGGAAGGAAAAGGAGAAAAGGATTATCCATAGCTGGAAAGAAGAGATGGGTAGTTGCCCAGAGCCGGGACCGAGGAGAACTGAAACTAAACCTCCCCCTCTGTCCCGAGGGACGGGAGCTCTTACGTCACCCCCTCTCAGGTTCAGTTAATCCCATACAGGTAAAACAACAACTCTCAAGCACTTCACACTTATGACAGGAGCGAAAGGAGCAGCAACATTAAAATGGTGCCACAGCAGTGCTTTAAAGCCAACTGTATGGGCTGGTACCGGCAGCCAAATTTTACTGGTGCACTGTGCCAGCCCGTACCGTCTTACTTTCACCCTTGGTTTAGTAATAAAGACAAAATTTTCTTCCTCTGCTTTAAACATGATAAAACTGAAACATACAACATGGGAAGATCATGAGAGGTGTCACGCACAGGCAGTTCTTGGTGATTTCAGTACTTTTCAGGAATACAAAAAGCCATATCTTTGTCCCACCAAAGTTAAAGGTACTTTTGCCATGGCTTCAGTTATACCAGAGTTTGCCCCATAATATACAGACTAAAACAGCCATTCAGATTAAGAAAAAAATGGACTTCTAAATTGTGTGGGAAATAGAGGCTCATCTAATAGTACTCCACATAACAAATCTGCTGTTTTACTTTTTGCAGCCCTAATGATTTTCATTATCTCCTTAGTTGATAGAATCCATTTCAAAAACCAATAATCTCTTGAAATCGACTGAGCCACAAATTACTCATTAGAGAAAATTTTCAAAGATCATTACCTTTCCCATAGATTTTAGCTTTTAATTTCCTGGATACTCACTTGTAATGTTGTTCATAATAAGGAGAGGGGAGATTATTCAGTCACAAAAGAATGATTCTAATATAATTCACACTATTCATTTGTTGATTATTAGAACCACTAAATTTTTATTAAAGGTCAACACTGTATAACTTTTAACCTTGATTTTATGACCTCATGCTATTATGTTATAATTAAGTGATAAATGTCATCATTGTATGTGTGCTGCAATGAACGACCAATCTAGAATTTTATATATTAAATATTGCATTGCTTTTTCTTAACTATCAAAACCACACAGACATATACAAATGGCAAGTAAAAACCAAAACATCTCCAAAAATATATAACTGTATATGAAGTCTTTCATTGTCAGAAGTAAGATCAGAAAAAAAGCCAAAGCAAAACAAAACAAAAAATAACCAATTTTTGTTCTGTCACATCAGATGTGAAACACTATGCAGAATTAATTTAAAACAGCAATAGATATATTTTAATCAATGGATCACAAACTGCTTTATTAAAGAGGTCAGTATTGTTACTCCCAATTTACATTTGGGGAAACTGAGGCACAGAGAGGCAAAATGACTTTCCAAAGGTCACCCAATTGCAGATCAAGGAACAGAAGCCAGGTCTTCCCCACTCCTAATTCAGGGAATCTAGCCACCAGTACCGCTACCTAAAAGAAATAGATAAAATAAACCAGAAATAGGGTGGATATGGGAAAACAAAAGAAAAAATGTTCCATATTTTAACCTTTCTGTAAAGCACATGCAGTAAAATAATATTTATTTGTAGAGCTGAATCACTACCAAAATGTAAAGCATAAGCTGGCATTCTGCTAATTATATACTTTACAGATACCATATATATTAATAGTCTCACAGAAAGTAGATCTTATAATGTTTTAGTTAAAAATGCCATAATCAGATATTTGATTCTTTAATTAATGGCTGCTAGCTTTTGTTTTAAGTTTTACTATAGATTATGAGTTTAGAGAATGTAAGCTATTTATAGTGTACTGTGTCAGCCCTTCTCGGATTTTGCTTACAGTAAGAACAATCTACACAGAATAGATATTGAAAATGTCTGAGTGCAGTTCCTCTTTTCTACAGAAAGGGGAAACACTATGAAGAGCATTTAAAGATGATGCCCATCTTATTTGAAACATTCTGCTACAGCCTATGAATCTCTACTTTCATTCAAATTAACCATGAGTCATGGATTCGATCCAACACAGCAATGGGGGTCTCAGAAACTAGATCCAGAAAATAATTTTGAGTCTTGCAGCCTCTGTACTATGAGTCAAACAAAAACAGTGTATCCAAATGATCCTGCGCTTCATGCATAGGTGTGTCAGACATTAGGATCCTGATTTTTATGACTCACTCCCTTAGCTCTTGTTTGAATCCTTAAGTGGTTTTACTAAGAAAACATCTCCTGCTACTCTAAATCAAAACACTTGAATTGCTAACAACTATGTTTGGCATGAAACCAAAGGTTTTAGAGCAAATTCTGCTGTCACGTATGCTGATGCAATCCCATTGTTTTTTTGTGGGGGTACTTAGGAGTAACTGAGAACTGATTTGGTGTCTATACTGTTACATATGTCGTGGAAACTTTTATTAGAAAGTTCCACAAGTCTGAAATACTCTATGGAATTCTCCCTTTTAAAGAGAGGGGATTTTAAACACTGGATCTTACCCATCTATTATCTCTGGAATTAATGGCACATTAAAGGACATTCACTGTAGCACACTGATCTTGACATAATAAGTAGGAATAGGTAAATATATATATATGTATAACTCCAAGTCCATTTAAACATCATGAGTTTGAAATTAGAAGCAAATGATCACAATCAGGCTCATAACACAAATGGGATTCCGACATCATCTTCAGGTGATTTCCCTCATAAAAGCAAGGAGAACAAAAGAAGCCCTGTTGAATGTAGATCTCATTGTGCATGCCTCTTCTCGGAGCTGTACGAATACTTGTTTTAAGGGGTGCACTGAAGATTTCTAAAAGCAATGTCCACATTTTTCAAAAATCGTCTACCACTTCCACTGCCTCAGTCTTTGGAAGCCTATTTCAAGAAATGTTAGACCACATTTTTGTAGATGCTGATCATCAGCAGTTCACATTGACTTACAGTGGGTGCTCAGCATTTGTGAAACTCAATCAGGTGGTTCAAGTTCAGTATCCAAAATCAGGGGCCATTTGTGAGAATTCGGGCCTGTCTGTGCATCTCTTACTACAGGAATCCTGGGAGACATCTTCTCCTTGCTGCTATGAGATGGATTGGTGTTTGGTGAGAAGGCTAGGTGCAATGAGGTTAAGAGAGTGACAAAGGGTGTTACACTGATTAAACAGTTCAAAATGGTTCACTTCTATCAATGAGAGACTGCATATCAGTATGAGGAATGATCCCTTCAGAAACTATGAATCCTTTTTATTTTCTTCAAATTCATGCTTAGTTTATTTATATTCTTCTATAGCTGTTGAAAGTAAATAAATAGAATCAAGTTTCAGGGGTTTCTCACCTTACCTAGTGAGTGTCTCTTTCACTGAGATTATAAATGTGTCTGTCTCTTATCTTTTGAAATTTGCATGCATCACATTTACATGATAAGCTGTGTTCTACTGATAAGTCAACAGCCCTCCAGAATTTCCTAATCTTATCAAACAAAGCTGCTTCAGAAACTGAATCTCATAACTGTTTTAAAAAAATCAAAGCAGCTGCCATTATATTCCAAGTGTTACATATCATCTGAAAGATTTTTAATTCAGGTGATTTATTTTTAAGTAGCAATTTTTTCCTGTTTTCTTCCTTTAACAATATTTTCCTTGTATCTCCATCTGTCATACTGTTGCATGCTGGCCAGTTTGACCAGAAGATGTATAATAGATTACCCAGTTCCTTTTACAGTTTCATCCAAGGCCCTCTCCTAGTGAAGCCACTTAATATGTGTATTATTTGATAACTCACATTTGACAGTGGAACACAATACTGATTTATATTTGGTCCAAAAGTCTTCTTCCAGTGCTACTAACTTTCAAACCATCCATATATTATATAACATCACACACAAATATAGTGTATGGTGATTACAAAATATAGGCAAAGTTAAGGGCCACTACCATCCCTATGTGTGTAACTACAAAACTCTTTAGTTGTACTCTAATACCACAAGTCATTTCACTGGGTGGGTTTCTAGATTGCTTGGATTTCCACCTGTTCCCCAAGACAGAGAGTTTTGGTCCTGTCCCCTTGATTAAAGCATAGGTGAAAAACCTGTGTTTCTTATAGCAGGGCTGACTATTTGGAGATGAGAAGCCATTAGAGAAGCATCATGTCATCTTTGTTTGATACTTCTTTTTTTTTTTACTATATATGCAAAGTTATTTCTACTGATGTGAATTATTCTGACCATGCTGTAAAACAGTACATATAACAAGATGTTGAATAGAGAGATAGTTAATGATCTTGACATTTATATTGTCACCCTTAGGATTCACAGTTCACATCACTCCTAGAGGTGCAGTGTCATTCTGTTTGCCTGTAGACTTTGGAAAACATTACATTGGTTCATATTATGTAGAACTAATATCTTCACAACTATAATGTCTGTCTTTAAGAAAGAATTGGTCAAAAGTAAAAAAAAAAGAGGGTAGAAGAATATTTCTAAATTTAAGTTATTGTGTGATCAACGAAATAAAATGTTTTGAATAAGCTATAAATCTGGGATCGGCAACGTTGGCACAGGGGACCGCAGGGTAAGCACCCTTAGCACGTCCCAAAACTTTGTTTACCTGCTGTTTCGCTCACCACGGCTCCCATTGGCTGCGGTTTGTCATCCCAGTCCAATGGGGGCTGCAGGAAGTGGTGTGGTGCTGGCCGCCACTTCCCATAGCTCCCATTGGACCGGGACGGCGAACCATGGCCAGTGGGAGCCACAGTCAGCAAAACGGAAGGTAAACAAAGCGCGAAGTTTACCTGGCGGTCCCACATGCCAACGTTGCCAGTCCCTGCGATAAATGCTTGTCTGGCTATACCAAAAGAAGGACAGGAGTCATTTGACATGGGTTAAATTAGTCAGCAACTTTATTATTAGATGTCTGGGACTACCTGGCAGATAACAGTGTTCAGTGCCGGTAACCCCATGTCTATTCCATAATTATCCAGGTTGGGTTTTACCAGATCCACCTCTTTTTTCCATCCAAGTCCTTTCAGCAAATCAGTTGTCAAGACCTTATCGACCACCCCCACATCATAGGATTGTTAAGGTGGGCTATAAGAATGAGGGGTTGATTCCTTGCTGTACCAATCATAGGAGTCCCCAATTGCTCTCCCATTGTTCTTTTAAAAACCACCTCTTCTTAAGTCCTTTATCTGATCACTGTACATCCTTCCTAAGGAGTATCTGCACTGGACATCTGCAGTTGGATGCTCCTGCAAGGAGGCTCCTGCAATTAGCTTGGTTGCCTCCGCCCCCAAACTGAGTTGGGTTCTCCAATATCTTTTACTGCTCCCCTTGTATATGGGGCAAAACAAATGGGCTACAAATATTTACAGGAGGACCCCACACTCCCTGAATAATTTGGTTCCCCAGGATGCCCAAATTGCTGAGCCTTTTATGACCCTAAGAGATTTGGTGCCCTCCCTGTTAGAATCTGTCGAGCCTTGTACACCCAGGTGGCACTCCATGGCTCTCAGCATGAATACATGTCTGACAATATGGATCTGCATCAAGTCCCTTCTTGTCCTGAGAAGTAATTGAACTCCTTTACACATTCCCAAACAGTGTTCTCCAATGTATGCCACATCATGTCAGTGACTGCTGACGGGTCCATCAGTGAACAGCAGAGACATGAGCTGGTCCAATAACATGCTTCTACTTCCAAGCCATCACAGATATGCCCCATCATTGGATCCCATTTCCAAACCTTAAGGCCACTAGGATGTCTGTGAATATGCATAAGAAAAAAACAATCCTATGCCCACAGAGCCACACCACCCACTCCACAGTGGGTCTGCCAACATCTGGAATGGAATCACAACACGTTAACAGTGACTGACCACCTGAGGTTGCATACCATATTGTATGTTTCTGAATTCCAACATCCGATTGTCATAACTGCCTGTGTCCCTGTACCCGGCTCCACCACCTCTGTTGTGGCCCCTTAATTGCAAATGACTGAGAACCAAATTCCATAGGGCAGAACCAAGGTTCCAGCCTTCCCAGAAGATAACAAATGCTGCCCAGTCTCCTTGACCATCACCAGTTTAATATCCCTGCTTGCCCCTCCCAATCGCCACTGTCATAAGTATGAAGTAGCTTAGAATTACTATTTTACCTGTGAAGGGTTAACCTGAAGCGACCCAGAGAGGGAGATGATGTAATCAACGGGGATCAAAAGAAAAGGGATTTACTTTCGCTTTGTTCCTGGGCTTTTTCTCTCTCTCTCTCCTAGGCTGCTAGGACTCTACCTATGGTTCCCCTGGCTAAGGGAGGAATCATACTTATGTTTCTATTCTACATTTCTATAATTGTCTAAGGAAACCAAGTCCAGCAGTAAGTGATTTGAAACCTTGAATTGTATCACTTAATAATTGGTCCCTGGTGTGCTTTGCTGTCAGCTAGCAGTGGAAGAAATTTCAAGGGAGGGCGTCAATAGAGGGCCATGTGATGCAAGGAATTTATTCTCTATTGATTTCTGTACAAGGGATCTGTACTTTTCTTCCTTTTATTAAAATCTTTCTTTTAAGAAACTGACTATTTATTTCCATTGGATTGATCCTGGTTTGGATCAGGGCACGTCTCACAGCCACTGAGGGTTTGTGGTCTTTGTACTCAAATCTCTCCCAGGGAAAGGGGGGGGAGGATTTGGGGGATATTACTATTGGGGTTCCAATTTACCCTAACCTATGGTTTTGACGGCTCAAATTGGTGGTGGCAGCGTTTTGCAAGCCCCAACTGAAGAAGTTTGGGTTTTGGGGGAAAAGTTTTAACCTAAGCTGGTAAAATAAGCTTGGGGGGGTTATTTTTTTCATGTTGGATCCCCACTTCTTTACCTTAGGGCTCTCCAAACTATGGCCCGTGGGCTGGAGCTTGATTTCTCCGGCCCACCAGCTGAGCCAGCACGTGGAGAACACTTCCGTGTCTAGTAGCTGCAGGAGGTTGAAAAAAGCAAAGCTGGGGGCGTGGCAGGGTCTGTAGAAGCAAAAGGACTCAGTTGTAGCAGCATGGGGAGGAGCACAGGGGGCGGGTCATGCCCCCACATGCCTTCTAGAAGTCCTCCTCCAGCTTGCCAGTTGCTTCCAGCAGCGGAGAAGTAAAGAGGTAAGTGTCCCTGCTGTTGCGAGGGGTTAGGAGGATGGCACGGCGGGGGGAGGGAAAGCGGGAGACGGGGGATAGCACGGCTCTGGGGGGGCGGGGGGGCGGGTTGCAGCAGGTGGCTGGGCAAGGAACGGCTTCTTGTTTTGCCGGACATGTCCAGATTTTTGGTCTGTTTCTGTGCTAAAAATAAATCTATGTCTGGGATTTCTCTCCACCAGACTGAGGGGAGGGTGGAGTAGCTTGGCTTTGGGGGGTGTCCTCCTTTCCTTCTCTTACCCCTGCCCCACTCCGTTGTGGTCTCTGTGTGGCAGGAAGGGAGGGGCACCCTGTCCCTGTGAGCTGCCATTTTGTGTGTGGGTGGGGTGGGGGCTTGTAACCATTTTGTGTGTGGAGGGGGGGGTGAGTCACCATTTTATGTGTGGCAGGGGCCCTGTCTGCAGGCCCAGGGTTAGGGTTTTCATATGTCCAGAGTTTTGAGTTTAAAATAGTGTTGGGGGGATTTGAAAAACTGTAAAAATGCCTGGGATTTGCAGCTGACAGAGCGACCCGGCTGGACTGAGCCACTCGCATGTTCCTCTGTCAGTCTTTTCTTCCCCTCTGGCTTCCCGCCTCCCCCCGGCATACACCTTCAGATCCCCGGGCCATTCACATCGGGCCTCAGCAGCTCTTGAGCTCGTCCCCTCCAGCCCAGCTTGCAAGTCAGAGAGAGCAGCCTCTCAGGGTGCAAACCAGAGATAGCAGCAGAGGAGCAAAGCTGGGGGGTTGCAGCAACTGCTGGAGGAGCAACCAACAATGGGAACCTGGAGCTTCTCTTATCACAGCACAACCAAACTTTCAATCCTTTCTCAGCGTTTGGCACTACTTACGTGTGTGAAAAAACTTTTTCGATGATGAAATATGTGAAATCCAACCACAGATCGGCCTTGTCTGATGAGTATTTACAATCAATTTTGATGAAAGGGAACACTAACTTTGAACAACAGTTAAATGCAATTTTGTCAGAAAAATATCAGTACCATACTTCTCACTAATCCTAAAATAATATTTCTTTATTTTTGAATGTGTATTTGTATGCTAAAATTTTGTGAGTTTAGAAATAAAATAGAAAAATGTGATTTTTAATGTATTAAAAACTATTTTGTATATATTTTGCATATATTTGCATATGTTAATTTAAGGACAACTACACCTGTATTCCCTTTAGTCGGCCAGGAAAGGCACCCACATGGCTTCCTACTGCCAAGCATTGCCTTTCTGAGTGGAGACCCATGCCTCTCTGCCTTCTGACAAGAGTATTTCCAACGTGCACACTTCTCTGCCTTCACAGTCTATTTCCCAACACAGACAGGACACCCGCTTTCTGTTGGGTTTTTTAAGAGATTGTTAAGACATGTAATTGCTAAAGTTGTAAGGTACCACACAGAAATTCCTATGCAAGCCTACTTTATTCTCAAGGCAAAAAGGATGACAGAGAAAATAGATTAAAAATAAAAGAACCTATGTGCATGCTAATAAATTTACCAGAATTAACATAACCCTAACATGGATTCTGGCTGGAGCAATCTTTCAATCCCCACCCCTAAGGGTTTCCTTTGTGGTCACAAGTTCATCAAAGCTCCAGCTCAGAAAAAACACACCCAATCTTATGAGGCCTCAGTAAACCAATTCATAAGGATTAAGACCCTCAAGGAACTAGACATCCTATCAATTTGCTGGATCTGAAGGAATGCCCTGAGTGAGTTTATAACTATACTATTTTTAAATATAACTCCATTGTGAGTTAAGTGTTCCTTGAGGAGCCATTTAACTTGAATAGTCCCTTCAAGATGTGCAAGCTAAATATATTGTGGGTGCTACCACAGGAGAAAACATATTTGAAATACAGATATAGACCCAATGCTCATAACTTCAAATGCAAAATGTATACATGCATACAAATAGCATAATCATATTAAGAAAATCATATCTTTTCCATATACGCCTTACTTCACACACTTTGTACAGATTTATTTCAGTTATATAACAATGGTAGCAACAATGATCAACATGGTCATATGTTGTCAGATAACATCATAGTTATGTATGTGCAGAGTCGGGATCAAAGTCTACTCTCAGCTACATCAACCACTGATGCACATGGAAATACATGCATTCACAGCAAAATAACTGAGACCAGAATTTGGCCCAAAGTGTGCTTATAGACAATGTAAAAATACCTTACTCACTTACTTGTGATGTTCAAAAAGGTAGAGGAGTCCGACCCTTTATTTTATGAGATTGGCCCTCATCATGCTTTCAATGTGTTCATGCATCTCCCATTCAAGTAAACATGAATTCCCCCCACCCCCATAACGTAAGTATGATTTTGTGCTTCACGATTAGCTACAAGAGCCAAAATAGTCCAACAAGGCATATATTTGTGCGCTTTTTGGAAAATGAATCGTGCTTTAATGTTTATTGTGCTTATTGATCTTAGCTAACAGTTTGATTTATACTGCTTTACCATGAAAATTTTTCAATACTTGTTATTAGATTGCTATTTTATGCTTCAAGTTTATTAAATCACCTCTCCCTGTTTCTCTGCCAGAACCCATATTAATGCATAAGTCCTTGTGATCACACCTGTTGCAAAGAAAATGCAATGAATTAATAAAGAAACATTTTTAAACAGAATTTTTATCTATTTCATATATACAGAAATGTAAGTGGATCTGGATGAAGATTTTTCTTGAAAGTTTATTATTTGCTATTGTGAACTCCTGACTTTGGAAGTGACTCAAAATCTATCTACCTGAGCATGTCTTTAGCACTTCAAGAATATCTAAGAGTACATTTTATCTGTCCTTTTGATTTTAAAACAAAACAAAACAAAACGGAACAGTCCAAAGTGCAGCAATATCAATCAATTTTGGTTTAGTCCATCGTCAATGATCTTGAACCATGTCAACTGGAACTTTGGCATGTTTGTGATACCCTGTAGTTACATTCCAATATATGTACTGTGTATGATCAATATCCATCATTCACTAAGTAGTACAGGGGACATGCTAATAAAAATAGCAATAGCATTTCTAAAATGAAAAGGACTTTACTAACTCCATTTACTACTCCCAACACCCTCTTGGGATACCTGAACAGGTATTCCCTTTGGGAATGCTGTCCACCTCAAAGGAAATAGCCTGAGAGGAAAAGCAACTTGCCTAATGCCAAAGAGGTAGACATTGTTGTAAATGGGATTATAACTTGTGTGTTTCTGTCACTAAGCCTGTGTTCAAACAACTAGAGTGTGCATTCTTATCCCATAGCCTCTGATCACAAAGTAATGCTACTATTTCCAAAATAATTTTGTGTTGTGAGAGTAGATTACTCTGAGGAAACCAGTCACATTATTTTGAGATGTTCTCAAGAGTACCTATAATCACAGCTATCCAAGCACTCCTGCCAGACTACTATTTCCCAGTACAATAATTTAACTAGAGATTTAGCACCTAGAAAATGTACAAGAACACTGCTTATGGATAGCTGTAGATGGACCATATGTCTGTACCATGGCAATTGACATATTCTGTAACCAAACATTCCAGATTCTTAGATTCATCAGTGTTATGCAGTCTAGTTTGATCTACGTAACATAGGCCAAAGAGGCTCCCCCAGGACTTTCTATTTCAAGTCTATAACTTCTGATTGAGCTATGGGTTATTTTTAGAAAGATATCCAGTTTTGATTTAAAGACTTCAAGTGCTGGAGAATCCACTACATCCCTAGGTAAATTGTTTTAATCTTTAATTACAGTCACCATCTATTCCTACTGTTACCTGACTATTTTAAAAACAAAATTTAAAAAAATCAAGAAATATGCAAATACATATTGTATGTACTAGATAGTGTTGTTTGTCAAATAATGCTCTTCAAAGTGGAGCAATCCTTTTCCCTTGTTTTCTGATATTTTCTTCCTCCTCTGATACCCTACAATCTTCTCTCATTTTTATATTCTGAATGAGGCAGAGAACTGGTCTCCATGCATGTCTATGAAGCACTAATTTATACCTATTGCACTGCACCACAAAATATTAATTATTACAATATACAGTACAATGTAATATTTGATCAATGTTAAGGCATAATTTTGTTAGATTTGTTTATTTTAACAGTTGCTTTACCTTTCCTCTCTAGTGTTTGTGTTTCCTTCATGTGACTGAATTTGTTAATGATTACAGAAGAAAGAAAGAAAGAAAGAAAGAAAGAAAGAAAGAAAGAAAGAAAGAAAGAAAGAAAGAAAGAAAGAATCTTGCATACATAAACCACGTGGAAAAAATAATAATCTTGTATATATAGATCTTGCATGCAGACATTGATCTGTCAAAATGACTGTGTAAACATGATGATTCATTGCAAAGGTATCCAAGGGATCCAATTACATAATTCAAATCACACAAAAATCAGTGATACATATTTAATTATGGACTGTAATGTATAATCTTTCTGTAATATTTTTCAGTGTGCTTCAACATAGTACTTTTTTCAAACAGCACTATGTTAAAGTGCACTTTGGAACTTTAGTGAACACCAGCATGGTCTAAAGACTTCAAGTGCTGGAGAACCCACTACATCCAGGCAAAGTGTTCTAATCTTTAATTACAGTCACCATCTATTCCTGGAACTAACATGATGTTTGCCTCTATCACATTCTTGACTCTGTTTGTGTGTGTTCTTCCCTTTTCCTCATCCTCTCTCTGCCTTGTTTATTTAGATTGTAAGCTCTTTGGGATAGCGACCATGTACTGATCTGGGGCACCATTCTTGTTTGGCACTCAGAAATTACCATAATAAATATGATAAAATAAAATAAAATAAAAATCATAACAATAGGTCCCTAAGGTGCAATAATAAAAGGATTTGTGCATCGGAAGTTTTGATGGAATGCCCATTCCTTCTCTTCTCACTACAAAACAAAAAAATCAAAAAAAAAAAAAAAAAGCAGGACTATGTCAAGCAAAAAGACCATAAGACTATTTCAGTGCTTTTCAATCTGTCATCATTTTTTATATTCAAAGCGGAACTCATCATTGACTCCAGTTGCAGCTGTGAGTTCTCAGTACTTCTGCAAATCAGACCCCAGGATATCAAATTGAACTCCCAGCAAATGAGGAACACACACATCCATTTGAAATTTTAGGGGGTCCTCAAATGAAGAGAGGGTGACAACTATTGGTCTATTGTAACACAAAACTTGAAGGATCAGAGTTGTCAGTTCATAGCTATGTATATGAAATTGGGATAGTGCATGGTGCGTAGATTCTGAAGAAGTCCAGCTTTTATAGGAAAGCACAGAATGCAACACTATTCCCACCACAACCTAGAGTCTTTATTCTAAGGTGATTATTGAGGATCCTGCCTATGTCTTGGCCTGTTAGTTATTGAAACTTTATCTATAGTGGAGACAGATGTGGTGTCAACAATTGCCTCAGCTAGAGTAAGATGGTTTTGGAAGATGTCTGTGGAAGTCTGAAGATGAAGTAGAGATACCTAATGAACCACAATGAGCATGAGAGACATTAAACTTTTTTCTGGTCTCATATTATTTTGTTGTACATTTTGAACAACATTTGAAGAGGTTTTCTACAGCCAGTGGAATAAAGACACAGAAAAGGCTACCATATCTTAGCAACGCAAGACAGCTTGAGTGAATAAATCCAGCAATAAATTGAGTATCAAGAAAGCTAATGATATACGATGTCCTCTTCCAATACTTTGCAACTACAACAAAAGATAAAATATAAATAAATAAAGTAACCGAAATCAAATGGCCACTAATGAAATTATGGCCTAAAATTAAAGCTTTGCATTATTTCATTTTAGATAGCTGCTTAGCTGATTATGTGCTGCTTGATTTTTTAAAGAAAACTTTTCATAAGCACACACACCAAGTAGAGCTCAAGGAATAGCCTATAGTCTATAGGTTCATATGGTGATGATGGATATGACTAGGATAGACTAAGAGGGTGTGAAGGTGATAAAGAATGAATGGTTGAAGGTGATGCTTGGCTGATGTGCCTTGTCTGTTTTAGCTTGAGGAATTAGTGCTGTCTTTCAGTGTTCATCCACCTGATGTTCGCATGGTGATATTTATAAATGCTACAATACTTGTCCTTTCTTCTTCACTTGCAGATGCAGTTTCTTAACCTATTGCATTTCTCATACCTCAACAGCCTCTTTATATGTCCTTATCTCAAGCTGCAGCTGAAGGAATATTTAATCTTCAGTCATTTTTTCCCCTCAAGTTTTTTAAGGCGCTTGTCACTCTTTCTTTCTGTCCATTTGAGATGCCACGGCTGAGGTATGGGTGATGGCTCAGGAGATCCAATAAAACTTTCTTCATTTTGCAAAGTAGTAAGGAAGCAGCAGATAAGAAATCATCATTATATTTTGCATCTGAGCCGTACCTGTGTTGCAAGTCTGGAATACAGCTGTGTAATGTACAGATAGGACTTTGCAGAACACATTGTTAGTGTTATCCGTTTAATATCATCCATCTTGTACAATTTTTCTCCCTGTAATTAACAGTGGCTTTAAGAAGAAATGTGGGAAACAAGCAAGCAAAAAAGAGCCACTAAATACAGATTGTTAGTGTAAATAAATTGTACCAAAAGTTCTTTTTTTCCACTGAAATGTAATGTTTTATTATAAATGCAGGGCCTTAAATAATATCTGTGATGGTGAACTCCACAGGTTTTATGGAAATATGCTAATGAGTGTGAATATAATGCAACTGGAATATGCTTTATGCAAAAGGTCTCGTAAGGTATCATTATAAATCTTATAATTCACTGAGTGTGTTCATCTTATGTTCATTATATATATGTATCGTTCTTGAACCTGAAGCTAGAAATATAAAGTATAACTCTGAGGTACTATTCTAATTATTCAAAGTGTGGGCCATGATGATGGTTTAGAACAGAGATCAGCAACATTGACATGCGGGACTACAGGGTAAGCATCCTTAGCAGGCTCTACCGCTTTTTTTACCTGGCGGTTCGCAGATCGTGGCTCCCACTGGCCCCGGTTCTCCATCCCGGTCCAATGGGGGCTACAGCCAGTACCGCACAGCTTCCCACAGCCCCCATTGGACCGGGATGGTGAACTGTGGCCAGTGGGAGATGCGGTCAGTGAAACGGCAGGTAAATAAAGTGGCGAGGCCCCCTAAAGGTGCTTACCCTGCAGTCCCGCATACCAACGTTGCTGATCCCTGGCCTATGGCAAAAAATTCTGACTATTCCCTCCTTGACAGTACCATTTTACCATGGACAAATTACATTTGGATGTAAATATTTTAAAATGATGATCATGGTTGCTTATAGTAACATTAGCAACAGTGCATATCATGTTCGATGACACAACATGAATGGCTGCTTTGTCATGTAATGTGGTTGTGGATCTGGAAAGAGGAACATCAAGAGATTCATTGAGATGAGAGCAGGAGAATGGAAATAGATTAAATGTAGGATAAACTTTTACATTAGGTGCTAAATATCAATCCCAATCATCCATGTCAGTGAAAATGAGCCCATTATACTGATTAGCTGTAAATGAGCAGACTATGAGCATTGCCTGTAGAATTTAGTTCTGTGACAGAGTTCTGGCTTCTGTCAATAAGTAATATTTACTATGGAGTAAATGTGTGATAAAATTGAATTATGGAAGTGTAGGTTTCTGAATCTTGTCAAAAGCTGTGGAAGGAAGCTCACCTTGCAGACAAAAACAAACAACCAAAAAATAACAATCCAATAATCTACTGGAACCACATACTAAACATTTGTAAGGGGGTGAATTAGCACCTCTAATATCAGTCTTCCCCATTACATTTGCAAGCCTGCAAAGGATTATTTCAGGGGTAAAATCAGAGACAGCAAAGTGGGGGGAAACTGCAGTAAAATAGAAATACAGAGTAATGTCTTCATTTGCATATTTTGTACTTATTATTATTACTACATCTTTCCCACCTCAATGCTGGTGTACAGGGTGGAAGCCAGTATCTTTCATTCTTCTCTCTCATTTGCCGTTGCTTCCATTTTCCCTATGGTGTTGAGATAAAGAGTTCTGCTGAGATAAACAGTTGCTAAGAGTGCTAAGAGTTCTTCTTAATGTTTTTCTTGGGTGACCTTATATCCTCACTCCAGCTGGCTTCCACTTCACAGCTTCATGTGAGAGTCTGTGTGCTGGCATCTGAAGTATGTCTCAAGTATGTCCAGCTCCTCCTTCTGATTCTGGTAGAAGAGCTTCTGGTTGGTGATTTCTTAGATCTCTGGTTGGCGATGAAATCTTTCTAACCAAAGCCCAGATTTTTTTTCAGTTGCTTGCTTTCAAAGATGTCTACTTTTCTTCCTACCATTTTAGTAGCTCTCCAGTTCTTACAGCCATAAATTAACACTGAAATTACATTTGAATTAAAATGGACACCATCCTATCCTTGATGTCACTTCTTACTTGAGGTCTCTATTGGTTAATATAGTGCTGCCCAGGTAGATTAATTGTTGTACTTGATATTTTGATTTCTAATGAGATATAACTGCTCAAGGATTTTTGTTTTAGCATAACTAATTTTGAGCCCTGCTTGGCCTGCTATTTTTTCAAGGTTGTCTGTTTGTAACTTTTTGGGGGTGCCAGTAGTGCAATATCATCAGCAAAGTCTAGGTCTTCTATGTATTTGCCATCTACACATGTTTTTCCAGTGCTTGTGTTGTTAATACACTTCTTCATTACCCAGTCTATGGAAATTCCATGGGGTGGGGATAAAATGCAGCCCTGATTCATGCCAGTGTCCACACTGAACCACTATGTTGTCTGGTTCTTCTCCCTTACTCTTGCCACTCCAGCCTTGCCACCTCCATACATGGCCGTGATGATGTCGATGACAAACTGGAATTTCATAGGACTGAAGCATATTTCCAAATGTTTGTCTGTGGAGGCTGTCAAATGCCCTTTGACAAATCAATGAAACTGATTAAGAGGAGATATTTACATTCTATAATTCACCTATCATCCTTCTCAGTGTGAATATATGATTTACACAGGATCTCTTGTGCCTGAATCCAGCCTGTTCTTCTGTAAGCTTTGCATCCACTGCCTCTTTCATCTCATATAGTTCTGTAAGAGAGAGGGAGAGCCTGGAGCATTGGTCCTGGTGTAAGATCTGAGGCTTGAACCATAGTCAGCAAAGTCAGGCCAGATCATGACCCAAAGTCAGGCCATGTATTAAAGCAGATTCTTATAAGTTAACTATAGGATACATGAACTTGACAAGGGCAAATGAACTTGTCAGCATTGCTAAAACACAGACACTCCTAAGAAGGAACAGATACTGGGTATGTTTGTGAACACAATCCAAAAGATTAGCCTCTGGCCTAACACCAGATAAGAGGGTTCATCAGAAGTGAAGAATAGGGATGTTTTGCTTTCTTCAAAGTCTGGAGCAAGGGCTATTGAGGAGTTCTTTGAAATACCCTGCCCATCTGTTTTTCTGTTATACCTAAGTTGTAAGGGGTTTTTTTCCCATTGATTTTTATTGGCCAATGCCCTGTTTTGAAATGTCTACACATGGGTTTAGTCACAAGGTAAACACTCTGTGGTTTCTGTCATAAAAGTAGATTCAGCTTTTGATGCTGGGTCTTCATCATATCTCTGGTTTATCATTCCAGGCATTGCTTTTCATGCTCTGTATACTCCCCCTTTGGGTTTTTTTACCCCAATAGTTCATTGGTCTTAGCATTCAGGAGTATTCTTTTCAGTATTTTTCTTTCTTCAATGAGATGTCATATCTTTTGGCTTACCCAGTTCTTGCTCTTTGTATGCTGATACCCAACTGTGACTGCTGCAACTTCAATCATATTGTATCTGAGCATTGCTCAATTTATTTTACATCAAGCCTGTGTCTTATCCTTCCTCTGCCTCTGGCAGTACCTTAAATCTGTTCCATAGTTCTAGTCAGAGTTTCTCAAAGTACTCCTTTGTTTTCAGTGTTGTTCTGTTGATTTTCCTTATCACTTTCCATTTAAAATTGAGCTCTCAAATTTAATTTAGTTTTTTTCAAACCAAAGATTGTAATGGCTGATAACATCTGCTTAATACACTTGTGTATCTTGGGCAGATGATCTGAATGTTGAGCTGATGCAGTTGTGATGATTTTTTTCTCTTTTTTTCCATCTGACAAATTCCATGTTTCTTTATGTTGATGGTTCCCAACCTATGTTTTCCCATTGCTCTTTCCATTCCTTGGTTGTCACATACTTCTTCAGCATTAAATTCGTCCAGCACAAGGAGTAAGTCATGTTTAGATATTCTGTCAGTCATACTTTGGAAACAATTGTGGAATTCATCTTTATCCTTATTGCTATGTTCCTCTGTTGGAGCATAACATTGCGTGAGTGACATGTTTAGGAATGTGGTTTGTAGTCTAGTGCCTATGATGAATTGGCTAATAAGTTCCCAGTTGATGAGTGATTTTTCAGCAGATTCTGTCATAATGAGTGCTACTCCCTCTGAGTGTTTGTTGTCACTATGATCTGAGTAAATCAGATGTTTCTTCTCTTGCTTGAAGAGTTTCTTATCTGCAACTATCAATCTGCTCTCACTGAAACCCAGCATTTCAAATCTATAGCTGTCCATCTCCCTTATGATCTGTGAGATCTTGATGTTTGATGCATTGTTCTCACATTCTAATAACCAACTCTGGAGCATTTTCTTGCTGCTAGCAACAAACTTACCAGGATCCTGGTCTTCACTTGGAGCCTTCATGCAGCATGAGGGGTTGGCAGTGTTCATTTTCACTGGAATGGTGACTGGTACAGTTTTTATAACCAGCGAGGTGTTTTGACAAGGCTATTTGTAGGTGACTAGCCTTGTGCTCTACCCTCCATAGTTTATCCGTGATTGGGATCATATACAAGTGCAGCAGGCAGAAAAGAAGTGGTATAAGGGATAACTGACAGACAGAAAGGAAAGGTGCTGGCAGGTCCTTTGTAGGAAGTGCTCAGAGTAAAACCTGAGGTACTGCACATTAGGATGAAGCATAGAAGATTTGCAAGGCCAGTGCAGCTGCCATCCCTGAAGTTTCTGGGGGAGAAAGCAGCTCAGATTGAGCCCAAACAGTTGAGGCCTAGGTAGCCCCCCCCCCCCCCTCCCAAGGGTACACAACCAACTAGGAAAACCAAATGCTACTAACATGCCTGGGGCAGCTGTTAGGTTTGCATATTTAATATATACTTTGATGGATCAGGGGGTCTAGTGGTTAGCGTCCTTAGTGCCCCTTCCCTGTGGATAGGTCTTGCTGTCCAGTCCCTCTTTTAATCAGAGGTGCAGTGAGGTGGGCAGGAGATTTATGTGCCTCCTGCAGAAGGGTTAGTTGGTGTGTGGTGTCCAGGCGAACCCACTACACCAGGCACTGACCTAGCGCTCTTGGAGAGCGATAGTGCCTGGCCCCTGAAGGTGTCCTCTGAGTTACTTTCCCTAGGTATCTTCTTACCAACGGCTGTTCTCCATCAGTCTCCAGTCCAACATAAGGCAAAAAGAAAAAGAAAATGCAAGTAAACTGTCAGCCCTCACTGGGCTCAGCATACAGTCTTATTCTCTGTTGCCCTTGTTATGGGCCTTGAGGGTAGGTCTTCCCAGACTTTTTTGTGGGCCACAGCTTGTATGTAATTCCTCCAGAATCTAAGACCATTGAGTTGGGGGTTTAGGCAAATCCACACCTACAGAGAGATATCTCTAGTTCAAACTGGATTCTCCAGAGATCAACAGATCAAGAAAGGAATTTGAGGGAAAAATCCTAGCTTTAAGCTCATCAGGACCTTCTTTGTTGGTGATCTCTGGTGAACTTACTAGAATGTGTGTAGGCTGTTCTATTGTTTTAAGAGGTTTTATCTGTAATGGTTTCATCTTAATAATAAATGTGCTTCCTTAGAAAGAGATGTGTAACTTAATTGTGGACAATTACACTGTTTACAGCCTCGGAAGAGAAAGCAAATGCAGTCTGCCTTGCTGTAGAACTCACAGTGTCGGTGGGAACTGTGCAACCTAGAAATGGCCCAGTCAGGAGGGAAAGACACATGGGTCTTCACCGACAGATGGCTAAAGAGGTGGAAGCCTATAAGTGGGCAACCTGATGGACCACAGAAGAGGAATACGAGTTGCTCTGAACTGTGAAACTAGTGATACACTTTTTAAAATCTTAAATAAAATTTAATAGGCTCCAACCTTAATATAGCATGTGAAAGTTATATATGCTTGCCTCTACTTATTTTTTTTTTGAAATCTGAAACTTTTGAAATTCCAAGTTTTAGAGAACTTCAAATCTCAGTATTTAATTTTGTAAATTCTGTGGCATAACATCAGTATTTTTCTTCTTCACTGAAACTATGTTTAGATTTATTTTTGAATTAGTATCTTTCTTCATAGTTTCAGCAGGTTTTAAATCTTCTTTGCATTGCACTGAGAATAAAAAAAGGCACCTCTCTGGTGAAACCACTTCCCTTATTATCAACTTCCATTCACAGAATGATGGACAGATGATAAGGAAATAGGTGACATTTTCTTTTGATTTTTGTACCATAAATTGCTTTAAACAGTGTAAAATAATCCTATCCCATATTTATTACATTAGACATTGATATGGAGAGAAACTATTGGTGTCACCTTCCTAAAATGCCAGTTTCTGCTGTTTCAAATTCTTGATACACAAACAAACCTTATAAAAGCAAATTTGTAAGCCTGTTCAATTCCATAATAGGATTGTAGCATGGGTTCCAGCACAGAACTTCATCCTGTGCCTGAACTTAAAGGACTGAATCATGTCTTAGCCCTATATGAGGGACAATATGTTGTTGCAGTGCCCCTAGAGCAGACCAGAAAGGAGGTTGTGACTCTGAGGTCATGTCTTGCTAAGAAAAAAAAAAAACATGTTATCTCAATTACATTAGCTTAACATGACTGAAAATACCCATTGAGATATGGATTAACATGTCTGAAGCCACATTTAGCCTAACCTTCCTCCTACTATGTTTACGCTGCAGCTTGGAGGAAAAATTCTCAGCACATATAGAGGGACTCACACTAGCTCAGCTGAAACTAGCATGCTAAAAATAGCAGTACAGGTGTTGCAGCACTGGTAACAGCTTGGGCTAGCCACCTGAGTCCAAGCTAACCTAATCCCCTAGGTTTGATCTTAGATGTTAGCCTGAGCCACCACCGATTCCATAACACCTTCACTGTTATTTTTAATGTGCTCAAGCTGAACTAGTGTGCATCTTTCTACTTGCACTGGAAATCCAGCCTCCCAGCTGCAGTGTAAACGTACCCCTCTGGAGCAGCAACTATTTTATTTGTGTATATAGGTTCTGCTCCCTTTGCCTCCAGCACTAGCCTTCCTGTGCTACAGGGTATGGAAGAGGCCAACTACTGCATAGTCTCTCACTCCACCCAATTTTGCCTCATTTGGGATGTAGAGCATATTCAGGCCACATTTCTCTTCCACATCTCTATGCTTAGAAGAGGTGACCATTGTTTTTTATACTGCAGTAATTGGGAGGGCTCCCTGAAATTTGCCTTCTGTCATGTACCTTGCATAAAGAGGCAAAAGGTGGCCCTAAGTATATACAGTCATATACACATTGCACAAGATTTTCTAGGCCACACCCAACTTCCATTAATATATTGTTTTAATCAGTGTAAAATTAGGTTTTCTCCCATTTAAATTATTAGACAATAGAATTGGAGTTAAATGGATTCAATGGGAATTGTGTATCTAAATCCCCTCATTGTTTCTGAAATTTTCAATAACCCCCATCTTCTAGGATACACAAAGACTAGCCCAGGATGGACAGGGATAATGAAGTCTGGTTTATGTTCATCTGTGATGTCTGATGGTGTGGGAAGGAATCAGATTCTCAATCCTATAGTGCTTTGGTTACACATGGTACTTTGTTATGGGATATTTGTTCAATAACTAGCTAACTTCAATATAATATTTTACAAACCTATGCAACAATGTTATTAAAATGTAAGATTCTCACCATGAAACGGTAGCTATCTGTGTCTTACATAACCAGTTTAATGGAGAGGAGGGTTTGAGGTTTGGGGGCTGGGACCTACCCACCCCTCTTCTTGCCATGTGCTAAGCTGTATTGGAAGCACTATCAAGGAGGCTGTGGACTTATTCCGCAGCCCCTCAAAGTGCTGCATGCCCTGTGGAACTATGTGAAGGTGTAGATGAGGAGCTGCTCTAGGCCTGGAGAGTGAGCAGGAGAGGTGGGTAGAGGCAACTGCCAAAGCACCAAAGCCAAAGAATAGATCGAGAAGAGGGGGACTGTTCCTTCCATCAGTCCAAGTTTCTACTGAATCCTAATGACCCAGGAATTTTGATGCTCTCGAAACCTAATTCTTGTTCAGCTAGGTTTTCCCTGTTCTAGAGCAGACAAAAGTACCAACACATTTTCTGGTTATTCTTTTCAACTAAGAAATTAGATGGGACTACAGTATTTTGTTTAATCTGGTCATCAGCATTGGCAATCCCTTGACTTGAAGATGATCTCTATCAAAAATTTACATAAAGGTCATGAGATGATCCTGAGACCACAGATTTGTCTCCAGTAGGTATAGACATTTCCTGGAGGGTCAGCTGCCTGGTGGGTGAAAGTTCTTTCTTTTTCCTTCCCCTTTCTCCATTTTCAGCTTCAAGGGGAAGGTGCTTCTCCTTGAACCAGGCCACTGCCTGATGGAGGATGTAACTCCATTGAAGTTGTCTGGTGGCTTGCTTCTCCAAGTTTGTGATGTCCACATTAGTTTTCTTCTATACACTTTCACAGGAAATGATTAAAATGGCAGCACCCCTTGCAAAGCACTGCTGGGACACTTATTAAATAAAATAAATGTATTGAGTTTAAAGCTATCCTAATAAGGATGAAGCTGTAACATAAACCAATTCACCATAAGGCAAGCACACTGACAATTCTGTCACTCTCTAAAAACCAAGATCAGTTGCTATATATAGGAAGTCCAACTTATAAATGGAACTGAGAATTGGCATTCCAATTCCTGAAAAGAGGCTAAATTGGGCAGATGAGTGATGAAAATAGGGCCAAAACTAGATTAAAAATGGATACAATAATGATGGGTTTGTTATTGTATTGATTTTTTTTTTATCTTTTCTTTTTAAACTTGTAATTCAGCAAGGAAACTTTCCTGCATTCACAGTAAATCCTTGCTATCTCTAGAAATGGTTTTGTATTTCTTTACTGATTAGATTCACTGATTTGGTTTCTGTGAGTGATTAGCTTTGCAGGGCCAAATGTAGGTGAAACCTCTATCAGCAGAGCTTGTTACATTTAACTGCCACTGTAATACAATTAGTCTAGAGGGTATTATTTTATGTTCCAGAGCATTAATAAACTGAAATTAACAGTTGTAACCATAGTAACAAAGTAGTGATTAATGACAGATACTCTAATTGCCATAGAAACAAATCTAAAACAAACAAATTGCTTTCTTTTCTCTCTACCAAAGTCAAACAGAGAGCTACAGAAAACACAATTATCAGTGAATAGCTTGCTGGTTATGTCAGGGAAAATGGTAGTTTTCAGTGTTATTTCAAGACATATTTTATCTTCTTCCAGAAGCTGGGTCTCATGAAGCTGGTCAACACAAGAAGATACAATATTTTTATGAGGCTTACTATTAGGAATAAACATTTTGGCATTCTAAGTGTTGAAGGAACTACTAGGTTTTCTCTCTTCTGGGGCACAAACAATACCAACACATTCCCAAATTATGGTTTTCATTTAAGAAATGAGATTGTACTTTTTTTATATACTGGTAGACCCCCTATATTTGTTTTTTCTTTATTGCCCTAGACTAATTTGGGTAACGTACTTATTACTTACTTATTAGGTAATATACCAAGGAGTACTCCTCTCCTATGTATGCAATATGGTATTATTAAGGTGAGGTAAGGATCAGTTTTTCATTTCAAGTAGGGAGACAAACTCTTTTGTTAATATGAAGAATATAATATATCTATATATCTTCCCCAAATTTATGGCATAATCAACAGTGCACACACCATCTGTGGGTAAAGACCGAAGGCTAGATGTTCAACAATTGTAAATCACCATAGTTTAATTGATTTTAGTGGAACTGCACTAGGTTTCATATAATGTGAGAGCTAAATTCACAAAGGATTTAGGTACCTAACTGCAACTTTCAGTGCCTCTAATCACTAGGTTATACAGTACTTCTCAGCTGTTGAAGCTGTTTCACTTTGTATGAAATATGTACATATTCATCAGAGAGAGACTAGAAAGTGTGTCTCTTGGGTGAGTGCTATCCAACTGGAATACAGAGTCATTCTCTCTGGTCCAGTGATAATCAAAGCAATAGGCACCACATTTTTAATGTTTGATGATATTTTTCATCAAATCTGATTTTCAAAGGAAAAAAAGAAAAATAATTGACAGCGTTTTGCAAACATTTTTGGTCTTTTTGACAAGTTATGGAGCTGATCAGAATTTTTTTGTTTTTAAACAATATCCACATTTTGAAAACTGCAAAGGCATAGTGTTCCGATTGGATTGCTTTTTCACAATTTGAAAAGATACTGTGTGCCCTCAACTCAGTGCAGCTGAATTCTTCCCCAATCTCCTCCTGGAGTGGTGCAGCTCTGTGCATTCAAAAGACAATTTAGCCCTTACCAATTTCCCTCTCCTCACTCAAATTATATTTGCCTTTAATAGAACAACTAGTAAATATACAAGTCAACAAATAATGTAGGACACAGACACAGGTTAAGTTTGGTGAGTAGTTTCCATTGCTGTGGGCCTGATCCAAAGTCTATTGAAGTCAATTAGAGTCATTTTATTGACTTCAGTAGGCTTTAGATGTGGCTCTATAAAAATTTAGATACTTCTGTTTTAGATGATTTCATTAATTTTGAGACCAGCTTCACAGCTCCCCCCTTCATTTCTGATTCATTGTGTTACTGTTCTATGGTGTAAGTTTCTTTTTGTTTGCAATCTAGGAATAAACCACAGTTTTATGTGGATTGGAAAAAAAAACAATTTAAGTCTAGCCCCTTTAAGATACCCACTTGTTAAAATTGTCTGGATGATTTCCAGGTAATGATCAGGCTTTATAATTTAACTGGTGTATGTGAGTCTGACCCCGTTCTTTCATTTATGTTTGTGGAGGGCAATGCTTTGAAAAAAGTCATAATTAGTATGATTATTTATTAATATTTATTACATTTTTATGCTTTTTAAAAAGATTTACCAATCATCAACAGGTTTATGTAGTTCAGTTGAGCCAGAGTTGCTTCAGGACACAGGCCCTGATTTTCTGCCCAGTGATGGCTTGTTCTTGGGTACTCTGTGCTGGCTGATGGCATTTCTTGTTGCTGTGTAAAGTGCTCAGACTGTGTTCTGAGGTAAAATACACAAATAGGCCATATTTTCTTGCAAAAAAAAATGTAGCACAAAAATAGATTTTTGTAAAGCTTTGCTAAAGCAAACTTTCCCCCCTAGAATGATCATCACTGATTGGAAACAACCTAATGCTGCATCAGGAATCTAAACAGAACCGGAGGTTGCAAAGCACTTGACAACAGGTGGGCAGAACTCCTCATTTGATTAAGCAGGTTTTGTCTCTACCAGTTCTTCAGAGTGTTTTCTTGTGCCAGTTTAACTTCAATCTTTCCTGAAATGAGCCTAAACTAGCTGGCTTTGAATCTAAATTCCTGTCTCTGACAAGCCTTTAGGGAGAAGGGAAACAATGCTGTTATAGCCTGTTGAAAGAGACAAAGCTGAAAGCCATCAGCATAATGATGACATTAGCCCATGCATCTTCCTAATGTCCTTAGTGGTTGCTGATAAACACCAAACTGCTCAGGCATACCACAACTAAATATCCTTGAGGAGGAAGAACAGTTACCTTGAGCCACCTTCTTTGATTTCTCTGAACAGAAAGAGTGGGACAACTTTAAGACAATTCCATAAAAAGGAAAGGATTCTAGAACTGGACCTAAAAACACTAGAAGCCTTTTTTCAAGGCATGGCAGTTAAAGCCAAATGCCTCAAAGACAGTGGTCTAAACTTTCCATTGCAATAATGCCAAAGCAAAGAAGATATTAAACATCAATTTATGTGGGTCAGTATGATGCATGATCATAATTTGCTATATCTGGGGATAACCCTGGACCACACACTCAGCTTCCATTGCCACCTTGAACAAACCAAAAGGAAAACAAAGGGCAGGGTCAACATCATACAGAACATGTTGGGGAAGTGACACACACATGCTCTGAATATCAACATTAGTTCTGGTTCACTGAACAGTGGAACACTGTGCTCCAGTTTGGAGCAGAAGGCAACACACACTATTTTGATGCACAACAAAATTAGCTCCTCTTTCCGCATAATTAGCAGCACCTTCCCATTAATGTGACTTCCACGGCTATTGGTACTTGTTAACATTGGGCCAGAAAATATATTAGATGCTGTGACAGTTAGGGAGTCCATAAAGTTCATAGCAAATATTACACTACTGCTCCACTGTGACCTAAAACACCCTCTTTGCCCCTGCAATTAAAATCAAGAAAACCCTCCTGGTCTCATGCCACAACCCTCCTTGCAGAAGATAAAGATGTTTGCAGGTGATGGTCTGAAGCCTGGGTGGCTACCGATGTACAAAACAAAAATCTAATCCATGACCCAAATGTGGAAGTACCGGGCTTCTCCTCCCCATGGTGCATATGTATAGCTCTAAACCACAGTGGCACTTGACCCAGAAGATATGCATACTTATTCCAAGATTGAAAGCAAGGGAACTGTCCAATTGTGATGTGGTGCAAACTGTCAGACACATCATGGACAATTGCCCAATCTATTCTGATCCTGGAGGTGACGGTTCACGTGGCTACTCCCACTGCTCTGTACTGGATAAGAGACCTTAAGATCTAACTGTAGTCTTGACATTGCTTCATTGTTCCACCATCACCATATGAATATAGAAGAAGGTTTCGTAGTCAAGTGAGTAACACCTTTGTCTAAGAGGTCAGTGGCAGATCTAACAATATCAGCCTGGATGTTTAACCTCTGTTCATTATTCTGAGGTGATATAACTGACTATCATAATTATTGCTGTCTCTGACAAAACTTGGACTGAAGTTTGAAAATATCAAGTATTGCTGGAGTTGGCAGGCTATCACTTTCTCAATGACTTTTCCCTGAAATGGAAGACTATAAGATTATATGCTGGATGGTAGTTAATGAAGTGAATTGTTATCCAAACTGGGTTTTTTTTTTTGTTTGTTTGTTTTTAGTAAGCACCAGCATATGCTATGTTTTACATTCAGCAGCTCATTTTTACAGTCTCCTTCAGTTTTGAATTTAGCCTCTGTTTTTAACCAAGGGATCCATAATCTCTTTGACATATAGCTGGGGGGAAAATCACTAGATGCAATGAGAAGTTTCTGTGACTGACTGAAATTCAGCCCATGCAGGACATATGTTCTCTTCAGCATTGACACTGGTCCCACAGATTAAACCAAACCAATAAATATTCTCTGAGATGTATTGTCACCAACCTCTTGTTGCCCCAGATAGGCCCGAGCCTATGTAATACAGCTGAGCAGAGGGTGGAAGTTCCATTCTA
The DNA here is from genome assembly GCA_032164245.1 of Sternotherus odoratus. Classification (NCBI taxonomy): domain Eukaryota; kingdom Metazoa; phylum Chordata; order Testudines; family Kinosternidae; genus Sternotherus; species Sternotherus odoratus. The sequence continues at coordinate 242,237,525 of JAVMKO010000001.1, forward strand.
TGAAAGACTTAAAGATTTCAAAATCTGGTTTAGTTCCAAAGCATTCTGAAAATAGAATGTTTCAAAATTATTTAGGAAATTTCCAAAGAAAAATTCTTTTTCAGTAGATTAAGATGTTTCAATAGGAAAACAAAATGGTTCCTTTTGATTTATACTTTTTATTATAGTATACAATTATTGAAAAAATGAAAAATTAAAATGTTCCATTCTGAAAGTGTCAGAACAGGGTGTTTCAATGTTCTTGGAATGTTTTCCCTCAAATTTTCTTCCAAAATGAAATTTCCGCAAAATCAACTTCATTTTGCGTAGCATTTCAGTTTCAATGGGCCAGCAGAAAAAGGTTCAATTAAATATTTTTGAGTGAGCAGTGATACACCAAAATTAGTTAGAGTTCTTTGGAGAAAGAGAGATTTCAAATAGATGACAGAAACAACTGTGGTTCATCAAGCAGTTCTTTACCCTTTGAGACATCACAGATTGTAGAATGGGGTGGGGGATTTTAGCCTTTATCATTAGTAAGCATTAGTATTACAAAACTTCCCTGCCACATTATTGCTAGTCTTCTGATGATGAGGGCAGCTAGGGCAGTGTTAGGCAGGGGGTGAGCATATGCCTTCCTTCTTTCCTGACAATGCTCAAACATTTGATTGTCAGTTTAGAGACACAAATTGATACAGTGGTACAAGGAAGTGGGGAGGTAAACCCTGGGCAGTTTACTTTTAATCTAGTCACTGAGATTTCAGTAAAAATGTAACCCTGCACTACTTCACTTAGGCTATGTCAGCAACCAGGCATTGGAAATCAGTGGTATATGCTGTGACAGGTTGGGTCCCTTGTTTGAACAACTGCAGGGGACAACTTCAGGAGGTTGGATACAGTTTGGGTCATCAAATCTGAATGAAAAGAAATGAACAAATTTATTAAATATCTGGTCTCCCCACTCCAATCCAGTGTTTCATTCATCAGTAAACTGAAGATGATACATACCTTCATTTGGTCATTCAGGTACATCGCTTGGCAAAACAGGAACAGCTGACAACACCGATTGAGGAACCCACAAACTTCCAACAGTTCCCATCAAATCTCTCTGACAGCAGGATCTTCAGGTGTATGCTGGCAGAGCTAATGGTGTTGGGGGGAGGGAAGGGCTGGGATCTGCAACCACAAGTAGGTATTTTCCCATTGTAGCTGGGTCACTTGGTTATGGAGAACTTCAGTTACTTCCACCACTTCAGTGATGGGAGTGCCTAGAAAATTCATTTAGTCTCTAGGGGGCATCTTTTGGAGTCGGTCCTGCTTTGAGCAAAGGGTTGGCCTAGATGACCTCCTGAGGTCTCTTCCAACACTAATCTTCTATGATCTGATAATATAGGAGATCCCTCTTGGGCAATGAGCCTGACAGGTCAGTCTGCCCAAACTGTTAGATACCGAAACATGACCAGTCAGGCCTAGTGGTTGGAACAGTAGCTGTTGGGTCTAGTTTTTTGTGACAGTTGTACAGTGAACCACAGCCAGCATTAAGAGCTGGAATCAGGGGTCAAGAGCAAGGTTAGAACAAGACAAGCATAGAACAGAGAGCTAGGATGTTGTGAGGACAGGGTTGGAGTAGGAACAGGGCTTGGGAACAAGTCTGGAGCCAGGACAGGCCTGGAGCATCCTAAGGCCTATAGAGTCTGTCACAACTATAAAACAGGGTAAAATTCCAAGCCATGAAGTCACACTGGACAGTCTGTTATGCTGTGTCTCCTGTCTGCTCTGAGAATCACCAGACCACATCCTGCCTTGTGGATTGGATGGAGTCTAGTACAGGAATGACTCAGAACCACATGTGTCTTAATCAGGCCTTAGTTCATTCCCCAGACATCTATGAGTTTCAGCTTTCCATGTAATTCAGTTACTGTGGTCTTGCTTTCGAAATGGAAGAGATCTTGGCCACTGTTTCCAAGATCTTCCCATGTACCTATTCTTACCATCATATCATTTATATTGTTAATTACCAAAGTGACTCATGCTATCATATGTTTCCTTATGCAGCATGCTGTTTGTGGGTGAAGTCACTCAGCACATCCATAAAAGATCTGCCAGATTTACAACTATGCACAAAGTGGGGTTCTCTGTAGACAAGTGGAATCTTTGCCTCCTATCTGTCAAGAGAAAGAGCTTTGCTTTAGCTTATTAACAAAAAAACAAATCTTTCTACTCTGAGCAGCGCAGCACCAAGGTATCAGAGGCAAAGTATGTGATTCTCCTTTGTGTATTGTGAAAATAATTTCTCTTTAAGGTCTGATTCCAGACTATTGTTAGGACTGGCTGTGGTGATGATGCAAAATGCAGGAATTACTCCAATTGATTTTCAGAGATTAAATTGAGCTCGAAGTGCTGGAAGACAGAAACATTTAATTTTGATTTGTAAACTGAACAAATCTGATGTGGGAGCCATTTAGGAAGAACTAAAGTGGAACATCAAAATATTATTCTTTGCAGAGTCACTTTTCTGACCATAGCCTTACTTCAGGTTCATTCCAGTTTATGTTCAGGTAATTAAAATTTCCCATCAGTACTGTTTTCCTTTTTATTGCAGGCCCTTTTGATTTCACAGGCCATTTCCTCATCTTCATGCTGCTTTTGATCTCGTGGTCTATAACAAATATCCAATATACATTTGGATCTATTACAACATCCAATTTCCTGCCAGAGTGATTCTGACTTACCTTCAGCCTTGTACTCCTCTCCCAACTCAGTTACTTTCAGCCCTTTCCCTATGAATATAGGCCTAACATTTACTAATCCTTTCTGCTTCTCCAGATGAATCTACATTCATGCTGTTATGACAATGATTTTATCTAGTGGTTGTTCCATGAGTACACTTTCCATTTCCCCTGGTTTCTGAATAAAGCAAATGGGATTTTTTTTTCTATTGACTTGAGTGAGAACTGGGTTGGGCCCTAAACTCTTGCATAATAGATGTAATCAGATAGTTTAGTCACCTGAATGGTATCAGCTCTTCCTTCAATAACTTTCAAACCTAGAGACTAGGCTGAGGGCTGATCTGAAAATCCATGACCCAAGCATTATTCTGTGAACAGTATAAAAATCCCATTGATTTCAATGACAATTTCAGTTTAAGTCTTGGCTCTGTTGTGTATGGGTATTATGGCATAAGGTTCAACTGCAGCCTAGGCACAAGAGGGCAAATTGAAGTCTATTCATAGAATTACATTTGAATTCTCTTTACAAGTCTGTTTGACCCACATTTAAAGTTTTTTTTTTAACAAATTTTATTTATATTTAATTTGTATAGACTATAAAATATATTTGTCTAACTTTTCAGGACAGAATTGCAGAGAAGGATGACATAACTTTGGCATCACTCTAAGTATTATTATCCATTTCTCTAGAGCAAGTAAAAAGTGGTGAAATTGGGGTACGGGATTTACTTGGCAATCAAAATATTTCCATGTGGCTTGAATAACTTTCATAGGCACTTTCACTTTACACATAACTATGTCAATGTAGGGTATCTATTTAGGTCCTTTATATATCTATAGATTTATTAGTATAAAAACATGCAGTAGCAGTAAAATATCATTCTTTCACAGATAAAGTATTCTACAAAACTTTTGTCTGTGTATAATCTGAGGAAGACACAGAGTCTTCTTGACATCTAACTGGAATTCCATTATATTTACATAAGAAAAAAAAAACAGCCATATTGTATGCAAATAAAATCAAAATATAATTGGCTCTTACAATTAAGGACTCTATCCTATAAACACTTAATCATGATTGTACTTGCATGAGAAGTCCGATTGATATCAGGGGAACTAGACATATGGGGTGTCAAGGTGTGTTTCCCCACTCTAAACTCTAGGGTAAAGATGTGGGGACCCCGCATGAAAAAAAAGAAATAACCCCCCAAGCTTATTTTAACAGTTTAGGTAAAAACTTTTCCCCAGAACACAAACTTCTCCTATGTCTGGGCTTGGAAAACGCTGCCACCACCAATTTAACCCCCCCCCCCCAAAACAAGGGTTAGGGTAAATTGGAACCCCTACTTTAATTACCCCCCATATCTCCTCCCTTTACTGGGGAGAGACTTGAGAAACAAAGACCAAAAAACCTCACTTTCTGTGAGACATGCCCAATCCAAACCAGGATCTATCCAATGGAAACAAGCAGACAGAGTCTTAAAAGGAAGATTTTAATTAAAGAAAAAAAAGAAAAAGCATAAACCCCTGGAAGAGAAATCAATAGAAAAAAAAAACCCTTAACATAACACAACCTCACTGACCCCCTCCCTAGGAATTTCTCCCTCTGCTAAAGCTTAACAGTAAGAAACACTGTGGATCAATGATCAAGTGATACAGTTCAAGCATACAATTCACTTACTACTGGACTTGATTTCTTAGAAGATTACAGAAATGTAGAATAGAGACAGAAGTTTGGTTCGTCCCATAGCCGGGTGAACAATAGCACGAGAGAGACTGAAATTAAAAAAAAACCTCTCTTTGTCCCCGAGGTTGATTACATCATCCTCTCTCAGGTTAACCCTTTACAGGTAAAACAGTAATTCTAAGCCACTTTATACTTATGACATAGGGGCTATCCAATGCCCAATGGAGTCAGTAGAAAGAATACAACTGACTTCAGTGAGAGGGTTTAAAATCACAGAGAACTGGATAAATTCATGGAGGTTAAGTCCATTAATGGCTATTAGCCAGGATGTGTACAAAATGGTGTCCCTAGCCTCTGTTTGTCAGAGGAGGGTGATGGACGGCAGGAGAGAGATCACTTGATCATTACCTGTTAGGTTCACTCACTCTGGGGCACCTGGCATTGGACACTGTCAGTAGACAGGATACTGAGCTAGATGGACCGTTGTTCTGACCCAGTACGGCCTTTCTTTTGTTCTTATCTTATGTAAGCCACAAAAGGCAGTCTGGACTGGAATACCGAGCAAAGGTCTCTGAAAGAGATGGTCTCAAGAAACCTCAGGGCATAAAAACCCTCCCGAGAGCGGAAGCAAGTTGGAGATTTTTTTTGCAGCGTGCCTCTGGACAACCTGTGCACAGGTCCACGACCTCCCATTCACCCCTCTCTCTCACTCTGCCTCTCCTACCCCCGGGCCCGGCCAGCCTGGGCTGCATGTTTGTGAGTATGAAAGAGGGTCAGGGTTTGAGCACTAACACTTCTTCCTTCCTTTGAGTGACGTGGAAGCAGTTTCTGCACCATCACTGTTTTTTTATTATTTTATTAATAAAGCTTTAATATTCAGTCACATGGTGTGTTCTTGTCATCTCCTCCCCTACGATCCTGTGGTCTTAGCCTAATCAAATGAGGCACAGGCTGATTGGTAATGGAAATCTGTCACACAATGCACAGGTCACACATCCTCTAATACCCCTTCTACACCATGTGTCTGTTATTCACCTGCTGCACATTGTCTAAATCCTGGAGAGCAGTCTGGGGTAAGGACTGTCTTTGTGTTAACTGCTTATAAAGTGTCTAGCAGAGTAGGGTCCTGATCCACATATGGGAACCTTAAGTATTTATAGAAATCATAAATAAAATGAGAATTAGCCATTGCCTGATAGAGGGACATATCCTCTGGTTACCTGTTCCTTCCCCTTTCACTCTGGCTCCGGGACTGCTTCCAAACTACCCCCTAATAGATAGGTAAATTTACCGCTGGATTATATTTAACCTTCACCCAGTTTTCATCTAATATTTTGAATTTATTTCAGACAACATTTTGCTCTTTGTCACTAAATGCATTAGTACTTTCTGAAGCATGGGACAAAAATAAATAAATAAACCCCCAAATTCTCATCATACAATTAGTAACACATGCTGAGTCCAAATTAGTGAGGAAAAGAAATACTTTTTAGTCCCCTTTGCATCTGATAAGACGGGTTCTTGTCAGGAACTTTGCTCTCTTCTTGTAATCTGTTTGTATCTGTAATTCAGCTCATTTAAACACTGGTGAGACCAAAGCCCATTACTCACGCAACAAGGGGAAGCAGGTAAGTTTCACAATGCCCCTCCTTCTGTAAAGTATTAATAATATGCTTGAGCAGTCTTAATTACTTTGGGTGACCTTCTTAATTTAACAGATTCGACTTTTTCCATTTGTAATTTTGCAGGAATAATTGGATAAATAGGCAGTGCATGTACCTAAACAAATTAGGGCTTTTTTAAATAAAACTTGATTATTCACAGTTCATTAGACAGAAAGATACATTTTATTATTAATTGCAATCACTATTGTAGAACGTCATTCAGAATTAAATAGTAAGCTTTCTTATTTTTCAGGTTTAATTATGTTCAGAAAGTGTATGTATGCTAAACTATCTGAAATATAATTTAATTCATGTTTTGGGCCCCAAACATGCACCTATTAAAATCTATGAGACACTCTTATTGGTTTCAACGGTACAGAGTAGGCCACTTCATGAAGTTGTTTCTATGAATACACATACATATATTTATAATTCACGTCCCTTCTAACCACCTAAACGTTTCCAATTCTTTTGGTTGTGAAATTGGCATTGTATGATTTCCTTGCCTACTAATACTGAGATTTAATATATTAATGTATCAAAGGTTTCTCCTTTTAGGGTGGGATTTTTAAAAGTGTCATGTATGCAATGTACATATTTTTAATACATTATGTTAATACAAGTTGCTGTCTTGCAGCTATATCTTCAGTGAGCACAGAGAATAGTTATGTAAGATATTGTGTAGGCTGTCAAACTGCAAAATAGATTAGATGCTCTTTAAACAGTTGCCAAACTAAGCACTAAGGAAGGCATTTGCAAAAGCACTCTTGCTAGCCTAAATCAACTCCTAGTAAAGTCAATGTGCCATTTTACAGAGGTACTAAGAGTTCACAATTCCCAAGATGAATGGGAGGTTAAGGCTGTCCATAAATTACATAACTTTTTGTGGTGATTTTCCAGACCCACACACCTCTTTTAACACTTTGTAACTCTGAACCAAACACACAAAATTAAGGACCCAGCCCCACCCTCCAATGTGCTATGTAATTTATGGACAGTCCCAAACAGGTGATCAGTATCTCTTAAAATTTGATAGAAGTCCTTGGAAACCAGGAAGAAATTTCAATGAATAAGCCACAGATGACTTTTAAATATGCACAGATTATTAGCTAAAATTTGTCATATACCATACTCTCATGCCATCTGAAAAGCTGAAAACCATTTTCCATATTAACTTGCTCTCTGGGATAGATTCAAATTCTCTATTAAACTTGTGATTTAGGACCCAATGAAACTCATTTTAATTAACCCAATTGTGAAGTCCTCTCAAACCACATGTGGTATAGAAACTTCAGGGCTGATACAAAGCCAGCTGAAGTCAATGGAGAGACTTCAGTTAAGTTCAGTAGACTGGTGGATCAGTCACTTCGGATCTGAACCCACTGTTCCTGATAGAAAAAACTTTCATTCTTATTTTGTTATATGGTGCAGCACTTTTATACTTCTGCTTAACTAGTCAAGCATATTTTGAGTACAAAAAGCACATAACATCTGGGGCTCTTGGGGAATGTTTTCCACTTGGAGAGAAGTATTTAAACAGAGCTCACCAAGTTACAATTGAAAAATACTAATTATTTTTCTGCTAACCTTACTTTTCTGTGAACATTCATATTAATGAAGGTGAAGGGTCAGTTGCATTCATGACTCAATTACAGGACGCCCCCCCCCATCCAGATCTAATTAGTCAGCTGAAATGCAAGCATATCTTGCTTATCCCTGACCTAGAATTTGTGACTGCTGTAAGAGGAAGAATTAGTTTGGTCACCCTGCACTAAGCCCAAGGCATCTTCTGACAAGAGATTTCTAATACACTAAGCAGCACTTTACATTAAGTGGCACTAATTACTGGGGCTGGGTAATCAGTTTGACCAGAAGTTTGAAGCATGACAACTGCCCATTTGAGAATTCCAAATGGAATCTCTAGCATAGTTCCTATCATTTATTTTCTATTCTTGAGTTCCACAAGAATGGGAATTCCTAGGGCCAAAATCTTTCCTGTCTTACATCCTGTGAGATCACATTAAAATAAATAAATTAGGTATTCTACAATAAATAGTGATTTTTTGTATGTGTTGACTTGAAAGAAAATTCAAAACAACCTTTGCAATGTTTACTAAAATAAACCCTAGACAAAAATAAAGAAGTTTTTACCATCTGAGATTGAGACCATCATGAAGCAGCTTAATATAGAAAGAACTGCTACATTTACAAAACTGGGAGACAGGCAATGTGGACTTATTTTCCAGGTCTGTTCCTAACTGCATACATGACCTCAGGAAAGTCACTTTGCTCTGCCTCAGTTCCTCTGTCTATGAAACGGGGATAGTAATACTTCTCCACTTCATGGGTATTGTGTTGATAAATTCATTAATGTTTGGAAAGAACTCAGATGGAATGTGCTATAGAAATTCAAAGTATTAGCACTATATTAATTTGGGTCTCCTGAAAACAGAACGACTCACAGAAAAGTATAACTAAGTTAGTGATTCCTACTTGATGGCTTCCTCTTAGCATAACCTTTGGTGTGGTGCACTGTGGCAAGCCTGGGTAGCATGTCCCCTTTTTCCAAACTTCTTGCACTTGAGCTTATTAAAGAAACACTGGTGCTACTGGTGTGAAGTCCCAAAACAGTGGGAATATCCATTGTTTTTGGATCATTTGAGAGGTTCTTACATGTGTCCTCATCTCCATCCCTGGTCTGGCCTCTCTTCTGAGGCATGACATAATAGGGTCAGTTTATTTTCAAATTTTGTTAACTCAAAGAACAGAGCAGACTCTACAGCTCCCTGTAGTGACAGTTTCTTCTTATACACAACATTCAATTGCCTGCTTCTTAATTCAGGGTGTTTTACTCCAAAAACAAATACCTGTGAGAACCTCCTGAAAATTACCCAGGGCATCAAGTAGCAGACAGGTGTGGATTTTTTTCAGGGTTGCCAAAAATTCAGAGCTACTTTCACATTTCATTGGTTTCGTTGCTGAAATTTATATTTTTCTGTTTAAAAGTTTGAGGTAGGCAAATTATAATTCTCTGAAATCTTTGTTATGTCCTTATTCTCCAGCTCAGCAGGTTTGTGTGGAAAACATAAATCTTTTACCACTGTAAATATGTTTTTTTTCTTTTTTCCCTGCCAGTGTTGGGAAAATAGCCATTTCTTTGTCAGTATTTCTATAGTGTAAAATACTGCTCAAGACTCTGAGTATATGTTGCAAAATCTTCCTTTCATTAAAACAGAAACTGTCACATTGCTGTACGAAGAGATTTCATCTTTATTCTTTTGTTTTGTGTTTTTAATAATTCCACCCGGATCACCAGTTTTTTCTACTATGTTTTATGGCAGACAAACAAAGGAGTTGTATAAAAATATACACGTACTCTTGCTGGAATATTTCAACATAACAGTACTTTATTTCTTACTAGTGTAAAAGCCCGTGGACACGGGCCAACGGTAATGGCTCGCGGCCCCCCCACTCGTCAGCTCTCTCCCCCCTCCCCCCTCCAAGGACCCCCCCACTCACTCAGCTCTCCCCCCTCCCCCCTTCAAGGGCCCCCCTGCTCGCTCAGCCACCCTCCCCCCCACTCCAAGGGCCCCCCCGCTCAGCCCCACTCCCCCTCACTCCAAGGGCCATCCCCTCTTGCTCAGCCTCCCCTTCCCTCCCCCACACTCCAGCCCCCCTGCTCACTCAGCCCCCCTCCCCCCAACTCCAAGCCCCCCCTTCACTCAGCTCTCTCCCTCTCCCCCACTCCAATGTCCCCTCAACCCCTCGTCATGCACCCGACAGCCCAGCCCGCTCCCTCCCATCCCCCCAGCAGCATGGGGAAGGCGGCCCGCTCCGGCTAGGCTGGGCGCAGCTGGCCATGCCATGCCCGGGCGCCTCCGCCCCACCGGCCCAGTGCCCCCTTGTGACGGTGCTGTTCCTGGTGGGATCCAACTGTGAGTGTCAGATCAGGACAGATTGCTTCCAAAGGGGCAACTACGGCCCAAAGCTGGGGTTTCTTCACACTAAGGCAAACCAAACCAGCTAAACAGAAAATACTTTGGTTTCGCCCCACTGGCTAACCACAAGTCACACAAGCAATTCCCTTAGACACTCCAGCTTCCCAGTATCACCACCACCAGCCACCTGTCCTGGGGATCAATGGTTATGAAAACCAATCCCCCAAATAAAGAAAACGGTTCTCCCCAATTTCAAAGAATCAGCCCCCAGACCCAGGTCAATATACAAATCAGATCTTCCCACAAATCACGCTGTTGCCAATCCTTTAGAATCTAAAATCTAAAGGTTTATTATACAAGGAAAAAGGTATAGGTGAGGGTTAAGAATGGTTAAAAGAAATCAATTACATGCAGTAATGTCACATCTCTTGGTTCAGGCTTGCAGCAAAGGTAGAATAAACTGCAGGTTCAAATCAAAGTCTTTAGAAAGCATCCCATTAGGGGATGGGTCAGCACCTTAGTTCAGAGTTCACCTGTGTAGCAAAGTCCATTCAGAGCTGGAAGCAAGACAGGCTGCAGGCTGAAGGTAGAAGACGAAAAATGGAGGGCTGTAGCAGCTTCCTTTATAGTTTTTTCTCTTCCTGCTGTGAAAAGTCCAGCCCCATGGAGTTCTGGAGCCACATGGGCAGATCACATGACCATGCATGGCTCATATTTGCAGGCAGCATCCACTATGCCCAGGCTTTCTCTCGTAGACTTTTTGTCTGGATTGGAGCATTCCAAGCTCGCAGAGTCCATTGTGTTGCTGATAGTCCCTTAATGGGCCATCAGGCAGCCCAAGCCAAGCTGACGCCCAGTATTCAGGTATCTTCTTCCCCAGCAGAGTACAATATTTGGAAAGACAGACAGTCCAGAGCCAATATTATAGCTCTAACTACAAAATTGATACACACATATCACTGGCATATTCATAATCAGCCATTCATAACCTGGTTGTAGGCACCCATTATGACCCCCTGTACATAAGATTTGGTGCCACTATAGGACCCTGGTTGCAGCAATGATTTATAGGGTCCCAAATTATTTCAGTAACGTGTCACCCCTTCCCGCGCCCCGCCCAGCCAGAGCCCCCTGCCTGCGCCTCCTGCGCCCAGACACCCTCCTGCCCGAGCCCCCTGATCCAGACCCTGCTTCCCTCGCAGCGGTGTACGCGCAGCGGCCATGTCGTGCTGCTGAACTACACCTCCCAGCATGCCGTTCATCCGGGCCCTCTCTACTGCGCATGACGGCTTCACACAAACTTCCTCAGCCTTTTATTATATAGGATAATTCAGAATGATCAAACCCCAAACCCCCAAACCAGAGAGAGACAAAGCAGGCTGCTCTCTAAAGAAGCGGCACAACTCAAGCCACCTTACTCAAAGCTGACTGACTACAAAAATAACTACTTATAGACTACAGTCATACACTTCCCTACATATGTCCTTGCCAGCACCCAGGACCTGAAAAACCTAATGTAACAACTTATCATTTGTTCACAGTTTTCAATACACCACAATGATGGCTACTTCTATTTACTGATATCTCTATCACAGCCTGACAAAGGCCCACAAAGCTGGTATAGCAGGTGTGCCTAGTCAGTAAAAATTTCCTTATGCCTTATGGAACAATTGGAAAACAGAGCTATGCACAGTGTTCCAATAAATGTGTTGTCTTTTTTTTTTCCTTTTTCAGAAGGAGATGTATTTTCTGCCTAATATTTGTCCTCTGTTCCCCTTCCATAGCATTCTTTTTTCCTCTTTTTAATTGAATTTCTTTCACCTATCTTAGAGCATTTGGATTCCAATTCTGCCATCCTCACTCCCCTTGAGTGATACTCTTTAAGCTGTTACACTAATTTCAATAGACTTCTTGCAGTCTAGGGGTATCCATGCCTGTGTATAGAACTGCGGGGGAAAAAAATCAGTTGAAACTTTTGGGGGCAGATTTAGCAACACCAAAACATTTAATGAAATTGTGTTAATTCCACCAAATTGTTTATATCAAGAAAAAAAAACATTCTGAAAAATTTGAAACATTTGATTTGACAGCTGGAAATTAGATGTTTCAAGTTTTTCATCTGAAATTACTTTTTGTTTTGAATTTTCCTTTAATTTTCTATTAAAAAATAAAAGTAAAAAAAATGCTTAAAATCAAACCAAAATGTTGTGCTTCAGGTGAAATAAAATGTTTTGTCTGACCCCAAATTATTAATATTATTTTACTTTTCAATTCACCCAAAACCCATTATTCAGCGAAATCTAACTATATATGCAGCTGAGTTAATACGAATGTGGTGGAAAGTGGCTATGACAAACAAAAGGTCATTATTCTCCATGGAGAGATGTGGAATATATTAAGTCCCTCTTGTTCTCAGCTATGAACAGAAGGCTATAGTTCAACAGTCAGTCAAGTTATTGTGTGGATTCATTTTAAAAGTTATTTGTTGAAAATAAAGGCCTGGATGTACAGAAGGAGTTAGGTGTTGTGGGGCTGAGTATCACAGTCCCTAACTGTTAGACACCCACAAAAATCACTGGCATGCACCGCCATTCACACAGCCTGAGTTATGTGCCTAGGTTCCTATAAAATGCATTGGAATAGTGTGAGAAGACTAACCCATATCATCCATAAGAGAAAGAAAACATGCTTCACACCTGTGGAACGATTGATGGCTTGTCTCCTGCATAGAAGGGTTGTAATTAGCTGAGGAGCTCTTAGGCACCTGAGCCATATTAATAGATTAGAAGAGGTCCATCAGGAACAGGTGAAGCTCCTGTGTAGTCAGCCTTGAGACAGGGTTTGTAAATGACAGGGAGATCCTTGATATTAAACTGCCAGAGTCACTGGGGAAGGAAGGCAGTGTGAGGAACCATTGAAAAGAAGAAGCATCATGTGAGGAACTCGGCAGGTCCAAAAACAGAGGCAAATCAGAAGATTTTATAGTGTCTCAAAAGGGACAGAACATAGATTTTATTAGTTCAGAAAACTTTTTTGGATTTAGTTGAATTCTGGTTTAAACTTTTAGATGAGGTGGCTGGAAGGCCAAGCCACAAATGTCCTAGAAATAAAACCAGACTATTGATTGCAGGGCTGGAGTAGTGAGGGAACTCCAGAAATGAAGATACTGTACCTTGTAGCATCATACCCTGACACAAGGGGGTGATAAGGGTGATGAGTATGCTATGATAGAGAGAGAGAAATGTCTTAAAATGCAAGTCAAAAAAGACAGGATGTTAGGCAGGGAATGGCCTAGGCTAGCCGAAGGGAGAGGCCAACCAGAGACGTGTGTGAAGTCATGGAGATTAAATCCTCCTTGCAGCCTGGCTTTAGGTGATTATCATTTCTAGTGATTCATAGCTGGAAACTTCTTTGCAGTTAAGTGCCAATATTGTTTTTGCAAGGAGGAGGAGGAGAAGCAATTCCCTCATAACTTTTAGTTTAGTAGTTAGGGCACTGTGCTGGGGTGTGAGACAACCCCCCTCCCCCATCCCCTGTTGCTAGTTGAAGTCCCTCCTCTGCCAAAGGGGGAGAAGAGATTTAAATAGTGATCTGTTACCTCTCAGGGGAGTGTTCTATCTGTTGGATTATAGGATTCTTAGATATAGGGCTTCCTCAGTCTCCCCGTTGAAGCTGTTCCACTGTGATAATTAATCAAAGTGTCATTTGGATCAGACAGAGAGCATGTGAAAGCATAGTCATATGAATGACTCTATAGCCTGTGGATTAGAGAACTCACTCAGAAGTTAGCACAGGGGTTGGCATGCGGGACCGCAGGGTAAGCACCATTAGAGGACCCCGCCACTTTGCTTACCTGCCGTTTCGCCGACTCTGGCTCACACTGGCCACGGTTCTCCATCCCGGTCCAATGGGGGCTGCGGGAAGCGGCACGGTCCCGTATGCCAACCCTGCCGATCCCTGAGGTAGCAGATCTAAGATCCAGTCCCCCTGCTCTAATTATTTCTCCAGAATTCAATAGGAGAGATTAGGGAAGCCTCCAGAAAAATATCCTAAAGTGAAAGGGGGCACTTGGACCTGGAGTCTCCCACATCCCACAATAAAAATTATGAAGGAGGTCCTCCCCCTCCCAGCTATTTCATGTGAATCCTCCTGAGGGGTCTGGTCTGGTAGGCATGCTCAGAGGACAAAGATCAAGATTGACTGCAACTCATGTAGTAGAACACCTGTCTTCCTCTGGTTCACTCTGGGGCTTAGGCTTCTATATGCCCACATGAGGCAGCAGCTTACATGCTCAGAAACATAGGCATATAGGGATTGACTGAATTTAGGTGCTTAAGGGGTGTAGTGGGACCTTTGTGAACTGCCGTGGAGCATAAAACTGAGACTTAGCTACCTCAGCACTTTTGTGAATCTAGGCCAAAGATATTACATTCCTTTTGAAAAATGCAATACACTATATCAGCGGTCGGCAACGTTGGCATGCGGGACTGCAGGGCAAGCACCCTTAGCAGGCTCCGCTGCTTTGTTTACTTGGTGTTTCACCAACTGCAGCTCCCACTGGCCACGGTTCACTGTCCCGGTCCAATGGGGGCTGTGGGAAGTGGCAGCCAGCACCGCAAACTGTCAGCTTTTACCCATTGCTTTCCATGTAAAGTGTATGGCATAAATAGATCATTTATTTATTATAATGTGTATGTTGTCCAAGCATGAGCTATTCTGAGACTGATAAAACATTTTGCTTCTTTCAGAGACTGAGGGTGAGATACACAAAGGCTTCAAAAACCATATTTTAAAACTGTTTCTAACTCATTGAACAAATCTCTGGTTTACAAAGGTAGGTTTTTTCACCTTTAGTCTATCTAAATGGATGAATTGAATCAAGCTACAGTAAGTAACATGTCTAAAAGTAAAGGAGTAAAGGAAAAAGTTGAAGCACAAAGGTGAATTTAAAACAGGTTAGGTCAGAGATATTATTTTGAAGTAGATTTTTGTTTGTTTGCTAAAGGAAACAATTTGAAATAAGAAAAAAATCTTGAGTTCTTGGAGCTGGAGTGGTGTGCATTCTTCAGACTCAACTATTTACCCTTGCTAACTTGACCTACTTAGAAAATAATCCTTGATGCTAGAGCTCAGTGAAAGAAGCTCTCCAGTAGGGCCAGGGCTTAATTTGTAATAAAAGAGGTGCCTGGCTTCAAGCAATTATTTTTTACTTTCATAACTGAAGAGGTGCCACGGCTCAGCCCTGACAAGCTCTGGCACAAATGAAACACTGATTAGGACTAATTTTAACCAGTCATTTGAAAGAACTATAGGAAGACACCTCAACACACATTTTTTTTCATTTTAACACTCCCATATTATTGCATAGAAATCCATCCATCTACAAGGTAGTACTATTCCTTGAGATGCATCCCCGTACCACTGACAATGTGGCTATGTATCTTCCATCTTAGGTTTCCCTTTGCATTGGTATTTAGGTAATGTTTTTTTCAAAAACTGGCCTTTTCGGGCAGGAGAAATATACATAAATCATTGTAATCAGCATATTTGCAGAGTCTCTGAGCATGTAAGCAGCTACAACTTGACTGAGTTTTCATTATAGGAGGGGGTAATCAACTATTCATAATCTCACTCCACTTGTTTTTTTTTTTTGGGGGGGGGGGGGTTAGGACTGAGACCTAGAATACCACATCACTCTGAAATATAATTCATAAATTATCTCTGGTTAATGATTCTTCAGCGCAAAAAAAAAAGGCCTTATTTCTCATATTTATCTGCCAAACAGTGTGGATCTATAAATCCAAGAGTAGATAAAAAATACCCCAATAATCAATTTTTATGTTTTTGTTCCTGAGAATATCCATGACATCTCCACTTTTCATGTATAATAATCACAAGTATGGCATATCACTAAATGGATTCCTGTTGTAATTAACCATGAAGTCTGTGAAGGTCCCTATATTATTACTAAGTACTATGCAGAACTGGCCATCAGAAAATACAGAACTAATGACATTTTGCCATGCTCCCTCCACCCACACAAACTAAAAAAACAACAAAACATAAAACTCTTAGACCCCTATCACTTGAGATAAAGGACATCTCTCATAGGGTAGAGTTTTATCTTAGTTTTTGCCATTACCCTGTATGGGATGAACACCTCAAAATGCTTATGCACACCAGACATAAGACCCTAACTATTGTGACAGGTACCATATATTCTGTGTTAGATCAGAAGCATGTGTCTTTTGGAGCCATCTGATCTGTTTGCGTCCCTGATGCTACAGTTTTGTCTGTATTTCAATAACAACATATTTACTCTGGATTGATTGAATCTAGAGTCTCAAGGATCAGCTTTGTCTAATAACTGAGTATGTTGTGTGCCTGGGTACCATTGCCTTCTACTGGATAAAAAGTTAGACCTGCACCACAAGTACTGTTGTGAGCCACTAGAGGGCAAAATTAACACACAAGCACTGAACAGAGCTAATGTTTAATCCAGTAGAAGAGAGAGAGAAGGGTGGCATAAATACACTATCCAGCCAGTGAACCATCTGCATACCATCACACAAATCATGTCAGAGACCACAATCCCTTTTGCAACTACAGTATACCTTTACTTTTTGACTCTTGCTCTTCTCTTCATCCTTGTTTATGAAATACGCCAAAACTTTTCAATAACTTCAGAAAACCTATCCAGTCTAAAACTATTAATGTCTGTATGACAGGAACAAAATTTCACTTTGTCATATGCAAGGGAAGATTCACAGAAGGTGACCGGATCCTGAAAAGCAGAATATATGTGTATAACCCTTTGGATTATTTGCAAATTCCAAACATGAACCAGGAACCATAAATACAAATACCAGGGCTGATTCAACACTGCATTGTTCTAGTTTTTATGCCTATGTCAACCTATTGATATCAATGGTGTTATTCTCATCTCACATAAAACTAAAGAAACAAAGTAGTGAATCATCACTAAAGTACATTTGAGAAAATCTCATTATGCTACTGTAATATGACAGACAGATTCTCACATCACATAAAAGAAAGGTACATGACCACAATGAATACAGTGGCAGGACCATCAGCACATCTATATGTGGGGATTGTAATTCACCCTTAAAGAGAAGTGTATTTCAGTAAATACACTAGCACCTGCCATATATGCTGGGGTCTAAGGACTCTTATTTGACAATGTGTTTTGTTTTGCAGTCTGTCTTTTTCGGAGCCCACTCTTAGCAGCTGAGAAGTGCATCTTGAAAAGACGTGAAATATCATATCTCCTAGTGCTGATAATATGAGGCCATGGTTACACTTACAGGATTATAGCGCTGTCCCCATATACAGCAATAGGTATAGCGATATAGCGAGTCCACACTTAGACCCACCAGCGGTATAGCATGGCCACATTTGCGGCACTTGCAGTGGCACGGGGAGTGGTGCATTATGGACAACTATACCAGCATTCAGCTGAGTGCAACGTGCTTTTCAAATGAGGAAGTTGAGGAGGAACATGTTGTGTGTATGCAGAAGGAGAGAATGAGTGGATTTTCTTGGTGCAGAGAGGCTGTCAGTGAGTTTCCTTAGAGAAAACTAGCAGGCTCTGAATTTCAGTCACACAGCTCCCTCCATAAACATTTGCATTGCTTATCTGCCCAGTTAAGAGAGAAACTCTGAAAACGTACTTCTGCATTCCTCCAGCCGAGTTCAAAACAAAGGGAAGATACGTTAATTGCCTTAAGTGGCTCGGGGCGTCTCCAGAGGTCACTTACAGTGTTGTAATCTTAATACCCATTCACACCTGAGATAATATGGAGCAGTGAATATGTAATAGCTGTTACTCCTTGGGGATGGAAGGATTATCAAGACCGGTATAACTGTGGGTTTATAGCACAATACATGCCTTGCCAGTGTGGACGGGTAGTGAGTGTTAGTGCTCCTGGAGGCTTTATAGTGCCATAAAGTGCCAGTGTAACCAAGGCCTGAGTATATGCTTAGTATCCTGGGATATGCTTAGTATCTTTCAGGACAGAGACCTAGATCTCTCTGTTACACTATTCACATAAGAAGTTCCCTTGTTCAGTGTAGGGCTGAGGGAAGAGTTATGCTGCTTCTCACAGTTTGGCCCTACACTGGGAAACATTTTGTGTATGAATCCACCCTTAAGACTTGCTCTCTTTTAATGAGACTACTACTTGTAATAGTCTAAAGTTACACATACAAGGATCCCATGAGGCTCTGCAAATGTTACAGATTTAAAAACAGATGTGTATGAACGTCATGTATTCAGTGTTTTCTAAAATTCTGCCAACATGATATTTCAAAGTGTTCCTAGAATGAGTATTGAATTATAAATACAGAATTGATATTTGATAAAATATGCTTATGTTATCATATTTTACATTGTTTAAATTATGCAACACTACAGAGAGGTGGGGAGGCCTATTTTCAAAGTACTCAGGACTGGTCTAATTCTGCTTCTGTGAAAGTCAA
This sequence comes from Sternotherus odoratus, assembly GCA_032164245.1. NCBI lineage: Eukaryota > Metazoa > Chordata > Testudines > Kinosternidae > Sternotherus > Sternotherus odoratus. The sequence continues at coordinate 242,256,021 of JAVMKO010000001.1, forward strand.
TAGGAGTTTTACCATGCTGTGTGCTTTTGAAAATCTAACCCACATACAGTAAGTTACAAGAATCTCAGTTGTTTCTAATAAGATCTTCAACCTTTTTATTAAAAAACAAATAATGATTTATAGTCTAATGAGAAATAAAGCCAATTAAACTGTTATATAAGCTTCTTATAAACAAATTTATCTGGGACATGTTTACCACTGAATATGAAAACTGGTTTAATAACCATTTTATGGATACCCATGTATTGTTTTAACTCTGTTAATGTAAATGAAAACATATTTTATTAAACATGGGTTGCAGTGTTACAATTTACTTTTTTGGGGGCTTTTTAATCAAGTTGCTAATCAGGAAAGCTCATAATCAGTTTAATTTCTTTTACTTATATTCTTCAACGAAGGTGGAAAAGTGACCATTTAATGAGAATATTATGCAACTGAACCCTTCAGGCAGAGACTGGCTACCTTAGCATAAGCTTTACACTTCAGCTCATTTACTTTCAATCCTGTTTCCCAAAGGCTAAAACTTCTAACCCATTATTAAGATTTCTTGTGCCCTTGCCAATCCTATATTCATTTAGAGATCCCATGATGCAGTTCTGCTTCTTCTGGAGGCAAAGTCTAACAAGGGCAAGCTTTCAATTAGGGCCTGGGCTCATGTATCTTACCAGAGAGAAATAAATTTCACATACAAATAACATAACAGAAAAAGGGTCTACTTAAAACAATGAAAGCCAGGGGATTCAGGATTCCAAATATATTGTCTCATAATGACTCCATGTAAATGTGCACATTAATTAGTCTCCCCCCCCCACCCATAACTACCAGTCCCATAAATTCAACTCAAGAGCAGATAGTCTAGCTGGGGTCTTCACTTCTCTTGGTTTATCATCAGTAATAAAGGTCTCACAGGGCAAATTATGCCAGTATTCAGAATCATAAGATAAAAGAAGACTCCCAGATTGGGACAATTGCATTCCTATTGGAAAACTCCAGCTGGGACCATCCGTCTACTGATGATCAGTTGGCAATGCAGCCATCAGACCTTAAGAATATTGTTAAGTGTGTGATTATAAATATATTTGTAACTTGTGCATAGTTCTTCATATGATTTCTATATTCTTGGGTAATCATAACCTTAATTGCAATTTTAATAAAACTTCTGAATATATGTGTGGTCACTATCTCTGGTCTTTGTGTGTTCCTGTTCCCAGAGACCCTAAATCTGAAGGAAGTAGTGGAGGTGACTTTCACACTGTTGAGCTTGAAACTTTAGCCAACAAGGCTGAACCCACGGTGGTGTAATACAAAATTACTAAATGCACTTTAAATAAAATAAAGGACTACAATATATTATAGGGCAGTACATATGACTACAGTAACTTGTATACCAGGGATCGGCAACCTTGGCATGTGCATGCCGCAGGGTAAGCACCCTTAGCGGGCCCCGCCGGTTTGTTTACCTGGCGGTTCGTTGATTCCGACTCCCACTGGCCGCGGTTCGCAGTTCCGGTCCAATGGGGGCTGCAGGAAATGGTGCAGTGCTGGCTGCTGCTTCCCTCAGCCCCCATTGGATCAGGACCGCGAATTGCAGCCAGTGGGAGCCGTGATTGGTGAACCACCAGGTAAACAAACCAGCAGGGCCTGCTAAGGGTGCTTATCCTGCGGTTCCGCATGCAAAGGTTGCCGATCCGTGTTGTAAACCATTATCATTCTGAGTTGCTTTGCTCTCATATGTTACCTCTTCAAACATATGCCATTTTTTCCAGTGCGGACCATAAGGTAACATGTCCATAGGATTTATTTTAATCACCATTGCAGTACTGTGAAATGCTGTGTATTCAGAGATGTGTCTACTCTAAAATCACATGGAACTTAATTAGTTAATATTTTCTCTTTTTTTTGGACTGTAACAGGCTGCCAACTTACCGGTGTGGCGCCTCCTGCTCATTGTCTGGGAATTAGCTCAATTCCAGCCTCGGAGCACCCCTTCTGGCCAGTGCCTTGCCTGTCTCAAGTCCCCATGTCCTTCCCATACCCCAATGCCCTTTACTTTGGGGTTCTTCCCCCAGCAGTACCCCTACACTCTGGGTCTCCTGTCCCAGGGGGACTTCCAACCTTCTAAACCCACCTTTCCTCAGTGGCTGCTACCAATCATCATCTCACTGGGATAAACTGCAGTTTGTAATGGCCACTCATCATTGGCAAGGGACTTGGACCAGCTGTCTCTGTCTATCCCCAGGCTACACACCTCATCTGTCCTGGTACCTTTTTAGGCTTTAAACAAGGCCTCAGTCTGGGGTGTTGCCAGGATGGAGCTCCTCAGCACTGCACTGCATCATGTGCCCTCCATTCCGAAGAAGCTAGGTCCTTCCCACTCCAAGATTAGAGAGAGACTCTGACCCAACTCCTCCCGAGCCCTTCTTGTCATGGCCTGCTGTGGCCTGATTAGGTGTGGCCACAGCTGTGGCCGCTTTCCCAATCAGCCTACCCTTTCTCCCAGGAATGGGGTGACTGCCCCACTACATGGACCATCTTGAATCACAGGCCTAATTTTACTGTTCTGGATTCACTAGCCAGGTACCTGTATTTGCAGTATACTCCTCACAGGTTGGGAGGCCACATAAACACACACCCATATAAACCATAAATGGTGTTAAATACATTAATGTGATTCCAAAGATAATATAATCTACATTCTAGTCCATGAGCTGGTAAAAAATATTATTAATCCATGCTGCAAAGAGCATATTATTCCAAGTCTTAGTTATTAATTGTCCCTGTGTTTGTTTATACCTCCATGTGAACAAAATTTCAGCTAACAAGTATGGTGCAATCATGTTGGGGTCTTGATCCAATCTCATTTGATTTTGAGCCCAAATCAATGTTGTTATCCCATTAGGAATCTCAATATACAATTCTGAATTGCAATGTAACATCTGATTACTATCTATTGCCTTTATGTGATGGGATGTTCACCATACTAGCCCTGAAAGGGTTAAAGAAGATGAGAAAGGCCAGTTAGTGTCATAAGCCTCTCAGGAGGGGTTTAGGCGGGAGGCGCAACCACTGATGGGAAGATGAAGCTCAGCTGAGCGGGTGTGGGCAGAGCTAGTATAAAGCCAGGAAGCTGGCAACAGTGGGGAAGTCTGTAGCCATCCTCTGTCCATGAGAGATGAAAAGAAAGAACCCAGGGAAAGAGTAAGATCCTGGGTGTACGCAGAAGAGAGAAGAGTGGAGAAGAAAGCCTAGGGGAAGTGGAGCTGGGAGCAGGAAATCTGGGGACTAAGCAGACTTGTCTGTGTGTTGTAAGATCCCTGGGCTGGATCCCAGAGTGTGTGAGCCCCTGTTCCCCTACCAGCAACTGATGGAGTGGCATTGCTGGGACAGGAGATCTAGTGAGACTCTATATCACGAAAAGGGAAACCACATAGTGATCTGTCCAGGAGGTCAACTCACAAAAAAAGGAAGCTGCATCTCCTGAAGTGAAAAAGAGGCTGCAGAATGAGAGAGAGAGGACAGCATATTGGGAGACTGCAAGGAGAGACATTGCACCTGGAAGAGAGCAGTTCACCAGAGCAGCTAGGAGGAGGTGCCACCTGCAGTCAGTGGTACCCCCATGACAGGTCTTTTCTAGAACAGTCAGTTGATGCACTTGTATGTAGTACAGAAGTTATCCTTTCACTATCCTCATGTTTGTGCATAAGGGGAATGGAACATATGGTTTTAATTAAAAACAATTAAAAGTGAATTAAAGTGTTAAATGAAGATGCACCACAAAATTCCATTGCACAAGTCATTCCCACCAATTCAGTGTATTGGTCAGAATCTATAGAATGTGGCCCTTTTGGCACAACTTTAATTGCGTCCCTGGCTGAATCAACCTATAATTAATAATACTAGACACCTTAGTGTATTGACTACAGGCTAATTCAAGTTAGACCTTTCAAGATCATATCCAGGGTGCATACCTTGTCATCCCATTTGTGGGTGATAATTTGGATAACACAATGTTATTTAGCTGAGACCTGCTTTTTTATTTGCATTAATTTGACTATGTTTAACAATTTTAACATAGATAACCAAACAGTATATATTGTTATACTATAAAATATTGGGGCCATACTAGAGCTGTCAATACTACAGTAATACTACAGTGCTTTGTTTTTAATGGATACTTCCAAACAATTGGCCACATTGCTTAACAAATCCCAAATTAAAGTTAATAAAAATGTTTTAACTCAAATTATTTATTGAGGCAAATATGCCTGTATTTATGACTGACACTTGTGAAAGAACTGAACCATCATTAATATATTATAATAATACACCAATGGCAGTTATAGTTATAAGAAAATTGTGTGGCACACAAAAATGTTTTAATATTATTATTTCCATATACTTGTGCACAATAATGTTTTGTTACAAAAAAACTAAAAATCCACAAATTAAAAACCCAGTAATATAGTCATATAATATAAAATTTATAACTAAGGGACAAATAATTAGAACATTGTTATATATAAACATGTACATTTAACATGTACATTTAACATTAAAGAAAAACCCAAAGAGTGAAATACATATAACAAACCACCAAACAAAGGATTAGAACATTGCAATTTAGGGCAGGTCCAGGAAATTTTAGGATTAAAATGACTAATTACCCTTCAATTTAGTTAATCTCTGCGTTGGTCAATAAAGCAGATGGGCACTGGAAATTTATTTTTAAACAGAATGACACCTAAAAAAAAGTTAACAGACTCCTTTTATATCTATATTATACTTCAGTTTTGCTTGTTTATTTTAACAAACTAAATAAACAGTTTAGTTAGGAGCAAAGGATATTTTTCCTTAGATATTTTGTATGCTGGAAGTCAAAATACATGCTTTAAAATGCATTAATATTGTTTTCTATCCAGGAAAAGTAAAAAAAAAGGAAAATAAGTGTACGCAAAAGTTTAAACATTTTTGCAGAGATGATGAAATAATTATTCCCTGAGTGTTGTTTTGTGAGTAGGAGAGGAAGCCATGTCTTCTTTTGTTATTAAAATAAAAACTTCTATATAAAACAAAAAGATGATAGGTTGCTGGTTTCCCTTGTCTCAACAGTGGTGGGGATGTCTGGAATCATAACTAACTTAACACTTATCTTTGGAATAATAACACATAGTAACCAATTGGTTAAATTAAAAATATGTTAATTAAGGAATGAGAACAAATTCTATGGCTGGTAGTCTGGCCAATGAGACATGCAAATAATAGAACAATGTATATATTTAATACATTAATTTTACTTAAGGGTTTTATCTTTGTTCCTTTCTCTACTTTCTCCTCTCTGCAGCCCTGGATTAACCATTAAGCAAAATAAGCACGTGCTTAGGGCCTCAAGTAAATAATTTACCTTTTAATTATTAAAACGGGGAATTTTTTCAGTGGATCCTTCCAGGGGTATAATTGATGGATACTTGTTTGGCATCAGTGGGTAGCACTACCGGCGCCACTTCCCTGTCTAAAACTTGACAAACTGACTCTCTGCTTAGCCATTGCAACAACCCATCTATGTGTCCACCCATTTCATATATTTGTCTCTCTAAGTCAGAAATTCTCTCCCTAAGGTGATCATTTTCGTCCTCCAACTCCACACAGCTAACAGCTTCTTGAATGAGGGTTTCCTCTGTCAAAAGAGAATGTGCCCTTAATTTGGATAACTTTTTTTCTTAACCCTTTTCACTTCTATGATCTTCAGCATTTTCATTGTGTTCTTAACTTCCTATTGTCTTCTATTACAGATTTCTTTTCAGTGCTGCATTACTTTGCAAGTGCTTGGATTACTGCCACTTTGATATTGCCAGATTTTCATTTCTTATTGTTTATAATGTTGCTTTATAGGTGTTGAGTTACCATTTGATACATCTAATTCCTTTAGATCTTTAGATCCATCTTTAAAATTTGCCTGCATAATTAGTAATCGACTTGCTGACCACATCAGCAATTATGTATGCGTGCACTGTTATGTGTAGATAACAATTCCTCTGTGCAACTTGTCTGTATGGAATCATGTACAGATCACCAAAATGTAAGCATACTTCAGGACCACCAACCAGACCCATAGATTAACTTACTAATGTAGCAAAGTAGACAAATCCTGCTTGCTGTAGCAGACAAAAACACTGCTAACTCCAAGTTCAAATCAAAGGAACAGGTTTATTTCAGCATGGGTACAGAATGCCACACCCCAGTGATCAATTGGGATGTAATAGGCCAATGAGCTGGCTACATGTACACAAAGGCAAGAGCTTAAATCTCTGTATACTGTTTTTGTACTCAAGATTACAACCTATTTTTATCAGTACCTTCTCCTCAGATTTGTTACATAATGATTAATATTTATGATCATATATAAAAATCCACATTACACACTCAATTATATACCATGCTTATTTACTTATTAACAATAACAAAGCTGTCAATCTTATTAGGGTTGGGCCCCACTACGGCTTAACTTCGACTTTAGCGACGTTAAGTCGATATAAACATGTACCCGTCCTCACATGCATGCCATTTGAGTCGATTTAAAGGGACCTCAAAATCGACTTCTGTACTCCTCCCTAATGAGAGGAGTAGCTGAAATCGACCTCTCTGGGTCGATTGTGAACTAGTGAGGATGCATGTGACATTAAGCCCCCGAACTTCCACAATGCCCGTTTGCTCCCCAGGGGACCAGCCACCAGTCCGAGCAGCTCCGCGGCCCCCCTGTGCCCGCCTGAGCAGCCCCGCGCACCCCCCCCCCGTGACTGCCCGAGCAGCTAGCTCTGCGCCGGCTCCCCCCTGCCCGCCTGATCAGCTCCGCGGACCCCCGTGCCCGCCCGAGCAGCTAGCTCTGCGTCGGCTCCCCCCCGCCCGCCCAAGCAGCTAGCTCCGCGCCGGCTCCCCCCCGCCCACCCGAGCAGCTCCGGCGCGGAGCTAGCTGCTCGGGCAGGCACGGGGGGGCCACGGACCTGCTCGGGCGGGCGGGGGTCCGCAGACCTGCTCAGGCGGGCACGGGGGGCCGCGGAGCTGCTCGGACTGGTGGCTGGTCCCCTGGGGAGCGTGCCCGGCTTCCCCGAAAGGTGGTGCCTGCTGGGGACTCTCGGAACGGTGGGATATCTACCCACAGTGCAACACTCCCTATGTCAAAGCTTGCAAAAGTTGTAAGGACAGACACTGTCGACTTGCTGTGCTTTGTGGGGACGCACAAAATCGACTATATACAGTCTGCTTTAGAAAATCGAATTAAAGGAAATCGAACTAATGCTGTAGTGAAGACATACCCTCTGACAGGGATATCTTTTGTTTTCCCTGATTGTTTTTGGCAAGTCACAATGACTTCTCATTGTCCTGTACCCAAGTTAGGGACAGTCCAAAAACTGAATAACAGGATATTTAGTAAGCACAGAAGACTTTTTTTTCACTCCTTGCCAACAGGGTTATTCAAAGGTCTTACTGACCACACTGAAGTCCCATCATGTCCTGCTCCTACCCATCTTCCAGGCTTTCTTCCTTGCTGTCACAGATGATAGAAAATAAAACAAGCACTTACTGCATGAAGCAAATCATGATAAGAAAGATCCAGCCTTTCATGAAGCAACTTAACCTTCCCTTCAGTCTTCCAAAAGCACATTCTGCTATCATTCTGAAGCTACTCAGGATGTAGTTAAACAGATCCCTTCTCCTATCTAAGTGTCTATTAAAAGGCTCCATAAGTCAGGGAAGCAGAGAGGTAGCTGCTCCAGACTTACAAGAGAAATCATAACTCCATTAATATCCATATTGGTTTGGGGAGCAAAAATATTTCCTCTTTCTGGCAAAAAGCCATGCATTTCCAAACATTCTGGGATCATGAACCTTTCTAGACTATCCCACATTAATATTGGTGAATCTCATATGGTGATCAATCAAGCCTTGTAGTGTAACTCACACAACTCCTGGGTGTGTTGTTCTGTCCCATCTAATGGCACTGAGACCACTAAGAGAGAGTGAAATGAGTCCGCTCCACAGCCTTAGCTACTAGGCAGTTAGCTTTTAGCTCATGTGGTAGGAAGCTCATGCACTAAGTTCCAGAGATCCCAGGTTTGATCCTGCCCACCAATGACTGTCGGCGTTACAGTAGCACCATGGATACTCACCTCTTCCTATTGATAAAATATCTAAATTGGTGTGGGGAGCAAAGAACAGGCTTGTTTTTTCCCCAACGATAGTGCCTGTACACCTCAAGAACCCCATCTGTTCAAAACCATCCATGATCTCTTCCTATACACTTCCAAACTTGATGACACAGCACAGCAGCACCCTACTGATAGCATTGCAAATCTATATGACAGCAGTTCTAACAGATGATCTACAGTACCAAACCAGTCAGCTACTGATCAGGAGCAATTAATATGGCAAGCTTCCAGATAGCAATGGCAGCATGCTGTTCTTTCGCTGCACTCGGGGGTGAGCTCTGCACAGATCACCAGGAAAGGAATCTTCTGAACCCTGACGTTCTGCAGCAATTGCCAGACATCACAGTTCTAAATCACTGTCCTGTGCCACCAGTCAGAGCTAGCTGATCAAGCTCAGAAGCAAGGTTTCAAGTACAGCAGCTCCAGATAAATGCCTTGCAGAGTGACAGCTTTATTTCATCTTCCTGAAGCCCTATTGCTGAGGCATCCAAAGGTCTCCAAAGCTGCCAAGCCAAATCCATCAGGCTGTGTGATTCTTCTAATACTTGTATGTCAATCTGTTCATATGAATGATTGTCATGAATATGTTGCTTACTTTGTTCTCCATACTGCCTGAAACAGAAATGGCACTGCCAAAATACAGATGAATTATGCGATGCCAGGAGAGTAATCATGGAAGTTTGTTAGTTTGACCCCAAGTCACAGAATTCCTATGAGTTCCAGTAGGCATCTCAGAGGACCCATCAAGAAAAAGCAGTAGAACATAGCTACTTTGTAAATCTGCCTAGTATGCTGAGTAGTTAATTCAAACAGGCACAAAGCTGGGTGGATACAATGATTAAGAAGGAAGGTACCTTAAACTTACATAACACAGTTGTGTGGACACTTAAATATTGTTAAATTGCTGCAAGTAGAATGAACAAACTGATACCTGTTGTAACCCCTGTTGTAGACAAGACCTTGCAAACTCCACAATCCTGTTTTTTTCACTTTATCTCTTTCTCATACACACTCAAAAGCATTCTTCATCTGTGCCTTCCCCATGCTATTTTCTAGTATTTGCACAGATCCAAAGTTACAAATCTTTGTGGATTACCTGCAAACAGAATAATGATCTTCCCAGGTCTGAAATTTGGGCCATCTAATCAGCATGTGACCTAGATTATCAATCATAAGTATAAATATCAAACAACACATAAACATAACGATCAATTTGTAGGAAAAAACAAAAACATCTAGATTTCAGTGTCTTATGTGCCCCCAAGTGCTCACCAAACAATTATGAACAACATATGAATAATCATAAACATAATATTTTTGGGGATAATTTGCAACCAGGAATAAAAAACAATAAGAACAAAAAAGAAATCAACAGTCATTGGATAAATGATTTGCAATAAATAATTCAACCAGTTCTGTCCAGAAGTACATATAGTTTAAGATAATAACTTTGCAATTTGTGAAAAATTAATGGATTAAATTCTTATGAAGATGATTTAGAATTCATATTCTAATGAGTTTTGGATACTATACACCTGTTTAGCTTATTATACTCGCTTTCAAAGATCATTTAAAGGTGAATTGGATTCACTGGTGGTACAAGAGATGTACATAATACAAATTATTATTTTTAATGAGCTTTCACTAATAATGTTGATATAATGAGAAGATTAACTACGACATTGAGATATACTATAGTTACCTTAGCTCTTTTCAGATTTAAAAGAGCCCTTAGTTTAGTGAAGTTAAATCACAGGACATACTAAAATAAATTAATATTATCCATTTCTTTGAGTACCTGACTATCCCCAGTTCACAGACTGCATTGTTTAGAAGCCATCTCTCTTAACTATATTACCATAGCAATAGCAAGCGTGACACCTGAGTTTTTATCCTGTCCCCTCAAGGTGAGTCACTACCAACCCCAAATACGCTAGTTTGGCCTATCATCAGAAGATAACCATGAGCTAGATTTTGGAAGCAAAAAGGACCATCTTCTAGTAAATAACAAAGAAGTCATAGTTACTCTGATGTGATGTTTATGGGTTTCATTATTTAAACAATATATACCACCTCAAAAATAAAAAAAGGAAGTTATGTCCTGCTCTTCCTGAGAGAGCTCCTCCTCAGCTATCTATTTTCATCAGAAATGTTTCTTAGTAGCCACCAGTGTACCAAGTAGAGAGCATCTGCTGCAATCTAGGAATCAGGCAGGGTGCAAAAACAGGAGTTGGAGTACAGTGGGCTGCTAATGGTGGTGTTTCTCTCTCTCTTCTTTTCTTCTAGACATTGGGCATACCAGTCCAGGTAAAGCACTTTCAAATCTACTGAACAAAAGAGTTACATAGGAACTAGGTATATTTTTTATGAGTTTTGCCATGACAGTAGGATTAATACTAGATAAAAGAATAGTGGAATATCAATCAAACTACTCTTGCAGGTGTTTGTTTTTTTTCAAGAGCATTCTCACTTACTAATGTAAACATGAAGTAATATACTGTGATGTATAGGTCTAGAATTGTTTTAAAAATTGGTCTTCTTTCACAGTGACTTGAAAGGGGATGTTTTATTTGCTAGTCTTACTTATATTCTACAGTTGATTACAATTTGCATTGCAATTTGACAGTATTACTTCTCTCTATGAAGCCTGTGCGTAAGTGATGAGCACATGAAAGTAATGTCAGTTTTACAGTGCATAGTACAGTACATACTAATTTAGTTTAGTAGAAAATGTAGATGTTATTTACAAATTAAGTGCTGTTTTGAACTGTAGATTAATGCACTGTTCACTATGAAACATTTAAAAATGAGTTTTTAACAGTGTTTGAAGTTAAACTATCAAGCCTACAGAACTGTAAACACCTCTGATAGAATTACCTTTGCCACCAGACCAGGAAACAGAATCAATAATTGTGTCTGAACCACAAGGCTATATATTTATATCTCCCTATAACTCCATTCTGATCTCCAAAATTGAGATAAGTCAGAGAACCAATTCTGTGTTAATTGCTCTCTGTATTGACACAGATTTCCAAACATGTTTAAAAATGGGTTCATTTTATGTTCTGTAAGTGAATACACATTTTCCTGGACCTACATTATGCAAGTGGTTAATGCAAATATGGTCAATCCTACATTGTTGGTGAACCCTGTGATTCTGTTTGCTGTTAGTTTTTTTAACATTTTGAGATAGTCATGTAATATCAAATTTATTTGTTTGTTTTATATGGTAGCAATCTTTTGCATATTTCCAAAAAGAATAATTTATTATGCTTTTTCATTGGAAAGATGCTCACAAAATAGCTGCCATGCACTCTTCATTTATTGTGGTCAGAACATAGCATGTGACTTCCAACAGTATTAATCTTTTCCTCTTCATAAGAACAGATGTTCATGTATATCAGGGATCGGCATTCTTTGGCATGAGGCTTTCCTGGGTAAGTCCCCTGGTGGCACGGGCCAGTTTGTTTACCTCATGGATCCACAGGTTCAGCCAATCGCAGCTCTCTCTGGCTGTGGTTTGTCATTTCAGGCCAATGAGGGCTGCGGGAAGTGACAGCCAGCACATTCCTCACCCACCCTGTTTCCCGCAGCTCCCATTGGCCCGCACTTAGCTGAACCTGCAGACGTGGCAGATAAACAAAGTGGCCCATCCCGCCAGGGGCCTTGCCCTGGTGGGCCATGTGCCAAAGGTTGCCAATCCCTGTTGTATATATTTTAATTATAGTATTACTATACAAAAATAAAAGATAACTATAACATCAAATAATATTATACATACTCTAAACGTTTGTAGCTATATTAAGAACTATTAAAAATAAAACTATAATTAATGGCAAGGATTTCTTAGAAGTGCCCTCACTTTCTCAACTTTTAAATTACAAGAACAAATAATTGTGGGTGCAATGTTTGACACAGAATTATTATGGAAGAGTTTTAGCTAAATTTTCAAAAGTTGTGACTGAAATTTTTCCAGGTGAGATGTCTCCTAGCAAAATATGCATCTGCAGTGTTGCAGTTTCACTTAAATTTCTTGGGTCAACTCCAGCTGCAGGAGTAATTCAGATATTTGGAAAATGCTTGAACTGGCTCCAGAAATTCAACTGTAGGTACAAAAACACAGATGAAAATTTCACCCTCAAAAAACGATTGTGATGTGGACATAGAGACAATGAAACACAGATAAACTATGTTATGATTAAATGCAGAGGCTTAAACTGTTAATGTAACCAGGGTTACCACCCCAAACTACCCGGCAGGTAGTTCCTGTGAGGTTCTCAATGGGCCCCAGTAGACTATAACCTGAACGTGAGTGTGAAAGCCATGCCCCTCTACACCACCAGGTCTTCCAAGAGACCCTGACTGGAAGCTATACTTGCAACCTACTCTCCTTCTTCGTGCTCAGACATAGGAGAGATAGGACAAGAGAAACCATAGGCTGTAGGGGACATAAAGGCAACTGGGCTATGGAAACTTTAGTTTGACATTTCTAAGCTCCTAAACACATGGGAGCCTGTCAACTTTGCAACTATACTTTAATACACAGACTAGAAAAACAGAATTTCTGGATGCCAAATGAAGATAAAAAGACCTCCGACAATGGTTTTGTCAATTTTCTTATGTGCCCCTGCCCATTTCCTATCGTGACTATCTATCCACAGTTTGTCATTGATAACCTCTCTCCATGCTCTCTGCTTGCAATCCAAAACACCAGAGGAACATGTCGTCCTTACTTCTCTTATTTCATCTGCTTATCAGATGGAACTGCTAAGCCGATTTGCAGGAAAAGATCTTCCAAGGCATATCTGTAAATGCTAAAGAAAAAATAGACAGAGGCCCTATTGTGAGTGCACTCACTCACACCCTGGATCCAAACAAGTTAGAAGCAAACTTCCTCACTTTCCCTTGGCAGCCACACAGCACTGTGATAGTCCAGCCATGGTGAGTTGGCCTGGAGGGGAAGGAGCAAGATGGAACAAAGGGTGGAGGTATCAATGGGTTATCACTATGAGCACATAAGGCTACTGTTCTGAATACTGGCACCATTTTCAACAGACCGGGGTGATAGGACCTGCTATCTTGCTCCTGAGAGTAACTGAGGAGGGCTATTGTGTCTGCATAAGTAATTGTTGATTGGTATGGCAAAGGTTCCTACCATGTGGGAAGAAACAAGGCAGCCTGCCAAGAAACCTCTGGAAGAGGATTGCAGATTACCTCCAGGATAGTTTCCTAGAAATCTCTGTGGAGAATTCCCAGGACATCCCAGTGTGCATAATCAAACTTCCATAGGGGGCCCTCTGCCTCACTGTATGGGGAATAAGCAGATACAAACTGTACCTGTTTTGATTATTTCAATCCCTTTTATATCCTGATTAAAAAAAATAGAACACGATCATGTGTCCTTGTTGTATTGAAGCACAATGAGTACTTACTGTTGCTTTCTATGGAGTTAAGAAAAAGTCCTGACTCATAACAATCACCGTCTCCTATCCTTCTCCAACTCGACTTCCTCATCCACTATGTCATCCTCAGGGCTCACTCTGCTGGCCACTGACTCCAGCCCCTTTGAAGTATCCATGGGACTCTTGGTGATGGAAGTGGGATTGCCACCGAGGATGGCATGCAACTCCTTATAGAAGCAGAATGTCTAAAGATCCATATCAGAGTGGCACCCAGGCCTTCTGGTACACCTGCCTTAGCTCTTTGATTTTTGCATAAATCTGCTGCATATCCCTTTTGTGCCCCTCCTACTCCATGTCACAAGCAATCTGCCCATAGGTATCAAAGTTACAATGGCTGGAGTGAAGACTCCTGACTTGTGACTGCATTGCCTCCTCTACTCACAGATCCAGCAGATCCACCACCTCTGGTGTAATCCAGACAAGAAAGCATTTGCTGCTGGGAGCCTGCATGCTCAGATGGGCAGATGCTCTGTGAGCTCTCCAGGCTGAGAAAACAGGAAAAGAAATTTCAAAAATATCTAGGGCTTTAAAAGGGGAGGGGCTCTTGCATGTGTACCTGGATGCATGGGAGCAAAGTTCAAAACGATGAAAAGAGTGGACATGATGGGCATTTGAGGACACCTCCTGAAGGCCACTTAAGGTGGCATCAGCAACTCAGTGTCTACACTGACAGTGAATTGCTCTATGTTGACCTAAGCTCTTTTCAAAGCATTTTTATTATGTTGTTGTAGCAGGAGAGAGAACCCAGCAAGAGGAGCATTGCAGTGTATCCATCTTGACAGTTAGGTCGATGTCAGCTGCCTTATGTTAACTTAACTTTGTAATGTAATGCCCCGACACACCCTTCCCAGAGAATCACAGATGTAAGTAGAATGGCCATTGAACTAAAAAAATCATGCTTACAAGATGATGTTTTGATTTTAGACTATGAATCAAAACACTTGCTTCCTACTTCCTAACAGTTTTGCACTTCTTTCATTTTTAAGTAAATTCTTTTATTTAATACTAGCATAAGTGCCCGGCGTTGCTCGGGTCAGTCGGAGGTGGGGAGGGGGCAGACAGTTGACACCCCCTGACCAACCCCAACACCCACCCCTCACCCACCCTGACACCTTCCCACCCCCCCTGACCAACCCCAACACCCCCCGGCTCACTTACCCCCCGACCAAACCCGACAACCCCACCTGACCCCCCAAACAAACCCAACACCCCTACCTGACCCCCCGACCGAACCCGACACCCCCACCTGACCCCCCGACCAAACCCGACACCCCCACCTCACCCCCTGAGCAAACCCGACACACCCACCTCACCCCCCGACCGAACAGTGTATTTAATAATCTGTGTGCTACACAGTGCACCGTGAGCCGGGGCAGGAGGTGTCGGGTTTGGTCGGGGGGTCAGGTGGGGGAGTTGGGTTTGCTTGGGGGGGGTCAGGTGGGGTTGTCGGGTTTGGTCGGGGGGTAAGTGATCCGGGGGGTGTAGGGTTTGGTCTGGAGGGGTGGGAAGGTGTCGGGGTGGGTGAGGGGTGAGGGGTGGGTGTTGCGGTTGGTCAGGGGGTGTTGCGGTTGGTGGGGGGTTGAGGTGGGGGTGTCAGGTTTGCTTGGGGGGATGAGGTAGGAGTGTCAGGTTCGGTCGGGGGTAAGTGAGCCGGGGGGGTGTCGGGTTTGGTCTGGGGGGGTGGGAAGGTGTCGGGGTGGGTGAGGGGTGAGGTGTGGGTGTTGGGGTTGGTCAGGGAGTGTTGCGGTTGGTGGGGGGGGTGAAGTGGGGGTGTCGGGTTTGCTTGGGGGGGTGAGGTGGGAGTGTCGGGTTTGGTGGGGGGGTAAGTGAGCCAGGGGATGTCAGGTTTGGTCTGGGGGTGTTGCGATTGGTGGGGGGGTGAGGTGGGGGTGTCAGGTTCGGTCGGGGGGTAAGTGAGCCAGGGGGTGTCGGGTTTGGTCTGGGGCGGTGGGAAGGTGTCGGGGTGGGTGAGGGGTGAGGTGTGGGTGTTGGGGTTGGTGAGGGGGTGTTGCGGTTGGTGGGGGGGTGAGGTGGCGGTGTCGGGTTTGGTCGGGGGGTAAGTGAGCCGGGGGGGGTGTCGGGTTTGGTCTGGGCACTCACCCCAACACCTTCCCCCCCCAGACCAAACCCAACACCCACACCGCACACCTCACCCCCCCGACACCTTCCCACCCCCCCAGACCAACCCCGACACCCCCCGGCTCACTTACCCCCCGACCAAACCTGACACCCCCACCTGACCCCCACAAGCAAACCCAACACCCCCACCTCACCCCCCGACCGAACCCGACACCCCCACCTCACTTACCGTCCCACCAAACCCAACTCGGATCCGTCGCAGGCGGGGAGGGGGCCCAGAGCCGAGGGATTCCGGGGACCTTCGCAGGTGGGGGGGGGGCACAGAGCTAATGGAGTCCTGGGTTGAGGTGGGAGGGGCAGAGAACTGAGGGATCTCCGGGGTTCCGTTGGGAGGGGGGAGGGGCAGAGAACTGAGGGATCTCTGGGGTTCCGTTGGGAGGGGGGAGGGGCAGAGAACTGAGGGATCTCCGGGGTTCTGTTGGAGGAGGGAGGGGTGAGCTGAGCGAGTGAGGTGTCTGTTGGAGGGGGGTATTATGACATCATCACCACTTAACCGCCCAGCCGATGTGATTGGCCCTGAAAGACTTTCACCCCTGGGGGGCATCAGAGGTGAGATCTGAAAATTTTTCGACCCTTACCAGCATATAGACCCCAAGACCCCTCACTGTTCCAAATTTCAAGTCTCTGGCTCAAACGGTGCGGGAGGAGTTCGCTGTCATACGTACATACATACATAGATACACACATACATACATACACCACTTGACTTTTATATATATAGATATTCAAGATTTATGATGACTAGTAAGAATATGTGGGGGAGAAGGGGGCGATTCAGAGGACCCAGAGAACAGATTCCTCTCTGGACCATTAAACCTAAGAAGAGGGCATGGGACCGCCATCCAAAAATTGCTTCTAGAACACTTGCTGCAATTATTTGGACACGTGGAATTCTACATACCATGAAGGATGGCAGACATTGGGAACCACAGCTGAGTGTACAGAAAGAACTATGAGCCTAGCCTGGCAATCTTTCCATTGGCTTCAATGGATATTTAATTAAGCATCTAGTTAGTATAAATATGGAAGTGGTGCATAAATGTGAAAAATTGATCGTGTCATATTAATTTGAGAAAGACAGATATCTACAAGACTGTACCTTATCAGGTTTTACTGACAGTTTTGGGATGACCAGATTAGTGAGGATTGGTGATTCTTGAGTCGGTTCTGAAGGTTTTCTATAAAACTGGTGAAACATAGAAATTTGCAATTGAGAAAATATTATCATAGCTGTATCCTACTGCATTCATATGTGATAGTTTCTGGTAAATGAGAGTTTGGATAACTGGGATTAGTAAAGGCACTTCAGAAATCTTCTGGCTACAGAAACCTTTTCGAGAACATCAAGCTCAAAAGCATAATGTGTCATAAAAGTTTTATTAAAGATACATTTGAAATACTATAAGGGTCACTGGTAACTCTAGGGAAGCATCTTTAAAAGAGAGTGGAAATCATTGATCTATTTCTTTTTATTTCAGATACAAAACAAACCCAAAACAATGCATAATTGCAGCTATTCCTCATGGAGTATAGTGCAATATCTCTAATGGAAAAGTTAGACTAAGGTTGTATAATCCAAATCAAAAGTACATGCCACCGTCTCAATTTTTCTTACTTCTCGGTAGTAGTAGAAAGTTCATGAAAAAAAAAATCAAATGACTTTAACTTTGTAGATTTTATTGATCACATTCACCACAGCACTCACTCAAACCTCACTTAAAATCACATGGAAAATCCTGACCCATTGAAATTCAGTGTGGAGTTGCCTGGAGCTATATCCCAGACTAACTCTACAGCCACAGGTGCACCTTGTCTGGAGACTTATGTTTTAGGGCCTGCTGGGCTATGGTTCCAAGGCAGCCAGATCCCCACTCCTTGCTCAGGAGGCAGAGTCTGTGAATCCTCTTCTTCCCACATCCTCGAATCTTTGTTGATAATTATGAGATGCTCTACAAATACAGAGAGCCTGCCTGATTACTCTGAGAGCTAGGTAGGGTGTGTGTTGGGGGTGGAGAGGAGTTGTCTTTTTAGCTGAGTGTCCTTAAAGGCGCTGCACAACAATATCTTTAGGGTTATCTCCCTTACAAGGAAACACTTTGCTCCCTTGCTCATTTTTTCCTCTTTTCTATGCAGGGGAGCTGCAGGGATGCATTTCAGAATACTTGTCAGGGACAGAGTTGGGAAATAAATGTTCCTCCCGAGGGAGTTCTGTGGCCCAAAGTTCAAAATTCTACACACACTATTGCAAAATTCTGCATATTTGTCAAAATAACACAATATTACCACATCTTTTGTAAGAAGAGAGCCTAAGATATAAGCCCTTGCATCAGAAGCATGGTTTGAGACCTGACCTAAAGGAGTGGGCAAGCTTTACTAATATAAAGCAAAGTTAGCAAAAGTCAGGGTAGCAAAGACAAACCTGCAGCTAGCCCATGCCAGCTGACTTTGGCTCATGGGGCTAAGGCTGCAGGGCTCTTTCATTGCTGTGAAGGTTTCTGGACTAGAGCTGGAGCTCTGGGACCCTCCCACCATGCAGGGTTCTAGATCTGGGGCTCCAGCAATAAAACAGGAAGACCCCAGGGCCCTGTCCCTCTGCACCAAGAGTACCACAATATTGAGCGAGGGGGGCAGAATCTCGCACACACAGGTAGCTCTGCTCGGGTGTAGGGCAAGCATGCTCAGCACAGCAGGATCCAATTATGGAGGGTATTACCATGGAGGGGGAGAGAGGGTGGATCCAGGTGAGGGTGGCTCACTGGGGGGGGGTCTGGGTGTGGTGGAGATCTGGATGCACATGGGTACGTTTTGGGGATTCTGGATTGATGGCGAATGGGACTCTGAAGGGTGGGTCCAGGTGTAGGTGATTGGGGCTCAGTGCGGGATGTCTGGTTGTGGAGGGGTGTGAGTGCAGGAGTCTCAGTGGAGAGGTCTAGGTACTGGGGGAGTGGGGCTTGGGGGTGTGGGCATTTGGGTGCAGCTGGTTGGGACTCAGTAGGATGGGATTCAAGTGTGGGGAGGCTTCAAGAGGGGTAGTCTGGGGGCAGAGGGACCAGATGTGTGTCAGGGAGGACTCAGAGAGGGCATCTGGGCATGTGTATGGGGGTCCAGGTGCACAGGGACTGGATCGATTGGGGAGGCAGTGCCCTGTACAGTTTCCCCTCCCTCATGACTGGGGAGCGATGGGGGAGGATTCAGATGGAGGTGAGGACCTTCCTGCAGCTGGGAGGATGTTCCCGGGGGTGGGTCTGACCCAGTCCCAAGAGCAGCCCATGCAGGGGAAGAGGAAGTCCCATCCTCCTGCTTCCCACCCCCCAGCCTAGACAGGACTAGCAGATGAACCAATCCCAGCTCTGCTCCTCCTCATCTCCACACACATGGCAAGAGTGAGCAAGTGGGATAAACTCTCTCCCTTGCTCACAGCCATGTCTACACCCAGTGCCCTCCCCTCCACCAAACTTTCTTGGGAGTAAAATGTAAAGCCCCGATCATCAGGCAGGTTGAAAATTAACATGAGCTCCAAACCCATTTAGTGCCTCAGAAGGATCCAACTACCAAGATGCTGTGGAATCCCTTGGTGTCCCCCTTTGGTACCAGCCTGGCCATCCTAAGGATCAGCCAGGATGGCACATAGTTCTGATAAGCAAGAATAAGGGTATGTCTTCACTACAGGACTAGGTCAATTTCCCTTAATTCGATTTTCTAAACTCAACTTTAGAAAATCGAATCAGTGTGTCCCCACCAGGACAGCAGGTCTACAGTGGTCGACACTGTCTGTCCTAGAACTTTTGCAGGGGTCGACATAGCCCGCATTGCACCGTGGGTAGGTAGCCCACAGTGCAATGCGTGCCGAAAACCCCCCCCCCGCCCGCCCAAGCAGCCCCGCGCCAGACCCCCCTGGCCGCCCAAGCAGCCCCGCGAACCCCCCCGCCCGCCCAAGCAGCCCTGCGCCGGACCCCCCTGGCCGCCCAAGCAGCCCCGCGAACCCCCCCGCCCGCCCGAGCAGCCCGGCGCCGGACCCCCCCGGCCGCCCAAGCAGCCCCGAGAACCCCCTCGCCCGCCCAAGCAGCCCCGCGAACCCCCCCGCCCGCCCAAGCAGCCCCACGCTGGACCCCCCGCCCGCCCAAGCAGCCCCGAGGTGGACCTCCTCACCCGCCCAAACAGCTCCGCGACCTCCCCCGCCCCCCAAGTTCGCGGGGCTGCTTGGGCGGGCGGGGGGGTTCGCGGAGTTGTTTGGGCGGGCGGGGGGGGGTGTCCGGCGCGGGGCTGCTTGGGCGGGCGGGGGGGTTCGCGGGGCTGCTCGGGCGGGCGGGCGGGGAGGTTCGTGGAGCTGTTTGGGCGGGCGGGGGGGTCCAGCGCGGGGCTGCTTGGGCGGGGGGGGGGGGTCTGTGGGGCTGCTCCGAGGTCAGAGGCTTAACATCAGATGCCTCTTCACTTACTCACAATAGACGTAGAGAAGTCGATTTTAGCCTTACTTCTCTCGTCAAGCAGGAGTTACAAAGTCGATTTTGAGGGCCCTTTAAATCGACTTTAAGGGCATGCAGGTGAAGACAGGTACACGTTTAGTTCGACTTAACGTTGTTAAAGTCGACGTTAAGTCCTAGTGAAGACATGCCCTACGATGCTTCATTCTCTTTGCACCATACAAAACAAGACCACAGAAGCAGTGACTGGCGGTGTACAATGGAAGGATCCACAGGACCCTGGGTATACCTATTAATTAACCATAATCGGAACAGAAGAGCTGCAGTCACAATTCTAGCCAATAGACTAGAAGGAAACAATGGATGTCTCCTTAATAACTCTATGCCCTGATTGCAGGTTGAGAGTAGAAGGATTTATTCCAACAAACCTTGCATGTCACCTGCATGAAGCCTAATTTCATTGGCTTTATATATGCAAAAATGAAATCCAGCCTTATATATCTAGCTGAGCAAAACTACAGTCATTACAGCCACAGACATTTTAAAAATATCTACAGACAGACAAAGAAAAATAGTTTTTGCTGATCTGTATCTGCTGATCTGTATCTGCTTAATTCTTTTATTTTTCAGAGTACTTAGATTCTCCATGTAGCAAAAAGAATAAGAAATTCAGCAGGTGTTCTTGACAACATTTCCTCTCAAAATAAATACTACTTTTCAGGACTTCAGGTTGCATGTGAGCAATTGCTGAGCAGATATTGCCTGCAGTGTCTCTCCACCACTAGTATTTAAGTCATTACTTTTTGCAGTGTTTCTAGTCCCTTGAGTATGAAAAACGTTACTGCTCATACAAGAAATGTTATTATATTTGTTTCTTCTGAATGGAATCCTGCATGAGTAACATTGTTCCTATTTATTTTTCAAATGTAGCCAATTTTTTCAAGCAAAAGGTGCCAATCCCAGCACAGCAGCAGATCCTACTGTATTTCCTTCTCTATAAAAAATTACAGAAATGTAGGGCTAAAAAGATGATCTATTCCCGTCCCCTGTGAAAAGGCAGAACTAATTCACCTGGACCATCCTCACAGGTGTTTGTCTAACCTGTTCTTTAAAACAACCAATAATAGGGATTTCACAACCTCTCATGGAAACCTATTCTAGTACTTAATTATCCTTATAGTTAGAAATTCCCTACTCCAGCTCTACCACCTAATATCTAAACTGTATCTCCCTTGTTGCAGATTAAGCTAATTAGTTTTTGTCCTAACATCAGTGCACATGGAGGACAATTGATTACTGTCCTCTTTATATGAAATAAAAAAATATTTGAAGACTTGTCAGGTCCCCGGTCAGTCGTCTTTTCTGAAGAGTAAAAAATGCCATTAAAAAAATGTTTCCTCATAGGTCAGGTTTCCTAAGCCTTTTATCATTTTTCTTGTGCTCCTCTGAACTCTGCAGTTTGTTCATGTCTTTATGAAAATGTGGCACCCAGAACTAAACACGGTACCTCACCAGTGCCAAGTAGAATGGAATAATTTCCATATTTGTCATATATAACACTTCTGTTGATAAACCCCAGATTGATATTAGATTTTTTTTTGCAACCCCACCACACTGTTAACTCATATTCAATTTGTGAGCCACTTTAACCTCAAATCCTCTTCAGCAGTACTATTACCTAGTCTGTTATTTTCCATTTTGTTGTTTTGCATTTGATTTTCTCCCAAGGGAAGTACTTAGCACTTATCTTTATTGAATTTCATCCTGTTGATTTCAGACCAATTCTCCATTTTATCAAGGCCATTTTGAATTCTAATCATGTCCTCCAAAGTGCTAACAACTCCTCCAAACTTGATGTAATTCACAAATTTTATAAGCATACTCTCCACTCCTTTATCCAAATCATTAATGAAAATATTGAATAGTACTGGATTCACACCAGAGCCCCATGGTGCCCCACTAGATATATCCTCTCAGTTTGAGAGTGAACCATTGAAAACCATTCTTTGAGTATGGTCCTTCAATCAGATTTGTTTCTCCTTTAGAGTAATTTCATCTAGACCATGTTTCCCTTGTTTGCTTATGAAAATGTCATGTGGGGACTAGGTTAAAAAACATACTAAACTCAGTATGCATCATGTCCACAGCTTCCCCCATCCATTAGGCCAGTAATCTTGTGAAGGAAGGAAATTAGGTTAATTTGGCATAGATTGTCCTTGACAAATCCATATTGGCTATTACTTTATAAGACTATTATCCTCAAGATGCTTACAAATTGATTAATAGAGGTAACAAAGAGTCCTGTGGCACCTTAAAGACTAACTAAAGTATTGAAGCATAAGCTTTCATGGGCTAATACCCACTTCGTTAGATGCAAGCAGTGGAAGTGTCCAGGGGCAGTTCTGTGGGCCAGGACTGACCTGCCTCCCAGGGCCTGTGAAAGTGAGATGGATTTCCACTCCATACGGCTAAATGCAGTGCCTTGCATGATGTCAAGAATCAGAGAGGTAGCCGTGTTACTCTGGAATAGCAGAGGTAACAAAGAGTCCTGTGGCACCTTAAAGAATAACTAAAGTATTGAAGCATAAGCTTTCGTGGGCTAATACGAAGTGGGTATTAGCCCACGAAAGCTTATGCTTCAATACTTTAGTTAGTCTTTAAGGTGCCACAGGACTCTTTGTTACCTCTGCTATTCCAGACTAACACGGCTAACTCTCTGAAATTGATTAATATTTGTCCAGTCTCTTTCCAGATATTAAATTTAGCCTGATTTCTCTGTAATTCCCTGGGTCCTCCCCCCGCCTTTTTTAAAAAAGGTGACCTCAGGGACCTCACCTGTTCTTCGTGAGTTCTGAAAGATACTTGCGGATGGTTTTGAGATTGCTCCAGCTAGTCCATTAAGTATCATAAGGCAGGAATCAACAACCTTGGCATGCGGCTCCCCAGGATAAGCACCCTTGGCAGGACTGGCCAGTTTGTTTATCAGCCACATCCGCAGGTTCGGCCAATTGCAGCTCTCACTGGTCGCAGTTTGCCGCTCCATTTCAACAGGAGCTGACCACCACTTCCGAGGAGGGATCCACTGTCTGACTGATTACTTATTCTCAGTTGCTGAAGATCAAAGACCCAGGCTGTATAAAGGAAAGTCTAACCAATACAGGTAAGTTATGAGTAAAAAGATTTATGAACTTTTAACCACAGAGGTGGAGGGAACCTGTGTGGGTTTGAAGGACTGACCACCTATCAGAGCCCTTACTGGAATTTGTGGTGATTTCTTGTAGGCATATTAGCATGCATGTAGGTTCTTTTATTATTTCAATAAGCCTTCTCTGTAAGGCTTTCATTTAAAAATAAATGTGCTTGCTTAGAAAAGAGCTATGTAATCATTCATAATTGTGGGCAATTATGCTGTTTAATGCCTCTGAGAGAAAACAAAGTAAAGAAGCTGGCAGTCTGGCTTCCTGGAGAGCTCACAGTGTAGGCATGGAACTGTGAAGCCTGGAAAAAAAAACAACAGAAGAGGGAGAGAGATGTAGGTCTCTGCCCAAAAGAGATGACAACTGAGGAATCAGGAGCCTAGCGTGAGTGCCCTTGTTGGACCATTAGTGGGAAATACCGGTGTGGTTGCCCTGAAGTATGACACAATTAGACCAAACACCTGTTATCGACACCATCTATATCAGTATACATTCACCTCCAACATGCACGTATCTCAACTTGGGACCCTGTCTTCGACTAGGAGATCTGCTAGACTGAAGATTTCTGTAACTGTCTGGAATTATTTTCAGTACTACTCAGCACCAGTGAAAAATATCACAGGCATGAATTTCCATATTCTTCCCCTTCCTTTTTCATAAGGCTGCAATTGACGAACAGCTCATTAATAAGTGTCAGGAATCTGTAGCCAGATACAGTAAGTGAGTGGTAAAACAAGGGGCAGTGGTGGAGTTTTGACCCCAGTTATAAGTAATTGCTCATTGGTTATAACTAAACCTATTGATAATTGGTGTCATTCTGTCATTATTAAGGGTCATAGATCTAATAAGCAAGGAGTGCAGGAAATACAAAGAATCAAATAAACAAGACAATAACAGATTATATTGTTCCTGTTTGTTGTTTTCCTTCCTGATAAGCAGTACTAATTAAGAAGTAATACTTTGTATGACCCAATGAGCTTATAATTAGAATTCAGGGCATCACTGAATTTTTGATTCACTGAGAGATCCAAAACACTGGCAAAAAATCAGGTGCCGAATCTAAAAATTGTAAAATTATAAAATATAAATTGGTTAATCAAAGAATACATTTCGGGAAAACAACATGTTCCATCACCCAAATGGATTTTTGGGGGCATTTGTAAAGATTCACAGAATGGTCTGATTATAATTTTTAACCCAGTGGTTAGGGTCACTCAGTGAAATGTACAAAACCAGACTTAAATTCCCTTGACTATACCTGATGTCAAGAGTGGATCTGAACTTGAGTCTCCTATCCTACAGTAGAGAAGCTTAATTATAGAGCTATAGTGTATTCTGGAGTAGGTTGCTTTTAATCTCTCAAATTGAAACTGTTCCATATATTATAAAAACAAAAAAGAACAATCATTGGCAAACAGATATGAAGTTGTGTCTCCCACCTCCTAGGTGAGTGTCCTAACTAACAAGCTATCAAGTTATTCTCACACTTTTTTTTTTGGCCAAATGACTATTTTTCATTATGTGCAATGGCAATTCATCACCATTCATAATGAGCCCCTTGCTATGAAAGCATACCTCTCTCTTGAACAACACATCATTCCTTCAAGAGCCCAAGATTTAGTTCCTCTTATGAGTCTTTTTTAAACCCCTGATTTGTCACTTCTGTCCCTTTCTCCTCTCTGGGCATTATCATCTGTCCATTTCCCCCTACCTACAGAGAATCTGAAGGAACTAAGAATATAAGAACGGTCATATGGTCAAACCAAAGGTCCATCCAGCCCAGCATCCTATCTTCTGACAGTGGCCAATGACAGGCACCTCAGAGGTAATGAACAGAACAGGTAATCAAGTAATCCAGCCACTGTGACCAACTCCATCCCCCAGAAAACAGTGACTAGGGACAATTCAGAATATGGCCTTGCATCCCATCCCATCCCATCCCATCCCATCCCATCCCATCCCAACTATTAGCTAATGATGGACCCTTCCTCCATGAATTTATCTTGCTATTTTTTAAACCCTCTTATAGTCTTTTCCTTCACAACATCCCCTGTCAAAGAGTTCCAGAGACTGACTAACTGTGTATTGTATTAAGAAATATTTCCTCTTGTTGGTTTTAAACCTCCTGCCTATTATTTTCATTTGGTGACCTTTAGTTCTTGTATTATGAGAAACAGTAAATAACACTTCCTTATTTACTTCTCTACACTAGTCATTATTTTCTAGACCTTTATCATATCCCTACTTAGTCATCTCTTTTTCTAAGTTGAAAAGTCCCACTTTTAATAATCACTCCTTGTGTGGAAGCTGTTCCATACCTCTAACCATTTTTTATTGCCCTTTTCTGAACCTTTTCCAGTTCCAGTTCAGATCCATTCTTTTTTGAGATGGTGTGACCACATCTGCACGCAATATTCAAGATGTGGACATACCATAGATTTATATAGAGACAATATATATTTTCTGTCTTATTATCTATCCCTTTCCTAATGATTCCCAGCATTATGTTTGCTTTTTTGACTGCTGCTGCACATTGAGTGGACCTTCTAAGAGAACCATCCACAATAACTCCAACATCTCTTTCTAGAGTGGAAATAGCTAATTGTAGTTCATCTGAAATTTTGTTGCATAGTCATCCAGTTTTGTGAGATCCCTTTTGTACCTCTCAGTGGTCTACTTGGGACTTAAAAATCTTGAGTAGTTTTGTATCTTTTGCAAATTTTGCCATCTCAATGTTTACCCCTTTTTCTAGATCATTGATATATATATTGATTAGGACTGGTCCCAGTACAGACACCTGGGGAACACAACTATTTACCTGTCTCTTCTGAAAACTGAACATTTATTCCTATCTTTTATTTTCTCTGTTTTAACCAATTATTCTGTGACAGCTTACTTTGCATAAGAGCCTTTGGAGAGGGTCCTTGTCAAAAGGCTTTTTAAAAATCTAAGTACACTATATCCACTGGATCACCCTTGTCCATGTGCTTATTGACCCCCCTCAAAGAATTCTAGTAGATTGGTGATACATAATTTAACTTTACAAAACTGATGTTGATTCTTCCCCAACATATCTGCATGTCTGAAAATTCTGTTCTTTACTATAGTTTCAATCAATTTTCCTGATAGTGAAGTTGTAATTGCTGGGATAGCCTCTAGAGCCTTTTTAAAAAAATGGCATCACATTAGCTATCCTCCAATCATCTGGTACAGAAGCTGATTTAAATGATAGCTTACATACCACAGTTAGTTCTGCTATTTCACATTTGAGTTCCTTCAGAACTCTTGGGTGAATATCATCTGGTCCTGGTGACTTATAATAATTCTCCTAATTTTATTTGTGCTTGATTCATCCATCTGAATACATTTGATCATTAAGATTTTAACAATCCACCATTGTTCCTGCTCTGATAGATACATGACACAGTCCCTGTCAATTTGTGGCTTACTCGCTAAACACTGAGCCATTCCATAATGCAGCAATTTTATAACGTCAACCATAAATTACATATAAACAGATTCCCCAAATTGTCACAGAAGCTATTCATTTAATCTGTACATTTTTTTAAAAAATAGGGGTTGTTGCTAAACTTTAACACATGCTATATCAAATGGCACTGTACAGAATTTTAGCTTCACAAAATAGGAATTCCATGGCAAAAATAAAAGTTTCAAAATAATTTATATTAAATTATCTCAAAAATACCAATAACTTCCCCTTACCCTGGAATTTAATAAATTCACTTACATGATTATTTAAATGAAATTTAGTAGCAAACACTTGTAAACAATAACACTCAGATGTGGTTTTGATTAAAAGTTGTAACTCAAAATGTAAGGCACTAATTAGATATTCAAGAGTACAAATAAGGATTTAATAAAGCAATGGTTCTTCAAATGAAAGTAAGTAAATTTACAGATTGTAAATTACATAGTGCAACTGGGGTAGAAGCTTTCTCAACATTCCTTAACTGATTAATCAAAAGAAAGTCATCATTAACGGAATAGCATGACCCTCCATCCGAGTAAAGAATCAGAGGTCAATGTTTCCCTGATCCTCTTCACTACTTATTGCATGATGAAGGCTGGAATGACAGCAAAAAAAAGGGTCGTTTTATTGGATGGGAAAGTGGCAGGGATATGAGGATGCACTGGAGGGATTTACAATTCCTGTATGCTGAACAGTACCTAATATGAAAGGGGTTTCTTGTAGGAAGAGGACACTGGCTCTGAGATAATGCAAGCCATCTGCAAATACCCACCTCCCCTTCTTTAATGTTGGTCACAGCAACTTTAGTCTATGGGCTGCAGTAGAGTCACAAAGTTCTGTGCTAGTGCACCTTGGCCTACTGGAGAGGATTTTGCCCTGCTATATCAAATGGCACTGTACAGAAAGTGCATGCAGAAAACCCTTGTACAGATTTATGGGGAGGAATATATTGCCCTTAATACCTTAAGTGACCTTAGTGACCCTGAACTGGGAGGGTTATTTTCAAAATTGATTGACTCTGAAGCCCAAATTTGCAAATATGTGCATAACTTAGGCAGAGCTGAATGTGTGCACTCTGTTGTGGGTCTGTGTTCATGCTTCAGGGGCTTTTGGCACTTAACGTGGGCATGAGTAAAAATGTGCATAACAGTTTGCTTCCACTTATTTGAATATTTGGGCCTGAAAGTAATACCTAGTGGCATCTTTGTATCTTACCAAAGCAAATAAGAAAACTGGCAGCTAGAACTTTAGGAGTTGTTTAAGTGCTGGCTGTTATAAAGGGCATACAATAACTAATCAGTGTGTATTATTTATTTATTTATTAGTAGAAACGCCACTTACTATTAGATACAAAAATTTTAAGTATCAGAATCTAGAAATACCATCTGTGTAAGTTAAACAAATAACAGCATTGAGCAATGCCAATTAATATCATCTGCCCTGTGTCTAGCACTTCATTCATCATGAGTACATTCTGGGGGGCCAGGAGGAACTCAGTCAAGACATCTCTTAATTTACTTATTTTCTACAGCTGCTACAGTTGCTCTTGCCCTGCTTCTCTAGTTTGGCTCCACTCCTTGGTTTTCAATATCCAAGCCTACTTACTCTGTGCCAGTGGTACTAAATAACATTTATTAACATGTCAGTACAAGAACTGAGATTGACTTAGGCTAACAGAAGCTGATAAATGACACATCCAACTCTGCAGAAACTGTTGGCGGAAATATTGTCAGATGCTGACTGTGTGTGTCTTGTCTCTGCATAATGCCCTGGCTCTGGACAGATAGCCTGTACAGCAGGCTCCAGTCGAACAGCAATAAGACCATAGGACTTGAATTAATAGAGAAAGCACTCAACCACGTTTATTATTGATGAAGCATGGCCCTAGCTCTCCAGATCAACATCTACTTTTACACTAGCACATGTATGCCTGTGACAATTGACTCAGCTCAGTGAATGGTGGGACATTCCATTCCTCCCATCAGTTGGCCAGAGATACTCCTTCTGAGGCTACTTTTTTATACCCTGATACGAACAGTTTACAGATAGCCCCTCTGATGCGGTGAGTTACCATCCTTTATCTTGTACATGTTGGTTCAATCAAAACATCTCTACCTCTCATGCTGCCATCTGACCTTATCTTTAAAAGGGGGTCAAAGTGTCCTTGTATCATCTTTGTGAATGTGTTTGTACCATTCTTGGTCCCAGCTTTCTGGAATGTGCTTGCCTGAGTGTCCTGGGCTTAGCACTTAGGAATATGTGTGTTTTTGCCACAATGTTTTTGCCAGGATGTCTGCTCACAGCCTGACTTCTGGTAAATTTGCTTTATGTCAGAAAGTCTTCACCACTACTTTAGTTCAGACCCCAAGCCTCATTCCAGGCCTCTGGTACAAGGCCTCATGTTTCAGGCTCTCTTTCTACTATAGTAACTATATGCTTCTTGGATACATTATGATGCTGATTCATTTGAGAATAAGGAATTAAACAGCTGTAGGTGTGTAAATTTAGAGGGAGAATATTCTTTCTTAAATAGGATAATCCGCCCGTATCTCTAATACTACAGAATAGCTCTGGTTAGTAAGAGGAAAACAAGAAGGTGATTTGACCAACACAGTTATTGTCCCTCTAGCTGCCATACAGCACTTACCAGGTCTAGTGTTGCTCTTGTGATTGCTATCTAACCACATTTCTGTCATTGGCTTGCTGCCTGGCCTCACACAGGTCCATTTAATGTCTCGTTGCCTCAGTTTCCTCATCTGTATAATGATGATGACAATACTTCCTATATGTACATCACTGAATGTTGTGAAGAGTTCTTAATACTTGTGGAATTATTTATTGACAATTATACAGCTCTCGTCACAATAGTATGTGAGATCTTTTCAAGATTAAAGGTACAACTTGAAGCTTAAATTATTCTATGCTTGCTAAAAATAGTTAGCAACCTCCCAACAGAGATAATGCACAGGTAGCTGAGGAAGTATAATGCTCTGGTAACCCTGGAAGATCGCTGTGATCAATACAAATTGAAGGTTGCATGCAGTGCAAACTTGGCTCTGTTACACTATAAATTAACCCCTTGAAAAGAGCCTGAAATGAAAAACACTGCAAAAATCCCAGGTATTAGAGAGCTAAATGTATGTGCTTTTGCCTTTTTAAATCTGGAAAAATCCTGCTTCAAAGGCATTAGTGTGAATATATTTATTCCTCTTCCAAACTCCTAGAGACCAATCTTCAGCTGATGTAAATAAGCATATTTCCATTGAACTTCATGGAGATGTAGCATATTACACCAGCTGAGGAGCTGGTTCCAGGTCTGGACATCCCCTATCTTTTGTGAAACTATACCCTGAATTGAGCCAACCTAAAATATTGGAAAGATTAGATTCATCTGCAAATACAAAGCTTGGATGCTAACCCTAATTTTAAAAGTATAGTCTAATTTAAGTGTATCATAGTGTTATTATAGAGGTTGCAAGGTAGTTTTCTCTGTCTTTTTGTTCTATAATCTTGTATTGTAGCAAAATTCTCTGATAGTATCTGTGTAAAATTACAATGTCCTCCTTCACTTTGTGTCTCAAAAACAAAATATGCTAGTGCCCTTGAAATCAACAACAACCAATGCACTTTTAATTTCAGTGGGAACTATTGCAATATGAGCATTACTTAATATGACTCAGTCTGACCCACTTATTTTTAACACCAGATCTCCCAACTTGTCTATTAATGGCCTTTGGGAAGGCCTGGGAAGGTGTGGCACCCTTAAAGGGTACTGAATGAAATGCCTCTATGATGCCCAGCACAACATACTGTTTATAGAAACATAGAGTTGGAAGGGACTTCAGGAGTCATCTGGTAAATCCCCCTGCCAAGATGCAGGATTTGTAGTGTGTCTGTCTGTCTATCCATTCAAGACAGGTGGATATCCAGCCTTCTTTTGAAAACCTCCAGTGAAGAAGCTTCCATAACCTTCTAAGGCAGTTTATTCAATTGTCCTACTATTCTTACAGTTAGGAAGCTTTTTTTATGACATTTAATCAAATCTGCTATACTGTAGCTTGAACCCATTGCCTCTTCTCCTGCCATTTTTGGCAAAAGAGAACAACTTTTCTCAGTCTTCTTTCATGACAGCCTTTCAAGTATCTGAAGTCCACTATCATATCCCTCCTTAATTTCCTCTTTTCAAATGAAACATATATAATTCCTTGAGCTTTTTCTGTTATGACTTGCCTTCTATCCCTTCGATCATCCTTATCACTGGCCTCTGGGCCCTTTCCAGTTTTTCTACATCCTTTCTATATGTTGGTGACTACAATTGCAATAGTACTCCAGCTTAGCCTAACCAGCACTGAGTAGAGTGGTACTATCACCTTCTGTGATTTCCATGCTATGCCACCTAAAATTACATTTTCTTTTTTGCAACATCACATTGTTGACTCATGTTGAAGCTGTGATCCATCACAACTCCCAGATAGATCTCAACAGTGCTGTAGCCGAGCTGTTTCCCCCCCATTCTGTGTTTGTGCATTTGGTTCTTCCCTATGTGTAGCACTTTACATTTGTCTATGCTGAATTTCACTTGGTTTCCTTTGCCCAGTTCTCCAATTTATCAAGATCCCTCTGAATTGTATCTGTCTTCCTAAGGTAACATTGGTAATCTCTACTAGCTTTGTGTCATCTGCAAACTTGATCAGTATGCTCTATATAGCTACATCCAAGTCATCAATAAAGAGGTTAAAGAACACTGGACCCAAACCTATATCCCTCAGTGCTTATACTCCAATCATGGGAGTTGTCCTACCAAGTCTCTGTGATGGCAATTAAGTCATTTTCTTCATGTACCATGACTTCCAGTTCATCTTTCTTGTTCCCCATACTCCTTGTGTTTGTTCCATTAATAGTTACTCTTTGTTTATGGTTGTTTAAAGAATTTTATATCCACTTAATGGTAGTTCTGCCAAGCTTGCATTTCTCTGGCTTACTTATCAGAATGTTGTGTGAGGCTGTGTCAAAAGTCTTGCTGAAATCCAAGTATATTATGTCCACTGGATCTCCCCTTTCCACCAAATCAGTTATCAGGGAAGGATCTTTCCTCCGTCCCCTCAGGCATCCATACAATGCTATGCACAATTGATCACTGATCATATGAGGGTAGACAAAACCAAGGTCCTGCACCAAGCAGACTAACTGGAAGGCAAGTACTCTATAGACACTGATACAGGAAAAACGAAAGGGGAAAGAGAGTCGACAAATGATTTTAATTTGTTCTTCATAACTCTTGATCCAAATAAACCCAGAGCCTGATCCACTCCTGTTGGTACATGGGACAGTGAGAGCAGTTGCATCCAGGAGGGATTCAACCCACTCCAGAAGGAAGGGCAGAAGAAGTTGCACCACTGATTTCTCCCAGGGCTTCCATCAGCCAGAGTAATGTTTGTATAGCAATCCTTCTAGCAGAGGCTCCTTCGTAGATATGCTGACCCCCCTCTATCTGCAGCCAGCTCTGCTGACTCTTGGTGCTGTGATAGCTGTTTCCAGGACCCTAGCTTCCCCTTAGGGGATGATATAGTGTGAATATGTACAGGAACTTAGAAAATTCTACTTTCAGCTGTGCTTGATGAGAGTCCAGTATAGGTGGAGGAAGGAATAAAGTATAAATGTTCCATTGTCTTTGGTTTGATCTCTATTCTTGCACACCAAAAATATTCAACTTTGATTTCCCCCTCTCCCTTTGGATAGATTTTGTGTTCTCCAGAGCCTACAACCCAGCTTCCACTATATCATGATGTGACTATGTCTCCAGTGTATTTTGCATAAGTTTCAGCTCCTGAAAGGGATCCGAACAGTTAACTACCTTCAATCACTGATACCCTCTGAATATATGAACACTCAGGACCATATAAGTTTATGTCAAAATATATTGGTTACATTTCCTTGTTTACCTTTATGCCACAATAAATTAACATGAATATGTGTGGAGTTCTTACTGGTGACCTCTTCAAACTAATAAAGCTTGACATTTTAATAGGAAAAACAAATGTTTTATTTGTGCAGCATGGCATATTTTACCAATGATCAGATGTGTGTTTGTTAGCTGTTTGTTCTTTATATACCGTAGGTAGAGCTCATGTTTGCTAGATGACCTATTATTCTGCTGATTCATTGGATTGTGTTATAATTTAAAGGTCAGGTCTATCCATTAAACTTATCAACATAGTGCAAGATACTTTAAATCAAAAATGTTCCTGCCCGTGCTCCATTAATTCTATGACATGAATGGTAAAACAATAGTGCGGGACTGGAGTCTGCAGGACTTTAACAAGCTGGGAGATACAGGTAGAAAACAGATATCCAGACTCCCCCTCCTTAATGATAGATAGATAGATAGATAGATAGATAGATAGATAGATAGATAGATAGATAGATAGATAGATAGATAGATCTAACATACAATAGATTAAAGAGTTTGTTCCACCAATGTGGGATTTTAATCCAAGTTTTATGATGGGTGGCAGATTGGACTATGGGATAGAATAGGGGAATAGGTTTCAGAGCTAGGCGCTACTTCCGACGCTGAGATTGACTTGTTGTGTGAGCTCAGTGAGCTATTCAGATTCTGATTCAGCAGGATATGTAACCACTTGCCTAAATTAAGAACATGAATAGTTCCATGAATGTCAATAAAATTACTCATGTATTTAAGGTTAGGCATATCCCTAAAGGCTTCCTGTACGTGGACCTTGGACCTTAATCTCGTTGAGATTATACTTTCCCAATTTGTAAAAGAATACTAATCTAAGGCCTTAATATTTCCAACACTTCTGAACTTGAGTGTCTTTAATTATATGAACTGTTTTATTAAATTACAATGGGGTTATGCACATGCTTACAGCTGTTCATGTGTAGCTGGAGCATCAGAACCCCAGTTTTGTAACATGGTTGTGGATCCTCAGATGGAAGGAAAACTACATTATTTTTGTTGTTGTTAATGCTAAGCAATTATTGCAAAACATTTCCTGCAACTATTCACTCAAGTTTTTGCAATTGTTTTCTTTCATTTGTGATTGCACCAATAGCACGCTACCTTTTCACGGATATTTTAACAAAGGAATTTAGTGGCAAAACAGCAAATTTTGAGCACAATCTTGAGAATATTCACATAAATTAATTTTGAATAAGTCAATCACAAATATTTACTTTGAATCTTATTGTAAAACTTACATTCACACAAGCACAAAAGAGAAACATGCCTCATGACTTATATGTCCAAAGAAAATTAACCAATGCAGTTCAAATTCTGAATTTCAGATTCGTGTAGTGAGATGATTGTACCAATATTGACAGGTTGGGTTACAGATACCCCCTTGGAACTGTCACCTGATGTGCTGAAATTAGCTTTGAGCCCATAAGCCTGCAGCAAACACGGACCCAGGTTTTGAACCATGCTCCAAAGCTGCAAACTGAAAATAGCTTAAGAAGTACTCTCATCTCCAGAACCCAGACACCCAGCTCCCAATGGGATCCTAATACAGAGGAAATTCATAAATTATCTACCCTCTATAACAGGGGTCGGGAACCTTTTTGGCTCAGAGAGCCATATAGTAGCCCCCCCCTGCCCCGGCCGAGCCATATAGTACCCCCCCCCCGCCGCCGCGCTCTCCTCCCCCCCCCGCCGCCGCGCTCTCCTTCCCCCCCCCCGCCACCGCCGCCGCGCTCTCCTTCCCCCCCCCGCCACCGCCGCCACGCTCTCCTTCCCCCCCCCCGCCACCGCCGCCGCGCTCTCCTTTTCCCCCCCGCCACCGCGCTCTCCTTCCCCCCCCCCGCCACCGCGCTCTCCTCCCCCCCGCCACCGCCGCCGCGCTCTCCTTCCCCCCCCCGCCACCGCCGCCGCGCTCTCCTTCCCCCCCCCCGCCACCGCCGCCGCGCTCTCCTTCCCCCCCCGCCACCGCCGCCGCGCTCTCCTTCCCCCCCCGCCACCGCCGCCGCGCTCTCCTTCCCCCCCCCGCCACCGCCGCCGCGCTCTCCTTCCCCCCCCCGCCACCGCCGCCGCGCTCTCCTTCCCCCCCGCCGCCGCCACCGCCGCGCTCTCCTTCCCCCCCGCCGCCGCCACCGCCGCGCTCTCCTTCCCCCCCGCCGCCGCCACCGCCGCGCTCTCCTTCCCCCCGCCGCCGCCACCGCCGCGCTCTCCTTCCCCCCGCCGCCGCCACCGCCGCCGCGCTCTCCTTCCCCCCCCGCCACCTCCGCCGCGCTCTCCTTCCCCCCCCCCGCCGCCGCCGCCGCCGCCGCGCTCTCCTTCCCGCCCCCCCAATTGACCCACCCAGCCCGGCCTGCCCCCAACGCCCGCCGGCAAACGGCTCCCAGCCCAGCCTCCCCCCAACGCCCGCCGGCAAACGGCTCCCAGCCCAGCCTCCCCCCAACGCCCCCTGGCAAACGGCTCCCAGCCCAGCCTCCCCCCAACGCCCGCCGGCAAACGGCTCCCAGCCCAGCCTCCCCCCAACGCCCGCCGGCAAACGGCTCCCAGCCCAGCCTCCCCCCAACGCCCGCCGGCAAACGGCTCCCAGCCCAGCCTCCCCCCAACGCCCGCCGGCAAACGGCTCCCAGCCCAGCCTCCCCCCAACGCCCGCCGGCAAACGGCTCCCAGCCCAGCCTCCCCCCAACGCCCGCCGGCAAACGGCTCCCAGCCCAGCCTCCCCCCAACGCCCGCCGGCAAACGGCTCCCAGCCCAGCCTCCCCCCAACGCCCGCCGGCAAACGGCTCCCAGCCCAGCCTCCCCCCAACGCCCCCTGGCAAACGGCTCCCAGCCCAGCCTCCCCCCAACGCCCCTTTGCTAACGGCTCCCCCCCCGTGCTTACTTGTTCGCTGGGTCACGCTGCTGTGACCCAACTCCAGCGAGGGAAGGAGAGGAGCGACACGCCCCCCAGCCTCGCTTTCAGAGCCGCGCCACACCGCCCCGCCCCCCAGCCTCGCTTTCAGAGCCGCGCCACACCGCCTCCCACGCCTTGCTTTCAGAGCCGCGCCACACCGCCTCCCCCGCCCCCCAGCCGTCACAGCAGCGCCGCGAGCCAGATGACAGGCTCAAAAGAGCCACATCTGGCTCGCGAGCCATGGGTTCCCGACCCCTGCTCTATAACACTGATAGAGAGATATGCACAGCGGTTTGCTCCCTCAGGTATTGATAATTTACTCTGGGTTAATTAATAAACAAAATTGATTGTATTAAGTGTAAAAAGTAGGATTTATTAGTTTCAAGTAATAACAGACAGAACAAGTTAAGGTACTAAATAAAATAAATCAAAATACATGTAACCCTTCTGCCCATCAGAGTCGGCAGCAACAAGGGCCAGTTCAATATCTAGTGATTCCATTCCAATAATACAATGCAAAACCAGCTCAAGCCCCCACCCAGTGACCTGGGAAACCCCTCTCCCCCAGGTGCCTCTAAGAGGAAATATTTCCCCTCTCACAAGCACAGAGTCTGAGTGTAGCAAAAAGCCTTTTAATAACAGAGAGAAACAATGTGGCATTATTTTGGGGAACCACCACAAATAGGATTCATAAAACAAACCATGAACCAGAAGACATCCCCCCTCCAAGCAGATGGGCTGTGTCCTTTCCTTTTGGTTCTTGAGTCCCACAACCCCAAAAGTCACCCAAAGTCCCAAAAGTCCAATAACCCAAAAGTCCAGCAATCCAAAAGTCTCTTTCCCTGGTCAGTGCAGCCCCAGAGTTCAAAAATTCATCTGCAGGATTTTACCCCTCTCAGCCTTTGTGGAAATGGGGGGGGGGGATAAAAGGGCACTTTACATTGTCTGAAGCCAACTGCCCCACCTCTCTGTGGGGTTCTGCTGCAGCCTTTACTGCAAACCACTCCACTATGCTCCCCAAGTCGTTCCATGAGCCACTCCGCCAGCTGCTCTGCTCCATCAGCCATGCCATGAACTGCTCCACTCCTCCAGCCACTCCACTCAGCAATATATCTTCAGGCCCCCACACTACTTAAGACAGTACGGAGTGATTACAGAGTGTACTAGGGGAGCCTCGGTGCCAGGGTACCATTGGCCAAAAGTAAATTCAGCTCAGAAACTCTGATATTCCACAGTGGATAGAGAGAAGAAGGTGCAATTGGCATTTAGGGCCCTCAGAACGGCCCACAAGGTACAAATGCCTGTCCCCAGCCTCTCTCAATTCACTGTGTTTTGGAACCCCTGTCCTTTGCCCAGTGAGTGCTACCTTGATGATGGAGAGTCCCTCCATCTTAACAAAGGCCAAGTAGATTTCCACAGTCCTTGATTCACATAATCAGGGTAACAGCACTTTATTATTTCTGCCCCAATCACAGAGAAACTGGGGATCCCACAGTAGCCAAAGTGACCATTTGGGCTGATGTGGGCTCATGCTCGGTGAAGTGGGTGTGCCAATGCATCAAAATCAGCCCCTGAAGTTCTTTTCCACAACTTGCTACCAGATGTCAGGGTAGAGCTCATCCTGACTCTGCTTACATACACAAAAGTTAATAAAAATACACTAAGGATCTAGTTACAAATACTAACGTCTCACCCTAGATGTTATCTCAGGTACAATCCTTTTCAGACCAACGTTGTAATTTATGGCCTGGGTCCAGCAATTACTTACACTTCCATAGTTACAGTCCTTTGTTCCAGTTTCTTTAAGGCATCTCTTTGGAGTAGAGGGACTACCTCTTGAGCCAGCTGAAGACAAAATGGAGAAGCTTCTAGGCACTTTTGGATTCTCTCCTGTGGGTGGAATCCCCTTTGTTCTCTGTGAAAAATCACAGCAACAAGATGGAGTTTGTAGCCACCTGGACAAGTCACATGTCCAGGAATGATTCAGCTTTTTGCAGACTGCCATTGTTTACATTAGTTCGAACATTCCCAGGAAAGCTCAGATGTTGATTGACCTCTCCAGAGTCCACTACTCTGAGTCCTACTACTCCCAATTACTTGAATAGCCCCCTCACATATATTACCCAAACCTCCTTTATGTGTTTCCTACAGCAAATACCTCAAATACAAGCACAGAGCAACACTCATAACTTCAGATATAAAAATGATACATGCATACAAATAGGATT
This sequence comes from Sternotherus odoratus, assembly GCA_032164245.1. NCBI lineage: Eukaryota > Metazoa > Chordata > Testudines > Kinosternidae > Sternotherus > Sternotherus odoratus. The sequence continues at coordinate 242,294,026 of JAVMKO010000001.1, forward strand.
AATATATTCAGTAGATCATAACCTTTGCAAATATATGTTACATGGCACATCTAGCATACAGCATCTTCCAGTTATGTTATTTTTACACTTGTAGCAAGGACTCACCAGCAAGGCACCTCCTGCTGGTTGTTTCAGAATTAGCTGTTTTCAGCTCCAGAGTGTCTCCTTCTGGCTGGTGTCTCACCTGTTGCTGGCCCCCTGTGTCCCTCCTGGACCCCAGTGCGCTTTTTCTTGGGGTTCTGCTCCAGCAGTACCTCCTCATTGTGGGTCTCCCCTCACATGGGAACTTCCAACCCTCTAATTCCACCTCGCCTCAGTGGCTACCGCTGGTCATCATCTAGCCCCCGTTCACTGGGGCAGACTGCAGTCTGAAATGGCAAGGGGGGTTGGACCAGCTGCCTCTACCTATTCCCAGGCTGCCCTTCTGAAACCCCAGTATCTGTAGAGGCCTTCACCAAGGCCTGCAACCTGAGGTTTATCAGGCTGAAGCTCCCCAGCTCCCTTGCCCTATTCCCCAGTCCTGCTCTGCTTCAGGTACCTTGCTTCCAGCAGCTAGGTCCTTCTCTCTCCACTGCTAGAAAGAGACTCCTCCAGCTCCTGGTCCTCTTATCAGGGCCAGCTGGGCCCTAATTGAGCTGACCAGACCTATAGCTACCATTCCAATCAGCTGTTTCACAGCTGAAGCCCTCTCAGGGCTGCTTTTACTCCTTTTTACTTAGGAGTGGGGCTACAACTACAACACTAAGATGCTTATATTTCCATAGACATATAGAGTGTGATGTCACATTTGGTTAATAATCTTACAAACAAAATAAAGAAAAGCATAATCTGTTCCTTGATAATCAGCAAACAGAAAGAGGTGAAATTCATCAAGTAAATTATTTGCTATGAATTACTAGCTCAAATCTAAATACTACAACTCATGTTCTCTCATTTGATTGGTTAAAATATCATTTCCTACCTTCTGATTTAATTTAATAAAGCTTTCCACTCATGGATTCAAACATTAGTGGTCTGTTTCTTTGTAAATTACAGACCATGGTGATTTTTGTAGATGCTCCCTTACTGATTCCTAAGTCAATATTAGTTTACTGGGCTTTAAAAAGTTTTCTTTTCTTCTTAGCAATTCTGGCTAAATTTAGCTTGCTATTAAATGAAAAAAATGTATTGCTTTGTATTACACAGCTAGTTAAATGAATCTCAAGATAAATCTTTGCAAACAATTTTTTAAGTAGAAAAAAGTAGGAAAAATAGTGCTTTCATAAGCTCTATTACTCATGAACTCAAGCACAATTAAATAATTGGCATTGTAAAACATTATAGCATTACATTTTAATTCAGTAACTAAAGGGTCAATTATCCCATAATGTATTTATGTAGGGTCCCAATAAGCTGTTGTGTTCCAATTGTTTGGAACATCCAAACAATTAGACAATGTTCAAATAATATTTCAGGATGAATTCATATACAATTAGTCTTGAGGCTTATATGATGCCTTTTTGTAGAGTATATGCTTTAGCTAAACTCCGGTTACTTGACTCAATATAGTGATAAACAGGTGATATTTAAGGATCCATGATATACACAAGGTTAGATTAGAGTGGTGTACAATAGAAATTTGATGTTACCCACACTGCTAGCCACACTTGTGGTTTTGAATTTTTCTTATTAGCCACATTATAAAAAAGCCACATTAAGCCACAATTCAGTAGACTATTCACCACATGTGACTAGTGACGAATATATTGGACTCAGCTGTTTTAGATGATGTAATTGTCCTGTCTGTCCTTAAAATCTATGAATCTGTGTAAGTTTGTTAGACTGCTATACTAATTTCAGTATGCAATCAAATTGATAGAGTCTTGTAGCACCTTATAAACTAACAGATTTTAGGGATCATGAGGTTTTGGGGACTAAGACCCACTTCATCAGTTAGTCTATAAGGTGCTACAAGACTCTTTGTCGCTTTTGCAGATCCAGACTAACACGGCTACCCCTCTGAATCAAATTGATGTTAGGTTTAAATCAAAGTTTAAATGTAAAAGCACTCCTGTAACTTTTTTCAGTGTATATGTTAGTGTGAAATATGTAGGTGAAGCTCCACGCAGCTAGCCATTGGTAATAATAGGCTGACACTTGCATGATCTCTGGCAAAATTTATTTGGGGGTGATATTTAGGAAATATCTTCTGCCATCCGGCATACATGTGTTATTTATGCTAAACCTCTTAAGTTTCACTTATGGTTTCAGTGTGCAGCTGCTTACCCTAGAAATCACCTTCTGCTTTTGGACTTAATTTCTCCATTTCACACTTTGAATTGATTTCTGATTTCCACCACTAATGGAGCAATCCAGCCCCATAAATATTAGTGGGGGTTTTGCAATAGATTTCAACCAGAGTAAGAAGTTAGAGAGGGAGACATCTCAAAGAGGCTTTGCAAATGAGTCATTTAACAATACAACTTATCCACAAGAGTATAGGTGAAAATGAACCATTCTCCCCAGAGGATATTTATCTTAGTTGCTGTTGATGTTTCTGTGGTATTCTTTTAAGAACAGGTGTTTTTTTAAGAAAAAAATATGACTTATTCAGAGTTTCATATTATAATTGGGAAGCAGCAATATGAAAATATTTTTTGGTACTACAGTCTAAATTCCAAGAAGGGTTTATTATTCTGTTCATAGTGCACACACATAACAAAACTCTCATTAGTGCTAATTGGAGCTATTCATGTTCAGTCAGAGGAGAATACTGTGAAAATCTCACAAAAACTGGGAAATTTGCATGGAAGAATATAATAAACACACAGAAACTAATCATTGCCATTTAACCAATATTTATGAAAGCAATGTTTTATGATGTTATGATAATAAATGTACATCCTCTTCTGACAATAATTATGAATGTGTCTTTTCTATGATATATCATATCTAATCTCAATGTTGTCTTTACCTGTTAATTTTCTAGCAGGACACTTCTTGACAAGTCCTTCCCATATTCTGCATCATCCTAAGGGATATAGATTCCCCAACAATACTCTCTAATGGGGAAAAACCCAACAAACACTGCATCATAAAAAGGGCTCTCAAGTGACTCAGTAGGCCATTTATCCCTATAAACTAGTGACACAACTTTTTTTTAATTACAACACTGAATGAGGAGCTCAGGTCTACACTCTTAAAAAGTGACCCCTGCACTGTGCTGCATGAAACACCAGTAAGGGCAGGGATACATTTTCAGGGAGAAAAGGAAACTGTTGGAGTGTCCCCTGCAAAAACAAATAATTGTTTAAATTTGAAAACACTTTTTTCCTCAGCATGACTGTTTTGCTTAATTACTTTTTTCTAAACAGGCAATTGTTCAGGCTTTAATAGCACAAATCCTGGTGAAAAGTGAATATTTTGTTTCAATATTCTCTGGAAGCCAATTTCAAATAGATTTGGCTGTAAATTTCAGCTGCAAAGTTTGCAATTCATGTTGTGTTTAATTAGTTATATGAATCACATGGTGTTGACATGGATTGGGTGGCTTAACATATACATTTACCAGCCTGGAACACATGCCTAACTTTACTCATATGAGTTGAGTAAAAATTCTCGATCTTCATATTGCGCACTTTGTAAATATTTTAGTTAATATGCAATTCAAATTTTCTGCTGGTTCATAACTTGTAAAATATTCAACATAGCCTGAATTTTGTGTTCAATTGTAACAATGGCATTTTTCTATTTGCACTCTGGACTTCTCACTTGAATAAAATTAGATATGTGCATATGGGTAAGTAGATTCTTGGCCATAGTGTGAATTGAAAATGAAAATATTGCAACATGATATTGAATTAAGAATTAATGATGTTTTGATTACATAATTTAGAGATTTAGGAGCAGACTCTCAGCTGGCATGAACTGTCACAGCTCCATTGACTTCAACAGAACTCTCACAATGTGCACCAGCTGCAGAACAATAGAGTTAATTCTAATCTACACTATGGTCACTTTGTTCCACTCTGGCAGTGTATCACAGAAGCATAGAATCATAGAAGATTCAGACTGGAAGAGACCTCAGGAGGTCATTTAGTCCAATGCCCTCCTCAGAACAGGACCAATCCCACCTAAATCATCCCATCCATCGCTTTGTTAAGCTGGGCCTTAAAAACCTCTAAGGACAGAGATTCCACCACCGCCTTAGGCAAATCCATTTCAGTGCTTCACCACCCTCCCAATGAAATAGTTTTTCCTAATATCAACCTAGACCTCTCTACTGCAACTTAAGTCATTGCTTCTTGTTCTGTCATCTGCCACCACTGAGAAGAGCTGAGCTCCATACTCTTTGAAAATCTGAAAACAGAACAACAGGGATAAAATCTGGATCTCCTACTGTTTTGAGCATTATCTTATTCTGGGAATAGTCTGGTTTATATTAATATGGAGGAAGGCAGTATTCAACATGAACAAAAATGGCAGAATTTGGCCCTGAACAAATTGCAAATTGAGATTAGAAAGAATCCAAAGAATATTACATACACAGGCAATTTGCTACAACAACAACAAAAAAAGAAAATAAATTATGTTTTGATCAGCATATGACACACTTCATATATCACAATCTCTAATAAATATATGTTATCTTTATAGACAGAACAATTACCACATGCCAACATATAAATCTGATAAAGAAACAAAACACAGGGTCTCCTACTCCAAAAGAGCAATCTCTGCACCATGATCTAACTGAGACATTCTTTTCACTGTCAGTATGAAGAAAAGACCAACAAGAGAGTGTGCTACCTTCCCAGAGCTAAAATATAAGATGTCACTCTAAGATTGGAGAGGCTCTTGAAGTCAACACGAAAGGATCCATTGGTGATTGTTCATGTCATCATTAATGGCATTGTGTCATAGGACATCACACATATAACAGATGACTTCAGGGAACTTAGAAATATACTGAAGAAGAATAATGTCCAAAAGGATCTTCTCTGAGACCCTTCCTGTCCAACTAACAAAACAAGAAAGGAAGCAGAAGATTCTGGGAGTGAACCACTGGCAAGGTAATTGGAGTAGAGTAGAGTGTTTTGATTTGTGGAACATTGGTCCAGCTTCTATCAAGAGAGGTTGTTGTATCGTTTGCATGGCCTCCGCCTTAGTAAAAGGGGATAAATCATCTTGGATCAAGGCTGGCAAGAATATTCAGGAGGGCATAAACTAATAACAAAAGAGGTAAGAAATGAGCAGTCAGAACAAAACTGAGATGTTGACAACAAAATTAATCAAGGGATCAAAGGACATGAAGAGAAAAAAATATTGAATTGCCTATACTCCAATACCAGGAGTCTGAGTTACAAGCACGAGGGATTGGAATTGCTTATTCATGCACATAAATTTGATCTTGTTGGTATTACTGAAACCTGGTTGAATGATTCTCATGATTGTAATATTAAAATAAATGGTTATAATCTAGTTAGTAAGGGTCAAGTGGGCAAACTGGGAGAGGGAGTGGTGCTTTGTCAAATATGCCATTACCTGTTGCCAAGTCCCTGATAACTCTGAAGAAAATGATCTTTAATGCTTATGGATCAATGTCCTAAAACATAAAGCACAAGATGAGGTATTAGTTGGTGTCTGCTACAGACCACTAATTCATACTAGGAAACAGGATGACAGGTTGCTTATGCACCTATCTTAAATGTGTAGGGGGAAAAAAAGCTGTGTGGTCATTGGGGACATATACTGGAGGTTTTATGCTGTCAGTGCTAAAACATCCTTGAAATTTCTATATATTATAGAAAACAATTTCCTAAATAAAACATTATTGTATATAACATAGGGGAAGTCTGTATTAGATCTTGTTTTGTCAGATAAAGAGGAATTGAACAGAGAACAAAAATGAGAGGTAACTTAGGTACAAGTGATCATGACTTGATCACATTTATAATGTGGAAACAGAATACAGTTCAGACGGATGTTACATAAAGGGTTTTAAAAGAGCTAATTTCACAAAGCTGAAAACACCTATGAGCCAGATCAGCTGTGAGGAAGAATTTAATCAGAAAAAAATTGAATGATAGTTGCTAATTGCTATAAGCATGTCACTAGATGCCAAAGAAGACTTCAATTCCACAAAAAGCAGCATGGGTTAAAAAACTGACCTAGTCTAGAGGACAAGTGATGCCAGATATAAAATATATATACATATATAATATAACAAATGGAAAAAGGGAAATTGATATTAATGAATATAAAGCAGAACTTAATGGATTGTAGAAAATTGGAAAATTGTAATGGGAAGCACAGAACTAAAGGGAGAAATCCATGGCCACCAGAATTAAGGACAATACGAAGAAGGAGATTTGTTAAGCATATTTGCTCTATACTTAGGGATAAACAGATGATGTAGTTAAGTCATATAGTACCATTCTTCCATTCCATTAGTATTTCAGGAAGATGTTAAAGAACACCTACTGATATTAGACATTTTAAAATCAGCAGGTCCAGATAACTTGCATCCAAGTGTTCTAAAAGAACTGGCTGGGGAGTTAGTTAGACCCTCAATATTGATTTTGCAATAAGTCTTTGAAGAGCTGGGAAGTTCCAGAAGATTGGAAGAAAGTTAATGCTGTCCCAATAATTAAAAAGGGTAAATGGGATGAGCCAGGTAACCATACGCCAGTCAGCCTGACATCAAATCTGGGCTAAGATAACAGAGACACTGATATGGGACTCAATTAATAAAGAATTAAAGGAGGGTATGTAATTAGTGAAAATCAACATGGGTTAATAGAAAATAGATTATGTCAAAGTAATCTGATATCCCGAAGTGGTTATAGAGTTGGTGGATAAAGGCAATAGTGTGGTTAATGTATTGCACATAAGACTTCTGTGAGGCACTCAATCTAGCACTGCAATCTAGCAATCTAGCACTTAACATTTTGATTAAAAAGCTAGAGCAATATAAAATTAATATGGCACATATGAAAAAGATTAAAAGCCTTAAATGGGGAATCACCATTGAGCAGGTGTGCATCTAGCCCCATAGAAATTGGTCATTGGCCGTATGCTCTTTAAAAATGTTATTGCTGATCTGAAGAAAATATAAAATCATCACGAATCAAATTTGAAGGTAACACAAAAATTGGGACATGGTAAATAATGGATAGGACAGATCACTACTACAGAGTGATCTAGATTGTTTGGTACTCTGGGAGAAGCAAACAATATGGGTTTTAACTTGACTAAATGTGAATGTATACATCTGGGACTAAAGAATGTAAGCCTGGAAAACAGCAACCCTGTTTTCAGGTTGGAGATTCTATCCTGGAAAACAGCAAACCTGAAAAAGATTTGAAGGAGTGGTGGATAATCAGCTGAACATCATCACCCGGTGGAGCTCTGTTCCAAGAGACTTAAAGTAACCTTTGAATGAAGAAACAGGTAAATCTTGAACAGGGAAGGAGAGAGGCTATTTTGCCTCTGTGTTTGGCACTGGGCAACCACTGCTGGAATACTGTGTCCAGTTCTGGTGTCCAAAATTCAAGAAGGATGTTCAGAAATTGGACAGGGTTCAGAAAAGAGCCAAGAGAATGATTAAAGGATTAGGAAACTTGTTGTATAGTGAAAGACAAAAGGATCTCAATCTACATAACTCACCAAAGAGAAGGTAGGTGGGTGACTTGAGTACAATGTATATGTAACTACAAGCAAAACATTTAATATTTAATTATAGATTCTTCAATTTAGCAGAGCAAGGTACAACAACACCCAATAGCTGGAATTTGAAGCTAGACAAATTCAAGCTCAAACTAAGGTGTACACTTTTAGCAGTGAGAGTAATTAATCTCTGGAACAACTTACCTACAGTCATGATGAATTCTTCATCACTGACAATACTTAAATCAAGACTAGATGTTTTTCTAAGCGATATGCTTTAGAAATTCTTTTGGGGAAATTCTATAGCCTTTGTTATGCATGAGGTGATCCCTTCTGCCCTTGGAATCTATGAAGCTATGAGTCTTGTAAGGCTCAAAGTTGTTGTCTTTGTATAAAAGAGAAGAGGACCTGGACAGTCAATAGACTATGACCATTTAATCAATTTCTTGCCATTGCAGAAACCACAAACATTGGTTTACCTTCTGACATGACAGTGATATATATATGCATACAAATACTTTAACATCATCCAGTGAATTATATAGATAACTTCTGAATAACCAGTTATTGTATCAGTATAAGTAGCAATGATCATAATTACTTTTACTTTTTGAAATGAATGCCAGTATTGTGCTCCTACATAAAACATAGACCACAGATTTTTAAATATTTATTCCTCACCTTGCATGTTTGTATGTTTAATGCAGGTAAATAATTCAAAGTCCACCATGGCAGTTGAACTATATTTCATTAGTGTATTCAACTGCTTACAAACTGAACACAGTAACAGTTTGTAATGTCATCTCTCAAAGGATGTTAGAGGGTAGGATCATCTTTCAGGTATGCATTTTGCTTAAAAAAACAAACAAACACTGATGGAAGAATCAAAATGTTTATACATTTGTAAGTATTGTCAAGATGTGGAAAAGTGTTTAATGTTTTATTAACTAGGGAAAACATGGTAAAATGAAATGTATGCATTTCCAAATGTCGCTCAGAATGCAGATAAAATCAAACTACAAAGGTACATAAAATAGCCAAAAAAAAACCCACCAAAAACCTTAGTGCATCATTTTCACTAAGATGATTCTTCTTCCTGATTTGCTGTTAAGTGGCACTCTTGGGACATGATTCACTCTTTTCAGGGTTCCATTTTCCTTCTTCTGGGAAACCATTTAAATCGGTTATAATAATAACATTAACAATAATCATAATTATTAATTAATTAATTAATTGAGTTTTCAGGAGTTGATTCAAATGTGCTATCAATATTTAAAGTTGCTTTAATTAAGATTGTGTTTACTTGTTGCTATTTGATCAAACAAAACCTATTTGATGTTATTTTATAGCTTTTATTCAAGAACATAAAAAAATAAGGATAACTAATTTCTTATGCTTCCTTAAACTAGCAAACAAAAATTAGATTAAAATTAAAATATCAAGTTGGTCAAATCAAGGAGTTAATAATACAAGTTAGAATTGGTTAACTAAAAGAAAAAGAATTTATGACCAACAATTGGTCAAATCATTCCATGATCAGAATCCATAATTGCATCACAGAGTTAACAAAACACCAATGACTGAATGGCTTACTTAGCCTTTCTACCTCAATGTGGTTTACCTAGCAGCTAATACTTTCCTTACTGGAAACGATGGGTTAAAATATGAATCTTTATTTACCCCAGGTAACCTTTAGGGATCTCTGGTAAGATGTGCTTTACAACTTCATAAATGAATGCCCAACGGTAACCTTAACCTATGCTATGGACTTATGTGCCTTGGCTGTTACTAGTCATACACTCCTCCTCTAAAAAGTCTAGGACAAATTTTTCCTGTCAGGTGTCCATGCAAGTATTCAGATGTCCTGTTAAGTAGATAGTAAGAAGGAAGTTACTTAGGGTATGTCTTCACTACAGGAGTAGGTCGATTTCACTTAATTCAATTTTCTAAAGTCTACTTTAGAAAATCGAATCAATGTGTCCCCACCAGGACAGCAGGTCGACAGTGGTTGACACTGTCTGTCCTTAAACATTTGCAGGGGTTGACATAGCCCGCATTGCACTGTGGGTAGGTAGCCCACAGTGCCGGGAGTGCCGGAACCCCCCGCCTGCCCAAGCAGCCCCGCGGACCCCCCCACGCTCGCCTGAGCAGCCCCGTGCCGTACCCCCTCCCGCCCGAGGGGGGGAGCCAGCGCCAGGCTGCTCGGGCGGGCGGGGGGGTTCACGGGGCTGCTTGGGCGGGCGCGGGGGTTCGCGGAGCTGCTCGAGCGGGCGGGGGGGGTCTGGCACGGGGCTGCTTGGGTGGGCAGAGGGGTCCGCGGGGCTGCCCGGGCGGGCGGGGGGGTCCGCGGGGCTGCTCGGAGGTCAGAGGCTTTAAGTCAGATGCCTCTTCACTAGATGAAAATCGACCTAGAGAGGTCGATTTTAGCACTACTCTCGTCAGGCAGGAGTTATAAAGTCGATTTTGAGGGCCCTTTAAATCGACTTTAAGGGCATGCCTGTGAAGACAGGTACACGTTTAGTTTGACTTAACGTTGTTAAAGTCGACGTTAAGTCCTAGTGTAGACATGCCCTTAGAGAAAGAAAAAGGAATCTGTTGTGCAGTGGATAATTAGCTGAACACCATCACCCAGTGGACCTCTGTGCTCTGTGGAGGTTCAAGGTCAATCAGTTTGGGGAACAAGGTGATGTCTTGTGACTTAGGTTCTGTAACACTAGCAGGTATCACCGTCCTGTCATCTGGCTGATCTGTGACGTCCTTGCCTCTGCTTTCCTTGGGAGGGAAAGTAGGAGAACAATTTCTTCCTTGGTTACTAGGCCTTTTAAAAGTGAAATCCAGGTTGATATCATCCTATGGGACCTCCCCAGTAAACTTCTAATTGAATCAGGGGATCACAGGTTTCATTCTGCAACTGCATTGTCCTGTTAGTTGACTGACATGAGTCTGACTTTTGGTTCCCTCTTGGGACCCTCCTTCTCATAGTATTGTTTCTTAGTCATATCTATGAGTTTCTTCACAAGTAATTATGGGGAAATAGCAAAAGACAATGACACTACCAAAATCATCTCAACCCTCCTTATCTGGATAAATAAATTGCCTCTTTACTATTATGACAAGAAAAATACCAGGGCCTAATTTAAGACCCATTGACCTTTAGCATAGAAATGTTCTCTTTGTATTCACATGTCTCATGCTTACATTTTGTCAAGACTTATAGGGTCTCATGACCAATCTATGAACTTAGAGAACTGTCACCCTGACTTTATTGAACGCACTGGGAAAGTGGGTAAAAGGTTGTTATTCCTTTTTTCTCTATCAAAGCTCAAAGACAGGCTGCTTCAAAGCTGCTTGTTAAATTCATTAATATAAACTTATTAAAAATAACAAACAAAAGTTTATACTTAATGTCTACATTACAGTAGGCCTATTTGTCCTACATGAGTGCTCACTATTTTGTTTCCCTAGGGACCATTCTCTCTGTCAAAAATGCAATTCTCTTGCCCTTTCTCAGATCACTTCATCCGTATATTTCCTTTACTTTTTCCTCATCTCTGGTTCTTCTTAAATAGCATTTCAACTACCACCATGTAGTTATTTAGCACAGCACCTTTCATCCCACAGAAAATGTCACAGAGTTTTGTTGGAATTATTAAGTTGGAAAAGAGGGTTTTGTTCTGAAATTGATTTGGGGGTTAGGTTAGGACGGCTAAAATCCATCAAATTCTTAAGGGATTTTCCTACAGTCAGGGTCTTCTATGTGGTGGCCTTGTGATTCTTAATTGTATGTGGAGCCTCATTACTTCATTGTTGACCATTTAATCAATTTCTTGCCATTGCAGAAACCACAAACATTGGTTTACCTTATGACATGACAGTGATGAAATCCTGCTACAGTGGCATCTCTTGCTGGTGCTTTGCCTCAAAAATCCCTCTACAGAACCAGAGTTTAAAAGTATCAGGGACAAATAGATAATATAGTCTTACATCCTGTGCACATAGCCCAGCAACACCACTCATCTAGCCACACACTAAGCCCAACAACTGGAATTAGTAATGCAAAGTATTTCAGCCTTCAGGAGACTAAATTATTGGGTGCCCAAAACAAAGAACAGAAAAGATTAAGGTGCACCATACTTGAGGCTCCTGCAATGGAAGGGAATTGATTAACTGAAATAAATTCAGAGGATCCCAGCAAGTACTTCATGGTCTCTGACAATTTGTCCTCTGGGAAAATTCCTTCCCGACTGCCTGTATCAGTTATCAATTATGTGAGCAAGAAACAGATAACCAAGCATCTATAAGAGAGAATTATCAGTACCTCAGAGTAGCGGCCCACCTTTTCCAGCATCCCTTCTCCATCTGTGGACATTTCTGATGTTTCAGAGGAAGGAGACAAATAAACCACATGGAGGGGAGAAAAGGGGGACAATCAGTTGCTGACTCCTACAGGTGACCAGCAGAAGTCCTGATGAGATTTTTAGGAACATAAGAAAATAACTACAAGGGACCCCAAGGACTGCCACGCCCGGCCTCTACCACCATCACAAGCAACTCATTGTACAGTTCCACTCATAAATTGGTTAAGATTTGTCTTAAAACTAGTTAGGTTAATTGCCCCTACCAATAGTATTGGAAGGCTGTCCATAACTTCATTCCTGTGATGGTTAGAAACCTTCTAATGCCCACTCGATAATTATTCATGGCCAGTTTATAAACATTTGTTCTTGTGACAACATTGTTCTTTACATTAAATAGTTCTATACCCTCCCTGGGGTTTGCCCTCCTGCTGTATTTATAAACCATAAACCATAATGAAGCCAAGATCTTTAAGTCTTCTCCCATAACATAGTCTCTCCATCCTCTGATCATTTCAGTAGCCTCTCTCTGTACCTGTTTCACTTTGAATACATCTTTCCTGAATATGGTAACCAGAATTTTCCACAGTATTTCACATGAGGTCTTACCTGCTCCTTGTAAAATGGCATTAATACTTCTCTATATCAACTGGAAATGCCTCACCTGATACATCCTAGGATAGTGATTACCCTTTTTCATGGCCATTTCACATTGGGGGCTCATAGGCATTCTCTGATAGACCAACACACTCAGGTTGTTTTACCCCACCTACTAATGTTTCAGTTGATGAACCCCAAGCTTGCAACTGAAATTCTTATTACTAGACCCTAAGTGTATGACCTTGCACCTTGTACTACTGAATTTCATTCCATTTTTGTCACTCCAGTCTTCATGGTCATCCAGATCTTCCTGTATAATATTCCAATCCTCCTCTTTAATGACAACAGCTCCCAACTTTGTTCCATCAGCAAATTTTATTCTCATACTTCTACTTTTTGTGCCAATGTCATTAATAAAAATATTAGATGAGATCAAGCCCAAAACTGTCTCTTGAGGAACTCCACTAATAACCTTACTCCAGTCTGATAATTTACCTTTCAGCACAACCAGTTGCATTCTCCCCTTCTACTAGGTTATTTCCTCTTTACAATTCTTGAACCAGTTCCTATCTTCCCTAATTTAACTCATAATTTCTCACGTAATACCATATCAAATGCTTCTGAAATCCATGTAAATTATATCGACTGGATTTCCCCGCAGGGATATCCACCAAAGCTAATACCAACACTCTCAGTATTACATTTAATGTAGAACCCTGTGAGGCTTATCACAGAATGGTGTTTGGAGAATACCCAACACTTCTGATCTATTCCTTCCCCATGCAGGGAACCCCAAACCACTTAGGGATTACCAAATAATGGTGCATAATGGTGCTCTTCTTTCTGTATCCACCGGAAGGAGGCAGAAAATGTGGTATGTGGGAAAATACAAGAATCACTTCATCTATCTCTGACACTGTAGGGTAGCAGTAACATGGGGAAACATGCAACAATGGTAGCACTATGGGAAAAGTTAATTTTCTTCTGAAATCATGAAAAACTTCCCTCTTATTCTTTCTGGCATTTGTTAGAACTTTCTTGTACATTCTAGCATTTGTAAGCACCTTACAATGCATGGCTTATTGGGTGCAGACACAATGAGATACAGACATAACAATATAACTACATTCAGAGGCTGCAACTTTATTTAAAATTTTACCTACCTTGGGACCATTCTTATCATCCACAGGGTTGTTCCAGAGGGATCTCACCTGGCGCAAGTAGTCCCGATGAACTATAATCTGAGACTGGGTGGGATGGCCTTGCACTCTCTTACCATCAGTCCTTCCCAGGTCAGTGTTGCGACTGACTCCCATCCTTCAAATCAGAGGGTTAAGATGAGGGGATCCTCAAGCTGTGAAAAAAGCAAAGGGATCCATGAATTGCCATGTTCAGGACCAATCCCCAGGCGGCCCACTGGGTATCGGGATTTCAGTCAATTACTTTCTAATCCTCCAAACCACAATATAACCTGCCAAAATTCTGACAATTGTAATTTCATCAACCAAATTTAGTCAACCAAACCATACCTCTTGGATGCTGGATGAAGGTGAAAAAAAAAACAACCCACCAACAACAACCCACACAGCAGTTTGCCCCCTTTGTCATATGGGGAAAATCTCTGTAAAAAAAAATCCCAAATCCCAGACCCCAAAACTGGCAATCAGCTGAATCCCTGCCACCACCAGTGATGTGGGGCTGAAGCAGAGAGCCCACAATGTCTACCCACAGAGGAAATCTGTAAGAATCCATTTCAGACTCCATTACTACCAAACAGAAGCCAATCGCTTGGCACCAGTACCATCCCAGCTTCTCAATAGCAGCAATAGTTTTGACAGAGCATGGAGTTTTGGCCCCAGATGCCATTTGTGACTCATTTTCCCATATCTATACTGGCAGCAGCAGAAAGAAGTGGGAGAAAAGAGAAGCAGCATCTCCTGTATTGTGAAAGCCAGGGTGTGGAGAGAAAGAAGAGATGAGGTAGAACATGAAACTCTGCCTCAGCTGCTCTCAGTTGAGATTTCTGCTCTGTGCCTCTGATGGTATCTCTGCTGCTCCAGGCTGCATCAAAGCTACACAGTGACTAGTGAAGGAAGCATTTTGAACGGCGTGTCCCAAATCTGCATAACAATATATTAATTTAAAATAATATTTGTTATATAGAAAATTTTTCATATAATCAGGAAATGTTATATTGAACTCCTACTACGTTTAACATGAACACACCACCCTTAAACAACATTAACATTCAGTTCATATTACAATGATTTAAGTTTTTTTTAATTGATAATATAAAATGACCCAGTGCAGACACATGATTTATAGGCACAATTTAGAATCTGCACATACCCATATCCATGTGTAAAATTCACAAGTCTGATCACCTGGCCATATTACACATCTATGTCTTTCTCTTTCTATTTTATCAAATCATTGATTAGCATTTTAATTATATAAAATTGTCCAGTTTATCCTTTTTTTTCCCCAGAAGGTATGGGGGATTTATTCTGTAACCTCAGAATTCTTAGGGCCTGTCATAAGTATGAAGTGCCTTAGCGTATGTCTTCACTACAGGACTAGGTCGATTTCCCTTAATTCGATTTTCTAAACTCGATTTTAGAAAATCGAATCAGTGTGTCCCCACCAGGACAGCAGGTCGACAATGGTCGACACTGTCTGTCCTAGACCTTTTGCAGGGGTCGACATAGCCTGCATTGCACTGTGGGTAGGTAGCCCACAGTGCAATGCATGCTGGACCCCCCCCCCCACCCAAGCAGCCCCGTGGGCCCCCCCGCCCGCCTGAACAGCACCCCTGCCGGACCCCCCCCTCCCGCCCACCCCAGTGGGGGGTGGGGGGGAAGCCAGCGCGGGGCTGCTTGAGCGAGCCTGTGAGCTGCTTGGTCAATTTCAGGTGAAACTGACTAGGCAGCTGACCGGCTCGCTCAAGCAGCCCTGCACCGGACCCCCCGCCCCCCCACCCGAGCAGCCCCTGCCCCCCCCCGCCCACCTGAACAGCACCCCTGCCGGACCCCCCCCCCGCCCGAGGGGGGGGGGAGCCAGTGGGCTGCTTGAGCGAGCTGGTCAGCTGCCTAGTCAGTTTCACCTGAAATTGACCAAGCAGCTCACCGGCTTGCTCAAGCAGCGCTGGACCCCCCCGCCCCCCACCCGAGCAGCCCCGCGCCCCCCCCCACCTGAACAGCCCCCCCGCCGGACCCCCCCCGCCCGAGGGGGGGGAGCCGGCGGGCTGCTTGAGCGAGCTGGTGAGCTGCCTAGTCAATTTCACCTGAAATTGATCAAGCAGCTGACCCGCTTGCTCAAACAGCCTCTCAGGCGGGGGTCAGGCGGGGGGGAGGGGGCTGTTAAGGTGGGCGGGGCTGCTCGGAGGTCGGAGGCTTAACTTCAGATGCCTCTTCACTGCCTCACAATAGACGTAGAGAAGTCGATTTTAGCCTTACTTCTCTCGTCAGGCAGGAGTTACAAATTCGATTTTGAGGGCCCTTTAAATCGACTTTAAGGGCATGTATGTGAAGACAGGTACACGTTTAATTCGACCTAACGTCGTTAAGGTCGAATTAAAGTGGTAGTGAAGACATGCCCTTAGAGTGACTGTTTTACCTGTAAAGGGTTAACCTGAAGCAGAAGAGGGAATGACGTATTGGGGATGCAAATTTCTAAAGACAAAGGAGTTAGTTTCACTTTTTTCCGGGCACTCAGCCTGTCTCCATCTCCTCCACGGCTCTGGGGTAATGAATCACCTTTCTACTCATCCCTTCATAAGTTTCTAAGTCAGCCTGGCAGTAAGTGAAATTGTTAATTGTATAAGCTTGTAATTGATCTATGGTGTCTTTAGCCTCATCAGGGAAAGAAATCCCAAGGGAGAGGTAAGGCTAGGAACTGAGTATCTGTGAAGTCTGTGTAAGCTGTATGCTTTTCTCTTTTCTCTATTAAAACTTTTTTTGTTATAAGAATTGTCTGTTTATTTCCCTTGGAGTTGTCCTAGCTTTGGATCGGGCACAGCTCACATCTAGTGAGGGTCTGTGTTCTTGAATCTCTCCCAGGTAGCAAGGGGGAGGGGGTGTTACTATCGGGGTTTTAATGTGCCCCACCCCATAGTTTTGGGGTAATCATGTTAATGGTGGCAGCGGGTTCCAAGCCCCAACTGGAGAATTTTGGGTTTTGGGGGAAAAGATTTAACCTAGGCTGGGAAAGTAGCTTGGAGTTAATTGGTCTTTCACATAAGAGATCCCCACATCTTTACCCTAGAGTTTAGAGTGGGGAAGGAAATCTCTTACAGGGCCAGATTCTTATCAGGTGTAAATCAACATGACTTCATTCAAGAACATAAAGTTATTGTGATTATACTAGCTGAATATCTGGCCCTAAAAGCCTTTATGATTTTTGGACCATATTATGTGAGTGCTATTTAAGAAAATACCTTTTATTTTTATAAGTGACTTGGTAATTGCTACCAACTACGCTTTGCTTTATTTTCTAGAATGGACTAACTGAATTTAAACATAGCCATGTTTCTAAAGACTTATATACTAAAATCTGTATTGTTGTTGAATACCCAGGGGCTTTGGATATGGTTGACCATTGCAGAGGTATTACATTATAAAATTGCCTAGGGTATTCAGAGACATATGATCAAGTATTTTATCACTTATTCACATACCAGTTAAATATGATGACCTTCTCTCTTTTTGAGCACTTGCGTTTCTTGGCAGTGTTGCTTCATAAATCTATGGGATAACCTTTCTGCAAGGGAAAGAAAACCACAATGTGTATTTTCTTTTCAGGAAAAAATGATGAAAACTATAGACTGCAACAACATCAATTCATATTTTATTTCTGACATGTTCCAATTCTAAGGATATACTTGGTTGACTCAGATTATATTTGGTTTTCAAGGCCAAGGTACCAAGGTAAAGTGTTGCAGTTTTTCCCAGTCTTTGAAAGTCTCTTGTGGTATGTGGGGATATGAACATCCAAAGGCAGAGTTGTCAAACTACTTAGGTCTCAGCTGTGCTCAGCTTTGCACAGATTTTTGAGTGGGGAAAGGGTACAAGGAGACTTCACCTGCTTCAGCACCAACACAGAGGATTAAGAAAAAGATGCACTGTGTTCCCCTGATGGCAGGGACTGCTCCAGGCTAGCACTGGAGATAGATGGGATGGAGAGGGTTGGAACTGGATTTCTATACTGGGAATGCATCCTGCATCCTGTGAAGTGTGGTGTATCAATTGCTTCAACCCTGCACAGTTGGAGGCACTGCTTTTCTTGAGTGCAGTGCCTCTATAAATTCTAGCACAGATGCTGAGTTTCCACATTATTCCCTACCACTGGATTTATTTATTTATTTAAATCCTTAATGTAGGAACTAGGCCAATATAAATGATCCAAGAGTAATTACATTACTTATATTTTTAAAAAGATCCATATAAATAATAAAAATGGATTGATGTCCACAAGTCATAAATTAATGTACTGCAATGGAAATTTATGAAACCTCTTATCAAAGACATACCAGACAAATGAAAATGAAAAGATGGCACAACTGCAAAGTCATTTTGAAAGAGAATACATTTAAAAAGTAAATAGCAAATTAAAAATGTAAAACCACCAGATAATTGCAAGATGTGGTAATACAAGAAAGAATGAGAAGAATGAACAAATGCACCACAAAACCAATTATATACCTGAGATACATCAAGGATATTTTCATCCACTAGATGGACAACTTTAACTCCCTCATAGATTTCCACTGCAACTTCAACAATCACCTGCCATCCGTTCAACTGTCTCTGGAACACCTACATTAGCATCAACCTCCTGGACATCATGATCAGCTTCAACAATAAAACCCTACCCACAGCTATATACAAGTAACCCATATGTCACCACACCTATTTTCAGAAATTGAGTAACCACCCCCAACATACCAAGAAATCTGTTATCTACAGCAAGGCACTCAGATGCCAAAGAATATGCTCCAAGAAGAAAGTCCAAGATATACACCTTAACACGCTCAAAACTGAGTTCACCAGTAAGGATGTTACACTAGAGAAGTAGATCACATCATGGAATAGGCCACCAAAATACTCAGAGATAACTTGTTTCAATAAAGAAATAAACCCCCCTTTGTCTGCACACCCCTAGTTTACACCAACCAGCCCACATTGGAACCCATATGGGATATCATCAAACAGCTACAACCCATACATGATGGGAAACTCATCCTGAAATAAATCTTTCCTTCACCTCTTTCTGGCCTTCAAAAAAATCTCCCAACCTGTCCCACAGCAAGCTCCCTACAGATCAGGACACATCAACTCAAAGTGGCACTAAACCTCACCAGAACAACTGATGGGAAACCTGAAGATATATCTCCCTGCTACAATAATCAAGATCCCCGTCAATACACCTTTTGAGATCCATAGATCCCACTTATGCCTATTACAACATGTGGAGTGCCTCATCCAGTGCACTAAATGCCCCCAAACAGCATGTGGGTGAAACCAGACAATTGGCGTGATCTTAAATGAGCTCACACACAGGAAAATGATAAAAGACAAAAACAGCAGATCACCTATGGGTGAATACTTTTTCTCAAAGTGATCACTCTATATCTAACCTATCAGTCCTTATCCTCAAAGGAAACCTGCACAATACTTTCAGAAGATGAGCCTGTGATCTTAAATTCATAACTTTGTTTGACACTAAAAATCATGATTTTAATATAGACATGTGATTATGGATTATTACAATAATTTATAATCTGCTAATCTCTCTTTTGGTTTTATGGCTACAGGATGTTAACAGGCCACTTCACCATGAATGGTCCCTTAGAATATGTGCTAACTACTCATGCTAATCTATCTGTCTGATCTTGTATTTAACTGTTGCACTCTGAATATTATTCTCATACCTGAGGAAGAGCTTTGTGTAGCTCCAAAACTTGTCTCCCTCACCAACAGAAGTTGGAGATATATATATATCATTACCTCACACACCTGCATTTTGACAAATGCAGTTTTGTCCCACTCATATCCATTCAGAATGAATCAGAAAAGATCATTTTCCTAGGCCGCTGCTTCCCGCAGCCCCCATTAGCCCGGGACGGCGAACCAGCAAGTAAACAAACTTGCAGGTCCCGCTAAGGGTGCTTGGCTGTGGTGCCACATGCCAAGTTGCCGATCCCTGTCCTACGCTGTCTTTTCTTTGATACTTCCACTGGCTTCCCCTTCTTTATTGTTACAATCATATGCTACTAGTCTTCACTTTCAAAGCTCTTTTTTGACCTATCTTTACCCTACCTCTCATCTCCCATTTGCTATAGAAATGTCAACTCCTGCCTGTAATTGACCAATCTCCATTACCCACTTGTTAGAGTATTAAGCAAATACCTTGTGCTTTCTCCCACACTGCCTCTCATGCTTGAGAGGAGCTTTCTGTAAACATCCACAAAGCAATTTCATTATCCATCCTTGAAATCCTCATTAAATCTTTCCTTTACAGTCATGCCTACAAAAAAACTGGAAGACAATTAGGCTGCTGGTGTGCTGAGACCACTGACCATCATGCTGACTAATACCGCCTCCTTATTTTCTTGTACTCCTCTCTCTGCATGTATTCATCTGTTTTCTCATACTTAGATTGTTAGCTTTTTGTTCTGTGTTTGTACAGTGCTTAACACCGTGCAGAACTGGACCCTGACTAAAGCTTCTCAGTGCTATAGCAATAGAAGTATTTTTTTTTCAAAAAGGATATATATATATTTAAATGCTTCTTCTCATGATTCACTAATAGAATGTAGAATGCAGTATATTTGTTATGACATTATATTTTGCACTTACCTTTAGTAACTACTTTCATGCAAGAATCTCTCAGGTCTTTAAAAAACACTATTTAATTTAGTATGATTAACCTGTCTGAGATAGTATTATTAGTTCCATTTTACCAGTTCATGAAATGGTGCAACTGCAAGTTGAGGTAAGGTCCTGTCTAAGATCCTACAATGAGTCACTGGCAGCGGTAGGGGTGGATCCCAGGAATTCAGACACCAAGGGCCCCACATCAACCACTGACCACGCTCTTGATCCTAATTGGGTTTATAACTGATAATCTGTTTTTGAAGATCACAGAGAGTTTGCTTGAGACAAGCACATCTTGTATTACCCTTAATTGAGACTCTGATACTGTAACGCTTATTTAAATAAATAGTCCCATAGAGGTCAGTGGGGACTGCTTGCAAGATTAAGAACTACCCGTTTGAGCAAAGTTTGTAGAATCAGGCACTAAACCATTTATGAATTTACTATTAATTAAATTATATCACTGTGTAACTCACACACCTTCTGAGTGTGGTATTCTGTTCCATCTAGTGGCACCGAGACCACTTAGATATTAATGAGTCTGCTCTACAGTTTTCACTAGTTGTATGGTTACATCTGAAATGAGCTAATTTGCATCAGAACACTACCCTGAATATTTTTTTCCATTTATGTTCAAGGAGATCAAAACATACTTGTTGTATCACTGCAATTGTCAATTTATGTGTTTGAGTTATTGATCAAATGGAAACTCAGTGAAGCCTTAACCTTGCTCTCCTGATTTCAGACAATTTAGAAATGCCAGGTCTACTTTCAACCCTCATTAAAAAATAAGAAGTAAATTAGCCTTTTACATGTAGCTTATAGAGGTGTGAACAACCAAACAAAGCACAAGGCAGTGTTGAAGCTAATCAATAGAGTTTATAGGCATAAGTATATCTCACATCATTAATGTGTGCAATGTGATATATGCATGTAAGCAAAGGAAGGTGTTTGTTCCTTTATACTGCACTCAGTGCAAGGTCGAGGTGGCATTGAAACTCAACATATATACAATGCTGAAAATTTATGAAAAATAATGGTTAACCCTGAACATCCAGACAAAAGCAATTTATTATTATGGTATATCATGAATAACATAATGGACCTTCTGATTATTTCATGTGTTTAAAGACCTGGTCTTTTTCAAATGCCATGTAAATATGTGTACAAGATGCAAAGACCAACTACATATACGTTAAACTCAAAGGTTACCCCGTAGCTTGATTGATACCTGCTATAAATCAGTTGAATTATATCAGTTTGGTAAATCATCTGGAATGGAATCCTAATTTATTCTGAGTTCATTAGAAACATGAACAACATGCCTTGCTCCGCATAAAAACAACAAAGTCTTGTGACTGTACAAGATGCCCTCAATGCAAATTGCCCTCTATGCAAATTACCTATGTTAGTAAAGGAGGTAATGTTAGATGATGAACCACTTTTCCCTAAAATAAAAAATCTAACAGTTCACACAAAAAAAGAAAAGTTTACGACGCTAATGAATCCACTAGAGGTAACCTCCTGAATTCTGCATTTAAATAATGCATAACTTCACAATAACACTGAACAACTTTGTTTTGATTATTTTCAAAGATTCATTTATTGAACCTCAATGTCTAGTTTTTAAATAGGCTACTTTTCCAGACATTTTTCTTGCTGTTTCCTCCACACAGAGAATCCAAAATACAAAATTCAACCTACAGTCTATAATTGCTACCTTTACTATAGCATACTTCATGAACATATAGGCCACATGTGCCTTGTCACTAGTGGTTGTTGCCACTAGCTACCCTCATTAAAGTTTCACTGGCTGCTGAAGGCAAGGTCCCAGG
Organism: Sternotherus odoratus; assembly: GCA_032164245.1. Lineage (NCBI taxonomy): Eukaryota > Metazoa > Chordata > Testudines > Kinosternidae > Sternotherus > Sternotherus odoratus. The sequence goes on from JAVMKO010000001.1 coordinate 242,316,337, forward strand.
GTGCAGCACTGGAGAGCGCACACAGCTACTTGGAACCAGTCCTCAGAGTTTAGTTAGTCACAAGGACCAAATGCAAGCAAACCACGCCTTTAACATGCATTTATCTACTACTAGCAAAAATACCCGGCGTTGCTCGGGGTATTTGTAATTGGAAACTGGGATGTAAAAAGACTACAATGTTTTTTATTAATACCATTTTTGTTGAGAAGTCTCATTTTGTCTAAATAATTTCATTCTCTTGCATTTAGATGTGGGGGGAGGGGGAGAGAGCTGAGCGAGTGCGGGGGCCATTGGAGGGGGGTGAGATTTTAAAAAATTTTCATTCTTACCTGAGGAGGGAGAGAGCTGAGCAAGTGCGGGGTCCGTTGGAGGGGGGAGGGGGCAGAGAGATGAGCGAGTGCAGGGTCCGTTGGAGGGGGGTATTATGACATCATAACTATGTCACAGAGAACAGCAGGTGTTAACCTGCTGCCCAGCTGATGTGAATGTGCTTTAAAGAATTTCACCCCTGGGGGGCATCAGAGGTGAGATTTGAAAATTTTTCGACTCTTACCCTGATTAGGACCCTAAAGCCTATAACTGTACCAAATTTCAAGTCTCTAGCTCAAACGGTGTGGAAGGAGTAAGGAAGCATACATACAAGCATGCACGCATACACACACACATACACCATTTGACTTTTATATATATAGATGCAGAAGTACTACTTTTTGATCTCCCCTGAAACACATTGGTGGAAACAGTGCTGGAGTAAGCTAATGGAGATCTCAGAGAAGTGTTGCAGATGGAATACAATATACTAGTCATGCAAAAAGCCAAGTTATCATGCTCAAACTTTGGGCAAATATTGGGATACACTGCAGAAACCAAACTCAAAATGGAAAGAGAAACTCAACCATGCTAGCTTGGTCATCACCCAGATGCATTCACCACTGAGAATATAAGGTGGGGTCAAAAGTATTAAGTCAGACAAAAAACAGTTATTAATATATGCAGAACAGGGAATTACCTTATGAATTCTAAGGATAAGACAGTTGTAGGAACATGGAACACAAGAACATTATATCAGGCTGGACTCTCTGTGACTGAACCCATCACAACCCACACACCCCCACTCACTGTAGACTAGAAAAACATAAAATGGCATTTCCCTTAACATTTCCAAGTCTGAGATCTTATTTTGAGCCAGTAGACTAAAATCCTCAAGATGCTCAGCATCACATGAATCAAAGTGCTATCAATCAGCCAAGTAACTAATGTCCTCTTTCTACAAGTGATAATCAACATATGAAACAAGTCAGTTTGATTAAAAATTAAGATCTAATCAAACCTAATTAAGCATCCCTCTGCACACGAGACCCTACCTCAACTGCAACAGGACTCTCCCACTAGTCACCTGTCATTTCCAAGCCTCTTCCCCATTTTTTCATTGTCTTGCACCTGTTCTCCTGTCCTGTACTCTCCTTCACTTTCTGTCCCCAGGTCTCCCTTTCTTGATTCCTTTTCCATCCCCACTCCAGCAGGCAATTTGGCTCCCATGTTTTCCATTTGCAGTCCAGACTTTGTTTGATTTGCTTAGGAAGGGAACCATTTGATTTCACTGTTAATCCAATGATTTGTTAAATTAAAAAAACAAAACAAACAAACAAACAAACAAACCCCACAACATCAGCACTCCCAAATGACTTGCAGAACTTGGTTATAAAATGAACATCTAAACAGCCAATTTTTCAAACAGCATAGTTCCATTTTTAATTTTCTATCTTCAGACCATTAGAATAGATTACAAGTATAGCCAGATACATCCTTCTGCTTGCATTTTGGATTGACATGCAATGATCTTGGCTGAAATAATCTAATTTTGTGCAGTGTTCAGTTTTCAAATTTGGTTCTTTAAACCATATGTCAATGCATTGCAGTTTACATTTGATTTAAGACTAAGAACAATACTCAACTTTAAACAAGTGCTTTGATTTTAGTCTATTGAAATGCCAACTCCTATATGAACAGGAAGAGAATTACAGCATTTATTAGTTTAATATTGTTTTCAGGAATCCCAAAACCTGCCACAGGTATCAAATATATATACTTTTAAAAGTGAACCTTATTAGTCATTAACATTGCATGTTAATGATAAACATCTTCAAATAAAGAATCAGTTTCCTCAAATTCTCATATGGATAGATTTTTCCATGCTTGATAAACATAGCACTTTAAGATTTAAATATCAAAAGGCATCTACATATTCCCACAAATACTTAGCATTGGGGGAAAAAACACCTTTCTCTTCATACCACCTCTGCTGGCACTTCTATAGCTAATCCAGCAGATACCCTTGAGAGTAACAATATTTGCATACACCAGTACAATCAAATGAAGCAGGTTGCCTTATTAGAAAGAAGAACTGTGCATATTGTGACTTACTAGGAGGCAGCCTAAAACCATTAGCACTAGCTGTGGGTGATAAAGTTTAGATGTAAAATTCTTGTTGAGATCTATGATAAAGCATTTGGTTCCACAAGGGAGAATAATTTAAACAAAAATCTGACCTTGTGAACTCCACCTTTGTGATACTATGTGTAAGAGATGGGTTTCCAAACTTGGATCCTAACTTCATACACTTATAGGTTCATTTTTTTTTATTTGGACCATCATAAATTTGGAGCCTATTTGCAAAATTCAGATTCTGACCTGGTTTTAGATTATGGATACCCATAAAACTCAGGGAATGAGATTGTGGCTTGGGACTGTCTCTACTTTCATTTTATTTCAATAGTAATAACCTGACATCTGAGGCTCACAGAAGAACAAGCTATCATAAAGTTCTGTTACATTTTTAGAATCATTCTGGGAGCTTAATTAATTAATATTTATAGAGTTTATTGGAAGGTGAAAGGAAGAAAATTGGCTAGATAGAATGAACTTAATCCAGATCATTCTATGCAGAGGTGTTAACAAACATATCAAATCACTGATATTGGTGAGCAGTGAAGTCCCCTAGTATCCAGTAGAGTTGGTCTGCAAGTGTAATCATTGTATTTGGCCAAATAACAGAAACAGATATCTGAGGTGAAAACCCCATAGTGAATAGATCAATATGTTAGGCCCAAAAATATGGAGTATAGAGCATTGTTTGGCCAGCTTAACCAAAGTTAGGCTAACAGTAGTTGTTAGGCCATTCCTGTCTCTCTGTGAAACCTGAGGGCATGCCTGCTCAAACTATAGGAGATAAGATAAGAGGGAGGGCCGCATTCTTGTAACCAAAGTACCAGGAACAATTTGTTTAAACAGATGGAGACTCGGAGTCTCCACTCCCTGTTACTCCCTGTTTCTGAGTTTTATCTGTACCTAACTCCTTCTTTGTTCTCAGCCTCTGGCACATGACGAAGATGCTGATAAGGAGCTGCTGAGGCATCCTGAACTGTTTGTACTGTCAATGGAGATAAATGTATATAGATGTCAAAAGCTTTTAACTAGTAAAGGGGAGTTTAGGGGTTTCAAGTTGCTTAAGCTATGACGCGACGAAACTGTCTATATAATCACACTAGTTGTTGTAAGAGTGTGCTGGTTCTCTCTGGAGACGGGCCGCTCTCTATTGTTGTGTGCACTCTTCAATAAAGAGCTTGTATTGGACCTTGCTGGTGTTGCCTGTCTCTCACCCTGCGGTCAGACAACGAACCTTGCCGTCTGGGTTTAAAAGTCCCCGACAAATTTGGCGACTCCGCCGGGACTCGTCTGACTCTCCGGTGCGGGATCAGACCCCGAAGCAACGCAGCGCGCATCCTCCGGCTTCGAGGAGCCTTGCCCGGTAACCTGATCCCTGCATCGGCGATAAGGCGAGTCCTGCGAACCAGCAGAAGCCTGTAGAAATCCAGCAACGTCCACCTACCCGTTGAGTAGGATCCAGGTCTTCGGGGTTAGAGTCCCTGGATAAGGTAAGCGATCGCCGGAAGGGGGGGTTAAAGTCCTCGGAGCAGGGTTAGAGTCCCTGGAACAGGGTTAGAGTCCCCACAGGCTAGAATGGGACAATTAGGCAGTAAGTGCCCGGGGGACGCCCCGTTGTCTCTGATACTTAGGGATTGGAAGGAGATCTCTGGAACAGCTGGCTTGACTAAATCTAAGATGAGGAATTTATGCCAAATTCAGTGGCCCTCTTTCACTGCTCATTTGTCCCCGACTAAAGATTGGCCAGACTGTGGAACCTTTTCCGCGGACAGGATGAATTCCCTCAGGGATATTCTGGTCGATCTTAGGCCAGGACAAATGGATTATTTATTCATATGGTATAATTATAAGCCCAAGGAAGGACGTACGGCTCTTGAAGCCGTGTGTGTGGACAGTTTCACCAAGAACCCCCCTCCCTATGCCCCTGGAGTCCAGTCAGAAGAAGATGGATATATCCCAATGAGACCACCGCTAAGGCGGAGCCCGAGAGGCGCAACAGATACATAGAAATACGCACCTAGGTGCAAATAAAATGTCCCAAATTGTTCTAAGGCAGTTTATTTCTCCTGGACTGCATGAAATAGCAAGGAGAACGGTAGAAAAATGTACTTTGTGCCAGCAATGTAATCCAAAGGGTGCTAACAAGCAAGTACTGCCTGGAGGTCGTAAGTGGGCTCATAGACCTATGCAACATATTCAAATTGACTTTACTGATTTACCTCCCTCAGAAGGAAAGAAACATTTGTTGGTCCTAATTAATCAGCTCACAGGATGGGTAGAGGCGTACCCCACTGGAAAAGCGACTGCAACAACAGTTTGTAAAATACTGCTTAATGAAATAATACCCAGGTTTGGCCCTCCTGAAGTGATTGACTCCGATCAAGGTACTCATTTCACAGCAAAAGTCTGTAAAGAACTCACTGAAGCAGTAGAAACGAAATGGGCTTTCCACGCTCCCTGGCACCCCCAGAGCTCAGGCCAGGTGGAGCGCATGAATGAAACATTAAAAAACCTTTTAACTAAACTATGCCAAGAACTCAGCCTGAAGTGGACTAAAGTCCTTCCCCTTGCTCTTTATATTGTTCGGACTACTCCAAGTGCTAGGACTAGGCTTGCACCTTATGAAATTTTGTTTGGACATGTGCCTCCAACCTTTGCTCCTTTAGTATCACTCCCAAGCAACACTGATGTGACTAAGAAAACAGATGCTTATGTAAAAGAGTTACAGCGCCACCTAGTGACGTTACAGCAGTATTCTGCTTATTCCCAAACTTTACCACTGTGGGAGGCTGTTCATTCTTTTTTTACCAGGTGATCCTGTGTGGGTGAAATCATACAAGAAGACACCGCTCCAACCGCAGTGGCTGGGACCTTTTGAGATCCTCCTGGTAAGCCCTACAGCAGTCCGAGTTAAGGAGCTGCCTACTTGGATTCACCACAGTCGAGTCAAGAGGAGCACCGCTAGGGAACCTGACCAGGCAAAAGGTTCCCCAGAAGCAGACGACGTCGGACTTCGAGGGAGCCCCGCACGTTCACCCTACCGTGAGACGGGTGAACCAGAAACAGACGACATCTGCACCCAAGATCAATGGACTGCTACCCCTTTGGGCGACCTGAAGCTCCGATTGCAACTGAAACAACCGTGAATTGGTGGTGCCCTTTTCAAAAGGGATGGCCTCAAGTTTTGGCATGGGTTTTTATATGTTTAATTTGCTTGTTGTTTATTGCTTTTCTTTTTTGGTGGTACGAAGAGTAGGAACAGTAGAAACATACAGCCCCAACACCTTCATACGCCTGGCCCATGAAATGAAAGCACGCATGCCAGCATTACAAAACACTTCCTGCTGGGTGTGCTCATTAATACCGGCAGATAGTCATAAGGGCCTTCCCATGGTCCCTATTCCCCTTAGCCCGATGAATATGACTTGGACCCCATCATTAAAAGACCCATCTGGGGACCTGAACATAACTTGGGCTGACACTGGCATTTCAGACAGTAAATATCTTATAGTATAGAAAAGAATGAGTCAGTGGTGCCTCCTAAAGGAAAGAAAAATAGCAGTAAGAAACAGTGAATGCAAGGCCTACTTTAATGGCACTCATTTTGGAAGCAAGAGAGGCCCTAACATTTCCCTTCTGGACGGGGCAACCGGTTGCAGTTCTCAGTGGTATGCAGCTCGTGACCAGAAGTGTCACATAGATAGAAAACATCATTTTTTATATGAAGGACATAAACTGATTGATGAGTATGTTATAAATTGCACGCTTAAGTATAACTTCCCAAATCACTCCCTGTGCTTATGTTCCTTCAATGCTTCAACAGCTAAATTTCCTCTTCTTCCATCCTGGACAAGATGGTATAAAATAAGTAACAGGACACTCTTTAAACTGTTCCCCACATTGTTTGGAGTATACTGGGTATGTGGCAACAAGGCATACCTAGCTCTCCCCTCGTCCTGGAGTGGGTCCTGTTATTTAGCCTGGTTGGAACCACCTGTGGTGTATCGGGCTCACCTCCCAAAGGGAAAGATTAGAAATGTAAGAGGGGCTGAAAAAGACGTCAAAAAATCTCGCCCCCTCACTTGGCGAGCTCTAAACGATTGGACAGGTGTTTGTGCAGGGTTTTTTTTTTTTTGCATGTGGGGGAGCCACTTGGCGAATAGGAGAAGGAGTAATGAGACTCCAAGGAGTTTTAGAAATAATGGCAAATACCACTGCAGATGCTTTAGTGAACTTAGCAACTGAGCAGCGAAAACTCAGGCAGATAGTGCTTCAAAACCGCTTAGCTTTAGATATATTGCTGGCTTCCCAGGGGGGAACATGTGCATTAATTGGACAGGAATGCTGCGTGTATGTCCCTGATGTTTATAATGCCACTTGGGAACGGGCAAACCACATTATAGAAGTTGCAAAGGACCATAGAGGAAAACGAATTGAGTCCTGGTGGAGTAACCTGTTCAATTGGATTCCAGATATAGGTGGTTGGCTCCACAATGTACTCCGGAGCGCTGTTGTAATTATATGCGGCTTACTCGCCTTATATGTAATGATAAAGGTTGGGTGTTAGATAAGTGCCAAAGTGTGTTCTGCCCAAAAGTAACCAACCCCAAGCTCACCACTTATAGCAGTTAGTTGTCCCAGGAGTCCCTCCAAGGTACTCCAGGGACAAAGGGGGGATTGTTAGGCCCAAAAATATGGAGTATAGAGCATTGTTTGGCCAGCTTAACCAAAGTTAGGCTAACAGTAGTTGTTAGGCCATTCCTGTCTCTCTGTGAAACCTGAGGGCATGCCTGCTCAAACTATAGGAGATAAGATAAGAGGGAGGGCCGCATTCTTGTAACCAAAGTACCAGGAACAATTTGTTTAAACAGATGGAGACTCGGAGTCTCCACTCCCTGTTACTCCCTGTTTCTGAGTTTTATCTGTACCTAACTCCTTCTTTGTTCTCAGCCTCTGGCACATGACGAAGATGCTGATAAGGAGCTGCTGAGGCATCCTGAACTGTTTGTACTGTCAATGGAGATAAATGTATATAGATGTCAAAAGCTTTTAACTAGTAAAGGGGAGTTTAGGGGTTTCAAGTTGCTTAAGCTATGACGCGACGAAACTGTCTATATAATCACACTAGTTGTTGTAAGAGTGTGCTGGTTCTCTCTGGAGACGGGCCGCTCTCTATTGTTGTGTGCACTCTTCAATAAAGAGCTTGTATTGGACCTTGCTGGTGTTGCCTGTCTCTCACCCTGCGGTCAGACAACGAACCTTGCCGTCTGGGTTAAAAAGTCCCCGACAAATTCATCCTATGGTCTGACTGTTTATTTGAACAAGTATAGTGTATTTTAAACAAGGAACAATTTTAAAAACTGGGTGAAAACTACAGTGTATATGTAGAGCCTAGGGCTTCAGTAATAGTCAATGAAGAAAAGTTATAAAGTCTTATTTTACAGCACAGTTAGGATGCAGGGCTTTTACTGTCACCTCTCTTGATTGATATAAGATATATGATATTGATATATATTTTTCCATGATAAAAATGATGAAGGGTACTCTAAAATAAACTACCCATCTGAAATCTCTCGGAATGGAGGCAGTGAGTGGTGTCACCTATTATATATGGACAATAGCAGCTGTCATGGATGGCAAAGGCACTTACAGAACTAGTCAGAATGGGAAATTCAGTGGGAAGCCTGATTGCCCTGAAGCTCAGTATAAACAAATGCATTCCCATGCTGACAGTAAAGTACAATGTAAAATGTTAGAGGTGTGCACTTTTAGCTTATGAAGTAATAAAATAAAGACCCAGCAACTTTTATGATGTCTGGCCCATATATATGTATATTGGAAAAACACATGAGAATAGGGCAAGGTGATCAGTAATAGTCAACATGGATTCACCAACGGAAAGACATGACTGACCAACCTGACTGCAGTCTAGTATGGATAGCTCTGTGAATATGGGGAAAGCGGTAGACATGATATACTTTGAATTTAGAAAAGCTCTTGATATGATCTCTGACATTATTCTTGCCAGCAAGTTAAAAAAGTATGGATTGGATAAATGGACTATCAGATGGATAGAAAGCTGGCTAGATCATCATCTGGAGTAATCACCAGCTTGATGTCTGATTAGCAGCCAGTATCAAGCAGAGTAATCCAGGAATTAGTCCTGGGGCCAGCTTTGTTCAACATCTTCATTAAAGATCTCAGTGATGGCATGGATTGCACTCTCAACAAGTTTGCCTATGACATTAAACTAGGAGTGAGAGGTAGATATGCTGGAGGGTTGGGATAGGATCGAAAATAAATCTGATGAGGTTCAATAAGGACAGGTGCAGAGTCCTGCATTTATATGAAATAATATAATGCATTGCTACAGGCTGGGGATTGACTGTCTAAATTACTGTTCTGCAGAAAAGGACCTGAGTATTACAGTGGATGAGAAGCTGGATATGAGTCAATAGTGTGCCCTTGTTGCTAAGAAGACTAATGGCATATTGGGCTGCATTAGTAGGAGCATTGCCAGCAGATTGAGGGAAGTAATTATTCCACTCTGTTTGGCACTGTTGAGGCCACATCTGGAGCATTGTATCCATTTTTGGGATCCCCACTAAAGAAAAGACGTGGAGAAATTGGAGAGAGACTAGTGAAGGGCAGCAAAAATTATTAGGGGGCTGGGGCACATGACTTATGAGAAGAGGCGGACTGAACTGGGCTTATTTAGTCTGCAGAAGAGTGGGCAGGAGGGATTTGATAGCAGCCTTCAGTTAGTTGAAGGGGCGTTCCAAAGAGGATGGAACTAAGCTGTTCTCAGTGGCGGCAGATGACAGAACAAGGAGTAATTGTCACAAGTTACAGAGTGGGGAGTTCTAGGTTGGATTTTAGGGAAAAAATGATTTCACTAGGAGGGTGGTGAAGCACTGGAATGGGTTACCTAAGGAGGTGGTAGAATCTCCATCCTTACAAGCTTTTATGGCCTGGCTTGACAAAGCCCTGGCTGGGATGATTTAGTTGAGGTTAACCCTGTTTTGAGCAGGAGGTTGGTCTAGGTGACCTCCTGATGTCTCTTTCAACTCTAATCTTCTATGATTCTATTAAATTTACTATTACTTAGACATGAAGGATTAAGCCCCAAATTCACCTTCCTATGATTTTTAGATTTCTCATGGTTGCTTTATCTTTTTTTATTTCTCAGAGAACTGAGATCTTTGCCCAGATGCAATTTTTAATAATAAGAATCTAAGAACGGCCATACTGGGTCAAACCAAAGGTCCATCTAGCCCTGTATACTGTCTTCTGACAGTGGCCAATTCCAGGTGGTCCAGAAGGAATGAACACAACAGGTAATCATCAAGTGATCCATCCCCTGTCGCCCATTCCCAGCTTCTTGCGAACAGGGGCCAGGGACACCATGCCTGCCCATCCTGGTGAATAGATTGATGGACTTATCCTTCATGCATTTATCTAGTTCTTTTTTTGAGATCTGTTATAGTCTTAGCCTTCACAACATACTCTGGCAAGGAATTCCACAGACTGCATTCCACAGAATTCCACAGACTGCATTTTGCATTGTGTGGGGGAAAAAAAACCCTTCCTTTTGTTTGTTTTAAACCTAGTGCCTATAAATTTCATTTGGTGACCTCTAGTTCTTGTGTTATGAGAACTAGTAAATAACATTTCCTTATATACTTTTTACACACCAGTCATGATTTTATAGATCTCTATCATATCCCTCCCCCAGCCGTCTTTTTTTCTAAACTTAAAAGTCCCAATTTTATTAATCTTTCCTCATATGGAAACCATTCCATACCCCTAATCATTTTTGTTGCCCTTTTCTGAACCTTTTCCAGTTCCAGTATATCTTTTTAGAGATGGGGTGATCACATCTGCACACCGTATTCAAAGTGGATGTACCATCAGTTTATATAGAAGCACTATGAGATTTTCTGTCTTATTATTTATCCTTTTCTTAATGATTCCCAATATTCTGTTCATTTTCTTTGACTTCCAATGCATATGGAAGGGATGTTTTCAGAAAACTATTCACAATGACTACAAGTTCTCTCACCTGAGTGGTAACAGCTAATTTACACTCCATCATTTTATATGTATACTTGGGATTATGCTTTCCAATCTTAAATGGTCTGTGTTCACAATTAGTAAGTGAAGGAAGTTTACTATCTCATTTTTAAACAATCTGACTGGGCTTTTGCACTTTGTGGTATAACATCACCTTCACAATGATATATATCCTAATATGCCTATAACATAAATCTATAGTTTCTTTTACATGAAAAATTAATAATAATGCTACTAGGGTACATGTAACTTCTAGTGAAGGTCAGTCATAAAATTATAGGGGGAAATGTAGAGTGGGCTGGGATGGAAGGAGTGGGACTAGTTTCAAAGAACTCTCTATAGTCTACAAAAGATAGAGGGTAGATTTGCTTCCATGCTATTAGAGCTTTAAATTCATAAAAGAGTCAACCTTGATGTGGAATTCATAACTGGATTTTCCCCTGGGAATAAGATGTGATATCCCAGCTGTCAGTCTCATTTCACAAACCCACCTGAGAAATGCAACATTGCATTGCCAATTAACAGTCCAAGGTAGCTCAATATTGGAAAATGGAATGCTTTTCTTTTCTTTCATTAGTTGTTTACATTGTCTCCATTAATATAGTATCTGAGGATCTCATGACATTGTATTGTATTTATCCTCCCAACACCCCTGTAAACTGGGAAGGATTATTATACCTATTTTGAGATGGGGAACTGTGGCTTAAAGAAACTAAGGCCTGGGCTATACTGGGAGGCGGGGTTTGAACTAAGATACACAACTTCTCTTAGTTCGACTTGCCTGGCCACCCTAATGGCAGCGAGTCGACCGCGGCAGCTCCCCCATCGACTCCGCTTACTCCTCTTGCACAGCTGGAGTTTCGGAGTCGATGGGGAGCTTGTTTGGGGATCAATTTACCATGTCTAGATAAGACATGATAAATCAATCCCTGATACATTGAACACTACCCACCGATCTGGCAGGTAGTATAGACATACCCTAAGTGACTTGACTGACATCATACAGAAGTTGATGTTTGAACAGGGAACTGAATCCAGCTCCCTCAGGCCCAAGCTAGTACTCCAACCTCTCTACCATCTTTCCTTTCTATGGCTAAATTTGTAGGGACCTGTCTTCAGGCACCACATTTGGAAATAATGTCCTAGGCTTTCATTGTCCCCACTTCTCTTTGGTGCCTTCTTCCCTAGTCCAGTCTCTTTCTCTCTCTCTCACCCCATCTCTCTCTTCCCATCCCATACAAGTCTCAAACAGTTTCTTGACCTACTCCCACTGGGGAGAGATGATGGCTGTACGTCCACTTTGCAATCCCTGTTATTTTCTGTAACATAAGAAATAAGAAATTACTAGATTCAAATGGATTCCAAATTTAAGTTTCTGTTTTAGATTTTTCTCACATCAGATGGTTCCACATAATGTTAATTGGCAGTTATATAATATGCTTGATAGGAACTAAGAAAAAATGTGCTGTACCTGTTAAATTAAATTTGAAAAAAGACCCAGACTAATCACTGCATTTTATCATGGCTTGCCTTATGGTATCTAATTCAGACTCAAAAATAGTATGGAAAGCTATAATTTCAAGTAATTGACTGTGTCTTAAAATTATTGGGTTTCTAAGGATTAGGTTTAAACTGGTATATGTCAGTAATTTATTTCTCTCTTCATGGAAAAAAAACTCCTCATTTTATTTAAATGTAGAGAAAGAGAACAATTATGGTTCACTTGTACACAAGTAATGCATGCTTTTGATGTCTATTTGGTTAATCTGGTAATATACTGATAAGAAATGACATACTTTGGTTTTATTTTTTACTTTAGTATAAATAAAGGAACAACTTTGGAGTTGTTTAGACTCATCATAATTATTTATTTGTATTATAGTGCATAGGCACCTCCACCATGATTTCAGGCTCACTGTACAAACACAAAGTAGAAGACAGTCCATACCTTTAAGCAGGCCTCTGACCGCCCTCTTCAAAACACAGGCAGGAGACTGCTTTTGGCTTCACCAGTGTCTATTTTGCTCACACACCGTGCAAAAGAACCCACCACCTATATACAGCTTTCTATACAAGTACAGCTTAGGCTCAGCCCTCAGTCTGGCTGGCCTCAGGACTAGCTAGCTCCTGCAGGCTTTCAGCCTCAGCTAGCTCCCCGCTCCCCTGCCCTCTCTGCACTCTGGCTTCCTCCCTGGCAGGCTTTATATCCTCTGGAGGCAGCCAGGTGGAGCACATTAAGCCCTCTGCAGCCCAGGGACACCCCCAGGTGGCTGATTAGCCTTCCCTAGCAGGGAAGGCTACAGAGGCTTCTCCCTTTTGCTAGGCTTGGAGGGAGCAGGGGCTGACTCAGCAGGTGCTGGTCAGCTGCCTGCTACACTACCCTACAGAGATTACCATGTAGAAAGAGGAGACATACAATTAGTAGTAGGAGAAACAGTAATGAAATTACTTGTCCAAGTTAACCCTGAAGGTTTAATGACAGAACTAGGAAGTGAACCTGAGTCTGTGTCACAGTGTATTTTCTAATCCAGTGATTCAGTGAGCCTAAATATTGGCTGAGGAAGAAGCAAATAGATTAAACATGTATTCTGCATAGTCATTATGGTCTAGATTTTTAAAGGTATTTAGGTACCTTAAAAAATCAGTGGAAGTTAGACACGTTTGAAAATCCCCCTCTATGCTTTTCTGAATCCTTTGGTGCCTAATACGTTAAAAAAAAAATACTTACACACATTCTTAACTTAAAAGCGGGAAATAGTCTCACTGAAGTCATTCCATGTGCTTAAAGTTAACTGCATGCTAAAGTGCTTTGCTTGCTGGATCAGAGTTTAATCACTGATGCTGTTACCACAGTTTATATATATATATATATATATATATATATATATATAAAAGTCAAGTGGTGTATGTATGTATGTGTGTATGTATGTATGTATGTACGTATGACTGCGAAGTCCTCCCGCACCGTTTGAGCCAGAGACTTGAATTTTGGTACAGTGAGGGGTCTTGGGGTCTAGATGCTGGTAAGGGTCGAAAAATTTTCGGATCTCACCTCTGACGCCCCCCAGCGGTGAAAGTCTTTCAGGGCCAATCACATCAACTGGGCAGTTAGGTGGTGATGATGTCATAATACCCCCCTCCAACAGACACCTCACTCGCTCAGCTCACCCCTCCCTCCTCCAACGGAACCCCGGAGATCCCTCAGTTCTCTGCCCCTCCCACCTCCCCAACGGAACCCCGGAGATCCCTCAGTTCTCTGCCCCTCCCACCTCCCCAACGGAACCCCGGACTACATCAGCCCTGTGCCCCCCCCCCACCTGCGAAGGTCCCCGGAATCCCTCGGCTCTGGGCCCCCTCCTCCCCTGCGACGGATCCCAGTTGGGTTTGGTGGGACGGTAAGTGAGGTGGGGGTGTCGGATTCGGTCGGGGGGTGAGGTGGGGGTTTCGGGTTTCGGAGGTGGGAAGGTGTCGGGGTGGGTGAGGGGTGAGGTGTGGGTGTTGGCTTTGGTCAGGGGGTGTCAGCTGTCTGCCATCTCCCCACCTCCGACTGACCCGAGCAGCGCCGGGCACTTATGCTAGTATCTATATATATAAAAGTCAAGTGGTGTATGTATGTGTGTATGTATGTACGTATGACTGCGAACTCCTCCCGCACCGTTTGAGCCAGAGACTTGAAATTTGGTACAGTGAGCGGTCTTGGGGTCTAGATGCTGGTAAGGGTCGAAAAATTTTCGGATCTCACCTCTGACGCCCCCCAGGGGTGAAAGTCTTTCAGGGCCAATCACATCGGCTGGGCGGTTAGGTGGTGATGATGTCATAATACCCCCCTCCAACAGACACCTCACTCGCTCAGCTCACCCCTCCCTCCTCCAACGGAACCCCGGAGATCCCTCAGTTCTCTGCCCCTCCCCCCTCCCAACGGAACCCCGGAGATTCCTCAGTTCTCTGCCCCTCCCCCCTCCCAACGGAACCCCGGAGATCCCTCAGTTCTCTGCCCCTCCCCCCTCCCAACGGAACCCCGGAGATCCCTCAGTTCTCTGCCCCTCCCCCCTCCCAACAGAACCCCAGAGATCCCTCAGTTCTCTGCCCCTCCCACCTCAACCCCGGACTCCATCAGCTCTGTGCCCCCCCCACCTGCGAAGGTCCCCGGAATCCCTCGGCTCTGGGCCCCCTCCCCCCCTGCGACGGATCTGAGTTGGGTTTGGTGGGACGGTAAGTGAGGTGGGGGTGTCGGGTTCGGTCGGGGGGTGAGGTGGGGGTGTTGGGGTTGGTCAGGGGGTGTTGCGGTTGGTGGGGGGGTGAGGTGGGGGTGTTGGGTTTGCTTGGGGGGGTGAGGTGGGGGTGTCGGGTTTGGTCGGGGGGTAAGTGAGCCGGGGGGGTGTTGGGGTTGGTCTGGGGGGGTGGGAAGGTGTCGGGGGGGTGAGGGGTGTGGTGTGGGTGTTGGGTTTGGTCTGGGGGGGGGGAAGGTGTTGGGGTGGGTGCCCATACCAAACCCAACACCCCCCCCGGCTCACTTACCCCCCGAACAAAACCCGACACCGCCACCTCACCCCCCCACCAACCGCAACACCCCCTGACCAACCCCAACACCCACCCCTCACCCCTCACCCACCCCAACACCTTCCCACCCCCCCAGACCAAACCCGACACCCCCTGGCTCACTTACCCCCCGACCGAACCTGACACCCCCACCTCACCCCCCCCACACACACACCAATCGCAACACCCCCAGACCAAACCTGACACCCCCCGGCTCACTTACCCCCCGACCGAACCCGACACTCCCACCTCACCCCCCCAAGCAAACCCGACACCCCCACCTCACCCCCCCACCAACCGCAACACCCCCTGACCAACCCCAACACCCACCCCTCACCCCTCACCCACCACGACACCTTCCCACCCCCCCAGACCAAACCCGACACCCCCCCGGCTCACTTACCCCCGACCGAACCCGACACCCCTACCTCATCCCCCCAAGCAAACCTGACACCCCCACCTCAACCCCCCACTATCCGCAACACCCCCTGACCAACCGCAACACTCACCCCTCACCCACCCCAACACCTTCCCACCCCCCCCCCCCAGACCAAACCCTACACCCCTCGGCTCACTTACCCCCCGACCAAACTCGACAACCCCACCTGACCCCCCCAAGCAAACCCAACACCCCCACCTGACCCCCCGACCAAACCCGACACCCCCCCCCCCCCGGCTCATGGTGCACTGTGTAGCACACAGATTATTAAATACACTGTTCGGTCGGGGGGTGAGGTGGGGGTGTCGGGTTTGCTCAGGGGGTGAGGTGGGGGTGTCGGGTTTGGTCGGGGGGTGAGGTGGGGGTGTTGGGTTTGTTTTGGGGGGTCAGGTGGGGTTGTCGGGTTTGGTCGGGGGGTAAGTGATCCGGGGGGTCTTGGGGTGGGTCAGGGGGGTGGGAAGGTGTCAGGGTGGGTGAAGGGTGGGTGTTGGGGTTGGTCAGGGGGTGTCAACTGTCTCCCCCTCCCCACCTCCGACTGACCCGAGCAACGCCGGGCACTTATGCTAGTATATATATATAAAAGTCAAGTGGTGTATGTATGTATGTATGTATGTATGTATGTATGTATGTATGTATGACTGCGAACTCCTCCCGCACCGTTTGAGCCAGAGACTTGAAATTTGGTACAGTGAGGGGTCTTGGGGTCTAGATGCTGGTAAGGGTCGAAAAATTTTCGGATCTCACCTCTGACGCCCCCCAGGGGTGAAAGTCTTTCAGGGCCAATCACATCGGCTGGGCGGTTAGGTGGTGATGATGTCATAATACCCCCCTCCAACACCTCACTCACTCACTCAGCTCACCCCTCCCTCCTCCAACGGAACCCCGGAGATCCCTCAGTTCTCTGCCCCTCCCCCCTCCAAACGGAACCCCGGAGATCCCTCAGTTCTCTGCCCCTCCTCCCTCCAAACGGAACCCCGGAGATCACTCAGCTCACTGCCCCTCCCTCCTCCAACGGAACCCCGGAGATCACTCAGTTCTCTGCCCCTCCCCCCTCCAAATGGAACCCCGGAGATCCCTCAGCTCACTGCCCCTCCCTCCTCCAATGGAACCCCGGAGATCACTCAGCTCACTGCCCCTCCCACCTCCAACGGAACCCCGGAGATCACTCAGCTCACTGCCCCTCCCTCCGCCAACGGAACCCCGGAGATCACTCAGCTCACTGCCCCTCCCTCCTCCAATGGAACCCTGGAGATCACTCAGCTCACTGCCCCTCCCTCCTCCAACGGAACCCAGGAGATAACTCAGCTCACTGCCCCTCCCCCCTCCCAACGGAACACCGGAGATCACTCAGCTAACTGCCCCTCCCCCCTCCCAAGGGAACCCCGGAGATCCCTCAGCTCACTGCCCCTCCCTCCTCCAATGGAACCCCGGAGATCCCTCAGTTCTCTGCCCCTCCCTCCTCCAACGGAACCCCGGAGATCACTCAGCTCACTGCCCCTCCCTCCTCCAACGGAACCCCAGAGATCACTCAGCTCACTGCCCCTCCCGCCTCCCAACGGAGCCCTGGAGATCCCTCAGTTCTCTGCCCCTCCCCCCTCCAAACGGAACCCCAGAATCCATCAGCTCTGTGCCCCCCCCCCACCTACGAAGGTCCCCGGAATCCCTCGGCTCTGGGCCCCCTCCCCGCCTGAGACGGATCTGAGTTGGGTTTGGTGGGACGGTAAGTGAGGTGGGGGTGTCGGGTTTGGTCGGGGGGTGAGGTGGAGGTGTTGGGTTTGCTTGGGGGGGTGGGAAGGTGTCGGGGTGGGTGAGGGGTGAGGGGTGAGGGGTGGGTGTTGGGGTTGGTCAGAGGGTGTTGCGGTTGGTGGGGGGTGAGGTGGGGGGGTGGGGTTTGCTTGGGGGGGTGAGGTGGGGGTGTTGTGTTCGGTCGGGGGGTAAGTGAGGCGGGGGGTGTCGGGTTTGGTCTGGGGGTGTTGCGATTGGTGGGGGGGTGAGGTGGGGGTGTCGGGTTTGGTCGGGGGGTAAGTGAGCCGGGGGGTGTCGGGTTTGGTCTGGGGGGGTGGGAAGGTGTCGGGGCGGGTGAGGGGTGAGGTGTGGGTGTTGGGGTTGGTCAGGGGGTGTTGCGGTTGGTGGGTGGGTGACGTGGTGGTGTCGGGTTTGGTCGGGGGGTAAGTGAGCCGGGGGGGTGTCGGGTTACGTCTGGGCACCCACCCCGACACCTTCCCCCCCAGACCAAACCCAACACCCACCCCTAACCCCTCACCCACCCCGACACCTTTCCACCCGCCCAGACCAACCCTGACTCCCCCCGGCTCACTTACCCCCCGACCGAACCCGAAACCGCCTCCTCACCCACCCACCAACCGCAACACCCCCTGACCAACCCCAACACCCACACCTCACCCCTCACCCGCCCCAACACCTTCCCACCCCCCCAGACCAAACCCGACACCCCCCGGCTCATTTACCCCCCGACCCAACCCGAAACCCCCACCTCACCCCCCCACCAATCGCAACACCCCCAGACCAAACCCGACACCCCCCGGCTCACTTACCCCCTGACCGAACACGACACCCCCACCTCACCCCCCCAAGCAATCCTGACACCCCCTGACCAACCCCAACACCCACACCTCATCCCTCACCCACCACGACACCTTCCCACCCCCCCAGACCAAATCCGACACCCCCTGGCTCACTTACCCCCCGACCGAACCCGACACCCCCACCTTACCCCCCCAAGCAAACCCGACACCTCACCTCACACCCCCACCAACCGCAACACCCCCTGACCAACCCCAACACCCACACCTCACCCCTCACCCACCACAATACCTTCCCAACCCCCCAGACCAAACCCGACACCCCCTGGCTCACTTACCCCCCGACTGAACCCGACACCCCCACCTCACCCCCCCCACCAATCACAACACCCCCAGACCAAACCTGACACCCCCCGGCTCACTTACCCCCCGACCGAACCCGACACCCCCACGTAAACCCGACACCCCCACCTCACACCCCCACCAACCGCAACACCCCCTGACCAACCCCAACACCCACACCTCACCCCTTACCCACTCCGACACCTTCCCACCCCCCCAGACCAAACCCGACACCCCCTGGCTCACTTACCCCCCGACCAAACCCGACACCCCCACCTCAGAACCCCAAGCAAACCCGACACGCCCTGACCAACCCCAACACCCACACCTCACCCACCCCGACAACTTCCCACCCCCCCAGACCAAACCCGACACCCCCCCGGCACACTTACCCCCCAACCGAACCCGATACCCCCACCTCACCCCCCCACCAATCGCAACACCCCCAGACCGAACCCGACACCCCCCGGCTCACTTACCCCCCCCGACCAAACCCGACACCCCCACCTCACCCTCCCAAGCAAACCCGACACCCCCACCTCACCCCCAGACCAAACCCGACACCCCCTGGCTCACTTATCCCCTGACTGAACCCGACACCACCACCTCACCCCCCCACCAACTGCAAAACCCCCTGACCAACCCCAACACACACACCTCACCCCTCACCCTCCCCGACAACTTCCCACCCCCCCAGACCAAACCCGACACCCCCCCCAGCTCACGGTGCACTGTGTAGCACACAGATTATTAAATACACTATTCGGTCGGCGGGTGAGGTGGGGGTGTCGGGTTTGCTCAGGGGGTGAGGTGGGGGTGTCGGGTTTGGTGGGGGGGTGAGGTGGGGGTGTTGGGTTTGGTTGGGGGGGTCAGGTGGGGGTGTTGGGTTTGGTTGGGGGGTAAGTGAGCCGGTGGGTGTCGGGTTTGGTCTGGGGGGGTGGGAAGGTGTCGGGGTGAGTGAGGGGTGAGGTGTGGGTGTTGGGGTTGGTCAGGGGGTGTCAGCTGTCTGCCCCCTCCCCACCTCCGACTGACCCGAGCAACGCCTGGCACTTTTGCTAGTATATATATATACTATAGACATATATATATATACTAGCATAAGTGCCCGGCGCTGCTCGGGTCAGTCGGAGGTGGGGAGGTGGCAGACAGCTGACACCCCCTGACCAACCCCAACACCCATCCCTCACCCCTCACCCACCCCGACACCTTCCCACCCCCCCAAGCAAACCCAACACCCCCACCTCATCCCCCAACCAAACCCGACACCCCCACCTCACTTACCGTCCCACCAAACCCAACTCGGATCCGTCTCAGGCGGGGAGGGGGCCCAGAGCCGAGGGATTCCGGGGACCTTCGCAGGTGGGGGGCGGCACAGAGCTGATGGATTCTGGGGTTCCGTTTGGAGGGGGGAGGGGCAGAGAAGTGAGGGATCTCCGGGGTTCCGTTGGGAGGGGGGAGGGGCAGTGAGCTGAGTGATCTCCGGGGTTCCGTTGGAGGAGGGAGGGGCAGTGAGCTGAGTGATCTCTGGGGTTCCGTTGGGAGGGGGGAGGGGCAGTGAGCTGAGTGATCTCCGGGGTTCCGTTGGAGGAGGGAGGGGCAGTGAGCTGAGTGATCTCCGGGGTTCCATTGGAGGAGGGAGGGGCAGTGAGCTGAGTGATCTCCGGGGTTCCGTTGGGAGGGGGGAGGGGCAGTGAGCTGAGTGATCTCCGGGGTTCCGTTGGAGGAGGGAGGGGCAGTGAGCTGAGTGATCTCCGGGGTTCCGTTGGAGGAGGGAGGGGCAGTGAGCTGAGGGATCTCCGGGGTTCCCTTGGGAGGGGGGAGGGGCAGTTAGCTGAGTGATCTCCGGTGTTCCGTTGGGAGGGGGGAGGGGCAGTGAGCTGAGTTATCTCCGGGGTTCCGTTGGAGGAGGGAGGGGCAGTGAGCTGAGTGATCTCCGGGGTTCCGTTGGAGGAGGGAGGGGTGAGCTGAGCGAGTGAGGTGTCTGTTGGAGGGGGGTATTATGACATCATCACCACCTAACCGCCCAGCCGATGTGATTGGCCCTGAAAGACTTTCACCCCAGGGGGGCGTCAGAGGTGAGATCCGAAATTTTTTTGACCCTTACCAGTATCTGGCTCAAACGGTGCGGGAGGACTTCGCAGTCATACGTACATACATACATACATACATACATACATACATACACCACTTGACTTTTATATATATAGACTAGCATAAGTGCCCGGCGCTGCTCAGGTCAGTCAGAGGTGGGGAGGTGGCAGACAGCTGACACCCCCTGACCAACCCCAACATCCACCCCTCACCCCTCACCCACCCCAATACCTTCCCACCCCCCCATGCAAACCCAACACCCCCACCTCACCTCCCGACCAAACCCGACACCCCCACCTCACTTACCATCCCACCAAACCCAACTCAGATCCGTCGCAGGCGGGGAGGGGGCCCAGAGCCGAGGGATTCCGGGGACCTTCGCAGGTGGGGGGCGGCACAGAACTGATGGATTCTGGGGTTCCGTTTGGAGGGGGGAGGGGCAGAGAACTGAGTGATCTCCGGGGTTCCGTTGGGAGGGGGGAGGGGCAGTGAGCTGAGTGATCTCCGGGGTTCCATTGGAGGAGGGAGGGGCAGTGAGCTGAGTGATCTCTGGGGTTCCATTGGAGGAGGGGGGGCAGTGAGCTGAGTGGTCTCCGGGGTTCCGTTGGGAGGGGAAGGGGCAGTGAGCTGAGTGATCTCCGGGGTTCCGTTGGAGGAGGGAGGGGCAGTGAGCTGAGTGATCTCCGGGGTTCTGTTGGGAGGGGGGAGGGGCAGTGAGCTGAGAGATCTCCGGGGTTCCGCTGGAGGAGGGAGGGGCAGTGAGTTGAGTGATCTCCGGGGTTCCGTTGGAGGAGGGAGGGGCAGTGAGCTGAGTGATCTCCGGGGTTCCGTTGGAGGAGGGAGGGGCAGTGAGCTGAGTGATCTCCGGGGTTCCGTTGGAGGAGGGAGGGGCAGTGAGCTGAGTGATCTCCGGGGTTCCGTTGGAGGAGGGAGGGGCAGTGAGCAGAGTGATCTCCGTGGTTCCGTTGGAGGAGGGAGGGGCAGTGAGCTGAGTGATCTCCGGGGTTCCATTGGAGGAGGGAGGGGCAGTGAGCAGAGTGATCTCCGGGGTTCCGTTGGGAGGGGGGAGGGGCAGTGAGCTGATTGATCTCCGGGGTTCCATTGGAGGTGGGAGGGGCAGTGAGCTGAGTGATCTCCGGGGTTCCGTTGGAGGAGGGAGGGGCAGTGAGCTGAGTGATCTCCGGGGTTCTGTTTGAGGAGGGAGGGGCAGTGAGCTGAGTGATCTCTGGGGTTCCGTTGGGAGGTGGGAGGGGCAGAGAACTGAGGGATCTCCGGGGTTCCATTGGGAGGGGGGAGGGGGAGTGAGCTGAGTGATCTCCGGGGTTCCGTTGGGAGGGGGGAGGGGCAGTGAGCTGAGTGATCTCCGGGGTTCCGTTGGGAGGGGGGAGGGGCAGTGAGCTGAGTGATCTCCTGGGTTCCGTTGGGAGGGGGGAGGGGCAGAGAACTGAGGGATCTCTGGGGTTCCGTTGGAGGAGGGAGGGGTGAGCTGAGCGAGTGAGGTGTCTGTTGGAGGGGGGTATTATGACATCATCACCACCTAACCGCCCAGCCGATGTGATTGGCCCTGAAAGACTTTCACCCCTGGGGGGCGTCAGAGGTGAGATCCGAAAATTTTTCGACCCTTACCAGCATCTAGACCCCAAGACCCCTCACTGTACCAAATTTCAAGTCTCTGGCTCAAACGGTGCGGGAGGACTTCGCAGTCATACGTACATACATACATACATACACCACTTGACTTATATATATATATATATATAAAGGAAGACCTGGCCATGATTCACAGCTCATAAAATTAAAGAAAATTATGTTTAATATTAGAAAGTGTGGAGGAATTAACTGCTAATTCATTTGGAAGTGATATGCATACCAGTTGTCCAACACTGGATAACTAAAAAGAAGACATTTGTATTAGCTGAAAACATTAAACCTGAGAAGAAAGTAAACCAGCAAAGTCATCACTTTTATTCATTAAATCTCATGTCAATTTGAATATCCTTGGAGTGAGGGCATTGAAGAACATTGCAGGGGAGGGTCAGTCCTCAAAGTGAGGGGCCAGCTAGAGGCAATGGGGCCCGGTGGGGTCAGGATCCCTACCTCTCCGCCAGAGATGGGATGGGAGCCACTTTCTCTTCTCTTCTCTCTTCTTCTTTTCCCACCCTCCAGAGGTTGTCTGGATCACTGTGCCTGACTGGACACTGTCAGGTCCACCCACAGCCAATGCCTCCCTCCTCACCCACTGGTATGCAATTAACACCATACAAATATATATATGAGATAATTTTGTTTTCAGTTAACCCCAAGTGTTAACTGTTATTAATTGAAACCCTTGGTCTTAGTATTCCATACAGCTGGCTATGAGTACAAGAACACATGTATTCCTATGACAAGGTATCAACTAAATTAACATAGGGTCGTCCCCTAGGATAATACAAAATTGCCCCTCCTAGTACTCTCCTTTTCTACATCAATATAAACAAGTTACATACTACATTCCCAATGTAATGAGTTAGCTCATTCATTACCCTGTTATTCCATCCTTATCTTACAAGGGGTCTGTGTGTTCCTGTACCATCCTCTTAGGAACGTATTCATGTGGTTAGCTGGATTAGTAACTAGTGCTACTATTCTAAGAAGGCCTACTTTGGTTCAAATATTACTTTGGTCCATATTTTTAGCCATGTCTAAGACTCCAGCAAGGCCTACACCTTCTACTGAACATCTCCTCTTCATAGCTGTGATGGCATAACATTGCTGAATAGGAAACACAAATGGCTCCTTGAGCACCTCAGAAACCAGTCGTGTGACAAATTATTGGACCTGATGCAATCTGGAATCACCAGTATTATATAACTAAAATCTCCTACACAGCCTATGTATACAACCTTATCAATTTAAATACAATTGGAATTTAGAATAATGCTATGACTTTGAGCATGTGCACTCTAGAAACACAATTTATGTTAGGTCAGCTTACAACCACCACAGTTATTACTGTGGTGGTTCATGTCCACACTACCCTCCATCTGTTGGTGGAGCACGTTCTCAACAGGAATGCTTCGTCTGACTTCAGAGTGACAGTGGGCTGGGCTGAAGTCTGCACACAACTCCTCTTGGGCAACCCAGCTGTCCCCTGGGGCTGCCACCTGATCTCTTACCTCCCCATTCCCTGGTAGCAGGAGCCTAGATGCCCTCCTGGGTTGTTGCCTCCCCACTCCCTATCACCGGTAAACCATCTGCCACTCCCCTTGGCTCCCCAGAGACCATCTGCCCCCCCTGGGGCTCCTGGATTCCCAGCAGAGAGCTGAGAGCATTGGTGCAGCCGGGCTCCCCACAGGGCGTGTGGAGCCATGAGCCTCTGGACTCCAGACGGGTTCCCTGTGAGTGGAGAGTACAGACAGCAACTTGGTTGGGAGTGGGGAGCCCAAGCAGCAGTAGGGGTGGGAGCAGGAAGAAAGGATCTGTGGGGCAGTCTGGCTTTGAATGGAGAGCAGGAAGCCAGGCACAGCCCATCTAGGAGCAGGAGCCTAGTGGGTAACTCAGCTTTCTTGTCAATCTCACAGCGCCAGTGTGAAACCATGAAAGTTACAAGAATGACAACCAACAGCCAGTGTGCATAACCTACAGTGTCTACACAGACACTATGTTGCCCTAACTACAGCGATATAAGCCTCTTGTTGGAGTGGGGTTATGCTGATGTAGTATGGCACTTGCATCAGCAGAGGCAAGGCTGTAGTGTATACACTGACATAGTTACGCTGATGTAAGATGCTTTATGTTGACCTAACTCTGTAGCATAGACCAACTCTATGGGCCTGGGCTACACGAGCAGGGAAGGGGGGGGGAGGTTCAAAATAAGATACGCAACTTCAGTTACGCTATTCACGTAGCTGAAGTTGAAGAATCTTAGTTCGACTTACCTGGCCATCCCCAAGGCGGTGGGTCAACCGCGGCAGCTCCCCCGTTGACTTCCCGTAGTCCTCCTGCCGAGGTGGAGTACAATCATCGATTTGGGGATCGCTTTATCGTGTCTAGACAAGACGTGATAAACCGATCCCTGATACATCGAACACTACCCACTGATCCAGTAGGTAGTATAGGCGTACCCTTGGAGCATTAATTATGGATGATAATTAAGTAATTAATTAATGCTAATTATTGATTAGCATTAATTATTGATGCTAATTGATGATAATTATTGGTGAATACTCTGACTGGTCATAAAAGACCTACTCAGCCTGGTATGTCTTTCCTGACTGTGCTAGGAAAAAACAAACAGTGAATGAATGCTAACACAGCTGTGATAAATCAGTGAGCTACATTGCTAAGAGAAATTGACAGGTGTATAAATAGCCTTTTCAAAGTCAGCATAACCTCTGGGCTCTCTCCAATAAATACCTTCTTAGTACAGATATTTTTTACTCGAAGTTTGATTTCTCACTTTAAAATGCTATTTTAGAGCTTGCTTCAATACGTGGAGTTAGTGCAAGCAGCACAGATTATTCTAAAATTTATTTTGATTTCTACATTTTTAAAAAAAATATATGAAATAAAAGTGCCTGCAGTGTGCTCTAGGCACCTTAAGTAACCATTAAAATATGAACCATTAAAATATGTATAATAAATCAGTAGCCTGCCCTACCCTGCATAAAGAGAAATGGAATCAGCCAAGCAACATGAAAAAAAAGCATTGAAAGAGGAAAACGAAAGGAACACTCCACTTTCCCCAACTTTATTCCAATCCTCTCTCATCTATCACTGCACTGTGTTCAGCCTGCCCCAGCTGCCTGTGCAAATGGATGAACTTTGCAGCATGCTAGGAAAACTAAGGACAAGACCTCCTCCAATTCCCACAGACATGCACACCATGACACATGCATACCACCAAACACACACTCCTTTCTTCAGCAAGATGTTTTCCACTTTTGATGATTTTTTTTGTTGATTTTCAGTGACCAAAAGCCCAAATATTTTAGATTAAATAATTTTTCTAGAAAAATAAATTCGATTTGGTTCAGTCTCTCCAGCTCCAACATATTTAGGTAAAGATATCAGAGTCAGACTCTGAATTTCAACCAAAGGAAGAGAGAATGACACTTAGCCCAATGAGCCAAAGGACAGAAAACAACACATAATTCTTCTGTGGGTAGGAAGAACAGAGCTGTCCCATTTCCCTTCCTACATATTCAACATAAAAGAGATCAACTCAGCATAGCTTACTACCTTTAAAGTCTAGTGGTTTCTTGGGCCCCAAAGTAAAATAGATATTTAAAGGATAACACAAACTTGCTCCTTATTATCCCCATTTCCTGCATGAACTCTTTTGGAACCCTGCTAATAATAAACTTTTAGGTAACAGCTACTGGAAATGTCTTCTTCCATTTATGACTGGCTCAAAAGTTGTTCCTCATCTTGATGGCCTAATTACCAGTTAGGCCACGGTAATCTGTACATTTGTGCCATTTGTGATTTGCATAATACTAAATCTGATAATGCTTCTCTTGTCTCGGTGGTGTAAATTGGGAGTAACTCCACTGAAGTTAATGGAACTATGCTGAAATTGAAAACAAAATTTGAGCTGCTCAAAAAAATACAATATACCATGCCAGTTGAAGAGGGGGGAAATAAAAAGCCCAAACCAAAAAGACTGCCATCTCATTCTGTGTCTGTCTAAACAATTAATAAATTTGTAACAATAATGTTCTGTGATAAATCACCAAAGGTGAAAATTCTCATTGACTTCAATATATCTGGGATTTTATCCTGGAGAGCTAACCCAGCTACGGACCAAATTATCTGATGATGCATTGCACTGATGTCAGTAGATTTGCATTTGGAATTGCATGGGCATGTGTCAGGCCAGAATGGCATATATGCATATGCCATCACACACACCACTATTTCCAGTTATTTTTTTCTTTTATGTGCTTTCTAATATGGCAATGGAATACATTTTTTGGATAGATGATGTAAAATGAAGCCTTTCACTTCTGTTTGATTTCAATGGCAATTACAGATTATATTTCTTCTCTTTGATTCCCATCCGTCACTTCAACAGCTTCACTGTTGAACATTTTGTTCTATGTCATTCTTCTCTGTATCTATTCAGCTCATCCTATATTTCTAATCCCTTGCACTTGGTGAATAGTACCATATATGGCACTCTTTCTAGGTCCATTCTTGACATATTTCCAAACCTTTGCAATTGTCTTTTCTTGGATTTTCAGTAACAGCATGAGATCTAGCCCTACCTGTCTTCTGGCATAATTTTTAAAAAATATTTTTTGCGGTCTTGAAGCTCTTCATAGTTCTCCTCACCCAGTCAATACCTTTTGTTCATTGGCTTTTATCATAAACCCACATTCCAACCCACACAGAACTATTGGCATAACAATTGTTTCATGGACATTCAGTTTTGTTTTATTAAAAATATCTTTAGCCTTTCAGATCTTACAGGATTTTTAGACTCCGATGTAACTAGTCTGATTCCTCTTCTTATGTCATCTTTGCAACTTCCATTCTGCTACTAGTACTCCTTGTACACCTTGTTGATCAGCCTACCTTGTCACTTATGCTCTGTAAATTCTCCCTGGTAAATATTATGAGGATTGTCAGGGAATCCAAGGTTATTAATTCTCTTCTTACATAACATGACTCCTAATGTCCTCTTTCAGTGCTTCAGCCATTACTTCTTCCAATACCAAGTTGAACAAATCTGGTGATAATGTGCATCTTTGTCTCATTCTTATAGGCATCCTGAATAAATCCATCAGCTTCTTGTCTTCTCTCACCACACTCATTGACTTGCTGTAGATATTTTGTAACAGCTTGATCACTTTCTCAGGGATGCCATACATTGACAATAATTCTTTCTATGAAATTTATAAATGTCTAGAGCTATTGTAACAGATTCAGCTGTGTTTGGTGTATTTCTCTGATCTATTATACTTCAAGCCTGTTCTTCTGCAAATGCCATATCCATGTACCTCTTAATTTTCCCCTTTTCCCAGCATGTTCAATAAGCTGATTCCTCTGTAGTTCTTGCACTCACTTTTATCTCCATTCTATAGATTGGTAATATTATCACTTTCCCTTATTCCCTCAGCACTTGCTCTTGTGTGTAAATCTTGTTGCCTTTACTATTTGTTCCTCACCAGCTTGCAGTAACAATGCTGTTATGTTGTTACATCTGAACATCTTTTTCTTTTTCAACCTTTTTATCAAGATTTTTTATTGCTAAGAATGCCATCATCTACTATACCTTATTTGTACTTGGAAACTTTGCAAGGACCATTTCATCTACTGTTTTCTGCCTGTCGCACAGCTCTTCAAAATATTATTTCCATTGCTTATTCATTGTTTGTTCATCCTCCATTATTTGTCGGTGTTTGTTTCTCACTGCCAACATCTTCAACTCATATGTCTCAGCTGGTTATCTTATCTTGCTATAGAACCCC
This sequence comes from Sternotherus odoratus, assembly GCA_032164245.1. Lineage (NCBI taxonomy): Eukaryota > Metazoa > Chordata > Testudines > Kinosternidae > Sternotherus > Sternotherus odoratus. Next base: position 242,344,266 of record JAVMKO010000001.1, read on the forward strand.
TGTGTATCATTTCTCTTCACATTAACTATGTAAAGAAACAGAATATTTATCCAGTTGTTCCTGTATCTCTTCACTTTTTGTTTTGTTTCTCTTGTCAGCCTATTGTATTCAACTCTTAGGGTACGGCTACACTACCTGCTGGATCAGCGGGTAGCACTCAATGTATCAGGGATAGATTTAGATGTAATAAATTGATCCCCGAATCGACTCCTGTACTCCACCTCAGCAAGAGGAGTAAACAGAGTCGGTGGGGGAGCGGCCATGGTTGACTCGCTACTCTGAGGATGGCCAGGTAAATTGACCTAACATACTGTGACTTCAGCTACACTATGCACATACCTTAGGTTCATCTCTCTCCCCCTGCCATAGCGTAGCCCACCCCTTAGACTTGTCTTCCATTTTTTTCTCCTTCAGCTGCCTATGCTTGTCACTCAACTGCAGCACTTCATCCATTATCCACTTTGGTTTCTTTGTTTTGGCCTTGTATCCAATACTTTTTTCAGATACTCTAATAATCCCATTTTTACACTGTTTCATGTCTGTTCAATATTCAGATCTTCTATCACCAGAGATATGATGATTTTCTTTGGTTTCTTTGGTTTCTTTGCATTCTTTCCTAATATCTGGCTTTTTCAATTTGTCCATATCATCAACCTTAATACTCAGCACTTTTTCAGCAACTGTCAACCTCATTAATGCGAGCACTATTTTATGATCTGATCCAATATTGACCACTGATGATCTGAATGACAACACACTTGATTTCCATCTGTGATTTGAAAGTACATAGGCTTTCAGATTACATAGGCTTTCAGATTATATAATCCAGCTGCACTTTTTTTGACCGCTTTCAAAGTACAAGCGTACATAGGCTTTCAGATTATATAATCCAGCTGCACTTTTTTTGACCGCTTTCTTTGCTGAAATAGTGTATTTGTTATTACCAGGTTGTTTCTTAGGCAGAATTTTAGTAGCCTTTCTCATCTTCTGTTTTCTTCACTCAGTCTGAACCTTTCTATTGTTCAAGCCTAGGAATTCCAGTCTGATCCTACTTTTGCATTAAAATCTCTCATCACCAATAAAACATGTTGTCTTGAAAATTCCTGTACAGTAAAACCCCGATTTAATGGACCCCGTTTTAACGGACTTCGGATGCAACGGACAAAATTTATGAACAAGTCTGATGCATCCAAAATCCGTTTTTTCGGGGGCTGGCTGCCGGCTCCCGGCTGCCGCCCGGGTCCAGGCAGCCAGCAGGCTGCCTGCCGGCTCCCCGCTGCCAGCCCGCCCGGGTCTCAGCTGCTGGGACCCGGGCGGGAGCTGTCAGCCCACCCGCCCAGGTCTCGGCTGCTGGGACCCGGGCGGCAGCTAACAGCCCGCCCGCCCGCCCTCCTGCCCGGGTCCCAGCTGCTGAGCTCCCAGCAGCCGGGGACCCAGGCGGGCGGGCGGGGTGCTAGCTGCCACCCGGGTCCCAGCAGCCAAGACCTGGGCGGGAGGGCTGACAGCTCCCGCCCGGGTCCCAGCAGCCGGGGAACCGGGCGGACGGGCTGCTGGTTGCCACTGGGCGGGCTTACTCCCGGCTCCCGACTGCCAAGTAAAACCTCGATATAACGGACTAATTCGGGCGAGGGGGTGTCCGTTAAAGCCGAAAGTCCGTTATTTAATAATTTTTAAAAATTATTAAATAATGGACTTTCGGCTTTAACGGACACCCCCTCACCCGAATTAGTCTGTTATATCGAGGTTTTACTGTATTTCTTTCTGTAGATCATTATACAAATTTCCAGTTTCTTTCCTGGGCACTGCTGAGATTGGCACATATGCTTGTAGTATTGTTACTGCACCAGATTTGATTCTGGATTCCAGTTGTTCCATTGCTCCAGCAAACAGTATGTCATGCCACAACACTAATCCACACAGAAATTTTAAGTTATGTATGTTTGTGGTGATTCCATTTTCCTCTGCCACTGTTCTCCCATGAACAGTTCCTGTCATAGCATTCTCCACTATAATGGCAACTATAGCATCATTTATTTCCCAATTTGGTGTTTGAGAGGCTTTATCGCCTCCACTCGACTTTCCCATTATGTGGTACTCAGTGGTTTCAGTGTCACAGAGGATGCTCCCAGATGTTGCTTCAAAATTTGCCATTGATGAGTTGATGCATAGAAAAATACATAGATGCTTTGAATTACATTAAAAAAAATCAGAAGCCTCACTAGAAACTGATGCTACATCACTGATCACCAAGTTCAATGAATGAGAATTGCATAGGACAAAAAAAGCTCAGAGTCATCCTCTGTTCTTTCCTCTCATGTTGGCACCATTATCGTAGCTCTGACCTCTCATGTTAGCTATTACAATTCCCATATCATCCAGCTTTTAAGAAGCACATTTGTCATACCAGCTCCTGTAGTATCATCAATGTCAATACATTCTAGAAAATGCTCTGACAGTCACCATTGCAGGGACATTTTCACTAGGTTCTGTTGTTGTTACAAAACCATTAATTCATTTGTACCGTCTGACTGATGTCATGTGTGTAGTCTAGAGAATAACAGAGTAATATCTTGCTGATTTCAGATCTGCCATAATATTCTCTTTGGCTTTTGTTGCCAGTACCTGCTGTATCATCTCATTTTGAATTGTTTTTCAAAGGTAGTGGTGTGTGTACATTTCGTGGGTGGTGACTCTTTCATCCTAGGATGAACACAGTAGATTATATGCTTTGTAATGATACCTTACAAGAGACCAAGCATATTCCACTTACATGATATTCACATTCATAAGCATATTTTCATAAAGCACATGGAGTGCAATGTCGAAGGGGTACTATATTAATATTGGCAGTTTCAACAGGTTTTTAGCTTCCTTTTTGTGAAAGAATATTTCTGATTCTAAATGACAGCATGATTTTTTGAACTCTCTACAAAGGCAGTATACCTAATAGTGACATGGTTGTATGTTGTTGCAAGATTAGAACTCTGTGGCAGACTGTTTAAAATACAATTTGTCTCCTCTAGTTCAGAAACTGCAATTTGACTTCTAGAAGTGTAGTGTGATACTGCCTCTCACTGAACTTTCCTCTGTATAAATACAGAGCCAGACCCTCAGCTACTATTCATCAGCACATTCAGTGGAGGTACACTAAACAGCATGGCTGTAGATTGGGTCCAGGTAAAGTAACAACATCTCTGGTAGAATGCAGTCATTGAGAGGTTAGAGCCATTCAAAGTCAGGAAGTATTCAACACCAGGAAACACTGTTATCAAAGTCAATTTTCTGTTCAGCATAGCAAACTCCTGTTCAACACCAGCTATATCTCATTCTGAAGTATGTGATTTGTGAGAATTCTTAAAGGCTTCCCTGATTATTCATTGTGCAGTGCTGTTCAACATTAACAATATCCCACCTTTACAGTAGTTTTTCCTCCATCATTTTAATGAAACACTAGTAGCCTGTATTAGTTGGCAGTGAGAGTGCTCTCTTCACAAAACACTGCATATGTCCTTTTCCTACTAGAAAATAGAGAACAAATGAGAGAATTGCTAGCTTTTATTTTTGGTAGTGGGGATGGTAATTATGTGACCCCACCCCCCTCCCAACTGATGCCTACTCTCCACACTGGTTGAATATGAAACTTGGCTACTCTCCAGGAAAGAAGGTATTGTACATGTGGCCTGCTTCCACAGATATGGAGTGCTTATTACTACTGAAACATGTACTAAAATTTGCTCCATTTTGAGCAATGCAATATCTTCTAGCACAGTGTCATTTTAAAGTATAAAATTATGTACATATCAAAACTAAACTTCACCTGAGCCAATCAGTTATTATTTCTCCATAGATTATAAAGGGAAATTTATATTTCTAATCACACAGACCATTCTGTTAGAGGACACAAACCTAGTGTGTGTGTAAATTGTCTAAAAGAAAAAAAACCTATTTTTGAAATTGCATTTATATACACAAGTGAAACAATTGATTATATGATGTATGGTTGCATTTAACAAGGAGTTACAATGGAGCTTTTAAGAATTCACAGGTAGTGTTCATATTTATCTGTCTGTGTGGTACTAAGTCTGGAGGAAAATAAAGACACTGTGTTTCGTAGGAAAATATACTACTCTACCTTTCACTAATAAAGACATTGGAATTTAATGTTAGAAATGTGTAGTAAAATAAATACTTTCCAAAGTAGATAACCTGATTGTGAGGAATAATGGAATGGCTTTCTCCCTCCTTTCATTTCATGTATTATATACCTTGTGGAGACATCAGTAGCAACTCCACAGTAAGACTGTATTTTGATTTCTACTTAATGGAGAATTATCCTCCTCCCTCAGCTTTATGTTACATTGATTGACTGCTGTCTGGCAATATTAAAATATTATAGACAACAAATACCCTAAAAAATTATCCTTGATATAACCCATTTTCAGTTGGAAAGTCAACAGGTTTTCACTCATGGAACAGAAAGGAGAATGAGTCCCTTTATCTCCTGTTCTTGATCTTGTTGTCTTTGTGATATCTTTTTTTTAAAAAAAAACTTTCATTTGCATCTATATGGTACCCAGTCCTGTTGCTACAACTTCTTTAAGTGCAACTACTTGTTTATATAGCCAATTCTGTTATTTGAAGATTAACATAGCACTTCCTGTCAGCCAACTGTTTTAACATGCTCTGAAAAATAAAGCATAAAGATTGGCAATCCTCCCCTCCACTCTCTCCCTGTACAGGGAGATTCTGATGGACCAGTAAAAGGCCAGGGACCACTAATGATAGTGTAATATTGATTATCATACCTGTTGATGACTGATGCCAAATTAGTAGCTGTTTGTGCTGGCCTGTGAAGTAGCTTTAGCCTTAGCATGATTAAGCCAGGAAAGGACGGGATTTGGGCAACCACAGGAAGAGAGCTTTTTGCTCCACCTTTGCCTGACCCTGCGCCTCTCCCTGATGAAGTTGGTGATGGGGGTCTATGTTTTTTAGTAGAAAAACAAGAAGCTTATCCATATTTACCTTCTGGGATGTGTTTGTCAGGGCCAGACTATGCAAAAACACATATGGTTACTTAGAAATCCGAGGAAACCTTTTGCTTAGTTTTTGAAACTGCTTGCCTAACAAGTATTTTTTGACTGACATGTCATTGTTTACTAACGGTTAAATAAGATTGGGGGGGAAGAAGTTTAGGCTAGTTGGAGCTCTCTTCATGGATGTATCTTATGGTCCCCAGAACACTGAAGACTGGCTATAGCAGTGGTTCTCAAACTTTTTGTATTGGTGACCCCTTTTGGACACCAGGCCTCTAAGCGCGACCCCCCTTAGGGGTTGGGCTGGGGGGGGGGCTGCTGGCAGCCCTTTGGAGCAGGGGCTGGGCTGGGGCTGGGGGGTTCCAGCAGCTCGCCACGACTGGTCTGAGCTCATGAGGGCGCCTGCCGTGACCGGGCTCAGCTCGGTGGAGCCGGCCGGGGGAGCGTGGGGAGCCCGCCGCAACCGGGACCGAGCTTGCAGAAGAGCCTGGAGCCCGCCACAACTGGGGCCCAGCTCACGGAGGCGCCTGGAGCCGGCTGGGGCCAGGGGGGCACGGGGAGACCGCCACGACCGGGACCATGGTGTCTGGAGCTGGCCGGGGGTGTGGGGGTGTGGAGGGAGCCCACCGGGACTGAGCTCATGGGTGCGCCGGATGCCAGCAGCCTGCGGCAGGGGTCGGGGCTGGCTGCAGGCAGCAGGGGCTCGCGACCCCCGGAAAACTGGCTCATGACCCCCAGAGGGGTCCCGACCCCCAGTTTGAGAACCAGTGGGCTATAGGAAGGCTGCCGCTCTCCCACTCACCAAACTTGGGTAATTATTGAGGACTGGGGGTGTTTTACTAACCAGTTGTGGACGTGCGTAAATGCTTGAGACTAAATAAAGTATAGCTTTAAGGGAGAGCATTCTTGTATGGTACTGTTTGTGCCAGGCATCTATTGGTAGGACGGCACAGAGTGAATTTATCCCAGGTAACTTCCCCACCACTCCAATTCCTGGCACGTGTATTATAAACAAATACAACATTTTGGCCCTGAAGACTGGGGCTAGGGTAGTAACAAAAAAAACCAAAATAAAACACCTTTCTGACTGCACATTGAGCTGTTTCTATGTTAAAATAATAAGCTCATGTTTAAGCCCTTATTTATTATAATAGATTCTGACATGACATATGATTCTCAGTGTCAATGCATTTTACTTATAAATATTTTAACAAATACCATCTCCCTTCTTAATCATCTTGTTGTAATTCATTTTGGTTTGACAACAGAAGTGACTAGTTCTCCCCAGTATTTCACAGTATGTAAATGATGCAATTATCACCTCAACCAGACATCACTCCTTTTAGCATTACAATTTGCTGTTGTAAAAGGAGAAAATAGTAGACACTTCAGTGACTTTAATGGTTAACCAGTTATATGATGTGACTCCTATTAAACAAACAGGAGACCAAAAAGATTTTCTTACAGGTAGCATGTCATCATGAGATAGCCCCTGAATATTTCAAGCTGCGTTCCTCTTGCACAGTGCTGAAGGCACTTGGTATGTTCTTTGTTAGTTCAGTAATTATAGGGGAAATCATTACAGAAGGGTTCATCCAGCTGCTTGGCTGTTTTATCAGTTTGTTTGTGAGAACAAGGACAAAGGCTAGTGTTCAATCTTCCAGTCAGGTTGGCTTAGTGTTTATCAGGTCCTGTCAGATTGTAGAGTTTCAGTAGAGTAACTCAGCCTGACTTGAGAAATGGCCTGGTCTTGTAGTGGGATGAATATTTTAACCAAAAGTTTCAAATGCTTCCAAAATATGGCAAGGTGCAAATATAAAGGATTAGTCATTAGTCTTTGGTTGGGAGTGAGGGGAGCAAATCTTCAGCTGGTGTAAGTCATCATAGTTCTGTTGACTTCAATGGGGTTTTATCCATTTACAGCCTGGAGTATGTCTCAAATTATTTGTAATTGTATCTATTTATTGTGTAAAAGGAACCTACACTTTTTTAGCCATGCAAGTTCCTTTATCAATATTGTGACCAGTCTGTCACATAAATTTTAAGATTGTACTTTATATGATGTAATTAGTATTACTCATAAGAACCAATGTCCAGTTTGAGTATGGCATAGTATCAACACATATTATATTATCTACCAGCAATATGCAGACACTTCTAGGCTGGAATGGGGGAGGAACTCAAAGTTTTGAGGAGGGGAAGTGAAGAATATATTAGTCAAATTAATCTACAAGTTTAATATAAAATAGTTGTGCCTGGTGTACATAGTGATGAATTAATAAATGGGGCTTGAATAGCTGGTAATCTGTTCCTATTAAACGTCCAGCACTTTAACCACAAGCATCTGAATGCACTATGAAGCAGGCCATGCATTTTTTTAATTGTGTGTGGTGCTATTTTGTATTTCAATTGAATATTTGAGCAATCGGTACTATTATTAAAGACATCATGACAGCTGGTGTAAGTGTTTTGTGGGTTTTTTTTGGAATCTCTAAAAATACAACTCCTCTAATTGCTATTAAATTCTTCTACATATTTAATACTGGCTCCCATTTCCCCCCCATAAGGCTCACTTAAAATATTAATTCTTTCAAAGCAACATTGATAACCTTCCATATCTGCCAGTCAATATGATAGCAACTGTAATAAATTGATCAGTTATAACTTAGTGAAAATACATTGTTCAAATACAACTATTCTGTACAGCTGTTATAATTCCATGATGGTACAGACATCAAGGCTATATCATATTTTGCAAACAAAGGTAGTACTTCCAGGAGTGGGGCCTGAGGAAAAGGGAGTTCTGAAGGAAGAGTCAGGGGTGTAGACAGTTTGGATAGACCACTCAGTTGTTCTCCCATCTCAGTTTTCATTTTTTTAAGAAGCAAGGGCAAGATTCACAAAGGCACTTAGGCACCTAACTGCCACTTTATGCACATAAGTTAAAAAAAAGAAAAGAAAAAAAAATCAGACATCCACTCAGCTTCCTCCTAGCACTGACATTTCTTCTGGTGGTCATGCACAAAACTGCTAAAGTCCTGATGACATCCAAGCCACTGCAGGACTCTCCTATAAGACAGTCTCCAATTTATCTTGCCTGCAGGGTAGAAGCACCAGTGTTTAGAGCAGGATGGGAGAAACCTAGGTTCAAATACCCACTCTGTCTCATCAGAAGCAGGGGCTTGAATCCAGTTCTCTCGACACCCAAGGGAGAGCCCAAACAACAGCTCTTAGGGCATTCTGGGTGGGTATCTCTCAACCTCTCCTGTTGAAACTTTTCAACTTTGTATAAATACAGTACTTTAAATGCAGTAGGGACTGGAAACTGGGTTTCCCAGGTGAGTGCTCTAGCTACTGGGCTATTGGGCATAAGGGGGTAGGGCATTCCCACCACTATTACTCATGAGAAAATAAAAGAAATAACCCTAATCATGTTTATCTAAACATTCCCTGTCCCAGTGAATTCTTCTAGGTATGGACAATGAATTTTAATACCTGGTCCAAACTTTACACAGCATCCCAGCTGCCCCCATCTCTTCAGCCCAGAAAAAACAACAGAGAGAAAAGGGAAAGCTTCCCCTCCCCCCCCCCATTTTACAAAGTTCTAGCCTTCCCATTGTCTCTTTTGGTCAGGTGCCCACTCCCTTTTCTTTATCTGGGGACTTTTTAATCCTTTTCAGTTAAAGCAAGCAGCCAGCAAGAAGGATTTTATAGCTAACTGGCTAGCTGGGTGTCCATAAAAGGGATCCTCTTGTATAGCCTCAGATTATTAAGCTTCAGTCACAAAAGATGTAGCAAGCTCTAAATCCTTTTAACATTTTAAGAGAAAAAAATGCAACAAAAGTACTGAACTCTCCACTGAAAGAGCACTTATCTTCTGAGGTATATACAAATGTGGCTTTCAAAAAGTCATAGAAGTTATAGATTGAAAATATGTGTGATGTCACCTTGTCCTTCCCCAGTCCATTAGGTTTGTTCTCTACACAGTCCACTGCTAGTACTTGAGCTGTTTGAGTAGCTGTGGGTTATTTTAAACTAGTGCTCAAATATCATGGTGATTATTACCCCGTAAGAAGTAAGAACCTGTCTAGAATACAATAGTATGACTGAGGATATCTTTATTCTGTCGAGCCAGATGTTCTTTTTCAATAATGTTTCAATCACTCTTTTTGCTGTAGTTTTGATTCATATATATTTTTGTGAAACCTAGAAAAGTTTGCGAAACAAAATATGAGTATGTTTTAGCAAGAAAATTGCTACAGATACTGATCAGTGCAACCACTGTTTTGTTTTCTCTTCAAATAGTGGTTTTCCATCACTTGGCCCTAAATCTGAGGGTAATGAGGCATCCAAACCCCAGATTTAGTTGCCTAAGTCTCAGTTTTAGGCTCCACTATGACATAAAACTCCCACTGAACCATGCTGGTGTCTAAACTCTTTAGGTACCTAAGATTTTTTTTTTGGTGGGAGGAATTAAACATTCCCTCAGAACAGATGTTTCTGCCTCTGAGCATTCACACTGCTGCCTCACTCCCAGGTGCCTGGGTGACTACATCCTGCCTAAGCTCCAGAGCAATTCATGAACTGGAGAAGACAGGTATTTAGACACCTAATTCATGTGCAGGGCCCACTCTGGTAGATGTGCTTGGGAGAGAAGTGAGGTTTGTTGTGGGGAATCTGCCTCCTCTCACATGAGTGCTCTAAATGTTGGGTTATAGGAAATTCTGATATGGAGCTCTGTGACGGGGATGAGCGGCCCCGCACCAGTACAGCAGGGGTTAACCCTTCTCTCTGGGCAGAGGAAGCCACGCCCCGGAAGCTCTGCTGGGCATGCTCCAGCTGGAGATCCAGCATAAAAGCCTGCAGAGTTGCTCAGTCGGGGCTGACCACCAGAGGGGAAGGACGCATGTTACCGGCTCCTGAGGAGGGACAGCCAACACTCTGGGACCCAGACGACAGCCTGGCTGTGATGCCGCTGGAGGACCCACCCGCCATTGGCCCGGAGGGAGAACACTCTGATGGACCCCCGGACACCGAAGGCAGGGTAGGAAGTGACCCAGGGGACTTTTAAAGGGACAGACTAGCTCGGCGTGTTGCGGGCGGATCCTTGCCGAGCGTGGGGCAAGACCAGCCCTGCTGATAGGTGAGCCCTGGGTCGGGACCTGGTGGAGTAGGCGGGCCCGGGTCCCCCTACGGCCATTAGGCCACGCTACCCCGAGAGCGGGAAGCAATTATATTGACTCTGGCCATTGGGCCATGCTACCCTGAGAGCAGGGGACACTTGTATAGACTCCGGCCATTGGGCCATGCTACTCCGAGAGCGGGGAACGCTTGCATAGACCCCGGCCACTGGGCCACGCTTCCCTGAGAGCGGGAAGCACTTGTGTAGACCCCGGCCATTGGGCCATGCTACCCTGAGAGCAGGGGACACTTGTATAGACTCCGGCCATTGGGCCATGCTACTCCGAGAGCAGGGAACGCTTGCATAGACCCCGGCCACTGGGCCACGCTTCCCCGAGAGCGGGGAACGCTTGTATAGACTCCGTCCATTGGGCCACGCTACCCTGAGACCAGTGGACGCTTGTATAGGCTCCGACCATTGGGCAACGCTACCCCGAGAGCGGGGGATGCTTGCATAGACTCCAGCCATTGGGCCACGCTACCCCGAGAGCGGGGAATGCTTGCATAGACTCCAGCCATTGGGCCACGCTGCCCCCCTTCCCTTAAGGGGGGGGTTAGAGACAGGCGGAGGTCTGCTGCCATGCCTAGCCCCAGCCTTCAGGGGGCGCTGTGGAACCGGACCCGCCACAAGCTCCTTCAGCAGATCTTTTTGAAGTAGTTGCACTCTAGCATTATTGGACCAGACATAGAACAGGAATGAACAAGCATAAGCTTGAGAAGGACTCTGGAGCCTGGTGGTTAGAGCACTTAACCAAGAAGTGGGAAAGCCAATGTCTAGTCCATCTACCCCAATAACTCTTAAATTATTTATCCCCAGTGCAACAATTTAAACAGTAGAGACAGAGACAGAAACACCCACATCAGAACATTCCACAGATCAATGGTTAGAGTCACAATTGTGAGGTGGCAAACCCCTGCTCAAGTCCCTCCTCCTCACCTGCAGAGGGGCAACTTGAACCAGTAGTCTCCGACCTCACAAGTGAGAACTTTAATCCCAGTGGTTAAGATAAATAGGTATGTCCTCCTCTACTTCTCCCTCCCTCCCCAAGTGTTTTTTTGTGTGTGTAAAAAATGCCTTTGCCAGCTAACTTCAATAGAAGATTTACAACTGAGAATCACTAGCAGATATATTGCCTCCCTGCAAACAGGACCTAGACACTTATCTCAGTGAGAGTGGTGGGCTTAGTGCAGACGCCTCTCATCAGCATCTCCCATTGACTAGTTTAGGCAGCTTCCTGTGTAGCATGCATGCTTTCCTGAATCACATTTTAAGACATCTATCTCTCCTCATTAATGGTATTGTTCAGGGGTCAGCAACCTTTCAGAAGTGCTGTACCGAGTCTTCATTTATTCACTCTGAATTTAAGGTTTTGCGTGCCAGTAATATATTTTAATGTCTATAAGTCTATAAAATATAAGTAAACTATTGTATATAAAGTAAATAAGGTTTTTAAAATCATAGAATATTAGGGTTGGAAGGGACCTCCGGAGGTCATCTAGTCCAGAGGTTCTCAAAGTACTGAGAACCGCGACCCCTTTTTAAATTGTCCCTTGGCGCAGCGGACCCTTGTATGTCTGCCGAAAAGCCGCCGAACAAATTAACTTTGCATTCGGCGGCTATTACGATATGGCCGTGAAAAAAGCTAATGCAGTTTTGGGATGCATTAGGCGAGGTATTTCCAGTAGAGACAAAGAGATGTTAGTACCATTATAAAAGGCACTGGTGAGACTTCACCTGGAATACAGTGTGAAGTTCTGGTCTCCCATGTTTAAAAAGAAGGAATTCAGGCTGGAAATAGTACAGAGAAGGGCTTCTAGGATGATGTGAGTAATAGAAAACCTGTCTTATGAAAGGAGACTCTAAGAGCTTTGCTTGTTTAGTCTAACCAAAAGAAGGCTGAGGAGAGATATGATTGCTCTCTATAAATATATCCAAAGGATACATATCAGGAAGGGAGAGGAATTATTTAAGCTCTGTACCAATGTGAACAGAAGAACAAATGGATATAAATTAGCCAGCAGGAAGCTTTAGACTTGAAATTAGATGAAGGTTTCCAGCCATCAGAGCAGTGAAGTTCTGAAACATCCTTCCAAGTGGAGCAGTGAGGACAAAAGACCTATTTGGCTTCAAAACTAAGCTTGATGAGTTTATGCTGGGGATGGTATAATGGGATAGCTTAGTTTTGGCAATTAATTGATCTTTGACTATTAGTGGTAAATATGTCCAATGGCTGTGACGGGATGTTAGCTAGGGTGGGATCTGAGTTACTACAAAGAATTCTTTCCTGTGTGTCTGGCTGGTGAGTCTTGCCCACATGCTCAGGGTTTAGCTGATCACCATATTTGGGGTTGGGAAGGAATTTTCCTCCAGGGCAGATTGGCAGAGGCCCTGGGATTTTTCACTTCTCTCTGCAGTGTAGGGCACAGGTCACTTGCTGGAGGATTCTCTGCACCTTGAAGTCTTTAAACCATGATTTGAGGACTTCAATAGCTCAGACATTGGTAAGAGTTTATTGCAGGAATGGGTGGCTGAGATTCTGTGGACTGCATTATGCAGGAGATCAGACTAGATGATCATAAAGGTCCTTTCTGACCTTAAAATCTATGAGTCTATGCTATCTGGAGTAGATGATGACTATGAGTGCCAATCTCAGAGCACTGTTAAACAAATAATAGAATACAATTTATTTAAATATTTTGGATGTTTTCTACATTCTTGAATATTTTGATTTCAATTACAATACAGAATACAAAGTGTACAGTGTTCACCTAATTTATTTTTAATACAAACATTTGCAGTATAAAAATGAAATTTCAATTCATCTCATTGAAGTATAGTAGTGCAATCTCTTTGTCATGAAAGCCGAATTTACAGCTCTAGAATTATGTAAAAAGAATAGTCGCACTTAATAATAAAACAATGTAAAACTTTAGAGCCTACAAGTCTATTCAGTACTACTTTTTTTTCAGCCAATCACTCAGACAAACAATCTTGATAACATTTGTGGGCAATAACGCTGCCTACTTCTTGTTTACAATGTCACCTGAAAATGAAAAAAAAGCATTCACATGGCACTGCTGCAGCCGATGTTTACATGCTAGATGCACTAAAGATTTATATATATCCATTCTGATGACCGGTTTTGCTCGATAACGATTCAAAGCAGTTGGGACCAATGCATGTTCATTTTCATCATCTGAGTCAGATGCCACCAGCAGAAGGTTGGTTTTCTTTTTTGGTGGTTTGGATTCCGTAGAGTCCGCATCAGTGTGTTGCTTTTTTAAGACTTCTGACAGCATGCTCCTCACCTCATCCCTCTCAGATTTTGGAAGCCACTTCAGATTCTTAAATGTTGGGTCTAGCGTTGTAGCTATTTTCTAGAAATCTCAGATTGGTCCCTTCTTTGTGTTTTGTAAAATCTGTTGGGAAAGTGTTCTTAAATTGAACAACATATGCTGTGTCTTCATCAGACACTGCCATAACATGGAATATATGGCAGAAGCTGGTAAAACCATGAAGCAGGAGACATGCAATTCCCCCCAAAGGAGTTCAGTCACCAACCTGCAGGGCTCAAGTAGTGTTTCTAGCTTTTGCAGTTTTTCAAAATCCTTATCTGTCGGCACTGATAGATGGTGCTTTTGAAGAAATAATGTAGATGTGATAGTGACTTTATTGCAAAGCAGGCACTGAATCACAGCCAATGTGAAGTTCCATCTGATTGAAATATCTTGTACTGTCCATTTGCAGTGTATTGTATTCCTAGCTCTGTACAGTTAACTGGACTGTGTTTGGAATGGCCCATGAGTTTCCTACATTTTTCCAGCACATTTTCAAAACCATCATCACTGAGCGCTACTGTAATGGATCACTGTAGACTGTGAGTAATGCACGTCATGTGTTCAATAGGGAAGTGACTGGCTGCTGCTACCATATTTCATGCAGTGTCCATTTTAATTGTTACCTTTTCTTGAATATTCCCATTCTTTCGCAAACCATGAAATTTTCTGCATATGCTTCAGCATAATGTCTCTCTTCAGTACGAGTTACAGTTATAGTAGATGATTGCAGTGTCCATGCGGCATCAGTAAGGTGTGCCATGACACCAAGATAGCTGTGATTGCTTGAGGATGTCCAGTCATTACCAGTCAAAGCAACAGCTAGTGTAGGGGGGTGTAGTGGGGCTTAGCCCTATGTGCGGGTGGCAGGGGGTGGAGGTTGGGTTGGTGTTTCATAGAATAATTCTCTCTATCCTTCCACATTAAAGCTTTTCTGTCCAGTGGGTCAGTGGGCTAGGTTACAAGTTACTTTCTTTCATTGCTGCCATCTGGTTGCCATTTTCCCAGCCAAACCCAGACCTCTCTAGGATTCTGCACCTGAAGAGCCTCCCAGAACTTCCTGTTCCTGTCATATCTCTCACTGGTTCCCTGGTAGGCTCCTGAATGATGACACATTTCTCCAGCTTGATTCTACCACAAACAGCCTTCCCATTCTTTGCGAGTATCTCTCACTGACTGAACAGAACCACAGGTTTCTCTTTATGTACAGTGGCCCTGTCACATGACTCTCACTCACCCCCTGGACTCCAAGTTCTATAACCAGGCTACCAGATTAAGCCACCCACAAGTGAAGAGAGAGAGATGTGAAGCCAAATCAGACTGGTAATAATGAGAACAATGTGTTAAACATAAAAAGTTTTGCCTGTTTTTCATTTTTAATACAAAAGTATGTCTAAGTAGGTACATTAATGATCAGCAATCCCCACTAGCCTGCAACCTAAGCTTTACTCTGTTTTTCTCTGCCACTCTTAACACAGATTCTCATTCACTTTAATCCTTGAGTAGAGTCTGATTCAAAAGAGAGTAAATAGCTAAGGATATGTCCTATTATTAAAATTGCTAACAGCAGTAATGGGCAATATTAATAATAATACATTGCTTTTTTGGAGTTCCCATGTCACATTTTCAACACTAATATTTCTAGTACTTCTGAACTGTGTCCCATAAATATTTTTCAATTTTGACTTTAATTATGAGTTAATATTACCGGTATATTTTCAGAATTCCCCTTTTGGGAAAAATATAGAATGTGGACCTTATTTGGTCATTAACATCAGTTGGCAAGTTTTTAAGTGTACATCTACATCTGAGCACGGAGGTGTGGTGCCCAGATCTTCTATGCATACCTGCACTAACTCTGCTTGAGCTAACTTGCTACAAATAATAATGTAACTGGGGTAGTATGTGAAGCAGCTTGGACTAGCCACCCAAGTTTGCACCCAGGGGACTTTAGTGGATGTGGATGTGAATGGTTAATCTAAGTCACACCTTGTGCTGCCATAGGTACCCTGCTATGTTTAGTATGCTACTCATGCAGAGCTACAATGGGTGCATCTATATGAGCTGGGAATCCAATTTCTATATGTAGACTTGCCTTACCTGTACTCCTCTTTTACAATGATCACCCCCAGATGAGACTTGTTTATCCTGTGCTGGAGGTTTTCCCTGTCCCAGATGGAGTTTGCTCATCAAGTAGTGTAAAGGTTTGCTCAGCTCTGCATAAATTTCATCTATTCAAAGATTTTTTTTAACTAAAATTTCATTTTATGTATAATAACCAGCAAGGATGATGAGCCAGCTTAACATGATGGATGAGCTTATACGATGCTGTCACTTAAATCTCAAGGAATAAAATGAAAGATGGATACTATAATTAAGTTTCATAATTAGCAAGCCTATCTGGGGTGCCTACCAGCATAATTTTAGGAATTTGTGTCTTCCTTAAATTTAACTTGTAAAATATTTTATTTAGTCCTAGAGAGCTGAACAATTATGAGCTATAGAAGTGAATACTGAAGAAAAAGAATCTTGTTCCAGTGCCATTAATGATGCTGTTCTTTTTTAAAAAGTCTACAATGGGTTTCATTTCTGAATTGTCAGTCACACAAAAGTCATTTCATGAGTCCAGAAGGATGTCAGTATCTTTCTGTTTCCCTTACTTCAAGGTGCCCTACATATACTGATGAACAAATAGGTAATAAATAGGCAAGCTTTCTCTAAGGATGATCCAGGTAAGCTCAAAAGAATGTAAGTACCTGTATAGGCTATCATCAGAATGTATATTTTGTATAACCAGTTGAAAATTGTCATCAAAACAGTTTTTGACAGAAAATTGGGATTTTAACTAAACAAAATATTTGTGATAATTTTTTCATTGAACATTAAGATTTTGTATTGATAAACTGAATGCCTGAAAACCAAAAGTTTTCAGCCCCAAACACAACTATTTAGGGAAAAATAATATTTTGTATTGGAAATACTGCTACTATGCCTTATGGAAATTATACTTGAGTTGGCTCATGTTCCCATTCTCCCCAATGGGCCAGGCTCCCCAGCCATACTTCATCTCACATTCACAGTGGCCATGGAACACAAAAAGTATACTGCCTTCCCTCACCAAAAATTACTGTGCATCATGGGAGAACCATGCAACATGTCACTCCCAGTCCCTACTACTCTGGACAAAGGTTTGGTCAGGATTGGTGTATATTTATTTTCTTGCTCTGGTCTGCATTTATGTGAATTATACTTAACTAGTGTAAAAGCCCGTGTACACGGGCCAAAGTGCTTAATGGTGTTTGCCCTCAGTCCCCCTGCACCGTGCTCTGTTACCTCACTGGGGTCCCCCCTGCTCTACCACTGCCCCTCAGTGCTGCTACACCGTGCCCTGTTACCTCATTGGGGTCCCCCTCCTTCTCTACCACTGCCCCTCAGCCCCGCTGCACCATGCCCTGTTACCTCACTGGGGTCCCCCCCGCTCTACCACTGCCTCTCAGCACTGTGCCCTGTTACCTCACTGGGGACGGGCCAAAGTGCTTACAGCTGTTTGTCTGGGCCGTCTCTGCAGCTCGCGGTGGCGCACGCGCAGTGGCCATTTTGTGCCACCGAACTACCACTCCCAGCATGCTGTTCGTCCGAGCTGTCTCTACTGGGCATGACGGCTTCGGACAAACTTCCTCTGGCCTTTTATTATATAGGATTCTTTTCACAATTGCAAGAGAGCCCATCCGAATGTACTGAGTGGCCACATGCAGATGGATTTACTTGCTCTCTGCAATGTTCCCCATGAACAGGCTGGGTGGGCGGGGAGGGGGGCAGGAGACTAGGCTGGATGGGGTGGGTGAGGCGTGGGTGCGGGAGGGAAGGAGGTTTGGTGGGTGGGGGAGGCTGAGCTGGGCGGGTCAGGCATGGGGGGCAGGAGGCTCGGTTGGGAGTGGGAGGGGGGAGAAGGTTAGGTTCCGTGGGATGGGATGGGCCAGGCAGGGGTGAGGGAGGGAAGGCGGTTAGATAGGGGGAGGCTGGGCGGGGGTAAAGGAAGATCACCCCCTACACCCAGGCTGACAGCGGGAGCTGACTGGGGCAGGGGGCAGGACCCCGGCTGGCAAGGGGCCAGCGGGGGAACCCCAAAGCAGTGCAGGGCTAAGCACTCCGCCTGCCACTGCTTTGGGGTTTCCCCTGCTGGCCCCTTGCCAGCTGGGGTCTCAGCTCCCGTTGCCAGCCTGGGCTTCCTCGGGGGGGAGGGGGGGGAACGGCCCACGAATGACATTATAAATACCCAAATGGCCCTTGGCAGAAAAAAGGTTCCCCTCCCCTGTCCTATATGCTTCCCATACTTCATGAAGCTTTTTCACAACAACTCATTCTGTTGTGCCTTAAATTAAGGCCTGAGCCAAAACTCACAGAAATCAATGGACGTCAGTGGGTTTGGGATCAGGTCCTAAGATTGCAAACACTTGATGGAATGTGCCAGGACATCCTATGTATTTATAACATGTCTTGCACAATGACAGACCAAACTGTTGGTCAGATGCTAATGCCAGAATGTAAACAAATAATAAACAACAATAATAATAATAGTTAGTACTTATGTAGGGTGAAATCATGAAGCAACTGAAGTCACTGAAAATGTTGCCATTGACTTCAATGGGCATTAACAGTTCACCAGTAACAACTTTAATCATAGATTTATGGGGATGGAAGGGATCTCAAGGATACTACTGATGCACGATTAGATATAACAGTGTTTGTCTAACCTGTTCTTAAAAGAAAAGAAAAAAAAAACAAATCCAATAACAAGGATTGCACTGATGAATCATGACTAGAGACTTCCATGATATACAAATAGCTCAAGACATGCATTGTGGAAGACTTACTGCACCCAGAGAGCCCGGCCTGGTTGGGAATGGAGGCATGAGATACAACTCTCTCAAGGCATTGCATCAGCATTTCTAAATATAAATTTTATGTTTTAAACTGAAGGTGAAAAATCATTTTTAGATTTTATTCTGTATTGTCCCAAACTGTTTTTTCCCCAATTAAAAGTCATATAGAGTTCTGTGGAAAATGTTAATGAAAATGAAACATTTTTATTCAAATATTCCAAGGGTGGAAAAATTGATCAGCTATATTCAAAGCTTTTTATGTGTTATCAGAAAATCTGTAGTCATGTTGGTTTAGAGCACATTTTCTGTTAGTCCAACAGATTTAATCTTTCAGTCTTTACAAATTAAGTAATAACAAACTACCCACACAGCCCAAAATGTGTTAGATTGCCATATTGTTTGCCATAATGAATGTTAATTTAACAACATCTTTGAATGTAAGACCATATTACAGCTTCAAAAAAGCGCATACAGTACTTTCTAAAATATGGTATTCTAGAGATTTGAAGTTTATATAATGGTTCAATAGATCTGTGTTTTTTTTTCCAGCTACACTGTTTGGTTTGTCTTATAGTATCCTTTTGCAATCACGATAAGCATTTTTCTGATCCATCAATAGCATGCTTCATTTGGAAGTGGTCAACTATTTGTATTTTGTATCTACTTATTACTCTGACTTAAATTCACATCATAGCTATACTAGGACTGCACAAAGCTTTGCCAATAAACTCAAACCCTTTTCATGTTGGCTTGTTTCAAGTAAGCTTTTGTTTGTTCACAAAAGGTGTAATTGTTTGTCACACTGAAATATAAATGGACCCTGATTTCCTGCACCATGTGTGAAGTGTATGAAACTCACTAATTTTGTTCAGGGCTTTTCCTTCACCATGTTCAATTTGAAAACAAAATATAAAGAAAAATTCAAATGGTGCATCTACTCTAGAAAAAAGTTGTGTTCTTAGCTCAAATTAATGCAAGGTAAGTTAGAGTGTAATGCCCAAGTGAAGGCAAGGTAGATTTCAGGTTTAACACAAGAAAGCAAGTTGAGTTAAAAATATGTAGGAGTTTTGAGAGTACCTCGATCTGCTTAACTCTCATCTTCAGTAGGATTTTACCTTATGTTAGTTACAATGTGTTATCTAACATCAGGTACAAACACACCCTTCTCCCTAATGAAGACAATGCCATAAGGGGCAAATTCACCACTCGTTTAACACCACTAACCAAAAAGAAAAGTAACAAGACTGGTGTGATATTTAATGTATCATTTGCCTTTAACTATTTTTGATTGTCCATTGTAGTAATATATGGCTAAACCACAGTGAACACGCCTGATCCTGTCTGATCTTAGAAGCTAAGCAGGGTTGGGCCTAGCTAGTACTTGGATGGGAGACCTCCTGGGAATACCAGGTGCTGTAGGCCCATACCCCAGCTGGGGGGTGATAGGGAAAGAGAGAGATTGTAGTAATATCTAAGCCTGAACACAGTGTAAAGCTTTAAATTATTTTTAAAATGAAGGGGATTGAAATAGGGAAAGATCAAGGGAAGTCTACATGCCTGTTTGCCTGAAGTCATCTTGGAAGTAAACAACCAAGGATAGCACAAACCACTTAGCAAGGCATATAGGCCTACCCTGAACAGCAAGAGAAAATTTGATGGTATTCTTGTCATTTTGGATTATAACTGCCCTATTTCAGACCCTTAGGTAACCAACTGGTGACATCTTTAGTTGCTGCCTGCTGCCTGGATGCCATGGTCAAATTATTCTGCATTTTGAGCTAGCGAATGGGAGTGGCCAACAGTGGAGTTTTCTAAGGGAGTTCTCCAGGAGAAGGAGGAGTGATTACTTGCCCCTTGTGGTAAGTTTGTTGTCTGTAGTGTGTGTTTGTGGTGTGTTTGTTGATAGACTGAAATATACTGTCTGGTCTGTTTGTTTGGGGGATGGTGTGTTGAGCCTCACAGCCACCTAGGCAATGCTGAGAGCTTCTTAAGGAGGCTTTGATCCCAAAGTCATTTAGCATACATCAACCCTTAACCAGGGGTAGGGCTACTCAGAAAGACCAGGGCTTTAAAAAGACTGCTCCTAATCAACCAGAGCTAGGGAACAGGGGCAGCTCAGAGAGGAGTTTTGTGTGCAAATTTATTGGGAGAGTGAGCCGGGGGGCTAGATACATTTAACATTCTTTAAATTTAAAGTCAAAACCACCTCCTGACCAGAATGGCTGAGCTGAAGGAACTAAGGGACACAGAGAAATACATAGATAAGACTTTCCGGGACACAGTAGAATTATCCAATCCACAGTCTGAAATCCGCTGTATTGTTGAAGAGGATGAAAACCTCAGGGAAGGAGAACATCCAATTGGAGCAGAGGGGAACAAGCCCAGAGCTGGGAGATTCCTTCCAGATGGAATTCTGGTATCCTCTTGCACTGCGGATATCTCTCCGGGGGGAGGGAACTCCAGTTATTGGGAAGAAACAGGTATTAGTAATGATCATTTGATCATTAGAAATGTCATTAGCTAGTTTTGTGATGACCAGGAGAACCTCATAGTGACTTGCCTGCCTGATACAAAGCTTTCAAATCTCTTGAGACATCTAGATAGACTTATGTGTAGTGCTGGGGAGGAGCCAGTGGTCATGGTACATGTAGATACCAATGACATAGGGAAGGACAGGACAGAGGTCCTAGAAGCCAAATTTATGCTGTTAAGTAAGAGGTTGAAGTCCACAGTATTCTCTGATAGTAGAATGGTAGTATTCTCTGACATGCTTCCAGTTCCACATGCTGGGCCAGTTAAACAGTCAGAACTGCAGGGTCTAAATGCATACATGAGATGATGGTGTAGGAAGGAGGGGCTTAGATATATTATGAACTGGGGAAACATTTGGGAAAGGGGGAGCCTATAGAGCAGGGATTGGCAACCTTGGTACGTGCCCCCCCCCCAGGATAAGCACCCTTGGCGGGCCCAGCCAGTTTGTTTACCCGCTGCGTGGCTCCCATGGGTCAGTTTGTGGGTCCAGTCCGATGGGGGCTGCGGGAAGTGGTGCAGTGCTGCATTTGTTTGCATTAGCAGGAGATAATGCTGCCAGCTACTTGTTTATGATGTCACCTGAAAGTCAGAGCAAGCATTCTCATGGCACTGTTGTAGCTGGCATCACAAGATATTTGCATGCCACATGCAATAAAGTTTCATATGTCCCGTCATGCTTCAACTACCATTCCAGGGAACATACGTCCATGCTGATGACCGGCTCTGCTCGATAACAATCCAAAGCAGTGTGAACACATGTTCATTTTCATTATCTGAGTCAGATGCACCAGCAGAAAATTGATTTTCTTTTTTTGGTGGTTCAGGTTCTACAGTTTCTGTATCAGAGTGTTGCTCTTTTAAGACTTATGAAAGCATGTTCCATACCTCATCCCTCTCAGAGTTTGGAAGGCACTTAAACCTTGTGTCAAGCACAGTAGCTATCTTTAGAAATCTCACATTGGTACCTTCTTTTCATTTTGTCAGATTTTCAGTGACAGTGTTCTTATAATGAACAGTATGTGCTGAGTCACCATCTGAGACTGATGTAACATGAAATATATGGCAGAATGCCTGTTCTCACTTTCTGGTGACATTGTAAATAAGAAGAGGGCATCATTATCTTCTATAAATGTAAACCAACTTGTTTTTATTAGCGATTGGCTGCATAAGAAGTAGGACTGAGTGCACTGGTAGGCTCTCAAGTTTTACATTGTTTGGGTTTTGAGTGCAGTTAGGTGACAAAAGAAATCTACATTTGTAAGTTGCATTTTCACTACAACTATTGCACTGCTGTTCTTGTATGAGGTGAATTGAAAAATTCTATTTCTTTATAATTTTTACAGTGGAAATATTTGTAATAAAAATAATATACACTTTTATTTCAATTACAACACAGAATACAATATATATGACCAAGGCCGGTGACAGGGGGGGTACTACGGGTAGAGCTGTACCGGGCCCCGCACTTTAGGGGGGCCCCGGTACAGCTCTACCCATAGTCATCCGGCACGGCTCTCCTCCGGACGAGCGCGCGTGTCTCCGGCAGGAGCAGTGAGCCCGGCCGGCGGCAGCAGCGCAGTCCGGGGGGAGAAAGGGCGGGGAGGAGGGGGGAGCAGCAAGGGCGGCTCACGCCGCTCCCGGGCTCTCGCTCCCGCTGCGGCCAGCTGTCAGCTGGGCAGGGGAGCGCCGGCTGGGCGGGGGGGCCGGCTGGGCTGGGGGGCCCCCCATCGCTGTTGGCTGGGCTGGGGGGGGCCCCAGCCGCGGTCGGCTGGGCTGGAGGGGGCCCGGCTGGGCTGGGGGGGCCCCCAAACTATCAGAGTAGGGGGCCCCCAAATTTCTGTCGCCGGCCCTGTATATGACAATGTAGAAAAACATCTAAATATTTAATACTGTACATTTCAATTGGTATTCTGTTTAACAATGCAATTAAACTGCACTTATTATTTCTTTAGTTAAGCATATGAGTTAATTGCAATTAATCAACAGCCCTAAATTAAATAATAATGTATGCAATGTGATTAATCTATATAAACTGTGGATCATTATTATCCTTCCTTGTATTTTCAGTTCCCATTACAACTTATGATTATGTTTTATTTTTCTGTTTTCAAACAAATCCCACATCTTTCCCATCCTACACTTTTGTGTAAACTTTAAACGATTTTGCGTGTACTCTTTTTCCATTTGTCTCATTTTTTTTATTAATGCAGAAAACAATAGCCTCTGGATTTGTTGCATAGTTTCAGATTTAAAGAATAACTTACTTAGTGCCACCTCCAGTTCTGCTTGACTTAACATAACTGAGGGATAGGGGAAACAAAAATATTTGTGCTGTCATAATATAGAACACAAGAATAATGTGGAATATAAAGAAAATACTGTTTAAATGCATGTTTTAAAAAAGAAGGGAAGTGATTGATGGCTTTTTTTAGCTCTTGAAGGCAGGTGAATAGTTGGAATTTTCCCAGCAATTCTGCAATTCATTAGCATATACATCGTATTATTTGCCTATGTATATTATACAGGACAGCCTGATTTATAAAACATTCCACCTAACAATGCATGATCTTTATAAGACATGACAAATCATTTTAAAATGTTCTTGCTATTGGTGCTGTACTAATGCACCAGTCTAACAATGTGTTTCACATGGTGTAACTTTTCAATCAGATGCAAAAAGTTTGATGTATTAATAGTTTAATATTCACTTGATGTACAGCCCAGTCTCAGAAGTTGCTGAGTGCTGTCAACTTCCACTAATGTCAGAGGGGATTGGGGACGTTTAGCACTGTGAAGAACCAACCCCTTTGGAAGTGCACCTATTGAATATTTAATTACCATGTTTATAGGGAGCCACTCACTATCTAGACATATTAAGGCTAATGATGATGATGTGTCTCAAAGGATCTAGTATCTTCAAATTCCCACTATTACTAGTATCGCCTATCCCTTTAGCTATGCCCAGGCATGAACTCCTCTGTCATTCCTGTATGTTTCACTTCTGGGAATGAGAAGGAGACAGATATTTAGCAACAGGAGAATACTGCCAACGTATGGGCTAAATAAATAAATAAATAAATAAATAAAGCCATCCCTTCCAACCCTGCAAATACAAATGTGCTTAACTTTAATGACATGAGAAGTCTCATTGTAGCCAATCAGACTGTTTGAGCTCTTAAAAGTTAAGGATATATGTGTTTGCAGGATTTGGACTTAAAATAATTGGATTGAAATCTTCAGAATCTTTCCATCTTTATCATTCTGTATGTTATTCAAAGATGGGTATAAATGAAGAATTGTTATCATGTATTAAAGACTGTGTTGAGATTGTAAGCTGTCACTTAAAGAGTATGTGTATGTCTTGAGGGAGAATTCCTAGGTCAGGGTAGAGGGCTGGGGGAATCCATAAGAGGAAATAATACAATCAGAGTCAGTTACAGAAAGAGTCAGTTTAGAGCAAGGCATGCTGAGTTACTTCCCTCTGCCTTAGGATATAGCCTGTTTCCTCTTTCTCTATTTTGGTGTTCCTGTGTGTAATTGTTCTGAATTCTACAAAAATAAAATCACTTTAGGTTGCAATCTTCCAGAAAGGCTACTTTGTGTTTTTTATCTAACTTCTCTTTGTGTTTGGCATGAAACTTTTGTGATCATCAAAGAGGTAAATTTCATTGCTATAAAGATTTGGTTATTTTATCAAACTATAGCACTGATGTAAATGTTCTCCCCCCAAAACATGCCTCTTAGAGAAAAATATAAGTACAGCTCATCTTGCTCTATTGAAAGTCAATGGGAATTTTGCCAGGGGAGGGCTTTTCGGAGATACAAACTTGAAATAACAGACTATTTACAGAAAAAGAATGATCTCTGGACAGCCTATTGCAGTATTTGTATCTGTATCAGAGCTCTCCCTCACAAAACTGATTTTTCTTCAGTGTCAGAAAACTTATTATCTCTAAAGGTCTTTCCAAAACTAAACAAAGAGAAACAAAACCCACACTTCCTGATTATTTTGAAGGAACTAAGTTTGGATGGGTCCACATTGTTCATAAAATATGGGGTGCATGGGGATTACTCTTTTAACTTGCCTATTATATTCAGTCTGATCTACACACAACATTGACCCAATTTAGCTAAAACGGTAATGTTGTGCCTATGAAACTTAGTATGTGGACCCTATTCCATCAATTTATAGTCAGCCTGTATCAGTTTAGTTTTCCTCTGATATTTAACATGAATCTTTTTAAGCTATTATTTGACTGGGACAAGCTAAACTGATATACATCAGCTTTAAATTGAGGCAGTGTCCACACACCGTGTTTAACTAAATTGGTGCAGAATCATACTTTTAGTCAAGCTGGTACAACTTCTCAGTGTCAGCAGGCCCTAATATAATGAAATAAAATTGCCTCAGGGTTTGCCCTTTTCCCTATAGTAAATAACATGAAATAACCTAGTCCATGGCAAGAATAGCAAGCTTTAGGAGCAATCAATGTAAAGTTCAATATATGCAGATTTAACAATAATTTAGATACATGTGACAGCACAGTGTACATAGTAGAGTAGATATATATCTCCAAAGAAAATAAATCTCAGTTTTGGTGCAACTGAAGTCAATTGTAAAATTCCCATTCACATCCCAGCAATCTGGATGTGTCTTTTTCTGTCTAGTGTATCTTCTTATCACAGCTTTGAAAATAATTTGAGGAACTTTATATTTATGAAGGACAGAAACAGAGGTAGAGGTCCAAAAATAAAAGATTAAAAAGATGATGTCAGCCTTTCAATTGATGAACTGTTCTGCATATTGAAAGAACATAATTCATTTCCACAGTGTAAAGAAGGATTGGGGGAGATATAGTTGAGGTTTACAAAAGGCTTAATAGAACGGATAATATGAATACAGATACATGTTTTAAGTGGAAGGAAACTACCAAATTAATAAAGTAAGATTGCTAGGGCTAACAAAGTAAGCAGGATAAAATATTTCCCTATGGGATTTCAAAGTAACAATTAATATACATTAACAGCAGTTTTGAAGCACTATACTTAGCTTTTGTTAGATCAGTTTTGATAAAGGAGTAGCTTCCAATGATTCTTAATTTAACTGTTGAAGAAAGTTAAGATTTATGTGAAACTAAGAATTAATTTAAAAAAAAAATCAAATTACTGCAGTTGAGCAGAGGTTTATAAAATCCCACTCTACTATCTCTAAATGATACAATGAACTCTCCATGGAAGGACCTCTGTACCTGCTCAGAGTCCCACTGAAGTTAGTGAAGTTTTTTGTGAACAATAGGGTTTGCTTTCATAGAGCTCCTGGCATGATTGGAGCCTTATGATCCCTAAAAATTTTTGAAGAACTGAACAATGAGAAAAACACAAATCACACTTCCTGATGTGTTGAGGAAACGAAGCTTGGACAGATCCATTTTGTTCAGCATATACTCCCTGTAAAGCTTGCCTATTACGTTCAGTATGGTAATGGTTTTCAAGTTCCCTCAGTGCCCTGTGGAATGAAAGCCCTCAGTCTCAGCTCAGTCTGCAGATATGTATATGTGCATCATTAAAATAAGGGTGGAAGTTAAAGGAAAACTGCTCATTGAACAAATATAACTGGCTATGTCCTATTTTATTATTATTAATAATCATTACAATAGCGTGTAGGAGCTCTAGTCATGCACTACAACTCCATTATGCTAGGCACTGTGCAAACATAGAACAAAAGACACTTCCTGCCCCAAAGAGCTTGCATTCTAAATATAAGATGAGAGACAACAGATGAATTCAGACATCTGGGTGAGTACAAGGCAAGAATAACAGTACTGCTCACCATGACAAACAGTGGTCTCAGCACACCAACAGCCCTAGCTGTTCTGAAGTTTTTTTTCTAGACATCACAGAAAAGGAGTTTTAAGTCTGATATTTGAAGGTAGATACTGAGATTTTTGAGAATGTTTACAAAGAGTTCCTCCCAAGTGTAAGGAGCAGCATAGGAGACAGCATGGGAGAAAGCATAAAGGTGTTTGTTTTAAAAAAATAACTGGAGAGTGGCTCAGAGGTAGGAGTTCACATCCCAGTGGTGAAGAAGAAATGATAGGTGGAGTGAGGATAGGCTGCTAAGGGCTTTGACGATCAAAGCTAGCAGCTTATATTTGAAGCACTAGAGAAGGACAAGCCAGTGGAGGGATGCAAAGAGAAGGGTAACATGGTATAACAAAGTAAAGTTTCTCCCCAGCTCACAAGAGACCCACTGCCATGCCAATGGTCTCTCTTTTTATTTTTTTTGGAAGTGCTATTTTCCATACTAAGGTCAAAAGACAAAAACATGTTCTTCATCTCTCCCTGGGCAATAGCTCCCAGAGTCTTTTTTATCTCTTTAGTTATCAGGTTCCTTGTCTCCAGTAGACTGTGACAGTCCATCTGCTCCTGCTTCACTGTTTCCCTTCCCAGGGGACTCAGGCAGTCCTAGCTCCCTAGGGTTCCCTATACCCAGGGATCCAGGAGTTAATGACCCAGACTCACTTTCTCTGCCCTTTCCTGACTGGATCTCCATCAGCTCACCCTCACTTCCCCTCAGTGTGTCTCTCTCCCCTTAAAGTGCCTTCTTTTAATGCTCAGCTGGGGTCAGCTGACCAGTCTCAGGTGAATTGGGCCTGCTCCCTTTTAAAAGCCAGTGTCACCCCGACACATGCTCAAAGTAATAGGTTGGAAAGATGATTTTTGCAGCAGCATTCTACAAGATCGTATTTTTCTAGGCCAGAAGAAAGGATGTTGCAGTAATTGAGACACGAGATACTGAGAGCCTGGACAAGAGAGAAGGGTGTCAGATCAGGCAGATCAGGCAGACCAGGGACTTGAAATTCTGTCTTTACGCTTCAGGCTGGTGCCCTAAACACAAGGCTATAAAATATGTGTTTGTAAGATGAACCCTTCCCAACAGAAACCTTATGTACCCCAACATGTATTCACTACATCTTTTGGCTTTGATGACATTTCATTTAAGTGAAAATGTTCAAAACAGAAAAGAGAGCCGAGACTTTTGGTGAAGAATAACTCTGCCTATTAATTTTGTCACATACTGGCTGTAAAACAGGAACACACCCAATCTTTTGCCAAATATTATTTATTTTTTATGTTGGTTAAACCAGAATTCCTGCAATAAACCCCAAACCTCAGACTGGGCATTTTTATGTTAAAATCTGGGCCTCTTGTTAACTGTCTCTGCTGTTCATCCCATCTATAGCCATCACTGACATACAACATCATCCAACTAGTGCTCTGATCTATCTGCACCATGGCCTCCTGGCACATTATTTTAAGTTGACTTTTTTCCAACATATAGCACATACTGTGCTGTTCGGCAAACACACATTATAAAATTTGGATCTAGCTGTATTCAGTAATCACTATATTATAAATACAGTATATGTTCTGTAAGTGGGTTTAGCTCTGTAATATTCTGTCTCTAGACGAAACAACCATTCTCCTTTATATATCAATGAAGATTACAGAATATAATCCGAGATGCCACACTTCTATTTCTTAATGGAGCTGTGTGTTGGTATATATAACAGACTTGAATGAATGAGGGCTTTTTGTCACTCCCACAAAAAATATGTGGATTAAATTCATTTCTGTATGGGGTTTTAGCATATAAAAGAGCACTAGGTCTGAATAAAATTTATGTCACCATAATTAATGCTATTCATTAAACCATTCACAAATTAGATCTAAAATTCAATAAATTGGGTGGATTTTTCATACAGCTTCGTGGTTGTTTTCAAAATAAAAGTTAATTTCAGTGCAAAGCTCAAAAATTTTAAACAATTCAGCCTACTCATTTCTGTCTTTCACAAATATCTTATTTATTACCAGATAAAGGTGCTTGAAGTTTCATTAATATAGATCAACAGTGACATCCAGTGGGAAAGAAAACTAATCCAATTTTGTTCTATACGTTCATTGTATATGGGTATATAGACCATTAGTTGTCTTTTTTTTCTGGTTAAAAATCAAGTGGGCATTAGCTAGTGATGTCCGAACTATATGCTATTATTAAAATTAACTCGTGTTCATTACTTATTACATAAATCCTGAATAACTTTAAATACTTCAGAACTAGCATTGCCATATGTTGTTAGCCTATAGATCATTGCTATCCACTCTCAAAATTAGGCAAGTGATTTAATGCCGCTGAAACCTACATTGCTAATAAACAGATCACTTTATGATAAGACGATATGTCAAACAGATAAGTTCATGTTTATTAAGCAGATGGCAGCAGGAATTCTTGAAGGAGTTTGCATTTGATCTGACTTTGAAAATCCTGATTTAGCATTGGTTGACATTTTCCTGCAGATTTTTTAGTACAATACATTGACATGTGTATTCTAAATTGTTGTGGCATGTCTATTTGAAGTCTACCACAAAACAGTCTCTTAATATGTTAATGAATAACCTTGAATGTATACATTTTAAAATGTATGTACTCTCATTCTTTCAGAATACAGTAGACTCTCGATTATCCAGGATTGGGTTAAACAGGATGTGGATTAACCAGGATGTCAAAAAAAAAATATGCATAACTTGCAGGGCTAGCTCTGGCTTTGTTGCCGCTCCAAGCACACACAAAAAATCAACAACACCAGGGCGCAGGGCAGCTAGTGAACCAACACCACCTCCCCCGTGGTATAGGGTGGCTTGTGAACCACCCCCCTCTCCCCATATTTCCTATGGATGGTGATTATCCAGGATTTTATTAACCAGGATTAATTTTTCCCTATCATCCTGGATAATCGAGAGTCTACTGTATGATAAATATGTTATTAAAATAATATGGGACAAGATTTCTTCAAATAAGAGTTTAAAATAAAGTTCTTTACTCCATATTTAGGTACCATATGGATTTTCAAAAATACTAAACACCCGGCAGCTCCCAGCTGAAGACAATGAACACCATTTTCAATACAGCCATTCAAGAAGACACAGTGTCCTAGGTCACTCACTTAGACACATTTGAGAATTTTACCCACCCGTGCAACAGTTAAGATGTGACATCACATTCATTTTATGTCAGAGAGAACTGGTCGGTGCTCATTAATTGTGAAATTCAGGCAAGGGGATTAATTATGGAATCAAGAGACTAATTTTTTCTTATTTTTTTTAAATGGCCCTGTCTCTGTTTAATAGAACTGATTCTGTGTAGCTTCCCTCATATCTGTAATCTTTTGTCACACACATAATCCCACTAACATCAGTAAGAATTACGCAAGTGACTAATAATGCCAGGATCAGGCACAACACTAGAGGCTATTTTGACAGAAAGTGCATAATATTGTTGCACATGTTGGGCCGGGCGGCTACCCCACACAATGAAGAAGAAGCCCCATGGCAACTTACTTTGCATAAGAGTCTTTGGTGAGGGACCTTGTCAAAGGTTTTCTGAAAATTTAAGTACACTATTTTCACTGGGTCCCCTTGATCCACATGCTTGTTGACCCCCTTAAAGAAGTCTAGTAGATTGGTGAGTCATGATTTCCTTTTACTAAAACCATGTTGACTCTTCCTCAACAAATTATGTTCATCTATATGTCTGACAATAATATTCTTTATTATAGTTTCAACCAGTTTTCCTGGGACTTAGGTCAGGCTTACTGGCCTGTAATTGCCGTGCTCACCTCTGGAGCCCTTTTTAAAAAATTGGCATCACATTAGCTATTCTCCAGTCATCTGGTACAGAAGCTGATTTAAATGATGGGTTACAGACTACATTTAGGAGTTCTGCAATTTCACGTTTGAGTTCCTTGAGCACTCTTGGGTGAATACCATCTGGTCTTGGTGACTTATTGCTGTTTAATTTATCATTTGTTCCAAAACCTCCTCTAATTATACCTCAGTCTGGAACAGTTCCTCAGATCTGTCACCTAAAAAGAATATCTGAGGTTTGGGAATCTCCCTCACATCCTCAGCCATGAGGAGTGATGCAAAAAATTCATTTAGTTCCTCTGCAATGGCCTTATCGTCTTTCAGTGGTCCTTTAGCACCTCGATTGTCAAGTGCCCCCACTGGTTGTTTAGCAGGCTTCCTGCTTCTAATGTACTTTAAATAATTGCTATTACTTTTAGTTTTGATGTCTCAGCACATACTAAGGACCAAGTGGGTAAGGAGAGGGAACTACTCTCATACCCTTAGATGTGATTGCTTCACGTCAGGGCTGAGACTGTGGGAGAAGCTTACTATGATGTTGCCTTTATTATGTCTCTTCTGCACCTGTATATAAGAGACATTTTCTCCTCAGGAATATCAAATTTGTACCTAACACTACAACAACATTTTCCCCTTTCTTTTAAACAGATTTCCACAATTTTCCCCACTATTTACATTGACCCAAGGCAACTCTCAATTATGCAAAATATTTAAGAAAAAAATATGTTTCACAGAGCCTCAAATATGATTTATTTTTTACCAGCTATGGTCCCAAAGACCTATTCAAAATAATGCAATAAGACAGTGCACAGCAGTGTATTAGCTGAAAAATAAAAAGTGGATGATGGACCATTGTTTTTTCTTACCACTGACATGCTACACTTTCTGCTAAAAAATGCATCACAATTTATGGTCTTCTAGTGTAAGACACCTAAACATCAAGATCTACCCAGCAACAGTTTTTGTAAAACCATATCTAAATAATTTGGTGAAAGCACAAAGGACACGGTGTCTCCAAGTGCTGATCATTGTGACACCATTCCATCCAAGTGCATAGTTAACTCTGAGCACATAAGAAAATGCATTGCTCGATTAAAGCTATTGTACTTAGCACTTTGCAGGATCCACCTCAAATAGGTCAGATGTACTGGACTCTACTTAATTCTCAATTGGTCCTTCTTAAAAATAATAAAAGACCTTCTGTTGAAATCATTTACAAGTTTGAGTAAGATCTGGAAAATGCTCACTTCACTTATATGTGGCACTTATATGCAAATGACTTTAACAAAAGAGATTGCCATTTATTTGTTTGTTTATTTTGTTTTTGGAAGAAGGACCAAGTAAGAATTAAGTAAAGACTCCAGTAAATTTGCTACTTTGGCATAGAAACCAACAGTGAAGTTTTTTATCAACTAGACTATTATCTCAGAGATGAACAGTGTCAGCTGATATCTATACAAATTTTTAGGGATACTGTAACATTCATTCTCTCTTTCTCTTTTAGTTTTGTTTTGTACAAAAACGCTTGTCCCAAACGTTCTGATATTCAGAGCAGACCTCATGTTTGTCAAACATCTGTCAACTCTCTAATTCAGCATGAATATTATATATTTTTTTTATTATGACATTGCTGTTCAGCTGGATCATCTTGTTATATCAACTTACTTTTAAAATATGCCTGTGATCCTGACAAAGACCTTGAAGAAGACTATCGACATTATAAAAGCTTCTTACAAAGGCAAATTAACCAAGTGTTTTATTGCTTAGGTAATGTTACAATATCCTTGATAATTTGGATGGATACCAACTGATACAGTGCATCTCAGAGATAATACTCTAATTTACAAATAACCTCAGTGCAGGTTTGTTCTACCAAAGGGGCAAATCTATTGTGGCCTTTACTTAATTCCCACTTGATCCTTCCTCAAAACAAAACCTTTTATTTGAAGTCAGTTGCAAGTTTTATTACGGTCTGGAAAATGCTCACTTCACTTGCAAAGTGTCTCTGATGGGTCTGAGAGCGATGCAGAATTCCCCTCTCCCCACTCCTACCTCTTACAGTGAGTGGGAGATCTCAGGAAGGAGCAGTAGGGGCAGCGTTATACATTTTCCCTCCAATTTCCCCTCCCGATTGCCAGCAGCATCTGTATATGGAAGAGGGAAATGGTTCTGCTTCTTTCTTGTATTTCCTCCTTCTCTGTACTGCAGGGTTGGATAATGGTGGGTCCAGTATACCACCTGGGTACTGGAAACTCTTCTGTCACTATTGCTCCCATTGGAGAGTGAGGGATATGAGAGGCTGGCTGATTGGCCATACTGGGACTTTTGTTTGCAGCAGATGAGTAGCCATTTCTTAGATCACAATGTACTAAAACATTGGTAACATAAAGGGTAGATCACAGGCAATCAGTCACTAATCACGGCTTAAACGATATAGTCCAGACATTCTTCATGGGTTTTTTTTGTTTGTGTTTTTGTTTTGTTTTGTTTTTTTCAGTAGAGGAAGAAAGGCAATGCTGCTTAAGGAAGACTTCCTGGTGGCATTCTGGAGGACTGTTAGGGTGACAAGACTAGTTTCTGGATCAAAGAAGAATGATCCAGGCAGGGCACTAGTCACTGGAGACTTTCAATGGGAGCAAGGAAAGTCAACTGTAAAAAACAGATCAACTGCACAATCAAGATGTTGCTAAATGAGTGTAGGAAAGTGGGCATTTGCACCATTCAAGTGTTGAAATCATCACAGTTCAGTCTATGGGTCCTGAGCAATCCCATGGAGATGGGAATTTTTTAACAAGGTTTCAGTTCATAGCAGATTTGAAGAAAGGAACTGAGTTTCTTGTTATGTCTTCAGAGGATTTTGACTGTCATTGATTTGGAATAGGGGCAGCTACATCTGCTGCAGTGCTAGGAAAGGAAGCAGAGAAGACACAGTCCATTGTGCTCTGGCCATCACAATGCTATAGATCCTACGCTGGGCCTCCCCAAAAGGATAATATTTGATTTAAACTTTCACTATTAAATTAGTTGTTGTTTGATCTGTTTCAGGACTGAGCAGAACCCCCCACCTATGGATAGTTGGGTATGAAGGGAGAGTATTGTTAACAAGCAAAAGGGCAGTTGACAAACATGGGGGACCCCAACTAGGCTACCTCAATGTATCTGCCTGCCTGAGTTGGCACAAAAGGAGAGCCATGCTGAGAGACAAGCTAGTACTCATCGACTGTTTGGTGAGCTGTTCTCATTCTCAGCATGTGAACACTATTCAGTTATTCAAGATGGTCTTATACTCTTAGTTGTATTACCCAGTTTATAAACTCTCTTGGGCAGGGACTGTTTTTTTCTTCTATGTTTCTATAGCACCTAGCACAATGAGATCCTGGCCCATAATTGAAGCTGCTAAGTGCCACTATAAAACAAATAAATAATACCATATCTTAAATTATAACAGTCCCATATCTTTTCAATGTAGTCTTTCTGAGGATATGTGTACTGATTCTTTGTGTTATGGAAAGTCAGAGATGATGCAGTTGGAGAAAATTCTAGTCTGATAATATGTGGTTAGAAAAGAGACAAATAGGAGGAAAGAAACCATTCTACAAAATAATGGACAGCAGAGCACATTTACCCTTATTTACCCTTTCCCATATTCCAGTGAAACTGGAAGGTAACTAATTTAACTGAGGAAAGGAAATATTTTTTTTATAACACAGTGCATAATTCTCACCTGTGAAACTCACTTCCACAAAATATCACAGAGGTGAAGAGCTCAGTATATGGATAATGAGAAGAATATTCACAATTAAATTAGATGGAAGGATTGTGTTTATTTTAATAAGGGCTAGAAACCCATTCCCTTTGGGAAATAATATTATAACTGTCCATGACTGAGTTTCTTGCTCCTTCCTCTGTAGCATTAAATACTGACCACTACCAGAGAAAGGTTGTTAGATCATAGGGCTAATGCCTTGATCCAGTATAAAAATTCCTATGATTTTATATATCTCACATGTTACAAGTTCTGTTCAAATTGTTCAAATTACCTATTTTCTATGGACCAACTTTTATCACAACCCTAACTACATCTTTTGGATTTTTCAGTTCGTGTTTCATATTTGATTTTTTTTTTTTTTACTCAAAGCTTTTACATCAGCTCCCAGTTACTGCGGTTTTCTTTCTAAATTCAGCATCCAGTCTGAGGAATATAAATCAGTTTTAGCCTCTAAAGCTTGAATCACCTGAAATATCACTTCCAGGAACTCTGCTAGCTTCTCTAATGGGAGAATCCCTTCAGACGGTATTAAAGCACTGACATAATTTGCTTCTTCTTGCCATGCAGAAAATCCTTATGCTGGAGGGTTTGGGTAAGTGATGCCAACAACCATCTCTAAGTGCCTGTCCCCAACTGAATGCAGAGATGGTGGCCAAAAATTTCCCCGTGGAGACCTCTCTCAGCTAATCTGTCTGACTCTGTTAGTAGCTCTTAAGGGATATTGCTCAGACCAAAACAACAACAACAACAACCTATCTAACAAACATAATCACCAGAGAAAAGCAAAGCAGCAGAAATTATGGTGCCAGAACATATTGACATTTACATGGACCAATGGAACGAAACAGAAGTAGAACTTGCAAATGTTCTATTATTACAGCTGTAAAGCTGGAGGTGTGAATCTGAGGTAGGAGTCCTACCATTGCTGTCAGCTTATTGCAAGCCTATATGAAGCCACTGTCACAGTTCTAGAATCAACAGCACCACTGCAGTCTCCCGTATAGCCCCCGTATAGGTGTCAAGACTTTGGTTTTCATCTCTCTATGGATGGGAACCTATGTCCCTCTCCCTCCAGACCAGATATTTAATCTTGAAGTCCCTCTGTAATTCACTGTGACTATCCCTAGCAGGAGGCTCTTTCCAATGTAGGAAGATCCTCTGGTGGTGTTTAGTGAGCATAGTGGATCTTTCCCCATATCTGCCTGATAACAGAGAGGATGTGGCCAAGATTTCATTATCCTACACATATTTCGCTACAGTATCAGTTCCTTAGGACTACAGTCAACCTTCTGGCTACTCTTAGTATTCCAGGGCTCTAGCCTGATACACTAACAACCCAGGATCAGGGAAGCATAAAAGTCAGCTTCACAATTCTCACTTGAGCTGTGCTGTGTGCACCTCAGTCATAGCTGAGGTACTGATCTGAGCCATGATATTTATCTTAAATTTTCCTTAGTACAGTATAACTAAATGGAAACTTATAGAAATCAACAAATGTACCAGTTACTATATCACCTCTCTGATCTGACACTGCTACAATATGAATGCATAACTGATAGTCCAGATGTTAGTTATCATCAACAGCTAAAAATATCCTGCTTATTAAAATACCACTGCCCTTTACTTTGGAGCATGCTAATATTTCTTGTAAAAATGACATTTTTGAAAATTATAATCATCCTACATCAAAAAAGACTTGGAAACCCGATATATAAACTGTAATTTCAAAAAGTGTTAGAATAGATGGGTACAATGGGTAATAATGGGATTCTAATTTTAAAAGTCCATTTGTGGTAAGTATATCATTATTACTTCACAATCTAAAAATTAACATGTATTTTATGTTATCTCTTACTAATTTGCATTTTAAATTAGATAACACACTATGCATAGTTAGTATAGATGAACATATTTAACCTTTTTATACTCAATGTGTTTTGCAGCTGCCTAATGAAAACATGTTACAGATATATAATTAGATACAATTATAAAATAATTAAATAGCTGTATTTATTATATATTGATAACAACAGAAGCCTGTGTGGCCTATCAACAGCTATACAACATATCCATACGTAAATGAGAATCTGATATTTATTACTCTCTGAAATAGCAATTATTGAAGAAGATTAACTTAATAGAAATTCATCTGCTCAGTATATTAATAAATAAAAATAATCTGCTAACATTGCAATAGGATATGCCTTTTTCTAAATAGATGCCCTTTAGAAATCTCCTATTCTCCCGACATATACAGGAGGCTCAAAATTACTTATGTAAATGTGATGAAATTCAAAGCACAACAGTGCCCAGTTATTCTAAAAAAAAATATCATGTTTAGTTTAATAGAAACCTTTCAAGGCTGGACTGTTTTTAACACATAGTATAAAAAGGAATTCAAGGGACAAACTTTTCATATGATTCATATATATATATATATGGTACAAACACAGGTTTAACTTCAACTAGGACCATCTCTAGCTTTTTTGCCGCCCCAAGCAAAAAAAAAGACGGACAGATTATGCCATCCAAAGAATGGCCAGAATGCCGCCCCTTAGAATGTGCCACCCCCAAGCATGTCCTTCCTGGTCTGGTGCCTGGAGCCGGCCCTGACTTCAACTCTCAGATAATCCCACTAAAATCAATAGGATTTCATTAAGAATTAATGTTGACACCCAGAATTTAGAGACTATAACAGGATTACCAATGAACTCTATGGGAAGGGTCAAGACAAATATCATTTTACACAAAGCTACATTGTGGGTAAAAGCTCCTTGTTAAGATCCATATCTACTACGACATCAACAAGAAATTAGTAACATTTTATGGCATGCTGGATAGACAATTTAGGGCCAGAAAGTGTTTGCTATTTGAAGAAAAGGCATACATTCTGAATGTATTTATACATCTCTAACTCTTATCTATTTCCTGCATTTGATCCTGCAATCAGAGGACTCTTTGCTCCCTCCAAAAGCCCCATTCACTTTATAATTTGGGACTTCCTCCTTGTGACGGGAAGAAAAATGTTTCACATATGTTCAGATTACTTCCACCTACTTGTTACAGGCCATCCTACATGTGTGTTAGAGGGCCCAAGAGCAGCTGTTCTCCTTTCTAACCCATCTACTCCATGTTGCCTGCACAGGAGCGTATGAGGGGTCTTTATATCCCATGCACGGGCATGTAATAAGGTTCAAAATTGAGCGCTATATGTGTTTGTACGTTGCCTAGAACAATGGAGGCCCAGTCTCAGTCTGGGCCTCTAAGTGTTACTGTAATGCATGCAAAATAACTATTAATATTTGTATTTCAGTAGCTACAGAGGTTCCAAGCAGATTGGAGTGGTAGTCCCTGCACTTCCATATCTCCTACATGTAGTTTTGGACCCTCTGGCTGATACAGAGCCACTCCAAGGATGTACAGGTGGTCCACAGGCACTGTTATACAGGTGAACTGTCCATCCACTAGGCACAAGGCTAAAGTGGCACTTTACAGTAGGACCTCTTCTGATGGATTTCTTTTCCTCTCCTTCTGTTACTCATAGAATGTATTCATCACAGGATTTATCAGTGCATTTACTTTCTATGAATCAGAGAGGTAGCCGTGTTAGTCTGGAATAGCAGAGGAAACAAAATCCTGTGGCACCTTAAAGACTAACTATAAAGTTTTGAAGCATGAGCTTTCGTGGGCTAATACCCACTTCGTCGGATGCAAGCAGTGGAAATGTTTAGAGGCAGGTCTGGGAAAGTAGGTAAGAACCAGGTGGGAGGTGAAAAGGTTAGTCCAAATAAGCTGAACCAGTTTGTTATCTCCGATCAGGGAGTGTGGATTATTCTTCTAGCATTTGAATGGGGTGTGTGAACATGGAGAGAGGAGAAACAATGTCTGTAATGAGCCAGCCATTCTAGATCTTTGTTCAATCCTAGAATGTGTGTGCTGAATTTGCAAATGAATTGAAGTTCTGCAGTTTCCCTTTGTAGTCTGGTCTTTGTAGTCAGTTTCCCTTTTGCTGCAGGATGGTGACTTTTAAATCTGCTAATGTGTGTCCACGCATCATCAGTGACCTACAACCCATCCTGGACAATAATCCCTCACTTTCACAGGCCTTGGGAGGAAGGCCAGTCCTTGCACACAGACAACCTGCCAACCTTAAACAAATTCTCACCAGCAACAGCACACTGCACCACAATAACTCCAACTCAGGAACCAATCCATGCAACAAACCTCGATGCCAACTCTGCCCACATATCTACACCAGCAACAACATCACAGGACCTAACCAGATCAATCATACCATCACTGGTTCATTCACCTGCACATCAACCAATGTCATATATGCCATTATATGCCACCAGTGTCCCTCTGCTATGTACATCGGCCAAACTGGACAGTCCCTACGAAAAAGGATAAATGCACACAAATCAGATATTAGGAATGGCAATATACACAAACCTGTAGGGGAACACTTCAACCTGCCTGGACACACATTAGCAGATTTAAAAGTCACCATCCTGCAGCAAAAGGGAAACTGACTACAAAGACCAGACTACAAAGGGAAACTGCAGAACTTCAATTCATTTGCAAATTCAGCACACACATTCTAGGATTGAACAAAGATCTAGAATGGCTGGCTCATTACAGACATTGTTTCTCCTCTCTCCATGTTCACACACCCCATTCAAATGCTAGAAGAATAATCCACACTCCCTGATCGGAGATAACAAACTGGTTCAGCTTATTTGGACTAACCTTTTCACCTCCCACCTGGTTCTTACCTACTTTCCCAGACCTGCCTCTAAACATTTCCACTGCTTGCATCCGACGAAGTGGGTATTAGCCCACGAAAGCTCATGCTTCAAAACTTTATAGTTAGTCTTTAAGGTGCCACAGGATTTTGTTTCCTTTACTTTCTATGTACACTTTTACCTTTATTTTAAACACTCAGTTGAAGCCCCACATTGTTAAAGAAAATTTTGGTAGCTTTACATCACTACTTAAACGGATCAAAAATTCAAAATGGATTGGGATAGCACTGTACAGATTAGGGGTCTGGGCCATACCCTTTAAGGGTCTAGTCCAGGAATTGGCAGCATTGGTATGCGGGACCACTCTTAGCAGGCCCTGCTGCTTTGTTTATCTGACATTTTGCCAACCGTAGCTCCCACTGGCTGTGGTTAGCCTTCCCAGTCCAATGCAGATTCCAGGAAGTGGTGGGGTGCTGCCCCAAGAAAAAAAAAAGGGGGGGGGGCAATTGTGCTGCCAAAAGATTGACTAGAATCCCGCCCCTTACAGTGTGCTGCCCCAGGCACATGCTTCCTCGGCTGGTGCATTGAGCCGGCCCGGTGCAGTGTGTGTGTGATGCCAATGTGGCACTTTTTTTAGAAGCAACAAATTTAATTTAAAAAGGAAAAGTAGTGAAAAGTGTGCAAACAGTGGCCTGATCCTTTGAAGTCAATGGGAATTTTTCCATTGATTTCAGTGTGCTTCGGATCTTTTCTGGGCAAGCCAGAAATGCTGGATTTCCAAGTGTGAATAACCTTATATAAGTAACACAAAATTATTTTTTCCTCATAATACCATGATTCATTTATGTGTGTTGTGGGGCGAGGCTGGTGACAGGGGAAGGGAGAGAACAGGTGGGAGTGCATTTTATTTTTGATCATTTTAATTGCTTCTGTTAGTTTTACATGTAAAACAGCTTGCATCCCTACAAGTTTGCTTTAGAGTCTTTGTGTTTAAAAAGGGGATCACATGGTTTTGCATCTTCTGAAGACAGAAGGGCATGCACATGTTGGAATACTGCTGGAAGGTGACAGATTTAAACAGTCCTGGCTGCCAGTTACCAAATTTTACCTAAATAGAAAAAGCTAAAGGAATTACATAATAAACAGGAGCACTTGAGGCATGAGAATGAAAGGAGCTGAGGATTTGTTCTTCTTATTTTAATAGATATATTGCTAACATGGGATTTATTAAGTGTGCCTGTTTAAGCAGAAATGGTTTGAATTTATCAGGCATCATTCTCCTCTCACTGACTCTGGTGTAAGTCAGGAGTAACTCCACTGAAGTCGCTGGAGTGACGTGAGTGTAAAACTGGGGTAAGTGGATGTAGAATAAAACCAGGTATCTTTGATTTGTCTGTCACCATTTTTTTTTAAACAATCCCATGAGTAGGATTCCAGCTGAGATGAAACTGCTCATTCCCTTGGGGCAAATAAAAATTGGTACCAGTGAACAGAGGGAGGCTGTTTTATTTATATCAATCAGGAGAAACCTGTGTAATGAGAACTTTATAAAAATAATTCCACTTTTTCATGTTCTCTCCAGCAGCTAAAAAAAAAAAGTCTTATCTAGAGGATTGCACAAAGGCTATCAAGATTTCCCTGAGCTTGGCAAAAGTGACTGTTAAATCCAGGGACATGTGGAAGGTATTATGTCCTAGAGACAAAATCCAATCAACTGCAATCAATCCTTTCAATTGTGTAATAAAGTGTTGAGAAGATGATGCTTTGCCATCTGAAAGTGACATTGTTTTCCATTAAATAATGAAGCAGTTATTGTCACAATAAACCAATGTCAAATAACCGAGTAAGGACAATGCTTCATCTATCATTATTTTTAGTTACTGCATTTTACAGTTTTGAAGGGCTCAGTACGGTGGACAACATTATACATAAACCTCAGCACTTGTAATGTTGCAACAGATTTACTTTGGCAATGAGAAAATGATTTAATCTGCTCTCAGATTCATTTGCATTTTCATATTTCATAAGTGATTAAATGGTTACCAAAATTACCCTCTTTTTTTTTTTTTTTTTTTTTTTTTTTTGCTTTAAAAGCTGTCCTTTAGAGACAGGTGACAACTCTGGAATATACAGTCAGGCACACAAGGGAGCAATTATAAGTTAAATGAGACTGAAAAGCTCTGAAGGCATGAGAGATACCAGTACTTTGGTGATTTCCCTGGGAGCCCATAAGAAGCCTTGTAGAATCAACTCCATCTATCTCTTGCAGGTAAATGTCTGCTAT
Source organism: Sternotherus odoratus (assembly GCA_032164245.1). Lineage (NCBI taxonomy): Eukaryota > Metazoa > Chordata > Testudines > Kinosternidae > Sternotherus > Sternotherus odoratus. The sequence continues at coordinate 242,385,734 of JAVMKO010000001.1, forward strand.
TGTTGTAGTCTCTGAGCACCTCACAATCTTTAAAGGATTTCTCCTCACAACATGCCTGTGAGGTAGGAAAACATTGTCCCCATTTTACTGCTGAGGAATGAGGCAGTGAGACTAATTCTCCCAAGGCACTCTGTGGTTGAGCAGGGAATTGAACCAAAGTCTCCTTATGCCCAGAGGTTTCATGACTCTGAAGTTACAGCTGCACTTGGAGCTTGAGTGTGTGATTCTCCACTTAATTAGACATCTTCACTGTAGCTCAATTAGACCTAGCACACTAAAAATAAGTGTGTAGGTTTGGTAGCACAGGCAGCAGTGAGTGGCAGAATGGACTAGCATCCTTGAGTACATACCTATTGGATCCAGGAGGATGTGTGCTCGGGATGGTTAGCTTGGCCTCAATAGATGCTCCCCATGCTTCTGCAGCTACACTACTGTTTTTTTGCAAGGTAGTATGAATGTGTCTACTAGGACTGAGAATCACATCCTTAGCTCAAGGAGTACACATAGCCGGAGAGAGAATATGTTCGGGGAAGGAGAGGTGAGGCCATAGAATAGCCTCCTGCTTTGATACTCTCCCTTGCTAGATGTGTTGATATCCATATAGCAGTTAATTTGGCTTCAAGAACTGTTGACATCTAATCTGTATTTAAACTCATTTTAGAGAAAGGGGAGTAGCACAGGTAAAATGGAGTAGTTGTCTTGGTTTGGAACCTCCACCCAATGGTGGCTTGGAGGTTGTTTTTTATTTCAATAGCACCAATAAGGATATGGTGGAGAGGAAGAACAAATGACCCACCCCTCCAAAGTTTTCGCACTTCCTCGAAGTTCCACTGGCTGCAGAGTTGGCGGCGGGGGGGGGGGGGAGGGAGAGGAGGGAAGGGCAATGGCCCAATCACTTTCAAGCAGTGGTTCTGTTACAAAATTACTATGCCTGCTGCCATACAGATGAAAGGGTGGCCAGGCCAGATTTCTGTGAGGTGTGTTAGGACCTGGAGCATGGGTGTGCTGTTCCTACGTAATCAAGGGCAGGGGAATCTGCTGAGAACTCAACCTCTGACAGCACTGGCTCATGAACGTGTGGGTGTGATGTTCCCCTCTGGGGTTGTCTGGACCAGTGATCTCCTAGGCCAATCCAGTCCTTAACTTTGGGAGCCAGACTTATCCTGCTCTGTTGTGAGAACTCCCACTATTGGGCTGGTCATGCATAGTCTCTGGCATGTATGTTGCTCCCAGCTATTTGCACGCAAATGATACTACCCAATATCTCTGGTCCTAGACACAGCCCTGGGAACCTCTGTCTTGCAGTGTCCAGTTATGCCTACTGGATGCTACAAGCTCATATAAGTTTGTCATTTTTAACAAAGAAATTAATTTGTACTAGCCTTGTTCTCCCAAAGGGAGTTTCTGGCACACTGCAAACCAAATGCATGGATTCAAGTAGAATAAACAAACAGATTTATTAACTATAAGGTAGATTTAAATGATCATAAGTCAAAGCATAGAAAATTAGATTTGATCAAATGAAATAAAAGACAAACACATTCCAAGTTGTTCTGAACACTTGTCAATGACTTTAAAAACTTAGGGCTTGGCTAGGCTGACCATACGTCCCGTTTTGAACGGGACAGTCCCGTTTTTTTAATGTTTTTTAACCGTCCCGTCTTTTTGACCAAAATATCAATTTTGTCCCGTTTTTGGGGCAGGACTCAGAAAAAACATGGAATCATAAAATGTCCCCCCCCCCCCGCCGCCGCCGCCGCCGGCTCGCTCGGGCCCCCGGCTGCGGCTCCTGACAGCTCTGATCTGCCGCCTCCTCCAGCCCGCCGCCAGCTGCAGCCTCCTCCTCTCTATTCCTCCTTCCCTCCCTTCTCTCCATCCCCCCCTTCCTCCCTGCTCTCTCCCTCTGTCCACTGCCTCCTCTCACTCCCTCCGTCCCTGCTCTCTCCCTCTGTCCACTGCCTCCTCTCACTCCCTCCGTCCCTTCTCTCTTCAGAAAACCTGGCCGGCAGCCCCCCCCCGCCGGCTCGCTCCGCTCCCAGCTGCGGCTCCTGACAGCTCTGATCTGCCGCCTCCTCCAGCCCGTCGCCCGCTGCAGCCTCTTCCTCTCTATTCCTCCTTCTCTCCATCCCCCCCTTCCTCCCTGCTCTCTCCCTCTGTCCACTGCCTCCTCTCACTCCCTCCGTCCCTTCTCTCTTCAGAAAACCTGGCCGGCAGCCCCCCCCCGCCGGCTCGCTCCGCTCCCAGCTGCGGCTCCTGACAGCTCTGATATGCCGCCTCCTCCAGCCCGTCGCCCGCTGCAGCCTCTTCCTCGCTATTCCTCCTTCTCTCCATCCCCCCCTTCCTCCCTGCTCTCTCCCTCTGTCCACTGCCTCCTCTCACTTCCTCCATCCCTTCTCTCTATCCCCTTCTCCATCCCTCCATCCCTTCCTTCCTCCCTTCTCTCTATCCCTCCATCCCTCTCTTCCTTCTCTCTATCCCCCTTCTCCATCCCTCCCTTCTCTCTCTCCCTCCGTCCACTGCCTCCTCTTCCATCTCCCTTCTCTCCATCCCTCCTTCTCGCTGTCCCTTGCCTCCTCCATCCACCCTGCTCCCTACCCCCATCTTCTCTCATCCATCCATCCTCTCCCTTTCTCACCTTCGTGCCTTCTCTCCCTCCGTCCCCTCCATCATCTTCATCCCTCATCCCCCCTTCTCTCTCTCTCCCTCCATCCTCTTCATCCCCCATCCCTGTTCTGCTTATTCCTCCATCCATCCCCCCCAACCCCCCTCTGCCTCCCCCCCGCCCGGTGCTGGGGGGCCCAGGTGGGGCCATGCCCCCCCCCACACCCTGTCCCGTTTTTGCCCTCCCAATGTCCCGTTTTTGTCTAAAGGAAATATGGTCAGCCTAGGCTTGGCTACACTTGCAAGTTAGAGCACACTAAAGCCGCCCAGTGCACTCTAACTCACTCCCCCTCTACACTGGCAAGGCACATAGAGTGCTCTCACTCCAGGGCTAGAGCACTCCTGGGACTCAGAAATAACATCTGATGTATCTTGTCTGAGACACCCCAGCATCAGTGTGAACGAGGTGTTGCATTATTGCACTCTGATTGACCTCCAGAAACATCCCACAATTCCCTTAAATCAAGTGGCCACTCCTGTCATTGTTTTGGAATGCAAGTTCTTCAAATGTGGCCACACCAGTGTGCTTGCAGCTGTCAGTGTGGACAGACTACAGCACTTTCCCTACCTTGCTCTCCAAAGTCCGGTTTAACTCAAAGCTCTCTACATATGTAAGTGTAGCCAAACCCACAGGCTGACTGTTAGTTTTCAGTCAGGCTCTCCCCTTTGATTAGCATTTCAGTTGCTTGGTGGTGGTGGTGGTGTCTGTAGGTGTAGGTGGAAGAGAGAGAGAGCATGGAAAAATGTCTCTCCCTTTTATCCTTTCTTTCCTCCTGGCTTTGCCTCCTTCCCTTCAGCATTACCTCATCCTGGTCCCAAACTGCCCAATGGAAGGGGGTGACTCCCTTGAGGGTCTAACAGATTCTTTTGTTGCTGCCAGTGCCTATTGTTCCTTTGAGGCTGGGCTGGGTTTGTCCCATCCATGCTGTGATGGGGTGTGAACTGCCTCTCTGTTCTTGGAGAGTTTTTACATGGGCTTGCTTTAACCCATGAGGATACATTTTCAGCTTCATAACTATATACATGAAATTATAACCTATAACCTTACTATAACATTACTGTAACAAATACTATGATATCACTATAAGAAGCATGCTCAGCACATCATGAGCCTTCTGAAGAAACCCAACATGAAAAACTTTGCATTGGATACTACACAATACTTTTATGAAGATGAACATGGGGTGTAGATGTTCCCTGTGAGGTACAGAGCATCAAAGTGGAAGACTCCACAGTCCAGTGGAATGAGTGGGGAGCAGAACATAATCCCTCCTGGGGACCGGGGTCGGGACTGTAATTTCCCTCTTCCCAGAAATATCTGGATTAATGTCATGGCTCTGCTTCCTCTGGGATTAACCCATACCCAAAGGTGAAAGTAAACTGGTCTAATCTGGTGCGCCTCAGGCCGGTGAATTAAATTGCCACCAGTGCCCTGCTAACAGAGGCCCTGGGTGTCGGAGGGTCCTTTAAATCACCGCTGGAGACCCCAACTGCCACCACTACCCCAGGGGCTCCAGCAGTGGGGCTCGGGCAACACTTTAAATGGCTTGGGGAACCCACCACCGCTAAAACCCCAGGCCCTTTAAATCACACCCAGCCCTGCTGCCAGAGCCCTGGGGTAGCAGCAGCAGGGCTCTGGAGGTGATTTAAAGGGATAGGGGCTCCCAGCCCCCACTACCACAGCAGAGTCCTGGGCCCTTTAAAGTTCCACCAGAGCCCAGAGCCCTGGGGCTAGTGACGGCAGCTGGGAGCTGCTGGGGCTTTGTTGGCAATTTAAAGGGCTCAGGTCTCCTCTGCAGTAGCAGCAGCTTGAGCTTTAAATTGCCCCCAAACCCCGGAGCTCCCAGCCAACTCTGCAGCTGGTAGCTCCAGGGGTGATTTAAAGGGCCCTGGTTTCCCAGCCATCACTACCACAGCTGATTTAAAGGGCCTGGGGATTTAAAGTCCCCCCCTCCCCTTAGGGTTGAGGCTAAGCGGTGCCTCTTCCTGTTGATGCACAGCCCCTTGCTCATGACTCTAGCATACCAGTTAGTCTTGTAAGTTACTTTCACCCCTGAACATATCCCTAAAAGGAGCATGTAACAGATCCTTTCTGAAGTAAACCTTGAAGCATTTTCAGAGTTCCCCACCCTGTAGACATCACCTCAGTAAGAAATATGATATGGTCCTAGAGGGATTAATTTTTGTTGTATTAGGCTCAATTACAGTTTTGACATTAACTTTAATGGGAAAAGGCTGAGCTATAAATACGTCTAATATAGTAATAATAATTAATTACATTATAGAAATACATCATGAAATCAATATTCTGAGAAAGTAAGGGCTTCATGGTTAAGCATGAAAAAGTCAAAAATGAGAAAGTTAAAATTGCATGTGCTAGATAATAGCCAGGCCTCATTCATTACCAGTCTCACAGGACAGACTGTGACTACAGGAAGAGATCTTGGAGGCCTTATCTCATTGACCATATGCCTTTACTGTATTTTTCACTGCATAGCTAAGGCACAGACACACAAGGATCTTTGTTAGCTGCATATGTTAGGGATGGTATTTTCGAAAATACCTAAATATTTTTCAATGGGAGTAAGGTGCCTAACTCCCTTTAGTTCTTTGGAAAATTTTGCCTACAAGTTTATCAAGAAAAAAAAAGATATAGAACATACAGTTGCCAAAGGGCCTGTCAAAGGGCCAGATTTTTTAAGGTGTTTAGGTGTTTAACTGCCTTTGGCCGCTAAATACCTTTAAAACTTTGAGTTTTCATCAATAAAGGATCAAAGTTAATTCTCAATAATGAGATCTTTACCCTTGCTATATTTCAATTTCCTTTCCTTAGCCATTTCAGCACTAGAAATGTTGGCAAAAAAAATCATAATTCCTCTTTTTTGTAGGTTTAAGATTAACAGCCGTGTTAGTCTGTATCCATAAATAAGACGAGGAATACTTTGTAGCACCTTAGGGCATGTCTTCACTAGGACTTAACGTCGACTTTAACGACGTTAAGTCAAACTAAACGTGTACCTGTCTTCACAGGCATGCCCTTAAAGTCGATTTAAAGGGCCCTCAAAATCGACTTTGTAACTCCTGCTTGACGAGAGAAGTAAGGCTAAAATCGACCTCTCTAGGTCCATTGTCATGTAGTGAGGAGGCATCTGACGTTAAGCCTCTGACCTCCGAGCAGCCCTGCGAACCCCCCCGCCCGCCCAAGCAGCCCTGCGCCGGACCCCCCCCCCCTCGCCCAAGCAGCTCCGCAACCCCCCCCCCGCCTGCCCAAGCAGCCCCGTGAACCCACCCGCCCGCCCGAGCAGCCCCACGAACCCCCCCGCCCACCCAAGCAGCCCCGTGCCGGACCCCCCCGCTCACCCAAGCAGCTCCGCGACCCCCCCCGCCTGACCAAGCAGCCCCACGAACCCCCCCGCCTGCCCAAACAGGTCCGCGAACCCCCCGCCTACCCAAACAGCTCCGCGAACCCCCCTGACCGCCCAAGCAGCCCGGCGCCGGCTCCCCCCCCCCTCGGGTGGGTGGGGGGGTCTGGCGCGGGGCTGCTTGGGCGAGCGGGGGGGTCCGGCACGGGGCTGCTTGGGCAAGCAGGGGGGTTCGCGGGGCTGCTTGGGCAGGCGGGGGGGTTCGCGGAGCTGCTTGGGTGGGCGGGGGGGGGTCCGGCGCGGGGCTGCTCCTGCGGGCACGGGGGTCCGCGGGGCTGCTTGGGCAGGCGGGGGGGGGGGTGTCCGGCACTCCCGGCACTGTGGGCTACCTAAACACAGTGCAATGCGGGCTATTTCGACCCCTGCAAAAGTTTACGGACAGACAGTGTCGACCACTGTCGACCTGCTATCCTGGTGGGGACACACTGATTAGATTTTCTAAAGTCGAGTTTAGAAAATCGAATTAAGTGAAATCGACCTAGTCCTGTAGTGAAGACATACCCTTAGAGACTAACCAGTTTATTTCAGCATAGCAATGGCTTAACCATTTGTACTGACATTTTCCTGGAAGAAAATCACTTTTGATCAGAGACCAAGACTAAAGAATTTTAGCCCACAAAGGAATGGTTCAGAAAATATGAACTTTATAGGGCCAGGGCAAAGATATTATGCTGTTACTAGTGATCACAGTGTTAAAGCAATGTATGAGAAAACAGAATCTGGTCTTATATAGCTATTACTTGTGCTCTAATATTTTTCATCTACATGATTGTCTAATATTTTCTGAATATGTTAATGACTGAAGCCTTTGTTAATGACTTCGGTAGATTCAAACACAAAATTGGCTGAAACTTGTCCTTAATGGCTGGAAAAGATAGAGAATTATTAGCAACAGTAAGAAATTATTGAAAGAAAAAACTGGTTTTTCCACCATAAATGCTACCAACAATGACAAACAAAAACTGCTCTTTAAGATAGTAAATATTGTTAGCTTCCAAACTAGATTTCCAATAGCATTAGATGGGTGAATGTGAAAAAAAAAAAATTGAAAAAAAAAGGAAAAAAAGAAAAAGGCCTGTCTTTTAGTCACACAAACAAAATCAGAGAAAAATGCTGCAAATGGCAATAATCATGTAGAAGAAAATGAAACAGAAAATACTATCACAATTTCTGTCTCTTTCTCTTTGTGTCCATCTTCCTACCTGTCACTCTGTATACAGACCAAGACATCAGCATTCTATCTGAACATGATTTCCAATCAAATGATGACTGAGTGTGTTAAAGACCACAGGTTTTATCCAATTTATTATCAATTTAGTAATGACAGAAAGAAATATAGAGCAATTTCAATTAGGCAATAATATAAAAGCTCCAAAGGAATCAAGGTGTTTTGTTTTAGATTTCATTTTTTATATTTATTGGACTACAGAAATATCTATACCTTAGGGGAAAAAAGGTAAACAGAATGTCTATTTGTTAGTGACAGATTCTGGTTAATCCATAGCCCCAAAAGCTGATAATTAAAGGTTTTTAGATGTGTTTCCAGTGAATTCAATTTGACACATTAGAGTTTATAATCCCTGTGACCTCAATTATTGAGTATGAATGATGGCAAACACTACTAATCCAAGTGCCCGGTGTCTTAATTTCTCAGTAAAATCCAATACTTAGTTAACTAGCTACGAATGAAGGTTATCTGAATTACAAAATACCTCATCCTTCATCTTTCAAAATGGAAAAAAAAAATGGTCTGTCTATGAAGGTCATTTATTTTAACAATTTGCATTGCCAGTATTCTGAATTGCACAGAAGATAAGGCATCAAGAATTTCTTTCTAAATCTCCGTGTGAAGCAAAGGGGTAATAAAAAAAATGTTTTCAGTAAAAGGATACCAATTCCATAAACTTGCAATTTAAAAATATAAACCTAAAAGAAAAACAATCTTCAGTGAGCTTTCCCACTTACATACCTGCTATAATACCTTATATCAGATAGTTATGGAGGATTGAGGATTACATTAGTTTAATTATATTTGGCTATTTTCTTTAAGTTGAAAATTGATCCTTTGGCCAAAATTCAGCCCCTTGCACTGTAGGTGGGAAGACGTCCTTGACTCTTTATCTGGTGTAGTTTCACTGTATAAGAAAGGAGCGGGATACAGGGGGAGTAGGGACACATTACAGTGCAGATCTGAGCTCTGTGAGAAAGAGCTGAGCCCTGTGAGACAGGGAACTTCTGTAAAGCAATGTGCAAAAAGTGCAAGAATCTGGAGCATGTGTCAGCTTGGGGGAAATAATCATAGAATCAGAGAATATTAGGGTTGAAAGGGACCTCTGGAGGTCATCTAGTCCGGTGGTTGCCAACCTTTCGGTCCTCACAGACCACTAAAGTGGTGCGGTGCCCCCCCCCCCCAAGCAGCGCAGTGCAGCCCCCCCCCCCCCGCCGGCTCCAGCGGCGCGGCGCGCCCCCCCCCCCGGCTCGAGCATCCCGGCGCGGCCTCTCGCGGACCACCAGTGGTCCGCGGACCACCAGTTGGCGACCGCTGATCTAGTCCAACCCCCTGCTTAAAGCAGGACCAATCCCCAACTAAATCATCCCAGCCAGGGCTTTGTCAAGCCTGACCTTAAAAACCTCTAAGGAAGGTGATTCTACCACCTCCCTAGGTAACCCATTCCAATGCTTCACCACCCTCCTAGTGAAAAAGTTTTTCCTAATATCCAATCTAAACCTTCCCAACTTCAACTTGAGACCATTACTCCTTGTTCGGTCATCTGGTACCACTGAGAACAGTCTAGATCCATCCTCTATAGAACCCCCTTTCAGGTAGTTGAAAGCAGCTATCAAATCTCCCCTCAGTCTTCTCTTCTGAAGACTAAACAATCCCAGTTCTCTCAGCCTCTCCTCATAAGTCATGCGCTCCAGGCCCCTAATCATTTTTGTTGCCTTTCTCTGGACTCTTTCCAATTTTTCCACATCCTTCTTGTAGTGATTGGACTGGACTAGAGAAATGACTGCTTTGAGATCTTTAGTTCTCCCTTCCAGTGAGGGATGGGTAAGGCCCTGTGGAACCTACTCCAACTGTTGGGTTGAAGTAGTCTCTGCCACATGGCCCAGAATCATACCATGACCTCTAGAGAAAGAAGCCTCCTACTTTCTGCCCTTTGCATATGCACATATTTAGGCTTGACTACTTGATTGGGCATTGGCCTGTGGATTTTGGTCTTTAGAATATTGTCATGTATAATGTATGTGTGTGTATGCCACATTTTAATACATATTTATATTTGATGCTACTGAACAGTTAGTAAATATACAGGTTCAGATCCTCAGCGAGTGCAAATCAGAACAGCTCTTTTGAAGTCAGTGACTAATATGGTACGAGCTCAGACTTCAACATGAGTGTACTGGTTGTTAATCAGAGCTGAATTTGGCCCATGAGATACATGCATAGCAGCACAACAATTTCCAATCATAACTATTATATCTTTTAAATGAAGAGATAAAGATGGAATATAAAGCTCAGTTGAGGTAGAAATAAAAAGCAGTCCAAAAGAAGCAAATACTGCTGTTGGACTCTTATTATCTTGTTTTGAGCAGCTGCACATTGCAAATAAGAAAGGTATATTGATTATTTTAAAATACATTTGTTTTTAAAAATAATATTGAAGATTGCAAATATATGCCATTTACAAATATTTGCATTCCATAATTGCTTCCATAAAACACTGGTGTTATAAGTGTGAAGGGTGCCTTGACTGGGTGGGACTATGTTATCTAACACAGTGTGTCTTGCGTGGGTGGGGGCTATGTTGTCTGAGACAGGTGATGTGGGAGTTTCCCTGCCATGGGGGAGGGAGGAGCCTCAAGCCCATGAAGAAGGGAGGAGCAAAACAGTCAGTTCCATCTTGGCTGGTCTCCAGGGAGGAGGCCAGGGCCAGGAGAGTTCCATCTTGGCTGCACATGAGGCAGGAGGCTTGCCAAGGTAGCTGGCAAGGGTTCTAGACCATCTTTGGCTATAAAGATGGCTCTACCTTTTTGTGATACTTCTACTTAGCTGATGTAAGTGATTTTGATTTTTCTATTAAGCCGTGCCTTTTGGGGTGTTCTTTCCTTTTCAGAAGAAAGTTGGAACCCCAAATGTAAAGTGTCTGTATCTCTGCTTTAACCTTTTTCTTTATTAAATTTTCTAGTTATAAAACCGTCTGGTTTATTTTCCTTAAGGTTTTTCTCTCTTCACAGGCAAGAGAGGAGGTAGGGGGAAGTGCATAGCCCCAGGTATCTGACTTGGCTTCCAGGGAGGAAGACAGAGTCAGGGTTAAGGGAAGTCTGCCTTCAGCCGGGGAGGGTGAAGGGAAGCAGTTTCCAGGTGTCTGCCTCTCAGGTACAGAGAGACAGAGGGTGAAGGAAAGCAGCCTTCAGGTATCTGACTTTGAAACCCAGGGAGGGGGACAAAGTTGGGGTGGGGAAGATCGGGGGCCCCTCCAAGGTTTTGGAAGTATACTCAATTGGTGGCAGCGATTGGTAACCCCAAAAACCCCAAATGGCAAAGTGGGGTGTGTGGGGGGGGGGGAGGACTTGTTGGTCTGGCATAAAAGAGGCCCAGCCTTTGTACTCAGGAGCATAGAGGCTGGGGGTAAACCCCTCTGTACAAATACATTTGTTTTTAAAAATAATATTGAAGAATGCAAATGTATGCCATTTACAAATATTTGCATTCCATAATTGCTTCCACAAAACACTGGAAAGGTTGAATTACGCGAATTCATGTTTTCTTCTGAAAAGAGCAGCAGAATTTTACCATTGTCTTTCCCACTATTTAGCAGCATTATGTGAACTCTGATCACAACTCCAGTTACAAAAAAGACTCAAGTGTGAAACAAGGAAATGAATAAAAACATAATAAAGTAAATAAATAAGCACAAACTTTAGATAATAGGAATTCCTGAAAGTACTCTGAGCCATGAAAAAGATCTGTGTGCATGCCATAACAGATTGTTAAGCAGTGCTTGATTCATCATATTTGAATTTCTGATTTAGATTTGTAGTATAGTAGTTATGAATATATTTTGATGGCATTTAACACAAATTACACATAGCTAGGAAAATTGAAAGTTAGACCATTTGTGTTTTTTAGACAAAGTACAACTACATGCACAATACATATTTATTAGTTTTAAAAATTGGTTTCATTAGTGACTAAAAACTGCTTCTGTATGCACAATGTTGTATGATTCATTTGGAATGAACATCTCTTGAAAGCATCATCACTTCAAAAAATCACGCCTAAAATTGAGTAAGAAAAACTTCATAAGATCGGTTTTACAGCATATTCTATATTGATTAATGAAGGAATTAGTTTGCCATTTAGCTTTTAAAATTGACTATTAATAATTCTTGACATTCAAAAGATAAATCCTCTTTTTTACAATTAAAATAAATCCTGTGACATTTTCAAAAAATCTGATTGTGTGTGTATGGATCTATTTTTAAGACAGAAATGTAATTTTTCAAACTTTATAATGAAAAAACTCTTTGCAGTAAGTTTAGAGAAAATATTTTAAATTTCCATTCTGGGATTTTTCAGTTAAAAATTTATTTAAAATGGCTTAATACTATCTAAACCTCTAGTCATCTACAACACATCATAATTTAAATCAGGGATCGGCAACCTTTGGCATGCAGCCTGCCAGAGTTAGCCACTGGTGTTTTCCTGCTGTGTCCACAGGTTTGGTCAACTGAAGCTCCCACTGGCTACAGTTCAATGCTCCAGGCCACTGCAGGCTGCAGGAAGTGGAAGCCAGCACATCCCTTGGCCTGCACCTCTTCCCATAGCCCCCCTTGTCCTGGGGTAGCGAACTGCAGCCGGTGGGAGCTGCAATCGGCCAAACCTCCAGATGCGGCAGGTAAACAAACCAACTCGGCCTACCAGGGGGCTTACCCTGGCGGGCCGCGTGACAAAGGTTGCCGATCCGTGATCTAAATAATGAGATACATTAAAGTGTTAAAATGTTGTTAAAATTCCAGTGTGAAGAAACACAATTCATCTTTGCCATTAAAAGTGATTTTATATTGGCTAATATGCAGCAGAATTATTTATTCAAAATAAATTCAGCTTATTAAGAATATGAAGTGATCATGCATAACTTCCATTCATAAATCTGTACTGAAATGATGCTAAACTGTAAAATTAAATACTATTTTTTCTATATTTTCACTAAAAGTTTTATTCATTTAGATTGTGTTTTAGATAAGACAGAAACTCAATCAATCTGAATTAAGAAGTGTGTCAGAAATAAGATAAAATAAAATAGTATATATAATTGGGGATTATCTATCTATCTATCTATCTATCTATCTATCTATCTATCTATCTATCTATCTATCTATCTATCTATCTACCTATATAGGCAATATGAACATGAAGAGAAGAGAAGATAAAGGCATAAATTTGATGATTGTAGCCATTGTGGGCTGTGCAATAAATAGATGGGGTTAACAGGTTTATAATAACAACAGATATCTTGTACTATCAATGTATGGAGAAGAGACAATATTGTATAGAACAAGTTAAGAAGGGTCAGTATTTTATACTAGCGAAAATACCCGGCGTTGCTCGGGTCAGTCGGAGGTGGGGAGGGGGCAGAGAGCTGAGCGAGTACGAGGTCCATTGGAGGGGGCAGAGCGCAAACCTGACACCCCCACCTCACCCCCCCCAACCAAACCTGACACCTCCACCTTACTTACCCCTCGACCAACCCCGACTCACATTTTCACCCCCCACCCAAACCCAACACCCCCACGTCACCCCCCTACCAACCCAACACCCCTGACCAACCCCAACCCCCACACCTCACCCCTCACCCACCCAGACACCTTCCCACCCCCACAGACCAAACCCAACACCCCCGGTGCACTTACCCGCCGATCAAACCCGACACCCCCGGCTCACTTACCCCCCGACCAAACCCAACACCCCCACCTCACCCCCCCGACCAAACCCAACACCCCCACCTCACTTACCCTCTGACCAAACCCAACTTGGGTCCGTCGGAGGTGGGGAGGGGGCAGAGAGCTGAGGGATTTCTGGGTCCATTGGAGGGGGGAGGGGGCTGAGAGCTGAGGGATTTCGGGGTCCGTCGGAGGGGGGAGGGGGCAGAGAGCTGAGGGATTCCGGGGTCCGTTGGAGGGGGGAGGGGGCAGAGAGCTGAGCGAGTGCGGTGTCTGTTGGAGGGGGTATTATGACATCATAACTATGTCACAAAGAACAGCAGCTGCCCAGCTGATGTGATTGGCCTTTAAATAATTTCACCCCGGGGGGTGTCAGAGGTGAGATTTGAAAAAAATTCGACTCTTACGGTCATTAGGACTCCAAGACCTCTAACTGTACCAAATTTCAACGGTGTGGGAGGAGTAAGCATACATACATACACGCACACACGCATACACCATTTGACTTTTATATATATAGATTGCTTGATGAATCCACAGACTTAGTCAACATGGCTCATATTATGTGTTATATGAGATTTGTCAAAGCAGGTACAATAGCTGCAGAAATCTTATTTAACAGGCTCATTCTTTTCACTAAAAATGTAGGCTGTATGTAGTTGAGTAAAGTCACAAAAATGTCTGAACTCTACTGTCTCTCTTCAATGTAGCATCCTGAGTAGGAAGGAAAAAAGGAAGAAAGAACAGAAAGAAGGAGGGAATGTAGATATGTATTACATTGTTAGATGCCACCATTTTTGAAAATATCTGCAAGGGAATGACAATACTTAAAGTTGTGACAACCACAATACTAGAGAATCAGTTCTGAAAGTGAAATTTGAAGATCAGTGTCCTACCACCATGATCAAAATGATTTGCCCACTAATTCACTATAGAGGCATCAGACAAAAACACATAGACTAGGCAAAATAACACACAAGTGTATGACTGAACAGTAAAATAACCAGTGAGAAAGGAAACCTTTTGTTAATTGGGAAAAATGTGAAACCTCAAGCATTCTGTAAAATTTCAATTCCAGAGCTGTCGGTTATGTGAAGCCTGGATGACATCTGTCAAAAAAAGGTGAATTTCTAATTTATTTTAATAGAAAGATGGAGTTGTAAAGGTGTCATGACATGCTTTTCTAAACTATACCCCCACTACCCAAGTTGACTTGAGTCTTTTTAAAAGCAACCTAAAAAGACTTCTAGTAAACCGCACCTCCTCTAGGCACCAGTGGATGGTGAGATAAAGAAAACATTGTAAACCTTCTTCCATCTGTTTAATGACAACTCTGAGAGCTAAAATGGAAAATGCAATATAGAATAGGAAGCACAAAAACCTGCTTGACCTTTTGTGCTGTGGTTGCTGAAAGATGACATGCATTGAAGACCATGACAATTCCAAAAGTGCTTAATTAATTGTTTATTTTTTCTTATTGTTTTTTGACAGTGCTCAGCGCTCTCCTCTCCCAGACAACAGTGGGAAATCTAAATAGCATAATAAATAGCAAAATACTAAACAAAGTGCCTCCTAGTGACATTGTTACGGATGAAGACTGACTGCCTCTTTATTAGCAACTTTGAGAAGATTAGAAACAAAAGTATGTCCTCAAATTTACAGCCCAGAACTTAGATTCATATAATGATATGAAAGAAGAGAAAGACGACAGTATTGTATCTGGGACACTCACCACTCTGGAAATCCATACTAAATCTAACCCTTCCACAATTAATATCCTGAGATAACTTATAAATTTTTGAGCAGTTTATAATTCTGCTCTGAAATTTCTAAATTGTAAATGGTATTGCTGAAAAACAAGAAGATTGTATTTGCCCCTTTCAGATTGGTATAGGTGACAGTGACTTTGGATTTCCATAAGTAAAAGAGTTCTGTGTAACATTTAATTATATTAATGACACAAAATGTTTCTCTCTTATAAAGACAATAAAATGATTTGTTATAAAATGAGATAAAAGATGCATTCTGTTGTGTCATCTCATTGGTCTGGAGTTGAGTGTATTTACTTTAAAAAGTGCATTTTTTATTATTTGATTTTATAGTTAACATATGACAAACAAATATTGTATCATTGTTTTTTTGTACAACCTTCTCTGTCTCTCTGTATCCAAGTGTCATTCATCTTATACTTAGACTGTAAGCTATTTGGGGCAGGGAACTGTGAGCTATTTGGGTCAGGAAACTTCTAATCTATTTATACAACACCTAACATAGTGAGGTCCTGGTACACAACTCTAGCTTATAGACACTATAGTAATACAAGTAAACAATTTGGAAATTATTATTTTGTGTAGTTCTTTTTGCAGCCCTTCTCTGTCTTTTCCATGGCGTTTCCCTCAGCAATTCATGTGTTTTCCTAAAACATCAAAAATAATGGTAGACATCTGCTGCAGATTATTTGCGTGTCACTCAAAACTATAGCATATCATATTAATGGAGAAATGCATCTATGTACTATTTGTTGATAACATACTGCCAAATATTAAGGAGAGGGCATTTTATTGAAAACAACTCCAGTGGGGAGAGGATGAGAGAAGGAACAAACTTCATGTGACAGATGTTAGTCATGACAAAGTGGGTGAGGGAATATATTTTATTGAACCAAATTCTGTTGGCGAAAAACACAACTTTTCAATCTTACACAAAGCTCTTATTCAGGTCTGGGAAAGGTACTCAGAGTGTCTGAACTAAGTACAAGGTGGACCAGATCATTAGCATAAGTAGTTAAGTTGTATGTAATGGTAAGAGGGTCATAGATGTTAGTCATACTTTTAATGCACTACTACAAGTTGCTCAAATACCATGGTGATAAAGGTAGTACAAGAACCTGACTTAAATATAACTGTATGCCTCTGAAAATAGAAACTTCAACCTTAAAAGTTATTGCTCTTAGCAAAAAGTAGAAGCTGAGTAAAAATGGGACAAAAAAAGGAAGACTGTGACCAAGAATTATATGAATTCATCACATTATGTTGTAATTTTATAGAACATAGCAGTTTAAAGGAATTTAATTTTAACAAAGTAAAATTTTGGGAAATTAAGAAATTGAATAAGTACAGTCTCATGGAAGTCTGTTGTGATTGCCTTATTTATGGTGTATTTTAGGCTTTTCCACAGCCTTCTTTCTCAACATAATAAAGACAAAACAGAACAGAATTTATTTGAAAAAGATTCTTAGTGATTGTAAAGAATTTGTGAACAGAGGGTTAATAAGATACACAGACGATGTTACACAGACAGCTGGATACAATTGTAGAGAATGAAAATATAAACAGAAACCCAGATAAATTGGAAACATTGGATGAATATCTCAAAATTAGAATCATTTTGGAAATATGTAAGGTATTACATCTTGGGGGAAAATGTCAACATTACAGATATTCGATGAATGGGAAAAATCTGAAGAATCTGAAATGCTAAGTTAGACCTAAGATTGATAGTGGACAGCAAATTAAGCATGAATTTGTAATATTGAATTACGTTAAAAAGTCAAGACGTTAAGGTATGGAATGGAGATTATGCAGTAATCAGTGAGTATTCTTTACCTATTAGTCATGATTACATTTGATCAATCTAACTATACCAGGAAATATGAATTCATATCTAGCACCATTTTACCAGAAAGATATTGAAAAACTGAACAGAGTTTGAAGAAAAGATTGGGTTTGGCTCCTTTCTTTTGATCAGATGGATTAGGTCTCAACCTAGGAGACCTATGTTATGTTTTGGTGGCTTGCCAAATAAGGATGCTTCTTGCATTTCCGATGCGGAACAATCCTCCATTTTATTTTCCTAGTTAAAGATTTGTGTGTGCTGATTTCATTTTGTCATTCATTAGGCGTGAAAATCAAACTTAAAAATTTACATTAAGTTGGGTCTAATTATTATTTATAGAGTGCTGACAGTGGGACCAGAGACAGCAAAAAATTAGGAATGTACAGTGAGTGTCCTAATCGATTTACAATCTAAAGCAAAAGGGTTCACATGGAAGTAAAGTGTGCCATCTAGCATCCTATCAGGTATAACAAGCTGCCTGTGTGAATCCCTCTGCAGCACTCGGACAGTAAATTAGACATAGCTGTTGAACACCATATATTCATTTACTTAAACATTCACACTACACAACAAACCTACAATGAAGGCTGGTCCAACAATAAGACAGAGGTTGAAAAGCCAATTGTTTTGACACTTTACTGATGTGTATGATATATCTCCGAATTTATTCAGCCATATAATAATTGTTTAATGGAAGTTGGATTAAAGGCCTCAAAGAAAGAGTTGAATGAGGAGAAATCTTGGAAGGAATGAGTCTCTGGCAGAGCAATGGGAATGAGGAGGAATGGAACAGGATATAACTACAAAGATGTATTTCAGAGAGTTGTGTCTTACCTAAAAGTTGAGGAGAAGCATATATTTTTTTTCTGCACCCATAGTAGAAATGTTTGTGCTTAATGTTAGTCAGCAAGGAACCATTTTATGCTGATGCAGGGGGTGCGCTGATGACACCAAAGCAATGTTCACTGTCAATCAAGCACTTCCAGGAGAATTCAACTATTTTTTTTCAAATGGTGATTAGATTCACAGGAGTTTCTTCATAGAAATTCAGGGAGATATTCAGAGGTGGGATATTAATAGGACTGCTTTCCTTCTAACAGCTGATAGATTATTAAACACAAACAGAGATAAAAGCTAGCAACACTACCTGTCTAGTTTCAAAATAATTATTTTGTTTGCTTGTGTATTTTGCTCATATATTACTTACTAGCATAAGTGCCCGGCATTGCTCGGGTCAGTCGGAGGTGGGGAGGGGGCAGACAGTTGACACCCCCTGACCAACCCCAACACCCACCCTTCACCCACCCTGACACCTTCCCACCCCCCCGACCAACCCCAACACCCCCCGGCTCACTTACCCCCCGACCAAACCCGACAACCCCACCTGACCCCCCAAAACAAACCCAACACCCCCACCTCACCCCCGACCAAACCCGACACCCCCACCTCACCCCCTGAGCAAACCCGACACCCCCACCTCACCCCCCGACCGAACAGTGTATTTAATAAACTGTGTGCCTCACAGTGCACCGTGAGCCGGGGGGGGGGGGTGTCGGGTTTGGTCGGGGGGTCAGGTGGGGGTGTTGGGTTTGCTTGGGGGGGTCAGGTGGGGTTGTCGGGTTTGGTCGGGGGGTAAGTGAGCCGGGGGGTGTAGGGTTTGGTCTGGGGGGGTGGGAAGGTGTTGGGGTGGGTGAGGGGTGAGTGTTGCGGTTGATCAGGGGGTGTTGCGGTTGGTGGGGGTTGAGGTGGGGGTGTCAGGTTTGCTTGGGGGGATGAGGTAGGGGTGTCGGGTTCGGTCGGGGGTAAGTGAGCCGGGGGGGTGTCGGGTTTGGTCTGGGGGGGTGGGAAGGTGTCGTGGTGGGTGAGGGGTGAGGTGTGGGTGTTGGGGTTGGTCAGGGGGTGTTGCGGTTGGTGGGGGGGTGAGGTGGGGGTGTCGGGTTTGCTTGGGGGGGTGAGGTGGGAGTGTCGGGCTCGGTCGGGGGGTAAGTGAGCCGGGGGGTGTCAGGTTTGGTCTGGGGGGGTGGGAAGGTGTTGGGGTGGGTGAGGGGTGAGGGGTGGGTGTTGGGGTTGGTCAGGGGGTGTTGCGGTTGGTGGGGGGGTGAGGTGGCGGTGTCGGGTTTGGTCGGGGGGTAAGTGAGCCGGGGGGGGGGTGTCGGGTTTGGTCTGGGCATCCACCCCAACACCTTCCCCCCCCAGACCAAACCCAACACCCACACCACACCCCTCACCCCCCCGACACCTTCCCACCCCCCCCAGACCAACCCCGACACCCCCCCGGCTCACTTACCCCCCGACCAAACCCGACACCCCCACCTCACCCCCCCAAGCAAACCCAACACCCCCACCTCACCCCCCACCAACCGCAACACCCCCTGACCAACCCCAACACCCCCACCTCACCCCCCGACCGAACCCGACACCCCCACCTCACTTACCGTCCCACCAAACCCAACTCAGATCCGTCGCAGGCGGGGAGGGTGCCCAGAGCCGAGGGATTCCGGGGACCTTCACAGGTGGGGGGGGGGGCACAGAGCTGATGGAGTCCGGGGTTGAGGTGGGAGGGGCAGAGAACTGAGGGCTCTCCGGGGTTCCGTTGGGAGGGGGGAGGGGTAGAGAACTGAGGGATCTCCGGGGTTCCGTTGGGAGGGGGAAGGAGTAGAGAACTGAGGGGTCTCCGGGGTTCCGTTGGGAGGGGGGAGGGGCAGAGAACTGAGGGATCTCTGGGGTTCTGTTGGGAGGGGGAGGGGCAGAGAACT
Source organism: Sternotherus odoratus (assembly GCA_032164245.1). Taxonomy (NCBI): domain Eukaryota; kingdom Metazoa; phylum Chordata; order Testudines; family Kinosternidae; genus Sternotherus; species Sternotherus odoratus. The sequence goes on from JAVMKO010000001.1 coordinate 242,405,136, forward strand.
GAGGGATCTCCGGGGTTCCGTTGGGAGGGGGGAGGGGCAGAGAACTGAGGGATCTCCGGGGTTCCGTTGGGAGGGGGGAGGGGAAGAGAACTGAGGGATCTCCGGGGTTCCGTTGGAGGAGGGAGGGGTGAGCTGAGCGAGTGAGGTGTCTGTTGGAGGGGGGTATTATGACATCATCACCACCTAACCGCCCAGCCGATGTGATTGGCCCTGAAAGACTTTCACCCCTGGGGGGCGTCAGAGGTGAGATCCGAAATTTTTTCGACCCTTACCGGCATCTAGACCCCAAGACCCCTCACTGTACCAAATTTCAAGTCTCTGGCTCAAACGGTGCGGGAGGAGTTCGCAGTCATACGTACATACATACATACATACACACATACATACATACACCACTTGACTTTTATATATATAGATAGATATGAGACGTTTAGATGATACAGTCATACTGTACAGATAAAAAAGGGAAATTCTGTTTCAATATTTCCTAAAAAATGCTGTTAAGACAAGTGTATTGTACAGGGTAATTGAACTGCTGCAATGTTGTAGATGTATGGACAGAACTGTAAGAGGCAGGAAAAATGAATTATTCATATTGTATGATTATCTGGCAGATGGTCAGGACCGCAGGGTGATAATGATCAAAAGTATAGAGATCATTCCTATGTCAACATTCTCTTGATATTGGAAGGATGAGAGTTTATGTAAAATGGATAAATTGATAGTGAAAATGGATAAAGGCTATCACAATAGCTAATGCTGATTGAATATTGCTGGATATTTATTTATTCATTTGTTTATTTATTATGATTTAGGCAAATAATGATTCTTTGTACTTAAGGTAGAGTATGTGCAAAGATAGTCTAAAGAGAAAATATGTTGTCTTGAATATTAATATGCTAGGCTAACCAATATATACAAACCTGATTTTCAGTGCTACTGAAGGCTCTGATCTTAAGAGCATCTATTTCTGATTCATGTTAGTAACCTTATAAACAAAAGTATTTCAGAAACCACCTCAATTACTTTCCATACATACCATATGCTGTGAAGTAGCGCTAGGTTAACAATATATTAAGCAGCAACATACAGTGTAACTAACTGGAGACTAAGAAGAATATAATGATACTAATGTATTAGAAATGAGACAAATTAGACTGGGGCAATGGTATATAACTGTGCAATGGCATGATATTGAGAAAAGGAGTTTCAGATTCTGAAAACTTTAGCTAAAGCCAATGAATATGCATTCGTTTTCTCTAGTTCTGAATTTTGTTCCAGTTCTTATCACTAACGGCTATTCGAATGTTGAAAAGTCTTCCAAAGAAAGCAATGGAAGCCACTTCTGGACATCCAACATTTTCTTTCTGGGTCAGTCCTTGCAATATGAGTCCTGGTTTGTGTGCATCCTCATACAAGCACTACTGCCTGATAGCACATCAGCTGTAATGTGGTAAACTGTCTGACAGTTTGCTCTTTGCCACTAGAGGTTCTCAAAGTAGGAAACACAGCATGAACCTATGCCAACATTGCACAGAAGGAATGGAGGCTGAACTGAGATTGGGATTGGGACTTCCTTTTCCTCCCGTTCCCACAAAGTAAGGCTACCTCCTCCATAAGGATCTTCTATGGGTCTTCCCCTGTTTTCAAACCATAGATTCCAATGCCAGAAGGGACCCCTGTGATCATCTTATCTGACCCATTGTATAACACAGGACGTAGAAATTCCCTAGATGTATCTTTTAGAAAAAATAAAATAAAAATTAAAATTAAAATATACAGATCCAGAAGACTGGAAACCTACTTGGCAAAGGAGAAGGCACTGGAAGAGCCTAGGCAACACACGGTAGAGAAAATGGAAGGCTTTAAGGGAAGTTCATGGAGTCACCTTATGTAAAGCCCTGGAATAGTGGAAAAGGACCCTTTTAGCCTCCGAGTAGCTTCAGCTTCTTTCCTGTGCCTAGATGTAGGGTTGAGATCAGCTGTGCATGTGGGTGAGGAATAGATGTGGTGTGCTAGGACAGTCACATTTACTATAGAGATTACAATAAGTGCTTGGACTAAACTCAATGGTTCTCAGTGAAGTTAATTCTTTGAGAAAGCAAGGAACTGTGAGAGGACAATATATGAATAAGCAAATATCCTTCCTCTCCCTTCTGACTTTCTTGCTCAGAAATCCAACTGTGATGCCTTATAGTAACAAGGTTATTCCTCCCTTTCCCTCCCCGCCCCAATCTCACCCCATAAAAGTAGATAATAATTATATTTATGTATGTTACAATCACATCAATCTTCATATAATTTTATAAAGCAGCAATGTGACTTATTCATTGAGAAGTAAGTCAAAAAATGTTAAGGTGGAATGTGTTATATTGTTTTTATTGCATTTCATTGTCCCTTGTTGAGCTGTTTACCACAGTCACTAAAAACATTTAGATTGTAGCAAGAATATAACTTTTTTTCAAAGAATAAAAGAACATTTGGATCTCAATATATTTCAGACACTCTGATGTTTTCTTTTCAAATTTGCTCTACATGTCTGTCCATTCTCTCCCATTAATATGATGTTAAGAATTGGAAAAGAGAATAAAATGTCGCCTTCAGGGGAAGATGAAGAATGAAGAGCACTTGATCAATGTGCTACCTTTAAGCTCAAATGCCAATTCATTTTCTCATTTCTGAGTAGTAAGGCTTCTGGGAATCCCAGTATAGTTCTCCTGAAACAACTCATAAATCCAAAGTGAAAATTCAGAAGCTTGTTTTCCTTAGAAACATCATTCCCTTTAGACAATTTGGTGCTTGTGTAACTCCTACAAATAGTTAACACAATGATAGAAGCTTTTGTACAGAACTAATTGGAAATAGCCAATTTAGAATAGCAGTTTCTCTAAATGCCATTTGAGTAAGGTAATATTTGATTATCACGTGTGTGTAATTATGTTCCTTTTTGATAGCTCTATGCAGCCTGCAAAGAAGATAAAAATCATATTAGTAGCTACAGGTATGAAGTTTCTCTGATAGATTAAGTGGTAGCTGCTTTTAGGTTTGGGAACTAAATAAGGTGAAGTCCTGGCCCCACTCTATTAACTTCAATAGGGCTATGAGTTCTCCCCTAGGCTCCATACACAGTGATACATGTTTGTGGTTTATCTAGCAAGTAGATTGTTGGGACAGATCCTTAGCTTATTCACACTGGCATTATCAACAAAAGTATTCTGACTTATATCAGCTGAGGATCTGGCCTGTAGTTCATATAACGACAGTTTAAGTATATTTCTGTAATACACCATCAGGGCATATCTTGAATCACTTTCAGTAATATTATTTTATTATATGACTCTTTGTTTACATTTAGAGTTAATTATTATTGTGGTTTTGAAAATCTTCGAGTCTCTGGCTCTACAATATTAGGCGGTCCACAGAGATTTTTGTAATGTAATGTAAGATTTTTATAAAAAACTCATTCTGAGTTTTTACTACCACTGTCACGTTAATTTTAAAAGTAACACAAAATGAAAGGCGTTTTCCCTTCCCTTTATTTTACATAAGGGATAGAACACAGTGTTTTACTAGTTAAGTAATAATGTAAGCAACATTGCTAACATCAATCTTTTCCCCCTCCTAAGACCACTATGAAAGAGCATGGACTCCAATATCAACCATAATATATGCTGACAATATGCAGCAGTTTTATTCCTAGAAGGTACTTACAACATTCTAGACACATGCAGTGGAAGTATCCAGAGGTAGGGTATAAATAAGTAGGTAGGCTAGAGATAATAAGTTTAGTTCAATCAGGGAGGATGAGACCCTCTTCTACCCATAGATATGGAGGTGTGAACAACAAGAGAGGAGAAACTACTTTTGTATTTGGTTAGCCATTCACGGGGGTGGGGTGGGGGGTTGGCTGAAGATACGCAACTTCAGCTACATGAATAACGTAGCTGAAGTCGACGTATCTTCAGCCGACTTACCTGCCATCCTCATGACTGCAGCAGTCGGCGGCGTGCTCCCCCGTCAACTCCAGCTTGCGCCTTGTGGCAAGCTGGAGTTACAGAGTTGATGGGGGCACTGCGGGTGATTGATCTGACGTGAGAAATCGATCTCTAAAAGATCACTTGCTACCTGCAGATCCGGCGAGTAGTGAAGACATACCCATAGACTTTGTTTAATCCTGAGCTGATAGTGTCAAATGTGCAAATGAACTGTAGCTCAGCAGTTTCTCTTTGAAGTCTGGTTTTTAAGTTATTTTCGGTGCAAGATGGCTACCTTTAAATCTGTTATTGTGTGTCCAGGGAGATTGAAGTGTTCTCCTACAGGTGTGTGTGTGTATATATATATATGGCAATATACAAAATTATACAGTCTTTCTCCTTCTGATGTAAATGCCCTACTACATCGACATAATCATCCAACCTCCATGAGAGGTGTAAGTCTTATGTCAGTATAGTTAGATCTTATGACAGAGTAGTTCCTTACCTCGGCTGTTGGCTGGCTTGTCAATTTCAAAGCAGGAGCCATGAAACTGAAAAGCACACTAGGCAGCTAGAGCCCAGCTCTTCCTGGCTTCCCTGTTGGGAAGCTGGGATAAGAAGCCCCAGTGGCTTTGGACTCCATCTCCAGTTGGGAACCCAGGTCAGAAGCCCTACTGACTTTCCTCCATACCTAGCTGAGAAGCCTTGGCAGCTTTGGATCCCATTCCAGCAGAGAAGCCAGGGACTTCTGACCTTCTCCCAGCAGGGAGCCAGCAGCCTTGTCAATTTCATGGCTCACAAGCTGTGAAATTGACAAGGCTGTCTGGCTGCTGGCAGGGAATGAGGGAGGGGAGCCCGAGAAGGTGAGGCACCTGGACCTTGCTCCCTGAGAATGAGATGCCCAAGATGGCTTCCCCCAGATCCTAGCAATTCCCAGATGGGAATGAGGGCAGCCTTCCTGGGAGGCAGCCGTACTCCCAGCATGGAGCTGCAGCATAGCTGGGAGACCAGGCTCTCAGCTCCCCACACTGCCCTTCTTAGGTCAGTGGAAGTGCTCTGGTGGGGATGCACACCACCAATGCAAGGTCGAGTTACATTCCCAGTGTAGACGATCCCATAACTATGTAGCAGTGGGAGCACAGGCACTGGCAGCACAGCTTAGCTGTGTCAAGTACATACCTACCATTTTTAGGAGTGTTTGTACTTTTCCACTGCTGCCATGCTACCGCAGCTACACTATTTATACACTTGCTAGATCTCATTGAGCTACAAGTATGTGTACCTACCCTGGGAATCACAGCCTAAGCTACAATAGCAAAAAATGCCTCCTTCCTCTTCCAGTTTGAAAGAAAATTTCAACCATTCCAATCAGATGAGATCATAACCAATGTAGTCTATCCTGTAACTGACCAGTTCAAGCTCAATTATTAAGTAATGAAATGTTGAATGGTTCAGCTTAAATTGCTATGTAAAATCAGGCTGTCCTGACACAGATATGACACTATACACAGAGAATGGCAAAAACTTACCTTGGTATCAGTCTGCAGGTCACTTTGACCCAAGCTGGTTTGCAATCTGATAGGTAGTTCTAAGCTACATGGTTATTACTTATTGTAATATATGGTTAGTTAGGTAGCTCGTGTGATCCAAATGTCAGCTTATTGTTATCATCTTACAAATTCCACTATATCCAAAGTCCAGCCATAAAGAAGCATAACAACTTGACCAAAGTAGTACTAGCACAAGTTCAAAACAAGAGTCTCAAACAAACATTTCAATTTTACATTTTAAATTACACCGATGTCACATATATGGTCAACATTTTCTTTACACCTGCAAAATTTCAGTTTTGTCCCCCTTGCACTCTTTACTTTGGTTTCAGTTTCATCCTTTAGAGAACTATATTGTATTTAGCAATCATGGTTGTGGTTTAAAAAAACAACCTTATATGTTTTTCTTATAAGCAATATTCCTCACCTTAGTGAATTTTCATTGTCTCTACTTAGCAGAACTTCACAAATTTCCATGGGTACTCTGGCAAATATATTAATCATTATTTCTACATGACTGTGAGTGACAATGTGAGTGCTAAACCCATCTGACTATAATCTTTTTACGATTGCAACTCATGGTGCCTTAGAATGCGAGCAAAAGCAAAACAAAAAAAAAGATAAATTCTATAACAATCAGTATTTCATTTTCTAAACAAAAACAGCAGGTTGGCACATACAATACTAATGCATCATATATATCAAGGTCTCATCATTCAACACCCGGTCAAATTCATGATCTATGGGATAGAATCTCACTAACCTAAAGCCTGACTCCTTAAAGTGTGACACAGGATGATGTATACAAGACCAGATTGATAATTTCATGAAGTCGGAACAATATTTTTGAGCAACCCTCAAAGATATTTGTGTGTGTGTGTGAGCACACACAAATGCACATAAATAAACTTTAGTAATATAGAGAGACCATAAAATAGTATGAAGGTATTACTGGCATAATTTTAGGATGCTCTGTTTAACTGACGCATAGTGCCCTGATCTTTATATTGCACCAAAAAAGAATATAAGAAGTACAAGACAGAGAATTAAGTGATTCATTCTGCAACATCCTGCATCTGAAATGAAACTTAAAATGACAACAGATTCACAGTCTTTGAGGTAGGGAAAAGCTGTAGGAAGAGAGATGTATATACATCTAAATGTACAAAAAAAAGAAGAGAGAATGGCCTCTCCTTTTTAATTTCTTATGCACAAACATCACAAAATGAAATCTATAAACAGAATAGCTAAATAACTACAACTTAATCAAAGAGATGTTCTTGTAGTGTAGTGTGTGTGTGTGTGTGTGTGTGTGTGAGAGAGAGAGAGAGAGAGAGAGAGAGAGAGAGAGAGAGAGGTTTGGGGGCAGACAGAAGAGAAGAAGATAAAGGCAGGAGAGAGGTCACAGGGGAAGGTGAAAGATACACAAGAATAATTACTCTAGATGCATTATATTGTTTTTTCCCCCATGTTGTTATTTCCTAACATCTCTAAATCCCACTGGATTATTTCTTTTTTACTTCATTGGAGCTTGCAAAACCTTTCCCTGTAGTATTATCTACCAGTTTAATTTATATGCTATTTACCAGCTCTTCCAGAACATTAATAAAGATGTTCAATTAGATCAGGTCTAACACTAATCCCAGTGGCCCTCCATTGAACACCTCCTTGCAACTTGATAAACTTCTGCTTATCACTTTGCTTATTGTCCTACATCCAGCTTTTAGTCCACCTGACAGTGCTCATGTCCCAGTCAATTTGTCAAGTCACATTTTGAGATACATTATATAAATTGTTCAACTGCATCTTTTGCATTCACTTAATCTTTTTTTTGGGGGGGGGGGTAAAAATGCACGGTAGTACACAACTTTGATGTTCCATTTAAATTAAATATGTAGCTCTCCCAGAAATATATGTTGAACCCACCAGAAGGGTTCAAAGAAATTCATATAAACTAAAGTTCACATAGTGAGTGGGAGATCTGCTCACCTAAAAGAACAGAATAATAATAAAAAAAGCTGTATTATGTTCAGGGCTGGATTATTACATTCAGATGCCCTAAACTATGTCAATTGAAAAAGGCCGTATGCTATAAAAAATGAATTTACTTTTTTCACAGAAAGGACATTGAATATATAAAAATGAAAGCTTTATATATGTCTATATAAAAAAGCAAAGTTGTCAAAATAGAATAATAATCTTCATTTTCAACAGCCCTCTCTATAATGATGACATTGTGAAAAAATGATTTTTTTCGACAAATTCTTTGAACTAATTGTGTATGTAAATAAAGTACAAGTAAACAATATAATATAAAATATACAAAATAAAAAATACAGTAAATAATAAAATTTACTAGAAGGCTTCTCAGGAATTTTTTTCTTCGTGTTGGGCATCTAAATTGTGGAATTCCTTGTATGAATAAGCAATGAGACTCCTAGAGGATATAAGACGGCCATAGAGAATATAAGAGGCAATACAGGATATAGGATGCATATAATCCACAACTTTAAAACTCAGCTAGTAGTTATATTGATATGAATTCCATCCAGGAAATAAGCAAGTCATCAGAAAATTGTATGTGGGTTGTATTTGCTTCACACCATGAATAAGGAAAATTATCTTTCTTTTCATATGAATAAAGGGGAAAAAATGATTTATTTTGTTAAGGAAATACAAAGTTTATCCAGACTATATCTAAAATATAGTTACAAATGTTTATTCCGATTTAATTTTTCTATGACACAATTAATTGTTAGGATTTTTCTTTTTCCATACTATAAAAATACAACATATTATGCATCTGATGTGTGATTTATAAGTCTATCTAAGAAATTTTATATAGCATACTACATATAATAAAATATGATCTTGAACCAAAATCCCAGACTTTTTCTAGTCAGGTATCTCTCTTCACATTCACTTCTCTATCCTCTGTCTCCCCTAGGCCTAGGCTGACCATACGTGCCGTTTTGAACGGGACAGTCCCGTTTTTTTCATATTTCTGGACCGTCCCGTCTTTTTAACAAAAATATCAATTTTGTCCCGTTTTTCGGGCAGGTCCCTCTTTGCAAGCTGCTTTCTAGGGCAGGGGTTCTCAAAGTGGGGGTTGCGACCCCTGAAGGGGTCACGGGCCACTTTTGTGGGGGTCGCAAGCCCCCACCACAGCAACTCCCTGCTGCGGGATCCCCGGGGACGGCTTGAGCCCCAAGCCCCGGGGAGCGCGGCTCCAGCCGCGCTGGCCGGGCGGCGGCTGGAGCCCTGGGCAGAGGTTGGTGCCCCGAGCCCCGAGGAGCACAGCGGCTGGATCCCCGGGCGGTGCTCCAGCCACACTCCCCGGGCAGCGGCTGGAGCCCCGGGCAGGAGCTGGAGCCCCGAGCCCTGGGGAGCGCGGCGGCTGGATCCCCAGGCAGTGGCTTGAGCTGCGCTCCCCGGGCAGTGGCTGGAGTCCCGGGCGGCGGCCTCAGCCGCGCTCCCTGGGCGGCGGTTGGAGCCCCGGGTGGGGGCTGGAGCCCCGAGCCCCAGGGAGCGCGGCAGCTGGATCCCCGGGTGGCAGCTGGATCCCCGGGCGGCGGCTCAAGCCCCGAGCCCCGGCTGCCAGCGGGGACCAGGGCCGGGGCTCAGCTGGCAGCCCACCCACAGTGTGGACTGTCTCATAAAACTTCCGGCCACCAGCTCCTCCGCCGGCGCGCTCGGCCCCCGGCTGCGGCTCTGGACAGCTCCGCTCCGCCGTCGGTTTCAGCTCGCCGCCCGCTGCCTCCTCTTCTCTCTATTCCTCCTTCTTCCCTCCTTCTCTCCATCCCTCCTTTCCTCCCTTCTCTCCATCCCCCTTCACCATCCCTCCCTTCCTCCCTGCTCTCTGCCTCCGTCCGCTCCCTCCTCTCGCTCCCTCCATCTCTTCTCTCTATCCCCTTCTCCATCCCTCCATCCCTTCCTTCCTCCCTTCTCTCTCTCCCTCTGTCCACTGCCTCCTCTTCCATCTCCCTTCTCTCCATCCCTCCTTCTCTCTGCCCCTTGCCTCCTCCATCCCTCCTGCCCCCTACCCCATCTCTTCTCTCATCCATCCATCCTCTCCCTTCTCACTTTCCTGCCTTCTCTCCCTCCATCCCCTCCATCCTCTTCATCCCTCATCCCCCCTTCTCTCTCTCCCTCCATCCTCTTCATCCCCCATCCCCCCATCTCTGTTCTGCTTATTCCTCCATCCATCCCCCCCCCCCAGTCCCCACTCTGCCTCCCCCCGCCCGGCGCTGGGGGGCCCAGGTGGGGCCACGGCGCTGGTCACCTCGCCAACCGAGCTGGAGTGCCTGGCCAAGCTGCTGTTCTGCCGCAAGGGGGCGCTGCACCAGAAGGTGATTCACGTGGTCAAGAGCCATAAAGTCACGGCCCGCTTCTTCAAGCAGCCCACATTCTGCAGCCACTGCACCGACCTCATCCGGTGAGACCCCCCTAGAGCCCCCCCAACGCCCCTCAGCCCACGTTCTGCAGCCACTGCACCGACTTCATCTGGTGAGATCCCCCAACCCCGTCCCGTTTTTGCCATCTAAATGTCCCGTTTTTGTCTCAAGGAAATATGGTCAGCCTACCTAGGCCCAATAATTAATCTCAAGTAAACAACTCAAATACACAAAGTGACAACAAGCTATATATGTGAAAGAGAAAGAATTTACCAAAAAAAAAAAAAAGACTAGTAATATCTAGACAGGCATTGAGAAAGTGAGAAAAACTAGCCTATATTGAAGGCAAATATAATGAATATTATGGGCTTTAATAGCCTATAAATCATATATATGCATATAGTTTGAAACAACTTACTCACCAAGTATTCAGAATATTTGGACATATATGTATACCTTCCTTCACTTCTCTCAAAACACTCTGTTTATCCTTTCATTGGTACTAGCTGATATTTACTGTGAAGGTTCCCAAAATGGATGGAGGAAGCCAACACAAATTTATCCTCCTCAAGATCCACTTGACCCAAGTCCATAAGATGATCACTTGCAAACTCAGTCACGTGAAGCATGGATAGTGCATGAAGCAGAAAGCAGCGTGAGCATTAAAATACACAACTGTATGTGTGTACAGATAAAAAGAAGAAAGAACACACTAAAGTACAAGTGTGAGCTTGGCAGGATTGCTTCAGGACACTGCCATCTCCATCCTCACATTTTCCCTATTTTATCAGCAGTACGATTATTTATTTATTTAAGTAAGTTATGAAGGCATGGTCAGAATTTTACCCGTAGCTGTTGGCCAACAAAATGCTGCCTTAGGAGAGTGAGCAGACTTACTCATAGAAATACTAATTTTACAAGTGCAGCTATCATGTGTTTGTCTTAGTCCTGGCCTCCCGCCTGTCAATAATAAACAATTAGAGAAGGGTAAGGGTATGGTAAGAGTATTTGTGTAACCAAATGTGCATATTTTTGTCGTATTTGAATGAACATATCTATATTTAAATATAATCTTTTCCTGCACATTTATTAACTGATTTTGATAGCATTTGAAATTGAGTCATTTTTTTTTCTTTTTTAGAGGCCCCCCTATGGTGAGGCCCTAAAATGATACTTAGTTATTTTATATCTTAATCCAGTATTGATTATACTGATGTCAGAAGAAAATGCCCTCTCTGTAGAAGTGATTAGCTTTCAGATGTTAAACATTAGTCTTTAGAACCTTTAGGAGAATAATTTTACCCCCACCTGTTATAGAAAACATTTCCCCACAGATCTACATGACAGATTTCTGCCTTAACAAAACAGATTTTATTTTTCCCTGTTACATACGCATACTGGTATCCTCTGAATGAAGCGTACATGCCTCCCAATGTGATAGTACAGTTAGGTGTGGGAAAAGGGAACTAAAGCAATGCTGTTGGTGAGCAATGTGATCAAGAACTGCATGGAACCCAGTGATATAATACACCATCTGAAAAGCCCCATTACACTATAACAACTTTTTGAGAATAAAGCTGTATTCCCTGGCTCCAAAGTAACCAGATGGTAACATTTTAATTATGAAGAATATGAAAATGCCACGAGGAATTAGACGGGTGAAGTGGTGAATAAGTTCTTACTAATGGGGGTTCATGAATTTTCAGATCTTGCAGACAGGACCTACAAAGTCACTTATTTTGATGGCACTTAAAAAGCCCTGCTTTCAATTCTCTGCATCAGAGAAGAGTCTTCTATCCAAAAATCTAATCTATTATGCAAAATGTTTGGTATTTCATTTTTATGAGGTTTAATACAAGACATTTAGTTGTGTTTGTCATAAAGCAAAGCAGATAGTTACTGACAAAGAGTACAGGGGGAAAAACAACAGTTTTTTTTTACTATAAACTGGGTTAGTGAAGAAATGTTCAGAAGTCATGTTAGATTCACATAAAAATGAAAATGACTGACTCCCCAAACACATTTGGAGGCTTGGTACTTACTGTACATTCCATCTGTTGTCACGCTATATAAATCTTTCTGCTACATGGTTTAAAATTATATTTTGAAATATACCTACAGTTAAAACTGAGTGAAAACGCTACATGACAATAGAACACCTTATTTCATAGTGATTGTCTGCTAGCACCAGCATACTTGAAAAAAGCATTTGATGCAATGATTCAGAAAACAAAGTCAAACTTCTTCATGCATTACTTTAAACTTAGTACAGGTAGTTCACTAGTTGGAAAACTGAAACATTTAACTAGCATAAAACACAGGAGAATATGGGTTCCTGGTTAATGGGACAAATGGGATCAGACTCTTCATGGAATTGAAGACAAGCGGGCTGGATTCTCCATTGTGCTGAACTCAGCAATGGCAGCCCCCTTTTAGTAGTCTGGTTTAGAATATTGATTAACAAGATGTCAGATAACTTGGCTTAGTCAGTTTGGTAAACAAATAAATCAGCAGAGAGGTTCATACCAGCTCTGAAGAAGAGTCCTGCAATAGTTTCAATCTGTTTCAAATTGTGAGCTCAACTTGGCTCATATTTTTATCCCCATTTTTTATGACAAATAAAAAATTCCACAGAATCCATGGTATTAGTACAGACCTTTCTCCCCTTTTCTTTTCTAGTTTAATATTTCACAGGGTACTAGAAAAAGGCTGTATCAATCCTCCCTAATACAATGTACCAAGTATACAATAACATTCCAGATATCAGTAGATCATACAGATATCTACACTAACTGTAGCTAGCATACAATTCATATTTGGCCAGTCTCAATAAAACATACATCTTGTTTCTGACAGATTTTACATATACAAAAAAGCAGGTTATTTATAGAAATTTTACCTACAAACAAATTTCCACTACAAAGCTTAGCATGAGAACAAAGCATTCTGGGAATATAGTTCATATTTACATAGCTTAACTTAAATAGAAAACCTTCTAGAAATCCTATATAATAAAAGGCCAGAGGATGTTTGTCCGAAGCCGTCATGCGCAGTAGAGATGGCCCGGACAAACAGCATGCTGGGAGTTGTGGTTCGGCGGCACAAAATGGCCACCACACGTGCGCCACCGCGAGCCGTAGAGATGGCCCGGACAAACAGCCTGCTGGGAGTTCTAGTTTGGCGGCACAAAATTGCCACCACGCGTGCGCCGCCGCGAGTCGTACAGACAGCCCGGACAAACAGCATGCTGGAAGTTGTAGTTCGGCGGCACAAAATGGCCACCACGTGTGCGCCGCTGCGAGCTGTAGAGACGGCCCGGACAAACAGCATTAAGCACTTTGGCACGTGTACACGGGCTGTTACACTAGTATATAATATTAGGTAACACAGCTATGCTCCTTTGCTGAGGCATGGATCCTGATTTCTGCCCAGGGAGCCACAGAAGGAGCTTTAGTTTTGCACTATCCAGACAGAGTCATTGAACTGTCCGACTCACATTGCACTAGTGAGTTATGAGTGAGAGTTATGACAAGCTTTGGTTTTGGTCGAAGCAAAACCTGTTATACGAGCGCAACAGGGTACAATATGCTTCATTTGAGTGTAGAAATGCATCTTGAACAAACATTTTGTAGTTATAAACAACCTGAATGTTTCCACTGATTAAATGAACAAAATCCAGGACATTTCAGGCTCCCAAAAGACATTCACAGGACAGCAGGAAATTATAGGAAATAATGGGACTGTCCAAGTAAAATCAGGACATATAGTCCCTTTAACCAAGGATCATTGCACTGTCTCAGGATCACTGGGGTGACTTACACTTCAGCTCTATCCCTGCCATAGTCCCTATTTGCCTTGTTGGAATTCTCAGCTGCCTGGTTAAGGAAGCCATAAGTCTTCTTTGTGCTGTTGTAATGGTGATTACTCATAGAATCACTCAGCGTGAATATGTATATCAGTATGGCTCTGTGCGGGGTAGGGAGACCTGTGGAAGTGGTGAGACATTTTCCCTATGTTTTTTTTTTCTTTTATGCCCCATTTTATCATTGAAATTACAGCATAAAGAAGAATCTCAATGAAACTTGTCCTTTATAGTGTAACATTTGGCCAGAAGTTTTACCTCTTGAAGTTATTTTTGATATTGATTGCAGTAAATGCAGGCCTTTTATTTGGACCCCATCTTCAACAATTATATATATAATTATATTTCCACTACAGCAAATATATCAAAATATCAGATTAGAAATCTTGTTGTATTTCTTCTTGTTAATATTTATTACTTATGTTCCAGGGTGACCAAAATATCCTGGGAGAAGGCAGCAGCATCACTGTTGGAAGGAACTCACAGTCTAAGGGCTTGTGTACATGGGGGGAAAGCTTAGAATACCTATTCCGCACTTGTGAAAGTTTTTATTCTGCACTGAGAACCTTTGTTATGTCTACACTGAAACAGAAGGTCTGTGATACTGAATCTCAGAGCCTAGGTCAAACCTGACTCGGCTTGTGGGATTCAGGCTGCAGGTCTAAATATAGAAGTGTAGACATTTGGACTCAGACTGGTTTCGGGTTCTGAAACCTGCTGAGGAAGATGTGTCTCAAAGCCTGGGCTCCAGCCCAGATCCGAAACTTTACCCTGATATTTTTACCCCTGCAGCTGAAGCCCGAGTCAGTTTACCTGGGTTCTGAGATGTAATGCTGTGGGTTTTTTTCTTTGCAGTTTAGACGTACTCTGACGGCTTAGGTTATTACACTTTGGAATTCAATTAATCTACATAGCAAGAAGGTACTCTTACTACTGAATAAGTATGTTTACATGAGGGGTTAGTGTGGAATAGCTATTGTGCTTTTAGTCTCTATTTTACATTAACTTCCCTATGGATTCCCTGTGCAGAAAAGCCATAAGGATGTAACAGAATCATTCCAGAAAGAGACCTGTAGTGCATTCTCACCCTGATATACAGTAGATTGCTGTAATGCTGTTTAAAACACCTAAATTGTTCTGAGGTATGAGGTGCTAATAAAATATACTTTGAATTATTTCCTAGTTCTCATATTTCTCTTCTTGCAAATTCAGATGGGTAAACATTAGAAATATATTTTACTACCTTAATCATTGGAGGCAGGTTGGAGAGCAGGAAGGTAATTTCTAGTAGAGAGTTGTCCCTGTGCTTGGAGGTATCTTCATTAATCCTTAAACCCTTTTGTATATCTTTATTTTTTCCTCAATCCAGACTCTGTCTTTAATTTTCAAGTTTGGTTTTTCAGCTCAAAAAGGTGCAATAACTTTTAAGGTCTGCCCACTGCCCCCATGTCTCTTGGTATGCTTACTAATTCATCTTTCTTTAGCCTTGAAACAAGCATGACTTGGCACACTATCTGTCACCTTGGCACATGCTTTTTATAATGTCCGTAATGAGCTATAGGATTTTTTTATTTACACTTCATTTTCATTAGAGAAATATGTTTACTATGCAAATGAAGAAAAAACAATATTCTCCACTGCAACTGGTCCCATCAAATGCCATATAAATCACATCAGTTGTTAAGTAAGATAATTGAAAAATCTAAAATTAATATTGGTAAATAGCTCTTGGTGTGGAATTCCTAAAAAAGAGAGAGAGAGAAAAAAGAAAAAACGAAAACAAAACCATGGACAATATGGATTAGAGTGCTTGCAGATTCTGAAGTAAAATCAGTTTCAGTGACAACTGTGTAATATCCAGCAGAATTTGACACACCTTTTTAAAGCAGAAATCAAAGAGATTAGATTAAAACCAATGACAGTTAAAAAATCTCATTGTGAAATACTTTATTTGCTTAAAGTTAAAAATATTCCTTCAGCTTTAATCACCGGGTTTTTACAATAGAAGGAGAAAAGAAACACACCCATCAGCATACTATTTTCATTCTTCATTTGCTTTCCAGAGCAGTGCAGGAAGATCACTGTGGTACCAATCCTGAAACTAGCCCATGGCAGGCAGACTCCTGTGCCTGTGTGGCTAGGTAGAATCAAGGGTCTGACTGCATGAATCCAGCTGCAGCAACAAGACCTATACTTAGCATGGCAATTAAAATCAAGGGCAATATATTGTAGAGTGTAAACCTGGTGACTCAGAAGTGTTATCTGACAGAGATTACTGGAGTCAAAATATTTCAATAATTTTTAAAAATCTATGCCTTTTAGATGGAAGTGTAACAAAAATCTAATTAAATAATAGCATTACCGTTAAATTATTTTCTATTTTCTACAATTATGCTTTTGTACCATTTTGTCATGTTTCTGAATAACTCTAAGTAATAGATGATTATTGTAAAGAGATTACATTTTGATCTGTTTATCCAAATTAAAGTCTTAACTATCACCCATCACCAAGACAGAGATAATGAATATGGAATATTACAGCCCAACCAGGTTCTATGATTCACCCTTACACACAAGATGAAAAAGTGATTTAAAATTCAGAAGCAAAGTACATGAGTGTGTGGGACTACTTCTACACAGAATAGCTCAGGGTTGTCCAGAACTAATGTCTTTGATGGCTTTTTGAAAGAAACATACAATGTCTTTTATCATAGATTGATAAATATAAAACTAATACTCTTTTCTAAACATGCCTCATCACCCTACCAGCCTCCACCAGTATCATATTCGGTAGGACTAGTACACAACAGATCCCCAGCAACGCATCTGCCATCTTATTTTTCTGCCTTGAGTGGTACTTCTTTGATGTCACCAGTGAAAAAAGCCTTCAGTCAGACAGTGATAACATCTATTGTGGAAAGGAAACATAACAATAAATTCAACATACTTTAAATTATATTTTTAAAAATATAAGTCCAAAGGTGTTTTTTTCCTTTCATTTTGTTTTTAATTTTACAGAAATCTTCATATTTTTTTAAATTGTAACAAAGGGTTTTAGATGAATATTTTCTGTGTGATGGCCAGAATTTTAGCCATGCAGTCTCATTAAAGTTAATGGGACTCAGACAGCACCGCTAAATCTCAATGCACCCTGCAGAAAGCATGCCCTGAAGCATCAAATATAAGGCAATAAGAAAAATGGGTTAGGAAACAGCCAAAAAGACAATTAGATAGAGGACAGAAATACCAAATATAAATAGATTTTTAAAAGTTATGGCTTTTTCTTTAAAAAAAAAAAGAGAAGAGAAGAAAGACAGCCCTGCTAGGCTCTAAATTTAGGGTTATATAATACTTTTCTAAAAAGAATGTGTAGAAAATTTAGTGTTCTTGCAAAACAATATTGTATTCTGAAAATGGTGGGATGAAAAATCACCATATGTTCCCTTAGGGCAGTGGTTCTCAGTCATGTATCTCTGTGGGTACAGCAACTCACCTAGATAGTCTGCTAGTTTTATAACGGGCTATATAAAATCATTAGCAAAGTCAGTACAAATTGAAATTTCATACAGGCAGTGACTTGTTTATAGTGTTCTATGTACTATACACTGAAATGCAAGTATAATGTTTATATTCCAATTGATTTACAATTATATGGTAAAAATGAGCAAGTAAGCAATTTTTCAGTAAAAACATTCTCTGATATTTTTACACTTTTATGTCTGATTTAATTCCTCAAAGGCCTCCTTCCGTGGCACTGCTCTGGGTAAGGACCTGCCGGAATTTTGAGGCCTTCAAAGTGCACTGCTAAATCTTCGCCAAACTCTGACCTAAAACGCCTTACAGCAATACTAGTACAGATTTCCCCTGTAGGAGGACTAAGGTTACAAACTCTAATGTTAGACAATTACTGAGGTTCATTGTTCCCATGTCTGATGGTCCTGTTGTTTAAGAGAAAATGCATATTTTTGGTAACAATAATGGTTAGGTTTTCATCATAATGCACAAGGAATTACTGTCACTCAGATTTACATTAATCAGAATTTGTGAAGATAATTCTGATTCAGGGGGGCTGTCCAATGTTTTTTGAAGTGTTCTCCACAACTTATATAATTTGGCCTTGCTTCTGATTTTTTTCTTTATTATGAAAATGAATGACAGTTTACATATTGAGGTATCTATTTTCTCCATGTGTGTGCGTAACTCACATCGACATTAATATAAATTAAACATACATCACACTGGGTGCATGATTGTTGTAGCTTTTTATGTTTTGTTTTGAACTTTTATTCAGTTTCTTTCCCCCCTATTGTTTTGTGCTCATTGCACTATGGCCTACTTTTTCCAATAGAGTCCTTATTCCTATTAAATATTTTCTCTACACATCCAGCCCCCTGATGATTCCATCATATTTCTCCCTCAAGGACTCACCTTTAACCCTTAGCTAAACTTTCAGTCTATATAGCTGTATTTAACTCTCCTTCCACCTTCCCCCATCAACTCATTACACCATTCTATGGTCACCTATCCCACCTATTGCTCTGTTTTTCTTTGACCAGAACCTCAGAAACAACCACACACCATCCTCACCCAGCCCAGGATTTAGACTTGGGAAAAGTTGCCCCAATATAAGATCAGATGAATCATCCAAACAGATCTTGGAATGAATACAAGGCTTAGTGCCTCCTCCATGATTCTATTGTGGATTAGTGTTTGAGCCTGTATTAAACAGCATGAAACAAAGGCTAGGGTCCTAAATAAGGCAACAGGCAAGATTGTGAGACAGAAAATAACATCTGGCTACCTGGCACATGCCTGTTAGTCACTCCATATTAGTAAGGCAGAGATCAGAGACTTCTGAGAACAGGATCTTTCTTGGTATGCTGATTAGAAAAGCTTCTTCACTATCAAGGCTATTATGGGCATGTCATCATGAAAGAGGTGTAGCTATTGAACAGAGATCACAAGAGGCTCCCGCATAGAATGCAAAATCCATGACAACACTTGCTCCCGTGTGATGGATGAATCAATGTGATAAAATGTGTCCCAGATACCTTTCACCCAATCTAACACTTCCTTTCCCTTGATAATTCCTAATGGTGGGATGAAAACAAGAAATGATCCAGACTCCTCATCTCTCTAATACATCACAGCTCAGCTGGGAGAGCATTCTGACTCTTTGTACTGTTCTGTGAAGTAAGTTCCATGACTCTTTGTACTGTTCCATGTACTGCTCAATGATGGGAGCAGCTAAGATAAAGGAAAAAGGCCTATAAGTTTGCCTATACTACATCTCCTCACTGATGTGAATAATGGAAATAAAAGTGAATCACAGCACTGTGGTTCAAGCATAAACTGAATATATATATACACTGACAGAGCTCAAAATAAGAGACAAGTCAGTACTGCAATGCCAAGGTTTACCAGAAATGATGCTGCAGTAGAGTTGAAATTAGACCAAAGTAATGTGGAAACATAGTTATACTGCACATGTAACTCTCTGTGCCTACTTTATTGATTTTTGTATCCCTTTAGACATTTAATTAAAAAAGGAAGAAAAAGAAAAAGAAATAAATGTACTTCAAGGTCTTCAATAAGGAGTTATAATTTCATTAAAATATTAATATTAAAAGGTGAATGACAGTACTGACTGATGTGAAGAACAGAAGTTATTTATTCATACAACAATACAGTATATATTCAGCTTGTTTTAGAATATTGGATTAGTTATGATGTTAAATAAATCTATTATTTATATTTCGACCCCAAGACTATCTCCTTTGTAATAATGGAAGGTTATAAATTTTTCAGCCACAATATACATCTGTGAAGTCCACTTCAGAGATTACCGAGTAAACATTGCACCTTAGAACAATATAAGACACTTTTGGGAATCATTTTATGCTATGATGGATTTGTAGAATGCATTTTTAACTAATTTAGAGCAGTAAATGGTGCAGCAAGTTAATGCATCTATGGAGATTTGAGCTCTAATTAAACTTAGGTTACAACAAATCAGAGGTTTTGGAGTTTTCAGTAAGTTCTAGTGGATATTCCCCCCCTGTGATAACAGAATTATTATTTATAATACTACTAATAATAATAATAAAATACTACTGCAAATAATAAATAAATAGGACTGCATTATTACCCATAAGTAAAGTGAGGTACAGCTCCTGAAACAAAGAGCTTACAGGAGAAACATATTAAAAAGTGAACTTGGAACATAGGTCACATTCACCTACAGTCGGATTAAGATGTTTTTTAATTTTTTTACCCACCGTTTAAATTTAAATAAAAAACAGGCAAGGGATAGAGTAGGGAAGAAACATGGCAGCAAAGTGAATGATATGAACTTTTAGTGGGGTCACAGTTGTGTTGCCTTTCTTCCTCATTTTTTTGCAAATTTTTGAGCATCTGACCATATAGGTAGCAGTGGACTTTGGAATACAAGCAGCTTTTCCATTGCTTAATATTATAGTTTCCTAGCTCACAACTGTGCCATCTCTTTTTAGTGACTCAGTAGTGAAATGAATTGTAAAGCTCTCACTGTTTGACCTAAAATTGCAAAATGTCAAATTAGGCCAATTTTATTCCCACCTACTGTTTTAAGGAGGGAAGAAAAAGATGAGGGTTTGATCTTGGATCCCTGCATGGACACCACATGTGCTAATAGCATACATATGTTAACCGCCTTTTCTAGAAAAATGCATCAGCATGGATTGTTCTGTAGTCATTCCACTTTCTATACATATCCACTTGCCGTGTTTCAGTTTCTCACACTGATTTTTTAACAATAGATTTCAAACACATATGTTTCAATATTAAGCTATCTTTATTTCCAAGCAGGTGTGTGAAACAAAGTGGATTCAAAATGCTAGTTAATTAGGTAATTTTACTTATGCCTTTACTGTTAGAAGCTCTAGAATATAAATTTAGATTAGAGATCTGTAGCAGCAGCTACCCTAATTTGTAGTGCAAGTAACAAGAGCCATATGTAGGAAAGAACACTCAAAGATTAATAGACATTTTAAGCTACATATGGTATTTTTTTCCCAAATGTGGCAAAATATGCCTGGTATTATGAAGGCAGGAGGTAAGAGTCTGAAATATGAATTCTCATTTTAGATTTGTACATTTTTAATATTATATATCTTTAAAAGTGAAATAGATTATTTTGACCCCCTCCTAATTTATCTGTGATATTTAAAACTAGTATTAGGTCAGAAAATGAGCACTTTTTCTCTGTTAGTTTAAAAGAGTTCAAGATATTTACCTAAAGCCATTTACTAAATAATGAATATAAAGAAAAATTCACTTCCATTCCAATATTTAAAGTGAGGATTATGGTTATTGTTTCACTGCTGGAAGTCAAAATTTATGGATTATGATTTCATTCATGGGTCCAACTTCATTCATTTGTAATTTATACTTTCTTCCACAAATTAGACTGACGCTTTGTTACTACAGTTGAGGATTATTCTGTAAAGAGGAGCCTTGAATATGGAATCTTATCTGGAATTTGCAAACAGAGCAAATCTGATCTGGAATTGAAGAGACCCATTAAATATAGAATCCGGCAGTCCCTTTTTACAGAGCTATTCTTTAGGGAAAACCACACTTTAAGCAAACATAATGGTATTAAAACGAAGGCATCTTTTATTCCAAACCAGATGGCAGATTTGTGTTTCTCAGCTGGGATGTTTCTTATTGGTTTTAAAAAATGTACTGGTTTCACCAATTTTTTTTATTAGGGCCTCAATCCTGCTATCTATACACATTTTACACTGTGAACCGTCCCATTAATGGGACTAAGTAGTCCCTTACTACTAAGGTACCACTCACAGTGAGAAAGGATGAAAGAATCTAGGGCTTTACGTCTTGAGAACCTTATAACCTGATAAAACTTTTAAACGAATAAGAGACATTTTATATTCAATCACTGTAGGTACAGAAACATAATTTTAGGTTAAATATTTCTCAGTTGCCTTAAAATGCCAGCAGTGAAAACAATAGACAGACTCATGGTCCCAATTCAGGATAGCACTTATCTATATGCTTAACTTTAAGAATTTGCTTGAGTCAAGGGGTCCTAAGCGGATATGTGAAGTGAAGGACATACTTAAGTGCTGTCCTCAATATGGATGGACTTGAGCAGGTGATACATGCTCTCCTAATTAGAGCTCAAGTGTTTTCAGCTACTTATGTCATTGAAGGAACCTTACGTTTCAAAATGTTTTTTTCTTCTTCTTAATAATCTAGAAATCACGTCCCAAGAAATAAATCAAATTCTGGGTCGAATTCAGGTAAGTCTCTCTTTAACTCAAATGCTGCTAGTGTGTAGCAGAGGGGGTAAATACATAGCTTATTCCTGTTTCTGACATTACAGTTTATGTCCCTGCCTCTCTTAACCCTACATATGAAAGTTTCCCTCATCACTACATTTTTTTAAATAGGTGTTGGTGTTCCGCTGGTGCTGTTTGTAAACTCTTGCATAGTATTTTCATGTTCTGTTTTGTTTTGTTTACATTAGTAGGCATTTTTTTTGCAAATTTATTTTGGCTGTTGCCTTAAGATTTTCCATCATGCTCCAAGTTATCCCCTTTTGATATCACGAACATTGCTGATAATGTTCACAAGATGCATCTCAAAAACATCAGAGTAAATATAGTTTAAACTTTGCTCTTCAGTTTATTTCCAAAGGGATACACAAAGTGTCTTATAAAACTGAGCAGAAACACATGGAAAAACATTCTTGCTTTTATCTGGAGCCAGCACATTTCCAACTCACGCAGGGTCATTATATTCCCTCTGATGGTGACACCTGCAGGAGAGGGCTCCTGGACCACCTCACACCATTTTGCTGGGCTCTACTGCACAAGTTTCATAAGAACATAAGAACATAAGAACGGCCATACTGGGTCAGACCAAAGGTCCATCTAGCCCAGCATCCTGTCTACCGACAGTGGCCAGTGCCAGGTGCCCCGGAGTGAGTGAACCTAACAGGTATGATCGAGCGATCTCTCTCCTGCCATCCATCACCCCCCTCTGACAGACAGAGGCTAGGGACACCATTCATTACCCATCCCGGCTAATAGCCATTTATGGACTTAGCCTCCATGAATTTATCCAGCTCTCTTTTAAACCCTGTTATAGTCCTAGCCTTCACAGCCTCCTCAGGTAAGGAGTTCCACAGGTTGACTGTGCGCTGTGTGAAGAAGAACTTCCTTTTATTTGTTTTAAACCTGCTGCACGCCAATTTCATTGAATGGCCCCTAGTTCTTCTATTTTGGGAACAAGTAAATAACTTTTCCTTATTCACTTCCTCCACTCCACTCATAATTTTATATACCTCTATCATATCCCCCCTTAGTCTCCTCTTTTCCAAGCTAAAAAGTCCTAGCCTCCTTAATCTCTCTTCATATGGGACCCGTTCCAAACCCCTAATCATTTTAGTTGCCCTTCTCTGAACCTTTTCTAGTGCCAGTATATCCTTTTTGAGATGAGGAGACCACATTTGTACGCAGTATTCAAGATGTGGGCGCACCATGGATTTGTATAAGGGCAATAAGATATTCTCCGACTTATTCTCTATCCCCTTTTTAATGATTCCTAACATCCTGTTTGCTTTTTTGACTGCCGCTGCACACTGCGTGGATGCCTTCAGAGAACTATCCACAATGACTCCCAGGTCTTTTTCCTGATTGGTTGTAGCTAAATTAGCCCCCATCATATTGTATGTATAGTTGGGGTTATTTTTTCCAATGTGCATTACTTTACATTTATCCACATTAAATTTCATTTGCCATTTTGTTGCCCAATCACTTAGTTTAGTGAGATCTTTTTGAAGTTCTTCACAGTCTGCTTTGGTCCTTACTACTTTGAGCAGTTTAGTATCATCTGCAAACTTTGCCACATCACTGTTTACCCCTTCCTCCAAATCATTTATAAATAAGTTGAATAGGATCGGCCCCAGGACTGACCCTTGGGGAACACCACTAGTTACCCCTCTCCATTCTGAAAAAGTTCCATTTATCCCTACCCTTTGTTCCCTGTCTTTTAACCAGTTTTCAATCCATGAGAGGATCTTCCCTCTTATCCCATGGCAGCTTAATTTACGTAAGAGCCTTTGGTGAGGGACCTTGTCAAAGGCTTTCTGGAAATCTAAGTACACTATGTCCACCGGATCCCCCTTGTCCACATGTTTGCTGACCCCTTCAAAGAACTCTAATAGATTAGTAAGACACGATTTCCCTTTGCAGAAACCATGTTGACTTTTGCCCAACAATTTATGCTCTTCTATGTGTCTGACAATTTTATTCTTTACTATTGTTTCAACTAATTTTCCCGGTACGGACGTTAGACTGACTGGTCTGTAATTGCCAGGATCACCTCTAGAGCCCTTTTTAAATATTGGCGTTACATTAGCTATCTTCCAGTCACTGGGCACAGTAGCCGATTTAAAGGATAGGTTACAAACCCTCGTTAATAGTGGCGCAATTTCACATTTGAGTTCTTTCAGAACTCTTGGGTGAATGCCATCTGGTCCCGGTGACTTGTTACAGTTAAGTTTATCAATGAGTTCCAGAACCTCCTCTACTGATACTTCAGTTTGTGACAATACCTCAGATTCGTCACCTACAAAAGACAGCTCAGGTTTAGGAATCTCCCTAACGTCCTCAGCCGTGAAGACTGAAGCAAAGAATTCATTTAGTTTCTCTGCAATGACTCTGTCATCTTTAAGTGCTCCTTTTGTATCTCTGTCATCCAGGGGCCCCACTGGTTGTTTAGCAGGCTTCCTGCTTCTGACATATTTAAAAAACATTTTGTTATTACCTTTTGAGTTTTTGGCTAGCTGCTCTTCAAACTCCATTTTAGCTTTTCTTATTACATTCTTACACTTTATTTGGCAGTGCTTATGCTCCTTTCTATTTACCTCACTAGGATTAGACTTCCACTTTTTAAAAGATGCCTTTTTCTCTCTCACTGCTTCTTTTACTTGGCTGTTAAGCCACGGTGACTCTTTTTTAGTTTTCTGGCGTTGTTTTTTAATTTGGGGTATACATTTGAGTTGGGCCTTTATTATGGTATCTTTGAAGAGAGTCCATGCAGCTTGCAGGGATTTCACTTTAGTCACTTGACCTTTTAATTTCCTTTTAACTAACCCCCTCATTCTTTCATAGTTCCCCTTTTTGAAATTAAATGCCCCAGTGTTGGGCTTCTGAGGTGTTATTCCCACCATAGGAATGTTAAATGTTATTATATTATGGTCACTATTTCCCAGCGGTCCTTTTATAGTTACCTCTTGAACCAGATCCTGCGCTCCACTCAGGACTAAATCCAAAGTTGCCTCTACCCTTGTGGGTTCCTGTACCAGCTGCTCCAAGAAGCAGTCATTTAAGGTATCAAGAAATTTCATCTCTGCATTTCGTCCCGAGGTGACATGTACCCAGTCAATGTTGGGATAATTGAAGTCTCCCACTATTATTGGGTTCTTTATTTTGACAGCCTTTCCATGTGCAATAGAGCCCAGAGAACCTGTGAGGATCCGCAGAAGGCCATCTGTCTCTCCAGCTGCTCTGTCTCCCTCGTTCCCCCAGTCCTGGTCGCCTGTTTTCAATGGAAACATAATAAAAGGGGTTCTTCATGGCTGTGACTGTTTCAGGATTTCTGTCAGTAGCAGTTTGGGCTAAATAAGTCCCAAATGAAAACTGAGTAACGGAAGGATGTGACATATACATTTTTTATTTTAGTTATTCTCTTCACAAATCTTATTGTTGGAACAATATTTTATCATGTATAAGTTGTTTTAAATTATATCCTTATATAATTGCAAAACCAATTGAACAGTTTAGGGTTCATCACTGTATGTGACTGGTATATGCCCACTAATAATCTAGCACCTCCTGTGAGGACTCAAACAGTGCATTATGGTAAAAACTGGTGGAGTAGTGCAAAAACATGTCAATAACTATTCTGTCACAATCAAGAGAGAATTTTGATTCACTCATAGTTGCTGTTCTGTCATGGTCATTTTCTGGGAGCAATCAAACATTCAAATATTTGCTGAAAATCATTTTGAACTATATATTTGACTAGAACCTTTGTGATGCATGCTGTGTCTCTTAATTCCCATATCTAACCCTGGGGGAATTCTGCAACAAAAAATTAAAAATTCTGCACACTATTTTAAAATTCTGCAATATTCTGCGTACTTTATTTGTCAAAATAAAACACCATAATCACACCAGTTTCAATTATTTTGGTAATTTATTTCAAAATACCTGTCATATATCTGTAAAAATATAGACAACAAAAATGGTTTTCCCAGAGTAGAGCATTAAAGAAACCCATATGACAGCCCAGTTCCTGGTAATCTCTTATGCCTCTGCTGAGTGTCTCTATCTGGGTATATGATATGCGCCAGCTGGGCATTTCTTTGGGGAAAGCTCCAGTCTCACCCCCTCATCCCCAAATCCCCTTTCTCCTAGAGCCCAGATGCAGGATATCACTCCAGGCAGGAAACCCACATCCAGTCCCTCCCCCCTAGGGCCCAGCCATGGGGCACCACCCAGCCCAGACACTCAGATTTCTTGCCCCCAGAGCCTAGCCATAGAGTGCCCCCCAACCCAGACCCCCGCATCCCCTACTCCTGATCCCAGCTGTGGGTACCCCCCAGTTCAGAAACTCAAATACCTCTTTATCCAAGATCCTAGCAGCTGAGCACCCCCCACCACATACACCGGCACCTCCCTACCCCCAGATCCCAGTTGCAGGGTTCCCTGCCAGCCCAGACACCAGCACCTTTAATCAGCCAGAGCCCAGCTGTGGGGCATCACATAGACTAGACACATGCATTCCACTCCCTCCCATAGCACAGGGATCCAGAGAGAAAAACAACCTGATGCTGGGTCCTGGGCTTGAATGGAGTTTCCTGCATTCCTTCTGCTTCCTTTGGGGTGTGCGAGCTGCAGCTGCTTGGAATCTTCCTCTTTCTCCCACTCCCTGGCACCATCCTGTGTGTGCAAGCTGGAGAGCTCCTCTGGGTCCAGCAGCCTGTAGTGACAGCCAGCAGCTCTGAAGCACCACTTCTTCAGATAACTATGAAATTATGCCCAGAACATTAATTCTGCACAAATTCTGCATTGCACAGTGGTGCAGAATTTCCCCAGGAATTATTACTTAATCCATCCAATCAGGGAACAGAAAAATGTTGTATGATGCAACCTACAAGTAGCAACTGTAAACTTTGTGTTGCAAATCCTCACAGTGGACTGTTCTGGAATGATTTTCAGACCAGTTCTGAATAAATTTGCAAATAATTTCCAATAACAAATATATTGGTAAATGTTAAACAGTGAAGTCAATGGCAAACCTCTGATTTCCCAACTTCAGGATTTTCCCTTAAATCTGTTTCTGAACAGAAAATAAGGACAATCTGGCACAAATAAATTGCTGAAAATTATTTATTCAAGTCTACATAGCAGACATATAAAGTTTTTTTTCCAAGTTGTAGCTCCCAAGCTCTGCTGTTATAGTGAAAGTGCAGATCAATATTAATTGATGTTTATAAAATATTTCCAACATGTAAAGCAGTACATAGTTGCTAAGTACTGATTTATTATATCAGTTATTTAAAAATAAGTTTACAGTTGTAGACAAATTCATCATTTAATACCAAGCTGCTGTTTTAAACTAGATTGATATTTTCTGTAAACCTGAACTATATATTCTTATTACTTCCAAAGACCAAATTCTGCACTAGCTTCAGAATAAATCAACTGACTTCTCATGAGAAAACCTGTCTCTGATGTACTCATTGACATTAATCAGAAAAAAAATTGCTGGGACTAAAATCAATGGAACATCTCCCCCCCCTCCCCTGTAAGCATCGTTGGCGGGCCCATCCGGTTTGTTTACCTGCTGTGTCCACAGGTTCAGCCGGTCACAGCTCCCACTGGCTGCGGTTTGCCTTTCCGGTCCAACGGGGGCTGCGGGAAGTGGCGGCCAGCACCGCGTTGCTTCCCAACGCTCCCATTGGACCGGAGCGGTGAACTGCGGCCAGTGGGAGCCACAGTCAGCCAAACCTGTTGACACAGCAGGTAAACAAACTGGTGGGCCCGCCAAGGGTGCTTACCCTGGGGGGGGAGGGGAGCTGCATTCCAAGGTTGCTGATCCCTGGCCTAACAGTATGTCTGCACTCAAATTGGAAGATATAATTTCCAGCTCCAGTAGACCTACCTGCAGTAACTCAAATAGAGCTAAAGTGTTAAAAATAAAAATGGAGACATGGCAGCATGAGCAGGGGGAGGGGTAAGCCCCCCAAATATGTACCTAGGGTCTCAGACAGGATTGTACTCAGGGCAGCTAGATCTACCTGCTGCTCATGTTACCACAACTATGCTTCTCTTTTTAGCATGCTAGGCCATGTGGGTGTGTCTATTAGAGTTTAAAATGACATCTTCTAGCTCCATTGTAAACATAACCTGAGTCACTTTTGAAGATGAGACTTCAGCTACACAGAAGCTTTTGAATGTGTTACCGTTGTTAATATCTAGCAAGTTTCTCATTTCTAAACCTTTCAATGGCCTAATCCAAGTTTCATTCCCTGGGAACTTGAAATTATTGAATATTAAATCAAATAATCTATACTTTTATTTTCAATTGTTAACAATAGACTTGTAATAAGGAGTGATGAAAACTCAGGTTCATAGACTGATACCTGATACCATTTTGGCATTTTTAAACTGACATATTATTTCATTGCCTGGCTATGCCAAAAGAAGAACAGGAGACATTCAACATGGGTGTAATCAAGCCACAACTTTATTATTAGATGTCTGGGACTACCCGGCAGATAACAGTGTACAGCACAGGTGCTGACTTTTCAAAGTCATCAGAGGTGCTCAAACCCGGTTCTGCCCCAGGCCCTGCCCCCACTCCACCCCTTTCCCTACAGCCCCATCCCTGCCCAGCCTCTTCCCGCCTCCACCTCTTCCTGTCCTGGCTCTACCCCTGTCCTGCCTCTTTCTTCCCAAGTTTGTCTCCTCCCCATGAGTGTGTCACATCCTCGCTACTTCCACCTCCCTCCTAGCCTCCTGAATGCCGCGAAACAGCTGGGAGGGTAGGGAGAGACTAATAGGGAGGCTGCCAGGGCGGCTACTCATCACCCACCATTTTTACCCTGTGGGTGCTCCAGCCCCAGAGCACCCACAGAGTCAGCCCCTATGGTGTACAATACAGGCAACCCCATGTTTATTCCATAATTACCAGGGAGGGGGCTTTTACCACTTCCCCTCTTTTTTTTCCCTCCAGGTCCCTCCAACAACTCCATTGCTGAGATCTTATCACCATCACCTCATAGGAGGGTTAAGGTGGGCTATAAGAATGTGGATTTGGCTCCCTGCCGTACCCTCAACCACCTCCCTCCCACCTCGGTTCATTCCTTTAATGAACACCTCTTATTAAGTCATTTTCCAAGATATTTATCCGGTCACTGTATACCATTCCTATGGAGTATCTGCACTGGACATCTGCCCTACACTCAAATAATGGGTTGTGACATATGCCCTACCTCCCTTCATGCCATGAATGAACAGAGCCCTTCCCAAAACCCGCCATGGGGAAGGTGAAAAAAAACCCAGTTGCACCCAAGTCAATATGGTATTAAGGGAAAAATTCCTTCCCAAGCCCTCTAAAAAAGGGGTAGCTAGTGTAGTGCCCACAGTAAATGTTGACCAAACTCATATTTTGCCACCTAAAAGGGAGGAAGGGTGGCCCTGCTTCAACCTTGGTCCATGTAAAAAGGAAGGCTCCAGGCACTGAGCCACCCCTTTTAAAACCCTGCATTTCCAGGGGATGTGTCAGCAATTATGCAGCCCCCTTTGGAAGCAGTTTTCACCCCTCCTCCTTCACTTGACCAGCAAGATAAACAACTCCCCCCACCCCTGCTTAAAGGTACAGGGTGATCATTTTTTCTGAAATAAGAATACTTTACACATATGTAGTGCCTTCCATGATCCGAGGATCTCGAAGTGCTTTATTAGCAACAGTAAAGCTTTCCTTATTCAGTTACATCCCTTTTTCATTTTGTACATCGTTTTCTCAATCCTCTTTCTCACTCATGCTATTAAGTTTATGTATATTATTTTGTTTTCCTTTATAAGTTGCACAACCCTTATCTATATGACTTACACCATACTTCTCTTTCCATTTTTATACAGCGTTAACTCCATGAATACCAACTCATCCATAAATTAAAATATTGTTATAGGGTAACTATTTTCTATTGGATCATTTCCCTATTTTAAATAAATAATCTCAACTGGATAATAAACAATAAAGTTGTAAAACAGTAAATGTATCCCGTGGAAGACATGTCAGCAAGCTCCTTCTGTTAAGAGCAAGAAAAGGCAAAGGTAATCAGACTGCTGATGACAGTCTAGCCAGGGGTGATAATCCCCATTTCATCAGATACATTTAAACAACTGTGTTTCACATCCCTCCAAAGCAGCTTTGCACATGTCACAGCACAAATTAGTGAAGTCTAAATTTCAGCTCAAGGCTCCATGTGTCATTTAATAGCATACACTTGCTAACTGTAGCCAGAAAGCAGGCTTCCATCAGGGACCTTGAAACTCCTCATTTACATAAGAATGGGAAGTTAATTGTGTTACAGATATTCTGCTTTCCCCAAGGAGTTCATTAAGCATGCTGAACATGCTGAGAATATAACTTAACTGTCATTTCTGAGAAATCTGGAAAATTCAACTTCTGATACACTACCACTGGAAATAAAGTACATAATATAATATACACTTGATTCTAAAACAGAAATGGGGTAAGATTGAAATCCGCAGTCCACCCAGGCTCTTGCTATTATTTTCAAAATATTAGCAGTTGTTTTAGGGCAGTTCTTTCTACCTTTTATCACCATCAACTCTAAATGTGATCCACGCACCCAAGAAGTTATCAAAATGAATCTGCTTACATCGGTATCAGATACGACCTCAGCAACAGTCAGTACCATTGCTATAACAAAAAAGCAAAACAAAACAAAAACAAAACAAAACAAATCAGATAAATGAGAAACCATATTTATTCTTATCTGATCTGGCAAAAAAGAGAGGGAAATGACATGGAATCAGCTCATAGGCTTTTGATAACATCTTTCCAATGACCCACCTCTACCCTGATTGAAGCATGGAGCCATTTCAAATCTGTTTTCAATATTTAGCTAATCTGGTGGAAATAATTGATGACTGCATTTAAGACATCACTATTGAAGGTGTGGTATATGTACCTTATCCCATATTGCATAGACAAAGCAATATGTTATCACAACTGTCTAGTGAAACATTTAATGATTGCTCTGGCCACACACAACTGGCCACAGAGTTTAACCAACAGTTACACTGGATGGGAGACCTCCTGGGAATACTAGGTGCTGTAGGCTTCACACTTGGCAGTAGGTATAAAATGCCTCCAACGACAGATGGAATGACGCATCGGTTGGAGTATACCCCGGTCGTATCACTGGTTCTAAGCGGACCCTGCCATAGTGCAGGAATAACGCTAAGAAAAACACACACACATCAGTATCATATACAAAGGTAAAATAACTTCTCTGATCTTACTGAGTTTCCTTTGTTAATGCAGCAGCTGAATATGCACAAGTCCAAATCTTGTTTGTTGCTTCCCAGAATAGAGTCTGCCATCCAGTAAATATGGCCTAGATTCTTTGCTCCTAGATGAATACATTTAGTCATACTAAAATGCATATTTGTTCCAGTTTATCAAGCTTACCCTTCATTATTTACCTCTCCCTCAATTTTTGTGTCATCTGCAAACTTTATAAGTCATGATATTATGTTTTCCTCCCCATTATTGATTAAAAAATTAAATAGCATAGAAACAAGAACCAATTCCTGTAGAACCCCACCGGAAATACACCTGTCATAAATATAAAGAGAGGAGTAACAACCCTTATGCATGCAGTAACATAAAATCCCTCCTGGCAATAGGTAGAATCCCCTTATCTGTAAGGGGTTAATCAGTTCAATTAACCTAGTTGGCACCTGACCAGAAGGACCGATGGGAAAAGAAGATACTTTCATATCTGGGAGGAGGAAGGTTTTTGTTTGTGCTATTTGTTTGTTCTCTCTCAGACAGAGAGGGACCAGGGCAGGAAAATCCTTCTTCTACAACAATACTGAAACAAAGTTTAAGTAAAGCAAGGCAAGGCATTAGAGTATCTTTTATTTTAGCTTGTGAGTTGTCAAAATGCCTAATCTAAGTATATTATATCAACACTATTATCTTTATCAACCAAAGATGTAAACTCATCAAAAAATATCAAGTTAGTTTCACATAATCTATTTCCCATAAACCCATGTTTATTTACATTAATTACATTACCCTACTTCAATCCTTTATTAATTGAATCCCATATCAGTTGCTCCATTATCTTCCCCAGGACTTATGTCAAGTTGACAAGCCTATAAATTGGTCAACCCATTTACCCTTTTTCCTTTGTTTTTTATTGTGATATTCAGCACATTATACTACAGCAGTTTGTGAATGTTAATATACCTGACTGTAATTGCAAGTCACCTTTGAAAAAATATGGTGGGTAATATAGTCAGTAGAGATAGTAATGTGGCAGTGAAATGTTATCAGTGTATCAACTTCTGTACACAGAAATTTTAAATAACATTATCATACTTTTCTTCATATTAAGTCCAGCTGAGTGAATAATTCACAATGAATAATTTATTTGACACAGTTAGCCTTTTCTTCTGCTCTTGGAATATCCATAAGGAGATTGCAAACCCTGCAAATGTATTCACCTTACTAATTTATATAAAGTCTTCCTTGGATAAGATACCCTCCTGAATCACCCCTGTTTCCCAATTGCTCTGTGTGGGATGTGGAGAGGAAAATACTGATCTGCTAGTAGTCCATACCAGAACAGTCTGCCAACTCCCCTTCACCACATGGAAGAGATGAAGCAAAGAATCCACCCATTCTTCACCCTTGCACAGCATCCACCCACTCCTATATGTCTGATTTAAAGATCCAAAACTTGATTAGAGTTCCGAGATTGATGACCAATTTGAGAGACATATGTGTGAGGTCTAAGGGGCACACTAATCCACAAGCAAGGGAGTTCTAAGGATCCAGCTAATTCACAAGATAGCTGAATCCAAGGCTTACCAGGTGACCTCAAGCCTGTTATATAGGTGCCGAATGAAATCTGCCAGTCCAGTCTGCTCAACATTACAATATTGTTAGGAATGCTCCATACTGGCTGGTAACAGATACTCCAGGCTACTCTAGCTTCAGCTCCTGCCAGGCCACAGCTGATTGCCCTGATACAGAGAGGGTATGCAGGAGTAAGGGGGGCATGGGTTCATAGAGAAAGAAATAGTGCCTGTCTCAACAGAGAAGTCAGAAAGTAAATGGTTTGGGCATGGCATCTGCATTACTCAGTTGCCTCCACAGTAGTCGTTCCTTGGATCAGGGCAGGGTTGAGTCACATTGACAGCATAGCTGAGGAAATGTGATTTCCAATTCTGTATCTGATCCTCATATTAATAGAAAGTGTCATGTCTAAGGATTTTACGCTAATTCCTTTTATGGGAAAACCAATCACTTTCAAAAATATTTTTAAAAGCAAAACATACAACTATGTGGCAATTTGTATTATGATTTCAATTACATTTTAAAGGTTGTGCTTGTGTCTATGTGTCCCTCTAATTAAAATCTTAGCTAAAGTGCAATTTTAAAAAATGATGCCTACATGTATATTTGCAATCTGGCTTACATAAACAGTATTTGTGAAAGGAAATTGGATACCCTCTGCAGCCAACTATCTGACTGGCCCATACAAATGGTAGATGAAATTGAAATTGTACATTTTCGTATCAATAAAATTATGGGCAAAAATTTGGAAGCTGGATTAAATTTCCTTTGAAAGTTTGCTCAAAACCTATACTTCATGAACACTTAAATATCTGTGCTGTGCAGTGGGTTAAAGTTAATTCATCCATGAATGCTTGGCTTCACATCTGCCTTATTTAGTGTGAAGAGAGTTTGGCAGTCTCAGCCCAGATCCCATTGGAAATGTGCCAATATCACAAATGTAGCACATGGGTCCAATCTGGCACAATTCAGCACAAGTACCAATCTCTCCTCTAAAGGGGCATAATATGATTTTAAAAGGAATTCCAGCCCAATGTGTTATGAACACACTGTTTCTGATTTCAGTCAGATATCAAAATGAAATTACATAAGACTGTGCTGACAAGTCTTAGCAATTCAAACTGTTTAACATCACGTACAATCAATCATCGGGAAGAGGAATACTGCCATTTCTGGAGGCATAGTACTGTGATGGACAAGACGTAGACAAGTATTATGCAAATATTTAAAGTAAAATTTAAGAGTTTGTTTTATTTTGCCTTTTTATATCTTCACTATATTGGTTGTATTTGTGCTTACATTGCAGTACAGTCTTTGTGCATTATAGTATCATATTTATTTTGTTTGTATTCAATAATATTTATTTACATCTAACAAATTGAGAATATTTTTAGCACACAGCGTGGTCCAGGCAACATATTTTTTGTTCCAGAGAACAAAATATGACCTTCAATTTTAAATAGAGCACCAGCTTAAATACATATATTCTGTATATTTTTGGAGGGGGGGGGTTGCAAAGGATTTTCACTGAATTTCATTTTATCAGTAGACTGATTCCTTTATATCCATTATTATAAAACACTTAGGGGTGTTCAGTGAATCAGGTGGTTGAAATAACTAAACAGTGCTAACCCTATAATTTTGCATAAAGAGGAAGCCTTGTGTGGTATAACTAACTGTTCTTATCCCACTCTATTGGATTGTTTCATTTGAGAATACAAAGGGGTATTTTAAGGAAATAAACTCAGTTCAATTATTGGTTCCTCATCTGTTTTTTCATAAGTTGTGCTAACAATCAACTGCTACTTTTCATGATGAGATGCATCTTTCACTGCTCATTCGCAATAGAACCACTCAATTTAACTCTATTTTGTGTTGAGCTATTCCCAGAGCTAGAACCATTCACAGAGTCATAGAAATGTAGGACTGGAAGGGACTTTGAGAGGTCATCTGGTCCAGCCTCATGTGCTGAAGTGGGATTAAGGTAACCTAGACCATCCCTGAGAGGTGTTTGTCCAAAAACTTCAAAAGATGGGGATCTCACAACCTTCCTTAGAAGCTTATTCCAGAGTTTAGCTAGATAGAAAGTTTTTTCCTAATATCTAAACAAAATTTCCTTTGCTGCCAATAAAGCTCATTACTTCTTTTCCTACCTTCAGTGGGCATGGAGAACAATTGATCACAATTCTCTTTATAACAACCCTTAACATCTTTGTAGACCTTATCATGTCCTGCCTGAGTCTTCCTTTCTCAAAAATAAACATCCCAGTTTTTTTAACCTATCCTCATAGGTCAGGTTTTTAAAACATTTTATCATTTTTTGTTCTTCTATTCAGGACTATCTTCATTTTTTCCACATTTTTCCTAAAGTGTGGAGCCTAGAGTCAGACACATCACTCCAGCTGAGACCTCACAAGTTCCAAGTAGAGGAGGACAATTACTTCTCATGGTTACATACAACACTCTTGTTAATACTCCCATAATAATATTAGCCTTTTTTGCAACTGCATCACATTGTTGACTCAAATTGCATTTTGATGCACTATAACTGCATAATCCTTTTCTGAACTACTACTGACAATCCAGTTATTCTTCATTTTGAAATTGTTCATTTGATTTTTCCTTCCTAAATGTAGTACTTTATACTTATACTTACATTCCCAGAACTGACCTCTATGGCACCCAATAGATATCTTCTACCAGTTTGACAGTGAAGCACTGATCATTACACTTTGAGGTTAGTCTATTAACCAGTTGTGCATCCAACTTATAGTAATTTCCTCTACAATACAATTCCCTGGTTTGCCTAAATGAATATCCAGTTAGACTGTGTCAAGAGCCTTATTAAAAATCAAGATATATAATGTCTACTCCTTCCCCCCATCCACTAGTGCATTAGCCCTCTTAACGAAGAAGAAAATTAGGTTTGTTTTGCATGATTTGTTCTTGACTCATCCATACTGGCTTTTATGCCCTCAGGTCATCACACCAGTCACACGGCGGAAGGTGCCCCACCCCTTGCTCCTTCTATACCTCAGGTACAAGGCTGGAATTTATTCCATCTTCCAGCGGGGTCTTCCCCGCCTCAGTTTCAGCTGCACTTTCCTGTGGGCTTGGAGTCTCATCCAGGGGTACCGCTCCCACGGGGCACTCCACAGGACCTGTCCCTTCCTTTGATGGGCTCAGGCCGGTGAGCTTCCCAGGTAGCCTTTCTCTGGGTCCACCCACCCTGGGCTCTGTTGTCTAGGAATCTTTTCACTATTGATGGAACTTTGCCCATCCTCATTTTTTAGGGATGCTTGGACTCGGGATGTATGCCCCCCTTTTTAGGGTATCCCCTCACTTCCTTCTTAGTAGCGGCCTTCAGTATTGGCCTAACACCCCAGGGTATGGTAGCCTGTCCAGGACCCCCAACTGCTTCCACCCAGCAAACTTCCTGTCTCCATGGATGCACTCAAGGGCCATCCTTGTCCCCATGACCAGCCAATGTGGCTTCACCAGCGCCTGGTGTACAAGTGTACAGCCGCACACTGAGTCTGGCAGGCTGGCTTGGGCTTTTCTCCCCACCCTCACGAGGACGGTGATCAGGTTCTTTCTCCCTCTCTGCCCCTCTACTTGTGTCCATCCGCAAAACTTGTCCCACTCATACTCCATATCTGAGCAGTCCTGTTTTTTCTGTCCCAGTTTCCCCCATTGCTAGCATGTTAACCTGGCCCATATTTCAGGTGTTCCTTGGGGCTTCTCCTTCTTCCCATGGGCCACCCCAGAAAACGTTTTGGGCTGTCTCTTCCCTGACTCCCTGTCCTTCTGGGGCTGGACCTCTCTCCAGGGTCCCTTGGTCTCTATTTTACAAATTTTGTTCAATCTGACCTCTGCCTCTGTGGTGCCGGGCTGGTGCTACCTCACCCAGACACATATGGGGACACTTTACTGTAATTGCTAAAGGACTAATCTGTCCATGATCTCTGCTGTGGTACGTGTCTCTGGCCACAGCCAACGGGTCACCCAGTCCATCAGCCTCTGGGTAAAGGCTTGAGGCTGCACGGTGGCTCTCCACAAGGCAGTGCGGAACTTTTTCCAATACTGCTCAGCTAAGAGGCCCACCCGGTCCAGAGTAGCAGCTTGCATGGCCTCGTAATTCCAGGCTAGTTCCTTGTTTATTGCCATATAGGCCACTTGAGCCTCACCTGCCAAATACGGCACCAGTCGAAGGGCTCACGTTGTCCTCTCACACCCAGCATCCATAGCTACCTGCTCAAATATCCCAAGGAAGGCATCTTGGTCATCTGCTGGGCTCATTTTGCAGGACTCATCACATGCTGCAGGAGCTGTGCCTGTATGTTGGTCTGTTCCTGGATAAAGTCCTGCAGGCTCCACTGCTGTTCCGCCTGCCAGGTCAGGAAGGCCTGTTTCTCCATCTGGTGGGACAGCTGGACATTTTGCAGAGCCTGCTGCATTTCTTGCTGCTGCTTTACCAGCCACTGTAGGGTCTCCTCCATGTCTGGGGTCGCCAACCACATTTGCTGTCTCTGGTGTCCCGGACAAGCCCTCATGTGTCACTGAGCCCTCGTCAGTCCTCTTACAGACTAAGTTGGAGACCACTGCTCCACCAGTGCTCTTTTATTCTTTGTGACAGTTCCCACCACCTGCTATATACATTGTCTTCAGACCAACACACTGAGGGACTTCTAGCTTCTCCAGCCAGCTGGGATATAGAGCCACACACTCTTCCTTTTCCTGTGTCTTCTTCCCCCCTCCACCTTCCCATCCACTTCCTTCCAGCCAGCTTTATATAGCCAGCTGGCTAATCAGGCCCACAGGTGCCTTTCCTCAAGAAATTTTGGCATGGTCTCCCCTGCCAGCTCCAGCTACTTCCCCTTTCATTGGAGCTGGGCTAACAGAGTCCTGGCCTGGTCCTGGCCTGGATCTCCTTCCCAGCATGCTGTCACAGAGTCCATTTTCCCTTATTCTGCTACTCTCTCTCCTTTCTTTTCTTAGAATAAGGAAGTCTATCATTTCTCATCATTTTCATTATTTTCACCCCAAATGTTTCCCACTACTTCATATTCACTGGAAAGAAATCTGAAATTTGAAGTAGATGCTACAGTGGAATCTCTGTGATCACCACAAAGGATAATTCCAATGGGAATACATAATCTAGTATGTAAGGACCTCTAAAAAATCCAGGGTGTATCATACCACCTGTAGAGGGCAATACAGACTACGTAAACAGCATTGTAGTGGTAAAGAGGCCATAAGGCAAATTACATATTTGCATAGAGCCAAAGTCACTGAACCAGGCATTGAAAAGATACCAGATCTTTCCAAATCCAAAGTCTTTATGATCTGGAATGTAAGATTTTGGCATGTAAAGCTTGGTAGAGTGTCTAGCATTCTGACAACCTTTGTAACAGAATTTGATGTCTACAGACTGCTGAACATGTCTGTGGACATCAGCCTAGTGCCAGAAGTGGTCCAGAGATAACTCGTCCAAGCACTGGAAGTCTGCCTGGAGTGAAAATAATTGCAGATGATTTCCTCACTGGGACTAAAGGGGCAAAGGTATGGAAGATGAAAGAAACCATGACAGAAAAGTACTAGGTTTTCTACTGTGATATAGAAACAAGGACATAAAACTAACCCAGAAAAAAATGCTACTCAAACAACATGAGATGACATACACTGGATATCTGCTTAAAGCAGAGGGACTGAAAGCAAATCCCTACAAGATCAAGACACTCAGAGATATGCCATGTCAGCTAGCTCTAGTGGATGTGAAATGAGTATAGTGCTTCATAGGAATGGTAATTTTTCTGTCCACACTTGGATGCAGTAGAGGAACCCATAAATCAATTAACAAGGCAGGATATTGACTGAGACTGGGCAGGACACCAAAAGTAAGCATTTGACACATTGAAATAAATGATAACAGATGCCACTGTCCTGAAGTATTACCAGCCAGTAGAGCTACTGACACTGTAGCGTGAGCTCTTGGAGAAATAATGGGGTGGAGCTCTTTTGCAGGAGTAGTTGGTTACTTATGCCAGAATATCCATGTCAGAGACTGAACATGGATACTCCCAAATAGAAAAAAGAGCTTCTGTTGCAATACACTTATGGCCACCCAGTAATATCCAATCTAGTCACAACCCCCTAGAAACAATCATGGTAAATCCCCTTTTACTGCTCCAAAGATTGAAGCACATGTACTTCCAGCACTACCAGTAGAGATCACATATTGTCCAGGGCAATTCCTGGTGTTAGTTGAGACTCAAAAGTGTGTGTGTGTGTGTGTGTGTGCGCATCCCGCATCAGCAAGTCTGGGGAACGGATCAGACTTTGTGCAGCATGTTAATGTATTCAGTCTCCTAATTATAACAGCAAAGCTGATGGAAATCAATGAGACTATGAAAAAAGACATCCGACTACAGGCAATCAAGAAGTGATACTGGCAGGGTGTCCAGAATACAAAAGACAAGTTCTGGTAGGGGCAGAACCATATTTTCAAATTAAAGAGGAGCTGAATGTGCAGGATGGAATTCTATTTTGAGGACAGAGAGCTATTGTGTAGCTCATTACCTAAGGATGTCATGCCAAAAATAGCTGTCTCGTTCCTTTGATTGGCTTTCTTTGATTGGCTTAAGACTATGTTTACTGTTTGGGAATGAATAAACAACTCCACTTCTTGATAGAATGGTGTGACATCTGCCAGTCATGTGATAACTGCAAGAAGAAAGAGACTCTGTTACCACATAAGCTGTTCATCTAACCATGGGAAATGGTGAGGGCGGTCTTATTTACCTTAAACAAAAAGCAGTACTTCATTACAGTGACCACTACTCATGTTTTAGAGAGATCAATGGACTTCCTGGTACAAAAAGGCCCACTTCATGAGATAGGGAAGGAATGACCAACCTGTGGTTACAGAACCACATGCAGGTCTTCAGAAATTAATATGTAGCTCCTTGTTTAAGCACTGACTCTGGGGCTGGAGCTACAGGTGCCAGCTTTTCAATGTGCCTGGGGGTGCCCACTGCTCAACTCCTGTCTCTGCCACAGGACATGCCCACACGCCAACATTTCCCACCCCCTCCCCTCAGCCTGCCATGCCCTTGCTTCTCCCCCCTAGAGCCTCCTGCATGCCACAAAACAGATCATCAGGAGGTGCAGGGAGTGGGAGGTGCTGCTCAACAGGGCTGATGGTGGGTGAGAGGCACTGGGAAAATCGTAGAGGAGCTGATAGGAGGCTGCTGACTCATTACTGTGGCTCTTCGGCAATGTACATTGGTAAATTATGGCTCCTTCTCAGGCTCAGGTTGGTCACTCCGAGATAGGGCATTCCAGATACTGTGTTCACTGATAATGAACCAATTTGCCTTGAAAGAATTCCAGGGATGTGCAAGCAAATGGAAGTTTTATCACCACCACAAGCAAATGGGACACATCCCCAGCATATATCAAGAGTAATATTAAGGTGGAATCGACTACGAGAACAGCTAAGAGACTGTTACTCAAGGCTGTTTTTTCTCATTCAGATCAATTTTAAGTATCTTTGCATATAGGAATAGCTCATCACAGGGTGCCAAGCTGTTCATTTTAGCCACTGATGGATCAAAACCCTTCTACCAATGAGGAGAAACATATTGCAGACAGAAGACTGGAGATGTCACCAAGAGGAGATGGCCAATGATCAGAGAAAGCAGGTACTAGAGGACTAAAGGTCATCCATGGATCTCCAAGACCTGGAGCCAGGCACTCCTGTAAGGATCCAGCCATTAAAGAGACATCAGAAGAATTCATGAGGTGTGCATTGACACCCAGGTCATATGAGGTGACTACACAAGAGGGACAAGTGATCCAAGGAACAGGAGACACTTATGAGTCAGCAGACACCACAATGGACACAGCCTACAGACATTGTCACAGAATGGACACTTCTGCAGTCCAACTCCAATGGGAAGATTCCACAGAGAGACAGTTTTTTAGACTCAGAGACTGGTAACTGGAATACCAAGATATATCACTCCCAGTGTGATTGCCTGTTGAAGAGACCAAACTATCTTAAAGACTGTGTGTTCAGCTGGGTCTGTGGTAAGGATGAGACTCAACGAAAAGGACATGGGATGAGGGCTTTGGTATCAACTATTAGGTTTTTGATGTTTTCTTAAAATTTTTTTGTAAAATAAGGGAGGTGTATCATGATCAGTGGAACTGAAATCAGAAGGCCTGTTATTTAGGATTCCCAGGGGAATGGGAGGTAAGGCAAAAAGCAACTCAGCCACATGGAAAAAGCAGTCCAAAGGATTTAATAAGGTTCTACTTGTTAAATTTAACCTGTAATCATCATCTCTGTTTGCAAATGTAACATGGGGCATAGCATTGGGGATCCATCAGTGTTACATTCTTATATGGATTTCACCAAAGCAAGGAGTGTGAGTTGTCCTTTCTTCCTTCTACTTCTCTTGGCCTTGGTATAGGGCACAATTTAACCCATAAAATCAATATATCCATAACATTTTTGAAATAACTGTTAT
This sequence comes from Sternotherus odoratus, assembly GCA_032164245.1. Classification (NCBI taxonomy): domain Eukaryota; kingdom Metazoa; phylum Chordata; order Testudines; family Kinosternidae; genus Sternotherus; species Sternotherus odoratus. The sequence continues at coordinate 242,446,650 of JAVMKO010000001.1, forward strand.
CTCTGTTCCCCTAAAAAAACAAACCAGGGTCACACTTGTATTAGTTTTATTACAATGCCACTGTTAGGTCAGACAGAAGAGGGAAAGAGCTTATTCATACACATACACATTCACCACATTCATACCCCCCCAATGCACCCACACACTTACACAGCTGGAGAGTTACCAGAGATGGCATGGGGAACCGAAAATCTGAAGCATGGTAGATCTGGTGTGTCCGCCTGCAGTCATGGATTCAGGATGATGAGCAGGTCAAGGAGCGGCAGCCTCTTGTGTGTGTGTGGCTGCTTCCTTTTGAACTGGGCCGCTCCTGTCGCATACAGAGTTTTTCCTCTGTGTCCATCACTGAGAAGCATCCCCAGTCCCTGCTCCTTTCATGCCTCTTTTCTTTACAGCCTTTGTGATTGCCTTCTCAGGGCAAATTATATCAGACACACCTGTCTCCTGTCTCTAGGCTCTTTTTCCTTGCAGTTCCTCTCTGCCTAGTCCCACATACACTTTCTCATTCACACTCCCTTGTTCACACTTTCTCTGATGTGATGGGGTATTACAAAGCTTGGCAGTTCATACAAGTGGTAATTTGAATAGGTTACAGAGCTTGCAAAGGTTACAAAACTTAAAAGCCTATACTAACAGTAACTGAAGTTACAAAGTCTGCAAAAAGGTTGCAGAACTTAATGATACAAGTCACAGATCTTACAATTACATTTCAGTGGAGGCTTTACATAACAATAATGTTCTCCTATATTAATGACTGACCAAATTAAATACCAAAAGAAACTTATACTAGATGACTTGGACACCTTGCAGTACAAGATGTGCAGACAATAGTTACTTCCAGTGTCATTGTTTATACTTCTTGTTTATAATTCAATACATTGAACATAAAAATACAGACATATCTTAGGCTAGCTGCTGAAGTAGGTATATAGAGTCCTGAGTGGAACTGTACTCAAATGGTTGCTCTGTCTGACTGTTCATGCTCCTGCAGCTGCACTTCTATTTTTAGTATACTAGCTCTCAAAACTAATGTGAGTACATCTGTTTGAACTGGAAATTAGCTTGCTGTGTAACCATATTCCTCTGAATCAAAGGCAAGCAAAACGAAAGTTCAGTGCATATAAAACAGATGATTTTTAAAATCACCTGATTGATTTACAAAACAAATATTTTTTTCTTTTATTTACATTCCTGTAATGTCTTGCTTCAAATTAACCAAGAGTTTCAGTTACCATCTGCTAGCATTATTGTAGAATGTCTTAATTAGATAATTTAAAAATTACCTCATCCTGCCACCTTTCTGTTGTTGCTAAGAAAATGCCAGTCATGCAGCCAGAGTAGAGATCACATGAGTCCAGAGGACTCTTGGTTTCATCATCACAAAATCAGTATAATCCTGCCTGAAGATTATGAGATATAAACTAAAATATCAACATAACATGCATATTAATATTAGCCTTATAATGTTCCCATTACACTGTTTGTTTGCTAATTTTGAAAAGTCTGTACTCCAAGTTATCAGCATTCACTGTGAAACTGGTAGGACATATGGGTCTGATACTATTCAAAATTTTCATTAATGACTTAACTAATGGAATGGAGCTTATACTTACACAATTTGAAGATGACAGCAAGCTGGAGTGGGTGCAAATACTTTGGAGGAGAGGATTAGAATTGATAAACTGGAGAAATGGTCTGAAATGAACAAAATGAAATTACACCGGGGAAGAAAAAATGAAATGCACGCCTACAAAGTGGGGAATAATTAGCAAGGAGGTACTACAGTTTAAAAGAATCTGGAGGTTATAGTGGATCACAAATCCAATATGAGTCAACAATGTGATGTAGTTGGAAAAAACAAACAAACCCTAATACCATTCTTCTGCCCCCTTCTTCTCAGCACTTGTGAGGCCTTAGCAGGAGTACTGTGTCCTGTTCTGGGTTCTACACTTTAGGAATGATGTGCAAATAGAGGAGAGAGTTGTGGGTAGACCAAAAAAATGATAAAAGATTAGAAAACCTGACTTATGGGGAAGGTTAAAAAAAACTGGGGATGTCTTGAGAAAGGAAGAGTGAAGGGGGGACATGATAAGAGTCTTCAAATGTGTTAAGGTGTTAAGGGTTATTATAAAGAGAACTGTGATCTATTGTTCTCTGTTTCCACAGACAATAGCACAAGAATTAATGGTCTTAATCAGCAGAAAGGGAGATTTAGGTTAGACATTAGGAAAACATTTTTCCAAAAGTGTAGGTAAGTTTTGAAATAGGTTTTCAAGGACATGTGTATCATCCCAGCATTGAAGGTTTTTAAGAACAGGTTGTAGAAGCACCTCCCAGGGATGTTTAATTTTACTTGGCAATGCCACAGCACAGTAGACTGGAGTTGATGACTTCTCAAGGTTCCTTCCAGACCTACGTATCTATGACTGTATATGAAACATGGCACCTGCCAAAACGAGAGCACTCTTTAAGACTGTGCAGGTGCATTAATTCAGTACTGACTCACACATAGCTCACTTTATAGTTGCTGTGAGGTCAGCTAAATAGAGTTAACTGTTATTTTCTTAAAGTCTAAGGGTGTGTCTTCACTACCCGCCGAATCAGCGGGTAGCCATCGATCTTCTGGCGATTGATTTCTCGCGTCTTATGAAGACGCGAGAAATCGATCGCGGTGCCCCCGTCGACTCCGGAACTCCAGCTTGCCGGGAGGTGCAAGCTGGAGTCGACGAGGGAGCGTGCCGCCAACCGCCGCCGCCATGAGGACGAGCGGTACGTCGGCTGCAGATACGCAAACTTCCGCTATGTGATTCACGTAGCTGAAGTTGCGTATCTGCAGTCGATTCCCCTCCCCCCCCGTAGTGAAGACCAGCCCTAATATAGATTTTTTTTTCCCTCACAACACCAACATACACAGATATTTTCATTATTTTTAGTACACCAGCAAGGAACACAAATATCTTGAAAAACACTTCTTAATATTTGGTACAATTTGATAAGTTTTACATTTGAGTGAGTGAAATATGTTGACTTTTAATAATTATTTTACAACTGAAAATTAGAACTAATATTCTGAGGATAAATAGGAAAATTATTAGAAACAACCTGATACTCAGTGAATGAGTGTGAATGAAATATGATCCTCTCAAACTACCCTTTTACTAATTGAAAATCAAATCTAATGCATTAGAGATATGTACGAAAAATATTGAAGAGAAAATAATGTTGATAGAACAAGTGGAAATGGCATATGATCTCCCCAGTCATCACTTTTATTTATAATTGAAAATGGATTAATATACAGTACTGCGAGCATATCTAAACAATACTGATTACTTGTTCAGATTTAGTAAATATAAATTTGTTACACACAACAATCTGAACAATAACAACTCTCTCAGTCATATGCACAAAGCCCCAATACATATCTCATCAAAAATTTCAGTCTCTCTTCAATGGAGAATCATTTAGCAAGATGCCAAATGTGTAAGAAATTGAATAAAAGCAGAAAATCACATAAATGTCACATCATGTTTGAAGAAATTGTTTTAAATAAACGAGTCAATAATGATGATACTTTTATAGAAATGCCATATGGAAATAGAGACTTTAATATGTAAATTATAGAATCAGCCTATTATCACCATTTTAAAAAATGAAATAACAATCACATATGTTACAGCAATATAATTATTACTCCAGAGCTGCTGGAAATTAAGGATTTACATCTCTATTCTGTAGTAATGACATATATGTAAGTGGTAATGCTCCGTGAATGCTATGGATTAACTGGGTAGAGAAGACTATCATAACTGAAGGTTTGAGCAGAATACACCTTTTTACAAACTAGACTTGATATTACAGTTTTTTAATAGAAATGTTTGAGAGCTTGAAAGCTTAAATCAACCATGGGGGAAAAGGTTGTGTGATAAAATGAATTATGTTGCATTTTCAAGCTTTTAGGTGATACTATATTTGCTACCAAATAAATGAAGTATTCATGCTGTTTATTTACAATCATGCTACGTAAAGAACAAATGTCTGCTTCTTCTGCTTTGAATTCTCTGTTTGGTATGAACATAATATAATTTTATCTGTTGTACACAAAAGAACTTTGTTGCCTACTCCAACAGTGACACACATATTAGCCCTCTGAGGACTTTTCTGTTATTTGAAAGAAATATATGTATATATTTGTATTTATTACTATCATTTATTTATTTTACCAGATATTTCTCATGACACTTAAACAAGGTGTCAAGAATCAGAGAGGTAGCCGTGTTAGTCTGGAATAGCAGAGGTAACAAAGAGTCCTGTGGCACATTGAAGACTAACTATAAAGTTTTGAAGCATAAGCTTTCGTGGGCTAATACCCACTTTGTCGGATGCAAGCAGTTAAAACCCCTGCAGCACATCATCAGTGACCTACAACCCATCCTGGACAACAATCACTCACTTTCACAGGCCTTGGGAGGAAGGCCGGTCCTGGCACACAGACAACCTGCCAACCTTAAGCAGATTCTCACCAGCAACAGCACACTGCACCAAAATAACTCCAACTCAGGAACCAATCCATGCAACAAACCTCGATGCCAACTCTGCCCACATATCTACACCAGCAACACCATCACAGGACCTAACCAGATCAGCCATACCATCACTGGTTCATTCACCTGCACATCTACCAATGTCATATATGCCATTATATGCCACCAATGTCCCTCTGTTATGTACATCGGCCAAACTGGACAGTCCCTACGAAAAAGGATAAATGGACACAAATCAGATATCAGGAATGGCAATATACAAAAACCTGTAGGAGAACACTTCAACCTGCCTGGACACACAATTAAAGATTTAAAAGTCACCATACTGCAGCAAAAAACCTTCAAGACCAGACTGCAAAGAGAAACTGCAGAGCTGCAATTCATTTTCAAATTTAACACAATCAATCTTGGACTGAACAAAGACCTTGAGTGGCTTGCTAATTACAAAAACAGCTTCTCCTCCCTCCGAGTTCACACCTTCAATTCAGCTGCTGGAAGAATATCTCACCCACCCTGATTTGAGATAACAAGCTGGTTCAGCCTGATTGGACTAACCTTGTTACCTCCTACCTGATTCCTGACTATTTATCTATACCTGCCTCTGCACATTTCCACTGCTTGCATCCAACGAAGTGGGTATTAGCCCATGAAAGCTGATGCTTCAAAACTTTATAGTTAGTCTTTAAGGTGCCACAGGACTCTTTGTTACCTCTGTTAAACAAGGTGATAATCAATGAAAGTTAAAAGGAAAGTATAGAAGGCAATAAACCAACAAACCATAACTATGCAAGCTGAAAAACTGTTAGAAGGATTAGCCTCATGCAGAACCACTAAGAGTTGGTCTGGTGCCTACAAGTTCTGAAAGCAGACTAACCTGTGCTAGTGGGTCTGATCAAAAGGTGTGTCTGCTACTAAGGGCCAGTTCTGGGTTAAGCCAAGATAGGGAGAGAAGGGTTGTTACAGAACTTTGAAACTTTATTCCTGCAATATTATGTTTTATTGATTGATAGATCAGTAGATAGATCAATAGATAGATAATGTGCAATGTTAGATTATCTATATATATATAAGTCAAATGGTATATGCGTGTGTGTGTGTATGTGTGCGTGCGTGTATGTATGTTCCCTTACTCCTTCCACACCGTTTGAGCTAGAGACTTGAAATTTGGTACAGTTATAGGCTTTAGGGTCCTAATCAGGGTAAGAGTCGAAAAATTTTCAAATCTCACCTCTGACGCCCCCCAGGGGTGAAATGCTTTAAAGCCCATTCACATCAGCTGAGCAGCAGGTTAAAACCGGCTGTTCTCTGTGACATAGTTATGATGTAATAATACCCCCCTCCAACGGACCCCGCACTCGCTCAGCTCTCTCCCGCCTCCCCCGTCCAACGGACCAGAGCAACGCTGAGACGTCTGAACAAAATTTATATTAATAAAAAACATGGTTGTCTTTTTACATCCCAGTTTCCAATTACAAATACCCCGAGCAACGCTGGGTATTTTTGCTAGTATATACATATATATTACTGATTTTATTGAGCCAAGTCATTTTTTATCCATAATAAAAATGGTTCATCAGCATCTGCACCTCAGATAATAGAATCTTATAAAGATTTTGGAATTGAGAAAAGAAAATCCAGTACCTTTGATGTTGAGTAAAGAGCCTTTATTTTTAAAGAATCTTATAACAGCCATGGATTTTCCTAGCAACTGGAACCTTTGATGCAATTGAATAGCTTCTGACAACAATCCCTGTAATTTAGAGCTAAATTCACAATGGGAGGACTTATGTATCAACATTTAGGTTTAGATGGCCTCTTAAAGCACTGTTACTAGATCTGGCTCTGCACAAGTTACAGCTGGAGGAAGAGGAGGTGATTGGGATGGTTTTTCAAACCTGCTTATAACTTTTAGCCAAGTGGTGGGAGACCTGAGTTCAAATCCCCAATCTGTCTGATGTAGAGCAGGAACTTAAACCCAGGTCTCCCAACTGTCAGGTGTCCTGACTACTGGAGTGAGCATTGCAGCCCTAAGTCCCCCTTATTAATCTAGCCCTAATTTTCAATGTTGTTGGGTTTTTTAATTTGTTTTTTTTCTATTATGCCCACTGGCAATTGTTTTAGAATTTGCTGCTGGTTTACAGTTTGTAAACAGCTATAAATAAAAACATATTTTAAACATAAGATAAATATGGTTCCTAAAAATAGAATGCCAATTAGTAAAAAAAATAATAACAATAAACTGCATAATGGATTCCCCCATTTCTGTCCTAAGAGTCTGGATAATAACAATATGGTAATACTAGAAATATAAGGCTAAAATGAGAGAAAGAGGGGACACAGCTCACTAACAATGTAATTTGGATTGCATAGGTCAAAACATTCTTTTCTATTAAATAGATTTAGGAAGAAGCCTCCTGATCCACTGGGTGATGAATTAGAAGAATATCTGGAGCCTATGTGGGGACTAAGAGTCATGCTGTGCTAGTCCATGCAAAATTAATATCAGTGTTATATTATTATGCCACTTTCATTTTTCAAACACCTGCTGGGGATTAGGAAGGATAAGCAAATCATCAATAAGAATGTTTTCATACTAAGCAATTATTGCTTTGGCCAGGCATTTATTTATGTAACTTAGTTAATTTCCTATGTTACCCTTTGTAGCCTCAGAAGCAAAAAAGAAAATGACTTTTATATCCAAACCTGTTATAATATAATCAAAAGATGTTTCAGGCATTTTGCGATAAGGAGGACTTATGGATGTTTGACCACTTTTTGGCATTCACAGACAGAGGATTGTTTTCATGGAATGACCGCCACCAAATAGGAAGGGAAATAGATTTCTTTAAGGGAAGTTGGTAAACCTGATGAAAAGATATTTAAACTAGGAATTTGGAGGAGATTGTTGAGAGACATTCATGTAATCTCAGATCCTGATTCTAACATTGAAAAGGAGGAAAACTATGTAAGAGAAGATACAGTAAGAGTGAAAGGAACAAGGGGTATGAGAATTGACATCAAGAGGAAAGATAATGCCAATATCAATGTGACAGTAACAATCAGATAGATAATATTGGTAGTGCAATGCCTGTATCTAATCGGGTGAAGAATGGGGATGAAGTTGAGCAGAAAAAAACTAAGATGTCTGTACACCAATTCAAGGAGACTGAGTAACAAAATGGAGGAAATAAAACTACTGGGGAAGGAAGTGAAACCAGATATTATAGGGATAACAGAAGGTGTTTTTCTTCTCCTAGTGATAATGGACCATCTACATTTAACAGCCCTCTTAGAATTGGTATGCTAATGTACAATTTTTTTTTTCTTTTTCTTTCTTTCTGGTTGTATAAATGCAGTTTACTTCTATTCCATTCTATGCATCCGATGAAGTGAGCTATAGCTCACGAAAGCTTATGCTGAAATAAACTAGTTAGTCTCTAAGGTGCTATAAGTATTCCTGGCTTTCTTTATGGATACAGACTAACACGGCTGCTATTCTTGAACCAGAAACATGAATAGTAGTCATGAATGAAATACAGATATTGGAGGGTATGTGCTCTTCAGGAAAGACAGAAATAAAGGTAATGGCAGTAGAGCAGTATCATATATTAATGATGAGCTGGACTGTAAAGAAATTAGAAGTGATGGAGAGGATAAAACAGAATCTGTTTGGGTCAAAAAAACATTGGGGAAAAAAGCTAACAGATTTTTCACTTGGATAGTGAGATGGGCCTTCTACAGCCTTCAGGATCCTATGTGGATTTGATAGAGACCTCTTTAATAATTTTAATGAATTTAATAGTTGTGGAAATTACATGATTATGGAAGACATTAATTTCCCAGATATATATAGCTTGGAGGGAAAATACAATTAATAATGGCAGGGCCCAGGTATTTCTGGATATGATAGCTGATAGGTTTCTTCAACAAATAATCACTGAAACTGCAAGGAGATGATGCCATTTTAGATTTAGTTTTGGTAATTAGTGAACGTCTCATTGAAGAACTATGTTTAGGGGACAGCTTTGGTTAAAGTTATCATGAGCTAATTCAGTTTAAACTAAATGGAAGGAAAAACAAAAAATAGATCGGCAACTAGAATCCATGATTTTAAAAGTGCTAACCTTAAAAAATGATGGAAATTAGTTAGGGAAGAGGACAGGACTGAAGAACTGAAGGACATGAATGTTGCAGAATCTATCTGAAGCTTGCATCCCAAGCAAGGGGAACATTTTTGTAGAGAAGTGTTGCAGACCACACTATATGAGCAAGCATCTCAAACAGGTTATTAAGAGAATGTGGAAAACCTACCAGGCATGGAAGGTAGGAGGGATCAGAAAAGAAAGATACCGTTTGAAGGTCAGAAGGTATAGGGAAAACATGAGAACCACCAAAAGCCAAGAAGAACTGGATCTTGAAAAGAAAATTAAAACCAGTCATAAAATAGTATATAGTCATATAAATAAAAAGAAAACAAGAAAAAAAAGTGAGACTGCTAAGTATTGAGGATGTGATGGAGATGAAGGATTATCTGGGCATGGACCAACACCTAAACAAATACTTTCCCTCAGTTTTTCATATGGGTCCTGAGGAGCTTACAGATAGTAGCGGGGTGGTTAATGGAAATGAGAAATTACCACATCCAAGGTTAAAGTCAAGCTCAAACAGTTAAATGGGATCATATTGGGGGTCCCAATAATCTCCATCCAAGAATATTTAATGAATCAATAAACTCAGAGGTTGTACCCTGTAACTGTGGGGAGGGATATCTCAGTGGTTTGAGTATTGGCTTACTAAACTGAGGGCTGTGAATTCAATCCTCGAGGGGACCATTTACAGATCTGGGGCAGAAATCTGTCTGAGATTGGCCTGCTTTTTGCAGGAGGTTGGATTAGATGATTTCCTCAAGTCCCTTCCAACCCTTTTGTATGACCAGATATTGTATGACCAGATAACTGCTCATATAGTACCTATTTCTAGGAAAGGTAAAAAGAAGTGATGAAAGAAACCTCTGGCATGTTAGTTTTACCTTAATTGAATGAAAGATCTTGAAACAAATTTTAAAAGAGAAAGTAGTTAAGGACATAGAGAAAAATGGTAATTCAGATAAATCCAATATGGTTTTAGAAAAGGTGCATCATGCCAGACCAGATCTCTTTCTTGGAGAAGATAACTGATTTCATCATCTTGGATTTCAGTAAAACATTTAATATAATTCCATATGGGAAATTATTAATTAAATTGAAGAATATAGCAATTAATATAAGAATTGAAAGATAGATGAGGAACTTGTTAAAGGGGAGACTACAAAGAGTCATCATGAAAGGTGAACTGTCATGATGTGGGGAGATTACAAGTAGAGTTACTCAGGGATCAATTTTAGGATTTTAATTTTCATTCATAATCTTGGTACAAAAAGTGGGAGTATGCTAGTAAAATTTGCACAAAGTTGGGAGGCATTGCCAATATGGAGGAGGACTAGAATATCATATAAGAAGATATGGACAACCTTGAAAACTGGGTTAATAGAAATTGGATGAAATTTAATAATGCAAAGTGCAATATCATGTATTTACAGACTGTTATAAGTATAAAGTAACCTAGAATTACTTTTTACCTGTAAAGGGTTAACCTGAAGGCAACATGAGAGGGGATGATGAACCGGAGGTGCTAATCAACCTCGGAGACAAAAGAGAGCTTTTAGTTTCGGTTTTATCTCCCTCTCTGTGCTGTTTGCTCCGGCTATGGGATGAACCACACCTATGTCTTTACTCTACCTATCTATAATCTTCTAACAAGTCAAGTTCAGTTGTAAGTGAATTATATGCTTGAACTGATAATTGATAATTGATAATTGATCCACGGTGTTCCTTATACTGTTAAACTTTAGCAGAGGAAGAATTCCTAGGGAGGGGGTCATTGATGTTGTGTGGTACAAGGGGTTTTTCTATTGATTTCTGTACATTCCTTCCTTTTTTTCTTTAATTAAAATATTTCTTTTAAGACTCTGACTGCTTGTTTCCATTGGATAGATCCTGGTTTGGATCAGGCATGTCTCACAGAAAGTGAGGGTTTCCTTTGTTTTCTCAAGCCTCTCCCAGGTATAGGGAGGAGATTTTGAGGGTGTTAAAGGGGGGTTCCAATTTACCCAAACCCATTGTTTTGTGGGCTTAAATTGGTGGTGGCAGTGGTACCAAATCCAGACACTGGAGAAGTTTGTGTTCTGGGGAAAAGTTTTAATCTAATCTGATAAAATAAGCTTGGGGGGGGTTATTTCTTTTTTCATGCGGGTCCCCACATCTTTACCCTAGAGTTCAGAGTGGGGAGGCAATCCTGACAGGGACTAACAGAATTTTTGCTATAAGATGAGGATATTGGAAGCAACAATATTGGAGGAAAAATGTATTGGTTTATCACAGAATGCCTATGAGCTTCCAATGTGATGTGACCATGAAAAAGGCTAATGGAATCCTAGGATGTATCAACAGACGTATTTTCAGTAGAAATAGGGAAGTGTTACTGCCATTATACCAGGAAATAGTGAGACCTCAGCTGGGATACTGTGTATAATTCTGGTCTCCCATGTTTAAGAAAAAAGGAGTTAAAATTGGAACAGTTTGCAGAGAAGGGCTACTAAGAAGCTCGGAGGAATGGAAAAGCTACCTTAAAAGAGGAGACTCAGGGAGGTTGGCTTGTTTATCCAAACCAAATGAAGGCTTGAGGGGAGATATGATTGCTCTCCATAAATACATCATAGGGATAAATATCAGGAAGAGAGAGAGAGAGAGAGAGAGAGAGAGAGAGAGAGAGAGAGAGAAGTTAAGTGCCAATGTTAACACAAGAACAAATAGATATAAACAGGCCCTCAGTAAGTTTAGATGTGAAATTAGATGATTTCTAACAACCAGAGGAGTGAAGTTCTGGAATAGCCTTCCCAGGGAGCAATGGGGACAAAAAGCCTAACTGATTTCAAGACTGAGTTTGATAAATATATGGGGGAGGGGTTGTATGATGAGATTGCCTACAGTGGCACATGGACCATGTGTGACTTCTACTAGAAAGTATCCCTAATGGCTGGGGCACTAAATGGGGAGGTGTTTGGCTGGTGGGTGTTGCCAACATGCTGAGGATCTAACAAATCACCACATTTGGTTTGGGAAGGAAAGAAATATTTGGAGGAGAGGGGGTTATCTTTCTCTGCAGCATGAGGCACAGGTCATTTGCTGGGTTAAACTAGAGTAAATGATCGATTCTGTGTAACTTGAAGTCTTTATATCATTATTCGAGAACTTCAGTAATTCAGCGAGAGGTTAGGGGTCTGTTACAGAACTGGGTGGGTGAGGTTCTGTGGCTGGCAATGTGAAGAAGAAAAACATCCTTAGTGGGTGCCGCTGGTTTGTTTACTTACCAGTTCACTGACTGTAGCTACTACTGGCCACGGTTTGCCTTCCCGGTCCAATGGGGGCTGTGGAAAGCGGCGGCCAGCACTACGCCACTTCCTGCAGCCCCATTGGACCCAGATGGTGAACTGCGGCCTGTGGGAGCCGCGGTCAGTGAACTGGTAAGTAAACAAACTGGCGGGGCCAACTAACGGTGCTTACCCTGCGGTCCCATGGTCCCACGTGCCAAGGTTGCCGATCCCTGATCTAGCATCATTTTCTCTGTTGCATAATTTTGACTTAATTTGGAATACTCCTATGAATAAGTACTGAAGAAGCAGGTCCTAAGTAGAGCTGGTTTTTAATTTTTTGACAAAATATTTTATTTTATTGTGATTTTTTTGTCAGAAAATGCCTATTCATCAAAACTGAGAGTTTAATGGGAAAGGGTATCCTTTGATGAATTTTCCATTTCAAAATTTTTAAAAATAAATTCTGCCAGTTTTAGTTTGAAGCAACTTTTCATTTTGAAATAAAAAATGATTTACTAGATTAAAAATAGTAAAATGTAAAAAAATTAAATACTCATAATAAAAACATTTTGAAATTATTAAAATAAAATGTTTAAACAGATTCAATTGGATTTTTAGTTTGTGAGGAAAAAAAATAAACTTTGTCTTTTTTTCCTGATTTGAGTAGGGATTTTTTTTTCAAAATCTCAACATTGTTTGCAGATGGGAAGAACAATTCCTCACCCATGTCTAACTGTAGGTATTAGGAACAACCATAAGTAGCACTGGATAATTGAACTCCATATAGCAAAGAAAACATTTTGGGGGAAATTGAAATTGTATTGAAAAAAATGCCAGAAGAAAATGTAATGACACTTTATCTTAAGATAAAACATGGTTAAAAACTCCTTAATATTAAGCATCATAGCACATTATAGCTTGCCTGATACTTAACATGAAATGTCATGCATGAACACACAGTTCATGGTTTAAATGACACCACCTTTTATAGTGTGCTATATAACAGCTTTTGATGACATAATCTGGTAGACTTTATGAATAATGCATTTTCTAACACGCTTTATGATAAATTATTAAAGAATGTAGCTGCATCCTCTAATTATTTCATAAATATGAACGTGAAAGCATTTATAAATGCCACCTTCATTTTGAGTTTTAAACTGAAAATGCACCATTCTAAATTGCCAACCTGTGCATATTTGCTTTATCATTCGTCACAAAGTTCAGATGTGTTAGTGTTACCCGAAAGGAAATCAGCTAGTATACATGTGGAACGGCTGTTTCCCTTGGTTTGAATCCTGACCCTGTCACATTCTATAGCATGAAGCTGTCAGGAGCTCCATATCCTGGCTTAACTCCAGGAATGAAAGCTCATCAGGGACATCTGCAAAGCAGCCATATGGTTTTCAAATACCACTCCCTGTCCAGGGGCCTATACTTGTCCTAAACTCCCCAGAACCTTGAAGGATAACACCAGAGATATTGCCAAACCCATCCCAGGGGAAAGGCTGATCTCAGCTGCTGTTAGGGTGACCAGACAGGAAATGTGAAATACCGGGACAATGGGAGGTGGGTAATAGGAGCCTATATAAGAAAAAAGACTCAAAAAACAGGACTGTCCTTGTAAAATTGGGACATCTGGTCACCCTAGCTGCTGTCACTCAGCCCTGCAGTAATTTTAAGGTTCTGTGCATCTTGAACAACAGTAAAAGCTGATAGTTCCACTAAATGTCCATAGGGTCAACATAAGTTCTCCAAACCCCTGATTCTTCCTTCTGCAGAAACTCTAGGCCCTCACAACACTACTGATCACTTATGCTTGGAAGATTAGCTGTGGAGCCAGAAGGTATGGCAATTTTCTTTAGTGCCTTAATGGTATTTCTCCCACATTTTCGAGCACTCTTGTGCTTGCCGGACTGAGAAACATAATGCACTAGGCAATTTAACTAGCAGAGCAATTGGCCAAAAATCTGATAAAGCAGAAGTCTTAGGGCACAGCACAGAGGCTGCAGATTTTCTGCTCACTCTATCTCTAACGATAGACAAAGTAGAGAGGAGCCACAGTAGGATGATCAGTTGTCCCGATTTTATAGGGACAGTCCTGATATTTGGGTCTTCTTCAAATATAGGGTCCTCTTACCCCCTGTCTGGATTTTTCACACTTGTTTTCTGGTCACCCTAAGCCGCGGGGAGTGTGAGAAACAGCTAGGAGTTTGGAGTTAGAGAAAAGGGAGCTGGAGTCTGGGGCAACTTCACATGGAGAGAAAAAAGCTAGTCTTATGCCTTTTAGAAAGTTGGTGGTCAGAGAGGAACACCTTCCCGATATTTGGTTACATTCAGGTAAGCATCTGGAAATTTGGATGCACACCTAAACAAACCAAATCTCCAAAGCTCATCCTTCACTAGTTTACACAGTAGAATCTTGCAACTCTTGATACCAGTGACAAATGACCTACATCAGAAGTACTTGCTTTGCATATGCATAATGTAATTTGAGTACTAATGCTTGTGGCTACTGGGAATTCTTGATATAATTATGTTAATTTTCAATATGTTTCTCAATGTTCTTGCAATACCAGAGATTGCTGAAATGAAAGTTAATATATTACATTTAAAATGAAGTGTAAAATTAGATGTACATTGCAGAGTGTTTTATATAAGCTGCAGTGTATTTGAAAACATGATTACAAATTCCTAGATGTGTTTACTTCTTGCTGTTTATTGGTGTGCATTAATTTTAAGTTCCCAGTCCTTAGTCTGATTTACCTCAGAACAAATGTACCATAACATTTCTAGGACAGACATCATTAATTTATTTACACTATATTTGTTAGTCAGCTATAATCGGTGATGGGCAAGACATGATACACCAGATAGTAGTTATGCATTGAGGCTAATATCATATTCATATTCATTCTGTGCTTTGGAGTTAATTTCAATAGGTGGATATGAATAAAATTAACCTCAGCTGCTCCCACTCTCTGTTTCACAAAAAGACAACATAAAATCCATGTTTTGTAAGACAGACACAACCAACCAGCTTTCCCTCCCTTACAAATAGCCCTTCTGGTCCCCCTGAATCTTTTGCCATCCATTTTTTTTGTTTTGTTTCTGGGACATGCATTATATTAAATATTATTGACCACTCCTTTCCTGAATTATATCTGTGCAAATGCTTTGATCTCAATGTTTACAGGACCTTGTATCATCCTCAGGGGCTCGTACCTTCACCACCACTGATTCCTACTTTTGTCTGTCCAGTCAACTATCAACCAATCATCTGCAGCAAAAGTAGCTGCCCAAAGAAGAATGTACTACAATTCCCAGGTACTTAATAATGGCTTTTATTGTGACTATACCCACTTGCTGATGGAAGATGTAGAAAACTTGCTGACAGCTAGCAGAGGCAACCAAATACTAAATGACAGGGGATTGACAGAGGATTGGATGAATAGTTGAAGAGGATATACAGTAACAGAAATTATGTGTCATCATTTCAGCTTACCTCACTCTACAGTGCTCACACAAGTAAAGGTATTTTGGGGGTGCAAAGTAGAAATTTGAAGGCATTTTGCTGAATGGCTGCAGTTGTTTCATGGGAAAGACAATAACATTAAATTGTGATTCAGGAAATTGTTTGCAAGATTAATCAATCTCTCTTTTATTCTTTTTCATGTTTGGATTCTTATTGGCATCCAATTCATATTAAGGCCCAGAAGAATCAAACATTTATGGATTTCCTGAAAACTTTGCAGAATCCCCTTCCCCTTCCCCTTTCCCTCCCCCCAACCCCCCCCCCCCAAAAAAAAATCACAGCCCCCGCCCAAAAAAACACCCCACAGATGGATTCATATTCAGACTTGATTGTGAAGTACAAACCTACTATCAGGTATTCTAACATCTGTTATCTGGGCATTTTCCAAACTTTGGGGATCTAACACTTCCACATAATTTCCATCACTGTAAACTTCACTTTCTCAAGAGTTCAGATAAGAACACTACCAAACTGGTAGTAGTATGTGCAGCTATTATAACAATCAAGTTGTTTGTGTCCACTGATTTATAGGTAGAACATCTAAAAAAGAATGTTCCAGGATCCCAAACATCCATAGTTTTGAAACAGCATCAGAACTGCCCATTTCAATATAAGATGTGTTTTAGCTCTTTTACTCATTTTTCCATACTGTACCTATGGGTAATTCAGATTAGAATTTATCTAGTTTGAAAATGTAAATATTTTCATATTTTCTGGCTACAAATCTGTCATAAATCTGTCTTGTGGTCTGTACTACAAGAAATACCCTCTCTAACTCAGTGTTTGAGTAGAAGACGGAAGAATTATCAGCATCACTTTCTACATTATAAACTTGACTTCTCTTGATGAACTAATAAAATATCAGCTCATAACTGAGAAGAATTAGATCAGATTCATTTAAAGAGTGCTCCCTTTATATAAAAAAATGGATAGAGAACTCATCATTCAGCTGATCACATTCCATTTCAGATTTGCAAAAACCAAGGTGTGAACCAATGTCAGCAAACTGTTAAAAAATGACAATTACTGCTACTGGACAAGTGGAATATTACATTTTGCAAAAAGAGTCAATGAGAGGGAGTTTAATTTCTCAATCTTATAACCTCCTGCATTACAGGATATTAGTCTTTTCAGTGAATGTTATTCTTTTATTTTTCACTTTGTGGATCCATCCTTATGTTTTTATTTTATTTTTCATCTTACAAAAGAGAAATAAAAAGGCTGGCATGGAGCCCAAGCATGCTAAATTTCAAGATGTTTTAAAAATAAATTAATAAATTAAATTATTTTACTATAAGCTTATCAGAGGATTACTTCTGGGTAATGAGCACCATCTTTATTAGGTTTCATCGTGCACCTGGGATGGTACAAGACACAAGTACAATCCCTGCCCTGAAGAATTTATGTTCTACTATGTATTGACTATGTAGAAGCACCACAAAATATCTTATATATATATATATATACACGCACACACACACCAACTTCATCAGGAAAAGAAAGTAAGCCACAAGTTTAGACAGAAAAAAATCTTATCTGTCTGTAATGAACTAAAATGGATGGTTTACACAGAATTCAATTTCATTCACCTTTTGACTTCTTAGGGCTAGATACTGATATATTGTCTAGCAACTTACTCCATGAGTAGTACAATCAAAGTTGATGCAACTAACTTATAGTAAGGTTCTACTCAGTAGGAGTATGGGTATCAGAATCTAGACTTCATAGTACAGTTTTATACAACATCTCCATTATCTAACTTATTATTCAAGTGGAAGTATGGGCCACAATTTACCCTTACCTCATCCATCTGTTCATGTAAAACCACATCTACAATTTCTTTCTATCAGTTTCAAGATCATCTAGTAAATCCTGTTAATTTATTTAGCAGCTGGTAAATTCACAGATCAGCCATAGCTACAAAAGATGACTAAGAGCACTTTCAGAAGTATTCTTTAAAAAAGGAGCACCATGCACAATTACAGCACTCTGCCTGCTTCCAGAATAAGTTTTTTTTCTTTCTTCACTCCCACTTGGCACTGGAAGGATTGCAAAGGTGATGAACTATGTTGACTCACACACCTTCATTTCTATTTCCAGCTCCTGTAATAAACATGTCTGCTACTTGGTGATACCCAAAATCACATTATCACAAACTATCAGGAAAGTAATTCAGAGTCATTAATTACTGGGTTCCTTTGAACGCAGTTTCCTTACCCTTTGCTTCAGTTTAGCCATAAAGATATATGCATGGGGTAACCTGGCCCAAATACATCCTCACAACGTTAAGCCCTCCTGAAATCTTTGCGAGCTTCAAACTCATATAGTATGCAGAGAATTCTCACATACTGCCTTATTTTTCCTTTTTTCCTAACACCATTTACTTTATCCCAAAATATTATAAAAATATAAATAATTAATAGCATTTTTTAAAAATCTTTTTTATTTGTGTTGACACCATTATGGGTGAAATCCTGGCCACACGGAAATCAATGGCAGAAGTATAGAACCTAGGCTTTCACTCCATGGACTTTGACTGCAGCTTTACTCTGGTGTATACTATACTCTACAGACTGTTAGGACAGTTCACATACAAACCCCTTATACCAGCAGTACCCAAACTGTGGGTCACAACTCCAAATGTTGTCATGCTATCAGTAGATGGGGTTGTGGGTCTGATGAACCAATTTGGCCTGCAAAAGCATAGAATCAAAGAATATCAGGGTTGGAAGGAACCTCAGGAGGTCATCTAGTCCAACCCCCTACTCAAAGCAGGACCAATCCCCAACTAAATCACCTCAGCTAGGGCACCTGATCTTAAAAACCTCTAAGGAAGGAGATTCCATCACCTTCCTAGGTAACCCATTCCAGTGCTTCACCACACTCCTACTGAAAAAGATTTTCCTAATATCCAATCTAAACCTTCCTCTCTCCAACTTGAGACCATTACTCCTTGTATTGTTATCTTGTACCACTGAGAACAGTCCAGATCCATCCTCTTTGCAACATCCTTTCAGGTAGTTGAAAGCAGTTATTAAATCCCCCCTCATTCTTCTCTTCTGCAAACTAAATAATCCCAGTTCCCTCAGCCTCGCCTCATAAATCATGTGCTCCAGCCTCCTAATCATTTTGTTGCCCTCTGATGGACTCTTTCCAATTTTTCCACATCCTTCTTGTAGCGTGGGGCACAAAACTGGACACCATACTCCAGATGAGGCCTCACCAATGCCAAATAGGGGGGAATGATCATATCCCTTGGTCTGGTGGCAATGCTCCTACTTATACAGCCCAAAATGCCTTCTTGGAAACAAGGGCACACTGTTGACTTATATCCAGTTTCTCTTCTACTGTAATAGTCCTCTTCTGCAGAACTAGGTCCTTTTCTGAAGAACTTCTGCCTAGCCACTCGGTCCCTAGTCTGTAGCAGTGTATGGGACACTTCCATATCCTAATGCATGGGATTCTTTCATCCCGATGCCATCTGTACCCTAACCTGTCCAGACCAACTTCACAAACACCATACCAGAGGCCTCCATTTTTATCCTCAAAATAGCAGCCTCTCACATAGGTGCAAGCAAGGCCACACTGCACAGATGCTGGCATTTTGTAAATCAAAATGACAGCCTTCTGATATGGTATTTGTGGAGTAGATCCAGTCATGTTGGCTATTTTGATACCATTTTGTCATTTGTCCCATCCATCGCCTCAAGCATCCATCTGAGATATTTGAATCCAAAAGTTCCTTATCTCTGGGCAACAGCCTTATCAACAGAGCATCCTCTCTTGCTGAGGTGGAAGAAGCCTGTGATAGCCTCTATTGAGGTGGTAATCTGTAGTGGCTTGTAAAGTCCTTAAGGCAGGGTTACTAGCTTCTTTTATACTATCCCGAGTACTCAGTTGGTACTCAATAATGAATTATTGTAAGTCATTGTCTTTGTACTGCTGCTCTATTATCACCACACAGGGCCTTCCTATTTCCTGTCATCATTTGCTTAACAGTGAATTCCTGTTTCTGGTTTATTATACGAGGCATCATGGACTCATTTTTCTGAAAACTATCTGCTTCAACCTCCAGTGATGTAGTTATGAAAGAAAAACAAGAGTGCAAGAAATGTGCTTATAGATATGATAAGGCCTTTTCTAGGTATGGCTTCTAAGATGTTTTTGTCAAGAATGAAGAAAGGCTAAAAGATATGCCCTCTTGTCTATATCACAGATATAGTTGGGAAACTGAATAAATTGAGTACAGGTCTGCAAGGAAAGAACACCCACATCCTTCAGAGGACTGATCAAATCACAGGATTAATGAAGAAAATTGTTTTCTGGAACAATAATCTATTGAAGACAAACTATGAATCCTTCCCACAGCTTTGCAAGTTCCTGGCTGACAATGAAATGATTCAACCTCCCACACAGGTGATAGCTGAGCATTTCTGCCAGATGGAGGAACAGTTTGCATCCTTTTTCTCCAACATGGACAAGACGAATTATGATTGGGTGCAAAAAACCTTATAATACAAGTCTGAAGCCATGGACTTGTCAGCAGCTGAAATAAAAAAACTAATTGAAATTTCCTGTGATCAATTCTTGCAAGGAACATATGCCCAAAATTCTTTCTGGTTCACTGTCGATAATGAATACACTGCACTCTCTGCATCTGCCTTGAAACTGATAGGGTGCCATTTGTGGGCACATATTTGTGCGAAGCTGGATTCTGAGCCCTTGTGTTCATCATATCTCAGTTTTGATGTAACATGGATGTCACATTGCAGATTAGTTGTGCAATTTCTTCATGCTGCCAGACTTTGAGAAGCTAAGACACAACACGCAAGGTCATTTGACACATTAGAGAGCATTAAATACCATACTCAATGTGTAAACTCCTTGGATTCCTTGGTTGTTATGTTGCTTTGTTGCAATCCAGGATCATAAGGAACAGTAAGTCTCAAAAGGGGGTCATGCAAACAAAAAGTTTGGGAACTCCTCTCTTATGTACTATATTTTAATCTATACAACACTTTTTGATGTATTATATAAAGCAAAAGATCAGGCAAATGACGTTATGCTTCACACATAGCTACAAAAGTGATTTTAGCCTCCATACGCCTAATGTAAACATCTCATATACTCAATATAACTTCCATTTATTCATCTGCACAAGAGTCTTCAATAGTACAGAGAGAAGATGTGAATGAATTAAATGGACCCACTTTTCCCTTAGTAGCCTCTGAATAACTCCCATTTACCTTAATTGCGGGAATATGTCTAAATAACGGAAATATCAGGAAGCCTGTGGAACTGGTTCTGATATGTGAGGCAGCTGGACTGACACAGTTGGATACAGAGAGAAGTCTGATCTGTCAAAGGTACCCTATATTTAGTACAAATTTTTCATTAGGTTGTTCCCATTTTTTCCCTTTCACTACTCCCTTTTTAATAGTCCCTTTTTGTCCCCCCCCCCTCTATTTTTCAGCCTATATTTTCTCTCTATTTGTTTCTCTGCTTAGGTACTTTTTCACAATTTATCTTAAATTAGAATGTGAACTCAATAATTCTCAAGTCTGAGTTGGGCTTTCAAACCTACAACGTTTCAAAGAGTTTGAAATTAGGCAAAAGTAATTCACCATTTCTAATTGATTCATATGAGATCAGATTCAAGCCTTAGAGCTACAAAGTACAAGACAAAAAACTCCAGTAACATAATGTAATATTAATGTTATAATTTCTTTTAATTAAAAACAATAAAAATAAGAAAGACATATTTTATTTAGTTAGCTTTAAGTTTTATGGAAGCAGGAAGATTCTATTTAAATTTACATTCTCTCCTATTTTACTCCCTTAGAGAGCTTTCACAGATTTTCATTTGTTTTTTCATCGAGATTTCCTCTGTAACATAAAACTTTCCATTTTGCTAGAATGAAGATACTACAGAGTAAATTTCTGAGAAAGACAGTGAGAGTGTTAGTCCCCAGTAGCAAACATGGATTTTCCCGCTCCTTTTGTTTACAGTGTAGCTGAAATGTTCAGGACTCTTTTCAGCTTTGCTCGATAACTTAATTGTCTTTGAATAATCATCACAGATGATGAAATCTGGTTTGTCAATTAAAGCATTCACCTTATATTGTCTACTTAGTAGAGAATACAACACTGCAGAACCTGCAACCTACATAGAATGATAGGCCCCAATTCTCCTTTGTCGCAAGTAGTTATTTAAATCAGTGCAAAACAGATGTAAAAAGCTATTACATCAGAATAATTTTCATTCACTTTTCACTGGTGTGATTACACAATGATGTACTAGGCCCACAGAAATTAAAGATTGATCTTTAAATCCCAAAGAAACAGTTCTCACGAAAAAATCATTGTTCAGTATGCCACATCCAAACTGCATCTTCAACACTGTGGCGGCCGCATGGTCTTGTGCCACTGTAAAGAAGACACTTGGTTTAAATTAGGTTTTGGGGTAACAGTGTGTAGATGGCCCATTTTTAAGTTAACAAAGTCCTGTGGCACCTTAAAGACTAACTATAAAGTTTTGAAGCATGAGCTTTCGTGGGCTAATACCCACTTCGTCGGATGCAGGCAGTAGAAGTGTTCAATTGTTCACAAACAGGCAGTTATAGAAAAGTAGTTAAGAGCCAGGGGGGAGGTGAAAAGGTTAGTCCAATTAAGCTGAGCCAGCTTGTTATCTCCGATCAGGGAGTGTGGATTATTCGTCTAGCATTTGAATGGGGTGTGTGGACACTGGCTCATTCACCTGTACATCAACCAATGTCATATATGCCATTATATGCCACCAGTGTCCCTCTGCTATGTACATCGGCCAAACTGGACAGTCCCTACGAAAAAGGATAAATGCACACAAATCAGATATTAGGAATGGCAATATACAAAAACCTGTAGGGGAACACTTCAACCTGCCTGGACACACTATTTCAGATTTAAAGGTCACCATTCTGCAGAAAGGGAACTTCAGATCCAAACTGCAAAGAGAGACTGCAGAGCTTCAATTCATTTGCAAATTCAGCTCACACACTTTGGGATTGAACCGGGATCTACAATGGTTGGCTCATTACAGACATTGTTTCTCATCTCTCCATGTCCACACACCCCATTCAAATGCTAGACGAATAATCCACACTCCCTGATCGGAGATAACAAGCTGGCTCAGCTTAATTGGACTAACCTTTTCACCTCCCCCCTGGCTCTTACCTACTTTTCTATAACTGCCTGTTTGTGAACAATTGAACACTTCTACTGCCTGCATCCGACGAAGTGGGTATTAGCCCACGAAAGCTCATGCTTCAAAACTTTATAGTTAGTCTTTAAGGTGCCACAGGACTTTGTTAACTCTGCTATTCCAGACTAACACGGCTACCACCCTGATTCTTGACATTTTTAAGTTAGAGTCCCTTTAAGATAACCTGCTTTGATATGGTGTATAAGTGGAGTGATGTACAAGACACTATATACTGTTAATAATTCACATCTGCTTTAACTCTTGCCCATATAATCTTTACCCCTAATGTTAAAAATAATATTTCTCTAAAAAGTGGGGAGAAAAAACTCCTATTTATTTTATTGGGCTTTTTCAGGCCCTAAATCTACAATAGCAGACTCATTTCTGTTAAAGATCTCTCTCTCTCTCTCTCTCTCTCTCTCTCTCTCTCTCTCTCTCTCTCTCTCTCTCTCTCTCTCTCTCTCTCTCCTCCCTTCCTCCCTCTCTCTCTCCCTCTAAGGCAAGAAACTGGCAATAATTTACCATGCTTATATTCTTTAGCCCAAACTTGTATGCAAGTCACTTGTTATTACCATTGCTTGTTAAACATGCTTGCGGCTTGTTTTACATTTTTCTTAGCTGACATATTGTTGCAGATCATTGCTTTTTCCAATAGACAATTCTTAAATAACTTGTACTAGTTTTACAAAAAAGCAGATCCAGGATCAGATTTATTCCCCATCAATCATTTAAAGGGCTTTTCAAGCCCTCTAGAAATGTTGCTTCTTTGCCAGGGTAGAAGAATTGTGTGGCATATAAAAGAACGGAAAATTTCATAGTAAAATAAAATTCCACCCAATAGAAATGTTTACCTTTTTGTTAGTGTTTACCAACTAAAATCCAGTTCTGACAATTACCCTGTTAAATTTCTGGGCTTAAAGCCAAAGAAGGTGTATCTATGTACTTGAATTAGATGAGGTTTTTTATGGTTTCAGAGTAAACTCTTTATATCTTAGTATCACAGCCAAAGGGACAAATCAATTATATGATACAGGATTAAAAATAAGAATGTATTTACTAAGAGATAGAGGGCCTGTTTCTGCTCTTTCTTACTCCAGGCTATGTCATGAGCAGGGATCCTAGTTATCCATTTGTCACAGAAATATGTGAAAATTGAGGTTTTACAGAGAATCTTTAGTTTTTACATTTTGTGAAAAAATAAA
Organism: Sternotherus odoratus; assembly: GCA_032164245.1. NCBI lineage: Eukaryota > Metazoa > Chordata > Testudines > Kinosternidae > Sternotherus > Sternotherus odoratus. Next base: position 242,470,582 of record JAVMKO010000001.1, read on the forward strand.
AACATACATTACTAAATTTTACTGAAAGTAACAGTGTTACTTATTCCAGCGGTGCCCAACCTTATGACACAGGAGGGCCACATAAACCTAAGCATAACCTTGTGTGGGCCAAACAGATACTACATATTTTTAAAAGATTTCAGCTGTTAGTAGGAGCTCTGGCCATTTGGGACTGACAGTGATTCACCAAAACTGTAACTCCCTGAAGATGGAAGGAGGAGGTAGACCAGGGATCGGCAATGTTGGCACCCGGGACTGCAGGGTAAGCACTCTTAGCATGCCCCGCCGGTTTGTTTACTTGCCGTTTCACCAACTGCAGCTCCCACTGGCCGCGGTTCTCTGTCCCGGTCCAATGGGGGCTGCGGGAAGTGGCGGCCAGCACTGCACCACTTCCTGCAGCCCCATTGGACCGGATCAGCAAACTGCGCCCAGTGGGTGCTTACCCTGCGGTTCCGCATGCCAAGGTTGCCAATCCCTGGTGTAGTAGTATAAATGAGCACACTGAAGGGGTTAAACTTCAGTGAAGAACCAAAACCAATTCATCATTGGGACAATACAAAAATAAAATAAATAAATACTTTAAGAATTAAGGATAACATTTTCAAAAGTGTTTTAGTGGGGTGATTAAGTCATTTTCAAAAGTGAATTAGGCATTTAGGAGACTCAATCCAATTGACTTTTATTAAGACATGGGCTCCAAAATGCTCAAATCACTTTGAGAATGGTACTTAGTCTCCTAAATCATCTAGGCCATTTTTGAACATTTTACTCTAAAATACTCAGCTGCACTCAAGAAAGACATTTGAAATACTGTATAAAATCCCAACAGTTTGCTTCAGGGACCAATGCTGAACTAATACCAAAGATGACAAACAGCAGAGAGATCCAAGAACCTGTTGAGGTTGGCAAAACATCATGAAACACCCTCATGCATTTCTCAGGCCTCTCAACCTCTCAGATATAATTTAGAACCAAATTGTTCAGGTTCTTTTTTACATTTTCTACATGTTATTGACAGATGGCACAACTATACATATATGAATATTCATGACCTAATTGACATTCTAGACTCCCTACTGGGAAAGTTCACCTTTGAATAGATCAGTCATTGCACTTTGTTTACATGATCAAAATGTGCAACTATTGTCTTTGGAAAAGAAATATCAAATGAGAGAGCCTGCTTTATATTATGAAAACCCAGTTCCCTGTAGGGATCTTCTGGAGCTTCCTTTCGAAAGGTGAAAATTATTGGAGAAGTTTTTGTTTGTGCAGATACTTTTTCGGGACATCTTCTGTGAAGTTTTGACAAATACCTCAAAATGTTCATTCAAAGACAAAAGCTAACTTTGAATTTTTGGTGAGAAACTTGCAAAGCTTTATAAAGGTTGTTAGGGACAGAAAATATATTTTTAGCAAACAAGAATACCCCGTACCACCCATGTATCTTGTCATACAACAGGAATCAGCAACTTTTGGCATGCAGTCCACCACGGTAAGTCCCGTGGTGGGCTGGGCTGGTTTGTTTACCAGCTGCGTCCGCAGGTTCGGATGATTGCGGCTCCCACTGGCCATGGTTCACCGCACCAGGCCAATGGTGGCTGCAGGAAGCGGCGGCCAGCAGATCCATCGGCTCGCACCACTTCTCGCAGTCCCATTGGCATGGAGCGTTGAACCGTGGCCAGTGAGAGCTGCAATCAGCCAAACCGGCAGATGCCACAGATGAACAAAATTGCCCAACCCACCAGGGAGTTTACCCTGGCGGGCCGCTTGCAAAGGTTGCCGATCCCTGATCTAAAAGATAATGTTTTTCCCCTCTGCTTCTATTCTTGGTTTCATGCCTTCTGGATCCTCACTTTCCCTTTAGCTTATGGCCCAGTGTCACCAATCTCAGAAATGTAGTATGGCAGGGTGCTGGCCAGGGGTGACTGAGCCAGCCCTGCTGCCCCTTTAAGAACAGAAAAGCCTCTGCTGGCAGCTCCCTGAGCTTGGGAGCTGGTTGCCTAGCAGGGTGGGGCCCGGGTCTAATTAGGGCCGAAGCTGTTACACCTGGTAGCCTCCAGGTGGATATAAAGTCTGGGAGGAAGGAAGCCGGGGGAGAAGGAAGGAAGGAGACCAAGAGAGAGAGAGAGAAGGTGCAGGGAAGTAAGGGAAGCTGAGGAAGGTAGCTGAGGCTAGTTGCCTGCCAGAGCTAACCGTTCCTGAGGCCAGCCAAGCTGAGGGCTGGGCATAAGCTGGACTTGTATAAAGCCGTATATAGGTGGTGGGGTTTGCACTGTAATAGAATAAAAGGACACTGGTGAAGCCACAAAGGAGTCTCCTGCCTGTTTGTGACGTGGGCGGCAAGAGAACCGCCTACAGTAGTCTATGACATTCACATAAGCACCAAAATGAGGAATTTATCCATAATGGCATAATGACAAGTACTGCAAAAAGAGACTCAGTGGTTGCTTCCATCATTAGCTCTTTTGAGATTCTCAAGGGGAAGGTCAAAAAAGTAGGGCTGTTCAAAATTCTTTCATTTGGGCAGAGGCACATACTTCCAGGCTTGGAAGAATTTTTTTTTTAAATATTGATGTTTATTTTCTGCATGTTTTTGGATTTGAATTAACTTCACTTTTTCACAGTTGCAGGAAATAATGGAGGCAGATCAGACACTAATTATTTAATGACAGTAGGTGTTGAAATCAAAATATTAAACCATTAAAACACAAATTGTTCGCATCATGTCAAAATGTTAAAATAAATACCCATACATAGAACTCTAATAAGTTCTCAGGCAGCATTTTTCTTTTTTTGCCTATTTGTAAATATTGATTATTTATCTATGGAAATGTTTTAGTCACTTTCTGTATATGGTAAAATTGACATCTCCCAACATTTACCATTAAAAATCTAATCTGCCAAGCTAAGATATAACCATATTCAATAGACAACTGCTTCAGATCATTTATCATTAGCATTTTCTGATATTGAGCAATCTTGTATCTGACTTCAAAATGCCATTTATATTTAATGACCTTCCATGATGGGAGAACATAGATTTCCACGTAAGAATGTCTTAGGAAAAAAGAAGCTAAATGGAAATCCATGCCTAAATATAATATTCTAGTTAGATCTGGGTGAATAAATTCATTGGGATGTGGTTGTTTTTCCAGTTTGACTGCCCTGCTCCTGTAAGCAGGGGGGTGTTTGGCTTGCTGGCCAAATGAAGGGAACAGTGCTTTATGGATGGAGGGGCGGGGAAGATGAAAGCTGTTCAAAATGGGACAGCGTGATCACTGAATCATCCCCTAGGAATTCAGGTTTTAAAAGGGGCACCCTTTCTCCTGAAGCTGCCTTTTACATGGAGCAGTCTGAAGGAGGACTCACTTTTCCTCCCCTTTATGTTGTAAAATATCAAGTTTAATCAAGACATGCTGTGGGCATTATGCTCGCCACCCCTTTTTTACAGGCTTGGGAAGGAATTTTTCTTTTATCACAATATTGGCTTGGATGTAATTGGTTTTTTGCCTTCCCCACAGTGAGTTCATGAAGGGCTCTGTTCACGCATGGCATGAATGCCATATGTCACAACTCATTATTTAAGTACAGGGCAGATGTCCAGTGCAGGTATTCCATAGGAAAGTTATACAGTGACTGGATAAATTACTTGGAAAAGAACTTAAACGAGGTGTTCATTAAATAAGCAAATGGGGATTGGTTGGGGACTCCTATGATTGAGTGAATGGTAAGGTCCCAGCAATGGAGTTGCTGGAGGGGCCTGGATGGAAAAAGAGGAGGAGCTGGTAAAAACCCCCTGGGTAATTATAGTCCCCTGGGTATGGTAAGTATGGAAAAATGGGGTTACTGCACTGTATCTGCCAGGTAGTCCCAGACATCTAACAATAAACTTGTGGCCTAATTGAGCTCATGTCAAATGTCTCCTGTCCTTCTTTCAGTATAGCCAGACAATGGTGGCCAAACAAAAAAAAAAAAGGAAAAATATTCACTTCAGGTTGACCTGAAACAATAATTTTCACTTTCTCTTGCTGAAATGAAAAATCTAAGTTCATGTTTAATGAAAAAAAATTATGTTCAACCCAAAGCAAGATGTTTGAGGGTTTTGAATGGGGATGGTAGCGGTAGCAGAATTGTGTGCCTTTTTGGGGAGGAGGGTTTGGGTTTTTTTGTTTTGTTTTGTTTTGTTTTGTTTTATTTTGATACTTTGTTTGTTTTTTTGCTTTAGTTAAATCTAGCTACATTTCAAAACAAAACACTATTTCAAAATGAAAAGTCAAAACCTTTGATTTTTAAAATGTTCCAACTTTTTCAGAATTCCTTCTCTCCCCCCCTTTTTGTGTGTGTGTGTGTGGGGGGGGAGGGTAGAAATTATTAGTCACTTCCACCAAATAAATGAAAAAGGTTGGTCAATCCTAAACTGTATTTTTCAGGAATACTCTATTCACTAGAGGGGGAAAAATCAGCCAGCTCTAATTCCCGTTACTGTTTGCCTCTACAGTAAAAATGTGTACTATTGAAAATGCTATTTATATTTCAGTTGCTTGTGTATTTTTCTTATATATTTATAATAGGGTATCATGGACCATTATCAGAGGCAGTGTGGTCCAGTTAACATGGCATTGGACTGGGAATCAAGAGACCTGGATTCTATTCCTGACTTTGTCACTGATCTCCCATGTGACCTTGGGTAAGTTATGTAAACTCGTTGCCTTTGTTTCATCCCTGTCTTTTTCTGTCTTTTCTGTTTAAACTGCAATCTCTTCATAGTCAGCACTGCCTCTTACTATATCTTCATACAGCACCTAGTAGGAGGACCCCTGATCTCAGCCAATGCTTGAGGCGTCCCCATATTTGCATCCAACGATATGTTAATTTATTAAAATGATGCACTATATTTGCAACTAACATTAGCTTTATCATAGTCTATAGGAGGAGCTTGAGTTTTGTCTGGTTTGAGTTTTTGTTATATAATTTATACTCTGCTTATAGATCATGTGCAATTTTTTACAGATTTCAGCATCTTTTATCTCTTACTAGGACTGGTCTACAATACAATTGTAACCATTTCATGGGACCAAATTGAAATGGCTTCCCTCTGACTCATTTGAAATAGAGTTCCAATTTGTAATGGATTCAGTGTTTAATCTTTAACTGTGGCTGAGAAATAGTGAAGTAATAAGAAGATAACTAATAAAGTACCAAGCTGCCCACAGTGGCTGGAATACTATTACAAAACAAAGCAATAATACTTGCTTCATTTAAATACCTCTGGATCTACAAAGCTTACAGTAAGTAATCTAATAAAACTAATTTCCCCAAAATATATGTACTAAATGCACAGAAACTAACAGAATAACCAACATGACTGTACTTAAATAACGCTATCTAACCCTACCCAGTGTATCCTTTGTTTGTTTTCAACTTTTGCAGGTTCTGCATGATGTCTAAAATCTAGCTTGTAAATTATTGGGGTAACATTTTATATTTTATATTATCTAGTCTATGGGACTCCTGGTATATTTTAGTGCAATAAACATAAAATTAAGTATTATTAATTATGATTATTATCATTAATTTAATCATCATCCACAGGTTTGGCTGATCACAGCTCCCACTGGCCATGGTTAGCCATTCTAGGCCAATGTGTGCTGTGGGAAGCTGCATTGCCCAAGAGATGTGCTGGCCACCACTTCCCACAGCCCCCATTGGCGTGGAATGGTGAACCATGGGCAGTGGGACTTGTGATTGCCCTAACCTGAGGATGCTGCAGGTAAACAAACCATCCCAGCCTGCCAGCGGACTTTCTGATGATCCATGTGCCAAAGGTTGCTGATTCCTGCTCTAGATAATACTTAGTCCTGCCTTGAGTGCAGGGAACTGGACTAGATGACCTCCTGAGGTCCCTTCTGGTTCCATGATTCTATGACCTTAACTGGCGCTGACATTCTGACTTCTTGGCTTACTGACCTATTTACTTATCTTATTTAGCACAAACTCTGTTTTCAACCTGATGATTCATTTCTTTCCCTAATTCTCTCTTCCAAATAATGAGGCCTCCCTTCCTATGTTAATTACTTGTGTCAGGCCAGGCATCAGCTACTGTACATGGTGCTGTGTCACTGTTTGTCAACAGATAGCAATGATTTTTACTGAAACCTGAAATTACTTTGAATAAAAACTCCAGTGTTTATAGCATTTAGATTTTTGTAATAAATACCAGAGTTGACCGTATGAATCCTCATTGGCTTTCTACAAACAACTTGCTGAAAATAAATAAAGCATTAAATGGAAAAGACTATCTCTTTTTATTTTTTACCTTATAAACTATGATGGAGAGTGATATACAACAAATATTAAATATTCAATGTTCATTATTCACAATACATTGAAAATGAGAATCCATAAATCTTTAGCACACAGCTGCTATAAGAATTTAAAAATACAAACCTGAAATGAAATGTGTGTCAGCTTAATGACTGGTCTGAAGCAGAATGATCTTAAAAATATTCTTCTGTGATTTTCACCCTGACAGTTTACCATGATTGATACTGAATATGTTGGTCTTATTTCCATGAATTGTGAACATAGATAAATAGTATGTCCTTGTGCTCTCCTTCAAGAAATAGAACATTGCTGGACCCCCCAAAAAACCTTGAAATCAATCATAGAATGAATCTCCATTAGCAGAGTTTACCTCTGAATTTGCATTCAACCATTGAACCTGTCTGTCAAATCTAGTTCCCAGATGCCTTCATTTAGTCATCATTTCACTGAGAAAGGTTTTAAGGTCCTGATTCAGCAACCCATTTCTATTCAATAGAACACTTGACTCCAATGGGTTTTAAGCATTTGAAAATGAGTCATTACTGGTAATCACTTAAAATTTATCTTACTGTTAATAAACTTGTAATATTGTTTTATCTATACCACTGTGTGTTTGGACTGAAGTATTTGAGAAACTTCATTTGAGATAACAATGTTTGTGCATATCATTTTCTCTTAATGAAATGAAGGACATTCTATGAGCTTGTGTTCTGAACAAGAGTATTTGGCAGTACAAGACACACATTCCTGGGGAAAAGTCTGGGATTGGGAATTTGCTGGTGTTTCTTTACAATATATTTCAGGAGTGACTGGCTAAGAGAATTACTACAGAGAATTCTTTCCTGGATGTCTGCCTGGTGAGTCTTGGCCACATGCTCAGGGTGCAGCTGATTGCCATATTTGGGGTCAGGAAGGAATTTTCCTCCAGGGCAGATTGGCAGATGCCCTGGAGGTTTTTTGCCTTCCTCTGCAGCATGGAGCATGGGTCACTTGCAGGAGGATTCTCTGCACCTTGAAGTCTTTAATCCATGATTGGTGGACTTCAATAGCTCAGACATAGGTGAGAGGTTTATTGCAGGAGTGGGTGGGTGAGATTCTGTGGCCTGCATTGTGCAGGAGGTCAGACTAGATGATCATAATGGTCCCTTCTGAACTTAAAATCTATGAGTCTATAAGAAGTAATTTACATGCTAAAGGGTGTGTGAGCAGGTTAGGAGTGGTTACTTTCCAAGCAAAATAGTGTAAAAGGCACCCCAGGCTGGAAAATTGAGGAAACACAGCTGTCCATCAGTCCAGATTGTACCTTGGATAATGTCAATGTGAAAAGAAAGCATTGAGTCAAAAATAGTAATACATGAATCAAAAGTGTACCATAGACTCTCTATGGATAGAATTTCCATGTTTGAATAATAAGAATATATCAGTTGGAATATACTACCAATGACTTGACCAGGATGGCGATGGTGAAATACTCTGGGAGATTAGAGAGACTATAAAAATGGAACACTAGATGGCGGATTTCAAATATTCCCATATTGATAGAGTAGATGTCACCTCAGATCGCGATGCAGAGAGAAAGATTCTAGACACCATTAATGAGCAGCTTGTCCTGGAACCAACAAGGGGAGAGGTAATTCTTGATTTAGTCCTAAATGGAGCACAGGATTTGGTCCAAGAGATGAATCTAGCTGAACAACTTGGTAATAGCAACCAAAGTATAATTAAAATTTAAAATCCTTGGCAGGGAAGGGGGTAGAAATAACAGAAGCCCATTACAGTAGCATTTAATTTCAGAAAGAGGTACAACACAAAAATGAGGGAACTAGTTAAATTAAAATTATAAAGTACAATCACTAAAGTCACAAGCTGAATGGAAACTTTTTAAAAATACCTCCATAAAGGCTCAATGTAAATGTGTACCCCATTTTTTAAAAATGATGATGATGACCAAAAAAAAAGGGCTATCATAGTTAATTAACAAAAAACTCAAAAATGAACAGAAAAAATAAATAAAAGTAAGTACATCAGAAGCAGGAAGCCTGCCAGAGAATTATGGGGCCACTGGGTAATGAAGATGCTAAAGGAGAACTCAAGGAAACTAAGAGAAGAGAAGCTAAATGAATTCTTTGCACTGATCTTTTCTGCAGAGGATCTGAAGGAGATTTCCTCAGCAGAGTCATTCTTTTTTCAGATGGAGGTGTCAGTAGAGGAGGTTTTGGAACAAAAGGATAAATTACAGTAGTAAGTCATTGGGGCAGATGGTATTCACACCAAATTTCTGAAGGAACTGAAATATGAAATTGTAGAACTAGTAACTGTGGTATGTAACCTATCATTTAAATCAGCTTCTGCTGATGATGGGCAGATGGATAAGAGGATACCAACATTTAAAAAAAACCTCCAGAAGTGATCCTGGGAGGTAAGAGCCAGTAAGCTTAACTTCAATACCGGGCAAATTGGTTGAAGCCATAGTAAAGAACAGAATGGAAACATAGGTGAACACCATTGTTGGGGAAGAGTCAATAGGGCTTTTGTAAAGTGAAATCATGCCTCATCAATCTCTTAGAGTTCTGTGAGGGGGTCAACAAATATGTGGACCTGCGCACTCCAATGGATATAATGTACTTTCATTTTCAGAAAGCCTTTGACAAGGTTCCTCACCAAAGACTATTGAACAAAAGAAGCAGTCATGTGGCAAGAGGGAAGGTCCTTTTATGGATCAGTAACTAGTTAAAAAACAGGAAACAAAGGGTAGTACTAAATGGTCAGTTTTCAGAATCAAGAGAGGTAAACATCAATGTTCCCAGGAGATGTAAACAGGGACAAGAGCTGTTGAACATATTAACAAATGATCTAGAAAAAGGAGTAAGCACTGAGATGACAAAAATTGCAGATGATACAAAATTACTTAAAACAGTTACATCTGAAGAATTACAAAGGGATCTCACAAAAATGGATGACTAGGAAACAAAATGGCAGATGAAATTACATGTGGATAAATGCAAAGTGATATGCATTGGAAAATATAATCCCAACAATTCATTCAAAATGATGTGGTCTAAATTAGCTGTTAACTTTGACGAAAGAGACCTTGGAGTCATTATGGATAGTTCCTGAAAGCATCTGCTCAATGTTCAGCAGTCAAAAAAGCTACCAGAATGTTAGGCACCATTAGGAATGGGATACATAATAAGACAGTAAATATCATAAATATAAAACGATGGAATGCTCACTCTTTGAATACTGTATGAAGTTTTGGCCACCTCATCTCACAAAAGATAGAATTGGAAAAGGTACAGAGAAAAGAGAAAAAAAGACTCAGCTTCCATAAGAGGAGAGATTAAAAGACTCGGACTTTTCAGCTTGGAAAAGAGATGACTAAAAGAGGGGGTTTATGATAGAGGTCTATTGTAGCAAAGAAAGGCCTCACCACCATGGCACCTCCTGCTGGTTGTCCAGGAAATTAGCTCTTCAGCCCTCAGAGCACCTCCTGGTGGCCACTGTTTTGCCTGCTGCTGGCCCCTGTGTCCCTCCCTGACCCCGGTGCCCCTTTATCTTTGGGTGCTGCCCCCTGGAAGTGCTCTCACACTATGGGTCTCCCTTCCCAAAGGAACCCCCAATCCTCTAACCCCACCCTGCATCAATGGACACTGCTAGTCATCATCTAGCCCACACTCATCTGTAATGGCCACTCATCATTGACAAGTGGTTTGGGCCAACTGCCTCTGCCTATCTCTGGGCTGGACCTCTGTAGCCCCAGTACCTTCTGTAGGCCTTTAACAAGGCCTTATCCTGAGGAGTTGCCAGGTTGGAGCTCCCCAGCTCCTCTGTCCTTGCCCCAGCCCTGCCCCACCCCAGATACCCTTTCCTCCCAGACATCCAGGTCCTTCTCTCTCCATAGCTAGAGAGAAACTCACTCAGGCCCTAGCTCATAGCCCTTTTATTAGGGCCAGCTGTGGCCTGATTGAGGTGTGGCCCATCTGTGGCTGATTCCCCAATCAGCCTACCCTCTTGGCTCCCCAAGGCAGCACTTTCCCAAAGCTGTTTTAACCCCTTCAGGGCTGGAGTGGGGTACGACCCGACTACATCTCTAAAATCATGACTGGTGTGAAGAAAGTGAATAAGGAAGTGTTATTTGCTCCTTACCATAACACAAGAACTAGGGGTCACCAATTAAAAGTAGATGGCAGCAGATTTAAAGAAGTACTTTTTCCACACAATGCACAGTAAACTTTGAGGTTGTTGTCCAGAAATGTTGCAAAAGCCAAAACTATAAGTGGGTTCAAAAATTAGATAATTTCCTGGAGGATAGGTCCATCAATGGGATTTTAGCCAAAATGGTCAGATGATACAACCCCATGTTCTGGGTGTCCCTAGCTTCTGAGTGCCAAAAGCTGGGAGCGGATAACAAAAGGATGCATCACTCAGTGATGGCCTGTTCTGTTTATTCCCTCTTAAGCACTGGCCACAGTCAAAAGACTGGGATAGATGAATCATTGATCTGACCCAGTATGGACATTTTTATGTTCTCCAGTTCAACAATTTCCAGACCAGATCTGGTCTTCTCCCCTATGTATGTCTGTGCTTGTGTGTACACTGCACTTGCATAACTGAATTATGAAAACCTAACCAACCAAACAAAAAAAAAACAGCTAAAGAGAGAGTCACTAGTGGGGAGAAGAAGTCTTAAATAAAGGCACACTTTAATAAAAGATTTTTAGGCAAAAATAAAATGTAAATACAATTTAAAATATTTGAAAAAAGACATACAATGAAACCTCGATATAACGGACTAATTCGGGCGGGGGGGTGTCCGTTAAGACCGAAAGTCCGTTATTTAATAATTTTTTAAAATCATTAAATAACGGACTTTCGGGTGACAACGGACACCCCCCCGCCCGAATTAGTCCATTATATGGAGCCAGCCATGAGTCAGCCCACCCCACCCCCTCCCCCCCCCGGCTCCCCGCTGCGGGGAGCCGGGCGGGGGGGTTGACAGCTCCCGCCCGGCTTCCAGCTGGGGGGAGCCGAGCGGGAGCTCTCAACCCCCCCGCCCGGCTTCCCGCTGCGGGGAGCCGAGCGGAGGCTCTCAAACGCCCCCCCCCCCCGCCCGGCTCCCCGCTGCGAGGAGCCGGGCCGGGGGGTTGACAGCTCCCGCTCGGCTCCCCCCAGCGGGAAGCCCGGCGGGAGCTGTCAAACCCCCCGCCCGGCTTCCCGCTGCGGGGAGCCGAGCGGGGGCTCTCAAACGCCCCCCCCCCCGCCCGGCTCCCCGTTGCGGGGAGCCGGGCGGGGGGGCGGGGGGGTTGATAGCTCCCGCAGTGGTCCCCGCTGCGGGGAGCCGGGCGGGAGCTGTCAACCCAGCCGGCTCCCTGGAGCGGGAGCCGGTAGCCCCCAAAACGGATTTCGGATGCATCGGAAATTTTGTCCGTTGCATCCGAAGTCCGTTAAATCGGGGTCCGTTAAATCGAGGGTTTACTGTATATATTATCAAACCACTTTCTGCTTCCAAAATCTACTTCAGTGTTCAAAGGAGTACAGAACAGAAAATTCATCAGCTCTACAGCAGAAATATAAGGTCATATTGTCTCAACTTTATTTTCACAAAGGATACACTGAGAACTCGAAATCTAGTCTACTTTTAGAAAAAAACACTTTTAAAGAGTTTCAGGAACTTAATTTCAGTGGTTTTCCAATCATATTTTACTATTTTTAAAAGTGATTTTTATTGCCATTTTGCTAAGTGAAAGTTTCACATATGCAATAGGGAAAACTGAATGCTGGAGAAACAATTAAACTGACTATACATAAAGTGCTGTCAAATGTACAAACTGCCACAAATTCATTGAAAAAACGCAGGAATATATGTTTATTTCTTCCATTGTTTTCAAATTATATTACTCTTAGGTACTGCCTTTAACAATTGTAGGTAACATATTTTAAGACAGAGGCATGTTTCTTAAGATGGTATTTTCATTTAAGATTAATTTCCTTTTCTCTTTCCATGTTTTTTTCCTACTTTAACATTGCATTATTTCTAAGAATATATATAGCTAGGATTTACCATACTGACTCTGACCATTCATCCATTAAATCCTTATCACAGATAGCGTATAGCAGGGATTGGCAAAGTTGGCATGCGGGACCGCAGGGTAAGCACCCTTAGCAGGCCCCGCCACTTTATTTACCTGCTGTTTCACCGACTGCGGCTCCCACTGGCTGCGGTTCGCCATCCCAGTCCAATGGGGGCTGCGGGAAGCGGCACAAGCCGGGCCACAACTTCCTGCAGCTCCCATTGGCCGGGAACGGCAAACCACAGCCACTTGGAGCTGCAAACAGCCATACTTGTGGACACTCAGGTAAACAAAGCATCTCAAAGCCTGCCAGGGGCTTACCCTGAACAAGCCGTGAACCAAGTTTGCGAACCGCTGGTCTAATTTTACCTCCTCTATATGACATTCAATAGAATTTCACCCAGCTACTCCTATATTGAGCTGAGTGACTTTTGTTAGACCAAAACAGACATAAAGATACTCTGAAGGGGGTTGCTGTACAAGAACCTAAATATATATGATAGAGACTCCAGTTGTGGCTAGTACCTGATGATCCAGAGTAAGACAATCCAGAGTAAGACAACTCCCTTCTCCCCCACCACACACACACAGATAAAAAACCTGCGAACTAAGTTCTCAAGCTTTGGGAAAGTGTGTGGATCTACATCTGAAATGTGTTGCTGACTCCAATGTCTATAACTGGCAGAAGCGAGGCAAAGATTTTAACATCCCAAAATTTTGGGGAAGATACATTCCTGCACCACATTTTTGGTTTTCAGGGCTAAGGGGCCAAAGTTGAGTCTGACTGTGTGTTATCAATCTTATTCAAAGACTGTGTTGTTATTAACAAAGATAGAAACTGACTGGTTAAGACTGTCTACCCAACAAAAAAAATGAAGAAGAGACAATGGAAAGTGAGCAGTGGAAATGAATAGCGACTGGCTAAATGTAGAAGGTACTTTGTCAACTGCTACATGAAACAACTATCAATTGAACTGTCTAATGTTGTCTTTTACAGCCTATAAGAAAAGCTATAAAATGTGTTCTTGAATTCATGCAACCAAACACTGCAATCCAATCAAACAATTATACAGTTTTCCTGCTACTCTATGGTCTACCGAATATACAGAAGTTACAACATCAACATGAAATGTGGTTTAGTTGAAAAGACTGAACTTGAGCAAACAGGTTCTTTTCAATCAAGGAAAGCAGTTTTTCAATTTCAAAAACTACTAGCACAGTCCAAAAAACATGAAATTAAACAGGTAATGAGCAGATACTTCACAAATCACTATAATAAAGCAAATCATGAGTTTCTAAGACATATAGTCTGTGCTTTGCTCAGAGGAAAAAAAAGCTTCTCTAGGTGCTGCTTATGCACCATTTGCTGATTCCCAAAACTTAGCATGATGCCTGTTTTTGATTCAGAAAATATGTATGACAGTGGTCAAGAATTAACAATGTTGGTATTTAAAAAAATAGAAGCCTACAGGTGTGCATCTAAATCTATATTTAGGTATCTGTGTATATGTGCTTGAGTGCCTGACACTTCTGAAAATCAAGCAAGTGCCTAAATGTGGAACTTAGGAGCATGATTACAAAATCTTATTTTCTAAATGTTTTGGCCTTGGTCACCATGATTTTGTATACCTTACTAACCACATATGTGGGATTGCTAACTTTAATTAATTCATTTCAACACTACTGAATATAGTATTCAGAGGCGGTCTCCAGTGTTCATACTGTAGCAAGAGGCAAGGTGGGAAAGTATCACGGGGAGCTCACTGAGACCAGCAGAAACCAGATGTCTGAGAAGCAGCCTCAGAAATCCTTAAAGAACTTTCCTTTCATGTTGTACAGAAGAAATATGTTGCCTGCAGTTACATATTATGTTACTATTGATTTATAATAAAAACACCTGATAGATGAACAAGAAAGGTCTTACGGAAAAAAGATAAATACATTTTTAAAAATTCAGATGAGAACCCATCTGGTGTCCAGTTTGGAACAAAAAACAATAACTTGAAGTGGGATAAGTATCTTACATTACATTCCGATGTTTAGGGTCATAGCATTTGGTTTAAGATTATAAAGTAAATTTCTATTTGGTGTTATCATTCAAGCTTTTCTGTCATCCAATATAATGATTTTGTTGTTGTTTTAATTTAAAATTGTACTTTTTTAAAAAACAGGATCCAAATGGTTGAATTAATGACTTCAGTGAGAGGTATGATAATCATATGTAAAAGATTTATATCAGTTTGAAAGTTTTGACTGGTCCCAGCGATATTTCTTATACAATAAGTTCTTTTTTGCAAAATATATAGTGCTAGATTCAAAAATCCTTACCCAATTAAATTGACTCTCTCACATTCTCTCTCTCTCTCTCACACACACACTCACATAGTGTATTGAACATTTTGTTCAAAAAATTAATAAAACAAAAAACAAGCTGTCACTTTAAATTTCAGGGGATTTCCTGTTCCTCCTTTCAGACCAAGACACAGTAGAGAAGTTTGTAATCAGGGCCTAACAGCACCAGTCAGTTTGGAAAGAGACACACAAATTGCACAAATGCACAAATGGCTCATTTCCTTTGGAGGTTACCCAATTTACCTTCAAAGAACAGGCAGGCCTTAGAGAAAGCTTGAATGCAAAAGTTTATTCGCTAGCGAAGTGAAGCCACAGAGATAGCTCTCAAATTATGGCTTCCCCTCTTACATTATTACAAGGCTTTTTATATGGTTCTTTACATGGAGGAGGAGGAGGCAAGAAGGGCCTCATGCAAATTACCGTATTTTTCGTCCTATAGGACGCTCCGGCGGGGAGGGGGGAACCTCGGCAGCCCGCCCGCGGCGGGGAGGGGGGAACCGGGATGCTCCCGGCAGCCCGCCCGCGGTGGGGAGGGGGAAACCGGGGCGCACATTCGCCCTATAAGACGCACCAACTTTCCCCCCCCCCATTTTGGGGAAGAAAAAGTGCGTCTTATAGGGCGAAAAATACGGTAACAGGTGAAAAACATGACGTTGTTTCCTATCTATTTACTTATTTGTCTGGAAAGAACAAGACATACAAACACAAAAAGTTCTTATCATGAAATGGTACATATGGGGTAAGAATAAATGCAGATATGAGCTAAAACATACGTGGTAAGACAAATGTATGAAATGTACAGGACAAGATATGAGTGAGGCCCAGTGGTGCCTCCAGGAATGCATAATACAGGATAAAAACTTAAAGCAGCTCAGAGCTAGTTACCCAGCTTCAGTAAGACATTTTCCTATATTTTAACCTTTTCTTACAGCTTAAAGAAAGGAAGTGCTGCCTTAAGGGAGCAGCCTGTTTTTTCTCTCTGTGCTTTTTGTATGTTCTTGTGCTGAATTCCAAGGAATATAGAAGTATTATTCTTAAATCTTCCAGCAAGAGCATTTGTGTTATTTTATTTTATTTATTTGTTTGTATGCTGGGAACAAAACAAAATACACAGCAACACTAAATTCATGAAGGGACCTGGGTGCAGGGTGTAGTAATAGTCACAGCTCTGCATTAGGCATCCAGGCTCCCTGTACAATGTGTGGGAAGAGCTAGAGCCTAAATAAACAAAAGTACTTAAGTGTTCTGATGCTGAGCATTACACTGTCAGCTGTTGGTGGCTAAAAATCACAGGCACAATCTGGGATGTTGAAAGCCTGAGTTGGGGGGTCTAGGTTCCCTGTAGAGTGGGGGGGCATGGTGATTCAAATGTATGCCAGGGTGCTGCTGGCCACTGGGAAAAATCAGATCCACTATAAACATCTTCCCTTGCTGACACTAGGATCAGACAGCAGCCTTCATCCAGGGCTGAAGACAGCACCCCATTTCCCCACCTCACTCACCAAAACAGTGCCTGATCATCCCTCTGGTGAGGAATGGAAAATTGTAAGTAACATTGGCTTTTGTTCACATGCAGCATGTCATCAACCCGCATCTCAGTGCTCACTGGACCCCCACAGTCAACCCTGACCACCACTGTCTATGATGCCACCTGCACAGTCATCACCATAACTTGCATCTGCCTCAGCCTCATCAACATGAGACAGATCACTGGCACTAACCCATGCTTGTGATTATCCAGGGTCCTCCGTCAGATTTATTCACTGTACTCTCTTGTAAGGGCATGCTAGTGAAGGCCTTCCCTCGCCCCATCAAACACAACCGAATCAGCCTGACCCATCCTGAATACAGAAAAAACAAGGAAGCTAGATTTTCCATCACCTGGTTCCAGTCCTAGTGATGAGGAGGCACCCACACGAGTCATGGGAGATTGCTTTTGCCTTCTTATCTTCCAGAATGAGGCTGAGGTATACAAAAGATGTGGAGAGAGGTCTCAATTTGCTGCTGGGGTACCTGGAACTACTGGTCAATGAGATCTGCATAAGCAATGCCAATAGAGGTGGGGTGTGAGAGTCATTTCAGTTTTGAAGACAAGCTAGACTGTCTCACAAAATAAGGTAAAATGAGTATCCACCACATTGCACCCAGAACCAGGGGGCATACAACAGGGATCAGCAATCTTGGCACGCAGGACCTCATGGTAAGCACCCTTAGCGGTCCCCACTGGCTTGTTTACTTGCCGGTTTGCCGACCGCAGCTCTCACTGGTCCCGGTTCAGCGTCCTGGTCCAATGGATGCTGTGGGAAGCGGCGCTGGGATGGATTCTATTCCAGTGCTGAGAGCACTCACCTGTGAGGTGGAAGACCTGGGTTCAAGTTGCTGTACTACAATCAGGCAGAAGAGGGATCTGAATCTAAGTCTCCTGGGTGATTGCTCTAACAACCACTGGGCTATTAGAAAAAAAAAGAGGGGATTGTGCCTCATTCTCTCTAGTTTGTGAATAATGCCAGTGTTTAGGTGTACGGTAGAAACACTAAGCAGCCTGGCACTGCCAAGACGTCAGTTGCTGTGTGCTTCCCTAACAACAGAAAAGCTGAATATTTACCAGTGGAATCTTAGGTGCCCAAAAGCTTAGGAAGCATCTGAGCAGTTGTTTTGCAAATGCAGTGGTACCTAAATATTAGACATTGTCCTAAAAGCGGTAGTTAGGCACATAAGTCCCCATTCTGAATCAAACCCCTAAATCTTCAGCAGCATGAACAGAGTGATTTGAAGGAATTTAAAACAAAATTGGCTTAGAGGACTACATGGGAATATTTGTAGCTATTTGACAGTATGTTCTGTCAACTCATCTATCACTGTATACGTATCAAATGAAACTAAATAGATTGTTGTACAGTTGACATGTGTAAAGAAATATGAAAGGGAAAATGAGAATTTCAATCATTTCACTGTAGACATTTCAATCAAAGTACAGTCTACAGTGTACTTTAAAACTTTGTATTATTAAATGGTTTGCCATTTTTTTGTTGACAGAAAAAAAGCAATTTTTCACACAGTAATGCATATTTTCATGAATTAACTGGTATGTAATGGATGAAACACAGAATTGTGTCCAATCCCATTCCTAATGCAAATTATACGTGAGCATTTCAGTGATTTACAGCATACTAACCATCTCTCTGATATTTGTATTCAACTTATTCATAAATGATTTGGAGGAAGGGGTAAAAGTGAGGTGTCAAAGTTTTCAGATGATACTAAACTGATGAAAATAGTTAAGACCCAAACAGACTGTGAAGAACTTCAAAAAGATCTCAGAAAACTACCGTATATACTCGAGTATAGGTCGACCCGAATATAAGCCGATGCACCTAATTTTACCACAAAAAGCTGGAAAAGTTATTGACTCGAGTATAAGCCTAGGGTGGGAAATGCAGCAGCTACCGGTAAATTTCAAAAATAAAAATAGATACCGTATCTATCAGGATTTTCACTCACTCCAAATGAAAATACATTTTAAACTTCTTTTAGTAGTTTTCACAAGGTACATCCGGTAAATCACCCACAAAATGTAAGTGAGTGCATCTGATAGTTGAAGACCCTTGAAGCTTCTATAATAAAACTATACTGATTAAAGACTGTTGTATTGATTGCAATCATTATTGGCTCAACCTGCCTAAAGGAGAGTAAATATGCATTACCCCCCGGTTCCTCCCCTCCCCGCCGGAAAAAAAAAAAAAAAAAAAGCGCCTCGCTCTCCCGTCCCCGCCGCGCGGGCGGGCTGCGCGGCGGGGACGGGAGAGCGAGGCGCTTTTTTTTTTTTTTTTTTTTTTTTCCGGCGGGGAGGGGAGGAACTGACTCGAGTATAAGCCGAGGCGGCTTTTTTCAGCCCAAAAAGTGGGCTGAAAAACTCGGCTTATACTCGAGTATATACGGTAATTGATTGGGCAACAAAATGGCAAATGACATTTAATGTGGATAAATGTAAAGTAATGCACATTGGAAAAAATAACCCCAACTATATATACACACAATATGATGGGGGCTAATTTAGCTACAACTAACCAGGAAAAAGATCTTGGAATCATCGTGGATAGTTCTCTAAAGACATCCATGCAGTGAGCAGCGGCAGTCAAAAAAAGCAAACAGGATGTTAGGAATCATTTAAAAAGGGATAGAGAATAAGACAGAGAATATCTTATTGCCCTTATACAAATCCATGGTGCGCCCTAATCTTGAATACTGTGTACAAATGTGGTCTCCTCATCTCAAAAAGGATATATTGGCATTAGAAAAGGTTCAGAGAAGGGCAACTAAAATGATTAGGGGTTTGGAATGGGTCCCATATGAGGAGAGATTAAAGAGGCTAGGACTTTTTAGCTTGGAAAAGAGGAGACTATGGGGGAATATGATAGAGGTATATAAAATTATGAGTGGTAAGGAGAAAGTGAATAAGGAAAAGTTATTTGCTTGTTCCCATAATATAAGAACTAGGGGCCACCCAATGAAATTAGTGGGCAGAAGGTTTAAAGCAAATAAAAGGAAGTTCTTCTTCACACGAAGCACAGTCAATCTGTGGAACTCCTTGCCTGAGGAGGCTGTGATGGCTAGGACTATAACAGGGTTTAAAAGAGAATTGGATAAATTCATGGAGGTTAAGTCCATTAATGGCTATTAGCCAGGATGGGTAAGAAATGGTGTCCCTAGCTTCTGTTTGTCACAGGGGAGTGATGGACGGCAGGAGAGAGATCACTTGATCATTTCCTGTTAGGTTCACTCACTCTGGGGCACCTGGCATTGGCCACTGTCGGTAGACAGGATACTGGGCTAGATGGACTGTTGATCTGACCCAGTATGGCCTTTCTTATGTAGACCTAGATGACTGAAAGAATGAGAAAAAAATGGAAACTAGAAGAAACCCTAAAATAAAGATTGAAATATTTTAAATTCCTCCCCATTCTATTTTTCCACTGAAATTGTTCTGATAGATTGGTTATTACAGCTGGTGAATTTTTTTGGGCTGAATAATTTATTCCCCTCAAAATTCAATTTTGTCTCAACAGAAACTATCCATGAATTCTTGGTGGATTTTCAGCAAAAAAAAGTTGTGGTGTTTTAAAATATTATCAAAGCTGAAATATGTTACATCTACATTCTTCAGGTGAAACATTTAAAAAATGAATTTAGCTAGATTTGTTTTTAAAATATCCCCAAATCTCATTTCATTTTGGGTCAAATGAAGCATTATATTTGACAGGAAACTTTTTTTTTTTTTTTTTTTAAGAAAAAAAGTGGTTTGGATCAGCTCAATTGCATTTTTAATTATAAATATTTGGTTTGGCCACTAAACTAATATATATATATATATACATATATATCATTTTTTGTCCAGTCTTAGTTTTTATAGGCAGAACAGGAAGAGATACTTCTGGTTAAAATTGTCTCACACTTTTCATTATAAGACAGCTTTTTCAATTGATTATAACTTTGCAAAAAGTAAACTTCTTGAAGTTAATTTGGCCATGCTAAATGATTGTTTATAGCTTGTTTATTAAGGCAACATTAATTGACATGTCGTAACATTTGAGTGCTTGATTTTGCAATCTTATATTCTTTGAATGTAGTGTTGTTTTTTTTTTAGTTTTTAGTGTTTTACAAGTATACAAGTCATTTTGAGATAGACTTTGATGTAGTATAGATATGCAAGTCATTTTGAGATAGACTTTGCTTCAACCTTATACAGGTGCTAAGTAAGGCATTTCCTGTCCCTTTCTTAGTTTGTCCTGTTCTATTTGAAGAACTAGGCAGCAATGCAGTCTCCCTCTGAGTGCAGGGACTACTGCCTAATTATTTAGAAAAGTGCAGTAAGTAGGCTGAACAATGGTTCCTTACTCCATCTCCTGGCTGGTTGAGTTGGCCACTAGTGCACACCTCATGAATGGGGAATCTGTCAGTGCACTGCCCATTGTGCCTACTCCTAGCAGCTTTTCGAAAATACAGACAAGTTCTCAAGGAATTGATAAATAATACTTTCAGAATTTCACAAACCAGTTTGTTCAAAATTCAACAGAAAAGCAAAAGAGATTAAATTCAATAAGTGTACAGTAAACCCTCGATTTAATGGACCTCGATTTAACGGACTTCGGATGCAATGGACAAAATTTATAAGCAAGTCTGATGCATCCGAAATCCATTTGTCGAGGGCTGGCTGCCGGCTCCCGGCTGCTGCCCAGGTCCAGACAGCGGGCGGGCTGGCTGCCGGCTCCCAGCTGCCGCCCAGGTCACGCCAGCGGGCGGGCTGGCTGCTGGCTCCCGCCCGAGTCCCGCCAGTGGGCGGGCTGGCTGACGGGTCTCGGCTGCCGCCTGGATCCCAGCAGCCGGGACCGGGCGGGCTGGCTGACGGTTCCTGGCTGCCGCCCGGGTCCCAGCAGCAGGCGGGCTGCGGAGCTGCCTCCCCGGCCCTGTGGCGGGCGGGCTGCTGCTCCACCAGCTCGTTTTTTTTATTATTATTAAATAATGGACTTTCTGATTTAACGGACACCCCCTCGCCCGAATTAGTCCGTTAAATCGAGGTTTTACTGTATTATTCTGTACATACATCCACCCATTTCTAATCAGGATACCACCACAGTTTGGATGTTCCCATAACAAACACTAGGAATTCCCAGAAACATATGACCTTCCTAGTTCAAACAAACTATCTCACCTTCAAGACTTTGGACTAGAGCTGGGCTAAGGAAACAAGTTTGGTTTTGCTTAGCTTGTCTGTTAGATTTTGGATCTGAATTTCAGTATGCTGATCCTTTTTATCCCCCTCCTCCCCCCCTTCATTTGTTGGTCATACTCATTCCCTGTGTCTTGCCTCCAACCAGACTGTAAGACTTTGAGGCAGGTCCTGTGTCTTCCTGTGTGGTTATACACCATCTATGACACTGGGCTCTCAATCTTAAGTGGGACATCTAAACACAACTTTCAAATATTTGTGATCAGGTCATAGTGTAAAAAAAATCAACACATTGCTTATGAAATATATGTGAATAATGAATGTTTGAGGAAAAAAAATCTATTAGTGTGTAGGTATTTCTGGAACAGAAAGAGATTAAATTTATCAAATAAATTATTTATTGCTGTCGTAAGTATAAAGTAGCCTAGAATTACTTTTTACCTGTAAAGGGTTAACCTGAAGGTAACATGAGAGGGGATGACGAACTGGAGATGCTTATCAACCTCAGAGACAAAGAGAGTTTTTAGTTTCGGTTTATCTCTCTCGCTGTTCGCTCCAGCTATGGGATGAACCACACCTATGTCTTTACTCTACCTATCTATAATCTTCTAACAAGTCAAGTTCAGTAGTAAGTGAATTATATGCTTGAACTGTATCACTTTGTAATTGATCCACGGTGTTTATTATACTGTTAAGCTTTAGCGGAGGAAGAATTCCCAGGGAGGGATCAGTGATGCTGTGTGATGCAAGTGGGTTTTTTCTATTGATTACTGTACATTCCTTCTTTTTATTTCTTTAATTAAAATCTTTCTTTTAAGACTCTGACTGCTTGTTTCCATTGGATCGATCCTGGTTTGGATCGGGCACGTCTCACAGAAAGTGAGAGGAGGTTTTTTTGGTTTTGTTTTTTTTTCTCAAGCCTCTCCCAGGTAAAGGGAAGAGTTTTGGGGGGATTAAAGGAAGGGTTCAAATTTACCCAAACCCATTGTCTTGTCGGCTTAAATTAGTGGTGGCAATGGTACCAAGTCCAGACACAGGAGAAGTTTGTGTTCTGGGGAAAAAGTTTTAACCTAAGCTGGTAAAATAAACTGGGGGGTTATTTCTTTTTTTTTTTATGCGGGTCCCCACATCTTTACCCTAGAGTTCAGAATGGGGAGGCAATCCTTACAATTACATATTATTCTCTTAGCTTTAGTGCAGACACAAGATATTTTTAAATTAGATAGTGATTGAATGAGTTTGAGAAGAAAATCAAAACAACTCAGAACTTTTAAGTTGACACATTACCTGAAAATTCATCAATCATTGTCACAAAAATGTGCCTTTAGTTGTATCTGAAATATGTATTTAACACAATGCTAAATTACACAATTTTAGATTACTATACTTATTTAATTAAGTTTTTTTTTTTTACTTTTTCATTTTTCATAAAATTATAGTGAAGATCTTCAATATGCTACTTTTTATAGAAATTCATTAATGTCTTCCACAAGGGTAAATGTTAATTAACCTATATTTTGCCTGCCCAGTGCATCAAGCATGCAGTTATATTTTATTTTCTTAACTCTTGTCCAAGCAACTGTTGTAAACACAATGGCTAGACTGAAATATTATAGTTTAGATTTTTACCTAGCTTTCAATATTCAGAAATTAATAGTTTCAGTGTTCCAAAAAAGAAACAGGATCTGGTATACTTCTTCTAATTAGATGAATAGTCTTCCTTTAGGGACAGCAAAGCAATCCTGAAGCAGCCTATTCTCTTATCAGAAACTGATTATCTAGAGATGAGTCTTCTTTTCTCCCCTGAGATTCCTTGGGCATAGCAATTACACGGGAGCTGATTTTGTGATTTGGCAATGGAGGAAAAAATCAAATGAAACAGTTATATTATATTTTAGACTTCACACAGCAAATGAAAATCAATTTAATTGGCAAAAGAAAGGCCTATATGAGTTCTTTTATATTCTATATATTGGTGAATTATTAAACCACCTTTTGCTCTTACTAAAAATTATTTTTGAGACAAATGGTAACAATTAAAATGTCAATCTACATGACTCATTGGGCGACTTTAAAGTTAGCAACCACAGTCTTATCTAAAATGATGAGAATTTGGAATTCATGCAAAATAGGCTTAACAGAACAATGGAGCAAATAGTGCAAGAAATTATTCTCTTGTATTTTATTAGTTCTGAACTATATTTCAATTCAGCCATGCTCAACATTCTTTACATTTGCTTTTCCATCATCTTTCATGCCACATGTTTTGTTTGTTCATAATATTGTTTGGGGAAGTTTCCTGTGCTGCTCGTGAGATTTATTCTTTTGAGATCAGTATATTTATGAACATTTTCACATTGTCACGTGAAAATAAAGACTCACATTTTATGCCTTCATCTAGCCTTGGGGCATAGAAGGTTTGGGACTGGGGTGGTAGGAGGAGTCTGTAACGAGTAAATGATAGCTAAAACAAAACAAAACAAAAATCTGATCACTATAGACCTGACTCAAAAGGCACTGAAGTCAATGGAAAGAGTGAAGTAGACTTCAGTGAGTTTTGGATAAGGCCGAGTGAGAAAAGGGGAAGAGACTATGGGAGGAAAAAGGGTTGGGGCATGAGTACTCAAAAACAGAAAGGTCTCTTACCTGAGGCCCTCCTGACCATATTCCGAGAATAGAGTTAGATATCTGAGGTGGAGCTATATTAAGTACATTCAGATGGAAGAATCAGCATAATAGAGAATTTCAGACTCCAGATCCAGTACCTTTCACAAATACCAATATCTCTCACAGTATTTAGTCAAAATCAGACTTGAATGAGTATAATCTGTCAGACACTTTCAGCTACTGTTAATTGTTCATTGTCATGATTATTACCCTCACCATATAGACCTGCAAAATTAGCTAATGGTGCTTCTATATTTAATCTGAGAATTTTATTAAAAATAACACATAATGGAAGCATATTTTTACTCATCTTCATTGTTAAAATGATGAAAAGTTGAACAATATATAAGACCATAAAATAAAATACATAAAATAAACCAAGATCAAATATTTATATATGACAACAAAGATGAAGCTTCCAAATCCAGTATTTCATATAGTAACTTATTGATCACTGTTGAAACCTACTTCTATTATATGTTTGTTTTTTTCATAAAATTATCTTCAGAACCATATATTAAAGAGTGTTCGGGATAGGTCGCCTTGCCTAGTGCTTGTTACAGGAACAATGCTTGATTGTCAGAGCAGGCATCCAATGTGGGGAACAAGAAGTGAGGCGCAATACCAGAGTCAGAAGCCAGGTGCCAGAGCCAGGGTTCAAGACAGAGTCAGAGACAGGAACGAGGCTGAAACACAGAAAGAGCTGAAACTAAGGTAGCTAAGGGCAAATGTTCTGAACAGCCGGCATGGTGCTTCTGAAGTTGGGCTTAAGGGCAGGTGTGCTGATCCTCTCAGCCAATCAGGTAAGAAGACTGCCTGTGGGCCCTTACTACAGACAGTGGGTATGTTAGTAAAGGCAATGTGGCCTGCTCTATGGAGCACTGGCATGGAATTCAGGAATCCTGGGTTCTTGTTCTGGCTTTGGCACAGGCCTACTGAGTGACTTTCAGCAAGTCATTTCTCTGCTTTAGTTTCCCCATATGTAAGTGAGGATAATGATACTGCCCTCTTCAGAAAGCACGTTGAGATCTACTGATGAAAAACAGTACATATGAGCTGAGTCGTATTACATATTGAAGGAGTTAGACAACTAAAGATTACAGTTTTGTCCGCCACATTAAACGATACACAACCTAATAATAAAACTAAATCTTGATCAAACAAATGTCAAGCAAAGAAAAAAATATGGATGGACTATTTTGTGTGCATTAGACTCATTAGTTTCATACTCCAATGCTCTATTACTGACTGTAATAAAATTAATTTTATAGTTTTATACCCAGCAATTCTTTGTTCATACAATACAACAGTATGATTATATAGTTATTCTGTTTAGCATTGATTGGGAGATAATATAATCTAAATATTGCTAAGAGCCTAATCCAATTTAAGTCAAAACCAAAACTTCAATTGACTCTAATGGGAGCAGCACCAGGCACTAACTGTGCAAATGGGTAGCACAGAAATATATTTTCTGCAGAGCAGTATGTGCCCAAGAGAAAGGTTTCATGAATAATGTCAGTGATAGCTCAAAGACTATGGCTCAACTTGTTCCACATTATTACTGGGCATCAGATTTCATCAAGAAAAGATAGCTAATGAAGATGCAGTTACTGAAGAAAGCCATTCAATTGTAAACAGCAGGTGACCAATATACACACATGAGAATTCATGTCTTCGGATTGAGATATATATTTTACTCACAGAACACACATCATCATCTGCAAAACCAGTCATCCTAAAACACTATAAAACACTACAAACACTTAATAGCTCATATGACAATATGTCAGGGAACAATGTGCTGAAAGACTAGACCTATTTACAGGTTGGATGAAATCATTCATGAAATATCTTAATAAAAAAAGACCCGACTGCAGTGATACACACTAATAATAATAGGTTATTTTGAACCAGATTTTCAGATAAATATGTAAAGTTTAAAGTATCTCTGGGGACCCTATTGGTTGTAAACCATCAGTTGTGATTATTAACAACATTAGATGTCATAAATCATGTTATAAATGACGGAGTACAGTATATTGCTTAGAGGCAGGGATTATGAATTATTTTCCTCACCTTAGTTCTCACTTGATGTGTGGCCTTAGGCTATCCACCTAACCTCTGTCTCCCTCTATTAAACCATCTGTAAGATGGGTGTATTTAGATTTACCTATATATTAAAGGTATGTTGCAAGGGTTAATCAATATTTATTTTAAGGGTGCTTTGATACCCTTGAATTAATCGTGCAACAGAATTGCAATATGTCATTGTTATAAAGAAGTTCTGAAAATCTGTTGTAAAGTTCATGAAGAGTGTTTTCTAACTAAGAAAGTGAAAGTTTGTTCCCTGCAGAAGAGTTCTGTTGGCTCATTTAGTAGAGCAGCTGTCTATAAGTCACAAAGATAATGGGTTCAACACTCACAGTGATAACCTGCAAGATACAAATATGGCACAGTTATTCCATCTACCTTTGGGGACTTTTAATTAGATACAACCATTCTCGTGTCTAGCCAACAGTTGGGAGGTAAAACAGCTGACAGAAGTATGACCTGAAATAACTTAAAGGCACTTCCAAAACATGGAAATAAATGATAAAACATTCTTAACAAAACTAGTGTAAACATATCTTAGTTTACTTTAATCTAGCATCTTGGGTATCGATAGCAGTGAAACTGTGGTAGCATGGGATTCAGCACAGCTGAAGAAGCCCAGCCCACACCCTCGGTACTTAATTGGGTGGCTAGCCCATGATGAAGTCTGCGCTGCCATGGCTTCTCTGCTATTGGTTCTTGTTCTAGCTTGGGTATGTCTACACATGCTGAGATTAAGTCTCTGGTTTCAGTGTAGACATACCCATAGTTGCTTTGTCACAAAAAAGCATAAAGCATGGCATAATATGAAAATATATAATAATAACTGGATAAATTCTGTTGGATTTGGTTCCCATATGTGCTCCCATTTTTTAAAAATTATCAAAATACAGAGCTTCAATACTTAAAGTTACCAAACTTCTGAGATATCAATGTTTGACAAAGACAGAAATAGACCTAAAAACGTGTGGCAAGGATTCACAGTATTGCTACCATTAAAGTCAATAGAGCTTTGCCATTGATTTCAGGGGAAGAATGATTAGATCCATAATGAGAAATGGTGTCTTATAAACAAGAATGCAAACAAACAAAGAACAGCAGAAAAGAAGTTTCAAAGTGATGTCCAATTCATTTTGTAATATGTAAAGTTTTCATCCTTTCAGTGTAATGATTTGGCATTTTAATTGCAATTTATGATAATAAACAATGGTATTAAAAATCAATAGATGGTCAATTTGGGTTCCAAAACATAGTCCCTAATAAGATATAATTTAGAGTCAAGCTAGATGATAATTGTGGTATTACTTGAAAAGGTTAGACTCATTGTTCAAGGTGTCTGTTAAAGGGAATACAGCAAGGATGTAAGAGTCTGTGTAAACAGGAAGTAAATAAAATCTTGCCTTCACGCTGACTGTTGTGTTGTAGGTCTTTGTAATTTGTACACCAGTTATTCACCCCATATCTGGCATCCATGCCACCCAGTGATGTAACAACGTTGCATATGGCCTCTGGAAAATAATTATTTTTCACCATCTTATTTGGAACAACAACTGTCTTTTCATCTACCTGAAACAAGATGAAAACCTAAACAAACAATAATTTCACTGTCAATTCTTTTCATGAAAGTTCTCAGATTTTGAGATTTTATAGATTATTGCTCCATATCATACCCTCTCCCACTACCATGTTGTCATTTAAGATGGGTTGATATTTAAATTCTCTACTGCTCAATGTACCTATAGGTCCATTCAATCCCTGCACATTCCATTTTACTGGATAAAGTGTATGTACTGCAAAGAGTCCTATTCACATTACAGTTCAAAATTCTGATCACACTTACAGTGGAGTAAATCTAAAATAACTCCACTGAAGCTGCTTGGGAGTTAGACTGGTGTAATTGGGAGAAGAATTTTGTCCCATATCTTCCTAATTCACTGTGGCATTTTGAAAAGAAGTGAGCCTGACTGGAATGGTTTGGTTCTGACAGGGTTAATAACATTGTCTGATTTGCTAGATTGATTTTATTTTAAACTCAGGACAATAGTTTAACTGATGCAAGCAATTTTGTGGCAACTTTCTTTTTTGCAGTTTTTTAAACAATCTGTTCCCTCTAGTGATTTCACATGCTTTCCAGTGGAAAAAGCGTTAGCAATTTAAAGCAATGTGAATTCGAGCAATCAGAAAAAAATATATTGAGAGTCACTGAAGGATGAATGTAATGAATCAATCTGATAAATTGTGATTGGTCCTTAAAAAGACAAGGAAAAGAAGTAAATTCAAATTGGTTAGGGAATGTTCACAGTACCAGATAATATTAGATTGTAGACATCTACTGTATAGCCTTCTCTTTACAAAAAAGTAAATTGTAGATTTAAAGTGAAAAAAACTCAAATCGCTGGTGACAATAACAATATTTATATACAGGGCACCGTCATTAATTCATAATCTGCTCACAGAAGGGGCAATATATGGTGATGCAGCTTTAAGATGAAGGAAGCGGTGGCCTGGCCCATGCTGCTTCCTATAGCTCCCCATTGGCCAGGAATGACAAACCGCGGCCAGCGGGAGCTGCGAGTGGGCGACTCGGGTAAACAAAACATCTTGAGGCCAGCCAAGGGCTTACTGGCCATGGAACAAGTTTGTGAACCCCTGATCTACTCCTAGACCCTGCCCACCTGTGCACAAAGGGAAGCAGTTACCTCACAGAGGCTGCTCTCCCAACAGATTCCGACCAACAGTCCCTGGTCATTGTCGGCATCGAACCTGGGACCTCTGCAGCTAAATGCATGAGCCTCTACTGCACATGTGTGTTACCTAAGGCTGTAGCAGACTCATCTCTCTAAGTGGTCTTGATGTCACTAGAATGAACAGAACACCACACACAGGAGGTGTGTGGGTTACATGTGCACTTGGCAATAAAGAGGTGCTGGTCTCATTTTGTCTGTGTTAGTGTGTAGAGAAAGGAACAATCTCATCCATCGTTATACAGAAGCTTTAGCCCAAAGGCTACTAAACTACTTTATGAACTCAGGATCAGGTTGAGGCTCTAAAATCACTGACTGCCATCGGGTGAGGGCCACCAAGGAGGGGCTGAACCAATATGCCCTATTCCAAACATAACTGATTAAAAACTCCACCTGGTCACATCTCTGTGCATAAGGCAAATTCAGGATTTTATGGAGAAGTAGCTAGGCTATTCTTTGTAGATATATTCCAAAATTTACGGACTTGTTTTACATGGAAAACATGTGTGATGGGAGAATGCTTAGGTTTCATCCAAAAGCTCCTACTGGAAGGGGAGCTCAACTGTCCTGTGTTGTGATCAATGCTTAGTTGCCAATGTCCATAAAAGTTTTGAAATTGTCCAAATAAGCTAGGGGAGCACCGCGTCTGGGGCTCACTCCAATCAAGAGGGGGAGGGGGATTCTGTTTATTCTACTTATTTTCAGCATGTATATTGGTGTCTTATTTAATTATCTCCATGCCTATCTGTGTGTCAGGGTTAACTGTATTTTCTCCAGTATACAGCAAGGTTATACAGATTGGTCAGGGCCACCGGGAAAGACACTACCAGAGCTGACATTAGAATACAGGAGTCCCATGTTCTTAGTTCCATGCTTAGTCTACAGACTATACATCAAGAACCCTTCTCGGCTAATTCATTAACAGGAAAAAGTGGCCAAACGACCCAAAAAGAGAGGGAAAAAGCATTGCAAATTGTTCATCCAACTCTACTCACCTTTGCTACCTATGCTGATTTCCTTCCCAAATATGTTTGCTAGCAAGCTGCTCACATATTGAGATATTTGAACAGAATGGAAAGGGCACTAGGAAATATATTGGTAACAAATGTCAATAGTTGGGCTGTGGGGAATAGAGAGATGACTCATTACGCCTTCCCCATTTCTGATTCCTATCATTCCACAGGTATATGAAGTGAATTGAAAAACCAATTAATAAGAAAATTCACAAAAGGATTAAGGGATATTACTCTCCAGTCCATCTGAGCTCCAATGAGAAAATGTGGTGACGAGATGCCTGCAGAGAGCTGGTTGAGATCTCTTGCTTTAGGACCTACAGCACCAGTGCAAGGGCTAGTCCTCAGGGATTTTATGTCAGTGGAGTTTTGTTCTACCATGCCCCTTTAGTTACCTGATCTTAAATACATTCTGAGGTGAGGGCAAGATTTCTGCAGGCAACAAGTTCCCCCGCCACAGTGAATTTCCCACTAGTTATTTCTGGCTAATTTATGGCCACTTTTACTTTTAGATAAGGAGAGGGCAGCTCAGAAGACACACACAGTTTATTGCTCTCTTTTTCTCTTCTCCCTTTTCATCAGAAGATGTTGAAGTAAGATTTAGTCACTGCCAATCTAGCAATAGTAATAATACTTGCTGAGCTTGTTAAGAATTAGTTTCCAACCTTATCCCTCACATATTTTTTGTTTATATGTATTTGAGTGGAAGGAAATACTTACATTTTACTGACCTAAGAAAAATATGCAGTGAAATAATATAAATGTATACTAATATGCTATCTCCAATCAAGGGTATCAAAATAAATTTAGCTTTGAAGAACACTTGTGGGGTAGATAAGTATTATCATCCCAGGTCTAAATTTGGAGAGAGAAAAAAACCACAAAGAAAGAGAAATTGTTCACAATGGAAGTTCTTGACACAGCCAGAAATAAGAAACCAGATCTCCTAATTCCTAGGTTTTGGCTTTAACCAAAATATCAGACTTCCTCTCCTCAGAGTGTTGGACTTTTTGGACATTACTGCCAATAATATTAATCAATAGGTGACAGCCCAAATACGACCTATCTTTATTTGTTTTGCAGCTATGGGTTGGCTGCAAAGAGTCACCTATTGAAAGAGAAAAGAGTAAATCATCCTCTTTTCTCAATAAACACATGACATTTTCTGTTCTTGTTATATACCATCCATCACAAATAAGTAATCATTGATTTCAGAAGCCTCTGTCATTAGTTGGACAGGTCTAACTGAAGCTTGTGTTCATTTTATTTTTGTTTCTGGTCTACTCAGAAATATATTATGTTACTAAAAGAATAGGTAAATCTACAGATATCCTTAATTTCTTTTAAGAAATGACCAAGTGTGGTATTTAATAGCCATATAATGTAAAACTACAATATGTGGTAGGATCATTACTTCAGAATGTTTTCATAGATGAAGGGACAAAGAGACAGACTAAAACCTATTCAAAACTGTATTGTTTTTCCCTGAGTAATTTATATTCATCAGCTCCAGGTATTTAAACAGTAAAGAAACTAATGAAGCACTGGTGACTGAACACCTGTTGGTATGTTCCTTATTATTTTTCTTCTTAAGCCTTAATGAGGTGTAATTGCTGTTTCTCACATTTTGTCTGGGACATGCATTATTATAACAAAGAGTAGTGACAAGTAGCTGTGTCTCACTTCATGAACAGCAAACTTACTGCAAATATGTAAATGAGGAGCAACAAAGAAGAGCCCGGAGATATTAACATCTGTGTGAATGAAGCAACCATTTCACAACTCAGTGGACCTTAAACAAAGCAGACATTGAAATCTGTTCAGTACATGGGGCAGATTTTTAAATATGTTCAATTACTGCTTGTCGCCCAGCTGTCACTAGAGCACAGCGTCAGTAACACTAGGGAATCTGCTTTGATATTACCAGCATATAAAAATGGTGTTCTTGATAAATAGTTTTCTGGCATAGTAAAATGCTCATTTTTCACTCATGTCTATGGATTAGAGCTGTACTGTTACCATTGTATCTCTGGCAATTTAGGGAGTGAAAACCAAGAAGCATCTGCTCAGAAGAAAATAGGTATTTCTCACCAAACCAAATAAGTACCTTACTAAATAATAGGGATATTTAAATTTTTGTTTAATCAAAACACTATCATTTTACAAAAAAAATCCATGATTCTCAGGTCCAGGATGGAATTTCCGGTTAGAGAAAGAGAGAGAACCTGGGTTTCCTACATCACCAGGTGAAAACTCTCAACACTGGGGAGATTGGCTTTTCTGGGGTGGGTTGTTCTCTGTTTCTCATTTTTTTAAACAAAAAAAATCAAAAAGTTCTTTTTCATACCAATAGAAAATGTCAAACTGGGTGAATTTTTATTTGTTTTTTCATTAAAAAAAAATCATGTTTGGACCCTGAAACTATTTGCCAATTTCAAGTCAAAACATTTCATGTGATTGGAAACAATTTTTTTTTGATTGATGACAAAATTTGAAAAACAAATTAATGAAATTGGTTGGGGGGAGGGGCTTTTTGATTACACCCCTGCCTAACCATAGAATCATAGAAGAGTAGGGTTGGAAGACACCTCAAAAGGTCATCCAGTCCAACCCCTGCCTCAAAGCAGGACCAACACCAACTAAATCATCCCAGCTAGGGCTTTGTCAAGAGAGACTTTAAAAACCTCTATGGAAGGAGATTCCACCACCTCCCTAGGTAAACCCATTCCAGTGTTTCACCAGCCTCCTAATGAAATAGCTTTTCTTAATATCCAACCTAGACTTCCCCCACTGCAGGTTGAGACCATTACTCCTTGTTCTGCTCCCACTGAGAACGGTCTAGCTCAGGGATCAGCAACCTTGGCACATGGCCTCACAGGGTAAGCACCCTTGGCAAGCCCGGCCAGTTTGTTTACTTGCTGCATCCATAGGTTTGGTCGATCACAGCTCCCACTGAATGCTATCTTATGGCCAGTTCCTGAATCTTTAGACATATACACAGTTGTATAAGGCATGGTCAGTGGGGAGTATTTCCATTGACTTCAGTTAATTTTCAGTTAATTTTTGGATCAGGCCTATATATATATATATATACATATATACATATATATATATATATACACATATATACATATATATATATATATATATATACACACATTTACCCTTGGTAGTAATGCCACAAAAGCAAAGGTGATGACAATAGAATTATAAGGAAAATGATTTCCAAGGGTTTAAAACTAGGCATTTCAGGAAATGAACTATTTATAAACCAAATTTCAGACTTTATGTGGTATTACTGTGGATTATTGATTTCTCTCTCTCTCTGCCCATCACCCCCCGGGCGGGGTATGGGCCAACAACCACAGAGCACTCCATCTCTGTTGTTGGTGTTTCAGTAGCAAGTTGGTTCCCTACAGGGTGGAGTTGCTAGCCCCACACCCATGTTAAGCATACAGCACCTGGTATTCCTAGGAGGTCTCCCATCCAAGTACTAGCCAGGCCCGACCCTGCTTAGCTTCTGAGATCAGAAGGGATCGGGCATGTTCAGGGTGGATTAGCCATACCCATTATTGATTTAACTCATTTCAAATGACATATACTGTGTTTTATGGTTTACATAGTCTCTATAACATTTTAAAAAATATGCTTCTACAAGATAGATTGAAACACCTTTGGGTAAATTACATCTATTTTAAAATTCACTTCAGTTAATGGTGAAATCCACAAAAGAAAACCAAGCCTCTACTATACATTACAATGAAATAAGGCAAATTATTCAGTAGATATAATATTCATTGTAAGTGTAGCCTTTTCCTATTGACAAAATATTTCCAAACTAATCCTGTTTTCCGAAATCATGATAGTTATGTGTAAGTGCATGCTAATAGTCTGGACAAACAATCTGCAACCTGTGGGTGGCTTGAAAATTCTTTTTGAAGAAAAAGATAATATTCTTTTTGAATATTTACGATTTGTTATTTGTCAGTTGCGGTGTGATATGAGTCATCAAATGAACATGTTATTTTTCTGATCCCTGATTGGATGACTGGACACCTTCTCCCCCTTTTTATAAGCAGGAAAATTGTGACTAATTAAATCTGAGCAACAAATGAGGAATAACAAATGCCACACTTCTGGCTTGAATTTTTGGATGAAAATTTGTGAGACTGCCTAACACAGCACCCAAACTTTTGGGGGGACTCTAGGAACTATAGTAATATAAATAACCTTCAATATTCATAATATGAACATTAAATAAATATGTTAGAAGGAGTCTAGACTCACACAGATTATAAATATTAATATTAATTTTAATGATTTTCTTGACCTATTAGCAGTCTTATTTTTAATTCCTTCAGTATGAAGCAGTTTTGTTTTAGGCCTTTTGTGGATTGTTAAATTAAATAAAAGGTTTAGAGAGAAATCATTGAAGTTAATAAGCTGAGTAAAATTTTGGGGAACATGTGTGGGCAATCCTGGATTTCAAGGGCTTTAAACTAATCATAGTTTCAGAGCCGCAGCTGTTGCATGTGTTTTGTATGATAGAGCAGATGAACAACTGATTTGTGAGACAATTAGGCAAAAGTACAATCTACAAATTCTAGTTAGCTAAGAAAGGAAAGCGTATCAGAGGAAAAACAATCATAAATTACTCCTGGAGGTGTCCATGTTGTAAAGTTCCTGATGCAAATAATGTGGTGTTTTTTCCCATGGATCAGTGTGATGGAAATATTGCTGGAAATTAAGAAATTGTTAGGGGACCAATCAGTGTCTCCTTTAGGGTGTTGAACATCCTCTGCATCTCGAACAAAGCTCTTAACACCTGTGACCCAAATTTATGAAGTGTGATACTGTGGCATTTGTTCATTATTGGCTGTAATTCTTTCTGACTAAGAATGGTTAATAGACTTTTGACCTGAATTTTGCACTGAAGTTAGGATTGCTGATACAGGCCTTAATACTGCAAATAACTTAAAGAAGGGCCTATCTTTAACATTTTAACATCTGTGGGACCACTGACTTGATTAAAATTAGGCACCTACTTAATTACCAGCCTGATTCAGAACCATAGCAATGCAGAATGATATCACTTACCTATAGTATCAAGGTATACAGCCAATTAGGGAGTAGAGATTGTCTAAATCGTACATCTGTT
This sequence comes from Sternotherus odoratus, assembly GCA_032164245.1. Lineage (NCBI taxonomy): Eukaryota > Metazoa > Chordata > Testudines > Kinosternidae > Sternotherus > Sternotherus odoratus. The sequence goes on from JAVMKO010000001.1 coordinate 242,505,732, forward strand.
GGATAAGCCAGACAAGTTAAAATGCAGATTTATTTACTAAGCTACAAACAATGGAGAGTAGAAGATGAATAAAAATGGTAATTACAATTAACTTGGTATTTAGGCAACAAATAGTACAATATATTCACATTAATTTTGCAAGGTCTGTGCATGAATAGTAGAGGGAAGGAAATTGGCCTCTGCAAAAAAACAATTCCCACTCTGCTTCCCTCTTGTTCTGGAGTCTTTGGATTGTTATTGGCCTCTGACTTATACCAGAAACATATTAGAGCACGTAGAAGCCAGCTCGGCTGCATTTGTCATTCCCTTTGTGGTGCGGACTAAGGTTCCTCACTCTTCCCTATCCACTTATACAAGAGGGGAGAACATGCTCCGCGTCCAGGTAAAACTTTCAGAGAAATTTTAAAAGGTGGTACTCTCTTATTTCCCCTTACTATCCTGGGCATCTGTGTAATTCAATTCAAAATGTAGCCCTAATAAATGAAATAAGATAACAGAAATTCCATCTTTCAAGAAAAGAAATCTGAATTGGATCCATGTTCCATTGTAGGAATGTTACATATATATACATGTTGAGTTTGAACTTTCGGCCCTGGCTCTGACCTGAACAATAGTCTCTGATCCTTTTACAACCCTGGCAGCCATATGTCTATTGTCTGCCTTATCAACATTCCTCGAGCAGTTGTAACACTGGTTTTAACTAGATACAACCTGGGATGACTTGGTTGATCACGCACGCATATCATGAACAGCTAAGTACTTTGTTTACTCCATCCTATAAATACTGCTGTGTTTCTCAAATAAAGTTGCCACATGCCTCTTAAGCTACTGAGCCAGAGGAGGGTGTGCACGCTTTGAACAAAGAATTGAGTGTTGGTGTTTATTACTTGGTCTCTGACAGACTGTGAGCCCTAATCCAACTCCACACTACTCAGATGTGGAAAGGTGAGTAGGACCAGCTATTTTTACCTAACATACACAACATCTGAGAAATAATTGGTTATCCAGATCTTACACCTACTATTTGGTTACTCTTGGAGTTGGAAATTTAGGACAGGTGTCTTACAAATATGAGCTCTTGTGACATTTCTGGTACTTTTATTTCTGCAAAAATCACATATTCTCAAAGAATAACCAACTTTTCTGCAGGCATTTCAAAACTTATATTTCTAGTCATTGCCAGAACCTGGAAGAGGAAAACCACTTTGTGGGTGTGGATGTCTGTGTGTACACACATACATCACACACATACACACTTCAAACTTAAAAAAAAAAATCCTGTTCCGGTTTGCTTTGAGTGTTAAGCAGTCTAAATAATTCCTGAAGAGATTCTTATGGAAGAACACAAGATTCGGCCTAACACTTCAAGCTGTGCTTCACCTCATTCTTTACTGAATGCTTTCAATTGTTCACATCAACAAAGTATAGAATTAAAATCATGTGCAGAGGGACAATTATGTACACAGGAGAAAGATAAATTCATCACAGAGAAAGATAAATTCATCCAGTGGAGAAACTCACAGGAAGTCAGATTAGGTCTTGCAGAGTTTTGAGCTTCATCCCATCTACTGCAAAATAGTGGGAATGAAACCCAGGAAAGTGGTCCATTGTGAATGACACCTTCAGACTTATATTTTATTGGCTAAGTCCCAGTATAGCTGTTCACCAGCAGGCCATGGAGAGGATGCCATGAGAGTTAGTGTTGTTTGTGGATTTCTCCATAGAAATTAGGGGCTAAAGAAGAGATTTGAATGGAATGTTTGTGTTCATTTTAAACAAAATGTGATTTAGAAGGTATGTATGCATAAAGAAGCATGCTGTGGCTCACCACGCTAGGAACATTCTAGAAGAGACCAAGGGGAGGAGGGGTGAGCTCAACATGTGGAGTGGAAAAGTATAAGCATTTGATGAACAAATCCATATATGGAAAGATTAAATATGATTGGCTAAATGTTTTTATGTAACTTCCATATGCTACAATAGCAATGGGAAAGGCTCCTTGCTGGAGGGACTCTGGCTGATTTTTGTTACTCTTTGTGCACATTGAATTGAATAAAGTATTGAAGACCCTTGATTCTGCGCAACCTCTGACTCATTTGGTTATTATGGGAACCAAAAAATCCCAACACATTATTTTTTCTCTGCTTCATCCAGTTCTTCCTTCAAAAACCCTATGAAGGAGAGAATCTGTGTGACTCTCCCAGAACGGTCATGCCACTGTGGAAATAGTATTTACAGTTCTACCATGGCAAAAAGAATATTTCTCTCACACTATTTTTTCCTCAGCTTGTAAAAGCAAAGGGGATATTTTCTGACAATTGTCTGCTTTTAATTCTCTTTCACAGCTTGCAATTGGCAGAGGTGAGTTCAGAATAGCAGCACCTCTGTAGAGATAGTGCTACACTTTTGAGATAGATGTACCTACTTGTAGTTTAATAAACAAAACAGACAAACAAATAAAGCCTCTTTGAAGGTTCCTTTGAAAGCCTGCCCTTTGAAATGATATTCAATAGTCAAACAATAATTACAAAGGGACTCAATGTTATTGGTGTGATATGGAGAAACTAATAGAATTCCAAAGGCATGTGACTCAGTGATACTGATACTTCTCATTCACAGAAACTTCAGCATCATCATAAAATTAGGCTCTTTGTACAGATTTGGTTGCTGTCTTTCGAATATAAACTTCCATTTAAAAAAATGGCTTGATGTGAAGATAATCTTCACTGCTGTTTGAGTCTCTCTGATTGCCCACTCAGAAAGACAACAGCACTAAGAGCATCAAGAATGTCTTCCATTCATACATAGTGCTGTTTGAATATTCCAAAAACAAACAAATAGATACATTTCACCACTATGCAGTCATCTCAGTTTGCAAATGAGTTTTCTGGCAGAAACATTTGCCAAATTATTGGAAATGTTTCAGAATAGTTGCTGTAAGTGAATTTTGGGGGAGATTAATTCAGAAGCAGTGGAATTTGGGGCTTGATGGTGAGTTGATCTTGTGTCCCTGATTCTCAGCTTCCCAGATCCATCAGCAGGGATCAGCTTTACCTATTTTTCTTCACAGAAGATCTCTTGCCAGAAGAAAATTGCTAGCAGTGGAACCTTACTCCAAACACTTTATCCCCCTCCTCCCTTAGTAACACTTCCTAAAATTGTTATGCTACTTACCTTCCTCTATTTATGGACAGCACACGTCCAATATAGGTTGCAGGAGCACAAAGATTCTCCCTACACAAGGGGTATCTTCAGCTGGTGTAAATTCAATTTGCTTATAGTTGGGCTATGAGTTTTGTCCTGAGTTACCTCCATTGTGCACACACAGAACTATTTCATATAGAAATGAATGTGATAAAGACATTAATATTCTAGCATAGCAGAGAGGCAGACAGACCAACACATGAAATGGCACCACTGACTTAGAGATCAAACATTTTTTAAATTTAAATTTTAAAAGTTTAAAAGTTTAATAATAAACTTATTATTCTATCCAATCAGGGAGGGTTTGAGGAGACGTATTGAATAAAGGAAGGTAGGGAATGGAGAAGGTAGATAGAATATTGTTCATTACAACTTTAAAAGTTAACTATACCTGACTGACATCTAGGTATTTCTCAGATAGAGAAGGTTCTAACTGTGGTTTGTTTCTGAGGAATTACAGAGCGTGCCTGTTACGCTAGTTCTAATCAATACTACATAATGTGTTCAACTGTATACTCGTTAGTCCTTTCTGAGTTCCTGGTGACATATACTGGGCTTCTGTAAATTGGAATAACACAACTGACTTCAGTGGAACTTCACAGATTTTCACCAGTTGAAGAGCTGATGTCCAATCTCTAATCCCTGCAGCAAATTTACTCGGGATATCAGAGAACATGACAGAATCCATGGAGAAAGCAAGAATGTAAGAGACATCTTTTAGCAGACAAACTCCTATAGTATTAAGTGTTGCAACAGTAGCACCTAATATATACATATATTTCTTTCTATTAATAAATGTATTTGTGTAAAAAGATATTGGGTAAAATTCACTTCACCTATATAGAGCTCATGCGAGTGAAAGGAATTAGAAACTTGATACATACCTCTAAACTCAGCATCGGGGCATGGGGATTCAGTACAGCCTCTATTTGGATGCTACCTGCAGATTGTCTCCACCTCGGTTAGGACTACTGGATTCACATAAATTCACAAGCCATGGCCCCAGAATGGACTGATTTAAATCACCAATATTAATAATGATTTAACTCAGAAAGATTAAAACCTTTATTTAAATTATCAGTTTTAATCCTCTTTTCTTTTTGTACTTTTTAGTTACCGTCCAAAAGAACTGTTCATTCATATTGGTTGATATAACCACTAAACACGTTGATCTGATTATTTACACTAGATTTGTTTGCTAAGCAAGGTGATACTCTATAAATATATACTTTTTATTTAAGCTACTATATAATTTAACATATACTTATTAAGATTCTTAATTTATTTTTTTCATTATGTTGTAAAATGAATCTTTTTTAATGGATAGTTAATTTTTTTACTCATGATTTGTGTCATGTTGCTTTGGGATGGAAGTTGAAATTCAATTAAAACCACACTTTAATAGCATTTTAATTTTTTTTAGTTACATAAAATGACCTTTAATGTGTTGTCTACGTAGAAAAAAAATCAAATTAAGTATTTCTGCTAGCCTTCTCTTCAAGTACTGACTGCAAATATTGGTACTTGGGAGATGGGGGACGAGCAAATACCAGCATTCATTACATTGTAAAGACTGAAAATAATATTGATAGTTACTTAATATAGTACATGACATGTTGTACTATAATTATAAAGTCTCATCATACAACCAGTACTTAATGGCTGCAAGCTGATATCAGATGAATGCAAATAAGAAATGAGATAGATTTTTTTTTTTTAACAAGGATGATGAAACCACTGGAACAAATCTATCAAGGGAAGTGGAGGATTCTCCATCTCTTGATGTCTTGATATCAACACTGATTAACATTCAGGAAGATATGCTTTAGCCAAACACAAGTCTTGATTTTGTCAAACAGAAGTTATTGAACTCAGTACAGGAGTAACTGGGTGAATTTTAATGCTCTGTGAGATCGAGGGTAGACAAATTGATCTAATAGCTGCTTCTGGCCTTAGACGCTATGAAAAGTGTTCCTCACTAATTCAAATTGTTTCCTCTCTGAGTCACTATATACCAAAAAGAAAAAAAAAGCCTTTAATATCTTAAAGCTTATGATGAAGGCTGTTTCGATTTTAATAGGTTATAGAAAGTTTAGGCCTTTACATAGGTTTTCAGATACTTTTAAATAAGTTTATTTTGAAAAAGAAAAAAATATTCTTTCAAATCATTTTTAATTTGAATTACATAAAACAAATCTGATAATTTATTTAAAGATTTTTTTAAATCACTGATTCTTACCCAACTTACATGGCCCATCTCTGACCAAGCCCCACACCTCTCCACCATTTCCCCCATTGCTTTTAGCTACAACAGGCTGGTAGGGTCACCCTGAGTGCAAAGGATGCGGATTTCCCACATCATGGCCACTAGTAAGTCCCCACACTGCCCCAGTTTGGATCCTAAAAGTGTAGAAGTTCTTGAGATGGCCTTCCACATGGGGAGGGAGGGAATAAAAGGAGAGCACAGGACTTAAGCACACTGAAATTCCAAAATAGGATTTATATGGGACTTAAGTTATGGACTACCTCTCTGCAGAAAACTGAATTTTAACCTATGCCGTTTTTCATCTCTAAATATTTAATTAGTGAAATCACAGAAAATAGTTTATATCAGACACTGATATTCCCACCTTAATGAATCTTGTTAACAGATTGTTTTAATGTCATATACTGTAAATCAGGACCACCACACTATGTATCAGGTGTAGGAAATGTAGTGCTTTATGAACATGTTACACTGCATCAGAATGTATCAAATAATAAATAACCTTTTCAATGTCAAAATAATGTGGCCCCTTTATGAGTATTTAAAAAAAAAAATAGGAGGATGTACTCTACAGAAAGGCACAAGCAGGGTTTGAATTAAGATCTGGGCTATGAATCATCCCTCCTACACACACACACACAAAAGGGTGCGGACAATAAAAATGAATAATCCTAACACAAACAATGGATTTTTCTTTCCTGCTCTCAGGCAGACATAAATTCTGCAAACATTTGTTTTCTTTTGAATTATGTAAAACTCTTTTGGTTATCAGGAAGAAGAGGAGCTGACAGATAAGAGGAGGAAAGGAAAGGAGCTGAACAGGAAACATGATACATTGAGAAATATGGTAAGAAGAAAAACAATTTATCTGTGAATGTATGCCAACATTTAAGGTGTCCTTTAGACTTTCCCATTCCAGCTGCACCTTAGCTAAAGGTGGAGTCGTTTCAGATCTTCCCATTGAAAAGATGTTTACATTTTCCCTAGGGAGCATGTCTGCTTCCCTAACCACGTCCACCTGGGCACACTCTGTATCACCTTGCACACTCACTATCAGCCTCCAATGGATCAGAACCTACAAAATTCACTGGAATTCACTTATGGTCCTATGTTTAACACTAACATTAACATAAATGTTTAATATTAATCTCAGATGGACAGGACATGAATTTGGATTCCCCTTGTTTACAGAATTCTCTTCTCCGTGAAGGCACATGAATAATAATTTTGGTGGAACCTCTTCTTGGGCCAACCAAATGGTGTTTGCCCCTTTACTTTTAATCCACTTTTTCAAACAATCCATCATTTTATGCACAAATCCCCCATGATTTATCCTATCAATCTTTCTAAAGTTCTTAAATTTAAGGTGAAATATTTCTGGTGTAATCTGAAACATTTTTAGAGAGACATTTTTAAAACATCATATTTCATTGCTTCAATTACATCCATGTCATTAAATGCCTGCAACACTTTATCCCTCAGCTTAGAGAGCAGGGCAGTCATTCTTTGGCTCCCAGGCAGGGCTGGCGACAGAAATTTGGGGGCCCCCTACTCTAATAGTTTGGGCCCCCCCCAGCCCAGCCAGGGCCCCCCAGCCCAGCCGACATCGGCTGGGGGGCCCCCAGCCCAGCCCAGCCGACAGCGGCTGGGGGCCCCCCCAGCCCAGCCGCCCCCCCCAGCCAACAACAGCTGGGGGGTCCCCAACCCAGCCGGCGCTCCTCCCCCCCCCCCCAGCTGACAGCGGCTGGGGGCTCCCCAGCCCAGCCGGCCACCCCCCCCAGCCCCGCCACCTCCCCCCCCCCAGCTGACAGCGGCTGGGGGGCCCCCAGCCCAGCCGGCGCTCCCCCCCCAGCTGACAGCGGCTGGGGGCTCCCCAGCCCAGCCGCCCCCCTCCCCAGCCCAGCTGGCGCTCCCCCCCCCCAGCTGGCAGCAATGAGAGCCGAGAGCCGGGGAGCAGCGAGAGCCTCCCTTGCTGCTCCCTCCCTTCCTCCCTCCCTCCCCCGGACTGAGCCGCTGCCGCTGGCCGGGCTCTCTGCTCCGGCCGGGGACAGGCGCTCGTCCGGGGGAGAGCCGCGCTGGATGACTACGGGTAGAGCTGTACCGGGGCCCCCCTAAAGTTGGGGGGCCCGGTACAGCTCTACCCGTAGTACCCCCCTGTCACCGGCCCTGCTCCCAGGAATGTTCTGAATGCTGCAGAGTCTTTTAAAGGTGGTCAGATATCCCTCAGTAAAATCAGTTTCCATATAACAGGGCACAATTTGTCCCAGCTGCCTGACGTTTGGAGGGGATTGATTAATGCTTGAGGGTTTTGAATCTATGCCTCCAGCAACCTGTGTTCATGTTCCCTTTCCTCACACTTAATGTCTTCCATCTGCAGATCTCCTTGGTGGACTGCTTCTTGCAATGATCTCTCAGCCTCTTTCAGGCTTTTGCTTTTGCTTCAGCTTCTCACCTCAGGTGTTCCTGTTCCTTGTCCCTTTTCTCTGTTTCCAGCTTCTACAACTCTATCTAGACAGTTTAATTTGCCGTTGAGTGCTTTTGATAGATCAAGATGTTCTTTTTGCTCCTTAGTATGCATATTTACCTTTATACTTCCTTTGTTCTATTTCTGTCACCTGTAATAAACACAGAAAAAAACCCACTTTCTTCTATCTGTTCCCAACCTTTTCGTTTCTGAATCTCTTAAAAATCTACTTTATCAGTGCTTGGAGTGTGACATTCAGCTAATCAGCAAACTGAGTATAAATCTTGTCAAGACTACACCACTCTAATACTTTATTGGGGTGTCCATGAGTGAGTCACCATGTTACTCAGCCCCCTCTTCATTGTGAGGAGACTATTTCTTGTGGTAGGTGGTTGTCAACAAGGGTGACCAGACAGGAAGTGTGAAAAATCAGGACAGGTGGCGGGGCGTGGGTGGGTAATAGGCACCTATATAAGACAGAACCCCATATATCAGGACCGTCTCTACATCCAGATATCTGGTCACCTTATGTCAGCTCCCTGACACTGCCAGCCAGTCGATCACTCAAGCACTCTCCTCTGGGCTCAGCCAGCCTCTACTTTGTCATGTCTAAAAATTCTTGGTGTACCCCACTCCCTGGACTCCTTAAAAGAATCCCCCCAGCTCCTTTACTGGACACTCACAGTAATTACCAGCGGGCAGGGCTGGATTAAGACCTTTAGAGGCGCTAAGCACTGAAAAGATTATGGTGCCCCCTCCCCATGTAATTCAAAATAAAAACAATACTATACCGTAAGATAAAATTTTATTTTTTGAAATGACACAAAACTTACATGTAAACTGATATTGGCTTCTTTCTAGATTTTCTAATTGCAAAATTCTGGATAGGTTCATTGAAGCTGACTCAACGAAGCACGTCCACTTCCACACAAAATAGGGAAAATGAATCAAGTCTGTCCTGACACATTGTTGTTCATTGAGGGGGTTTTATTCTTTTCAGCTGAGAAAAAGAGCGTTCTGCGGAACAGTTAGTAATCATCAATGTTAGAAGAGTATGTAGTGCGATCTCTACATTTGGAAATACACATTGTATTCCGTCTTTCAATATTGTGTCATGAAGATCAATGAGACTGAATTTCATTTTCCCTGTTTCATTAAACTTTGTGTGCATATAACTGTGGAACTGCCATACTTCTTCACAGAGATTTATGTTCAAGTCAACAGGATATGAGTCAATTAGCTTTTGGGAACCTTGTGAATATTGTTCATCAGATAAGTTAATATCATTTAGAAAATAAAATCTACCTGATACTTCTTTGTACACTTCACCTCTCATCTTCATATGAGCTTCAAGTATATTAATTATAGCATAGCTAGTAGATATGTGAAATTTGTCTCTAGGATTCAATGCTGTTTCTGTTGCACTGCTATCATTTGCTTGTTTTTCCTGATTCGCTTGTGGTACTACTTCTTTGTAGTTAGTATCAGGCAAGATATCTTTTGATATGTCTTCAAATCTTTCAGAATCATTCCTCCAAGTGTGTAAGTGGTCTGCTAATGATTGACAGAGGTCTGCACATGTTTTCAAATCCAATTCTTTTTCTTGGAGAGCTTTACTTCTGTGGTAAAAGTGTTGTAAAATTTCATTCCACATGGTCAATATGAATGCAAACTCTAGTTCTTGCATCTTGTTTGCAATGTGTTCTGCCTCTTGTATAGTTTCTCCCTTTTGTGATTGGTCTTCAGATATACTTTCTAATGCATCCACAATTTTTGAGTAGGACTCCAAAATTTGCACTTGTTGCCATGGACATGCCAGTGTAAGAAAGTCTAACAAAGTTCTGATTTTCCCCATGATGACTACTTTGATGCTTTTTTTTGAAATATCAAATAAAAAAATGTCTTTTTTTGGTGCCCCTGCTTTGCTGGTGTGCTAAGCACGTGCTTAGTCTGCCTAGAGGGTAATCCAGCCCTGACAGTGGGTAGCCGTTTTAGTCTGTATCCATGAAAACAACAAGGAGTCTGGTGGCACCTTAAAGACTAACAAATTTACGTAGTTGAAAGCTTATGCCCAAATAAATCTGTTAGTCTTTAAGGTGCTGCCAGACTCCTTGTTGTTTTTGTAATTACCAGGTTTGCTATTCCCAAGGGAATAGTACACCCCACCTGCAGCTTGTTCATTTTATCTGAATATTACTTTCAATATAGCAACATAGCACCATCCATCAATTTATAGTAAAAACAAATATTTGTTTATTAACAAAAGTAAAGATTTAAGAGATAGTGAGCAAAGGTAATAACAACAGGTTTCAAATAAAACAAAAATATAACATGCTTCTGTTACAACTTCAATTAAACAGGCTAACTTTGACTCAAGCAATTTCTCACCTATGCCCTTCCTTGCAGTATTTCAGTCTAGATTGGTTGAGATTCTGTTTTCATGGGTTTAACTGCACTACCCCATTACCATCTCAAAAGTGGGGTAAAGAAGGATCCTTGGGTGTGCCTCCCCACTCTGAACTCTAGGGTGAAGATGTGGGGACCCCACATGAAAAAAGAAATAACCCCCCAAGCTTATTTTACCAGCTTAGGTTAAAACTTTTCCCCAGAACATAAACTTCTCCTATGTCTTGGCTTGGAAAATGCTGCCTCCACCAATCTAATCCTCCAATAGAATGGGTTAGGTAAATTGGAACCCTTACTTTAATCACCCACAAATCACATCCCTTTACCTGGGAGAGACTTGAGAACAAAGACCTAAACCCTCACTTTCTGTGAGAGGTGCCCGATCCCAACCAGGATCTGTCCAATAGAAACAAACAGGCAGAATCTTAAAAGGAAGATTTTAATAAAAGAAAAAAAAAGGAAGGAGCATAAATCCCTTGTACAGAAATAAATAGAAGAACTCACTTGCATCACATAGTATAACTGACACCCCTCCCCCCCGCCGCCTTCCTGTGAATTCTTCCACAGCTAAAGCTTAACAGCAAAGAAACACCGTGGATCAATTATCAAGTGATACAGGCATACAATTCACTTACTACTGGACTTGACTTGGTTAGAAGATTACAGAGAGATATGAAAGGACAGAGGTGTGGTTCTTCCCATAGCCAGGCGAACAGCACAGACAGACAGACGAGGGAGAAAAGTGGGATAAACTGAAACTAAAAAACACTGTCTTTGTTCCTGTGGTTGATTACGTCATCTCCCTCTCTCAGGTTACTTCAGGTTAACCGCTCATGGATAAAACAGTAATTCTAAGCTACTTCATACTTATTACACCGCACTACCCCATTACCATCTCAAAGTGGGGTACAGAAGGGTGCTTGTGCCCTCTTCTTATACCCAAATGCCCATTGTTTTTTATTCCCTCTGGTTCCCTTCCTGGCGTGTTGGCTATAAGGTGTCTTCCACTACTCCTGTTTCTTCCACATCCCTCTTCAATTTTTTTTTCTGTTGACTTTCATGTGTAGTTCAGGCCTCTGTTGTGTTTGCTTTACAGCAGCGGTCTTCAAAGTTTTTCTGCTGTGGCCCCTTTTCACTCTTCCGCTTCTACTTGCAACTTCCAGGGTAGTCCACCAAAATTCCGCCAAATAGAAAGCTTCCGCTTTCTACAGTGGCATTTCGTCGGGACAAAAATAGACCACTTGCGAATTCGGCGGTCTCTCAGGCTTGATCAGCGGCAGTGCCACGGTCTTGTGAACCCCTGGGGGTGATCTCGTGCACCCCCGGGAGTGTACGCACCCCACTTTGAAGACCACTACTGTACAGTGCTTAATATGAAATGAGACAGGTGATTCCACATCCCTTTGTCTGGGAAAACCAGTTTGCCAACCCTGCCAGGGACAAAGATTCTAAAACACATTCTCAAGACATATACAATGTATTAAATATCACCCATACATACATCACCCAATGATTATGAGGATAAATATAACATAACCTTCCATTAGATGCTTCACGCAAACCTTTTGGAGTAAATACAATGACAGAAGTGTTTTAGGTGTAGAGAATGTGTCAGTTTTTCTTACAAAACAGTGAACATTTTGGCAGTTAGCCATTTGGTTTTTAAGGCCACATCCCCAATATGAAATTTCACTGGAGTATGAAAAATTCTTTCCTTTTTTCTTTGAAATTGAGCTGAAATCATTTGATCATTTGATCATTTGGACACAGCTTTATCCCTCAAGATTCCCATTCTGGTCCATTTTCTTTTGCTTTCAGATACATGACAGTATGTTTCTACACATTGCTATTTTCCTAAGAACATGCTGGATAAAACCAGAACAAGTCCAGTGTCCTGTCTCCAACATTAGCTAGAACCAGCTGCCTCAGCGGATAGTGTAAGAACCCCACAGTAGGCAAATGTAGAATAATCTCCACACAACACACACACACATAAATTTCATCCTGATTTTAGAAATAAGAGATTATTTTAAACCCCGAAGCACGAATTTTAATATCACTTCCAAAAGATGTACTGTCATTAATTATCATAACTCTGGATATTCTTTATTCCCATATAAATATATAATCCCATTTTGAATCTGAATTCTTGGTCTCATCTATGTCCCGTTCAATGTATTCCCCAGTTTAATCACATATTCTGTGAAAAAGTGTTTCTATTTATCAGTTTTGAATTTCCCACACATTTAATTTAATTGGATGTTCTGTTGTAACCATTATGAAACAGCAGTTCTCAGCCTACCTTCTCTAAACCATTCATTATTGTCAATATATTTGTCATTTCCCCTTTTATTTGTCCATTTTCTAAGGTAAACATTCCCAATCTTTTTAATCTCTCTTTATCTAAGAGGGTTTTTTTTTCTAGGCTTTTGATAATTTTCATTGCTCTTCACTTATTTGAACTTGTTTATTTTACTAACCTGTCCCTGATCCCATCACAGAGCTTTCCTTATCAGTCACCAATTCTGATGTGTTTCTTTCCATATATGCACACAGGTTGAGCAGGACAGAAATTTATCAAGCTGTCTGAACCCCATGGGTAGGACCTTCTTGGGTCTAAGGATAGCATCTCTGAAAGAGGAATGCAAACATTTATTAGTGGTATCAAAGGTATCTGTGATTACATGTATTATGAGCTCTAATTCTTAAATAGTTGTTGTACCAAATAAAGATCAGCAGGATCTTATAAAGGGAAGAAGGCAAATATGCCACATTTATTGTAAGTACAGACAGAAAAGAAAATACAATCAATTACCATTTCTTTCTACTACACACACACACATGCATGTGCACTAATTTATTTATTTCTCTGAAGTTCTGTAAAGTTGTTATAGTTACCAGCTTAAACGTTGCTTCTTGCAAGCTACTGGACAGGTAGCTTGTTTCACAAGGATCGGGCTGAACCTTCGTCCCCCGGCAATGGGATGCCCTTGGAGAATGGATGTTTGCAGAACCAGACTCAGTTTCTCACTTGTCTGAGCTGGATTCTTATAGGAGTCTGTACCCATTCAAGTGTATGGAAATTGCCTTCTCATGCCATTGCAGCACTTGAAGTGATAATTAATCAGCAGATGGCCCCTTTCATGACGACTGTGGGGTGTCTCCTTAATCTTGTTCTTTAGCTTTTTAGCCTCGTCATCTGGTGATGGCTGTATCAATACTGGCCTGCCCTTCGGGGTCACCCAGTTATCTTTAACACTGCACATTCTTTGGCACAGCAATGTTGCAACAGTAGCTTGGCTTTGTAGCACCTTAGAGACTAACCAGTTTATTTCAGCATAAGTTTTTGTGGGCTATAGCTCACTTCATTGGATGCATAGAATGGAACAGAAAGAAGTAAGATGCATTTATACACACACAGAAAGAAAGAAAGAAAGAAAAAGTTGTAATTGTTAAATTGTTAATTTATCTTCAATAGGTATTATCTCCTGCCTGACAGATATCCATTTCAAAAGGTAATTTTTCTCCTACTGATAATGTCCCATCTAAATTTAACAGCCTCTTAGAACTGGTATGCTAATGTACAACCTTTTTTTTCTGCGTTCTGAGTGTATAAATGCATCTTACTTCTGTTCCATTCTATGCATACGATGAAGTGAGCTATAGCTCACAAAAGCTTATGCTGAAATAAACAAGGTGCTACAAATTCTTCCTCATTTTATTTATGGTTACAGACTAACACGGCTGCTAATCTTAAACCAGTAGCTTGGCTGGTTCTGGTAACTTTTTTGCTTTATCATCTAAACCATACATACACTTACATGCATTTTCCTAACTGATTAATTTAACATACATCTCACTATCTTTACTTTTTCAGGTATTTTTTTTTAACAAATCTCCTTTCAGGGCATAGAAGATCACAGTAATCTGTTTGGCCCATTTACCACACAAATTCAGAAACAAAAGCAGCAAAGCATAACAGGGATAGCAGTTTCCACATACAGTTCTTTTGCAAAGTCACTTATTTATCTCTTTCTCTAAACACACTTTCTGTTTTGGGCAGTACTAGTACAATTAGTTTAATTTGGCCTTGCAAGTTACAACACAGGCTCATTTCATCATTATCACTTTCTCTGATGTTTGTATTCTGGTCAGGGGGAACAGAGCTCTTTGCACATTTCTTTCTATTATATAGTACTCATTACGTTTAATTTATTCTTATAATCCATCTATTTTTATACAACATAATCTTTCTGAGATTATTAATGCAGATTAAGTGAATAATAGGTGCAGCTAAACTGAAAATAGCTCTTTACTTGCATATCAGAAACAGTTAGTTTATTTTCCTGATGATACTTCAAACAATTTTTATCATTTATAATTACATTTAATTTACTCTCAACAAAATAAATATTTTAGAGGGCAGGCAACCCTTTTAGAGCATCAAATGCTCCTAACCCTAAATCCCCAATAACCCTACATCAGTTGGGTTTTGTAAAATTCTTTTGTTCTTGATTGAACTAAGTACTATGGTTTCAAAAGTTATTTTGAACACAGATATAATAAAATTCTAAAGTACTTTCAACAACGTTTCACATTAGACTCGGTAAGAGTGTCACCCACCTTCTCTGAACCCTGGGTACAGAGAAGGGACTCTTCTATGCCAGACCAAATAACTCCAGCTGCTTCCCAGCTTAAGTTACGTTTTTACACCCCCACACTCCCAGACTATACCAGCTGGGAAATTGGGGTGCCCCAAGCATCCACCATACGAGTAAATCTCCAAGGCCCTGGAGAGGGGGGTACTCAGACTCCCCCAAACCCCGTCTCTCTCCCTGAGAGCCAGACACTCAGAGGCTGCTTCCCCTCCCTCTCACCCTTCTAGCCTGAAGGTAGGGAGAGACAGACTCCACACTTCAACTCATCCACTGAGTTGGTCCTTATACCTACTCCCCTTCCTCCCTCCCCAGTCTGAAACCAGAGAGAACCTTAAGGGAAATAAACCAAACACTTTTTATAACTAAAAAGATTTATTAAAGAAAAGAGAATAGAATATGGACTTACAGTACACTTTACAATCTAGAGTCCTCTAACTTTCCCTCTGAAAAGGATAGAGACCCTAAATAGGTACAGAACTTATGGAAATCAAAATATCACTTACAGTCAGCTAATTAGGAATATAAGAAGGAAAGTTTTCTCCACAGCTAGAGATGAGCTCTGGGACCCTGCCCAAGCTGGCACGGCAGGCAAAACTGAAACTAAAAACTAAACTCCCTCCCTCCCTCGTGGCAGGGAAGCTCTTACGTCACTTGTTCTCAGGTAACATTAACCCTCTCCAGCACTTTACACTTATGACAGACTCATATAACATTAAATGTCAAAAATCATATAGAAAAGCATTTAAGGTTAGAGCACATTATTTCAGATTTTTCATATTAATGTAAAAATAAGGCTCAGTTCACAAATAATATTAGCTTTATGTGGGCATTTACTGACATAAACAGCATGATACTAAGTAACTTTGTCTGTAAATTGGACAAGATGAAAAATGAAAAAAAAATGCAAATACCTTCATGCAACCAGCTTCCATCCCAGACATACCACATGATCCATTGTCTACAGCCAAGCACGGAGGTACAATCGTATTTTCTACAACCCCTCAGACAGAGACTAACACCTACAAGATCTTCACCCAGCTTTCTCAAAACTGCAATACCTGCACAAGGAAATAAGGACACAGATCAACAGAGCCAGATGTGTACCCAGAAGCCTGTTGCTGCAAGATAAGCCCAAGAAAGAAAACAACAGAACACCACTGGCCATCACACACAGTCCTCAGTTAAAACCTCTCCAACGCATCATCAGTGATCTACAACCCATCCTGTACAATAATCCTTCACTTTCACAGGCCTTGGGAGGCAGGCCAGTCCAGGCCCACAGACAACCCGCCAACCTTAAGCAGATTCTCACCAGCAACAGTACACCGTGCCATAATAACTCCAACTTAGGAACCAATCCATGCAACAAACCTCGATGCCAACTCTGCCCACGTATCTACACCAGCAACACCATCACAGGACTTAACCAGATCAGCCCACATATCTACACCAGCAACACCATCACTGGTTCATTCACCTGCACATCTATCAATGTAATATATGCCATTATGTGCCAGCAATGTCCCTCTGCTATGTACATCGGCCAAACTGGACAGTCCCTACAAAAAAGGATAAATGGACACAAATCAGATATTAGGAATGGCAAGATACAAAAACCTGTAGGAGAACACTTCAATCTCCCTGCACAAACAATTAAAGTTTTAAAGGTCAATATCTTACAGCAAAAAAAAACTTCAAGAGCAGACTGCAAAGAGAAATTGCAGAGCTACAACTCATTTGCAAATTTGATACTATCAGTCTGGGATTGAACAAAGATTTTGAATGGCTTGCTAATTACAAAAACAGCTTCTCCTCTCTCGGAGTTCACACCTTCAGTTTAGTTGCTAGAGGAATACCTCACCCTCCCTGATTTGAGATAACAAGTTGGTTCAGCCTGATTGGACTAACCTTGTTATCTCCTAAATGGTTCTTGCCTACTTATTTATGCCTGCCCCTGAACACTTTTACTGCGTGCATCCAATAAAGTGGGTATTAGCCCATGAAAGTTTATGCTTCAATACTTTTTAGTTAGTCTTTAAGGTGCCACAGGACTCTTTGTTATTTCTGCTATTCCAACTATTCCCGACTAACATGGCTACCTCTCTGATTTTTAAATTATGTTTCACTTTGAAATCTTATCTTATGTGGACTCATGGTTTTTTATTTTAAATAGCAATATTTCTGCTAAAACTTCCTCAGTCCTTCCTTTCACTACTGTTTGCCACTTCACTGGAAAGACTGGTCACTCTGAATTGGAACAAAATGTTGAAATTTCAAAATTGACTGCAAAATGAAAATTCCAAAATATTTTGTTTGGGAAACAAACAAAACATTTCATTTCAAACTTACTGTTTTGACTTTTATGTTATATTAAGTCAAAATAATAAAGTTAAAATGAAATGTTTTGACTTTTTCAAAATGAAATGTTGGTAATTTCCCATTAAAAAAGTCAATGAATTTGATACATTCTTGTGATTTTTTTTTTATTTGCTAGAATCAACATTTTACAGCAGAAATCGCCTTTGGGGAAAATTTTCCAACCAGCTCTGCTTGGCATACAGTTGAACTATAGCATAGATGACAAAACAGAGGGGGGACAGCTCTTCGTGTATATTTAACTAAAGATGACAGATTGACTCACAAAATGTGTTATTTCAACTTGATTGTTATTAAAAATAGCAATTTATACAGTAAACAAATGTACAATATAAAGATGTGCAGAACCATTCGGTAACAATGAGGTCTAGCAGGACAAAAAATTGCTTTCTTTATTGTAGTACTCCCAGAGACAGTAATATGTTCATCTGGAAATGGCTGCAGTAAATTGATAAAAGATTGCAGTATTCTTTGTAGTTAAATTATGCATCAGTGAAAAGGGGAAGGATGGAAGCCTGGAATTAGTTTTCTGTTCTAATTTTGCAAATTATCAGCAGGAATATGTTTTCTATTGGATTTGCAAGTACTATAAATTTATGCAGTCAGCATGCAGCCATTATGCACAAAACAGCTGAGAAGCGCAATAACCTGCAGATTAATGTTCAATATCACAATTTGATCTAATTTTTCCTTCTACACAAGATTCATGCTTAGTAATAGTTAATCAGCATCTGATGTGTTTTATGGATGCTGTCTCCTGAAGCATCTCTTTTAAAGAACTGTTCAATCTCCATTCCTTGTGGGGAATTATAATTCTATTTTTGAGAACACTGCAAAAAAAATTCAGATCCCACCTAACAGAATCCTTTAATGTTTACAAATGTTTTCAAAGCATTAACATCCTCCATGGCTCATTATTTAACAGTGTAGATGTACTTGTACTAATGTTTCTATCTCGGCGGCACAGTTCAAGACTTCATCCCATTTGAATGCAGCTGGTGTACTTGAAAATGCTGCCTAACTTTTGCACATAACTAAAATCAGTGTGTGGAGTCTATGCTACATTACAAAAGCAAACTGGATGTTTACAAGGGCACTGCAACATAAACATATGTTTTTAATTCTCTAGAAATGAATTATTGGAATATTCTTTCAAAAACAAGGCCCGTGTCATGTCATCAGTTCCTGAGAAAAACTCCCCATTGAGAAT
This sequence comes from Sternotherus odoratus, assembly GCA_032164245.1. Lineage (NCBI taxonomy): Eukaryota > Metazoa > Chordata > Testudines > Kinosternidae > Sternotherus > Sternotherus odoratus. Next base: position 242,524,316 of record JAVMKO010000001.1, read on the forward strand.
TCTGATTAAAAATTGATAGCCCTATATAGTCCCCTACAAATTACTTGTTAATATACTAAGTTTTAAAAGCCTCTTCAAGTATGTATAATAAATAGAAATAGGGTGAAAAAAACTCTTAGGGAGACAACAGAGACTGTGCCAGGAAGGATAAAATCAGGGAGGGTGAGGTAAATCTAGAGTCTGAGGTAAAAAGTAAAAGCTGGGAGAAAGCACAGAAAGACGTTAATTTAAATTGGACTTACCCAAAATATGTAAGTTTTGGAAAATTAGATACATATAGGGCCAGATTCTCTGTTGGTGTAAATTCAATAGAGTGGTGCTGTCATAAATGTGAAGGGTGCCTTGCCTGGGTGGGACTATGTTATCTAACACAGTGTGCCTTGCCTGGGTGGGGCTTGTTATCTGAAACAGGTAACGTAGGAGTTTCCCTGCCATGGGGGAGGGAGGAGCCTCGAGCCCATGAAGAAGGGAGGAGCAAAACAGTCAGTTCCATCTTGGCTGGCTTTCAGGGAGGAGGCCAGGGCCAGAGAGCTCCATCTTGGCTGGTCTCCAGGGAGGAGGCTAGGGCCAGGAGAGATCCATCTTGGCTGCACATGAGGCAGGAAGCTTGCCAAGGTAGCTGGCAAGGGTTCTAGACCATCTTTGGCTATAAAGATGGCTCTACCTTTTTCTGATACTTCTACTTAGCTAATGTGAGTATTACAATTTGATTCTTCTAATAAGCCGTGCCTTTGGGATGTTCTCTCCTTTTCAGACCAAAGTGGGAAACCCCAAATGTAAAGTGTCTGTATTTCTGTTGTAACCTTTTTCTTTATTAAAGTTCTAGTTATAAAACCGTCTGGTTTATTTCCCTTAGGGTTTTTCTCTGCTTCCAGTGTGGGAAGGGGGAAGGGAAGGGAATAGGAACCAGGGCAGCTAGGGGCCTAGCTGGAGGGTGAAGACTGTGTCCCCTTACTGTCAGGTTAGACGAGGGAGGGAGGAAGCAGTCGGTTTTTCTCTCTTCACAGGGAAGAGAGGAGGTAGGGGGAAGTGCATAGCCCCTGGTATCTGACTTGTCGTCCAGGGAGGAAGACAGAGTCAGGGTTAAGGGAAGTCTGCCTTCAGCCAGGGAGGGTGAAGGACAGAAAGCAGCTTCCAGGTATCTAACTTGGAAACCCAGAAAGGGGTACAAGGTTAGGGTCTGGCTCTCAGGTTGAGAGAGACAGGGTTAAGGGAATTCTGCCTTCAGCTGGTCAGGGTGAAGAGAAGCAGTTTTCCGGTTTCTGACTTTAAAACCCAGGGAGGGGGTATAAAGTCAGGGTTAGGGGAAGATCGGGGGCCCCTCCAAGGTTTTGGAAGTATACCCGATTGGTGGCAGCGATTGGTAACCCCAAGAACCCCAACTGGCAAGGTGGAGGTGTCTTGGGGTGGAGGACTTGTTGGTCTGGCATAGAAGAGGCCCAGCCTTTGTACTCAAAGCATAAGGGCTGGGGGTACCCCCTCTTACAGGTGCTGATTTACACCAGCTGATGATCTGGCCCTACCTCTATGAAATTGTGAAACAACAAGATGAAGTAAGCTCGCTATCTGAATTGTTCTGTATTGGGAGGTTTGTGTTTGTTATTGTAGTCCAAGGTTTATCAAAATATAGCCTAAAAGGCAAACCTAGTCCAGTATCTTTTTAAATGTGGCCCATATAGTGAAGGGAACATAATCAGCTTGTTCAGCTACCAATGGACCCTCCTTTTCTTTCCCCACTCTTCTCTTCCCTCTCCGGCTTCCTCCCCACCCCAGAACATTTTCATGCTTGTGGACATTAACATTGGTCCACAAGCACATTCACGCTCTTTCCGATGCTATCCCTTATGCCTGGGAAAAGGTCTCAATTTTTATAAAGTTAACACCTTAGTTACCATCTAGTCCCTCAAACCTTACCTCTGCCATCATGTCTTGAGAAAACTATCATCTGATAACAGCTAGGATGGCAGCAAGTTGAAATTACTGCTTTTGATTGGCTAACTGTATGCACACAACTAGGCCCATCCTTAGGATTTATGGGCCCTACACAATATTATTAAACTGGAGCCCCTATGCCCAGCGGCAGGCCAGACTCGCAGCCCAGCAGGGTGGAAGGGATGAGGATACCAAGCCACCTGGTGCACCTCACAATGGTGGAGAGTCAGTTTCCCGCAGAGACCCTTGTACTCTCTCCCTCATACAGAATGTGCGGCACCGGCGCATTTACCTCTGTGAATATGGTCCCTGCCTAAGGAGAAGGTAGCGTGCATGGGTGTACAGGAGCCCACGCACTCTTACCTGATGTCGGGATGGTGGGTTTAGCTGCCACTTGGGAAGGCTAGCCCCTTAGCTCACCTGTGGCCTCACCCATACTCTAATCCTGCTCTGCCCTAGGCCCCGCTCCCACTCTGCCCAGGCCCTGCCCTCTCCCCACTGTCTCCCTCCTCTCTTCCTTCCACTTCCCTACCTCCCCCCTTCCAGCCAAATCCCTGAACCCAAGTGAAGCAAATGACATTTAAAAAAAAAAAAACCCTGTCTCTTCTGCAATTTCTTTCTAAAGAAAATGGACTATGTTTTCCACTGCATGCCAGATGGTGAAGACTGGACCTGCAAAGCACTGTCCTGCTGAATACAACATTAACTATTATAGAATACATGATGCAGCTCTTCTGTTTTACATTTTCTTAATCAGTATTTCTAAGATGATTTTATATTTTAAATGTACTATTTAGCCTTCATAAAGTAATCATTCCAGATTACTACATATTTAACTGACTGAAACAAAGGCATTATTTTAAATTAATCAGTCATAGAGGCTTAGTGTGTTCATAACAATGTTCATTGCTTTTAGAAAAAGGGAACACTAATTTTCATTGTGTGACCGCCATAACAATAGATATGTTTATGAAATTTCACTATTTTTTTTTTAAAAAAAATTAGGCATAGCAAAGGATTTTATCTTACTAAGATTCTGATTTTGCTGGAGGGTTCTCTTAAAACTAGTTCATCAAACAGTCAGAAGTAAAGAAGGGGAAACTTATTTGTCTAGCTATCTGGAAGGAAAGGGGTGGTGTCCCTTCAAGGGCTCTCTTCAACAGCAGGGTGAAGGGAGAAAGGGATGGACAGAAAGGACAGGAAGACTTTGGAAGCAATTTTTTTTTGCATTATAGTCATTAAAATTAAAATGTATATTTTAGATGGTATTTAGAAATGTATACTTAGATATGTATTTATATGTGTATTTAGATGTGTATTTTAGGTGGTCTTTAGAAGGATTTATTGTATTTATATATATTTATATGTACAGTAAAACCTCCATTTAACGGACTAATTCGGGCGAGGGGGTGTCCGTTAAATCAAAAAGTCCGTTATTTAATAATAATAATAATAAAAAAGAGCTGTCGGAGCAGCAGCCCGCCCGCCACAGGGTCGGGGCGGCAGCTCCGCAGCCTGCCCGCTGCCTGGACCCGGGTGGCAGCCGGGAGCCGGCAGCCAGCCCGCCTGCGCCTGGACCCGGGCGGCAGCCGGGAGCCGGCAGCCAACCCGCTGGGCTGCCTGGACCCGGGCGGCAGCTGGGAGCCGGCTAGACCCGGGCGGCAGCCGGGAGCCAGCTAGACCCGGGCGGGAGCCGGCAGCCAGCCCGCCTGCTGCCTGGACCCGGGCGGCAGCCGGGAGCCGGCAGCCAGCCCACGAGAAATGGATTTCGGATGCATCAGATTTGCTCAGAAATTTTGTCCGTTGCATCCGAAGTCCGTTAAATCGAGGTCCGTTAAATCGAGGGTTTACTGTATTTAGATGTATTTAGATGTTGTGACGGAGTCAGACCGGAAGGGTATAGGAGAGTGCTGGAAGGGAAGTATATCAGCCTCAGGATGAGCAGGTCCCTGTTCTCTGGCTAGCCAAAGGATAAGGTTCTAGAAAGCAGCAGAAACAGCTAGCCTGATTGGGACACCTGAAGCCAATCAGGGGCTGGCTGAAACTAGTTAAAAACCCTCCCATTTAGTCAGGTGGGTGTGGGTGTCAGGAGCTGTGAGAGGAGGTTGTGCTGTTGGTGAGACTGAGTGGTTAGACAACATATCATACGTGAGGAAGGAGGCCTTGAGGTAAGGGTGAAGAAGCAGGAACTGCTGTGGGGAAGTACCCCAGGGAATTGTATTGTGTTTGGTGGCTAAAAGGTCAGCCATCTTAGCTGATACTATTAGGGTCCATGGGCTGGAGCCCGGAGTAGTGGGCGGGCCCGGGCTTCCCCCCTCCCTACCTTCCCCAATTAATCACTGAGACTAGGGAGACAACAGAGACTGTGCCAGGAAGGATAAAAGCAAGTGATAATCCAAGTTTGTGTCTTCTTCATTTGGTACCTCTCCTTATGATGAAAATGGCTCAATAGGCTGTGACCTTGTCTCTAGAGAGAGAAGGGCTACGTGGATGGTCACAGTGAGCCCCTGAGGCTAGTGAAATCCGCCAGGAAATGCAGGACCTGCAAGTATAGACTTGGAGCTTTGTCACAATGTGTATTTAGATGTGTATTTTAAGTGGTCTTTAGAAGGATTTATTTTAAAAACTGTATGTCTGAAAATCCAAGCATTTAAGGCTAAAGATGAATACTAAGACTGTGCATCTAAAAATCTATTCAAGGATTTTTAAGACATGTGATTTTATAATCTTTATCAGCATATTAATGAAATATTGTTAAAGCAAATTTTAAACTAAGGTCTAGTAGACTAACACGTTCGGATTAAATATTACTGTAATGCACACCTATTTTTGTCAATAAACTCAGAAACAGACAGTATATACCTGGGGGTTGGCAAATGCCTGTTAAATGGCCTCATTACCACTTGAATGGCTCTGTAATAGTTTCAGTGAGGTGCTTATAGGTCTGGCAGGCTGGAAGACTTTTTCACTTTTAAATTACTAGATCCTCTCCAGTCTGGTAAGACTCACCAGGCTGCAGCAGTTAGCTGTATGAGTGCACAGAAAGGGTCAGAATAGGGATAGGAAGAGGTGGGAGGATGGACACTAATGCCAGGGATGCCCTTAGTGCTCTATGCAGCCGCGTATGCTGTGTATGTCTCAAGGACGGCCGTGCACACAACTACCCTGTGTTAAATCATATTTTTGGTACCTCTCCTTAACTTATTCCCACCCCCTTGTTTGTCTGATCCACCTGCTATGTCTTGTCCTTTAGAAAGTCTGCTCTTTGAAGCAAATGTTCTTGTTTACTCTGTGTTTATATGATGTGCAGCACTACAGGATCCTGACCTGGGAGATGTCTCTGGATGCTCCCATGATAAATTAACAATAACCGTAATTGATGAAAGTGAATAATGTTTTTAACATCATAAAAATTACATCATGAAAACCAATACATCTTGATGACACTAACATAAAAGAAAGAAATGTTTGGACGGAGAGTGTGCATCACGAAAAAGGAACTTTAACAGGGCTTGTGCTCCCCTTCTTTATAATTTTAGTCAAAGCACATGGGAAAAGTGGGATGTAACAGGTACTGAAAAAGTTGGGGAGAGTACGAAACCAAGCAAATGAGGAGGAAGAGGAGAAATACTTAATGTTAAGGCCATCTTTACATCACAGGCTATTGAAGACCTACAGCAAGAAATTATTCTTCAAGATCTCATACACTAGACCTGCAACAACAGAGAACATCATGTCACCATCCTCTCAAATAGCTAGTAATTATGCAACAGAATTTTGGCTTTAAAAGGGCTCTGAATTACCTTAATCTTTGTTTTTTGTCTGCTGCTTTCATAGGCATATCACTAGATTCAAATATTTCATCTCTATGTGTTGGACATTCAGCTAGTAGAATTGCACCCGGAATTAATTCCACTTCTGATTCAGATTTAGCTATTGGAAAGGGATATATATATATCAGGGATCGGCCACCTTGGTACGTGGGACCACATGGTAAGCACCCTTAGTGGGCCCCGCCACTTTATTTACCTGGTGTTTCACCGACCGCAGCTCCCAGTGGCTGCGGTTCTCCGTCCTGGTCCAATGGGGGCTGCGGGAAGCAGCATGGTGCTGGCCGCCGCTTTCCACAGCCCCCATTGGACCTGGACGGAGAACTGTGGCTAGTGGCAGCCACAATCGGCAAGCCACCAGGTAAACAAAGTGGCGGGGCCGCTAAGGGTGCTTACCCCGCGGTCCCGCATGCCAAGGTTGCCGATCCAATGTATATATATAATCACACATATATGATTAACAGACTGTTCTACTCTCTTTTTATCTAAAGAAATATATTTTCAAAGTTTAGATATAAAAAAGAGAAGATAGGCCAGAAAATATCTTTAATTGGACCAACATCTGTTGGTGGAAGGTACAAGTTTTTGAGCTAAATGGAGCTCCTTCTCATGTCTGAGGAAGGAAGCAGAGTGAGCTAATACAAGTTGGGATATCTTGTTAAATAAAAGGGATAACAGGTGTGGGAGGTGGTCACCTGAAATGAAGTGGGCAGTTGGAGTGTTATGCATAAAGTGGGTAATTAGAGTTGGCAAGGACTGTGGTATGTTACAAGTTGTTGTAATGAACCATAAAACTAGTGTCTCTGTTAAATCCATGGATTTTGGTGTCCAGTAGAGTTTTGAATTTCAGTTCCCAGACTTACCTTTTGAAGATGTTATACAGGATTCCTTTCAGGACCAGTGTTGAAAGAACAGATGTGGTGTCATTGCTTTGTGAAAAAGTGTTGACCAACAGGTGATGGGGTGTTATTGTCTTCTATCATTTTTCTATGTGAGTTCATTCAAGATTTTCTGGTTTCACCCACAGAGCTGTTATTGGAACATTTGATTCATTGATGTTGTGATAACCACACATTGAGATGTACCATATGTGTAGGACTCATGAAACTTGAAGGGTGAGCTCTGTTGCACTGTGTATCTTCCATCAACAGAAGTTGCTCCAATAACAGATGATACCTCACCTGCCTTGTCTTGTTCATATCCAGGGATCAAAATGGCTATAACAGCACTGCAAACAAAGTGTAGATATATTTAGAACTAAATATTCATATCTGACTTGGGAATAGGATGGCAATATTTTAGAGTGACAGAATTATGCAAATCTATGGTTTAGTAGTGAGAGATGCACCATCAGAAAGTGTAGTACACATAGCTGGATGATCCTGCCAAAAGCAAAACCCCTCCTCAGCTTCCACTGACTGTAATGAGAATTAAGAGGACTCCAAACCTTGCAGGATTAGGCCCTGAAAAAGAGGAATAATAAATAAATTTAGAACTGAAGATTTGCCACTCCTAACTCTGTTTCAACCATGTAGAAGACAACAGAAGGAGGCAGGAATATCTAGGTTCAGTGAGCGAGGGATTTTTATGGCATTTGCACTGCAAACATAAGGTCAAGAAACATATATTTCCCAGTCATCAGATCAAGAAAAATTAGAATGAAGAAAAGTAAGCATCCTACATTTTGCTGCATCCTTTGATAGTTTTTCCTGTTGCTTTGCATCAAGGTAACTGAAAGTTCATATGAGAATACAAGTTGCTTTATCCAAACATGTATACTTCTCATTTTCTCAGTGTAATCTCTTTGAATTTAATGTCAAGTCAGAAAATGTCAAGAGAGAACAAAAGAAGACAAATAAGTTGTGCTTGTTTTTTCTTAAGGAAGGAATATCAAAGAAGGGGTAAGAAACCCTACTATCCCTAAGGAAAGGCTAACAACACAAAATGGGAAAGCCGGTAGTTTTTGTCTTGTGTGGCAAGAACTCAAAAATCTGCTTTTGTCTTAAAGTGTTTCAAGACAGCTGGCTTTAGTATTGAAACTCAGACTTTGGAAATGCCTTCGAGGGCTCTTTTTCAAAATAGTATTGTCAGTCTATATCTCAGAGTTCTTCCAATATTTAAATAGCAAGGGTCACTTGGTGCATACGAAATTCAACCGTGAATACATTAGAACACTGCACCATTATCACTTCTACTACCAATAATTATGTTTTGAGTGCCAGTTGAGTGTTTGGCCCTAAACAAACCAAGGGAAGCAGAAGCCTGTAATTTAGCACAGACGTAAAAGACAGGCAGATAGGTGGATCCAGTTTTACATTGTGCTAGGCATCTCCTGTGAGGTGCTAAGTACCATCAGCTCTCACTGACTTTTTATAGTATTTTATTTTTACTTCTGAATCCGGGGGGCTAGACTGAGACTTACTTATCTTGAAGGCCATATGGAATGATACATAGTTGTTCCATCCGAGAAGAAACTTCAGAAAAGTATTTTGACACAGAAATTGCTCTCTAAGGAATGATTCTCAGAGATACTGTTTTGTACAAGGGGAGAGAAAGTGTTGGAAAATATAATGTAAGAATCATATTGAAACCACCATATAAAAGAAAGGCAGGACAAACTATAAGGAGACGGTGGTAATTAAAATACATGTGCTCCATACTTGCATGAAGCTTGCAAGGCCAAACTAAGCTACTAATTGTACCAGCATTGCCTGAGACAAAAAGTCTGTTATGAGAAAAGAGGCTGTGTGAAACAAGTGTATGTAGAAACTGTTATTCCTGTTATGCTTTGCTGTTTGTTTCTGACTTTGTGTAAGAGATGGGTCAAACAGACTATTGTGATCTGTTATGTCCTGAAAGTAGAAATGTTAAAAGAAGGAATACCTGAAAGAGTAGAGATAGTGAAATATACGTTAAGATAATTAGTTAAAGAATGCCTGTGAATGTATGCACAGTTTAAATAATAAATGAAAAGGTTTCCAGAACCAGCCTAGGAGCTACATTGCTGGGCTGAAGAATGTGCAGTATGAAGATAACTGGATGACACCGAAGGGCAAGCCAGAATCCACGCAACCACTGTCAGATAATGTGGCTGAACAGCTGAAGAACAAGATATACAAGATAACCCACAGTCATCATGGAGGTACCATCTGCTGATTGATTATCACTTTGAACGTTGCAAGGGCATGACGAGGCACTTTCTATAGACTTGAATGGGGACAGACTCTTATAAAGATCGGGCTTGAACAGCAAACAATCGAGTCTGGTTCTGCAAACCACCCTCCAGGAGCATCCAATGCACATTGTTCAAGACTCAGCTCCACTTCGTGTACAAGATTACCTGGCCAGTAACTTGGCACAAACATCTCTTAAGCTGGTGTAAGAGATTACCTTCCCCACTCTAAACTCTAGGGTAAAGATGTGGGGATCTCTTATATGAAAGACCACTTAACTCCAAGCTACTTTCCCAGCCTAGGTTAAATCTTTTCCCCCCAAACCCAAACTTCTCCAGTTGGGCTTTGGAACCCGCTGCCACCATTAGCATGATTACCCCAAAAGTATAGGGTGGGGCACATTAAAACCCTGATGTAACACCTCCTCCCCCTTGTTACCTGGGAGAGATTGAGATCACAGACTCCAATCCCCCCCTCCCCCTTGCTACCTGGGAGAGATTGAGAACACAGACAATTCTTATAACAAAAAAGGTTTAATAAAGAAAAGAGAAAAGCATACAACTTACACAGACTTCACAGATATTCACAGATACTAGCCTTAACCCCTCTTAACCCCTCCCTTGGGATTTCTCTCCCTGATGAGGTTAAATACACCATAGATGGATTACAAGTTTATGCAATTAACAATTTCACTTACTGCCAGGCTGACTTAGAATTTATCAAGAGATGAGTAGAAGGGTGATTCATTTCCCCAGAGCCGGGGAGAAGATAGACTGAGTGCCCGGGAAAAAGTGAAACTAAACCCCTTTGTCTTTAGGAATAAGAGCTTTTACGTCATCCCCTCTCCTGTTTTAGGTTAACCCTTTACAGGTAAAACAGTAATTCCAAGGCACTTCATACTTAGGACAGCTGGTAACTATAACAACTTTGCAGGAATTAATGAATGAGTGTGTGTGATGAGTTATAACTAAAAGTTAGTGATTAGTTATCTTCTTTTTCTGTCTGTATTTACAATAAATGTGGTATTCTGCCTTATCCCTCTTATAAGATCCTGCTGCTCTTCACTGGTATAACATAATTGGTTAAATTGGTAGAACAGAAAGAGTGGATATTTTGCACCAACCTTGTACAAATATGCTGGCAGATATATTGTGAGGGAGGTAGAACTGTGGCTATACTTATTCCTCACCTCACCCTTTCGATCCTCGCTTCTCTTCCCTCACACTCCAATCACTTCCCACTGACTTGCTCTCAGGGAACCGGTGGACTCATGATCCAGGCAACTCCAAAGTAGCTGGGCTGCAGCGAAGGACCCCATGCCCTGCACAGACATCATTGCTCATTCACAACTGAGCCCTATATTATACCTCAAGAAACCACATTTGTCATGATCTAAAATGCATTTGTTTCCAATAGATGGGAACAGGTAACATGTGACAATGTAAGGGTTGCATTTTAAAATAATAATATTCAAAAAGAAAAAAATGTAGAGTAATATATTTAAACAAGTCAGTGACTGTGTGGCTGATGTGTAAGAAGGTAAGAACTAGTTTTGGTCTTGGATGGTAAGAACTAGTTTTGGTCTGTTCTCTTCTTCACCACATTCAATTATTTTTCATAACTTGAAAATCCCTTACAATTTAGTGCTGCTATGCATGCGCTCACTCTCTTGCTGAAGTTATGAAATCACTATTGACATTTAAATATTTAACTTCAAATATTCATGAAGCTGTCAAGCTTAATCTAAACTAACAAGTAAATTGTGTTACTGTGATTCTGTCTGCTGTGGATTTGTGAGTGAACATGGCACTTAATCTCACAAAGCTTGCATTTTTGCCCTACACATTGGCCACATTAGCCAAGCTGAGGCCGAATTTTAATCTCCTCCATAGCAACTGGCTTTGTTAATTTTACCAATTTTAAGCAACAATAATAGTCAATGAACTTTTGATATTGTTATTCCTTATTTTATGGGCTAAACTGTGACCAGTGTTTATGCAAATGAAGCATGACCATGGCTCACTTGCACCGCTCTGTAAAGGATATCCAGAACTATAGATCTTGTGTTTGAGAGTGTGCTGGAGCTACTACCGAGATGTTCCCTGTCACAGTGTAGCTAGCCATTCTAAAGTGAGACAGGTCTCAGCCCATCTGTGATGCAACTGATTTACATCCTCAGGTGAAGAGAATGAATTAAGGCATGTGACTGATGCTTATGTAACTAAACCAGGCCCCTGTGGAGAGTAGAAAAGCAGATGCTTGTGGACAGCCAAAGGGGGAATAGCGGGGTGAATCTGCAGAAAGACAGTGTCTACTGAGGACAGGAGCTGTGTCTGGGTTGAATGCTATGGCTGCAAGTTTTGTTTTCTTTTGGGGGAGAAGGCAAAAATGGCAACCTAGGTCTTGTATCTTCTTCAGGGGCTCAGAGAGCAGTAAGAGACAGTACTTCAAGGTGGAGGAGTTCTATCTAGATTAAGGATTGGCAACGTTGGCACAGTGCCGCTTCCCGCAGCCCCCATTGGACCAGGAAAGTGAATTGCGGCCAGTGGGAGCCGCGGTCAGTGAAACAGCAGGTAAATAAAGTGGCAGGGCCCACTAAGGGTACTTATCCTGAGATCCCGTGTGCCAACATTGCTGATCCCTGATCTAGATTAAGGCTAGGATGGAAGACTTCTTGTGTTTATTTTTGAACTTTATGTTAATGAACCAGACCCTAGGAAGGGCTATTGTTATTTGACTGATAAAAGAAGTTCATGTGTGGAGCCTAGAAGATGAGGCAGTGAAGCAGGATGTTGCAGGGCCATTGATGGCCACTAGGGGGCATTTGGGAAGTGGCTGTTTTTGTTTTACTCCCCAATAGGAGTAAATCAGACAAAAGCAAGTCAAGAGGGTAAAGAAATGCAAGGACCAGGAGGAACCATGACTTCATCCCCAGTGTGTCTCCTCATCTGCTGGCCTGCAAAGCTGTTTGACTGTGCATTGGGAGGTGTGTTTTACTCCTTAAAGAAAGGTTACCTATTACTCTCCCACAGCACAACCAGAACACTGCAGGAGGCAATCTGCCTTTATGAGACAGAATACCTCTTTGTGCTCTCCTTGACGTCATGTGGCTTCACACCATCCCTCTGGCTACCTACCATAGTGTAGTGTTGTGATGACTTACCTCCGTGGTGCCTCCTGCTAGTCATATGGGAATTTGCTCTTTCCAGCCAAGAGAGCCTTTTGCAGGCCAGTGTCTCGCTGCCCGCCAGCCCCCATGTCCCTTCTGGACCCTGGTGCCCTTTACCTGGGGTGCTGCCCCCTGGCAATACCCCCACAATCTGCCTCTGGGTCTCCCCTCCCTGGGGGAACCCCCAACCCTCTAATCCCCACCTTGCCTTAGTCTATGGCTACTGCCAGTCACCATCAATCCCCTGCACCCTGGGGCAGACTGCAGTGTAAAAGCCACTCATCATAGGCAAGTGGCATTTAGATCAGCTGCCTCTGTCTAACCCTCCTTAGGCCTCACTTCAGGCCTGCAGCCTGGGGAGTTGCTGAGCTGGACTTCCCCAGCTCCCTTGCCTATTCCCCCAGCACTGTTCCACCTCAGGTACCCTGCTCCGCAGGCAGCCAGGCCCTGCTCCCTCCCAGCCTGGAGAGAGACTGTTCCACCTACCTCCTCCCTGAGCCCTTATAACAGGGCCAGGTGTGGCTTGATTGGGGCATGGCTCACCTGTGGCTGCTTCCCCAGTCATCCATTTTTTGCTGCTTTCCCCAGCCACAACCCTCTACAGGGCTGCCTTTTAACCCTTCAGGATTGGAGCAGGTAACTACCCAGCAACACATAGTCTATCCCAGAAAAGCCTTAAAGCAACATTCCATTATGTTCTATGCCAGGGGTCGGCAACCTTTCAGAAGTGATGTGCCGAGTCTTCATTTATTCACTGTAATTTAAGGTTTCGTGTATCAGTAATCAATTTTAACATTTTTAGAAGGTCTCTCTCTATCAGTCTATAATATATAACTAAACTATTGTTGTATGTAAAGTAAATAAGGTTTTTAAAATGTTTAAGAAGATTCATTTAAAATTAAATTAAAATGCAGAGCCCCCCAGCCCAGTGGTCAGTGAGAATGCAACTGAAAATCAGCTTGCGTGCCACCTTTGGCATGTGTGCCATTGGTGGCCTACCCCTGTTCAATGCTATACAAACATATAGGGGGACACCATCGCTGCCCTGAAGATCTTACACTGTAATATAATCCTTGGAGAAATGAGATAAAACTATTAGACTCTGATCCAAAAAAATACTATTTGGAAACCAAACTCTTCCCATTTTTGAAAAAAAAAAAAACTTTGTTCAAGCCCATCAGCTTCTGGAATCTTAATTAAGTCAAGGGAGAAATTGCCAGAAATGAAAAGCACTTAAGTGTGTTACTTTTGCTCCAGGCTGACAAAGTGATTATTTTGCCTTTATTTGAGTAATTCTCAGATGAAGCATGTGAATCAAATATATAAAAACTGCTGTTCAGGCTCGACTTTCATCAGCATGAGGTGAGTGGCAGGAAGTTTGCATTTTTTTTCAAAGCATCACTATAATGACTTATTCATCACAGCTGAGATCTCTTGAAAACAACCTCACTGTCATTCTAGATAGCACCAAATTTTATAGCAGAAACAAAGACAATTATAAAACACAAACAAACACACACACACACGTATCATTGATCTACCTGCAGGGGACTATTTGAACAAAGTAATTATACCCAAACACTCCATAAAAATTGTGGTTTTCTCTAAAATGATTCCAGACACCAAAATCAGAAACAGATCTTTTGTACTGACTCATTTTTTTTATTTGCTTGCAAAATCAGGATCTCACAATTTATGTAAGACAAGGACCTCTGACTGGGAAACATCTACCCATTTTCTTAAATCACCACTTCCCACAGATTTCAAATGAAGTGAATTTCCATATTGTTTTCTCAGAGTTAAAGGATTCTTGGAAGTAATCTACTGACTCTAAATAGTTGGTAAGCTCATAAACATGAGCTTGTGATCACATTCTAATAGGTGAAACTTAAGACTCAACCGTTAGGATGTATTGAGTGCCTAATATAGCATCCCAACCTGTGACAAGCTGGGGATGTGATTACAAGCTTCCATACACATATTCACTCCAGCTTAGGGGTCGGCAATCTATGGTACACATACCAAAGACGGCACACAAGCTGATTTGTAATGGCACGCGGCTGCCTGGCAGGCAGGCAGCGTTCCATTAAAAATCCTGCCCCCCCTCTTCTCCGCCACCACTATCCCCCCTGTGGGGGAAGAAGCATGTCCTGCCAGATGCTGCTGCAGGCTCCCAGGACTCTTCCGTAGCATGCTGGGTTCTGCCCCTCCTCCTCTTCCTCCCCGCCAGCCAATCAGCTGATGGACCTTGCAAGAGAGGAGGGGCGGAGAGGGAGAAACGAATGGAGCTGCAGCACTGCTCCAGTGAAGAGGGGGCAGGACCCTGGGGAAAGGGGTGGAATTGTGGCATATCCCCACCATCCCCCTGACGTGAGCACCCCCAGGACCCCAGTCCATACCCCCAGGACCCTGCCCTGACCCATGCAGCCCCTTCACACACACCCAGACCTCTGCCCTGACTTTGGCACCCCCCCCCCACCCACTCCTCAGGTCCCTTCCTTACCAGCACCACACCGCTTCCCGCAGCCCCCATTGGATCAGGATGGCGAACCACAGCCAGTGGGAGCCGCAGTGGGCGAAACGGCAGGTAAACAAAGCGGCGGGGCCTGCTATGGGTGCTTATCCTGCGATCCTGCATTCCAACGTTGTCGATGCCTGCATAATGGTTGCTCAAATACACTTCTTTATCGAGACTATCATTGAAAATTCAGGGAATCGGTAACTGAACCAAGATTCACCTCCACAGAAACCTCAACTCACATGACTTCTCCTCAAAAACACTCAAAACTCTGCTTCTACTATTAACTCAGTTGTAGTTATCTACTCCACATAATACACACATCAAATATCCATATACATACTCAGATGAATTCTGATCTAAGTTAAAATAAGTTATCTATGTAAATATATATACTGGTAAAGTGGGTAGTATGTTACTTTTAATGCACGAAACATGCAATTGGAGTGAAGGTTTGGTGAGTGTGAGGAACTGTATGTGCATATTTTAGAACTGAAAGGGGTTTTCTTATACTCATGGAAATGTAGGGCTGGAAGAGAGCTTGAGAGGTCATCTAGTTCTAGTCCATCCTCCTATGCTCAGGTAGTACAGAATATAATTGTTTAATGCTAGAAGTAATATCTCATTGAAAGATTTTGATTGAAAAGTTGTTTACATTGTTTTGTTTGTTTGTATGTGTTCTTTATTTTCCAAAAAAAAAAGAGAAAGAATTATTTGACATGCAAAATGGTTAATGACAAATGCTTAATATTTGGAATTTTTTCAGATTTCTAGAAAAAAATCCTTCTGTTTTCTAGTTGGTGTTATCACTAGCAATATCAAAAAGATTATTGAATTTTTTCATTTACTAAAACTGGTTCTCACACTGAACAAAAATCTTTCATAAGAATTTTGATAATATAGTCCAGTAATTTCGTAATTGCGAAAAAATCTGAAAAAATGAAAAATCGGTCTTCAAGCACTTTGACATGAAATCAGCTTCAACATTTTGTCATTATTTCACAAAAATAGATTTTTTTATCTTTCAACCAACTCTAAAAGGAGTCCAAAAATATGACCCTCTAATAAAATATCAGAATTAAATGCCCCTGAAATGCTTATAGTTTTAAAAATAAGTAACTTCTGAGTTTAACAATATTTTAGAAAGTTGAAGGATGTGCTCCTTTTATAAATGTCATACATTGTGAAAAATTCATGTTAGATTTCATGTTAATTTATAGAATGTAATTACTGTTTAAGTGGAAAATGCAATGCACTATGAAGCTGCTTAGGTGTCTGGATAATAATGAAACAATAATAACAATTAGATTTTATATAGTGATTTTCCTTCACAGGCCTCAGAATGGTTTAAAAAATAAGGCAAGTATCATATCAGCAAAATACTTGTTCAAACACTCAAAATTCAATCTATGGGTACAAGTAGCATCTCCAAATGGTGACGAGCATAACAACCTAGATTGACAGAAAAGAAATTATAATAATTTAGCATATTTGCTATATCATCAAGTATTCATGATATTGATTTAATATACAAAGCACCCAACCCAGTAGATACTATCATCTAAGAATGAGATAATATATTAAATTTATAAAAAAGGGAAGATAATAAAGTACACTTATCAGTCAGCCTCAGAGATTTACAAGTCTCCAATAAGCAACGAACCCTAAATATTAGACTTAAAGTATTATGAGAGAAGGTTACTGGAGTAGACATCAATTAGATAGACTGGGATAATATATTTATAAAATTCAGGGATGTTTCATGGAGCAGCAGATAACTATCAAGTAGAATTTAGTGCACAGAGTATAATAGACATCTCAGTAGTCCCAAATTGGTTACTATTTAGATTATAAAGTTTTTGGGGGCAGTGACTGTCTCTTATGCTTTGTATGTACAGTGGCTAGCAAAATGGGGCCCCATTCTCAGTTGGCTACTAGGTGCTTCCATAATAAACACTATTAATAATAAAGTATTAACACAAATAGCTGGAGATGTGTGGCATTCAAGACTATTATTACATACATGGTTTGTGATAGCCCCCAAATGACTCCTTTTTAGAAAGTCATTAGAAGATAAGCCTCGGTTCTTGAATTTTTAAATATATCTTTTTACATGGAAAAGTGGTTTTAGAAGGTCATGGTAATGGTTAAAATAATTTTTATATATGATTTGGGAATCCAAATCTATTCCAGACATGAATGCTTGGTTCAATGTTGCATGCATGGTGCAAAATGACAAAAACACAAGTTTTTTTCTTTCCCAGGAAACAACTGGAAGATTTTGTTCTCATAGGGGACTGGATTGTGCCTCGCCCTTCCCTCAGAGTGCAATAAATGGAACCTAGCCCCATGCAAGTTCAAAGTCTGCATTATTGTCAAACAGAATTTCAATCTTCACACTTAGGAGGGGACGGGCTGCTTCAATTAATTCACCTCCTGCACTATGCCAGGACTGACATGCAGGCAGAGATGAAAGTAAGCCGGTCCAGTCTGGTCCAGAGTACCGATAAAAAAAGGTGCAGCAAATAAGTGGGGCATTCAGTACTGGCTTACTTTCACCTCTTTTGGCTGAATAACAAACAGTTTAAACTCAAAGCTAATAAAAGCTTGGGAAGGGAAAACTCACTATCGCATTTGTTTGTTGTTTGTCTCCCTCTCAGTGCTTCCCCTAGCCCCCGCACTCATCAGGGGCTGCAGCAGCTCCTCTCTAGCATGTGTGAGTGAAAATGCCCCTTGGTCTTCCCCACCCCCTCAACTGTGAGTCAAATTAACAAGGATGCCAGAAATGGCTCCTAATCCCGCATTTCAGACCGCAGAGTGAACAGCTGAGTTTAAACTGTTCTTATGCAGACGGCAGGCATCCTGGGCAGGCTTCTCAATCAGCCAATACCCCTACAGGCTGTCTGGGTCTCCCCTTCTGCGGGAATCCCCACGCTCTATCCCCACCTTGCCTCTGGGCTACTGCCAGTCACCATCTAGTTCCCGTTCACTGGGGTCAACTGAAATCTATACAAGCCAGTCATCATAGGCAAGGGAGGTTTTGACCTGCTGACTTCCTCTGCAACCCAGTACCTCTATGGGGCTCTAGACAAGGCCCTGCAACCTGGGAAGTTGCCAGCCTAGAGCTCCCCAGCCCTGCCTCACTTTAGGTAACCCTTAGGCTTCCCAGGCAGCCAGGTCCATCTACCTTCTCAGTCAGATGGAGACTTTAAGTTTCTACCCCTAGCTCACAGCCTTCTTATAATGGCCATCTGGGCCCTAATTGACCCAGCCACAGTTGTAGCCGCTATGCCCAATCAGACTGGGAGCTGCTTGCCCCCCAGCCACAGCTCTGTTTACCCTGGAGTGGGGCAGCCACCCCACTACATAAGCTAACTAGTTATTGAGTGTTGTATTCACGCAAAATATTATTGCTATAACATTTTATATGTGTTGTGAAAATACAAATATAACAATGTTATTTTTTATTAAGGCAATGATATATTATCTGACCACATTTATCTATTCATCATTCAATGAAGTTTCTAGCAATTTAGAACAGTCAGACTGCTCTTTGACATAGTTTTAACAATTTTCTCATCATTACCTAAAACCGGTGATGCAACTAGGTATGGGAACAGCTCACATGTACAGGGCTGCAAGCTCAGACAACAGACGATCCACCCAAGTTCTCAGCTACCCACTAAGCCTTATGTGGAACCAAAGGATTCCCCTTATCTCTGCAGCAGCTAATCTTCCTGTTAATTGTGGTTGGGCGGCAGAAGAGGAGGACCTAGAAGATGCAGGTGGGAAAAGAAGAGTCCAGACACAGACACACACAGACACCCCTCCTCAGTAAGAAAGAAAATTGAAGGGGAAAGGGAGGGGAGAGAAAATAAACATAAAAAAGAGATAACAAGAAAATATAGAAATGGAGTTGAGAGAAAGTAGATGGCAGCCCTGACTCAGAAGATCTAGTTTGGTGGTCTCTGGATCAGCACCTCCAGTCTGCTGGTCAGGAATCAAGGGGCAAACTGTTGCAATATCAGTGGCTCAGCATTTCCACCTTACTGGTCTGAAGTCAAGAACTTTGTGAGATTGCCATCTCAGTTGCTTTAGCTCTCTGTGCTGATGGCAAAGCAGGGGACTTTCTGAAGTTATTGATCCAATATTTCTAGTATCCTGTTCTGTTATCAGGACTCAGGTTTCTGTGAAGTCACTAACTCAGCAGCTTTCACATGCTTAGATGATGTGAAGGCACAAGCCTCTGTCAAATTACAGGCTCAGATCCTCGCTAATGTTGGCATAAGCTTCTGAATGGTTTCTTGGTAAGACCTCTAAATTGCTGAGCAGAAGTCAAAGGAGAGGACTCACTGGCTCAGTGTTTCTAGTTTTCTGGGTTGTTGTCAAAAAATAAGTACAGCTGGGCTTGAATTGGTTTTCTAATCCCATTAATATTCTTGGGATTTCAGAAGTGTTTCCTGGTCTGTGCTGGGATGAAACTGAGACATTTTAAAATATTCTAAAGAGAGAAACAGACAGAGATAACCCCAATCTGAAATATTAGAAGACTCACCTGGGATGTGGAACACCTAAGTTCAAGTACCTGCTCGAGATAAGGCACAGCAGGAACTTGAACACAGATGTTCCTTGTCCCAGGTGATTACTCTATTCACCAGGTTATGGGAAATGTGGGTCTCATGTTTTGATCAGAAATTCCAACCTGAGAAAATTTTCCCGACAAAACTTTATTTGAACCCATTACAATCACACAAAAAAGTTTCACTTTTCACAAACTGTCAGTTCCCAATCAAAAACAATAAAACATTTAATCAACAATTCCAGGTGAATTACTCTAGTAACAAGCGTTTGTAAGGTTACTCACTAAGCATCTATATGTTTCTTGGCTCTTTGACTTTACTGGTATCCTTAGTTTGCTGTCTGATGTTTCAAAATGTAAGCCTCTTGAGAATACTGTCTCAACATTGTTACCCTGTTTTGCTGAGAAGGCACAGACACTGGTTTGCTTACTGGTTCAGTATATCTAATTTTATTAGACAATGTCAAGACACAGGTGTACATGAGTTCATTGGTAGTAGTTTGTTGATTTCTGTGAGTTCTTTAGTTCAACAGCTGTATCTTGAATGTCTGAAGCCAAGTCATGGGCCTCTGACACTGGCTAAGCACCTCTAGCTGGTTGGACTGATTTCAATGCACAGTTCTCTGCAAGGTTACTGGCTCAGGCTCAACATCTACTTTTCTGTGCTTGTGTAAAATCCTCTATGAAGCTATTGGATCGATACTTTTAACTTGCTGGACTAATGTGAAGCTTCTGTCAGGTTTTTGGCTCAGAGAAGCAGACTGGTTTGCTGCCCAGCACAGTAACTTGTTAGGTTGCTGGTGCAGAACCCCTAGCTTGCTGATATGAAGTTTAGGGATTCCTCTTTGTAAATCACTGATTGAGCATCTCTGACTGGCTGGCTCATGATCAACAGAGGAGTCTCTGATGCTATTCTTGTAGGGTGACTTGGGGAGGTGCTTACTGCAATACAAAAAAAGTTTGGAATCACTACACTGCCCATGCTAATTTGCATGAATGATTGGGAAACTTGTTACAAATTCTTCACAAACACATTTACCAGACACTTAAACAGGTATGAATGGTCACAGAAGGGTCAGTCAGAACTGCAAAACGTGAAGTCAGAGGAGCACATGTTTGCTCCCTCCCTTCTCCCCAGGGAGGCGTAGAAAGGAGACACACCAATGACTCCACTGATACCTGTTCATTCTATGCAGCTGGCAGACAACTGGTAGATAGTATGAATCAGAGAGGTAGCCGTGTTAGTCTGGAATAGCAGAAGTGACAAAGAGTCCTGTGGCACTTTAAAGACTAACTAAAGTATTGAAGCATAATACCCACTTCGTGGTAGATAGTATGTTATACTCCACGGAGGATGTAATAGTAGGACAAAAAACCTTTGGGTTCTCTGTTTGATCATTGTAGAGACATATTTCCTCCAATTTAAAGACACAAACATGGTCCGAATTTAATCAGTTAGGAAATGTATTTTATTGGTTTACTTTGACAATTATACTGGAGTGGTAATTATTAAGAATTGCCATACTGGTTCAGACCTGGGGTACATGGAGTCCAGTAATGTTTTTTTCGGACACTGACCAGGTCCACATACTACAGAGAAAGTTGTAAGAATGCCACAGTAGGCTAATGTGAGATAATCTGCCTCCTTGCAAGTTCTCTTCCTCATCTCTAATAGTTAGAGGTTGACTTAAATAAAAGCCTTATAATATTTTTGTATTATCCACAATCCCATTCTTCATAGATTCAAACACCCTGTTCATTTTTTTCTGACTGCACCTGCAGACTGAGAACAGTTTTTTCTTTAGCTGTCTACAGAGCTGCCCAAGACCCTTTCTTGGGTCAATACTGTTAACTTAGAAGTTTGCAAGGTGCCTGAATAGTTTCAATTTTCCCCCTACTCCCACTGCTGTCCCCTGTGTGCATCAATTTGCATTTACTAGCACTGAATTCCATTACCATTTTATTCACCTAGCTTGTTGAGGTCTCACTGAAGTTCATCACACATCTCTTTTGTCCTGATTAGCCTAAAACCAATTTTGTCATCTGCAAATTTGCACCTACCTGTTCACCCCCCCCACACTTTTGAGATTGTTAATAAATCTATTAAACCACATGGAACCTAGTACAGAGCCTTAAGACCCCCACTGCTAACTGTTTGCCAAGATAAGAATTGATAATTTCATCCTACTTCTCTGCCTTCTGTCTCCTAGCCAATACTTGATCCAAGACAATACCTAGCCTCTCATCCCATGTCTGCTTAGCTTCATTATTATGGAATCTTATTAAAGGTGTTTTGAAAATCTAAATAAATGCCAATCTGTTCACAATTATCCATTACGTGATTGACACGTTCAAAAACATTTACGAGCTTAGTAGAACAAGAGTTTCCTTTTAGAACTGTGACTGGGTAGGCCCAAACAGATCATGATTTTCCAAGTGTTTTGTTATTCTGCTTTTAATTATCATTTCAACCAATTTGCCATATGAAGCTTTAAGACTTACAAGCCTATAATTATTTGGATTACATCAGAGACTTTTTAAAAATACACATACAAGATTTCCTACCCTCCAGTCTTCTGGAATTGTGGCTCTTTTTAATGAGACTGCAAATTTTGATTAAAAGCTCAGCCACTTTGTATTTAAGTCTTTGTTTTCCATACTATTGGGCATATGACATATGGGTTGGAAGATTTATTGCTTGTAATGATCAGTTTGCTCTACCTCTGATACCTCCGTTTTTGATAGTACCTCATCCAGGGCCGGCAACAGGGGGGAGAACAAGGGGGACAACTGTACCGGGCCCCGGACTTAAGGGGGCCCCCCAATGTAGTGTGGATGCTCAGACCTTTGCAGAGGTGCGGCGCACGCGCCGCGCGGCCGCAGCTGACCACATCCAATCCCGGGTGCCGCCGGCCACCCCAGCACTGCGCTGTAGCGTGGCAAGCGCCTGCATGCACCGCACGGCTGAGGCTGACAGCAGACTCTGACCACAGCGGGGGCCCGGGGAAGCGCGCCCGGCCGCCCTGGTGGTGTGCGGCGCTGATGGTGGTGGAGCGGAGGCGCCGAAAAGGGGTCAAGGGGAGCCGGCCTCGCCAAGGTAAGGGGGCAGGGGGCCCGGCCCCATTCGGGGGGCGGTGGCTCCGGGGGGTGGGGGGGCTTTGGGCAGGCAGGTGGGCTCTGCGGTGAGTTCACCCCTGCCTCGGGAGGTTCATTCATCGGCGTGGCTGGGGAGGCTGGGGGGGGGGGCACCGGCTGGGCTGGGGGGGGAACTGGGAAGTGCCACATGGGCTGGGGGGGGGCCCAAACGATCAGAGTAGGGGCCCCCAAAATTTCTGTTGTCAGCCCTGACCTCATCTGTGCTTCCAGGAAAGACTACAGGAGAGAGCAGGTATCTCCCAAACATTTGAGCAGTGAAGATTGACACACAGAAATCATTTACCTTTGCAGCAATATCATTAACATCTTTAATTGGTCTTTCTAATCCCTGGTGATCCAGTAATACCATCAATTGTTTTTCAGGCTTCCTACTTCTGATATATTTGACAAGAATCTTTTGATTGTTTTAAACTATTAAGTATTTATTATTCTAACTCTGTTTTAGCCCTTCTATTTTCTTTCTTATGAGTTATAATATAGGTTCCTGTTATTGATATCACTAAGATCAGATTTCCAGATGTTGAAGGATTTCTCAAAGCTAACAATATTAGTTTTCTCCTTACCTTCCTAGGTCTCTTATTTTTCCTTGTCTTCCTGGGTTCCTTTACATTATTCCATTATGTGCCATGCAGTACTAGAAAAAGTACTGACTTCTGCTGAATAAAATTACTAAAATCTTACTAATATGTGACCACACTACAACATTCTATTGTTAAATCTGCAAGGGAAAGAGAGAGAAGACTCTTATGGAGATTATAAATTGTACAGATTATCAACACACTACTGTATTATGTGTGGTTAGCAAATTCTAATTCTCCATGAAGTCCATTAAGAACTTCAACATGACCAATCTGTTTTACATGGAAGGTACTGGTAATGTGTAGTATTATAAGACCATAAAATAGATGGTCTAATTAACAAGTCTCTAGTGAATTGAGGTTCTTCTTTGTTATCAAGGTTCTTAGAGTTATAGTTTTAAAAATAGACTTAAAATATTAAAACAAACAAAAAACACATTCTGAGACATGGTAGATAGCTGTATAATTTTATTTAATCTACAATTTTTAAATACCCAACACCATAGAAAAGCAAATTATTTTAATGTCTACACCATTAAATTATAAGACTATGGGAGTTTGATTGGTTTCAATTCTTGATTAACTAAGCAGCAGGGAGTTAACAGCTGTAACTCTGTGAAAAAGTATGAGTACTCCTATTATAAAATTAACATTTGCTGACTCTGATAATGTAGTGTGATGTAGGTCAATTGAATCATCAGTCTTTAGCCGTGTGTAATAATTGCTAACTCTATTCAAAATCATATTCTAAGAAATCTACTCTGTTAGGACCTTCATTAGGTGCTGCACAGAAAAATAGCTTTGTCCTTAGAAAATTATGGCTTTAGAAAAAAACAATAGTCAGTTTGATTTCAAACAAAGAAATTTAAAATATAAGTATAATAATGCTTTGTACATATACAGCATTATATGTCTGAGGATCTCAAAGCATGTTAAAAGCATTGATTAATTAAACTCCTTTACACTCCTGTCAGGGATATAGAGTAAATGACTTTTTAAAATCAATATACTACATTAATATTAAATTAAAGCATTCCACAGTTCCCACAGTTCTTTTTTATTCTAAGAGAGGAAAAACTAAAGCTCTTGTATCTCAGATAACATGTGAATGAACTATGGAAAATAATGAAAAGTGATAGAATCAATGTTCAAAACACAGGACAAATGGAAGGAACCACATATGTGGCTATATATCAATATTAGTCTAAATCTAGGAGCTATTTTAAATAGGGAACAAGCTTGTTAGACCATTGTAAGAAAACTAGACTGTTTCCTTCACCATGATCCTAAAAAGAAAGCATATATTGCTAGCTAAGGAAAAATTGAAAATAAAACTCCAGCAGCATGTGATTAGCTAATGGAGATCCTATATAACTGCTTGAGTAGGCTAAAATGACATGCATATAACAATAGTACTTGCTTATATTTACACATATTGAATATTGAAAGTAGGCTATAAGTCAGAGGAATATCATTAAATCATTATTATTTATTGAATATTTACATAGAGTTGAAGGCTAAAAGGAGCAGAAAATGAGGCTTCATTGATTACAGGCATTTATGCACTGAAATACAAATTCTGTGTTTAGAAATATTTTTCAAAGCAGTTCCAGGCAGTTGGTTTCGTGTATGTTTTGGCAGTGCATTCTTCCAGACAGAGCACTTCATTTCTGTATTTCACTTTGAAAGCCTTGGCATGCAGCTGACCCTTTGGTAGCTCTATCACTCTGCTGGCTCTGAGCCGCCTGATAAGCAGCAAAAGGGACTGAGAATTTGATTGCATGACAAAAGATTATATAATGTGAATGCTGTCAAGCTGCAGAAGATGGAGGCAATAAAAAAAGACTGAGATTAAAAGCTTTGCCACATATTTCTGGCCCATTGGGAAAAGAAATGCTAACAGGACATAAAGCAAGTATGTAATCTAAGCCAAGATATATAGACTCCATGAAAAAGATTATCTTGACAAGTTCCTCATCGGTATCATTTTGAAAAGAGAACCTAGAGAATCTATGAATCATTGAATCCAAGCTTTCTCCAATTTAAATCTACTCATCTATAGAAGATGATCAACATCAATATACAAGTTCTGTCATATTTTGCCTTTTTAAAATTGGTATAAAATCCTGTTAGTAGAGATAGTACTCATGTTTTGAAAAAAAATGTTGCAGTAATGTCACTTTTATAGGTGTAGAAGTACAGAATTCTCATTTGTAAAACTAAATAACTGTTCCAAAAATCTAACAAGGAAGGACAATTAGTTTACAAATCAAATTAACAAAGGAAACTTTCTCATATGATTATGCTTTTGTAGTGGAAAACATTAAGGTGAGATGAAAACAAGATATTGAAATGTAACATTATTAATTTCAATGTTACATAAGAGTCTATATTATTTACACATATCACTATAGGAGAGCTCATTTGCGGGATGTAGTGGACTTGTCAAAGACAGAATAGAGTACTTCTAAATTTGGAGATGTAAGAATGTTTTTCTCCTTGAAACAAGGAAGATATCTAAAAATAATGGATTGTCCGGTAATGTTGGGAGGAGGGCAGAAGACACAGGATGTGGTTTAATTAGGCTGCAACTTTATTCCTGAATGTCTGGGAGTACCCAAAAGATAAAATTATACGCAGCAGGTAACTCCATAATAATTTACATATGCCTGGGGAGCTGCTGGAAGCCCTCTCCCTTACCTATCCTGGTCCTAGTCAACCCACTGTTGGGAACTTGTTCCCACCTTTGAATGAGAATAAAGGGAGGGACTATAAGGGGAGCTGAGGTTTGACTCCCTTCTGTGCCTTTTATAAGAGACACAACCCTCCCCACTCCCATTCCTCCTATCCCTTTAAAGAATATCTTTTTATATCCTTTCTATTTTATCTTATCACTGTATATTGTCCCTGCCAGCAGGTATATGGGATCTTGGGGAGCAATTACCACACAGGTGGGGTGCAAAATAAATTTATTAAGAAAATGCGAAAACAGGGAAAATTCAATAGTGAGGGGTATGGGGTTTGTTAAAGTGGACAATTGGGGAGAGGTTTCTGTTTTAGTAAATGGGATAGGGGGTTTCAACAGTGGGGTACAATACAGTGGGGTACAATACAGTAGGCAACCAATTAATACTGAAGCATAAATGTAACAGGTGGCTAACAATTTCTATGTAAAGAGTGTGTCACAGCAGCATATAATCAACTAATCAGCATGGATAAAGTGTGTTAAATAACCAACAATTTTAGGTAAAAATGTAAATGTAAAATGTGAGGTGTATTAGGGAGAAAAGGGGGTAACCAATGGGGTTTTATGCTAGAAAGAGAAAGAGAGGACAGGCTGTAAGTAGAAACAGCAGAAAAGTAAAGGTTGGGGGATGGGGGAAGAGGAGCACGTGGAGGAGGAAGATTTTTAAACTCAGGGAGACAGAGCAGACAGGCTGCAAGTTGAAACAGCAGAGAAGTAAAGGTTGGGGGATGGGGGAAGAGGAGCACGTGGAGGAGGAAGATTTTTAAACTCAGGGAGACAGAGCAGACAGCAGAGGGACAATTATACAAAACACAGCAAAATCTTATCTATGATTTAACTTAACCAAACTACACAAATTAGCAAATATCAAACACAATGCAACAATTATTTAAGACTAACTTACAGGGTACAATGCAAGCAATTTCCTAAACCTAACTTAACTACAGCTATGCAAAATGAAATTACAACTTATCTAGACTAAAAGACAAAATCTAACCTAATGGGTGCACCTTATACTAGGGGTAGTTTCAGAGGGCAGAGTGGTGTGTGCCCAGGTACAGTCCAGGAAGACACAGGAAACAGATTACAGATACAGACCAAGGTTTAGTTTGAGTCTAAGAGAGGTTTTAAGACACAGACCAAGGGGAGTTTAAGAGAGGTTTTGAGACACAGACCAAGGGGAGTTTAAGAGAGGTTTTAAGACACAGACCAAGGGGAGTTTAAGAGAGGTTTTAAGCAAGGAGTTTAAGTCTGTGTGTTGGGGAAACAGAGTTTAAGGAGGAGTTTAAGAGAGGTTTTTAAGCAAGGAGTTTAAGAGAGGCTTTAAGCAAGGAGTTTAAGTCTGTGTGTTGGGGAAACAGAGTTTAAGGAGGAGTTTAAGAGAGGTTTTTAAGCAAGGAGTTTAAGAGAGGCTTTAAGCAAGGAGTTTAAGTCTGTGTGTTGGGGAAACAGAGTTTAAGGAGGAGTTTAAGCGAGGTTTTTAAGCAAGGAGTTTAAGAGAGGTTTTAAGACACAGAGTTTAAGTGTGTGTGTTGGGGAAACAGAGCCAGCAGCTAGAGTAATTAAGTATAGAAAGTTTCACAGAAGAGAGGTTCTCACCAGTCCCCAGACAGCAGCAAAGACTGAAGCAGCAATCAACATCAGAAGAAGCCAGGAGGGCTCAGCACGGTCTTGATCAGCAATAGGTCTCTCAGGCAGCAATTCGTTCTTCGTGAGGTGGGGGGTTAAAAATGGGGGTACGCTCAAAAATAAAACGAGAGCGGGGGGGTTAAAATGGGGGTACACTCAAAAATAAAACGAGAGCAGGGGGGGTTAAAAACGGGGGTACACTCAATAATAAAACGAGAGCGGGGGGGGTAAAACGGGGGTACGCTCAATAATAAAACGAGAGCGGAGAAAGGACCCCCCAGAACCCCTGCCTGATCAGGCCAGGTAGCAATGCAGGAACCTTTCTGATGCTAGTTTCAAAATGTCTGTTCTTAAAGGCAAACTCAGGCTGTTTCCCTGCCAGTGATGCTGATAGGCTCCTTCTGTCACAGGGGAGGAGTTCAGAGAAAAACTACAGGTGAGTGGAGACATGCCTGGGCATAGTTCCACCTCATGACTCAAAAGCACATGAGGCCTATGACTCATGCCCAGGATCTTCAAAGCACATTGATCTTACAGCTTGGACATAGCCTTGCCCTACACCGAGCCCAGGTTTAACAAGGTGATAACAGGACCAACCCTTTGAACAGGGCAGTTATCCCACTTAAGCACAAGTGGCCATCCCTTTGAGAAGGGCAATGGCTCTTTGTAAACAACTTAAGGGGCCCTCCCTTTGAGAAGGGCAGTGGCCCTGGTAAATAATTTTAACAGCCAGGGAGGGGCAGCCACAGGAGAGCAAAAACAAAATGGAGAAGGGGACAGCTGTAAGAAACAAAATGGAGTAGGGGGAAAGCTGTAACAGACATATATATTCCCTACAGAGTACGTGCACTGGGCATCAACCACAAGTGGCCACCAGCAATTAGCTTGGCTACCTACCCTTTCTATACCTAGCCAGGTTCCCAAACATCTCCTGATGCCTTCTTTAATATTGGCCAAAATGTATCAGATCACAAGTTGGTGCCTTGTGTGCTATGCCTGGATGGAAAATTAGCAAAGATTTGGGCATAAATAGTCCCATCTCTTCTTGTCACCTGGAGGGAAATAAGTCAGCAGCTCTGTTCTGTCCTAGTATGAATCTGCCTCCATGTGGCAGGTAACTTTCTAGCTCTCCAGTCACCCTTAAAGGAACAAGACACCTTCCCAACAAGCCTGAGAAAGGTCCTGACACTTAATGTGCAGTGAGGTCATTGTGCTACTTCATATAATACAGTGGACGCAAAACACTGTTCCTAAGGTAAATGAATCAATAATAGTTATTATGAAAATCTACTTTATGTTTTTCCTCTTACTATATTGACTGAATTTTACTTTAATTCACTGTAATTTAAAAACAAATAATCAAACCATTCCAAACTAGGATACAAAAAATAAACTGGCAAAACTCATTCAGCAAATAAAATTGTGTAGAAAAAATACAAATACCATTTATTATGTTATGAGCATGTGTTCTATATGCAAGTGACATGTGTACAATATATGTGCCTCACAATAGTTTCATGAGGATTTTGATATAAAAATTATAAAGAGAAGTTAATAACTTATATTAATTATGACTGATTTAAATCTTGGCATGTGTAAGGTATTGGATAATTTTTGAATAATTCCATTCATAGCCAAAAAAAACCTGAATAATATCAAGTCATAAATGAGAGTATAAATGTCACATTCATCCTTCTGTTACAAATGTTTCAAAATGATGAAATTCAATTAATTAGCAGGGGGGAAAAAAACCCTGGTTAAATGAAATGCAGTGTCAGTCACATAACACTTTAACAGTCACTTAAGTAAATACATATTTGTTTTTAAAAACCCATTCTGAAACTTTTCACATTTGTCATATTGTAAACTACACCTTGTTCACTTATTTATTTTCATCCTCAAAGTAATGTCAATGGAATATCCAGGAAGTGAGCAGCAGAAAATGCTGAAACCCTCTGAGTAGAATACAATATATATTTCCTTACTTTTAAAGTATTTTATCATTTGTTGTCTCTAAGGTCCCAACTCAGTAATCTTTTACATGCACTTAAGTTTTGTGTTTATTTTTAAAGTTGAGCATGTGTATAAATGTTTTGAGTCATGCATTGAATAGTAAACAAGTGATAATGTTAGACTACATTTACAATAAATGACATTTCCTGCTAAAAGTAATCTAAAACCTCATCCACACTTTGGCATTCAAATGACTACGAAAATAATCTTGTCACCTGGCATATGCAACAATTTTAACTTTATCCTTTAACTTTCCCTAGGTGGGGAAAAGAAATCACAGTAGCTATTATTTTATAGTGTTAGGTGAACTGCAAGATTAATTCTAGCATAATTCTTCCCTTCACCATTACAGCTTCTCCCCATGCCCTTTCCACGTACCACCACCACACAAACACCTCGCAATCCTCATCAGCATGCTGGTTTGGTTATCAAATCTGGATGATATGCATAGTGAACCATCATACAGCTAAATACAGATAGCCTTCATTCTTATGTAATGAACCATGGCTCTTTACATACAAATAGCACAGTCATCCAAATGAATAAAAATAGAGAACATCAGCATCAAAAGCCCAAACTCCTATTACTCCTATTACTCTTAAAGAGTAATTCTGCCAGCTGTCTACAAGCTATTATAAATTATTATTTACTAGCAAAAATACCAAGCGTTCCTCGGGTCCGTCGGAGGGGGGTGGGGGGAGAGAGCTGAGTGAGTGTGGGGTCCATTGGACAGGGGAGGGGGGGAGAGAGCTGAGCGAGTGGGAGGGGGCATTGGAGGGGGGAGGGCAGAGAGACCTGAGCGAGTGTGGGGGGGTGTTGGAGTGGGGGAGGGCGGAGATTTAAAAAAAAAAAGATTCTTACCTGAGGGGGGAGAGAGCTGAGCGAGTGCAGGGGCCATTGGAGGGGGGAGAGGGGAGAGAGCTGAGCGAGTGCAGGGGCCATTGGAGGGGGGAGAGGGGAGAGAGCTGAGCGAGTGCAGGGGCCATTGGAGGGCGTGAGGGGGGTGAGATTTTTTAAAAAATCAATTCTTACCTGAGGGGGGAGAGAGGTGAGCGAGTGGGGGGGCGTTGGAGTGGGGAGGAGGGGGGAGAGAGCTGAGCAAGTGGGGGGGCGTTGGAGTGGGGGGGAGGGCAGAGAGAGCTGAGCGAGTGTGGGGGCCGTTGGAGGGGGGGAGGGGTCAAAGAGCTGAGCGAGTGCAGGGTCCATTGGAGGGGGTATTATTACATCATAACTATGTCACAGAGAACAGCAGGTGTTAACCTGCTGCCTGGCTGATGTGAATGGGCTTTAAAGAATTTAACCCCTAGGGGGCGTCAGAGGTGAGGTTTGAATTTTTTTTGATTCTTACCCTGATTAGGACCTTAAAGCCTATAACTGTACCAAATTCCAAGTCTCTAGTTCAAACGGTGTGGAAGTGGAGTAAGGGAACGTACATACACGCACGCACGCATGCATACGCCATTTGACTTTTATATATATAGACTAGCATAAGTGTCCGGCGCTGCTCGGGTCAGTCGGAGGTGGGGAGGTGGCAGACAGCTGACACCCCCTGACCAACCCCAACACGCACACCTCACCCCTCACCCACCCCGACACCTTCCCACCCCCCCAAGCAAACCCGACACCCCCACCTCACCCCCCGACCGAACCTGACACCCTCACCTCACTTACCGTCCCACCAAACCCAACTCAGATCCGTCACAGGTGGGGAGGGGGCCCAGAGCTTAGGGATTCCGGGGACCTTCGCAGGTTGGGGACGGCACAGAGCTGATGGATTCTGGGGTTCCGTTGGGAGGGGGAGGGGCAGAGAACTGAGGGATCTCCGGGGTTCCATTGGGAGGGGGAGGGGGAAGCTGAGCGAGTGAGGTGTCTGTTGGAGGGGGGTATTATGACATCATCACCACCTAACTGCCCAGCTGTTGTGATTGGCCCTGAAAGACTTTCACCCCTGGGGGGCGTCAGAGGTGAGATCCGAAAATTTTTCGACCCTTACCAGCATCTAGACCCCAAGACCCCTCACTGTACCAAATTTCAAGTCTCTGGCTCAAACGGTGCGGGAGGAGTTCGCAGTCATACATACATACACCACTTGACTTATATATATAGATTTGCATTATGGTGCTGCCTAGGAGCCCTAGTGATGGACCTTGACATTATTATGCCAGGAACTGTGTGAACAAAACAAAAAAAGACAGTCCCTGTCCCAAAAAGCAGTAAGTCCTTATCCTGTCTGTGGTCACACAATTGGAGGATACACCTTCACCTTTATTATGCTGGTGCATTACATGATAACAACATATTTCAGCTAGACACTGAATAAACTGAGACAATGCTCCATCCAGCATCACTAGGATTGTCCTAACCAGTGAATGATGCTCAGATGTATGGTAATGTTTTATATATTAGAAAAAAAACAGCTCAGACCATGGCCGTTTACAGAATTATGTCTGGAATGAAACAGATTGGAGGGGGAGAGGGGGCTATTATTGTCTCATAAGTGATTCTGCTGAGAGTTGGGCATTTTCTAGATATCACATTAATCAGTTTGAAAACCTCCTTATCAAATAGCTAAGAGCAATCGTGCACATTGGATGGCACAATATGTTTAACATATAAACAAGCAAGTATTGCCACACATTTGATTTAACAGAGAAGTTATGCTCCTCAAATTCAAACTGTGGTGGATGGCACATGGGATACATATGAATACAGACACCCCCAAAATAATGTTCCGCTCTGAGATTTCATCTGACAAAATAAATTTAAGTCACGCAAAATAAGTAATTGAAAGAAACCTTTAAAATCAACCCCCAGACTTGGTACTAGCCTTTAAACTCTCATCTGGAGGGGAAAAAAAGTTCTCAGATCTTCAGGAGTATCATTTATGTATGACAATATTAGAAGGATCACTTACTCATAC
This sequence comes from Sternotherus odoratus, assembly GCA_032164245.1. Classification (NCBI taxonomy): domain Eukaryota; kingdom Metazoa; phylum Chordata; order Testudines; family Kinosternidae; genus Sternotherus; species Sternotherus odoratus. The sequence continues at coordinate 242,556,559 of JAVMKO010000001.1, forward strand.
TTAGTGATTAGCATTCTCATAACTTCACAGGACTGGGACCATAATATCTCCATTATCATAGTATAAAGAAGTTTTACTGAAATAATTAGAATGAAATATTAGCCCTACTGAAGTCAGTGGGAGTTTTCCCATTGACTCTGATGGAGCCAGGATTTCTGAAGAAAAAATCCCCTTAAGAAGAGTGAGGTCTGAAAATCTTAACTGTTTGGGAATAGTCCTTTGGTAAGTAAATTTTAAAGAAGAAGATGGAAAAAACTGAACATAGATCCAGACATTTTGTTTCCCAACTGAATATTGTTTAGTGTTTCCTTTTACCGTCAAACTTTATATATTTTCTATGCTTATAAACTTGCTTGTTGACAATTGAACAGTGATCACATTTTTTCTGTACTTTTTTTAAGGGTATATCCTGCATTGCTGAAGAAAGTCTGTATCATTGTGAAAATGTTAACTACATATCCAGAAGCAGTACTGGATATGTAAACCATATTTCTTTTTTATCAACATATACTTCCTTTGTGTCACTGGAGATTATTATTTCAATATGACAAGGGAAAAGAATCAGAATTCTAAGGGGGATTTAAGTACAGATTTTGGTAATCTCTATACTTTGTCTATTATTGATTCTTCTACTACTCTCCTGCTATATTCCCTCTATTCTATCAGAAAAATAAAACTTTTGTGCTATTTTTGTAGGTCATAGAAAACATGAACACTAAAAGGAAAACATTTTTTTTAATCAAAGATTATACAGGAAAAACTAAGGTTCTTAAGAAAATATGCATCATTTGCTAAAGTTAGGCCAAAAGGAGACTGAAATGACAATGCCCCGAATCATGTTCATTTGCTAATATATGGACATCACTAAAACACAGATAAAGTGGAGAAAGATCTTCCCTTCAAAGTTTTCAGCTTTATCCACTTAAGGAAGGCGGAAAATGACACACTGAAGCTTGAAAGTGAATGTCGTAAAACAACAGTCTGTAACTACTTTAACTGTGCATCTACTATAAATGAACATTTATAAAATAATAATAAGGGGTTTCATGTTTTCATTGTCAATGACTTCTAGATTAATGGCCCAATCCTGCAAAGTTTCAATGCAACTTTTTGTGTGAGCTGCTTTATATGAGTAAAGATTTTAAAAATCAGTCCTCAGATTTGCCTAGTTCATAAGAAAACTTTTTTTCTGGGTTATTTCCTTGTTACGAACATACATACTAGCAATAAAGATTTCTCAGGATAAATTCTGACCTCAGTAACTCACAGTAATTCACAGGAAAATAAAACGGATGAAAAATAAGTAAACATATTTGTGATTTTTTTAAAAATTGAAGTTGTTTCCACATTACATTGTTTGAAATTAAACTGTGTTCTGCTTTTTGAAATGTGTTTATTTATACTTATTTATTTCCCAGTTTTCAGTAAGAAAACACAATTTTAGGTAAACAAAATATTTTGAAATCAGTTTTGAACAGGATTTTTGTTAAAATATCAATAACATCAATACTTTTCATTAAAAACAATTGTGCTTGAAAAAAGCCCTTTTTCAATTAAAAATCAAGTATCTGAAAAAATGTCAAGAATCTAGAATTAGGCCCTAGATAGTTGCCACTGCCATTTCACAAGCTGGAGGTGGGGTTAAAATGGACAATATGGTCACTGGACTTTACCTATATTGTGCATAGGTGTGGGTATGAGAGAGAGGATCTTCTTTCTCCAAAGGGTGCCGTAAGTCATATTTACTAAGCTCACACAGTCCTGGGGAATGCTTTCTGAATCAATTTCCAGTGTTGGAAATTGCCCCCAAGAAAGTAATGAAGGAAAAGAAGGGATAACTGCAGGTATACCCAGCACTCCCCAACATCCCCCATTTGCCTATATGGATGACCAGACACAGATGAGGAGAGCAGATGCACCAGCCAAAGAGACGAGGCAGCATGAAAACACACCTTGAGTTACAGACAGATCAGGAAGGGACTGTGAAGTGTAATCCCTTTCTCACTTCCCGGTGGGATGGTGAAACTCCACAATGCTTCCAACATGAGCCAGTGCCTGTCATATTTTGGCTCAGTGCTATGGTCTACCTACTGTTTGGTGCTGCTTCTCTCATGTATACTTCTATTCTTAAGTTCCTCAACTTACACGGAATACAGAATAATATTAATGTCAATTGTTAATTAGAAAGTAAATTTCAGTCTCTTAAAAAGTGTAAATAGCAGTATAGAACATATATACATAGTATTTGAATTTCCATTAGGAGAGTTTATCTTAATTTCCCAAAACACCTATTATGAAAGGTGGCAAAGTCTACAGCCTACATGCCCCATGCAGAGCTTCTAATAGAAAGAGCAAATAACAAAATGATTCCAAAGATTTGAAGGTTACCCAGACCAATTCCAACTTTGGAAATTACAGTGGCAGATGCTTTGCCCATAACCTCTGGCAGCACTGTATCTCAATTCATCCTTTCCAGGTATTATGGCAGACGATACACTCCCAATATAAACAAAATAATTATTTTCTAAACTGCAAAACATATATTTAATTCAAGTGTTATAGGAATGACAACACATTCTTTGGTTACCTGTGCTTTCTCTTTATTTCCTCTCTGATTAGATGCCTGTTCTAGTAATTACAAATAATTAGAGTAATTCCTTATGGAGTACCCTCAATTTTGTGCAATACTGCTTACCTTGATTGTGTCAATCTGTTATGGGACACTCCATTTAGAAAGAATGGGACTTTAACCTGATCCATTTCTACCGCACATGGCCAATTCCAATTAGGAATTTAGTCTAGCATCAGGGAGGCACAGATGATCAAAATCAGTGATTACATCCAATGCTATAGATGATGCCACATACATTTAGTAGCTACATATGCTATTGGTAGTGGCTTCCAAAAAAATTAAACTACACCTTTAAAATACAAGGGTGATTTAAAAAAAATCTAGTAAATATATCAAAATACAATTATGTTATACTTGATTGTTATAAACATCTCATTATTAAGATACTATTCATGGTACTGATAGTTTTCATGGTGCATTTGTTCTTTCACAGATTGTGATATTATACTGAAATGGCCTGTCACTATATATACATATTTTTTGTATCATCCATGGGGATAACATATGTTTTCTTTTTACTTCTTTATTGATTGCAATAAAATTTAATGTTGACATTTATAGCACAAATAGTGGCAAATATTCATAAAAACATCAAATCTCCAAGTTTCATAAATGCAGCTGTAAAAAGAAAATTCACTGGGGCCTCATGAATTTAGTTTGCAACTTTTTATATAGCAGATAGAAATAATCTATTAGGAAAAAATCAAATGTAAAAATGGTTGCACTTTGTAGAAAAATATTAGGTTCTTCTGGATTCTACAAAGTTCAGCTATTTAGAATTGATTAGACTTCTAAAGCACATCCTAATACTGAAAGAATAGATAGACCAGAGTAATGTTTCAGGAAAAGCTGTGAACAATCAGGAATATTTTATTTTATTTTATTTTATTTTATTTTATTTTTTTAAAAAAAACTTTTGACAATTATATTCTTCTAGCATGTAAAAATGTTCCAGGAAAACAAAGTAAACACAGGCTCCTATGGGTTTGGCAAATGCTTAAATTCTTCTAAAAAAACTACAGAACTGTCCTGTGTCCCTGCCAGCAGTTATATGGGATCTTGGGGAGCAATTACTACACAGGTGGGGTGCAAAATAAACTTTATTAAGAAAATGCAAAAACAGGGAAAATTCAATAGTGAGGGGTATGGGGTTTGTTAAAGTAGACAATTGGGGAGGGGTTTCTTTTAGTAAATGGGATAGGGGGTTTCAATAGTGGGGTACAAAACAGTGGGGTACAATACAGTTGGTAACCAATTAATACTGAAGCATAAATGTAACAGGTAGCTAACAATTTCTATGTAAAGAGTGTGTCACAGCAGCATGTAACCGACTAACAGTATGGGTAAAATGTGTTAACCAACAATTTTAGGTAAAAATGTGTCTCAGTGGTGTAAATGTAAAATGTGAGGTGTGTTAGAGAGAAAAGGGGTAACCAATGGGGTTTTATGCTAGAAAGAGAGGGAGAGAAGACAGGCTGTAAGTTGAAACAGCAGAGAGGGAGAGAGAGAGAGAGAGAGAGAGAGAGAGAGAGAGAGAGAGAGAGAGAAAGTGGTAGAGAAGTAAGGTTGGGGGATGGGGGAAGAGGAGCACGTGGTGGAGGGAGATTTAAACTCAGGGAGACACAGAACAGACAGGCTGCAAGTTTAAACAGCAGAGAGACAATTATACAAAACACAGCAAAATCTTATCTATGATTTAACTTAACCAAAACTACACAAATTAGCAAGTAAAAAACACAATGCAACAATTCTTTAAGGCTAACTAACAGGGTACAATGCAAGCAATTTCCTAAACCTAACTTAACTACAGCTATGCAAAATGAAATTACAACTTATCTACACTAAAAGACAAAATCTAACCTAATGGGTGCACCTTATAATAGGGGTAGTTTCAGAGGGCAGAGTGGTGAGTGCCCAGGATACAGCTCCAAGGGGGGAGAGGGATTTAATTAGTGGTGGCTGCAAGCTGGCAGCCCAGGATACAGTCCAGGAAGGCACAGGCTTATTTCTAGCAGCAAAGGTGCTGCAAAGCAAGAAACAGATTACAGATACAGACCAAGGAGTTTAAGAGAGGTTTTAAGACACAGACCAAGGTTTAGTTTGAGTCTGTGTGCTGGGGAAACAGAGCCAGCAGCTAAAGTAATAAAAGTATAGAAAGTTTCACAGAGGGATTCTTACCAGTCCCCAAGGCAGCAGCAAAGGCAGAAGAAGCAACATCAGAAGAAGCAAGGAGGGCTCGGTATGGTCTTGATAATCAGGAGGTCTCTCAGGCAGCAATTCGTTCTTCATGGGGGGGGGGGATTTAAAAACGGGGGTACGCTCAAAAATAAAATGAGAGCGGAGAAAGGACCCCCCAGAACCCCTGGCTGATCAGACCAGGTAGCAATGCAGGAACCTTTCTGATGTTTGTTTCAAAAATGCCTGTTCTTAAAGGCAAACTCAGGCAGTTTCCCCGCCAGTAAACCTGATAGGCTCCTTCTGTCATAGGGGAGGAGATACAGGGAAAAACTACAGGTGAGCATAGAGACATGCCTGGGCAGAGTCCTGGACCATAGGCGTGAGTTCCCACCTCAGGACTCAAAAGCACATGAGGCCTATGACTCATGCCCAGGATCTCAAAAACACATTAGGTCTTGCAGCTCTGGACATTGCCTACCCTACACCGAGCCCAGGTTTAACAAGGTGATAACAGGACCAACCCTTTGAACAGGGCAGTCGTCCCACTTAGCACGCAGCACAAGTGGCCATCCCTTTGTGAAGGGCAATGGCTCTTGGTAAACAACTTAAGGGGCCCTCCCTTTGAGAAGGGCAGTGGCCCTGGTAAACAATCTTAACAGCCAGGGAGGGGTGGCCACAGGAGGAGAACAAAAGCAAAATGGAGTAAGGGGACAGCTGTAAGAAACAAAATGGAATAGGGGGAAAGCTGTAACAGACATCCTGCAGCAAGGCCTGCAAAATGAATGAGGGGTAGGGACCAATTGGAAAAATGGCTCCAAATTTTGTTGAATGTCACCTAGACGTGCAGAGGTTCTCTACCCCAACAGTACACTCATGCCACACTGACTTCAACAATAGTCTGGATGTTACTGCTGCTATCCATGTCACCACTGCACTGTTTCCCTCTCCATAGGGACTATAGAGCAGAAAGAGAGAGAGAGAGTTCTGCCCCAAAGAGCAACAATTAAACAACTAAATAATTGGAAATATTGTCTTTGTAGTAAAGAGTAGTGCTTGTAAAATTGTAAAGTATATTTACTGCTCCTGGTCCCATGACATGGGTCATAGTTACTCAGTTGTTCTCATGGTGTGTAACTGACACAGTAGATGGCTTTGTTCAAATATTTTTCATCTAAACGTAACCCTCCTGCCTGGTGGGGTCAGCAGCAAACAGGGCTGGGTTCAATATCTAGGAGTTCCTTTTCCATTGATACAACACAGAACCAACTTGAGCCCTCCACTCATTAACCTCCCCCTGCCTCACACAATGACAATGGGTGTGTGTTGCGGGGGTGAAGTGAGGGGTCTGGGAACAACTGGTATATCTGAGGTTTTACATGGGGGGAAGTGAGTGGACCTAGTAGGAAAACTAATAATCTGGAGCTAGGAGTGGGACATATCAGGCTTGTCTGGGGAGCACCACCCTTGTAGGGAAGCTGATGATGTTGCATAACTGCTTGAAACCAACCTTCAGTTGTTGCAATAATTTGGGGCATCCATGAGTGAGGTGCCTGGCCAGAATAAAAATGGATTCCCAGCATGGGTACAAGTATGACAGGCAAGTAGGACAGTCCCATCCCCCCGACCCTCAGTGGGTATGGGAATCCATGGTGTGGCTGAAAGCCATGTGCACCATTCAAGTCACCCGATGTTAAGTAATGTAACCTCATGGAGACAGACCTGCTGTTGTGGGACAGCAGTGGAGCACCGGGGCTCTGAGAATGCCTCCGTGCCCAGTTCTGAGTATAGCTATATCAGGTTGGCTGATCTGATGGGAGTTCACCTTTTCAACAGTACTAGGGATACATTCCTGAGTGGCAAATAAGTGGACATGTTATCCAGGTTGCATAGGAAGGTGTTGGGAGATGCCCAAGTGACCAACAATATCTAGAACGTTGGAAAACTGGGAGACTGCCTTCCTTATTTGTTGTTATACTAGATGCTTACCCAGAGGGAATCCCAGACTTGTTTAAATATATGGATATAATCTGGCAGGCACACAGTACATTTGGTGGCTTGTCTTGGTTTAATTACGATGAGCAGTTTAGATTGAGGCAGCAATACAAACAGATCCAGTAGGATATATCACATCATATGCTGTGGTTGAAGTGGATGATTCAGTGGGGACTGGAAGTCCATACAGATAGAATGTGGCCTGCACATTCCATAGCAAGACCGGCAGGGTCTGAGTCACATAATAATATTCAATGGGCATATAATGACAACAATTGTTTTCACAGTATCTATAAATCTGGGCATGTTTGGAAAAAGGTGTTTTGGGGCCTATTCAGCCTCTCCTTGCCAGAGTGGTAGGGGAAGATCCTTTTTTCGATATAGCTGAATCTTGTTACTCGTTGGTGTCTTGAGTGAATTATAGCGTTCTTGAAATCCTTCAGTGACTTTGTCTAGCAGTTTCCAGTGATTTTCATGGACTGATTGAGATGTATTATAGATATCTAATCATTCCTTTAGAGCTTCTAGTGTAGTTCTGTACACAATTTCATCTTCTCTAATAAACTCCAATACTACTTGTTTCCAGAAAACTTGGATGTGCTTAAAATTTCCTCCTCAGTTCAAGGTTTCTTTCCAGACTGAGGCCTGGTCTACTCTTTGGTAAGCTGACCAAAGTTATGCTACTCCAGGTATATGAATACCATAAATAGAGTCAATGTAGCTTATGTTCACTTGCTGTGGTATCTAAACCACAGTGTGTTGCTGGGAGAGACTCATCTTGTTCTGGTGGAGTACAGGAGTCTACTGGAGAATGCTCTGCATTCGATTTAGCAGGTCTTCACTAGACTAGCTAAATTGACCCCTGCTGCATCGGCTGCAGCAGTGTCAATCCCTGGTAAGTGCAGGCATGGCCTGAGTGATTCAGGTGGCTTAATTTTCTGTCACAATGTGTAAATTTCTCTGCAAACTCTGTAGGGCTCAGTACTCGCTACAACTAAGCTTATGTTATGTTCATGTTAGGAACATAACATCATAATAGTATTGATTGTGAAACCCCATTATGCATAATTTATCTTTAAACATCCAGTAGAAAAATTAAGTAGAGACACTTTGAATGGCAGTTTTACCCATTTATTGCTATATTATGGGAACACTGAAACCAACAGGTAATAGAGGCAGCCTGTTTGGAAATTACAATATTCAGAGTTCAGAGTTATCAAATGCAGTTGGTTTAACATTTCCTGACATTCTCTTGCTTATGTATTAAAGAAGGCTGCACTTACATGAATTTTGCATGAGCTTATCTATTGTTTATGCAATTTAATACAGAGTAATGTAAATAAATGTTGATTGGGTTGAAACATTTAAAGTGTAGTCACAATTAAACACTGATAAGGAAAATATGCTAGGGATAGCAATAGATAGAAACAAATGTATTATGTTTAACAGGCACTAAAAGAGAAATAGAATTCCCGTGTCACAGATCTCTTACTTTTCCAGCTTCGGGACACAACTGTTCCAGTTTCCCCACCTTTACACTTCATTTCCCCCTCAGAGTGATTTGGTGTTGTTAGCCCTCCAGCAAAAGCATTAAGTTCTCCATTTTCTGGGTAACAAATAATCCAAATAAAACAGAAGATACTCCTTGACCCACAATCCTCCTCCCTGGATTCAAACTGTCTCCCACCTTGAGGCAGTGAACACCCTACACTACTTTTCTCTACTTCTGCTTTCACAGCTATTTTAAATCTTCTTCTTCTTGTCTTTATTCTTCTGCTCTGATGCAGGGCAGATAGTAGCCATTTGCTCTGAATGGTCCAAATAGTTCCTTCATATCCTGCCTCATTAGGCCTCAAACAGCTTATATTTCCCTAGAGATTCCTGTCCCTTTATCCTCTTCCACCTGCCCCCTTCATTAGACTCCTTTCCCCACCTCTTTTAGTGGAGAGTCTCATCCATATCTTCCTATCACCAATCTCTCTTTTTAAAGAGGAGCAGGACCTTACCTACCACCCTATAATTCTCCCTTTCAGGACCACAACTCTCGGAATGCCTGAATCAGAATCTAGGCCTATGATTTCTCCTAATGTCCCAGCACACTGTTACTATCAGGATGTAACCCAAGAGGGAAAGCAACATATCAGATAAGGTTATGGCAACCTATTTGGAATATTGTGCATAATGTTGGGTGATCTTTTATGTAAATATTATAAATACTGAAGAATTGAAAGAGTATAACAGAGCATGTTGAATGCTAAAGAGTCTCATAGGTATTTGGGAAGGTTAGGAAAACTAGTTTTGTATTAATTAAAAAATGGAGATGAAGTGGCTATTTAATTGAGGTGATTACAATTGTGAACTGCATAGAGAAGGTGGAGGCTACAAAAATGATTTTGAAGGCGATAAGCTCAAAATAAAAAGGGCATGAGCTAATGCTGTAAAGGATAGACCCTTAAGGGCATCTGGGGAACTTCTGTTTAACTAGAGAGAAATTAATGTGTAGGAGTGCAAAAGGCAGAAACATATTAATATATCAAATAAAAAGATGCACAGAGCTACTTTAAACACACACTACAATAGCTAGGCAGTTTGACTATGATACCTATTCCATCTGCAAACATTGTCATATTACTACAAAACTGCATTTGTTCTTTAAAGAAACATATTGGTTTAATCTTTTATGTTGTCATGCCCTTATTTTATTTAAGATCATAAACCTTTTAAACCTGATGTTTAAGTACAACTTGATTTGTTTAGTCTAACTACAGTGAGAAAATATGAAAACATAAAATGAAAAAGTATCTGTCATTTTTCATAATACAAGAAAACAGGCAATAATATGAAAATAAAGGATCAGCCAGGGTTTGTAAAGCATGCCTTCAAAACTGGCACCACACAATAATGAAGGTTACCATCAGCATGGAAACAAATATCAGTTTTTTATATTACTTGGTTTTTTTTAAAAAAAAATATACAACACAGCATTAACCTCCATAGATATTATAGCTAGTATGTTCAGGCAGCTCTGTTCAGCTCTTTACCAAAATGTTTAGTGAGGGGAATAGATTTGTGATGACAGCTATGCCAGGGTTTTGCTACCTGAAGCATTTATATCTTAGAACTAAAATGATTATTTGAAGAGTTTTTCTTTCAGGTCCTTGCAAAATATCATATCACAAACAAGAGATGATTCACTAGTTAGTTCTATTAACCAAGTTGATCCCAGAGTAATCATCGCTTTTAACAGAGTGAGGATGAGTTTGTCCCTTTTACTTTATCAGTAGAAATCTACAGAATTCAAATAGGTAATAATAGTTAAACCTTGTAAACCGTGACAGCTTATCATTTACCCCCTGCTCCATGTATTAATTTAGACATAATGGAAGCCAAGTCTTTTCCAGTGATCCAGGAGAAAGTAAAAACTTACATTTAATGCTTCAGGTCCTGATATCCACCTGAGTTCTTCTCAGTACATCTGAGATGGATGGAAATTAAAGGTGATTCTAAAGCCTGGTCTATAGTATGCAATTATGTTGAATTTAGCCACGTTATGTTGAATTAAAACTCAATGCATCCACACAACCAACCCGTTTTGTTGACTTAAACGGCTCTTAAAATCGACTTCTGTACTCCTCCCCGACGAGGGAAGTAGCACTAAAATCGACCTTTCTGGGTCGAATTTGGGGTAGTGCGGATGCAAATTGATGGTATTTCCCAACAATGGGAATGTTGGTTGTGCTGAGGTCTGACCAACAGCACTAGCGAGCTTTTAAACATCCAACAACACATTCTACCACCATTCTGCACTTGCTCAGCCTACAGTTCAAATGCTCTTTACTACTGTCCAGGCTTCATGAGCCATGGAAGGAAGGGGTAGACGTGGGTCGGTGTGACAGCACAGTGCTGCTGGCTGGGAGAGCAGCCTGAGACAGAAGCCTCCAGCTAACAGGAGAGCAGAGTTGCAGCTGTACCGGTGGAGCTGTACACCATGCCCTGGAGGTTGCTAGGAGCTGTGCAGGGAAGATGTTCCCAGAAACCCTGTCCAATCTACGTGTCCAACAAGGATGGCTACCAGTCCTACGGCACTGTCCGCTGCAGAGTTGCAGGAGAGCGGAGTTGCAGCAGAAGTGTTGGAGCCATACACCTCGTGCTAAGGAGGAGAGGAGGGTAGGGTATAAATTGATGGGTATACGCATCATAGAAATCTCTGTTCCGGAGATTTCCCCTTACTGGAATAATGTCAGTTGTAAGACCGATTTGCTGCACCATTTGCAAAAAAGTATAAAACAATTTTTAACGGAGGCCTTGCTCTTATATTAGTGGGTAATTTTTTGATGATATTGGCTAGATTGTGCCTGTCTGGATGTGGTGAGAGAAGAGGTTATGCAACAGTGTGAGGAACTAGAGAATTCTGACTACCAAAATTTGTATACATGTACAAGTCCATGTTCTGGGCCTCCACTGAAAGTTCAGTACTTTTGCCATTATGTTGGCAATCACAAATTATTAAAAAAATACAAATTGTAAAAGTAACATTTAATTAATATGGTCTAGTCTGAAATATTAATACGGCTAAACCACCCTGAACACACCCGATCCTGTCTGATCTCAGAAGCTATGCAGGGTTGGGCCTGGCTAGTACTTGGATGGGAGACCTCCTGGGAATACCAGGTGCTGTAGGCTTAACATGGGTGTGGGGTTGGCAACTGCACCCCATAAGGGAACCAATTGCTCCTGAAACACCAACACCAGTTGGTGGCCCATACCCCGGCTGGGGGGTGACAGGGAGAGAGAGAGAGTCTGAAATATTATGAGATTGATGTCTGATAATAATTCTTATAACAAATTCTCTGGTGCAGTAAACAATCAAATGTAATACATAGATGGGATCATTTGTTTAGCTCTGCTTCTAACTTGTCTTTGGCCTGTTCAGCTGAATCAGATTGTGTAGAGTCCTTTGGAAGTCCAATTTGGAATTGTTACAATGGTCAAAATAAATAAACAAACTATATTCTATAAAACAAGTGGGTTGTTTTTTAAGCTATTAGTATTACTTAGTTTTATTTTTTTTTCATTTTTGCATGATTACATTATTGGGATAACTGCTAAAGTATATTCTATTAAAATGGTTTGAACTTGACTATTCCCAGTATAATACTCATGTGTTAGTTTCTGAGAACATTTTAGTTCTTGAATGCAGAATGAGTGGAGATTCAAAATGTTCCCCAAATCCATTAGACCTTTCATCATTATCATTGCCACCCACCATCTGTTTTGTCATATTTCTTTTCCATTCTTTTGGGCATTGGGTGAGATATAACTGAACATATGGGCAGGGAGCTGTGCCACTAGTTTCTGATTGGTTAGCAGATTCAGTAGCAATTTAAAGTCCTGAAGAAAGTCATTTCATGGTTGCCATTGTCCCAGATATTGAAGACACACTATTATCTCATGTCCCTTGTAGACCATTAGTTTACAGAATGTTGTGATATATGACATTTCAGTGAGAACTGTGGATACTCATCTCCTCTGAAAATGAGGCATTTTATTTAGTTGCCTAAATGTGTATTTAAATTTAGACACTTACGTTTAAAATGTTGATCTTTGCCTCCAAGTTTTCCTGCAGTAGTTTTTGCACATGAAAGCTTTTTCTCCATGTAGCTGGTGAAAAAACAAACAAACAAAGAACACTATGCCACTATGCAAGCCACATATTTTTATGGAGCTTTTGCTCATACAAAGTACATTTTAAAATGCAGCCAACCACACAAAATGACTTCTTAAGATGCCTCATGCTCCCACATCCTACTTTGCTTGGTCTGTGGTCACCATTAACTTGTTGTTGGGCAAGATGAGAATTATCTAGAGTCAGATTTAGCGGAGGTTCATAGATTCAACTGTACCCATAGAAATCATGAAATCAAGGATGCAAAAAAGACCAAAATTCACTTCTTCTAGCCCAATGTGGACACAAGAAAGGTTGGAGAGCAAGCCCGTCCTGAACTCACAGTGTCATGGCAGATCCTGCCCCATCAATCTGCATCCAGGGCATAGTTACCAGGTAGACGGAGTTGCAGTGCCATTCACTCAGATCTGGCCAAGCTGCCTCTCCATCACAGAAGGGCAGCCAGCTATGCTACTCTGTGCACCAATTCACATTTCCCAGATGGACCCAAACCATCTGAAAGGAGCTCCTGCTGCAGGGTGAGTATGGGGAAGCTTGGTCTCCAGCTCCCAAATGTGCTCTTCCTGGGGACTCACCACCATATGGAGCCAGAATTATGGTTGTGGTGACAAAGTACAGTGAGCTGCTGCAGGTGGTTGGTATCCCCATGGCAGTTAAACATAGTGCATCCTCTCTCTTGCACCTCTGAAAACTAAACCTACGCTATCTGTGTACAATGAGGTATACTTTTACAGCACATTGTGAGTGGTCTTAAAATACAATGGAAATTGATATTAAAGATAGATACAATCATCTTTCTGAAGACTTTTAAGCTACTCTCATAGACTACTGTAATATTTTTAAAGTGGAATTAGAATACTATAATAGTATGGATATTTCTTATTGGCTCCAACGATGGATTATTGATAATAAATATTAACAACAGCAATAACTTAATGTTTTACAGTGCTGAAAGTCATACTCTCTACCAATACTTTGTGAAACACAAGAAATCCATGTGAGGAAAAAACATGCCTATAACTCATCCATTTGTTAAAGGATATATAAGATAGGCACATTTTCATTAAACTTTCTTTGACAAGCCCTGCTATGCTAAAAGTATGAGGCAATTTAAGAAGTCATAAAAATCACCTAATTCAGAAGGAACTGTTCCTAGTTCTGATCTGTTCGAGGAGGGATTTAACTTACAAACTCTACATTTTTACTTAATCAACATCAACATCTTCTTGAGGTGTATATTTACATTCCCCTGAGAATTTGCAAATGATTGCATGTGATTTTGAAGTAAATTTCATACTCATAGTTACATATTACTAATGTTTTTATCTTGGGGAATAACACTTAAGAGTAAATGCATAGTGAAATACCATAGATCATGGCTCATTATGATTGCTCACATTGTGTCAATCTACTTCTGTACATTGATTGATTGTGGATAGGTGATTAATATCCTGTATGGAACTTGAAGGGAGGAGCCCATCCTGCAGAAAGGAAGAGTTTGGAGGAGGTACCAGGAAACCAGTCTGTGTGCACATGAATGTGAGCTGTGGGTGCAGCAGCTAAACTGTAAATAGATTGCTTAATAAACAGCCAGTTCCATTTTATAAACATGGAGGCCTCTCATATTACTACCCACCATGTGGTACATGAAAAATGTTGGCAGAGGCCAGTCTAGTGAAACCCACAACAAGGACAGGAGAGTGATTAACAGGAAAACAAAGCAGCAGCTAGAAACAGAGGAAACAGGCATTGTGAAGCGACTCAGATGACTGGAAATGCTGGCTTTCCAGACAAAAACCCTTGCATAGCTATGGAAACAGTAAAAGGAAGAGTTGAATCTGTGTATAGAACTGACTGGGAGGAGGGGGGGAATTAAGATGAGAAAATGAAGATAAAACTTTTTTACTAGTTCATTTGGGGGGGGAGGGAGGAGGAGGGAGGATGAAAAGTGAGTGAGACACTGTTGCCAGGAATAATTTCCAAAACACTGTAAAGGTGTTTGGTGAGTACAGTGACTCCAGGCAGAATGAAACAGTAGAGCGTTACCATTTTTTTTAACCAGAAATAAAGAAGCAGTAGAGGGACTATGTTTTGTTTATCTGTGTTTGTCTTTGTTTCAAAGCTAAGAATTCTGACATCCAAGTACGACTTTGGAGACTTCAAAGATAAAGGATCATTTCCAGGATGCATGATTCCATCTTATAGAAAAGATTCTTGGAAAAACAGATCTAACACTCAATGAATGCCTCCAAATTACAAGACAGAGTGTATAAGGTAATATGTTGTATTAGATCAAATTCTTTGGTTCAAGAGACAAGCTTTGAACTTCCACAGAGCTCTTCTTCAGGGGCAAATAGCAAGGGCAGCTGACCTATTCAGGGAAAGACTTAGAACAATAACAACCACGAATGCAGAAAAAGTACACAGCAAGCTAAAGAAATCCAAGAAGCAGAGTGGAGACAGACCAAACGAGAATGCAGACATCATGGACCAGTGCATTGATTGTAGAGATGATTATTATTAATGGTGACTATTAAACCTGCTTTGCTGAGAGGTAGATACATTAGCCAGGATTGTGGGTTATCTCCCACAATATTTGGAATTGTCATGCAATACTAACTTTTACCTGGACAGCCAGTGGAGATGAGTAGAAAAGACCTTATATTAACATTGTATCCTATGATGGCACTACCAATACAATCAAATCCAGTCCCCCTCCCTGAACACATACTGAATCATTCCTATGAAACTCTGCATAATTTTAATAAACAAAATCATATTGGCTTTCCCCCAACAGCCATTTTTCTCTTGAATCTATGTGATTTTCATATCTCTCTTCACTGTATTCTACTTTTAGTCTAACATATCAGTGTTTAATCTATTTGAAAAAAGTTTCAGATTCCTGAACATCTGGAATTAAGATGTTTTGATTTGACCATCACATTTTCAAATTTTAGAATCTGTCATTTTTTGAGAATGGCTTTTCGGTCTTTTCGGGAATAAATCTGTTAATACCTCTTGTGCTTTTAATCAGTCCTTTCTGACATTTCAAAAGTTTATGCAATATTCCTTCTGATCAAATTTCACTGTCTAAGAACAATTTCTTTAAGATGCTTAGTCACTACAACTTGTTTTCTTCTCTTCTATTCAGTCACCTCTTGACAAGAACTCCCTTGGCAGTGGAGTTTAAGGCTTAGCTGTTCTGCGATAGCATTCCCTTTGTTTATGTTGAAATGTTTCCAATTTATCTCTCCCTGGTGAATTTACCAGGTTAGGCCTCCACACAGATACTTTTGAATGAGGGAATCTTCTTCTCTGGTTATGTATTAGCACTAATGAACAGCTAGCCCCTTTAGTATCAGTTGTTCCTAAAGGCCAGTAAAAAACAGCTGAGGGAGTAATTCACAAAATAAAGTTTCATTTCCTGTTCACATAATAGCTCAAAATACATTTAAAAATTTCAGATTATTAATTCTTTAAAAGTATTCTTTTAAAAATAACTATTGTGATTTTCGCTGTGAGTATTTATTTATTTGCAATACAACCTGAGTTGGTTAGATTGGCCAGATAAGTCATATGGTATTTTTTTCCAGTAACATTCTATGTTATGAATGTTTTAATGGAAGCAAATACTAAAGGGACACCAGCACTAATGAAGAAATACACTGAAACTTTGAGAGAATACTGACTCTTACCACCCAGAATTTTTTAGGTCTTTCAAGTATCGAATTGTGTGGTTATATCTGGTTTTCTTTAACATAGTGCTGAGTTTGTGTTTCAGTCTCAGACATTCTACTGCTTTGATTGTGTCTATGTGAAAATGTAATATATATATATATATATATATATATATATATATATATATATATATATATATATATATATATATATATATATATATAATTTGATATATATATATATCAAATAAATAAATAAAATTCTTACCTTCTTGAAAAATCATGGAATTCTCAGTAGCAGACTGAAGTCAATTATACATTAGTTCTGTATCTTGTAAATTCCTTGTTTTGAAAAAACTGTTCAATTTTGTCACTTATCTGATCCCTCTTCAAAACATTTTGAATAATAGCTAGCAATGAGCAGAAAATCACTTTTGTCAAACAAATCTTGAGAAACTGTTTGCCTGGGTCTGTTTGGAGTAGGATGATCAGTTAAGGATATTTTTGCTAAGGACTCTTGCAGATGATTTAGGCATTTAGATACAGTGCCTGCTGTCTAATGAATTATCCCTAGGTAATTTTTTCTTAAAAGGTTGTTTTCCTTCCCTTGCCTTTTCTGTGCCTAGATGATTCTATCCATCTGCTTCCAACCATTTCTAAAGCCCATAAGTGCTGCACAGGATTACTGAAAAACAGAGTGATAAGTCCGGAGGGGTCAGTCATTTCACAGATTTCAAGGTCAGGCCTCCTTCACAGACCAAAAATACTTTCATGGGGTAATTTCTGTTGGAATTAGAGCATGTCTTTTAGAAAAAAAAGACTATCCAGTCTCATTTTAAAAATTGCCAGTAATGGAGAATCCAGCTCAACCCTGGCCAAATTCTTCAAATGGTTAAGTTAATTGCCCTCACTGTTAAAAATGTACACTCTTTTTGCAGTCTGAATTCGCCTAGCTTTAACTTCCAACGACTGGATCTTATTATACGTTTGTTTGATTGATGTGTCCATTATCAAATATGTATTCCCCATGTACGTACTTATAGACTGTGATGAAGTCACTCTTTACCTTTTATTTGTTATGCAAAATAGATGGAGTTCCTTGATTCTATAACTGTAAGGCATGTTTTCCAGTCCTTTCATCATTCCTGTGGCAATTTTCTAAACCGTCTTCAATTTTTTAACATCCTTCTTCAGTTGCAGACAGGAGAAGTGAATACAGAATTTCAGCAGCAATAACCAGTGCCAAATACAGAGGCAATATAATCTCTCTACTCCTGTGCATGATTCCTTGTTTATTATGAAAGGATTGTATTAGCCCTTTTGGCTATAACAGCACCACTGGGAGCTCATATTCACCTAAGTTCCAGAATGTCTCCCAATCTGTTTCTCAGTCACTACTTCCCAGGAGAGAGTCCCCCGATCCTATAAATACGGTCTACGTTCTTTGTTCCTAGATGAGTACATTTACATTTGGCCATATTAAAACACTTATTGTTCACTTTTACTCAGCCTACCAAACAATCCAGATCTCTCTCTATCAGTACTCCTTTTTCTACGTTATTTATGGTTCCTCTACTTTTTGTTTCATATGCAAATTTAGTGTTGATTTTATGTTTTATGTTAAATGGCCTAGGTCCAAGAACTGATCCTTGTAGGACCCCAGTGGAAACACACCTACTTGAGAATGCCATCCTATTTACAATTACATTTTGGGACCAGTAAGCCATTTTTAATCCATTTAATTCTCCCTTTTGCTCTTTGGTTTACTCATTGGTTTATGTTTGTATTTAAAATGCTGATTTTCTTCTGCTCTTGACCCTTGGGAAATGCTACCTGAAAATGCTGAGAGGTGCAATTTCCCTGATATTGGTCAAGTGTTGAGAAAGCTCTGCAAATGAGCTGCTTGACTTGATTTTGGTAGCTGTATTGAACCACATTGTCACATTTTCCATGAAAGACCTTGAATTCCAGGAAAAAACTTGAGAGGTGAGGTAGTCCTTATAACAACAACATGGACCTATGCCCATTACTTCCTCTCTTCACATTCCCTAATGATAGCCATTGAAAGTTGCAGAGTGCTGCTATAATATTTACACACTGGCCTTTCTTGTTAGAGATCACTTTGTGATAGTTCTTCATGAATGTTTTACCTTAGTTGAAAGACAGTGCTGTCTGTGCTGGATGAGACTAATGCAGACCTAACTTCTCAAAACTGACTAGTGATTTTTGGTGTGTCAATACTGAGATACCTTAAGGGGTAATGATTTTCAAGAGAGCAAGCACTCATCAGTTTCTGAAAATCAGGTCCCTTTAAAACATCTCCAGTGGGGAAACCAAATGTGAATGCACTGGAAATCACATTTTTGAAAATTTTATGAGCCAGTTCAGCAGATCACTTAAGTGCATACATAACTTTAAGCTTACAAATCCATTCCTATTCAGTAAAGCCTTTAAGCATGTGCTTAACTTTAGGCATATATGTAAAGTTAATTTAGCTACTCAGTTGGATTACTCATATGCTTAAGCACTTTTCAGAATAAAGCTGGACTTACATGCTTACAGATGTGTAATTGGTTTACTGAACTCATAGCATTCTGTATTAGCTGCATACTGCTGTCATGATAGGCCAGGCTATTTCATACTTCCCTAGTTAAATAGGAGTAGTAAAAGGACTGACCCTGTAGCCATTTTCATATGAGAGAGCTTTTGTGGAAAAGGAGTCCATCATAAATGTTTGGGGATCTGTTAGAAAGGAATGATCATTATCAACTTATGATCCCTTTGAGTCCTGTCAGAACACACAGCCTTGTGACCTGTGAACTTGTGACACATGATTGATGTATTTACATTGTATGCAAAAAGAAACAACTTTTTGCTTATGGCTAACAATTGAGCAACAATATGTTCATGTAATTTCAATATCCTTACGTTTCAGGTGGAGGTGACCAAATAGAAGAAAAAAATACTTGTTGAATATATTACATACTAAATCCTTTTCTGCTATTCAAATAGCTTTTATCTGTTCAGCACATATATTATCTGATAAAATAACAAAACATTCAAATAGGGCTGTCTAGAATAGAAATCGGGATATTGGATATCTGACAAATATAGCTATGTCTGAATATCAGTGATTTTCTTATCAATCACATGGATATCATATTATTCTCAGAACAGTTTCTTGTTCAATGGCATATCAAATGCTGAGGTGAATTTTCTTCTCTCACCATATAATAAAGGTGTGAAGTTCACAAAAGTGCTAGTTTTAAGGTGATCATTTTTCCTGCCCCCAGGTATATTACATATATTAAGTTTATAAAAAGTTGAAAGTGTATCACATAGCAGAGGTCAGTATCCAGAGATTACAATAGCTACTGTTACAGGACAGAGGGATAGAGAGTGAAAAGCCAGAGCCTTTGTTCTTGGAAAACAATAACTGAATGATGCATCTATTTTAAAACTAAAAAAAAAGGACATAAGAGCCCATCTCTTAGGTTCAACCCCTAAAATTTATAAACTCTTTGGGCCAGATCTACCTTTTATTTTGTATTTGTACAGCACCTAGCATAATGGGGTCTGATTAGGTCTCCTAGGTATTATGGTTATTCAAATTAAAATAAATAAATAAATACATATCTGTGTATTTTACCCTTTGACATTTCCTTCTTTCTCCTCTGTATGTCTTTTTCTCCTTGTGAAAACTAGAGACATTTCCCAGAAGTAAACTATGTTTTACTTATGATTAAAAGCTCACATAAGAAAAAGCTATGTTTATATCTTTAAAAAAAATGTTGGTACCTACAAATTTTCTGAGCGGAGTTTTAAGAGACAGATCAGAATTCAGAACTCTATCCTAGGATTTTAATAGAAGCTTAGGGAACATAAAATTTAATTTCACAGATAAGAAGGATTATTGTAAGAATATTCTAAGTATTAGGCTTAGTAATACATTTGTCTGGTAAGATATATTTTGTATCCACAATTATAATAATTGTTTTAAAACTAAACCTGAATTTAATAAATGACTTTCAAATGATTTTCAGGATATGTTGATTCCACATCAATGTTTCTTCTTCTTTATTGATACACTATTGGATTTAGGGGGAATAAAATATTGTTTAATATACAGAACAATAGTCCTGTGATGGTCTCAATAAGATTAGTGAAAACAATATCGAGATTATGCTTCCAATTATTCTACATAGCTAATATATTTTCTTTCAGTGCCATATTTCATATATGTGGGGAAGGATGTAAAAGAAATTATACAGAATTATTTTTAATTCTAAACTTAGAACTAGATAAGCCCCTTAATCACTCTGTATAATAAAACATAACAAAATGATTATAAAATCTAGCAATAAAGGAGGAATGATAGCAGACAGAAATAAATAATGATAAAATTCACCCCCAGACATTTGTCCCATGCATGGCACTACCTAACCCTACTTAATATCTTTCTCCATCTTTCTATAACCCTTTGAGTTGTTACTTTTAACAGAATTATGTACAAAATTGATATTTAAACTGACAGTGTCCTTTTAAACCTTTCATTAATAAGTAGTGCCTACTTTAGTTTGCCAGCACTTGTGTGACTTTCATCCATACTTTATAAGTGTTAACCATTATTATTATTTAATTATTCATGTGTGATGAACAATGGACTCAAGTTGCTGAACAATTGGAGGGGAACTCTGAGAGAAAGTTGTTTCTCCTACCCTGGTAATGGGTTGGGAAGATTAAGCCAGACAATGGGCAGCAAGACTGTAAAGCATAAGACTTGCTAAAGACTACAAAAGTTTAGTCTTTCAGAGTTTAGTCTTACAGAGGCCACTGAGTAGCCATCACAAGGCAATATATTTCAACCACTATTCAGAAGTTTTGACTTAGAAATGAAAAACTTCATTACCATTTATCAGAGCCGCAAAATGAACTCGTATTTTTCCTTAGCGTATTCTATTCCATACCTTCTTCATTCTCATATCTAAGTTTTTACAGACGGAATTAAAAAAAAACAACAACAACTCCTCAGGGTTTATCCTGTTTAATTCACTTCACAGTCTTTCAGATGTTCATAGAACAATATTCCTTGCCAACACATGTTGTTTACCTAAGTGCAGTGTATCATGTGAATCGTTCACAAGGGCCATCAGTCAGGACTGTGGTGAGGGATCCAGCACAGCCAGAATTATTACACAAATATTAACAAGGCTTACAATTAAAACAAATTCACTTGTAAATACAATTTCATTTATTTCTTTAATTAAATTACCATTTCACACAAAATATTAGCATTCCTCTATTGGGAAATTGCTTGCAGAAAAGACTGTATAGTCATTTTATCGAGGAACATTAAAAAAGCTTACTTATATACAGAAAATCTTGTTAAGATCATAGAACAATAATTATGGTACCATAGTATATTAAACCATTAAAATAATTCAGGACCCCTTGCCATAAGTGGCAAAGTTTGTTTTTTGTTGTTATTGTTTGTTTCTGTTTTTTTCCATTTTTTTTGTATCTTCACTTAACAAATAGTTTAACTTTAAACAAGAGTACTTGGTATTTTTTTTTTCATTCAAAACCACATAGAGTGGACTAGATTGGCATTGGTGAGGCACCATCTGGAGTACTGTGTCCAGTTTTGGACCCTACACTACAATAAGGATGTGGATAAATTGGAAAGAATCCAGTGGAGGGCAACAAAAATGATTAGGGGCTGGAGCATGATTTACAGGAGAGGCTGAGGAAACTGGGATTGTTTAGTCTGAAGAAGAGAAGAATGAGGAGGGGTGTGATAGCTGCTTTCAACTACCTGAAAGAGAGTTCCAAAAAGGATGTATCTAGACTGTTCCCAGTGGTAGAAGATGGCAGAACAAGGAGTAATGGTCTCAAGTTGGAGAGTGGGAGGGTTAGGTTGGAAATTAGGAAAACTTTTTTCACTAGGAGGGTGATACAACACTGGAATGGCTTACCTAGGGAGGTGGTAGAATCTCCTTCCTTAGAGGTTTTTAAGATCAGGCTTGACAAAGCCCTGGCTGGGATGATTTAGTTGGGGATTGGTCCTGCTTTGAGCAGGGGGTTGGACTAGGTGACCTCCTGATGTCCCTTCCCACCCTGATATTCTATGATTCTACGATCTTCAGCGGGTGTAAGTCAGCACAGCTCCAACTCAGTCAATGGGAATAGATTCTTTTGGGAATGTCCAGCAAAAATACCATTATTAATGTAGACAGTTAACATAGCTGCTACATTAGGGAATTTAGATAATAATTCACAGCATTACATTTGAGGGATGCTCAGGGGATGTCAGCACTCATTACAAGTCAGTCTGCACTCAAATTATTTTGATGCATCTTATAGTCAGTGTAAAATATGGGTTGTCTACATATCATATGGAAGCCGCTCAATGCATTTGTGTGTGAAGTGATTATTGGCCATTTTTTATGCTACCTTTAAAAAAGCTTAAATTTAAATCACAATAAGGTAACATTAAGGTTCAGAAATGTACTAGAGAAAAGGAAATTCTGATTTATGTTCAACACATTGCCCTGAATTCACTCCATTGTGTAGAAATATTGAATAACAAATGAATAAATGATCTTGCATACCATACATATGGCAATAGAAGGCACAATAAGGTTAGTTAAGTATAGTGTTTCAACCTTAACTTCAATTTCCCTGCTTTTATGGATTTAAGCCTGACCATTAATGCACTTTTGTGATTTAATTTCCTTCACAATCATATTTAAATGCTTACTATGTCGTATAATGTTCAATAAAGCAAAGCAATGAAGCATAAAATAGCAGGGCCTCTTACAAAGGTTAAAATGAAACCCTTATTAGGACAAGAGTGAATAACACCTCAGTGCTAATTACCATGGTATAGCCAAAGCCCATAAACACTGAAAAAGCTCATTAAGCTCTATTAAAATGTATGCTTAGAATTCATCTGGTCAGATAGATGAATAAAATTTAGTAGTTATTTTATCCCTTAATACCAACATTTGCTTCTCAGCAGGGTGAATTCTCAAAGAGTTTGGATCACTGAAATAATGTGCAGTGAATGCAGTTTCCCTTGCCAACTTCAAATACGAATAAAATATGGTATGTCAAATCCAGATAACTCAAAAAGCAAATAAAAAGATCCCCTAATATTTTTTATCTGGGCTTACAAAAAAGGTGCTGGTGAATAATGTTTAATTAAAGAGCTATTTGGGAAGTATATGGATAGGGCATCAAACGGAGTCAAGAGACCTGTGGTGGGTTATTCCACACCACCACCCCAATATTTTTATGTCATACTAGCAAAAGTGCCCGGCGTTGCTCGGGTCAGTCGGAGGTGGGGAGGGGGCAGACAGCTGACACCCCCTGACCAACCCCAACACCCACACCTCACCCCTCACCCACCCCGACACCTTCCCACCCCCCCAGACCAAACCCAACACCCCCGGCTCACTTACCCCCCAACCAAACCCGACACCCCCACCTGACCCCCCCCAAACCAAACCCAACACCCCCACCTGACCCCCAGACCAAACCCGACACCCCCACCTCACCCGCCGACCGAACCCGACACCCCCACCTCACTTACCGTCCCACCAAACCCAACTCGGATCCGTCGCGGGGGGGGGGGGCAGACCCGAGGGATTCCGGGGACCTTCGCAGGTGGGGGGGGGCAAAGAGCTGATGGATTCCGGGGTTCCGTTGGGAGGGGGGAGGGGCAGAGAACTGAGGGATCTCCGGGGTTCCGTTGGAGGAGGGAGGGGTGAGCTGAGCGAGTGCGGTGTCTGTTGGAGGGGGTATTATGACATCATCACACCTAACCGCCCAGCTGATGTGATTGGCCCTGAAAGACTTTCACCCCTGGGGGGGAGGGGTCAGAGGTGAGATCCGAAAATTTTTCGACCCTTACCAGCATCTAGACCCCAAGACCCCTAATTGAACCAAATTTCAAGTCTCTGGCTCAAACGGTGCGGGAGGAGTTCGCTGTCATACATTAATACATACATACATACACCACTTTTATATAGATTCCCCCAATCTATAAAATGGATCTAATGGAGCTTATGTAGCTTTGTACATCAGAAGAAAAATATTGTATAAATGATAAGTATTATTATTATTACTTCACTCTGTGGCTCAGTTTCCTTGAACAAAATGTGCTCTGGAAGTACAAATACCATATATTATTATTTATTCACATTCCTTAATATTTTAAACAACTATTTTTCCCAGATATAAGGGTTATGGCTTAGGTTTTCTTCTTCCCATCCAAAATTTGCCAGTAGTGATAATTTACAACAAAACTTCCACAATTTGGAGGTTCCAGAAAATCAGTCACATCTTCCCCTCTGTGAGAGAAGGCTCTCAGTGATACTGAAAGAACAGAGATGCATGATCTGGGAAAAGTATAAGCCAAAAAGTTGTGGGAGAAAATGCTGAATTGTAGACCAGATGTACATATAGTCTACAATCCTGAAAAGACTTATGCCCATACTTAACTTTACACAGTGAGTAATCCATTGGTTTGAGTGGAGCTACACAGTGGGAAAAGTTAATCATGTGCAAGGCTTTGTAGGGTAAGGCCATAGTCTCACCATAGATTCCATTCCATCTCGTCCCCAAATACTAGTAGTCCAGCTGACTTCATTACTATGCTGCCATTGTCTCTACTTTTTTGTGGAAACACTCATAATCCCTCTAATGGGGGCTACAGAAAGTATCTAGGGAATTAATACTGTATCTTACTCTGGAAGTGAACCTTCAGGAATTGGCTTGCTGCCTCTGCAATGTTCAGACAGTCCTATTTTTACCAGCATCAAAAATGTTAAAAATCAGCATGTATCTCTTGCAGCAACACTACTGACTGAAACTGCAATCCTACAAAAACTTACCCCCATGCTTAACTTTATTCATTTTGAGGAGTCCCATTAAAATTAAACACATGCAAAAATATTTGCAGGATCATGGCCCAAGGAACCATGCTACCATTGGCTAACTCTATATACCTGTCTCGTACACAAGAAAGGTTAATGCATGGGGATGGGAGAGCAGAAGGTGTGCAGGCATCATTACTTTTCTTGAAGCTAACCTCTTCCTATACGCTGAATACTTGCATGTCCTGCCCATTCAGAGTTAACGTGAAAGAGGTTCTGGGAACTTCACAGCTATAGAAAGGAAGCACATTGTCCTTCCTTTCTATAGCTCAGCGATGATACTTCCTGTGTGTTATTCCTCACAATGAGAAATAAATTATGTACCTTAAAGAAATAAACATCACCACCAGACGTATAACAGAGTTAGACTCCTAGTCTCCTTTAGCTTCATGAAATACATACAGTATTACTTTTGCATTGAATAAAGGAAAAGCGTTACATACGGTATTCATTTGACTGTTTGACTTTAAAAAGCTCGTGTTTTGTTCATTATGTACAAATTTAAAATACAGCTAGTACTATATGAAGGATCCAATTTTTTTCTCCTTTTCTTTGTGTACAACAACAAAAACAATATAAATGTAACTATTAGTTGCATGTTTTTCAATGTGAGAAAAAGTTCATAAAAATGCATAAATTTTCAATTTTCAAGATTTCATTGAAAGGAAGACGGAGTACTTGACCCTGCAGATTGCTGAGTAACTCTTGAAGGTGCTGAGTACTCTCATCTCTTACTGAAGATGACAGTATTGAAGACTTTGAACATAGAGATGCTGTTTAAAAATGAGTCATTTTGAAGGTCACACAAATGAATAAACTGAGGTAATAAAATATTATTCTTTTGATTTAAAAAATTGAACTTGATCCTGGCTCATTTCAGAATCTCATGTATTCAGTGATTTTTCAGTCAGTGAATATGATGCAGGATCAACTCCTGACCACAGAATTATTTACACTTCCAGGATTATTTTTGTTTTTTTCTTTTAAATTCTAGCCGGCACAAGCAAAGAAAATACAAGGAACCTCTTTTAAGCTTTTGCCAATTAAATAGGCAACAGGGCTCAAGCCAACCTGTTTTCATATTCTTAAATTTGGTAATTTAATAAGTATGTATTGTATGTTGATATTTAATGCAGTCAACACCTATCCACCACTACCTTACAATAATAAAAAAATCTTACAATTTCTTGTTATTTATTTTTCATGAGGAAACCACATTTTTTTGTTGATGAGGCTGTATTTGTTTAGAAGTGAGCAATAGCACCCCTGTAGATTCACAGAGGAGCCTTTTATCCGAAACAGCCTTTAGGCCACAGTTTGCAATCAGTGAATATTTATATTAGTAGCAGTTGCACCCGACAGTAATTATCTTATCACAGAGGAAAAGGTTAGAAAGAAGCTTTTCCATTGGACACCTGCCGTGTGGATAATTAAGTATCTCCATGGTTTCTTTCATTACTACATTCAATAATAGTTAAATACCAGGTAATCCAGACATAATCAGACATGATTTGATGAGATATGAAAAGAGACAGGAACAAACAAAATTATTGTCTAAAAGAACCCAAAGGAAATAGCAAATGTTTCTATAATATGAGATAGTCACCTATTAGTTTCAGAATATATTTGAGCTATATCACCCAATGTGAGTATGAGAGTTTAATAATAATAAATTACAACTTTTAGTACAATGAGTGAAGATAAAAATAAACATAAGGACATATTACCTTCTCTAAAAGCATGTAGTGAAATACAGTTTAAAAGAATATTTAAATCTGATTATATTTTATTATCAATCTAATATGCAGAAATAAAATGGAAAACATAATTTGAATTTGCTCACAGTTCTCTCTTTTAGTTAAAGATACTTTTGCATAGTGATTCAGGAAACACAGTTTTGCAATCAGAGGCAGTTATTTAGAAAGATTAAACATTGCCAGGTACCACTGAATGCTATAAACTTTATGGGTTAGAGTGGCCAAAATTTTCAAACCTTGGCTTCAAAGATAGGACCCAAATCCATATGAGGGAATCTAGAAATAGCCTGTTTTTCAGAGATGCCAATACACCATTAGAAGTCAGGTCAAATTTTTATTTAAATGTTATTTATTTTATTTACATTGGTTGTGCAACCTAAATTCTGTCCCCTTTATGCATGTACATTTTGACACATCCTTTATTTTTTTTTTTTCCTGCAGGACTCCTGCACCATTCAGTGCATAGGATAGACTGTGCTCAAAGAATGAGGCAGTTTGTTCAATAATTTTATCCTCATTCAGTGAGCAGATGCAAATTCTGCCTCATTTATTGCACATAATCCAACACCTGCAATGTATAAATAATTAGTGTTTTCCTTATGATCTTTTCTAAGGCACACATCACAGTAATATCTGAGTGCCTCATAAATATTAATTTATCTTCACTGCACAATAAGACATTATTATTCCCATTTAACAGAAGGGCAAGGGAAACAGAGAAACTTCTGAGGCTGCACAGTGAATCAATTGTAGAGTCCATATTAGAACTCACAATCAAGACCCTCACCTCATGCTCAGTCCTCCAGACCACAATGCCTTACCGTCAGATGTGATGCTCAAAATCTACAGTTTTCACTATTTTCTATTGCCACAGCGAATAGTCAGCACTTCTGAAAATCAGGTCCCAGGTTTCAACTTGAGCATCAAGAAAAAAAACAAAAAAACCATGGCACAAACAATTAGATGCCACCTGCCATCATTTTGACTTAAATGAGTTGCTCAGGAAGACTAGTATATGCAAGTTCTCCTATGTGATATTCATCAGCTTTACCACAAAATCATCTTTTTGCTTCCTATAGACGTATGCCTGTTCTCCTCACACTCACGAATCTATAGCAAATGAGTCAGGTATCCTACAAACAGACTCATTTTCTTCACCACTCTGATTCATTTCCTGAACACCATTCATTGTGTGCAGAAAATGGTGATTTTCAAAAGTTTATATATCAGCCAATCCATGAATGGAATGTCATGGGACAAAGAAAAGGCACTTCTCTGGCCCAGGACTCTCTCTCTCTCTGATGAATGTCAAATGCCTAGTACCTGCAATGGAGGTGTTAGATAATCTTTATAATGGAAAGTGGTAGGGAACATAAATATTAATGTTACTACCAGCTTCCTGTAATAAAGTGTCTCAGTACAGCTTATGCTTCCATTTTAAGATAAAGCTAAAGGGGTAGAAGTCCAAATTTCATGTTTCAATTAAATTAAGCAATCCTGTTTCCTGGGGGGAAAATATCATCAGACTCTTGCTGTGCAACAGAAACCAAAGAAAACAACAAAAAAGTGTCGTATCTAACAGCCATTATACAACAGCTACATGTCAAATGCTTTTCCATTACCCACTTCAAGTTCTAAAAGTGGTCCATTAAGCAGTCCTACTTCAGCAGTCCTACTACTACAATTAAGTAACAAAATGTCAGTATTTAAATCACACTTCCTTGGTGGTCTAGCAATTTCACTGTCAATGTACCAATAAAAATGGAAGGTTTTGTTTTGGATTGTAATAGCTATTATTAAATATATTTAAAATGTGTCAAGAGAATAGAGTCAGATATGCTTTAAGTCATATGGTCCTGTAACTGTCTTACTAAACAGATCCAAATATGATATCAAAAGATAAGATTTAAAAGAAAAAAAAACTAAACAGATAAATATTTCCACTTTTCTGTCAGTTATATTTACTGACAGATGTGAGGTTTACTGATAGCCGTCAAGAGAATCAGCTGCCTTTTCCAATCAAAACTGAGTTTATATAAAACAAAGCACAACACTCTCCTCTTGATTTGGTAGAATGAATATCAATTCAGATATTCTTTTTTTTTTCACTGAGCACAGTACTGAAGATGAGATCAGCCATGATGATTCAAATCAGAATTTTTCCATAAATAATTTACTTGAAATAATGATGAGCTTTGACCCAGCAGAGTCAAAATCCTGCCTGTAAATAATAAGGAACCAAGTAATTAAGTATTATTCGTTTCAAGAATGCCCTGAGCCCTTAAATGCCCCGAGCCCTTAAAGGTATATTCTAAATAATCACTTTTTAAAAATCGATATCAAAGATTACAAAATGGAGTTAATATTGATAGTAAAGTTATCTATTGTTACAGAGAGTGAAGACGGTAACAGAGTGATGTACTTCTTGTACTAAAGTATGTGGTAAATGTCAGTGAGCATGTCCAGTGTGCACTAGAAGTTTCCAGAAGCCACATCAGGCAAAAGGCAGAAAGTTATGGAACTGTGCCTTTTTATAAGAAAGATAGACTCATAGACTCATGGACTTTGAGGTCAGAAGGGAGCATTATGATCATCTAGTCTAACCTCCGATACAACGCAGGCCATAGTATCTCACCCACCTACTCCTGTAATAAACCCCCAATCTATGTCTGAGCTACTGAGGTCCTCAAATCATGGTTTAAAGACTTCAAAGTGCAGAGAATCCTCCAACAAATGAGCCATACCCCAGGCTGCAGAGGAAGGCAAACCCCCTCCATCCCCCCGGGGCCTCTGCCAATCTGCCCTGGAGGAAGATCCCTTCCCGACTCCAAATATGGTGATCAGCTAAATCCTGAGCATATGGGCAAGACTCCCCAGCCAGACACCCAGGAAAGAATTCTGTCTAGTAACTCAGATCCCACCCCATTTAACATCCCATCAGGCCATCGGGCATATTTACCACTAATAGTCAAAGATCCATTAATTGTCAAAATTAGGCAATCCCATCATACCATCTCCTCCATAAATTTACCAAGCTTAATCCTGAAGCTAGATATGTCTTTTTCCACCACTGCTTCCCTTGGAAGACTGTTCTAGAACTTCACTCCTCTGATGGTTAGAAACCTTTGTCTAATTTTAAGTCTAAACTTTTTGCTAACCAGTTTATATCAATTTGTTCTTGTGTCCACATTGGTACTGGCTTAAATAATTCCTCTCCCTCCTTGGTATTTATCCCTCTGATATATTTATAGAGAGCAATCATATCTCCCCTCTGACTTCTTTTGGAGTCTCCTTTCATTAGATGGGTTTTCCATTCCTCAGATCATCCTAGTAGCTATTCACTGTAACTGTTTCAGTTTGAATTCCTATTTCTTAAACATGGGAGACCAGAATTCCACACAGTATTCAAGATAAGTCTCACCAGTGCCATGTATAACAGCACTAACACCTTCTTATCTTTATTAGAAATACTCGCCTGATATAACCCAAGACCGCATTAGCTTTGTCCATGGCCATATCACATTGGAGGCTCATAGTCAACCTGTGATCAACCAATACTACAAGGTCTTTCTCCTTCTCTGTTACTTACAACTGATTCATCCCTGGCTTATAACAAAAAATCTTGTTATTAATACCTAAATGCATGACTTTGCACTTTTCACTATTAAATTTTATCCTATTACTATTAGTCTAGTTTACAAGGTCATCCACATCTTTCTGTATGATATCCCGGTCCTTCTCTGTATTGGCAATACCTCCCAGATTTGCATCATCTGCAAACTTTATTAGCACATTCCCACTTTTTGTGCCAAGGTCAGTTATAAAATAGATTAAATAAGATTGGTCCCAAAACTGATCCCTGAAGAACTCCACTAGTAACCTCCCTCCAGCTTTACAGTTCACATTTTAGTATGACCCGCGGTAGTCTCCCCTTTAACCAGTTCCTTATCTTCCTTTCAGTTTTCATACTGAACCCCATTTTTTTCAATTCAGCTAATAATTCCCCATGTCAAACCATATCAAATGCCTTACTAAAATCTAGGTAAATTAGATCCACTACATTTCCTTTGTCTAAAACAGGGATCGGCAACCTTGGCACGCGGGACTGGAGGTAAGCACCCTTAGTGGGTCCTGCCAGTTTGTTTACCTGGCAGTTCACCGATTGCGTCTCCTGCTGGCTGAGGTTCACCATGCCAGTCCAATGGGAGCTGCGGGAAGATTCATTGTGCGTGTGTTCGATCGCTCTTGGATTTTAGAGGGACCAGACATCAATCCATGTTCTCCAAATCATTCTGAACCATTAAGGCCAGCCTTGTTAGTTAGTTAGCATGTTAGTTTATCTTTGTATTTTCCATTTGTGAATCTTTCCTTTGCTAGAGGGAAGTTTATCCCTGTTTTTCTTTCTAATTTTGAAACTAAAGTTAGAGGCAATTCCTCTGTGTTATTTTTTTAATCTTTTTGTGACTCTGTAAAGTTAACTTCCATTCAGATTTTACAGATGTGATTCTCTTGCCTTTTATTTAAATAAAATCTCTCTTTTAAGAATCTGACTGTTTTTTACATTATTTGATCTGGACTCACCTGTCACAATTGGTGAGGGTTTTATTCTCAAGTCTTTCCCAGGAAGGGGGTGAGGGGTTGGGTGGATATTTTGGGGCAGAATAGTAACTGCAAGTGGTCCTTTCCCTGATTCTTTTTCTAAATCACTTTGTGGTGGCAGCCTATCCGCCAAGGACACAAGGTATCTGTGCCTTGGGGAAGTTTTAACCTAAGGTGGTAGAAATAAGCTTAGGGGATCTTTCATGAAGGTCCCCACATCTGTACCCTAGAGTGGATTCTTTCCCACTCCCATTATGATCCTCTTGAGCCTCAGGTCCACATCTTAGCACCCCACAGACAGCACACTCTTCTGTTCTCTGGATCAACTCTGATGACAGGCCTGTCTATTCTTCTCAGTAAGGAGACCCCAATCACTATAGCTCTGCATTTTCCTGGTGATGTTGTGATTCTCTGGTCTATTCCCTTTTCACTCTGGCTTCAAGTCCTCTTGATTCCTATTCTCCCTTTAACCTATCCTGTATCCTGTATCCTCCTGGGGCTCATATTTGGTGTTATCTCCATTGACTCTTCCCCTTTTCCTATAGGACTAGCCACTCTCCTCTTCATCTTTGCCCTCCCACCTTCAGTGATCACCTACTGTTCCCCTTCTTCATTTTTCCAGCTCCGCAGACCAGTTCCTGAGCTCTATTTTTCCTTCACTAGTCTTTTCTCTGCCTGGTTCTCTTAGTCACATTCTTCCACTGTCCATTTTCATCACCCATCAGTCTCCCCTCAGAGTTATTTGGTCCTGCTTCCATCTGCAAGTCTGAGCTTTTCCCTTCAGCCTTCTTATGTTTTGCTCCATCATCAACTTGAACCCCTTCTAAACTCAACCAGAGTTTCCACCTGTATCTCCAATCCTCTGATCTTTTCTTCCATCAGCTCTATCAGGCAGCACTTCATGCAGATGAAATTCTTTTCAGGTACCTTCTCTCTGCTTGGGTCACTACCTCTGTAGCTGTTGTAGACTTCTCATCTAAGTCCTGTTACTCTGGTAAACACAAACCAAATCAAAATACCATCACCCACAACAAAACAAGCCCCCAATGAGTACCACAACACTGCCAGACCACCACACACTCCTTTCACTAGCCTGTGTGTTCCTCTGCCTGGTTCTCCTAGTCTTCCCCACAAACTCCCGTTGAAAACTCACATTCAAACTCCCCTGTCTACAGCTATGTTTGGTGGCTCTTGTGCCACTGCAGCTGACTGAGTCTGAGAGCATTATTAAATATTACAAAAACATGATGTTAGAACATAACTATGCAAATCCTAGAGCATTCTCTTTCTCATGTACTGATGCTGTGTTACATTTACAAGCTATCACTTCATTTGTGAAGTGTTTCCTGTTCCTGCTTGCAGGCTAAAGTTCTGTGTAGTAGGGAAGCATGTGATCAGAGTCAGGCTGCAGAGAGTCAGCTTAGATAAGTAAGGTGGGTTTAGTTGTACCTTGCTGTTTTAGGGAACGGCCTTTTTCTCTATTTTAGAATGCTTGTGTTATCATTCTGAGTGCTAAGAAATAAAATAGCATTAGACTTTATCCTTTCATCAAGGATACTGTATTTAATATTTTATCTAACTTTTATATTCTATGAACAGAAAACGGTTCATGAGCTGAACCCTGCAGGGTTGGAATGGGGGGTGGGAAGGAAATCAAGCCCTGCAGACACATTTGAAAGTTCAAGTTAAACTAATTTTGCTTTACTCCCAATATAGACAGGTAAGGGAGGTCTGAAGGTATTGCAGGTTGCATCTATGTGAATAGCCTCATCCAATATTAGTGAACTTTTTGCAAACCTAGGCTGAGATTCACAAAATGCCTCAAGCCTTTAACCAAGGCTGGACTCAAAGCTCAGTGCAAATAATTTGCATAACCCCAAGCAGGACAGTGCATTAAAACTGTAAGTTAGACTTGCAAAATATGTCAGTTTTTGCAACATGGACATATTCTTATGTCTAAGAGAAACCTGCACATAGCGACAGAGCCAGATGATTATGATATTTCACGTTCAAGGCTCAGTACCACTGGAAGTATACAATACTTTGCATGGAAAAAAGGAAATTAAAAGGATTTGGAACAGTTTATGGATTAATTTGAGAGGTACTATGATCATAGTGAAAACAGTTGAGACAACTCAGTCTAGCTGATCCATGCATGACTACGTTAAAGCTAAAATAGGTGAATTATATAAAATAGTTTGTAGAACAGAAAAGGGCCAGGCAAAAAGCACACTGTTTTGAAAGCTGTTTTAGCCTTATTAAAAAAAAAAAAAAGTACTTTACATCTGATATTGGAAGGTGCTGAGTGCCTTGTACAACATGCTAGGAGTGCCCAGTTCCTTTCAAGTCAATGAAAGTGGAGGGTAGGTCCAGGCCAGCTCTAACTTTTTTGCCACCCCAAGCAAAAAAACAAACAACAACAAAAAAATGCCGCCCCCAAAAATGTGCCGCCCTAAGCACATGTTTCCTCGGCTAGTGCCTGGAGCCAGCCCTGGGTGGTCCATCATTCATCTTACTACCACTGGCTCGGGATTGTTGAATGGGAAATGTGTTTTTATTATTGTTTGTTTGTTTTTAATTAAATTGATTTTTGTAAAACACTGTGATCTCAGATTGACCTCTGGATGCCACTGCTTGGTTCAAAATGATTGTTTACATTACATGACATCTTATTTATTCATAATACAGGCTCCAAACAAGATTCTGCGACGTGCCATACAAATATGTACTGACAGAGATCCCCTTAACCACAAGACTAGCCTGCCTTCTCTCCTGGTTAACGTTCTAATAGCATTGCAGTTAATTATTGAGAAATTTATGTGGGACTGTTAAAATATTGCATAAGCATACTTTTTTAAATATTTTAATTATAGATGCATTAATATGTGACAAATAAATGAGAAGAATTTCTGTGTTTCTTATTAAACATTTAACTACATGTAGTCAATTTGTCCACAAGTAAACACAGAAGAAAAAAAAAGATTCAGATTGTTGGGCCATGTACAATGTCAGTCTTTAATATTATTAATATTTTAAAATGTATGAAGTATATACATGTAAATGAGATATTCAAATATTATGGATAACATATTCATGGTCATCTAATATCTGACAAAAAAGAGTCATATGCACCTCAAAAAACCTTCTCTCGAGAAGAACTTTATAGCTTTGTATTTTCATAATTTTCATTCTCTGAATTTAAAGTTATGTACCCTTTTTTGGCATAGAGAAATACAGATTAGATAAGTGCAGTTCATTTTAATGCCCATCTTTCAATTTTAAAAAATGGCCTCTGATTTGAGGTGTTTTAATTTTGAGTGCCCAACATGGAACTTAAGGCCTGATTTTCACAGTTCTTGAGCATCTAAAATTCCCATAGCACTTAACGAGAGGTGTAGGTGCTAAGTACTGCTGAGAATCAAGCCCAAAAGTGTTTCCAGTTGAACACCTAAAGTTTGAGACACACAAAGTCTAAAGGGTGCTCTAGAAATGTCCTGTGTAGGTGGACCAGTCTCATCTTCGTACTTCTATATCCGTAGACAAAACGAGAGTAAATACTTAAAGCTTAGAGGACCAAGCACTTCACAATGATTAAAATATAATTAGTAAAATGTTAAAACAGTGAAATTCTAGGAAATTTCCAACCCTTCATATGTGCAAAATGTCTTTGTCAATTTCCACTGTAAAATAAATCTATACATGGATGAAATGGTAACTCAGAAGATCAGTGGTGTTGGAGAATTCAGAGTGGAACTGAAAATCAACTTACAACAGGAAACTAGCTGCAATCTTATGGATGGTGGGACTAGAATCAGTCCATAATTGTTATTTTGCAATCCATTATAAGTACATGCATCATCTAATGAACTATGGTGCCAGATGCATTTGCATCAGGATCTCTAAACAAGAAAGAAAACAGTTACATCCAGGAAGAGAATAGATCCTGACAATTTTGAAAAGTATATGCATTCTGATGTATACAGACATGGCCTAATTGAGCCCTGAGACATGTGCACACATAAGTTTGTGATTTCAATTGAAGATGTGTTCATATGCTGGTATAGAATTTGATCCTTTGATTTTAGCACTTTCTGAATTGAATGCAGAGGTGCTGAAACTAGAGGTACTGGGGTGCTGCTGCACCCCCAGGTTTGAAGTACTTTCCACTAAATATAGGGTTTGCAGTTTGGTTCAATGGCTCTCAGCAACCCCACTATACAAATGGTTCCAGCACTCCTGATTTAATGCATGATGCTGAAACTGTAACAAATATCATATTCATGTGGAATCAGAGATGTTACTGCACCGTGTTTATAGCATAGCTGTAACCATGCAAAACAATAACTCAAAACACTACTGATAAAAAATAAGTCCATGTAGGAAGTATATTCTTCCTATTACTGGAAAACTGAAAAAAAAAGAAAATGTTTTGTTAACAGACAGAGTGACAGTTTGGAGTTAACTTAAACAATTATGCAAAAGTGACCTAAAGAGAAAGCAGAAGTAGACCCCAAACTGAGCTCAGACTTGCCATTTCTGGAAGACATTAATGATGAGAATGACCTTTTGCTAATGGGAAAAGGACAAAATTTGATCATTTCAGCAGTGGAAATAGGAAACTTGCTAAAATGTGCAGAGAGATTTGCCACAGGACTCTTTGTTACCTCTGCTATTCCAGACTAACACGGCTACCTCTCTGATTCTCCTCTATCTTAGATATTGAGAAAACTGAAAAGGAAGTGAGCCATGTTTTATGGTCAAATGTGAGCAGCAAGATATCAAACATGATAGTTCCCTGTGATAAATGTAAATTATTCAAAATCAAAATCATGGAGTCTCAGAGACCATGACAAAGCCTTTGAATGTGATAAAAGCAATTTATTATTATTATTACTTTAGATTCTGTGGATTACTACTGTGAATTAATTGAGATAAAAAAAGATACAAACAGGATTTCAGAGATTAGCCATATAAAGCATTCAAAGTCACAGCATGCAAGGAATAGCATCTTATCACTAACAGTTGTACCCTCCATGATGAAGCATGGACTTTCAGACATTTACTGAAACTGGTGTCCAAACACTACATCACACATATAGTTAGTGAGAGAGAGGGACACAGACAGACAGAGAGACAGAGGGACAGAAACAGAGAGACAGAGAGAGCTATTCTGACTGTGAAAGACTATTAAGGAAAGTCCAGGGACTTTATGGGTATTTTGGAAAGCTTCCTCTCTATATCCACTTATTATTTTTAATTAGGAGCTCAGGATTGGAATGGTGAGTAAAGGTGCATTGAGGCCATTCTCTGAAAATAAATTGCAGATGGTGCCTTTCTGAAAAATATTTATGCAGAAGAGCACAGCATGGAGAGTGCGATATAAAGCCATTACTGGCAGAACAATAATTCTTACAAAATTACTTATTTTTTCTAACAAAGTTTTAAAAATAATTAACCTTTAGACTGGTGAAGATGAGCACATCAATCTTTAGTGTTCTTCACAGAGGCACTGATGAGGAACAAACTCATCTTACCACCCCCTACTTCTCTCTGACTTCCAACAGCATCCTTCTTTTTCCCTCCCCTTAAACAAAGCAAGATGCCTTCCAGCTCCTCATCCCCCATGAAGAGAGATCATACCCCATCACCTGCTTCACACTCACTTCAATTTGCTACTAATTGGTGTTTCCAGTCCATGCTAGTTCTTTTCCCATTCTCATCCTCGGTGAGACTCGGCTCTTCCTGGAGGGTTTTCACCAAAGTAAGAAAGAAAGATGAGATGCCATACAATATCTCTGAATTGCCAGCCTCTCAACAGTCTAGAACAGGGGTAGGCAACCTATGGCACGGATGCCGAAGGTGACATGAGAGCTGATTTTCAGTGGCACTCACATTGCCTAGTTCCTGGCCACCAGTCTGGGGGGCTCTGCATTATAATTTAATTTTAAATGAAGCTTCTTAAACATTTTTAAACTTTATTTACTTTACATACAACAATAGTTAATTTCTATATTCAAGACTTAAAGAAAGAGACCTTCTAAAAACGTTAATGTATTATTGGCATGCAAAACCTTAAATTAGAGTGAATAAATGAAGACTAGGCACACCACTTCTGAAAGGTTGCCGGCCCTTGGTCTAGAAACTCTACTAACCCCTCTGCATATCACAGATACCTAGCTCCCGCAATCTTTTGAAATTAACTAGATGAGGCTTCAAACAGCTAGTTTCTGCACTGTACGTTGTGTGATATTAACCTAATTTTGTAGGTGATATAAATTCATTATACAGTGAAACCTCGATTTAAAGGACTAATTAGGGTGAGGGGGTGTCCGTTAAAGCCGAAAGTCCGTTATTTAATAATTTTTAAAAAACATTAAATAACAGGACTTTTGGCTTTAACGGACACCCCCTCACCCGAATTAGTCTGTTATATAGAGGTTTTACTGATCACAGCCAGGAGCGAGATGTCAGCCCCCCCGCCCGGCTCCCCGCAGCGGGGAGCCCGGCGGGAGCTGTCAACCCCCCGCCCAGCTCCCCGCAGCGGGGAGCCAGGCGGGAGCTGTCAACCCCCCCCCACCACCACCACCACCTGCCCGGCTCCCCGCAACGGGGAGCCGGGCGGGAACTGTCAACTGTCAACTGGGAACTTTCAGCCCGCCCGCCCGGCTCCCCACTGCGGGGAGCCGGGCAGGGGGGGGGGGGTTGACAGCGTTAAATCGAGGGTTTACTGTAATATTAAAACAGGCAAAAGTGTTTCTTTTCAAGTGTTGTGGTTTCTAACTCATTAACACAGTTACCATTCAGGGATAATTCAGAACCAGCATATATTGCTAAACAATTATACTTTGGCTTAAGGTTGATCTAACTTAGGTGCAAATTCTCATCTCCAAGTCCAGCAGGATAAGATTCAGATTAATGTTCCAGTCACTGGAAGAAGGCAAATACGGAAGGATGGAATCAGGAAAAAGCAAGGCAAGGTGAGTGTTGGGACACAGAGGAAAGAATGATGAATGGGAATGAGAAGAGTGGAAAAGGAGAGTTGCCGGAAGGAAGAGATATAAGATGTCCTGATGGGAAATGTTTAGCTAAATCTATCATGTTTGAGCCTAAGGAGTCTACAAAACTGAAGTAGTAACCTGGTGGAAATAATTTTTATTTTGAGATTTATAGTAATTCCCCCATCCATTCAGGCCCAAACTGTTCAAAACCAGTCTCTCCCATAGTATTTCAGTGCTTTTGACCTTGGCTTGAACCTGGAAATCCAGGGAGCATGTAAATGTAAAAAAGTTAACAGATATTTATCAAACACTGTAATATTTGGATCAGCCTCAGTTCACATTTTGTATTATGGTTTGTATCAGGTCTTATTTTTTCCTGAAATGGTTCACAAATTATGCACCAGTCATTTGTGGACTAGGCTTTTTGGACCTGATCCAAAGCACATATTTGTGGATGAGGCCCTGGGTCAGAATTTCTAATGTGGGGAAAAGTCTCAGTATCCATCCCTTCATATGCATGCAATAGCTGTGTAGCCAGTTACCACTGCATTCCCAATAGGCTGACTCACTGCAGCAAATTGTATCTGAACCAGTTAGGTCCAGATTTTCAGAAGAGCTCACTTCAGAACAGCTCCACTGATATGTGTTAAGCGCGTTTGAAATTTGGGCACTTCATTTAGGTGCCTAACTGGCAGCTGAGCCTTTATAAAAAAAACTTTTAAACTGTAATATCAAAAAGTCTAACTTCTAAGAAGTAGATCAATTCTTAGTTTAAAGATATATTGTGGCAATTGAGGAAGAAACCATCTCTGTACAGAAGCAAACAGAAAATTAAGATAGATTATGCATAGTACATTATGACAGATTTATGGTGTATAGTGCTTTACTTTATTTGAAGGGGAAATGAATTGCTAAGTTTTATTAACTTCAACATTTGTGTAACACTTTTAAATTAATTTATATAGTAATTGTTTTTAACTTCTGTTTTAACTACCTTTTAAGTGCCATATTTTTAAGTTTATGTGGATTATTAAATGTCATTAACTGTCTGACTTATGACCTAATAAATATCAACCAAAATTCAAATAAAATGATTTTTAAATTTGTACATGGAAATTGAAAAGCTGGACATGCTCAGCTGGATAACTAGGGTCCCAAAGAGAAAAGAGAAAGGGACAAAAAATATAACCTGTGAGGAAAAGTGGGGAATGGAAAATAAAATCAAGTATATATAGAACTTCAAGAAATATTCACTATTATATAATTTATTCATATTCTTGAAGTCTGGATTAAGATTTACAGCTGCCCTCCACATTTTGAAACTTCAGACATGGAGTCTTGGTTCAGGCCCATCTCTAGTCCCTGTGTATCTTTTTCTGCTAGCAGTCAGAAAATTGCTAAATATTACTGCTGTAGGGATTTAAACAGAAAGTTGAACTATACAAACAATGTATTTTAAAAAGAAGGTTGTGTATTCTCTGGACATTTTTGCTCTTTGGTAACTGCCAGTCCAACCTCCCAGTGCAAATGCATTGCACCTATGTATAATGTGGCTTGCAGCTATGTGACTGCATCATCTGTTTTCCCCCAAATAGGCAACAGAAATATTTATTGAACACTTCTGGTTTTTTTCTGTATTATTGACAATTCTAGCATTTTGAACTGATAATGAACCAATACTATTATCAGGGTTCCTTTTGTTTATAATATATATTTTAAAAAGAAATAAAAACTTATTATCGTCCTTAGCTCTGCTGGCCATAGACTTGTCCTTATAGGATAGAATATTGGACTTGGAAGGGACCTCAGGAGATCATCTAGTGCAACCCGCTGCTCAAAGGAGGGCCAATCCCTATTTAAATCATCCAACAGATTTTTTGCTCTATCTCCCTAAATGTCCCCCTTAAGGATTGAGCTCACAGTCCTGAGTTTAGCAGGCCAATGCTCAAACCACTGAACTATCCCACCACCACACTTTCTCCCCCCCAAATAGAATAATAGAAAGGTGGAATCAGTGGTGAAAAGAAATGAGACTGTTACATAAGGCTGTTTATTCTGACTGAGACCTTGATGCTTATTTTTATCCATGAAAGCTTATGCCCAAATAAATCTGTTAGTTGTTAAAGTGCCAACAGACTGCTTGTTGTTTTTATGGATACCGACTAACATGCCTATTCCCTTAATACTAAACTCCATGCTGGAGAGCAAGGGGTTAAGGAACACCTTTGGGCACAGGTGGCCCCACCAAGCCACACCTATAAAGCCTGCACAAGTTGGAACTTGGCTTTAAAAAGGGAAGCAGAGCAGCTGAGAGTCAGATAGTGGATGGAAGCAGAGGCTGCTCTGAAGTCTGAGACCTGACAGCACAGACCAATCCAAACATACTAAGGATAGGCAGGTGACTGAGAATGTGGGTCAGATACTAGACTGGAAAGATTTACTCTGGGAAGCTAAAGGAGACTGGGGTAGAAATTGGTTTAGGCTGCAACATCTTAATACCCCAGTTGTTGAGTATAGATGTCAATCATTGAGCCCTGAACTGAAACCTGGGAGAGAGGATGTGACTGGTGTCTGCTACTCTGAAAGAATCTTATTACACAAGGAGTCTTCATCTAGGTTTGAAACCATCTGGAAATGTCCTTGGTTATTCAAGTGCCCAGTCCCCAACCCTCCCCCAAATATCCCTGTGCTAAAGGGTAGGACAGGAAACACTTGGGGCAGGGGTGCTGAAGAAGTAGATTGTGCTTTCAATGGGGAGATGCTTTCAACCACTATTCACTGTTGGCGGTTTTGCACCTACAATGGGGCATTTGAAAAACAAAGCAAAACAGGCAATGTGGGGAGTTAGGGTAGAAGCAACAGAGCCACATGGAGAAAGCAGTGCACAGGGTTTAATAAAGTTCCAGTCATTCAGCTTAACCTGTATTCAGCTTCACTACTTGCAAATGAAACAATGGACAGAGATTTCATTTTCTTTCACCTGTCACTTTAACAAATAGCAAAAATTATTCACGTGAATAAGGTCTGCAAAACTATGCATTTATTTATTTAGTTTTCCAAGAAGAGCCTGGAGAATGAAAATATTAAAAAGCTTATTTTAGGCATTTACTTATCTGAAATCTTTGTTGTTAACCACAGTTCACTCTGAATTATAGGAGGTCAGGCTGCCATATGCAAAACTATGAAGACAGCGTAACACTTCCACTTACCAATTATTTCTATTCCTGGCTTGTTCAAAGACTTTTTAGTTAGTCACAATGAGTTGGAGAGAGTGGAGTTTGCATTAATCAAACTGACAACTATCAGGAAATCTCAAAGTTGCTTTATGAAAAATTCATTACAGTGAATCTTAGTAATATAAAATTATTTCATGTTTTCTACCCTGAAATCAATATCTGTTATGAAACACTACACCAGACTTTGATTCAGTTTTCATAATTGTGGTCAAAATGGATCTTGTGACAGGGCTCATTTTTAAACTTCCCAGGAGTTCATTTCTTTTAGAACAATGGATCCTATTTTTCTGGAATCTGGACCCAAAGCAAAGATTCCATTGTTCCCATTTTCCAGCTGGCTCTGCTCCATCTCGAGGTGTCATGTCTTAAAGTCTCAGATTTTCAACATCCAAGGGAAGGAGAGTATTTAATTAAATATGAGGATGGAAATCCTAGAGTCAATGGTAACAGTCACATTGATTTGTATAGGGCCAAGTTTTCACCTGAGGAATCTGATTATTCTGTTTCTTATACTGGGGTAGACCCCATTAAAGTCAATCAAATTTCACCACTATAAATCAGTTGTAAATAATAATTATGTCCAAACTTTTCTGGAACTGGTCCATTTCCAAATCCATGAGGTGAGGAGAAAGTAATTGGTCCTAGATGGAAATGATCTGGGTGTAACCAG
The DNA here is from genome assembly GCA_032164245.1 of Sternotherus odoratus. NCBI lineage: Eukaryota > Metazoa > Chordata > Testudines > Kinosternidae > Sternotherus > Sternotherus odoratus. Next base: position 242,598,923 of record JAVMKO010000001.1, read on the forward strand.
TAATGTCACAAATGTATTTCAAACTAAACTTACTAAACACTTACTTACCATTAGCAGTCGGAAAAACATGTCTTTGCTGGTTACATTCAGAAAATGTTTTTCCTGTATATTCACATTGTCGGCACAGTTTCCTCAATGGCTGTAGAGACTACAAGCTTTCCTCTGAGCTCATGGCCATCAACTTCACTGTCACTTATTTCATGTTCACCTTCTGGTGGCAGAAAGACAGGTGTAACATCCTTTGCAAATGTCACATAATTAGTTTTCTCAAATCAAATTCACTACATAGTTGTTGCATTGAGATAAGTTTATGATGTATGTGGCCCAAAGACTTTACAGTGGCTTTAGGTGTATACGTTTTAGGTGTATAAGTTTTATACAACTTAGTCTGGATCACCTTAATCACTTTGCAAGTGGTATATACTGATGTATAAAAGGCAATTTGTTTTTCATACTGACAATGATTAACATGAAGCTTATAACACTGTCTACTCTAGCTCTTCTGTCATCTCTAACTAATTATATCAAATCAATATGATTTCAAGTAGGCAGCTGTCTTGGTTAAGACTGATAATAGTTAATGTTTCTGGGAATAATATAAGAATTACTCAGGGAAAACCATTTGCTATACTAATTAGGTCAACCAACTCCACAGAATCTATAGTTACCTAATGTGAATCACAGATATATAATGAGAAGGGATATCATAGTAATATTCTAGAAAACAATGCTATAACAACAGAGATTTAGCCCGTGACTTCTTCTCCCCTGATCATTTTGGCAGTATTTATTTCTTGTTTAGCTTTGTCACTTTGAATTAGAATGATAGGAAGCCACTTCGACAATCAACTATTATAGTACATTGTTTGCGTACTGGTCAGGAAGAAAAGCTTTTAGTTAGTTAGTGCTGGGTTCCAGGACAGGGGCCAATATGCAATCATTTGTCTTTTTGTTTAATGCAAAATAAAAATGAATTTGTGTATGTCATCTACCAGTTTTATCGCACCTTTTATCTGAAAGATTTTAAATAAACCCTTGAGGAAGATTGGTTGACGAGGATATCTTCATTTAAAACATAACATAATCAAAAGTCTACAGAATCTGAAAAGAATAAATCTAAGAATAAAAGTACTGTTTTAGCACTCTTTGGGCATGGTACTGAACATATGCTATCATTTTAGACATTTATTCCTCCCTCATAAACAAAGTGTTTGAGCACCTAGCACAAAGATTTTAGAACTAATGTAAATTGATGAATGAATTTTTCTATTTTAAGGCCAGAGGGAACCATTAGGATCATCTACTCTGACCTGCTTAACACAGGCCATAATGTCTGATAGAACTACAGCATGTCTTTCAGCAAGACTTAAAATATTGTTTTAAACACCTCCCATGATACAAAATCTGCCACAAAATAATATTCTATATTCAGTACACAATAGCACCTACTTATGTGGGGCCACTGAAAACAGTGGATCAGGTTTTTTTTGAGGCAATTCTGCATTCAGTCTCAGTAGCTTTGCTGGGAACTGGAGAGTTCTTTGTACAAAGTCATTGAGTAGAGCGGATCAGGAAATTTTTGACAAAACAATTGTTAGAAAATGATTTTCGGATTCTGAAAAAAATTAAAATTTTGCTTTTTGTGTCTATTTAGGATGGGATTTTTTATTTTATTTTTTTGAAATTTTGCACAAATAGACTTCCCAGCATTTAGTTCTGGCCTCAGTGCATTCACACTCAAAATCTCTCTCCTAAACTCTGTCTGCTAGCAGCGTCACTTATTGCTAAGAAAGAGACCATATTTTCTGGTATGACCATTCAGCCCCCGATTCTGCTGCTGGTCTGGGAGAAGTCGGGACTCCAGCAAGAGTTGGAGCAACCCCCAAATCCCTTTAGCTTACATCCAGCATTCAGGAATTGGTACAGCACAGAAATGACCTATCCATGCCCCTTTTTGGCTCAGGAGTATCTATATGTTGGAGACTAAGGCAGGGCTGGCACAGAGTCTATCCAGATATCCAGATATTAATCAGACTTTTAGGCTGTTCTATGCCATCTCAGCAGAGGCAAGAATCTAACTCACTTTACCTCCACCTATAAGAATACACTTTCACTTTACCTCCACCTATAAGAATACACTTTCAAAGAAGGACAATCAGAGAAAAAGATGTGTCTTATCTACATGAGGAAATTTACTGGCATATCTAGACTGATATAATTATCCTGCTCATAAGAGAGAAGGTTAAAATTTCCCAGAGCACCTAAATTCCATTGTCATATGTGCCTAAGTGCTTGTCTCCACAGGGAAAGTTAATGGCATAAATATACTGTTATAGTTATACTGGTATAATTATTGTTCTAGTTAAGCTTACATTGCCTTCAAAGACTAAGTATGCCTACATGGAGAGTTATGCTGGTATAACTATAGCAGTATAATTATAGCAGTATAGTTGTGCTGATAAATTACTCCATTCAAATCAGTCCTATTACTTGAGAGCAAAGGGTAATTTTTTTGAAAGTACCTAAGTAACTTAAAAATCTAAGTTCAATTTTTAAACATTTCACTGAAAGTCAATGGCTTATAATACTGATATATTAGAGGTAGAAGTATCTGGTTTTTTTGGGGAAAAAAATACCAGAACACATAAATCACAGTTGTAATGATGATTGATAATGCTACTGCTAGTAGTACTAATCATATCATAGAATGATATCATAGAATATCAGGTTTGTAAGGGACCTCAGGAGGTCATCTAGTCCAACCCCCTGCTCAAAGCAGGACCAATCGCCAACTAAATCCTATCCTATCGTGATCCTATCCTATCGTCCTATCATGATACATGGAATAATTTTCTCAAGTGATCTCAAATCTTGCACTCAGAAGAAAATGTAGGGAGTTTAATTAATGCTATCAACTTATTCCAGTCAGTGATTAGCACTACTGTTAGAAGAGTAGCTCTTTGAATCTAATCATAGATCACAAATATGTAGGTAAGGAAGGGGTTAAGGTACAACCAGCAAAAACAGCTAAAAAAACCCCCAAGTTATTCAGGAAGTCAATGTACAACTTTCCCTAAGAGACAATTTCACGTGAATGATGTAAAATGCTGTCCAACACTCATTAGATCAACAATGACAGTTACTCTTGTCCAAGATGAATCAATCTTAAACAGGGAAGGGATTGCATTTCTAGGTATATTAATCTCTAACTACTTGAATCAGTCATGACTACTCGGACTTTTCTCAGAAGATCAGCCATAGAGTTCAAGGTAGATAATAGGGCTTACTGAACTGTTTAACTAGAAATATGTTTCCTTAAAGCACTGAAAACAAATGGGAAAAAAAGTTCTATCTATCTCAGTTAAAGATAAATGCTTTGGGCCAGATCCTCAGCTGCCTTAGCTCTGTTTAAGGTATAAACTGCCTTAGCTCTGTTTTCAATGGAGCTATGCCAAATTACACCAGCCTACAATCTTTGTGTGTTGTTCACTATTGTGATGCTGTCTTCAACCATCTAATCATTAGCCGTTCTTGCTTGATCTTATTGCACTGACAATAGTATTTTATAAAATGTGCCTGCCTCTGGGGACCAGTTTTTAGTTATAATTCATTGACATTTTTTTAAAGAAAGTCGTAATTATCATTAAACACTATTGTCAGGATGTTTATGCATTTAATCGCCATGAAGGCATTGAATACTGTGGCCTAAAATGTCTGGAAAATGTTCTCCATTAAGTAAAGGTGGCCACTAAAAAAATAATTGAAATTACCAACATTGTTTTTGAGGTTGCCAAAAGTGTAATAAAATAACAGTTGGAAACAAATTCAGGAGAAAAATCTCCAAGATGAGGACCTTTGATGTGGTTTCAACTGCAAGCAAATGACAAAAGATACTTTGTAAATACTAGAAGATGAACTCACATTTCCCTGCTGTACTTTATGGACAGAGATATCATCAGAGCGCAGTCCAATCATGCGTTCCTTTCTCATGCTGATAGGCCAATCCTTAGTCAGTATATATCTTCATCCAACTCAGTGGAGCTGTCCCTCTATCTTTTGCACATATGAAACAGTTACACAGATATACAGCAATTCTAAACTAGTTTTATGTCATTCTCAAATAAAATAAATTATTTCAGTTCCACTAAAAATAAATGTATTGAAAACAGAGAAGAGGGCAAACATTTCAGCACTTGTCTATAAAGCTGCAACTTAAATTACGTAAGTTCTCACTGGGTTTTTTTATTGTTTAGTTTTACACTGATTAGGTGCTAGCAGCCTCTTTATGACATTGTATTATGTTATGATGAAAGACTCACATCAATTTTCAGTATGCCCATGTCTAGAATAGAACAGAAATAAGAAAGAAGTGATGCATTTTACTAGTCCCAGATAAGTAATTTGTTAACCCTGTTTATTTAAATACATAATCAATGAATTGTATTATATAAGGAACACAGAAACACCTTATCTGTATATGATAAAAAACAAAGATCCAGGTATTCCTTTCCCTTTCCTCACAGCAAGTATATCTTGCTATGGAAAAAGAATAATTAGCTCTTTTGATTCCAAGTACTAGTTGAATTAAACTTGTTCCAATATACAAAAAAATGAATGGCAGACAAAAGGTTGATTAGGAATTTCTGTTGTCCTTACCTCATTACACAAAAACTAAAAACATAAAAATGAAAGATGGGAAGCTCAAAATCAATAAAAGGGTAAAAACACCCAAACATGCAGTGTCTGATAAAACCATGGAACACATTGCCACAGTACACAAATGTATCAGTTTTCAAAAAGGGATTAGACATTTATATGGATAACAAATATCTGTAGTAATCGTAATTAAGGCCAAGATTTTGTCATGGATATTTTTAGTAAAATTGGGCAATAAAGAAAAATTCTCAGAAGTGACCTGTTTGTGACTTTTACTAAAATTATCTGTGACAAAATGGGAAGCTGCAGAGTCCCCACACCACCCACAGCAACTGGGCAGCTGCAGGGACTTCAGTTTGGAGCTGTAGTGGCTGGGAGCTCATGGGGGGCTCTGCTGCTTTGGGCATTGCGGTACCCCACAGCACCCAGCAATCATGAGCTGAAGTCATGGCGGTCTCTGGAAGTCCTGGATTCCATAACTTCTGCAATCTCCATGACAAAATCATAGCCTTAATCATAACTAATGATAACACATGTTTGTGCTTCAGGGGTTAGGTCAATCTCTATCAAAGATAAGGATGAATGTGAGGACAGAATCCCAATGTGAGGACAGATTATTCCATATCTGCCTACTATAGGGTTCCTACCCCTTCCTGTGAAGCATCTGTTACTGGTCACCATTAGAGCCATGATACCAGACTGGGTGGATCTCAAGTCTGATCACATATTGCAATTATTATGTTCCTATGCCAACTGCTTCCACAATATTTCATGGCAGATTATTCTGCAGCCATTTTAATAATTGTATGAAAAATACAGGGAAAAATATAACTGAAAATAAGGAGTAGTTAGTACTTTTAGAACAGGGGTCTCAAACATGCGGCCCGCGGGCCGTATGCGGCCCATAAAGCCCTTCCCTGCGGCCCGCGATGCTCTCCCCACCCCACCGCCAAGCTCCCTATTCACTGCCCTGCCGCCAAGCTCCCGCGCGGTCCTCCCGCCAAGCTCCCCGCAGCCCCCCCGCCAAGCTCCCCCCCCCTGCCCCACTCCTCCACATGTTTCTAAGCCACGCGCCACTCCCCACAGTTCTGCTTATGGCCAGGCAGTTCTCTGGCAGCTTAGCGGTTTCTGGGAGGGAGAGGCCAGGAGCGGGCTCCTGAACAGGGGAGGAGGGGGAGAAAGGGGCGGGGATTTGGGCAAGGGGTTGGACTAGGGGCAGGGAGGGGGCTCCTGAACAGGGGAGGAGGGGGAGAAAGGGGCGGGGATTTGGGCAAGGGGTTGGACTAGGGGCAGGGAGGGGGCGGAGTTGGGGTGGGAACTTTGATGAAGGGGTTTGAAGGGGACAGGGAAGAGGTTGGAAGAGGCAGACCAAGAGTGGAGCGTGAGTGCAGCCCCGTCCAGGAAGGTGCTTTAATAGAAGTAGATCTAAGTTCCTGTTTGGTCCTTTGAGTGAGGTGCATTATTAAGTGAATATATTTGATTAAAACAGCTTGGAAATGACTTTATCACCAAAAAAAAAGAACATTCATGGGAGAAAAGAGTTTTTTCCAAGACAAATGGGAGAATTTATATTTTTTCACAGTGGTAAAAGAGAAAATTCAATGCCTTATTTGTCAGGGCGAGGAGCTGGGAGCTGCGCGCTCAGGGGAGGAGGCGGGGCAGGGGTGGGACCTCATGGAAGGGGTGGGGGTAGGGGCGGGGGCAGCGAAGGGGGCATGTCATTGATGCGGCCCTCGGGCCAATGAACTAGTCCTCATGCGGCCTTTGTGGTCATTTGAGTTTGAGACCCCTGTTTTAGAGTGTTTACAGAGCCACTCATATCGCTACCAACTCATAAGGGATACTTCTGTAATGCTATCAGAATTACATCTGGTAATATCATTGAGAGTTATGTCCCCAGTTTATGTAGTAGTGAGTTTTGCCAGGACTGTAACATAACTTCTCTTAGTATACCCATTCAATATAGTGTTTTAGGTGATATCTAAGGCTACTGTGGTCATTTTCTGTGCCTATAGGCATAACTATGTATGTTCTGGACAGTTCAATTTTTGTTGTTGAAAAAAACAGCCTACCTTTCTTATGGTCATTGACAGTCTCCTTGATTCATGTTAAAATAGCTTCTCAAAAGCCAGAGTTATTACTGAGAACAACATTGAACTCTAAGCAAGTCAAGCAGAAGCAATCAGTTAGCTAACTGTTTTGAAAGGCATTTTTCTAAGGGTTGGCACTGGAAGTCAATTCTCCTCTAAATTTAAACAGAAAAACATTACATGGAAATTATGGGACATATTCATAAAAGAACATTCATAGTTCAGCTTATTTCAGCATTTTTTTAAAAAAATGTGTGAATCATGGTATAGATTACAAATGCAATTCCTTGTGAAAAAATGCTGATTTTTTTGAAACCCTGATCATTCGGTAAAGCTTAAGGATATAGATTTCATTTCCAGCAAACAAATACAGACATAAATAAAAGCCCATTTCTGACCATGAATTCCTTAATCTCATAGCCAGGAACAGGGAAAATACATGGGGTTTTTGGCTAGTGAATTCTAAACAAAGAGAATTTTTCAACCATTTTCTTGCTTCTCGTCATTTTATATGCCTATTCGATAATGTTTTCGATTAGTTATACATGACATTTTTAGCACATTTATTGTGTCAAATCTAGAAAGATTATTGTTACAAGGATATAGTTACAAGGATTGTCCCTTACCTTCTTCAAATGTTTATCCAAAATAAATCTATATTTTCACCAGCTGAATTATGTGTAAACTGTCCTGCAACTTCAGTTTAATATTGATCAGAAGAATTCTGAGTATAAAATCATAGAAATGTAAGACTGGAAGAGACCTCAACAGGTCATCTAATCCATTCCCATACACTGATGCAAGATTAAGTATTATCTAGATCTAGACTATCCCTGACTGGTGTTTGTCTAACCCAGGGGTTCCCAAACTTGTTCCACTGCTTGAGCAGGATAAGCCCCTGCCTGGCCGCAAAATGCTTTGTTTACTGGAGTGTCCGTAGGTTCAGCCGCTCACAGCTCCCAGTGGCTCCAGTTTGCCATTCTTGGCCAATGGGAGCGATAGGAAGCAGTGGCCTGGCCCGCGCTGCTTCCCACAGCTCCCATTGGCTGGGAATGGTGAACCATGGCCACTGGGAGTTGCAAGTGGCCAAACCTACAGACCCCCTGGTAAACAAAGTGTCTTGTGGCCAGGCAGGGGCTTACCCTGAGGAAGTCACAGAACAAGTTTGGCAACCCCTGGTCTCACCTGTTCTTAAAAACCTCCAAAGATGGAGATTCCATACTCCTCAGATAATTTTTTCCAGTGCTTAACTATCCCTACAGTTACAAAGGTTTTTTCCTGATGTCTAATCTAAATCTCCCTAGCTGCAACTCAAGTCCATTACTTCTTGTCCTATACTCCATGGATAAGTAGAAAAAAATATCACCCTTCACTTTATAACAACCTCTTATATACTTGAAGACTGTTATCATGTCCTTCTTCAGTCTTCTCTTCTCTATATTGAACAAACCCATAATTTTTTTAAGCTTTCCTCAAAGATCATGTTTTCTAGAGCTTTATTCATTTTGTTGCTCTCCCTCTGAATCGTCTCCAGTTTGTTCACATATTTCCTGAAGTATAGTGCCCAAAACTAGACACAGGTCTCCTGTTGTGGCCTTATCAACTCTGAATAGAATTGAATAATTAATTATTGTGTCTTGCTTACAACACTCCTACTAATATAACTCAGAATGATGTTTGTATTTTTTGCAACAACATTCCACTGTTGACTAATATTTAGTTCGTGATTCACTATAACCCTCAAATCTTTTTCTGAAGTACTCCTTCCCAGGTAATAATTTTCCATTTTTTATTTGTGCAGTTGGTTATTCATTCCTAAATGTAGTACTTTGCATGTATCCTTATTGAATTTCATCCTATTTATTTCAGGCCATTTCTTTGGTTTGTCAAGGTCACCTTGGTATCACCTACAAACTTTATAATTGTAGTCGCTATGCCATTATCCAAACAATGTATGATGATATTGAATAGAACCAGACTCAGGACAGATATGGCCTTCCATCTTGACTGTGAACCATTCATAAGTGCTCTCTGAGTATGATTTTCCAACCATTTGTGTAACCCACCTTATAGTAGGTCCATGTAAGCTATATTTCCCTAGTTTGCTTATGAGATGGTTGTTAGACAGTGTCAGAAACCCTACTAAAGTCAAGATGTCACATCTTCTGCTTCCATCCCCCCATCCACAAGGCTTGTTATGAATATTAGATTGGTTTGCAAAAAATTCCTCTTTATAAATCCATGATAACTCTTACTTATCACATCAATATCTTCTAGGTACTTACAAATTGATTGTTTGATTATTTGCTTAATTATCTTTCCGGATACCAAAGTTGAACTGACTGGTCTATAATTCCTTAGGTTATCTTTATTCCCCTTTCTACAGATAGATACTATATTTGCCCTTTTCCAGTCCTCTGTGATGTCTTCAGTCCTCCAAAAGTTCTCAGGATCTCTGCAGCCAGTTCTTTAAGTAGTCTAGGATGTATTTCATCAGGCCCTACCCACTAAAAGACATCTAACTTGCCTAATTAATTCTTAATTTTTTCTTTCCCTATTTTAAGCTCAGATCCTACACCATTTCATCCTGTTACTTTTTCAATCACTGATAAACTTTTTGGTGAAAACTGGAAAAAAAAAAGCAGTCAGCACTTTGGTCATTGTTGCATTTTCTGTTATTGCCTTTCCCTTTGTACAACAAAGAAGAAAGTAAAAGGAGCAAGTTTGATAGACAAATGAAGGATAATGTTTCCTTTGGCTTGTTTATATTTTTCATTATACTACATGAATAGCCTTTTGTAAGGAAGAAAATGCTTAATGTTACACATGAACAACATTATCTCTATAAAAAATGAGTTGAGATTTATGCTCACCACGTGCATTTCTGTCTGAAAGGTAGAGCATTTAGTGCTTGATCAGTTTTCTATATTATTATGAGATACTGCTAGAGATTGCAATGGGGAGTCTTCTGATTACTTTACCTGTGATGTTTCAGAATATTTATAGATATATGTGCATGCAGTGTAAATCTATGAATCAACCTTAAAAGAGACATATGTCTTGTTTAAGCATATTTTAGAGAATTGAAGAACTCTGTAATACAGTGATAAATTTAGAAGTGGCATTTTCTTCGTGTTTGACATTGTGGTTCTCTTGAAATCAGTGGTAAACTTCTCCATGACTTCTGTGGGATCAGGGCTTGTCTCTGTTAAACTGAATAAATCAGAATGCTTCAGTTTTACTTCAGTCTACCTCTCTTGGATTCCCCACCCTCTATTTCTTAGTTGCAGAAAATATTACAGTAACATAGTGGAAAATAATAGAGTGTGGAATATGATATAAAATAGATTTTTTTCTTGAATAATAAAATAATTTAGATTGAGTTGTTTTGCTCTAATGTGCACCAATATAAATGGATAAATAGCACCAGCAGAAAATGATGCTTCCACGTTAATTGTCTCCAAGTGATGGAAAGTACCTCTGTGCATAGGACCTGCAAACCCAGCTCTATTGGACAGCTGGTGCTGGCCACAGATGCCTCAAATTTGAGAGTGCTGGCCATTGAGGGGGTTTTCACCTGAATCCTATGGAGTCTCTACATTATCTTCAAGCTTCCTCCTGATGATGACACCCTTGATGGAGTTCGACAATGCAAAAACAACCTGCCCTCACCAGTTTTAATCTCCTCATCTGCAACATATACCGTAGTGCTGCATCAAAGAGACATTTTCATCCCTAATGTGTTTTGTTATGTATAGTCCTTTGCTTCATGTAACTCAAAATACTTTGCTAACCAACAGAATAATCAGACCAGGAACTCAGTCTTCCTCTCCTTCAGTCTAATTAGAGTTGAAGGCACCCATGACTGATTAAGTATTAAGGTTGGGATTTTCAAAGAAGTCCACAGTCCTTGGAAATTCGATGGGATTTGGGTATCTAACTCCCATAGGCTCCTCTAAAACCTAGCCTGCAAAACTTTAAGTTGTTGATTTTCCCCCTCTTACTCTTGTGGTAAAAAAAAAGTTTATAATGATCCTTCTGGACTTACACACAAAATGGAGATCTACAGATGAAAAAGCATTATGAAGCCCATACTATGAGGATAGATGCTTGCCACTGACTTATGTTTAAAACTAGATATGCATCCAAGTTACAAAGTTTGAAACTATACTTCCAAATTCTGGTTGTTGTTGTTTTGTTTTTTTTTACCTTATAACAAGCTTAATATAAAATTTGAAACTAAGTCATTACTTTCCCAAAATTAAGAGTCTTTGGATCTAAGGTTGTGGTCAGACCCATACCCATTAGTAACAAGCCAATTTACAGCTGATATGACAATGTAGAAGACACCTCTTACATCTTTTATACTGTCATATATATAATTCTTGATTGTGTTATCCTATTTTGCACTTTGACAAGTTACACCATCAACAGCAGGGAGGCCCATTGTATGCAGAACATCTGCAAAGCTTCTTCACATGGTGACAGTTCCAGTGATCTTGAAGCACTTTAAGAGTGCATTAAGAAATTCAGAATTCCAAGACAGACTTTGTACACCAAAGTGAAGAAGAGCAAATGAAAACAAGCTGGAGGGAAAAACAAAATCCTTCACTCACTGGAATTATTTTGTATTATATTGGATTACTTGGGACCTCATGGTCACTATGAGCACCAACAAACTGAATTCCAGATGATGAAACAACTACAGAAACAAAAAAAATGCCAGCTTGCTAACCCATCATTAGTCCATGCTCTATGTGGGAAACCTTAGCTCTCTTATATTGGCCTTAATATTAAAAAGAATAATACTCTTCAAGATGCTAATCTCTATCATGAAAATAACTTCTGTCACCCATGCAATATGTACACTCAGCATGAGCTGTATGTGTTTCTTTTAAATTAGTTTTCCAGAGAACTTAGCCTTTTGCATGAAGAGAACAAAAAATGATGCCAGTGTGATTGCTATATCTCTGAGTGCATTGCCTTAATAAATCTTTGCTATTTCTCTAATGACTCCTGGGGGAATTCTGTGCCACTGTTATGCACATATGCATAATTTCTGAACCACGCATAGTTTTTGCCCAGAAAAAACTTCTGCCAGAAAGTTGCTGCAGTTCTGCCTTTTGCCCACTAGAGGTGACTATGGAGCTAGAACAGTGCAGCCTCAGCAGAACATAACTTTAGCTGGAAAGTGTCAGAGGAGTAGCCATGTTCGTTTATATCCACAGAAACAGTGAGGAGTCTGGTGGCACCTTAAATACTAACAGATTTATTTGGGTATACATTTTCATTGGTAACGTGCCCAAAATAATTATGCTCAAATAAATTTGTTAGCCTTTAAGCTGCCACCAAAATCCTTGTTGTGTTTATTTGGCTGGAAAGTTGCTGCAGTTCCACCTTTTGCCCACCAGAGTGTGCATTGATGATAGAACAGAGCAGCAGCAGCTCCCAGCTAGCTAGGGAAGAGAAAGATCCTGCCTTCTTCACAGTGCCTGTTGGGTCAAAAGACAGGGGATATGGGGAGACAGAGAGTGTGGGACTGCTGAGGGGGTCAGACAGAGGCTCAAAATGGCTAGTGGGGGAAAACAGACTGGGGCAGAGGCTGAATGGGAGTGGAGGCACAGGGCCACTGGTGGGAGGTAAGTGCAGGGCTACCTGGGGACAGGGGAGGGAGTGCAGGGCCATGTAGGGACAGGGGATGGCTGAGTGGGGGCACAGAGACACATACAGATGGAGATTGGGGACTGAGTGTCTGAGTGGGAATGGAGGAACACATGTGGATAGGGGTACAAGGATATATTAGGGTGCAGGGACACATGGGAACAGATGCCTAGTGCTGACTGAATGGGAGAGGCTAAGGGTCAGCCAGGTCTAAATGAGGGAAGCTCCAAACAATCCCTCTCCTCCACTCCAAAAAACCTCTTCCAAACCTCTTCCATACTTTTCAGACCCATAGCTAACAACACTGCCAAGTTCACACTCAGGCTCCTTCCCAGCAATGTAATTCCCACTCCTTCAGCTCTTCTGTTACCCCTGGCACCCCAAAACCTTTTCACTGTTTCTGAGGCATGCAGGAAATATGCTTCTGTATTTTAGTTTAAATGAATTATTACTCAGAATTATGTATTAATATGCCTAATAAGGAATCTATTTGTCAAAAAAAAATAAAAATCTGAATCTCTCTTGCTGTCTGTATTGTTACAGACATACTTGCTGACAGGTATTTTGAAATAAATGACCAAAAATAATGGAAATGGGTATGATTATATTGTGTTATTTTGACAAATACAATTAACAGAATTTTGCATAATTTGAAAATATTGTGCTTCTAATTTTTTTGTTGAAGAATGTTTTTATGTTTCGATGTAGCATTCCCCCAGGAGTGCTGTAATGCTAAATTAGAAGAGGGGACTCCAAAGGGACAGATGAGTCTCCTGTGGAGGGGAATTCTCAAAAGAAGCCTGAGACTGAACAGGAAGCCAAGGTGAGAATTCTGGGGAACCTACTACAATAGGGAGCCCCTTACAGGGATGACCTTACCATGAGGTGAACTGAGATGGCCTCCTCAGGTGCCAGACTGTGTGGGGACCATTGGGACCTAGAGTGTAGAAAATTGTGTCTGTGGCTGGTACATATATATTCTCTCTGCTCTAGATGTACAGAGATGGTTGAGTGCTGTGCTGGAGGAAGAAGGGCACAAGAGACCTTTCAAAGTTTTGGACCAAGCAAGGGAACATGGGGGTGTTATTTGAGCTTCCTGCCTCAGGCGTCAAAATATTGTGGGCCGGCCCTGGCCCCCTAGATGTAGGGCTTCAGCCAGGAGGCTTTCTAGAAGACCTGGTCTTGGCCGGAGGTCACCCCAAATACTGGCCAGAAGCTCAGATTTTCAAGGATCACCTGCTGTACCTGAAGAAGAATCACAGCTGACAGACCTCCCCAGACTCCAGAGAAGGATGCACTCTGGTAGGGGCAAGAGGCTTAGCACCCGGGGCAGAAATTGAAACCAAGAGAACCCTGGAGGAAGAGCCTGGATAGAGTTGAACACTGGGGGACATGGACTATAATTAACTAGTCACTTCATTTAGATGTTGGAATGAAAGTTTTCATTGCATTCTGTGTTGGCTTCTCCATTAATAAATGACACCCTCTATATGGCAGTACCTTTTAGCACTTAACTGACTGTTTGGAGTTTTTGATCCCTTGGTCAAGGGGAATATCAAGAAAGGCTCATTTGGAATACCATGCCCTCCCACAAGGGGTCATGCTTAGCCTCTGGTGGAAAGCTGATACATAGGACCAAAATGGTGTTTGTGAGATCCCCTTCCATAAAGAAGCAATGAAGACACAGAAACAAGTCTATGTCCTCCTTAAAGGAGGGGTACGTGGTCAGACTGGAATGTTAACCGGGCTATGGAGGAATTCAAATAGGGAAAAGGCTAAATCTTTTATTCTAAGATGGCTACTTTTCTTCCATATTTTCTTTCAGCCTTCCTCTTCTCCTTCCTATCTCCCTTTGCATTATTAGAAAGAACAAAAGCTTCATTAAGAAAATTATTGACATTCATTGGCTTTTTGACACTAGCACATTCCCATTTGTTAGTGGTGGAACACACCATGGTTGATATGCACGTAAGCAAAAAAAATAGCATGGGAAGACAGAAAGACTGAAGTCCAAATACTACTATTTGCAAAATCAGGAAATGAAATCACCACAAAAATGATAAGAAGTTAGTTGTAGGCCACAACTTTTCTTTATTCAATTACAAAAAAACATGATTTAATGCAAAGACAATTTTTTTACATTGTTAATTAATTTAACGGAGTCCTCATTAATTTCTCCAATACCATAACTAGCTTTGTCTGGTAGAGGGCTCCTTATCCTTCTGCAACTATTGAGATTCAGACCAAAACAAAATCCCAGACCTGCTCCTTCTATTTTACTGAACTTTGTAATCTAACTTACTCTTGGACCCATGGTAAGGATAGGGGTAAGTTACAGCCCTACTAATCCACCCCTTATGCACTGCTCTGCCTGTCTTCTGATGTGGGTTTTAAGTTTGTGTATAATAGTGACCTGAAATAATGGATTTATAGAACAGTTTTAAAGAAAAATGTACAGTCACCCTTCTTACTTGCTTTGCAAAAGATACAGTATGAATAATACCTTATGAGTGACCCCCAAGTGAAGCCAATAGCACCACGTGCAGAGTAAAATGTGACTATTTTTACTCTTTATTCTAAGGGCTCTTTATTTAGAAATTATAGCTCTATTAATATACATTGGAAACAACAGTTGGGCAAATAAGTGTTTGGCGTTTTTTTTAATTCAATTACAGTCCTGGAAAAAAAATGAAATAAATGTTTGACAAATTCAAAAAAGTTAACTTTGTGTCTGTTCCAGAAGAGGAATTTGAAACCCCGGTGTCTCATGTCCTAGATGGCTACCCTAACAACTAGGTTGAATTTTATAATAGGGAGAAGCAGCACTGCAATCAGTAACTCCTCCTTCTCCTCTTGCTGTTTTGTGACTGGCCAAAACTAGCCAAGTCAAATTTGTGAATAGTTTCAGGTCACCAAAATTGATTTTTCCCTTGTCTAAACTATTTGTCTGGAATATTTTGACCAGCTCTATTGTCAATTGTACTTTTAATTGGCTGAATCAATTTAGGAATACATAATGTAACTAAAATATATGACCTTTGTTACTAATTACTCTTAATATTTCCTTCCCTTTTTTGTTTAGTGGATTTGAAACATTCACCCAGTTCCTGGACTTCTAGTGACTGACAGGGAAATTTCACTAACATGTTGAAAGCTGAAGAAGAGACAGGATCATTATTTGTGAACAAAATCAGACTATGCTGCCACACCATTGATTAACTGGGTCTCTGGTTCAACTCAATCTGACCTGCACATGTTTTTCATTCAGTGCTTCAGATGCTTTACTTTGAAATCTGTTCAAGCCAGGGATGACGTTGCTTTTGAGAAAAGTTTCCTGAAACAAAACCATTTCACCTTTGTTTGCTTACTGTGTTTAAGTAGAAAATTAAGATTATGGATGGGCAACCTGGTACTGATAAAATAAAATAACTTCTCTAAGGCTTTGTAAAAACAAATAGAACAGTTCCACTGCTGAACTTCAGCACCACTGAGTTCAGTCTTTTTCCCCCACAATATTTTTCATGTCTATGAGACTCAGCAGTTCCGGATCTTAAGCCAAATGCAGAAGCGAAGAGATGACTATTATTGCTATATTTCTGGTTCCCCTTTGCAGACCCAAGGGGTCTGAATAGTTTCTGTGGTGTAAGCATCTAAATGTAATTGAACCTCAGAACCATTTGGATTTCATTCATCATCATATCCAAAAAAAAAAAAAAAAAGCAGTTCACATAGAAATCAGAAATAGAAAATAGAAAAAAATCCCACATGTGATATGGAGCTGAATATGCTATCTAGCCCAATGATCCTTTCATTATTTATTCACAGTGGACCAGCATCAACATTGGGACAGAGAGGAGGAGCATGTCAGGCTGTCTCCAGAGCTTGGTAGTTAGATCAGTCTCCTGGGTAGGAGACCCATGATCCAGTCTGATTGTTTCAATTACTTTTAAATATATATTTATATATCTACAGTGGAGCCAGTTAAGCAGATTGAGCACTTCTCATAAGAAACTCTCATAGCTGAGCATTGGGGCACTCACTCAGAGGATAACAGATGTGAGTTCAAACCCTAGGGACTCAAAGCAATGGTCTCGCACATCCCAGATGAATACCTTAATGACTGGGTTAAAAGTTATGAGGGTAGTCCTCTTTTTCCTCAGCTTCTTGCTAAAGCAGTATAGGCACCTAATGCCAAGAGAGGGTTTGTAGCTGAGAATCCCAAGCAGAGGGAGATACCTTCCTGAAGCAGGGGCATAACCACAGGTGGGCTTGGATAAGATGGTGACCACCAATTTAGCATCCAAGCCCATCCCTCAGCCCTGCCCCTGCTCTAGCCCCTGTGCCCAGGCCCTGCTGCCCCGCCAGATCACTCGCAGGCAGGCAGTATGGGGCAAGCCCTCGCACACTGACCCCACTCACAGGCTGGAGCACCGGTGGGCAGGCGGGCTATGCAGAGCAGGCCCCTGCGTTGCCACCCTGCTCCCTGTCAGGATTTCCGGGTTGGCCCAGTGAGTAATCTGCTACTGGGAGGAAGACAAGTGGGTGGGCAGCTGTCTGTGGTAGAGGAGATCTTCAAAAAAAGGTAGGCACACCACCTGGGGGAGGCAGACCCAGCCATGCACCCTGGAGAGCAGCATCTCCTTCCGGAGCTGGGTGTCTGCCTGTGGCCCTGGGAAGCCCCTGGTGAGAGAGTTCATTCATCCACCCCTACAAGGCCATCTTCAGGGGGTGGGAAGAGGTAGTCCCACTGTAATTGCCCTCCCACCTGAAGTCAGCCCCCCCTCAACCCCAATATCCCATGCTGGCCATGATTTAGGTGCCCATCTCTGAGAAGGGTAAGGCTTGGCACACACCCCTCAGCTTGGCTCCTCCCATTGGCTATTTTAGGCAAGGCAATATCTATGCTGGCTTTTCTGAATCCCTTTCTGAAGTCTTTCTCTCCCTTCATTCATTGTATAGGGAGCCTAGGCACTGAATTCAAGCATTGTGCATCCCAGTGATTTTCTAGGTGCTTAAATGTTAGGTGCAATGATCTATTTATGAATTTATTTGTGAATCTAACCCTTAAGAGCCAAAATCCCTTTTCCAGTTGGTTCCTAAATCCCCTTTTAAATTTAGGCTCCTAAGTTATTTAGGCATTACAATGTTGATCACAGCAAAGCATAAATACCTTTTTAAAATCTGCCTTTAAGTCTTTCTGCCTCACTTCCTAATCTGTAAAATGGAAATTAAAGTACTTCCCTATTTTTAAAGGATTTATCCCCCAACATTGTAATGATTGTAAGGTGATTGGCTACTATGTTATAAGGACCCATATAAGTTCTTACATAGATGCTACATCCCGGTTCACAAACAGCAGAATGCTAATAAATCTCAATAAATGTTGTATGACAAATTGTTAATAAATGATGATAAATAATATTTTCAGCAGTAGTGCTCACTCATTTATTTTAATTATGTGTGCTCCTGGTTGTTCAGTTAAAAAAAAATTTCTCAGCAAAATAATTCTCTGCTCATGACATAAAATGGCTTGCTCATGTCCCCAAACATTGAGCACCCATTCAATCAAATCCTGATACCCTTGTAGATATTTATATTTCATTTAAACATAAAATATATCCCAAAGGAAGCTAAGAATAGTGGTCTCAAAACTAGGGGGGATGGAAAAACTCTGAATTATTCATTTGTTCATCCTACAAAGCCCATTCTAGTCAATTGGAAGAGTTTCATTGACTATGGATTTTGGATTAAGTTTTTTAATGATTTCTTCGTATTGTATATGCACATCCTTACATCTTTTTTCCACACTGAGGTACCTATCTAGGCCCATGAATAGTCTGACTATATCTTAAGCAATCATAATATCTCTCAACATTCCTCAAATTATTTCCTCTTTTCATCAATCACTAACATTAAACACAAACAGCATATGAGCGAAGAATCAAAATGTGTGCGGGGGGGGAAGGAATGTGTCAAAACATCCTTTCCTGTGTTTTTTTCCCTTTATCTAATGAAAAGCAACATACTGATAATTATTCTTGACACACGGTTCAGATATCAGGAATAAAAAAAATCATGAGCTATCATGGGATAGAACTGTATGTCTTACTTGCAATATTAGGGCAGCATTTCACTGCTAATTTTATAGGTAATTTTTAGTGATGAACTTGATTTTCCCAAATTGATGAGGAAATTGCTGATTATGTGAGGCTTCCATATTTAGTGAAAATTAATATTAATAGTTTATAATGATGAATTGCTAACTTGGTGTATCAAATACTAAATACATTATTCACTCTTTCACCTGAAACACACACACACAAGAAAAATTATATGGACATTCTTGGGATCTGATTTAATTTCCATCAATTTTCATGGCAGAATATGGATCAGATTGTAATGCTCCATCGGAAAGGGCCCAGTGTTCTGAGGTGCACTGCTCACATTGGAGTGCTCCCATGATCTCAAGGAATTGGGCTGTATGGAGAGAACATTGGGGGAAGAAAGTGAAAGGAAAACTTTATAAAAGGTAGTTTTGCTTCATAGTTTTATAATCTTATTCAATCATACTATTCTATCAACAACATAGCAGGGGAGAAACTTTTAAATGGGACCCATACAAACAATAAAAGTGAGAGCAACAGAGTCCTGTGGCACCTTATAAACTAACAGATATATTGGAGCATAAGCTTCTGTTGGGAATGAAACAAAAAGTGGCTATTCACCCATAATAGCTTATGCTCCAATATGTCTGTTAGTCTATAAGGTCTTTGTCACTTTTGCAGATCCAGACTAACACGGCTACCCCTCTGATACTGAATAAAAGTGAGATTTTTCTAAGCATGCTAGGGAATTTAGAAACCGTCCTCCATTTAACCTGAATGGAAATTAGGTGTCCGAATTTCTTAAGTGGCTTTGAACATCATAGCCTAAACATCCACTTAGCGTTTACTGTGTCTTCATCTGAATGGTCTCATGCTGTCCACTATCAATAATAGGAACTTGCCACTGATTTGATCCATTATTGCAGTTCCTTTGTTCCTATGACTAATGTACCTAGTGACTCTACATGTAGGACTAATTGACTGGCAATATTCCTTACTGTAGCAATCCAGCTTTGCTTGCTGTCTGGGAAAAAAAAAATCCTTAAAGAAAGAATCTGAGCTTTGAATTATTATTTAAATGTTTATTTTGTGACCGGAGTAGAGTAAAGATATATTGTCTCCTTCATCTCTGTGTCTGTTAAAAAGACAATTATGACCATGATGATACATACACAAGGAAAAAAAATTGGCCTTGCATTATGTTTATCTTAATATCCAGTTGTTAGGGTACTGCAATTTTATTACTTATCTATCCTTGTATTTCCACCATTATAGTGATATAATCACTCAGTGTTGCTATAGAAATCCAACTGTGATAAGCAGAAAGAAGTGTAATTATACAGAATTCATGTGTTGCAATTAGTTATTCTACCATAGATAGCAATTACAAGTACAATGTTTTTTCATTTTACTTTTAATACCTCTCCAAGTTCCCCTTCTCTTCCCTTTCTGTCCCCACTCTACTTAGCATCACTAATATACAGTTCTCTGAAGGACTAACAACTCTTCTCCTACTTCTGTCTTGGATTCAATACATTTAGGCAACTACAGAACAGGCCTCAAATATGTTGAACTAACCTTTCTTCTAGGTACCATTGATTTAGTTCTTAGATCTTGGTCACCAGGAGACTGATCCAATGGAATGATTCCCATTGACTTCAGTGAACATTGGCTTGATCCACAGTTAAGTCTGTTCAAATTGAACTGGACCTTTTGGGGTGGATTTTTCTATCCTGTCCCTGAACAACAACATCATTATTTGCTACATTCATGTTATCAGTGTTGTATTGGTCAACCTGGGAAGACATTTCTAAGTGTGGTGCCACAGGGTCTGTTTTGGGTTCAATATTCAATATTTTCATTACTGACTTGAATGAAGGCATTGAGAATACGCTTATACAATCTGGATATGACACCAAGCCAGGAAGAGTTGCAAACCCTTTGCAGGGGAGGATTATAATTCAAAATGATCTGATACATTGTCTAAAATCAATAAGACAATATACAGTAAAGACAAAGACAAAGTACTACATTTAGGAAGGAAAGTTAAAATGCATAAACATAAAATGGAAAATAAATAGCTAGACAGAAGTACTGCAGAAAATAATCTGGGGTTCACAAATTGAAATTGACTCAAGGTGTCATTCTTGGATGTATTAGCTGGACTGTCACAAGTAAGACCCAGGAGGTAATTTTTTCTGCTATACGCAGCACTAGTGAGGTCTCATCAGGAACACTGTGCTCAGTATTGGACATCAAACTTTCAGAAAGATGTGGACAAATTATATACACTCCATAGGAGAAGAATGAAAGTGGCAAAAGCCTTAGAAACCATGACTTTTGAGGAAAGGTGGAAAGAATTGGGTCTGTCTAGTGAAGAGAAGAGAAGACTGAGTGGGGACTTGCTACAATCTTAAAATATGTAAATGACTGTTATAAAGGGGATAGTGATCAATTGTTCTTCATGCCCAGTGAGAGTAATAAGAGAGGTAATTGTCTTAGTTTGCAGCAAGGATGATTTAGGTTAGATATTAGGGGAAAAAATTACAACCATAAGGATAGTTAAGCACTGGAACAGGTCTACATAAGGACATAGTATCCCTTTCCACAAGAACAGATTAATCAAAAGGTCTGCCAGAGAAGGTATCAGTGCAGCAGTGCAAGAAGGTTATCACAGTTTGGGCATCAGCTCTCAACCATAGGGAGTCCCAGTCCATTAATTTCTGGGCGAAGGCCTGGGGCCTCAACCCCCCTGTCCACCTCGCCACCCAGAAGCGCTGGCGATATTTTTCAGCCGACAGACGACCCGATATAAGACAACCGCTTTCACTGCTGTCTGGATACCTGTGAAAATGAGCAATATTGCCCAACAAATAAATTACTCAAATGTTCTAAACTGTCATATAATATCTGGGAATTTCAGTTTTTTAAAGTTGTATGATTAAATATAGGCAATAATATATCCTGTGTCAATATGTCTTGGAGACCAAGCCTAGCCATCCCATGGAGACACCTCATTTCCACCACTTTTATCTGTGATCTTGTTTTTTCAGTCAGGACAGAAAGTTGATGACCATGGTAGGTGAGGATGGGGATGTAGATTGACCTGTAAACAGAGAGCTTTGTCTGAGAACTCAGCTCCCACTTCACTATTACAGATCGATTCAGCACCCGCTTCACTGCTGCTGCCGTATTAATCTGCCAGTCAATTTGACACTCCTGCTTACCATGACTTAATAACAAGATCCATAGATACTTGAACTCTTCAGTTAAGGGAAGCTTCTCCCCCCTTTTTCATTTCCATATCTATATATAATCTACTTCAGTTTTAATGTGTCCTATTCAGTGCTTCGAATCAATAAGGTACCCATAATTAAATATGATTTTCATAAGTAAAAAACAAAAGTAATACTAGTCTTATCTTTTATTTACTGCACATTAAATATCAGGAACAATAGGAGTATTAATATAACTAAAATATAAATTAGACAATGAGCTGGTATTATGACATCATCACCACCTAACCGCCCAGATGATGTGATTGGCCCTGAAAGACTTTCACCCCTGGGGGGCGTCAGAGGTGAGATCCGAAAATTTTTCAACCCTTACCAGCATCTAGACCCCAAGACCCCTCACTGTACCAAATTTCAAGTCTCTGGCTCAAACGGTGCGGGAGGACTTCGCAGTCATACGTACATACATACATACATACATACATACATACATACATACATACACCACTTGACTTTTATATATATAGATTTTAAATACAAAAGAAAAGTTATTTCAAAAGAAGAAAATTGAAATGTTTCATTCAAAGATATCAAAATGGGAAGTTTTGACATTGTTGGAATTCCACCCTCCTCCTCACACACACACCTTTTTGCTCTGGAACTAGATTTTTGTGAAATAAATATGCTTTTGCAATTCATTTCAGTTTTGACAGAATCACATATTTCAGTGGAATATGGCTCCATCAAAGTTTTTCAACTCAGCTCTACTTGGAACCCTTAAGCAGAGTTCTGGCAGCCTGGAAATGAGCTTTCTCCATTCTCTAAGCGCTCACTATACCTCAACAATCCAAATGTGTGTACAATTATAGTGATTCCCTAATAGAGATATAAGAGAGAGATCCATTTCATGGTAGATATTTTAAAAAGTATTGTAGCATAGCAAGACTCCTGCTGGTCACCTATGAGTTAGCTCTTTTCTAGCTTACAGAGCCAGTGTCTTGCATGCCACTGGGCCTGTGTCTCTTCCAGACCCTGGTGCCCTTTAACCTCAGGGTTCTGCTCCAGCAGTGCTCCCACTCTCTCTGGGTCTCCCCTCATAGAGAAACTCCCAAACCTTTAAACCCACCTTGTCTCAGTGGCTACTGCCAGTCATCATCTAGCCCCCGTTCACTGAGGCAGACTGCAGTCTGTAATGCCCACTCATTATTGGAAAGGGGTTATGATCTGCTGCCTTTTCCTATCCCTGGGCTGCTCCTAAGTAGCCCCAGTAACTTTTGGCCTTAAACAAGGCCAACAGCTGGGGGGAGGGGGAGGGTTACCAAGCTGGCGCTCCCTTTTCCCTTCCCCAGCACTGCTACACTTCAGGTCCCTTGCTCACAGTGAGACTATCTCAGCTGCTGGACACCAGCCCTTTTATAATTGAACACAGCCATAGCTGTGGCTGCCCCTCCAATCCAGTCCAACCCAATCCTACCTTTGCTTCTTTCACTCCTTTTCCCAGTCACAGCCCTCTCCAGGGCTGCTTTTAACCCCTGTTCCCCAGGAGTGGGGAAGCTGCCCCACTACAAGTATCCAAATGTGTTTGCATAATAGATGGGGCAGATTTTCCAAACTGCTTAGCATCCACCAGATCACATAAAGCATCAAAATAAGTGGGCAGATTTTCCATAGTGCTTAGTGTCCGGAACCTCCCCGTGAAAGTGAAACGAGTGGTGCACTGCTAAGCATGCTGAAAAATCTGGGCACCTCATTTAAGTGACTGCACCAGAACAGAATTGTTTTGGAAATCTGGGCCCAATAGTGAGTGCTGAGCAATTTGTAAAATGTGTCCCATAATATACAGTGCATTATATATATGTACTAGCATAAGTGCCCGGCGTTGCTCGGGTCAGTCGGAGGTGGGGAGGGGGCAGACAGCTGACACCCCCCGGCCAACCCCAACACCCACACCTCACCCACCCCGACACCTTCCCACCCCCCCTGACCAACCCCAACACCCCCCGGCTCACTTACACCCCGACCAAACCCGACAACCCCACCTGACCCCCCCAAGCAAACCCAACACCCCCACCTCACCCCCCGACCGAACCCGACACTTCCACCTGACCCCCTGAGCAAATCCGACACCCCCACCTCACCCCCCGACCGAACAGTGTATTTAATAATCTGTGTGCTGTGAGCTGGGGGGGGGGGGGTGTCGGGTTTGGTCTGGGGGGTGGGAAGTTGTCAGGGTGGGTGAGGGGTGAGGTGTGGGTGTTGGGGTTGGTCAGGGGGGTTTGCGGTTGGTGGGGGGGTGAGATGGGGGTGTCGGGTTCGGTTGGGGGGTAAGTGAGCCGGGGGGTGTTGGGTTTGGTCTGGGGGGGTGGGAAGGTGTTGGGGTGGGTGAGGGGTGAGGCGTGGGTGTTGGGGTTGGTCAGGGGGTGTTGCGGTTGGTGGGGGGTGAGGTGGGGGTGTGGGGTTTGCTTGGGGGGGTGAGGTGGGGGTGTTGGGTTCGGTCGGGGGGTAAGTGAGCCGGGGGGTGTCGGGTTTGGTCTGGGGGTGTTGCGATTGGTGGGGGGGGTGAGGTGGGGTTGTCGGGTTCGGTCGGGGGTAAGTGAGCCGGGGGGTGTCGGGTTTGGTCTGGGGGGGTGGGAAGGTGTCGGGGTGGGTGAGGGGTGAGGTGTGGGTGTTGGGGTTGGTCAGGGGGTGTTGCGGTTGGTGGGTGGGTGAGGTGGCGGTGGTGGGTTTGGTCGGGGGGTAAGTGAGCCGGGGGGGGTGTCGGGTTAGGTCTGGGCACCCACCCCGACACCTTCCTCCCCCCCCAGACCAAACCCAACAGCCACCCCTCACCCCTCACCCACCCCGACCCCTTCCCACCACCCCAGACCAACCCTGACACCCCCCGACTCACTTACCCCCCGACCGAACCCGACACCCCCACCTGACCCCCCCCCAAGCAAACCCAACACCCCCACCTGACCCGCCGACCGAACCCAACACCCGCACCTCACTTACCGTCCCACCAAACCCAACTCAGATCCGTCGCAGGTGGGGAGGGTGCCCAGAGCCGAGGGATTCCGGGGACCTTCGCAGGTGGGGGGGGCACAGAGCTTATGGAGTCCGGGGTTCCATTGGGAGGTGGCAGGGGCAGAGAACTGAGGGATCTCCGGGGTTCTGTTGGGAGGGGGGAGGGCAGTGAGCTGAGTGATCTCTGGGGTTCCGTTGGAGGAAGGAGGGGCAGTGAGCTGAGTGATCTCCGGGGTTCCGTTGGAGGAGGGAGGGGCAGTGAGCTGAGTGATCTCCGGGGTTCCGTTGGAGGAGGGAGGGGCAGAAAACTGAGGGATCTACGGGGTTCCATTGGGAGGGGGGAGGGGCAGAGAACTGAGGGATCTCCGGGGTTCCGTTGGAGGAGGGAGGGGTGAGCTGAGCGAGTGAGGTGTCTGTTGGAGGGGGGTATTATGACATCATCACCACCTAACTGCCCAGGCGATGTGATTGGCCCTGAAAGACTTTCACCCCTGGGGGGGGTCAGAGGTGAGATCCGAATTTTTTTTTGACCCTTACCAGCATCTAGACCCCAAGACCCCTCACTGTACCAAATTTCAAGTCTCTGGTCAAACGGTGCGGGAGGACTTCGCAGTCATACATACATACATACATACATACATACATACATACATACATACATACACCACTTGACTTTTATATATATAGATATGGATAAATAAACACACATTTACTATTATTATTGAGTGTAATACAGTCATATATTTATGAAATTCAGGAAAATAATATATAACAAATTAGCCTGGAAATTTAAAGTTGCATCTCTGGCTTTATTCTTAAACCGAACAAACAGCAAGCATAGTGGCTACAGAGAAGAAAACAGCAGGCAGTTTTAAAGATCTTTTTTCCCCCCAATGTCTGTCTCTGGGAAAGACACCAAAGTAACTGGAAGAACAAGATGACCTACTATAGAGTGTAGCTGGTCAATTGTATTTGCTGCTGTAATTAATTTATACTCAAATAAAGTTATAATGAAATAGATGGTAATGTAAATGAATTTGCCTTTTGGCTTACAGCTCGGTGAAATTGTTCTTAGAAATTACATACATGCATGAAGAGTTAGCATAATAGCCAAATGTATTTTCCCATCTGTCTCTTGGACAGCCATTGTTGCATTATATTTGCTTGTTGAGATAAACAGATAATATGCATGCATTGATGTTGAATATCCTGTTTTGGATTAAGTGTTTAGCTACTGGTATTTACTTCAAAGAATTAAAAGAAAAATCTTTAGTGGAAGCTGACCTCTTTTTAAACAAATATTTACTCAAGACACTGGGGTAACTCCCTCCTGTTAAACACATATTTAAGCAATGTAAATACAAGTAATGGGATAAACTAATAAGATTTAGATTTTGGAGAAATGTTCAAGATGGTTTGGTTCTTATTTTATTCAAACTGGTTCACCCATTCCTTTTCAGAAAATATTTTGAATTAATTACATAGATATTGTGTTTAGACATATTAATAGACTTGCTATTATTGCCTACTAATCATAGGATGGGGAATCAATTATGAAAATCCAGGGCAATATGTCATTCCACTACTGTAGGTGTAGTGCAGTGATTGCAGTGGCAGATAACTGCAGGAAATTCCTGATGGTTTCATTTTCCAACCCAGAGACTAAGATAGTACTTGTAATGGGCTGATCTTCTTTTCTGAATGGGACGTGTGATAGAGGAGGGCCAGGGAGCTGTGGAGAGTGCTTGAGGGGAAATATATGAACTCAAGGCTAATTAGGGTGTGGCTCCCTGTAGACTAGGGAAGCTGGTGGCAGGTTAATTGGAGCACCTACAGTCAATTAAGGCCCTGTTAGGAACCCAATAAACCCAATCCTTCCCTCCCCCCTTCAAGCAGACAGTGGAGGAAGAGGAAAGGAGTTGGAGCAGAGAGCAGTTTGGAGGAGTGAGATCAGAGTGATTTGGTGTTGGAGCAGAAAACAGTTTGAAGTAGTTGAAGCAGAGTGTTTGGTGTTGGAGCAGAGAGCAGTATGGAGGAAAGCAGAGGAGAGTTTGGAGAAGTGCTGCAGTGAACTAAGAAGACCCAGACCCTAGGTAAAGGGACACCTGCCTTGTGCAGAGAGAGGGCAGGAAGCCCCACAAGTTGAAGGGCAGGAGAGGGAAGTAGCCCAGGGGAATGAATATCTAGTTCAAGTGGTTTACTGCTATCCTCAGGGCCCCTGGGCTGGGACCTGGAGTAGAAGGCAGGTCCAGGTCCCTCCCTCTCCACTCGCCTCCTCTAGGATACTAGTGGGACAATTAATATCCTGTTCAGGGACAAGAAATGGAGCCCTGAAACCCTCCCCCTCAAAAGGAGAAAAAGCGCAGGACCCATCATAGTAGTGCCGGCAATTTGCCACAGACGAAATAAATAGAAGAGGAGCAGAGAAGTGTTAGAAATTATAATGGAACAGAAGACAGACGGAGGTAAGGTAGTAGAGAAATGGCAAAGCCAAACTGATAGATTTCAACTGACATTTAGGGCTTGTCCTCAGTAAGGGGGTAGATCAGCTGTAGATACGTCTCACGGCGGCGTCGGTCGGGGGCGCGATCCCCTGTTGACTCCACCTTGTGCCTCTTGAGGAGCTAGACTTCCGGAGTCAATGGGGGAGCCACTGGCGATCGATTTATCATGTCTTAACGAGACGCAATAAATCAATCGCCAGAAGATCGATCCTTCCCGCATGTAGTGAAGACCAGCCCATAGTGTTAGTTTACGTAAGAGCCATGTGAGTGATCCAACTGTCAAATACAGATGAGAGCCACAGGAATACTATATATGGGAGAACGGTACAAATGATAGAGTCCTTGGTGCAAGTCAGAATGTGGTTGTACCGCTGGTAGAATGATGTCTCTTTTTGATGTACTCTGCCATTTCTTGAGGGAAGGTGAATTTTGGGGTTGGAATGATGTGACTTGTGGTTCTCCTTGGTGACATATGTAAAATAGTATTTAAACAGTATCACACTGAACATTTTCTCCAAAACATCTTAATAATAACAGTGTAGTTGAAGCAAAATAGTGTTTTAACTTTTGTGCTTGGAAGCAAAAAAGCTATTCTCCATACCTTGATTTCAGGCATCACAAAATACAGTTTTACCATGGTATTAAAATACCCACAATATTAATAATAGCATTTTAGTCATTATTCAAGAATGTGTTAGTGGGATTTACAACTTAATATCTTTACCATTGACTGAGACTATTTAACTACAGTAAAACCTCCATTTAACGGACTAATTCGGGCAAGGGGGTGTCCGTTAAACGAAAAAGTCCGTTATTTAACAATAAAAAATGGGAGCCATCAGCCAGCCCACCCGGGTCCCGGCTGCTGGGATGCGGGCGGCAGCTGGGAACCATCAGCCAGCCCGCCCGGGTCCAACCCAGGTGGCAGCCGGGAGCCGTCAACCAGCCCGCCCGGGTCCTGTCTGATGGGACCTGGGCGGCAGCCGGGAGCTGTCAACCAGCCCGCTGGCGGGACTCGGGCGGGAGCCGGCAGCCAGCCAACCTGCCCGCCGGCAGGACCTGGCAGCCAGCTAGCCCGCCCGCAGGCGGGATCCGGCAGCCCGCCCGCTGGCGGGACTCGGGCGGGAGCCGGCAGCCAACCAACCCGCCCGCTGGCGGGACCCGGCAGCCAGCCCGCCCGCCCGCAGGTGGGACCCGGCAGCCCGCCCGCTGGCGGGAGCCAGATGGGACCTGGCAGCTGCCCGCCCGCTGCCTGGACCCGGGCGGCAGCGGGGAACCGGCAGCCAGCCTGCCCGCTGCCGTGACCCAGGTGGCAGCCGGGAGCTGGCAGCGAGCCCGCCCGGTGCCTGGAGCCGGGCGGCAGCCTGGAGCCGGCAGCCAGCCCGCCCGCTGCCTGGACCTGGGCGGCAGCGGGGAGCCAGCAGTCATTCCGCGACAAATGGATTTCGGATCCATCAGACTTGCTTAGAAATTTTGTCCGTTGCATCCGAAGTCCGTTAAATCGAGGTCCATTAAATCGAGGGTTTACTGTACTATGATATAGTGGTGCAATCTCTAAATAGAACAATGTATAGTTTTCTATAAGGCATTGAAGTTCTTCAGTGTTTAGATGGGTTTAAGATTAGCAGCCGTGTTAGTCTGTATCTGTAAATAAAATGAGGAAGACTTTGTAGCACCTTAGAGACTAACCAGTTTATTTCAGCATAAGCTTTCGTGGGCTATAGCTCACTTCATGGAATTCTATGCATCTGATGAAGTGAGCTATAGCCCACGAAAGCTTATGCTGAAATAAACTGGTTAGTCTCTAAGGTGCTACAAAGTCTTCCTAGTTTTATTTAGTGTCTAGGTGGTGTACCTGACCAGTAAGATTTGCTTTGTGATTAAAAAAACACATTAATCTTCTAATGAATCCCTTGCTTCAATAATCTATTATCACTTGCTATTCTTCATGTGATAAAAGATCCGCTCCCTGACACTGTTCAGGGATTTCATGCTTAATCATTTTTGTGCCAAATTCATCCTGTTTGTAAACCCATTGGCATTAGATCCTGAACAGATTTGATCATTTGTGTTTAATAGACCATATACTGTGGCAATTGTCCAGAATATCAAGTTATCTTACACTGTAGTGTGCCTACAATATATGTAGTAACAAAAACATTTGAAAAATTCTGCACTGTGCACCTCAGTCATGTAAAGGGGAACATTTAATTACTATTGGTGCTTTTTTACCCCGTCTGTGCTCAGTCCTGTTTTTTTTCCAATCACGTACCATTATTTGAGTCTCCCTGGGTTTATGTTCAGTCAGCTGTTAGATTTGTTCCTTCTCACAGTATTAAGGACATTGATTGTATTTTGTTTAGGATTGCTGTTATGAATTGTTGTCTTCTTACTAATCATGAGACTAGCTTATCCTCTCTCTTATCCTTCTCTGAGTCTATTGATTATTATATTGATCTTTCTATTCATTGTGTGTTTGCTCTTTTAGTCTAGTTTGCACCATTAACAGAATGTGTATTTTCTTCCTCGTTCCCTAAGGTTTGCTCCAGAGTTAAGCATTGGAAGGCAGCAATGTGCTTATCGTAAAATAAACCTCCTAAACTTTGCTCTGTGATAAGCAATTGATCCCCAGTAATGACTGGTTTCTGTTTACCCAATAAAAGAAAAGGAGAGATTGGACTAGAGGAAAAGAGAAAGTGAGGATGTCAATAATGAAGGAGAGAGGAAAAAAGACAGATACTGAAACAGTTTTAATATAAACAAATATTTTAAACAACAGTTAAGACTGTACAATTGGACATTAAGTTACAAACAAAAGGCTGGAAGAACTGAAAGCACTTAAAATCAAAATATGTGTATCAGCTAAAAGTTACTGTTCAATGCGTTCTTCTGCATAGGTGGTTCAGATGCCATTTGTCTGGCTATGCCAAAAGAATGACAGAAGACATTAGATATGGGTTTAATTAGGCTGGTGGATAAAATATACAGAGCAGGTAAACAAACCCACAGTTCATGGGGAGAGTGCTTCTTTCATCCCCCGCTCCCCCTTTCATTTATATCTCTCCAGCAGATTCACTGCTGGGACCCTCCAATTCCACCAGCTCCACCCCCCTTTTTAATTCAGGTGCATCCAGCAATTCTGTTGCCAGGACCTTACCAACCACCCCCACTCATGGGAAGGGTAAAGGTGGACTATAATGATGGGGTGCTGACTCCCTGCTGTACCAATCAGGGAAGTCCCCAACTGCCCCTGGCTTGATCACGTACCAAGCACCTCTCCTTAATTCCTTTTCCAAGCCACTTATCTATTCTTTTGTTCCCTAATTTATGGAGTACCTGCACTGAACATCCACCACAAGGAGGTGCCTGGCATTATTTTGTCTGCTTCCTCCACACCCAGCCAGGTTCCCAGACATCTCCCAATGCCCTCTTTTATATCAGCCAAAATTGCGCAGGACCTGAGTCTGACAGGTGCACCCCATCCTCCCAAAATAACTTCAGTGCCCCAGAGAATATGCCAGAATGTGAAATTACTGTCTCCCTCCCTGCCAGGGCAACAAGAATTTGGCCACTTATCTGTTTACACATGTTTTTGTTTTGTCCACCCTTCTCTGAAGCATATTTGACTAGACAATTTTAACAGCCAGAAAAATTGCCAGGATCTGCATCAGGTCCCTCCTAGTTTGAAGTATTAACTCCATCCCTTTAAGTGTTACCAGATCATTTTCTCCCAGGTGTATCAACAATATATGTCCTAGACTCCCAGACTTTAAGGTCAGAAGGGACCACTATGATCATCTAGTCTGACCTCCTGCACAACGCAGGCCACAGAATTTTACCGACCCATTCCTGCAATATACCTCTCACCTATATCTGAGCTATTGAAGTCCTCAAATCATGGTTTAAGGACTCCAAGGTGCAGCGACTCCTCCATAAAGTGACCCATGCCCCCTGTGCAGTGGAAGGCGAAAAACCTCAAAGGCCTCTGTCAATCTTCCCTGGGGGAAAATTCCTTCCTGACCCCAGATTTGGAGATCAGCTGAACACTGAGCCTGAGGACAAGACTCACCAGCCAGACACCCAGTAAAGAATTCTCTGTAGTAACTTAGATCCCATCCTGTCCAACATACCATTATATGCCACCAGGCCCATCTATTACAATAGTCAAAGATCAATTGACAAAATTATGTTATCCCATCACACCATCTCCTCCATAAATTTATCAAGCTTAGTCTTGAAGCCAGACAGGTTTTTTGGCCCCACTGCTTCCCTTCAAAGGCTATCATTTGATCTTATGGCCACACTGGTACTGAGCTTAAACAATTCCTCTCCCTCCATGGTATTAATCCCTCTGATATATTTATAGAGAGTAATCATATCTCCCCTCAGCCTTCTTTTGGATAGGCTATACAAGCCAAGCTCCTTGAGTCTCCTTTCATAAGACAGGTTTTCCATTCCTTGGATCATCCTAGTAGCCCTTCTCTGCACCTCTTCTAGTTTGAATTCATCCTTCTTAATTATGGGAGACCAGAACTGCACACAGTATGCCAGATGAGGTCTCACCAGGTGGCTGCTGATGCACCTGCAAAACATACAACAGTGGCATCAGTTGATCCCATTACAGGCCCCTCTGTGTGTGCCAGCTGGGTAATGCTTTGCCACTGAATCCCAGCTAGCAGCTCTCGGGTAACCTGAATTTGCACCTATGCACCCAAAACAGAATACTCTGACCACGGATCCACACCCTCATGTGCATAGCCAGCTGTCCTGTATCTGAAATGAAAATAAAACTTATTAATGTTGATTATACACCTGCGGTCTTACATACGTTCGGTATGCATTAGACTGCCAGTGCCCAATTACCTGAGTAGTCTCTGCTTCCATACCTATCTGCACTGCTGCAGTAGCTGCACCTATTCCGATTGTCTAGGAACCAAAATCACGGGTTTGCAGCCCCAACTGTCTGGCAGTCTCAACATGGTAATCAATTGATATGCCGTGAGTGGACTCCCATCTCCATGTATGAAAAGGGGGGGTTATCTCTCCCTCCGTATTGCCATCTAGGCCCTCAACGCCTGAATGGGGCAGACCGTAAGCTCGCTACCCTCCCATAGGGGAATGGATGCACTCCAGCTGACCTGATGTGTCTTTAACCTTCACAAGTGTAATATCACTGCATGCTTGTGACAGCTTATGTCACAAAATTCC
Organism: Sternotherus odoratus; assembly: GCA_032164245.1. Lineage (NCBI taxonomy): Eukaryota > Metazoa > Chordata > Testudines > Kinosternidae > Sternotherus > Sternotherus odoratus. The sequence continues at coordinate 242,631,385 of JAVMKO010000001.1, forward strand.
AAAGTCTTTCCCATAGAATCCCTGATGGACCAAGACACTAGCTCACTGATCCTAAAAGCACCAAACATTGCTGTCCAGAATGCTGCCCTGAATAGGGACACCTCCAGTGTGCTATTACATATGACACTGAGGATGTGAAGAAGGTCCGTGAGCATGGAAACCCTGATGGGACGATGAGAATCATCCCTGGGTCCTTCACTACATGACCATCCCGCCAAAAATCTTTGAGATGTAAGCAGTGTCGGGATGGGTGACATCCGGTGGTGAGTTGCAGGAATTGCAGTGACTTTTGGAAAATAACACCTTATTTGCTTAGACACACCCACCACACCTAGCCTGCACTCTAACAGCCCAGATGGTCACTTTGGCTACTGTGGGACTCCCAGTTTCTGTAGTATTGGGGCAAGAATGATAAGGTGTTGATTGACCTGTTTATGTGAATGAGGGGTTGGGACATGTATTTGGCCTTTGGCATGCTGGAGGGACTCGCCCTCAGCTGGGTAGCACTCACTAGACAACGGACAGGGGTTCCAAAACCCACTGAATTGAGAGAGGCTATGGACAGGCTTCTATACCTTGTGGTGAGGGCCTTGTCTGAGGGCCTCACAGGCCTATTGCATCTGGCCTCTCTCCCCTGTGGAATGTTAGAGTTGACTTTTGCTTCCTTTAGGAGTCTAACTTCAGCTCACTGAGCTGAAGTTGCTTTGGGTCTGGTGGTGCCTCTGCACTAAGGCCCCCCCACTAAGAGCTGAAATCACTTAAGAGCTGAAAAATCACTGAGCTTTATTTTAAGTGGGGGGCCCTAAGCAGAGCAGTTCCTGTGCCGGCCAGTGGACCCGTTCCTGAGACAGCTGGCCAAGCAGTTCCTGTGCCGGCTAGTGGACCCGTTCCTGAGACAGCTGGCTGAGCAGTTCCTGTGCCGGCTAGTGGACCCGTTCCTGAGACAGCTGGCAGAGCAGTTCCTGTGTTGGCTAGCAGGGCGGCTAGCGGAGTGACCAGCACGACTGGAGAGGCGGGGCAGTCGGCCTCTGACCAACGGCCCATGGTGAGGACTGCAGCATGACTGGAGAGGCGGGGCAGTCGACCTCTGACCACGTAAGGTGCCCCATAACCTGCCCCCCCTCCACCTCGGTGGGGAGGTACAACTCTGCTATGAACTTTTGAACTCTGCTGGGGCTGTTGGACTTTGGGGACTTTGGGGGACTTTTGGGCTTGTGGGACTCAAGAACCCAAGAGAAAGGACACTGCCCATTGGCGTGTGAGTGTGTGTGTGTGTGTGGGGGGGGATTCTGGTTCATGGTTTGGTTTGTGACTTTTGTTTGTGGTATTTACCCTATAATATGCCACAGTGTTTCTCTCGGTCATTAAAAGGGTTTTGGTACACTCAGACTCTGTGCTTGCGAGAGGGGAAGTATTGACTCTTAGAGGCGCCCAGAAGGGTGGTATATTGTTGTCCCAGGTCACTGGGTGGGGGCTCGAGCCGGTTTTGTATTGTGTCCTTAGAATGGAACCCCTGGATACTGAACCCGGCCCTTGTTGCTGCCAACTCTGATGGGCAGAAGGGTTACAGAACTAAGAATCCCCCGCAAGGATCTAGGTAGCCAGTTAACCCACTAACAAAAGTAATAGCTGAAAGGCAATTCCAAATTGTGGAGGACGCCAGCTGATAGGTTGCCAATGACAGCATGTGCCGCAGCACCTGTTTCTCTGTAATGGGCCACATTGCTAACTGCCCTTCCTGCTCTTGAAATTGTATGATTTATTAAAACCTTTCTCACTGTCACCATGTGTGTGGTGCTACTGATATCTGGACCACACTGACAAGTGTCCTATGCCAAGGTTCCCTACTGTGAACAGCATTTGTCAGGGTTCGTGGATGGCGATCCCTGCCCTGTGCATCTACTGTTGCTCCTGAAATCACCTGCGTGGGATATCCTGGATCTGCGTGACCTGTTCCGCTTGGTAAGCCTGTAGTGCTGTGGAAACAACCTCATATGCAATACATAATTAATCGTATCAGCTCTGTGCTAACTGCCACACACACACACAATCAGACACTGCTAGCTCAGTTGGGTGAGCGAGAGCTGCACCTGGAGCCTCTACTTCCCCAAGCCCGATAGGCATCTATGACAATCCAGTGCACTTGGGTGAGCAAGTGCTTCCCCTGGGGCCCCCATTTCCCTAAGCCTGGACAAGACTGTAACATTCTACTGAGAAACAAAATGGCTTCTTTATCATAGATTCTCTGTTTGTTTCTTCTCTTATTTCCTATTGTTAGGATCATTTGTATTAAAACAGTTACCTCTAGACTTGCTTCTGCTTCCACTTAAGATGAAGGGAAATTTCCAAATGACAGGACTGAGTCTTTTGTCTCTTCAAAGGTCTTTGCCCTATATAATAACCCATGCATTGTGACATCATAATCCTCTTTAGAAAAACTAAAAACAATGAAATATTTGCCATCCTAAGAAAGACAAGATACTTTACTCATCAATGTGCCGTTTTCAATAATAATATAAAAATGCACAAAGAAATTAGCACCCTATCACAATGGCTTTCAAACTTTCCAATCTACTGTATCCCTTTCAGGAGTCTTATTTGTCTTGAGTACCCCAAGTTACACCTCACTTAAAAACTACTTGATTACAAAATCATACATAAAAATACAAAAGTGCCACAACACATGATTACTGAAAAAATGCTTACTTTCTCATTTTTACCATATCATTATGAATCAATTTAAGTGGGATATAAATATTGTACAGTACTTACATTTCAGTGTATAGTATATTGAGCAGTATAATCATGTCATTGTATGAAATTTTAGGTTATACTGTCTTCACTAGTGCTTTTTATATAGTCTATTGTAAAACTAGGCAAATATCTAGATGAGTTGATGTACCTCCCTGAAAGACCTCTGCATACCCCCAGGGTATGTGTACCCCTGGTTGAGAACCAGGGCCTTACCATATACTGTCTGATCTGTTTCTAACCAGGAAAATGTTATAATGTTTCTTTTTCCAAAAGAGGCATCTAAAATGCTTAATGTGAGATAAAAAGTTCATATATATCAGAAAGTGGTGCTGTCAAAGATGAGAAAACATTAAATCATTTCCCCCAACTTCTGCCTTCTACCATGAAATTATGGATACAACAAAACAAGCCTTTTTTTTTCTCTTGTTAAAATCACTCACTATTTTATAAACACAGCAAGTCACTCCAGGGCATGAATTGTGTTATATTAATTCATTCCTAGGTACATTGATAGCACTCAACCTTCAGCCTCATGCTTAGCAACACAGTAGGTGTGAAATATTATAATACAATTCACACCCTGTCAGGTCTTATTGCTTAATTAGAGGTGTTTATGATCTTGTTATTCATACTTTGTCAGTAAGAGACAACTTAAAAAGAAACAAGGGAGCATTATATGCAAACTGGCATCATAACAGCACAAGCAGACTGCTCAAATAGTGGATCACTTCAGACTGGGGACTAGTAACAAAGGAGAATAACCACTTAACTAGCAAAGCAGAAATACAGTGTTCATATAAATAATTGGAAAGAGATTTAGGATTAAGCTTTTTTTTTTTTAAAAAAAAAAATCCTATATCAGGAAGATAGGACAAAAGACAGGAAGCAACATAGAGTGCCTCAGATTCTCTATCTGGATTTTTAGGAACATATGTTGTTTCACAGTAGCTTCCCTTAACAATAATACATAATGACTAAAGAATATACTTGAGAGTTATACAGCAGAATAGAAAAAAAGGCAAGTTTCGGCAACTCTGTGGTCTTCTCTTTCAGTAGGATAGTGGAGTCTTCTTGAAGTCCTGTACCAGTGCAATCTCTACTCTGTCAGATAGTGTGGCTATATTACAAGGATGAAAAATGAGGAATAGGAACATAAACATCAGCAGATTATTGGCTTCTTAAACTACATAAAAGTTGTTAGCAGCCTAACTTTTAGAACATATACAGGAAGCTCCCCGGAATCCATCTTGAAAGCACAACTGTGCTGGATTTTTCAGTCCTTCTTCCGAGATAAAATCTTTAAGCACTTAACTTTTACTTTTCTTTTCCATGTTTTGTTTCTTCCTAATCTGTGTAACTTCAGAAGCATATTAGGACTAGTTAATGTCTAGGAACTGGAAGAAGAATTTAAGAAATGGGAAGCAATTATACTACACAAATAGTATTCTTAGGGTTATCAACAAAGATCTCAAGGGGAAGTAAAACAAATTTCCAGTTTCTAGTTAATTGATTCACCTTTGACAGGTTCTGTTTTGGGTTATACATCATAAAAAAATCTGTAAATATCATTTTACCTTTTGTATCTCCATTAGCAATGTCAAACAAGAATAGTTGTTATAGCCCTGAATGCAGAAATCAATGTTTAAGATAGAAGAGTAAGAAAAGACAAAGAGAGCAACTAGGAAATTAAAAATAAAGCATTTGCAAAATGAAGCCATCCAGCAAAGTCCAAGAATGGACAAAGTGAGCTGGAAAACTTGGCAACTGCACATTATGGTAAGAATATCAGAGAAAGGGTAAATAAAGATAGGTGTAAACAAAGGGTAAAGGGTAAACCACATAACATAGTGCCATCTCCTTTACAGGCTGTGAAATGTAGACCTATAGCATTCAGAGCCACAGACACTCATAGCAGTCACTACTACTGGCTGAAGTTTTAGGTGCTCTATATATGTTGTACCAAATGTTGTTTGCAGGATTGTTAGTAGTAATCCACTTGATAGGATTCATCGCCTTGTATTTTTAACAGTTTTCCATGCTCTTTTTTCCCATATGTCTCACCCTCCTGTTCCGTATTTGTACATGTTCATGTATGGAATTTTCAGCCATTTTGGAAAAAAATGTTATTGTTTTTTTCTTTATCAGGGAGTATCTTATGTATGTTTTTACATGTGCAGAATGGGATTTTATTTTTTTAATGAGGAATGTTGTGTGTGTGTTTTTACATGTAAGGCTGGGTTTTGGGAGAAAAAAAGAAAGAAAGAGAAAGAAATTAGATGAGAGGAAAAATAAAGAACAGGGAACATTAAGAATAGAGATGAAGTTGTTAGAGAAAGAATCCTTTGTTAGACCAAGAGAGAAAAAATAAAGAAGAGGAAAAAACAAAGAAAAGAGTTTTAGAGAAAATAAAAAAGGTTTATTTTGAAATAAAGAACAGAGAGAGGCTGTTACAGAGAGAAAAGAAGAGAGATTTTAAAGCACTGGGCAGTCTTTGTTACTGACCACAAAGCAAAGAGATTTTAAAGCACCAGGAAAACCTGTGGTATTGAGCACATAGTAGAGGGAGAAAAACATCTTACCCAGGTGGCTGTACATAGTGAAATGATAGCTCTTTGGGGTTGCAAGCCTTGGGAGCAAACCAAGCCTCTTGGTTGGAACAGTCAGAAGAATAATTAATTTTCCTTATCCAATCATATTATCCCAAGAGGCATAGCTTTTGATTGCTGGTTGGTTTAAACAAACAAACAAATCACACGCCAGGCATTTTTTAAAAAGCAACTTCTATTTTTTAAAATTTAAACCAAGGAAAGTTTTACCAACAATTAATGTAGATTTAGGTTTGTACCATTCAATCTGATAGAAAATTATATCAAGCACCCTTAATTCATTTAATTAAAGTTTTACAGAAAATTAGCAATTCAGATGTAAGCACTGACATGCCAATAAGAAAATAGCATTTTATTTCTAATTATTTGAAAATGTAAGATAAAGATTGAACCTACTCACCTTGGTTATCTGAAGAAATAGCTCATTTTCTTAATTCTTTTGCTAACATACAGTTTTTAAGCTTCACATGAAAAAAAAACACTGTGACTTAGATGTAAAAAAATATTTTGTGGTGAAATAAAAGATTCAGCACTCTACCCATTATTTTTTTTTAACAAAAGCTCTTCTACTTATAAATTGTAAAGAACACCTGGGTATAATATAAAAAAATGCTCAACTGATGAGGATTTACAATACAATGTTATTTTAAATATGTTTCAGTAAAAATAGCATGTTTTTACAGCCTAAAGATATGCCAAGTTTACTTATTTTTTCATAATGTGAAACAAAGATTTTAGTCTATAAGATCAAACTCTTTTTACAGGAATATAAATTGTGAAGAAGTAAGTTCCTGAGGAGGAGCAATATTACACAATTGACAATAATAATAATAAACATTCAGACAAAAACTGCTTTACTTGTAAGTTGTAAAGAAAATATTAAAATTTAGAGTAACTAATTTTTACAAAAAACTAAAGACAAAAGGGGTGGCTTTGTGATTGCATAAAGTTCAGATATAGCCTCTGACAGTGTTATCTGAAGAAACAGAAACCCCTCCCTTTCTGATTTTTCTCAATTTAAAACTGTCATGTTCTTTTTCTAAACATTCAGTGTTTGATCATATCAAACAAAGAGTTGCTGTTGTTTTTTAAAATTTTAAAATGAAAACTGAAACTAACACCAAGTTAAAAAATACTCCCCCCACACACACTATTTTTCACCTGGCTAACATGAAACACTATATTACCTATGTAAAAGTTGCAGGTGGAGACTCTCAAATTACAAGGGATTATTCTGCCATGGAATAGGTAACTAAATGATTTATAAATTCAGGTTTTCCACTGCTTTTTGCTCTTTCTTGGGATAATGTGATGACGATGGTGTGGAAGTGTCCTGAACAGCACGAACAGTGATAAGAAATCCACTGGAACTTGTATCAAAATTGTTCCCAACAAGTCATCAAAATTAGGACTTGCTATGGAAAAAGTTCAATCAGAGGAACAGAAAGTCTTGTTCATAAAATACTGTTGGATAGTGTTACCAGCAACAGAATAGGTTCATGACTTTTACAGTTTTTCCAGATACTAATTTCACAACAGTACAATTGCAACACTAGTTGTAATTTAAAATGAGTCTCACATCATGATGATGACAGAATGATGACATGTTTCACATCATCTATAAGTTTGCATAGGTTCGGATTTGGCTACATCTGAGGCAATTTCAGGACAAAGTTATCCTGAAATCACTTCAAGAAAAGAGTTGCAGGTGATTCTTGGGTAGTAGCATGTGGTGTATTCCAGTAGACAAGCAAGACATTATCCAGTTTCTTCTGATGACTCAAAATGGATTTTAGATTTTCAGGCATGATTTAGTGCTTGTATAAACCATTCTGCTAATGTTTTTTTAGCAGGATGGTATAGAGCTGAGATGAATTCCATTTGAAGACAGGAACCCCTGAAATTATTCAAAGCAGAATTGAGGTATATTGTCACTTACTAACTGTAGTAATTAGCCAAATTGGCTAAACAATGTGCGGAGATAATCCAATGATCTAGGTAGCTGGAGCAGAAGGTTTTTTTTTTCTGAAAAGTGAGATGGAATATCTTATCTGAAATTTCCATGGGTTGACAGGAGTTTGTGAATGGAAGGTGCAGAAGTCCATCAGCATTGATATGCTGAATCCCTTTATGGAACTGAATGTCTGGCTATGCCGAAAGAATGGCAGGAGACATTAGATATGGGTTTAATCAGGCCACATCTTTATTATTAGACAGATATCTGGGACTAACCCGGTGGATAAAATGTGTGCAGTGCAGGTGTAAAATGTATGTCTGTTCAGCAGATTCCCTTGCCAGGACCAATTCCAGCCAATTCTGGGTGGGGAAGGGGCGGCTTTCACCCAGGGCCCATGTTTTCATCAGTTACGTGTCCAAGGTATTCAGCTGAAGGTTTGAAAAACACACATTTGTTTTGAGGTACTTTCAATACATAGTCTTTCAAGAACTGCTAAACAATGTTCAAATTTTGAACATGAACCCTTCGATCCTTTCCTGTACCAATGTCATCCAAACAACACTGAACTCCATCCACTACCTTCAGAATCACACCCATGATTTTCTGTAACAGAACAGGTGTTGATGTGATCCTTAAGGCAACCTGTGTAACACAACCAGTTTTATTTTTTGATGTTGGTTGTGCCATATTTGCAATATACCAGATCAGTTTTCATTTGTAGATATGCCTTGAGAAAATCCAGTTTACTGAAACACTCTCCACCACTAAAAGTTGTAAATAAATCTTCAATATGGGTACTGCATGCTGGTCTGAAAACAAAACTAGATTAAGCTTCACTTTGAAATCTCCCCAAATTTGTACTGAGCTATCCTTCTTGATCACAGGTATGATGGGTGTAGCTCACTCACTGTATGAAACCAATAAGGAGACTCTGATGTTCACCAAATCAGCTTCCAGAAAAGTCTTGGCACAACTCTGGGATTGCAATATTTTGGCTGGCTGTGAGACTGAACCATTAGCTTTACTGATTCATTGTTAATCTGTCCAAACTCTTTGGAGTGTCCATCCAGTATTTCTTGAATATTTTGAGATGCTTTCATGATCACGTTGATCTCAAGTCAGTTCACCTTGAGCTTCTCAAACAAAGATCTGCCAAATAATAGTGGATACTTCCATTCATTCACATTCATCTGGTTGAAATTTCACATTGAGTCACCTTTTATGACTAATGTTTCTGTGATATAAATCTTCAACACTATAGAGGTTTCTTCCAGAGGAATTTATGACAAAGTCTGTTGATGGTAGATGCAGAAATCAATGAGACATGAGCTTTAGTGTCAAAGTCTAGTCTTGTAGGATATCCTTCAGACAAATGTGTGGCCCAGATGCCATCTCTAAATCCAGCTTCTGATAACACACAGTACTAGGTCTTCGTCAGTGTCACTAGAACTCTGGTCTTCCTCCATTTTATGAATATCCAACTTCTATCCTTTCTTAGGTTTAATCTTCATAAATGTTTCCTTGTATGGATGGTTACTCTGTGTTGCTGATCGTAACTGTGCAATGAGACACAACAATATGTTCTTTCTTATGGCAATTTCTGCAAATAAATTAGCATGCCCTGTAATTCTGCTCATCATGCATAGTTTGTGAACAATAGCCACATGGAAATTCCTTACATTCCCATGGTCCTCTGTCTCTTTGATTCAGAAGGTGAACTTCTCACACTAAACTCCAGAGAATACTTCTCTACAGTTTCCATTGCAATTGCTACTTCCATAGATTTCTTGAATTTAAGCACTATTACAATCAATAACCTGGTCTGGACCTGGTCGTTGCGTAATCCAGAGACCAAATGGTTACACAGGGCATCACTTCATGTTTATCCAAACTCACAATGTCTGATAACTTCCTTAGAACATCAGTTAACTCTATTATCACTTCTTCTACAAATTCCTTGATGATATAACCATTATTGTTCTTCTATTATCTATAGAAAGGATGCAAAATGTTTCTACATTGCTGCAGTAATTGCAGCATACGTGGCATTTCCAGGCACAGCTGGAGACAGTACATTACACAAGCAGTCTGTATGCCTTCAGACCCATCATGGGATGGTGTTGCAGATTACAAATTGCTCACAATGTGCAATGTATACCACTCACAGTTGTCATCAAATTCAACAACCTCGGCTGCACCAAAAAAACAAACAAAAAAACAAACAAAAACCCATTTCTCTGCTTTTCTCTTAGACTTCAAGTTTTTTTTAGTTGATGATTGGTCCTGCTTTGAGCATGAGGTTGGACTACATGATCTCCTGAAGTCCCTTCCAACCCTGATATTCTATGATTCTATGAGTCTATAAAATCATAGAACGGGAGGTGACCTCCAGAGGTCATATAGTCCAGTCCCTTGCACTTAAGGCAGGACAAAATATTATTTGTGCCTCTTGGTTATCTTTTCTGCCACAGGGAAACTGTCTTTTTTATTACTATGTTGTTGTATTTGTTACTAGAGAGACAAAGTGGGTGAGGTAATATCTTTTATTGGACCAACTTCTGTTAGTAAGAGAGAGACAGATTTTGAGCTACACTAAGCTCTTCTTCAAGAATGGAGAAATGTCTCAGCTAAATACAAACTGGAATAGATAGTGTCAAGGTTCTATTTCCCCCACTCTGAACCTCCACTCAGGGTAAAGAAGTGGGGACCCTGCATGAAAGAAGAAATAACCTGCCAAGCTTATTTCACCAGCTCAGGTTAAAACTTTTCCCCCAAAATTCTCCAGTTGGGGCTTGGAAAATGCTGCCACCACTAATTTGAGTCCCAAGACAATGGGTCAGGGTAAATTAGAACCCCTATTTTAACACACACACACACCTTTTACCTGGGAGAGATTCGAGAACAAAGACCACAAAGCCTCACTAGCTGTGAGACGTGCCTGATCTAAATCAGGATCACCCCAATGGAAACAGACAGTTCTTCCAAGAAAGATTTTAATAAAAGAAAAAGAGGAAAGCATAAACTCTTTATACAAAAATCAATAGATACTAAGCCTCCTAGCATCACCCAATCCTTGTTGACCCCTTTCCTTGGAATTTCTCTCTCTGCTAAACTTAACAGTCTAAGGACACCGTGGATCAATTACCAAGGGATACAATTCAAGAATACACTTACTGCTGGACTTTTGGCTTTCTTAGAAGATTATTGAAATGTTGAATAGAAACATAGATGTGATTCCTCCCCATAGCCAGTGGAATGCAGACAGACTCTGAGCAGCCGCGGAGAGAATGAAAAAGCCCGGGAACAAAGTGAAAGTAAACACTTTGTCTGCCAGGTATTAGCAGCTCCGATACGTCATCCCCTCTCCTGTTTCAGGTTAACCCTTCACAGGTAAAACAGTAATTCTAAGGTACTTCATACTTATGACAGATAGCTTAGTGAGTTAGCACATATTTTAAAGGACCACTCAAGGTAAAAATGGCCCATTAACACCCCTGTATTAATAGCACAAAAAGGGGTGCAATGGGTTACAGATTGTTGTAATAAGCCATAAATCTGATGTCTCTTTTCAATCTATGATTTGTAGTGTCTAACAAAGATACAAATTTAAAATCTCAGGCTCATCTTTTGAAAATGTTTTGTGGGTTTTCTCTGAAGATGAGGACTGATAGGTCAGATACAGAGTGACCACTTTGAGAAAAGTGTTCACACACAAGTGATAGGGTGTTTTTGTCTTTTTTTTTTTGTCATTTTTGGGGTCATTTTTGTGTCATTTTTGTGTGTCTTTTGTTTGTCATTTTTTGTGTGTTCATTCAAGAGGATAGTGACTGTTTTTACCTACATAGTTGTTCTTGGGGATGAGACATACCACATGTTGTGATATCCATGTGTAGAACCCATGGATTTTGAAAGGTGTGTTGTAGGTGGATGCTGATCATTGTAGTACTAGAGATATGGATGCAGGTTTTGCATCTGTTACTCTGATGTTGGTGTGTCCTAGTCTGAGGGGAGTTTGCTGCTCCTGAGGTTGGAGAGGTTGGGAATTGTTTGAAGGCCAACAGAGGAGGATCAGGAAATATTTCTTTCAGGATGGGATTCCCATCAAGAAGTTGTTAGATGATTCCCTGTATGCATTCAAGTGTGGGGTGGTGAGTGACAACAGAGGTGTATGGTTAGAAGGGGTTTAATTTCTGTGTTGAAGCAGGATATCTTGGGGTATGTCATAAGTGTGAAATGTTGTTTTGCTTGTGTAGGGTTAATGTTACCTGAGAGGGGGTGACATAAGAGCTCCCGGTCCCCGAGAGGGGGGAGGGAGGGTTAGTTTCAGTTTCCCTCTGTGCCAGCTTGGGACAAGACCCTTTTCTTCGTTCTCTAGCTATGGGGAGCAACTCTTCTGTTTTTTCCTTCCTATATTCATAAGTAGTTGAATTGTAAGTAACATACTGATTTTTCATAAGCTTGTGCCTGGTCTAGGGTGTCCCTACCCTCTCAGGGGGAGAAATCTGGAGGGAGGGGTAGGAAGTGTATTAGCTGTAAGTTGTTCTCTTTTCTTTATTAAACCTTTTTAGTTATAAAAAGTGTTTGGTCATTCTCATAAAGGAATCCTAGCATTGAATTGGCAGCTCATGGTTAGTGAGCCTGGGTATCTGAGTCTCTCTCCTAAGAGCAGGGAGGAGTGGCTGGTCCTCAGAGTCTGGTTTCTCATCTCTCTCGGTAACAAGAGGGAGGGGGAGGGGGAAAGTTTCTCTCACAGTAGTCAGGGAGGAAGGGTTACTCTTGGGGTGTTTGTGTACCCCCTCCAGGGTCTTGGAGACTTACACAGATGGTGGCAGTGATACCCCAATTTCCCAACTGGTAGAGTGTGGGTTTTGGGGTGTAAAGACTTAACTTAGGCTGGGGGAGCAGTTTATAGTTAAGGGACCATAGGAGAGACCCCCTCTGCCACCCCAGGTTAGAGGGGGGGAGATTTGCTCTTCACAGGGTATTTGGCGCATTCCTGATGCCATTACTTCTCTAGTAAAGTGGGTTTTTTTGGTGAAGGTGGTTTTGAGTGTGTTAAGGTGCATATCTCGGACTTTCTCCTTGCAACATACCTGTGGTATTTGAATTCCTGGCTGTAGAGTACATAGTTACTGGTGTGTTTGGGATGGTAACTCGATCTATGAAAGCAGGGTCATGAAATTGAGGTTTCTCTATATAGTTGTCTGTAGGGTTCCATTGTTGAAGCTGATCATAGTGTCCTGGAAGTTGATGCTGGTGTGGGAGTGTTCCAAAGAGAATTTAGTGGATGAGCTAGTGACCTAGTGGAAACTAGGTCAAATTACAAAGGATGAATATAAACAAATAACACAAGTATGTAGGGACAAAAATAGAGAGGCCAAGGTACAAAGTGAGATCAAACAAGCTAGATACATAAAGGATAACAAGAAAACATTCTATGAATACATTAGAATCAAGAGGAAGACCAAGGACAGGATAGGCCTGTTACTCAATGAGAGGGGGGGAAGCAATAACAGAAACATGGAAATGACAGAGGTGCTTAATGATTACTTTGTTTCCATTTTCACCAAGAAGATTTGTGGTGACTGAACATCTAACATAGTGAATGCCAGTGAAAGTGATGTAGGATCAGAGGCTAAAGTAGGGAAAGAACAAGTCAAAAATTACTTAGACAAGGGATATTCTCCTTTACTTTACTTCACCAGGGCCCAATGAAATGCATCCAAGAATACTGAAGGAGCTGACTAAGGAGATATCTGAGCCATTAGCAATTATCTTTTAAACGTCATGGAAGACAGGAGAGGTTCCAGAAGATAGGAAAAGGCAAATATAGTGCCTGTTTATAAAAAGGGAAATAAGGACAACCTAGGGAATTACAGACCAGTCTAATTAATTTCTGTACCCAGAAAGAAAAAGAAGCAAATAATTAAGTAATACATTTGCAAACATCAAGATGATCATGAGGTTATAAGTAACAGTGAGCATGCATTTGTCAAAAACAAATTGTGTCAAATCAACCTGATAGCTTCCTTTGACAGGGTAATAAGCCTGGTGAATGGGGGAAGCAGTAGACTTGTTATATTTTAACTTTAAGAAATCTTTATATACTGTCTCGCATGACCTTCTCATAAACAAACTAGGGAAATGAAACCTAGATGGAGCTACTATAAAATGGGTGCAGAACTGGTTAAAAAAATGTTCCCAGAGAATAGTTCTGGGTCCAGTTCTGTTCAATATATTCATCAATGATTTAGATAATGGCGTAGAAAGTACACTTATAAAGTTTATGGATGATACCAACCTGGGAGGAATTGCAAGTGCTTTGGAGGATAGAATTATTTTTTGAAATGATCTGGACAAACTGGAGAATTGGTCTAAAATAAATGTGATGAAATTCAATGAGGACAAATGCAAAGGTACTCCAAAAGTACTCCACTTAGGATGGAACACTCAGTTGGACACAAACAAAATGGGAAATGACTGCCTCAGAAGGAATATTGCGGAAAGGGATCTGGCATTCATAGTGGACCACAAGCTAAATATGAGTAAACAGTGCAAAACTGTTGCAAAAGAGTGAACATCATTCTCGGATATGTTAGAAGGAGTGTTATAAGAAAGACACGAGAAGTAATTATTTTGCTGTACTCCACACTGATTATGCCTAAACTGGAATATTGTGTCCAGTTCTGAGTGCCACAGTTCAGGAAAGATGTGGACTAATTGGAGAAAGTTCAGAGAAGAGTACCAAAAATTATTAAAAGTCTAGAAAACATGACCTCTGATAAAATATTGCAAAAATTGGTTTTGTTTCGTCTGGAAAAGAGAACACTGAAAGGGGACATGCTAACAGTTTTCAAGTACATACAAAATTGTTACAAGTAGGAGGCAGAAGAATTGTTCTTTTTAATCTCTGGGGATAGGACAAGAAGCAATTGGCTTAAATTGCAGCAAGGGAGGTTTTGTTTGGACATTAGAAAAAAACTTCCTAACTGTAAGAGTGGTTAGGCATTGGAATAAATTGCATGGGGAGGTTTTGGAATCTCCATCATTGGAGATTTTTAGGAGTAGGTTAGACAAACACCTATCTGGGATAGTCTAGATCAGGGATCAGCAACGTTGGCACACGGGACCACAGGGTAAGCACCCTTGGTGGGCCCCACCACTTTCTTTACGTTCTGTTTCACCGACTGCGGCTCCCACTGGCTGTGGTTCGCCGTCCCGGCCCAATGGGGGCTGCAGGAAGCGGCGGCCAGCACCACGCCACTTCCCGCAGCCCCCATTGGACCAGGACGGTGAACCGCGGCCAGTGGGAGCTGCAGTCAGCGAAACGCAAGATAAACAAAGTGGCAGTGCCTGATAAGGGTGCTTACCCTGCAGTCTTGCGAGTCAATGTTGCCAATCCCTGGTCTAGATAATACTTAGTCCTGCCATGAGTGCAGGGCACTGGACTAGATGACCTCTCAAGGTCCCTTCCAGTCCTATGATTCCTTGATTCTCCCCTGAAGTTCCAGTCTTCCTCTCTTTCTCCCAGTCTCAGTCTTCCACATGCTCTGAGTCCCATCTCCTTGCTCAGCCATTCACAGCAAATTTCACTGAGAGCACAGGAGAGATAGCCCCTGCCCAGCATAGAGTAGCTTTGAACTGTATCTGGAGGGAAGATCTTGCATGGCATCTGGCAGATCCAACCTGGGACATTCCCAGTGGGAATGGAATCTTCTAGGAAGTCTCTATTGAGCAGGTGCAAATTGTAATTTTTATAATGTTTACAATTTGGATTATTTTGGGTGGATTTTCGAAGAGCTATGCAAAGGCACATATTCTGAAACAATGTCCGATACGTTGCCTAATTACATGTCTCTTCTCCAAAGCATGGCCTGCTAAAACTTCTGAAATAAAAGGTTGCCAGGTTTTTTTTTTAATATGGTCAAAACATATTTTTCCCTAGTCTGATCCTTGGAAAAAACAGAATTGTTTTGGCTGAAATTCCCAGACTAATGGAACCTGGAATAGATACTCAACATGGAAAATTTTGAGCCAAAATGGTTGAAATCTGGCAAAGGTATAAGCAACTTAAAACACATCTCATAACAGGAAGGTTCTGGCAGTCTTAATAATAGGTGATGCCACCAGCCCCACCTATAATAGAAAAAGAAAATGAAGTCATGTAATTTTTTATTTGTCTGAAAATCTTTTTGCCTTCCAAATCTATTTGTCAGGCAAGTAGTGAGAAATAACTACCACTTTTCTGAAAACTTTATTTTATAATTAACTCATTCTTCAAACCCATCTCAAACCAATTTGTCTGTTTTGTCCCTTTGTTCTGTCCTGATATGTAGACTGAAAGCACTCTGGGGAAGATATTACCTTCTCTAGACTCTAGACCTGAGAGACTCATCCTGGGTGATAACTATAATATAAATAAGAAATAATTATCATTATCTCAGCCGTCCAGAAGAGGAATATTATCCAGTTTGTCATCTGTATAGCTTTACTTCTTCTTAATAAGAAAAATGAACGATGAATTATCAGAAAAAATATGAAATAGCATAAAATCTTTCTATGTCAAAGCTAATATAATAAAAATTAATATAAGACCTTATACACATCACAATGGCTAAAATCCTTAATGGCAGGCAAACACTTCAGCAGCAACAGATAAATTAAAGCACCAAATCCAATGAGCCAAAACTGAGGGGGAACACCTTATTTTTGTTTCTCCTGGCAATGTATAGATTAAATTTTTCTTTTTCACTGGATTCCCCCTTTTGCTTTATAGTATTCACTGATTACCTTTGATTGTTAGTACCACATCACTCCTTAGTACTTTTTCTTCACTCATTTCAAACTGACTTTCCATTTTCTTCCTCTCTTCATCTTGTCATTATCTTTGGAATGATATTATTTCTTTCCAAACTCTTTTCCACTTTAAATTCCACCTTAAAATTTTCCTTTCTTTCTATTGTTCAGGGGGCTGCTTAGGAAAGTCAGGAAGCCTGGTAAAAAATCCTGGTCTCACTGAAGTCAATGGCAAAACTTCCATGAACATCAATGGTGTCAGGATTTATCTATGGACTCCTATTCCTAGTTCTGCCACAGATTCTCTCTGTGATGTTAGGATGACTACTTCAGCCAAAATGTTCCAATGTGAGGAAGTATTTGAGTAGCCTTTATACTCAAAACAAATTAATGTAACATGGGAGTTTCTAGTCTCAGATGTTAAAATTCCAGGTACATGGGGCAAAATTTAAATCTTATGCAGATCTTATGCAGTAAAGAGGACCATGGGAGAGCCATAAAGGGAGCCCTTTTGTAAAAGAACACCAGTGGGGAGTCTTATTACTATGTCATATTTGGACATCAGGCTTAAAAACTCAAGGAGTACTATTAGAAACAGTGATTCTGACTGAATCCTCAAAAAAACCCTTATCTTAGTCCTTAATTCATCCCATGTTTTGCTGCACATTGGACTACCCACATTTGTCATCCTTGCCTGTCAACTGCCCTTCTCTTAAAATCTTCCCATTTCATGTTCACGTGCTTGATGTCGTTCAGAACTGTTTGTTTCCGTGTTATTCATGGTCTTCCTTCCTTTCTTCTTGCATTTTCTGGCTTACATTCAAGGGTGATATTTGGTAAGCATTATTTTTCTATTCTCAGCACATGCCTCAGCAATTTCTTTGCCAGATTATTTGTGAAGGTTTGTGTTGTCCAGTAATTTTTCTAACTTACTCATTTGTCTTCCTATCTCTATATGTTATTCCCAATATTTTTCTCAGACATTTGGGATGAAATGCATCCAAGCTTTTGTGTATCTTTCTTGGTAAGTTGCCATGTATCTATGTTCTACGTGGAAATGGTGATAACAGTTGCTTTGTATACATTCAGTTTTGTCTTGAGGGAGATGTTTTTGAGTTGCCAGATGTTTTTGAGGCTTCCAAATGCTGAATTTGCCTTCTTGTTTCCTTAACAGAATGAAAGGAAAGATGGATACCATCCTATGTTATCATAACCATAAGGGTAGCCTAAAATTCCTCCTCACCTATAAGTGGTTAAGAAGCTCAGCTAACCTGGTTGGCACCTGACCAAAAGGACCAATGGGGACAGAAGATACTTTCAAATCTTGGGAGGGGGAATGCTTTGTTTCTATGCTCTTTGTGTGTTTGTTCTCGGGGAAAGCAGAGAAACACCAGGTCAGCAACTCCTTCTCCTATAAACCATCTATTAAGTCTCAATAGTACAGAAATTGTAAGTATAGCCAGGCAAGGCATGTCAGTTTATCTTTATTTTATTAGCTTATGAATTTTTTCCTTTGCTAGAAGGAGGTTTAGGCCTGTTGTTTGTTTGTAACTTTGAAACTAAGACTAGAGGGTCTTCCTCTGTGATCTTTATATTTTTTGTTACTCTGTAAGGCTATCTATCATCCTGTTCTTACACAGGTGATTCTTCTTATCTTTTCTTTAATTAAAATTCTTCTTTGAAAAATCTGACTGATTTTTCCATTCTTTTAAAAATTCAGGGGGTTTGGATCTGGTTCACCTGTACAGTTGGTGAGGGTTTTATTCTCAAGCCTTTCCCAGGAAGGGGGTGTATGGCTTGGTGTGGGATATTTTAGGGAAATAGGAACTCCAACACAAGGTATCTGTACCTTGGGAAAGTTTTAACCCAGGGATCGGCAACCTTAGCAGGGTAAGCACCTTTGGTGGGCCCGGCTGATTCGTTTGCCTACCGTGTCCGCAGGTTTGGCCAATCGCGCCTCCCACTGGCCATGGTTCACCGCTCCGGTCCAATGGGGGTTGCAGGAAGCGGTGCAGTGCCGCACAGGCCCACCAAGGGTGCTTACCCTGGCGGGTTGCGTGCCACGGTTACTGATCCCTGTTTTAACCTAAGATGGTAGAAATAAGCTTAGGGGATCTTTCTTGTGGGTCCTCACATCTGTAACCTAGAGTTCAGAGTGGGGAGGGAATCCTGACATATAAAAACAATAATCTGGATTTAGATAAGGGAGATGCTATTTTCACTCCGAAACACGTTATTGAGAACACAATTGAATTCCAAGGCAGTCTTGCCATCAATTTTGTGGATTTTCAAAAGGCACTCAATAGTGTGAACAGAGAAACAGTATGGAACACTGGAACAATATGTAATTTCACCAAAATTAATCAATGTTATGAAGGCATTCTATGCCAACTCAAAATGCGGTATTAACAATGGAAAACGAATTGTGTAGGTCATGCAGCATCAAGACAGGTGTAAGGCAGGGATGCATTCTTTGTACTTTTTTCAGATGGAACAATTCAAGGCTATTTGATCTAGACCTTGCTGATGACATCACTCTTATCAATGAAGATGCCAACAGACTCGAAAAATGCACAAACGAAATAAAAGAAGTAATGGAGAAGATAGGTTTTAGATAGAATGCAAAGAATTGTAAAGTCATGTTAATGAGGACTACAGGGATTGAAATAAAAATTGAGGATGAGAAACTGTAGACGGTTGACATTTTTTTAACCTCAAAAAATAGAAGCTAGAGTATGATTTTTTTCTGAAAAACTTATTTGTACTTTAAGCTTTAGAATCCAGTTTGCTCTTTAAAACAAATTTTTGCAAACAATAAGCCACAAAAGGATTATAGGGTTTTGTTGTTTTGAATAAATATATATATTCATGTAATATATATTGCTAATTTTGGAGAAAATGTCTTTTTGAAATGTAGTTTCTGAGAAATGCATCTTTATAAACTATCTCCCATCTTAGGCATTTATGTTTTACCTCAAAAAACTCTGTTTTAATGATATTGTTACAAATCTCAGTCCTATTCCCAGAATACAATTCTGAACTATTATACAGTCATTTAAATTAAATAATTAGTTCTGGAGCCAAGAAGCATAGAGGAGAATGGAACCAGAACAGATAGCTGCCAGATCTCACTGATAAGGACAGAAGGGGGAATGGAGTGTATAGGACCTATCCCTTTCAACTCAAGATTCTGGAAATCAGACCATGCAGATCCTGGGCATGATTTGTGTGTGGACAGGAGGCAGACTTTGGCTCATACCTGATTCAGAACTTGGGATTAGAGTGCAGAGTAGATATACCTTTAAGATTTTAGTATTCCCTTTGACCCTAGATATAGACCTGGAAAAAGTAAATCTTCCTGGCCTGACTCACAGAATAAACAATTCCCCCCCAGTGTTTTCTCATTTGTTTGTATATACCGAGGTACAAGGCTACTACTCAAACAGTAATAGTATCAAAGGTATACTCTTCATAAGAGTACTGAAAACAAAAAGTCAATTTGGGGCCTTCTGTTCCTTCTAGCTATCATACTGATGATGAACTACTCCAAGGCATCCCCAGCACAGCAGTGATCAGAGCTGTCGCTGATTATGCATCATGGCATACATCATTATAATACATCTAGTCTATAGATGTGCCATTATAGTACATCTTCACTGCAACAGCTGGCAAAAAAAAATACCTCAGGGAGACATATCTAAGAAAAAAACAGTCAGATAGAGAGGACGCTGGCAGAGGATTAAAGATACTATAGAAATGGATAAAACTGTACCTACTGATTTTAGAAATAGACTCAAACCAAACCTCCAGGTCCAAACAGCCCACCTGTACAGGTTAAAATAACAGAATGTGGAATTTGATTCATTTTATGTCCTCTTTCTAAGGAGTTAAATCAAAACCATCAATTTGAACAAACTACAGACTTGACTGGCGTGGTTGAATCATAATCCAAATTTCTGACGGAATGCTCTCTCTAGTTATTTCAGTTGGTTAGGAAAGGGATTGCAGGAAGTGAGAGGGTGATCTTGTGTTTAAGGTAGTTGACTATCATCCAAGAGAAGTCCATTCTCTCTCTGGAACTACTACAGATTCCCTATGTATTTCTGAGCTAGTCATTTTAAGCAAAAGTTTTGTAGGTAGCCTCTAGTTGTGTGTTCCTCATTTTCTGATTGATACCACATTGATACCTAAGTCTTAGTATTGCAGAAATTCTGAGCATTCATATCAGTAAATGAAGTCAATGGATGTTGCACAGAATGTCTGGCAGCTAGGCAGTGCAGTCCAGAAGAATGAGCATTCAGCACTCCTGAGATCCAGTCCTGGGTGTGCCACTAGCTATGTCTGTCTGAGAGGAAGTCACTACATTCATTTTTTACTCATTTTCCCTACTAGTAAATACTTTATTTCACTGCAGACAGAATTCATTTATTAATATTTGTACATTGCTTTGAGCCTATATAAAATATAGCACCATACAATGCTAACTACTCTGAAAAATCAGGCCCTACATATCAAAATGGACGCCCAAAAGTATTCGACAATGGACAATTTTTTATCTTAATCCCTGTATGTCTCAGTTCTCAAGGTGTAAAATGGGAGCAATAGCACTTTCCTATCTTTTAGAATTGTTGTGAAGATATATTTGTTAATGTTTGTCAGACACACTCGTATACTACAGTGATGTGCACAACAGAAAAGTCCATAAGGAAATTAATATTTCTGAATTCTGAGTATGGTTTGAATAGTGTGCAGTAAAAAAAGGTCTATGGCCATACATTGAATGATGTGGATGAAAGGAAATATTTAACAATTGTCTCATTCCCTGAGGATCTTCAGTTCTGTGCCACTTAATAAGGCAAGAGTCTTGTGGAAAGAATGGTATGTGATCATGTAAGTAAAGACTGCACCATGAAGTGTATACATGAAAGGCAGATTTAAGGTTATCTGCCCAACCTATTATTAGCATTTCCTAAATCTTCAGTGCTTCACTTTGCAACTTTGATACCTTGTTTTTAGCTATACTCTTTTGCATATAATATGTACATAGATCTCTATCTTTTAGTGCTGGGAATTTATTTTTTTCAGTGCTAAGTATGATTCTTTTGCCAGTTCTTTAGTAAATATATTTCTTCCACCTCATGTCCACAAGGAGAGAGTATTTTTCCCCTTGGCATCTGGGGCAGACATTGAGGGAAACTTGTCACAAGGCCTTTTAATTTCAAATGGACAGAACAGGCAGCCAGAGCCATTCGCGTATTGCGCTTCTATTTAGCGCTCGTGATATGCATAGTGACGACAGACTCTGAATGCAGAGATGTATATTTCATCACTTATTGCTGGAGGGTGGCTGAATCAAGCCTACTACCAGGAGTTACCTTACAAGAGGTTCCTTAGAGTTGCATAAGTACTAAACTCTATTAGGCCATGTGAACACTATAGCAGCTACAGCAGCACAGGCCAAGGTCTGTAGGATGTAAAAAAGGCCTGTCTGTCACCCCAAGATATAGTGCTTTAGGAGTTCACACTTGTTACTGAGTTGGAGAAATATAATTATAGAACATATAACCAGTTTGGGGTTTCTGTCCTGTTTTATTGACAGTCTTCCCTGAGATTGGCACACATTGCCATGAGCCACTCCAGACACTGTAACAGCTATTCACTGATGATGGTATTACTTTGTGTAATGATTTCAGGATGATGCGCCTATTCAGTATAAAGTTCTTCCCAATAGGGAAGTAACCCTGAATGATTTCAGCATTTATTATATCAGCCAGCTGGTTGGTTGGTCACATGTTATTGTCCAATTTTTACCTATATTACATTTGACTGCTTGTTCATTAAATTTCATAATCATCTTTTAGGTCCTGTGCACAACAGATGGAAAATACAGCCCCGGATGTGTGAATGGGAGTTCGGCACACTAGCCAAGTACTGCAGGATGTACAACTAAGTCTGCTTCGCAAAGTAAAGCATTCTTAACATTAGTAAATGTTAGGCAACAACTTTGACTTCAAGAGTTTTGAGGCAATTATACAAACAAATTCACCCAGTATAGTAGACACAAGTGAGTTTTTTTTATATTCTCATAATCTAGAGACTATAACAAAATATTTCTGGTTTTCCTGAAGAAAGGAATCCTTTGCAAGTATAACTGGGTTTTTTTAGTTGTGTCTTTTGACAACATTGCAATCATTTTACAAAATGCTGGTCTTGTACTATATATACCTGTAGTATTAATTTCATCTAAGAGCAACAGGAACAGTACAGTGCAGGTTCCGAAATTTCTCAGAAATACATGTTGTGCATAAAGTTGTAGAGTAATTGTTTAGATAATTCTCAAGGAATCGAATACACTTTAAAGGTGTACGAGATAAACATAAAATACATTATAAAAAGGATAATTTGACACAGTATATAAATTGGTGATTATGAATGATCAAATGCAAACACTTCCTGAGATGAAAACTAAGGGCATGGCTACACTTCCAGATATAGAGCGTGGGGAGTTAAACCAGCCTTCAGAGACAGCAGCAGAGAAAACGCTGCCATGTGTTTACACTGATAGCTGTAAGCACAGTGGCATGGCCACATTCACAGCTCTTGCAACACCACAGAGAGGAGTGCATTGTGGTAGCTATCCCAGTGTGCAAGTGGCTGCAGCATGCTTTTCAATGGGGTAGGGTGGAGTTTGACAGGGAGTGTGTTTTGTTTAGGTGGGGAGAGAGGTGGTGTGTTTTGGGTTGCAGAGAGTGTGTCAGCATTTTGTCCTGCAAGTTCAGACAGCAGCAGATCTCCTCATTGCACCCGTCTCTCTCTCTCTCTCTCTCTCTCTCTCTCTCTCTCTCTCTCTCTCTCTCTCACACACACACACACACACACACACACACACTCACACACACAAACACACTCACAAATGCCTGCCTCTGCAGCAGCAATATTCCACAGTAATGGTTTTATTGGAATAGGATAAGCATGCCGGCTGCCAGAAATGGAGCTTTAAGAGGGGATATCCACATGCCTGGCGCCAAGTACAAAACAATGACTAGGGTGGCCACTTGACTTAATTATGGGATGTTTCCAGACATTTCAATCACAGCACAGTAATGCAACACGTCATCCACACTGACACCTGGGTGTTTTAGCCAGAGCGCAGCAAGCTTTACGCTTCTCATGGAAGTGGATTAGCAGGAGTGCTCCAGTTGCAGAGTCCGGGCACTCTAAGTTCCTTGCCAATGTGGACATATAAGGAGTTAGGGCACTTGGGGCTGATATAATTTGCTCTAACTTTCAAGTATAGACAAATTGTTAGAAGTTGGCCATCATGGTATTTGTACTTGGAAAGTTCCCCACCTGTGCAATTAGAGATTAGATTTAATCTGAAGTCTCAATAGATCACTTTCATTTGTAATTTTTTTAAAAAAAACTAGTAGTAATAGTTCTTTTATTATCTTAGTTTTAGTGTTGAAAACTGTAGTTTAGAAATATATAATTATTACATCTGAAATATATCACTATGAGAGAATGTACCCCTGTCCGCTCCCTATACACGGTTGTAGTAATCTTTATACAAAGTATGCTTTATGAGGTGTCATCTGCAAACTCATGGCTTGCTGGTGATTATTGTCTAGATAAAACATGTGTGGCATCATTCCACATGAGTTATAATATTTCCTTGTGTAATGTTAACACGTTTCAAACCACAGCTGAAGTTGGCAAGATGTGTCTCAAACAAAGGAATGTGTATTCTGCTTAATTTGCATTAAAGCACTAAACCGAGTCATCAATCAGGAAGGGTAGATAAGTGCATTCAAACAGGTGAGAAAAAGCAGCAAGAAATATCCTACTCCATAGTCTTTTTGAGTCTAGAATATCAGCTTGAAATGTTTTCCAAGAGGGGATTGACAGTATAAAAAGGAGGGACAAACATCCCCAGGCATGTCCTCCTCCTCCCCTCTCTGTCCATTGATTCATTGTATTAGAAGGGACAAAGAAAGCAGCCGCTGAACTGGAGAAGGGGTCCTGGCCTAATAAGTTTAGTCAATAAGACTGCTGACAGCATGTGGTGAGAAAAACGTTGCTTTGAATTTAACATAGTTTGTTAAGTTAATCAACAGTTGTGTTTTATCTTTATTATTCTTGTAGTCATTTCTGACTTGTATGCCACGTTACTTGTTCTTATTTAAAATCTCTCGCTTTGTAGTTACTCGTCTTGTTTTTATTGTTTTATCCAATCCAGTATGTTTACATTGAAGTGCCTGTGAAACTCCATTTGAGGTAATAAGGTTTGTGTATATTATTTCTATTAAAGAAATACAGACTTTATATGAATTTATTAAGACATCACCTGCAATTTTATTACTGTTGAGTTACTCAATCTCTTCTGTACCACAGAAGCGTGGCTGTCCAATAAAAGATGACCAGTGCTAGATCTCCTTGTAACTGCAGGAACTCTATTTATCACATATCCAAAAAGGCCAAAGGTAGGCATGCAATAACCATTCTAGTCCTTTCTAGGTTCAAATGCAAGGAAAACCTCTTGAAACAAAATCACTTAAGTGCATCCTCATAATCTATGAGTCTAGAGATAAGAATCCAGCTGCTCTATAAAGCTTTAGACACCAAAGTCTTCCCAGAAGCTCTGACTTCTATGTTCTATGCTATGGTGATGAAGCTAAGGAGTAGAGCTGTAAGTAGAGGAGTAGAGGAGTAAGTTCCTCTGTAAGTAGAGGAGTAAGTTCCACTTCTACCTAAACTATTGCAAATCCATGTAAAGTTCCCAGAACTGTATCAGCTGACCCCAAAATGTCAAAATATTTTGCCAAAGTAGAAATGAAATGTTTTGTTTCTACTAAAACAATGTTATATCTTTCAGACATTGTGACAAGAAAGGGCTTCACAAGACAGCAGGATCAGCAGCAGGAACTGATGCCACCACCACTATCTCTCTCAGAAGCATCAGCCCAGCAGTGAGGGCCCTCCAATATGATGTTTTTGGCCACTGCTTGCCATTTTCATTGAGCCAAGGGGAACAGAACTTCAGAGTCTGAGTCAATCAGACTTGCTGAGGAAACCATGGGGACTGTAACCTGGATCTATGTGGAATCATGCACTTGTACCTCTTTCATGTCCAGATCTGGGATACAGTCCCACAGCAGGTCTGATTGACTCAGACCCTGCAGTTCTGTTCTCCTTAGGTCAAAAATGCTGAAAGATAAGACATGGTTTTAGTAGTTCCATTGACATCAGTGAAGCTACATCAACATACATCATTGGAGGATCTGAATCATAATAATACTCACCCTTTCCCCCTCAAAGATAAATGCCACTTATGTATCAGTAACTAATGCATTTCGATATTTAAGAGCATACAAAAGGTTGGATCATTTCATATCTGTAATATTTCTACTCCTGAACTGAAATACCTGGGTCATTGCCTTAAAATTATATTTTGCACTTTAACTAAATACAATGTGAAGGATCTCATCCCTGCTTTGGAATCAGAAGAAACGTTTAGTTAAGTAACTCTTGCATGCAATTCACCATATGTCTGTTACCAAATAACAGTTGAATAATACAAAGAACTTTAAAAAAATCATGAGTAGATAAAGCTATTCAGATATGAATAGCACATTATCATCAAGTGAATAACAGAATGGAATATCATTTATCATTGTCAGTAACTGACAATTCATGCACAATGCAAAAGACTGTTGATTACTGAATAATTTTGAATAATTTTCAATATAACTTTACAAACTGCCTTAACTATCCCATTATATTTATGTTAATAATGCAACACTTTATTTTACTTTCCCACTGACTTTGCACAAGTTTTATCTCATTTCCTCATTATTTTTTAATTGTCAAGGTAAAAAATAGCAATGCATTTGCAAAAGCCTGGTACAGCTTTGAAATGGATTTTACTAGGTGCTGAATGCCTCGTGTAGGATACTGAATGGTTTCAATCTCCAGAGAATCCAATGGATGTTCTAGATACTCAGCACCTTCTTAACAAGGCATTGAGTACCTCATTCACCTCACATAGATCTTTATTCCTATCAAGAGAGAGTATATTTATTTTAGATGTAATTTGTTCTTGTGCTAACTAGAGAAGCACATCTTATATCTGTTTATAAAAATAGTAATCTCTAAGGCCAGGTGCAACTGACAAAAAACTGCAAATTACAACACTAGCAATTCAGCAGCTTTATAGTTGACTGGGTTACTGTTAGGATTACTATTATAAACTCTCTTTTATTAGATATGTAATTGAACTATAAATGTTTTACAAACATAAAATTCACATACATACAACATACAAAGCTTTAGTTCCAGAGATAACTTTCTTTCCAAATGTGATCCATTTAATGAATTTATAGTTGCAAAATTACCCAGAATCCCTCCCATTGGAGTTCATGTTTTGGGATGCTTTTAGTGTATCTTTAATTCAGAATGCATAAAGAGAAAGGCATTAATAGAACTTAAAAGCATTTCAATAATTTTAGTAACAAGTTCTGTGATTAGTCATGGACATATAAGTCCAGTTCAATTCAATGACAGATACAGGCATATATCTGCAAAATGATTTGTCCCTTATTGTTAGCTGGAAGGTGAGAGGCAGGAAAAGAATATCTTACAAACAGATACAGGGGATTAAAAATTCAGTGGCTAAATAAACATCCTCCATGTTTTAAAAATAAATATTTAGGCTTCTTTCTTTGAATTATGTAGGATTCCCACTCTGTAGGAATCCTTGGGCACCTGTCATTGTCCACTGTCAGAAGACAGGATACTGGGCTAGATGGACCTTTGGTTTGACATAATATGGGAATTCTTATGTTCTAGTATAAACCGACCCTAGGAGCTCCTCTTCTGCTTCCTTCTTCTGGGCACTGATGTAGTAAGCATGGCCAGGGAAAAGTAGGTATTTTTCCTATACCCTTGCAAACTCCAGTTACTGGAAGACTCCCATGAAATAGAATTGTTCAAAATTATATCAGGGACTCACCACCAGTGGTATGGCCCCAAGACTAAAGGAGTATAAAGCTGACAGATTTATTTTTATGAAGTAATTATAGAAGAAGACCATATAATAAAATACACTTTCAGTCTAGATTTCTTTAAAATAGACTGAGGAAATCCAGAGACATAAAACAAAACAAAACAAAAGCACAGCACAGCACACCCTCACAAAATCTCCCTCAGAGAAAAAGCAGAGCATGTCCTTCAGTCTGCAAGTCCTTTGATCTTGAAACTTCTTACAACTAAAGGTACAGTATGCACTAAAGAAGGGGGGGATCATAGTCACACACAGTACAAAAATCAGGAATTTAGTCACTATGACTGATTCCTGGGTTTGATTTAAGGTCATTAAACAGACATTTACAGAGTTACTGTATCTTGAACAATGTACGGCTCTACTGCCCTGGACACGCCCGATCCCATCGGATCACGGAAGCTAAGCAGGGTCAGGCCTAGCTAGTACCTGGATGGGGGACCTCCTGGGAATACTAGGTGCTGTAGGCTAACACCTGGCAGTAGTATAAACTGCCTCCAACGACAGGTGGCGTGATGCATCGGTTGGAGTATACCCCGGTCGTATCACTGGTCCTGTCTGAGCTCCGAATGGAGGCGGATATGCTGACCGAAGCGGACCCTGCCATAGTGCGGGATTAACGCTAAGAAAAACAACTGTATCTTGAACAATAGATATAATTGTGTTATGACTACGTTTAACTTATATATACATTGTAAGAGAGTACCCTTCCCCCACACTAAACTCTAGGGTAAAAATGTGGGGGGTCTCTCATTCAAGACCACATAACTTTAATTACTTTCCCAGCCTAAGTTAAATACTTTCCCCCCAAAACCCAAACTCCCCCAGTTGGGGATTGGGACCCGCTGCCACCATCAATGTGAATATTCCAAAACCATGGAGTGGGGCACATTTAAACCCCCCTCTCTCCCTTAAGCCACCTGAGAGAGAAAAGAACACAGACTCCGAGCAACAGCCCCTCCCCCCTGCCACCCAGGAGAGATTCCAGCACACAGACTCTCACTAGCTGTGGCTACCCCAATCCAAAGCTAGGATCCCTTCGTTAGAATTACCAGACAATTCTTATAACAAAAAAAAAAGGTTTATTAAAGAAAAGAGAAAAAAAGCATACACTTATACAGACTTTACAGTTACTCAATTCTCTAGCCTTAGACCCTCCCTTGAGATTTCTCTCCCTGATAAGGTTAAGGACACCAAAGATTGATTACAAAGCATATACAATCAACAACTCTACTTACTGTTAGTCTAACTTTGCAACTTATTCAAAGAGATGAATAGGAAGAAGATTACATGCTCCCAAAGCCAGGAGAGAGGAGAAAAAGCAGACGGCTGAGCTGCCGAGACCAAAGTGAAAGTAAAAACCTTCCCCTCCCATAGGAATGTTAGCTTGACATCATCACCTCTCCTGTTTAGGTTAACCCCTTGCAAGTAAAACAGTAAGTCTAAAACACTTCATACTTATGCATGTACTTATCATGAAAGCTTTTTAGAAAAATTACAATTAAAGAACTGACCAGTATTCCCAATCTTTTGTAGCTTTTGTTGGATAGACCATTGGTGGATAATTTCTGCTGATTTAGACCTTTTATGCCTGGAAACATCTTCCTCCTCAAGATACTAGTCATCTCATTACCAGTACACACTCTTCTTGCTTCAATTCTGTTTCTCTATTGTAAAGTGCTACCACAAATATAAGACTTAATGACTGAAAGCGAGGCAAGAAGAAAAATGTCTTTTCAATATAGGTTGGGTGGTCAGATGAGGGGCAGACCAAAATAAAAGGAAGACAGAGTTATGGTTACATTTAAGGATTTGAAAAATCAACTGATCTCTAAAGAGCAAACCAGAAGGTTAAGAAAGAGTGTAAGTTGTAGAATGTGAAATGTATTTTTAATGTATTTGTGAACTTTTCTTTTTTTAAAAATTATGGGTATAGAATTGTTCTAGTTTCATACATATCACAAGATAAATTGCATTTTAAAAGAAAAACATCTTTGAGGAAAAGACTTTTAATTACAAATATCTTTGTAAAGAAAACATAAGGACAAAATATTTATTTTCATTGTGTGGTAGAAATAAGACATCTTTGGAGTACAGGAGAAGATGTCAACACCAGTAGTGACCACATTTTAAAATTTCTTTGGTTTTTCAAGATTATACCACTTTTCTTAAAATAGGCAATACCAGTTAAGCTGGCATTTGCTTTTACTGCCAGATCCTATGTTCATTGAAGTCAATGTCAAAACCTTCACTGACCTCAAATGTGTACAACTGAGCCCTTTATTCCTTGTAGAATTGATCAGCTTTCACAAACTGGTAGAACTTTTAAGTGCACTCAGTCACTGTCTTTGATTTAATGTTTAAAATTGAAATCATACTCAGTTTTTTAGTATAGCTGACAAAATTAATTTCTGACTACAGAACCAAAATATATCTTTTAATTAAAACTATTTGAGGAATATGAATTTATTAAATTTTGAAATGACTGCAATATGTTGATTCTGTATGTAGTATTGTAGCTGTGTTGGTCCCAAGATACTAAAGATACACAGAGATGAGGTAATACATTTTAGTGGAGCAACTTCTGTTGTTGAAAGAAACAAGCTTTTGAACTTAGAGCTCTTCTTCGGGCATGTCTTCACTACCCGCCGAATTGGCAGGTAGCCATCGATCTTCTGGCGATCGATTTATCGCATCTTATGAAGATGCGAGAAATCAATCACGCACGGCGCCCCCGTCGACTACGGAACTCCAGCTTGCCGGGAGGCGCAAGCTGGAGTCGACAGGGGAGTGCGCCGCCGACTGCCGCCACCATGAGGACGGACGGTAAGTCAGCTGCAGATACACAAACTTCAGCTATGTGATTCACCTAGCTGAAGTTGCGTATCTGCAGTCGATCTCCCCCCCCCCCCCCCCTTAGTGGAGACCAGCCTTCCAGGTCTGGAAAATGTATTCAAACTGTCACTGCTAAATACAAGGTGGGACACATTGTTTAGCATGAGTAGTTAACACATATTTGAAGGAACCATTCAAGGTAAAGTGTCCCATTAACACTCCAGCAGTAATGGGGGGAAAATAAGAGAAGGGGGGGGAGGAGGGTTGCTAGTAGGAAATAGCTTGTTATAATAAGCCATAAATCCTGGACAGATCATTCGTCTTGAATATGGTTACACTGTGTTAAGGATCCAACTATAGATGATTATATTGGAGCATAACTCTAAGATAATTTAACGTGGAAATACTCCATTATCAAGACAGAGGAAAGAAAATGCCGTGGCTGCCTGATCAAGCATGGGGAGACCATGGAACGTATTCAAGAGTTTTGGTGACACCCTTCCTACACTAGTCTTGTATTGGGTATGATTAGGGAAAACCAGGGGCCAGCTCTTGCCAAGGCTTTAGACATCAGCCAAGCACTGACTTATTCATTGCTGAACAGCAGTCTATTCACCTGTGTGTTATTATGATTAAGATGGGTATTGAACTTATAACAATGTGTTTAGTGTTTAGAATTTATGAAATGCTTGTAAGTTTATGCACGCATTAATCTCACTTATAATATCTTTATCACATTCCTTAAGGTAATATTTAAGATTTTAATTTAGGAATGTCTCATGGCTTACCCTGAATGAGTCACGAGCCAAGTTTGGGAATCCCTGGTCTACTGGGACTGGGAGAAACCTGAATATTTGTGGGTATGAAGTGGGTATTAGCCCACAAAAGCTTATGCTTCAAAACTTTATAATTAGTCTTTAAGCTGCCACAGGACTCTTTGTTACCTCTGCTATTCCAGACTAACACAGCTACCTCTCTGATTCCTGAATATTTGGGTATCTTTGATATCAAGCAACCATCTATCATTAAGTCCAGATTGCAAGATAGACTGGAATGCTCAAGTCTGTGACTCCATGGTAAGACTGTTATAGTGCTTCATGAGTTAACACTTGTTACAGGATGGGTGCAATCTAATTATAGGACATACAACCAGTTCAGGGTCTCTGCCTTGGTTCTTGACAGTCCACAATGCAATTAGCATTCACTGTTGTGAACCACTGCAGACAACATGACATTTGGCATAGTCGTATTTATGGCTTATTTTGATAGTACATGTGCCTGACTCCTCACACTATCAATTGCAGGATTGCTACCAATAGGAGTACACAATAAACATGAGTATAACTTTAAATTTATGGGGCATAACCTTGGAAAGGTTTGGGTATTTTTTACTACTGCTAATGGAAATTCCACATAGGACCTGTGGCAGCTCCTAATGTAGCTCTTCATTAAAGAGCCTTCCATTGGCTTTAGTATAAACTGGATGAGGTACATGAGGAACTCTGTTGATTCAACTCTGTTGATTCAACTCTGATGAATTCAACTCTGTTTAACTCTCTATTTCAGGTCAAGAGGGACATTTAGCTGAATGGATATTTTGAGATCTACAAAAAAATATCTCAATTTTAGGGTATCTTCACAGGGAGCCAGTTATTCAATTTTGTAATCCCACCACCCACTCACCCTGAAAGCATGGCTCATTTCACCTACATAGAAAGACTGTCACCATCTGGGAAGGGAGGACTGATGCCCTTGTATTACTACCTCTTCTGTGCTTATTAGCCAGTTAGGATCATTATTTTTTCTGCTTTCATATCCTCTACACCTTGCAGAGGCTACAACTATATGCAGAAAATTTACCTACATGAAATCTACAACTGAAACATTGAGTTAATACAGCAACTCAAATTTATCAGTGAAAGTTATTATTTTACACTGAGAAAATAAAGGACATCAAACAAAGAAAATTTTAAACTTTGAGAAGTTTGTGGAGATTTTTCAGGAAATTAATAATTCCTTACATTTCATTCCAGTCTGGTAAAATACTTTGTCTTTGTTGGTGTGAAATTCTTTCATGTTAAATGGTGAAAATTAATTCTCTCACCAATAATGGAATTATTACATTTTCAGATAGATATCTGATCTTACTAAACAGTACTACAGTAAGAGTGAAGAGATACATACTTTAATAACAAGAAGTTGCTTCTCACTTATTTTTAAAATTCATGGTTCCAAAACTATTTAAATATGCAAATTATCATAGCAAAGCATCATGGGGCCATAAAGATTTATAAGCTGTTAAATGATCTTCAGGGCAGTTGCAAATAACATGTAACACCTGGCACAGACAGTATGTCTAATGATAATACAAATCCTTTATGGTACATTAACACCTTCAGAAATGAATAATGTCCTAAGATCAACTCCACAAAAAGTTACAGGTGAGGGTCAACACATTACATAATTGCACTGAATAACATCAGCAAATAAAATTTATCTAACTCCTTTATTCAGGCTCTATTACCATTAATATTTCCCAATGAACAAAATATAAGGTGTGTCTGTGATGGATGATATTTATTTTCTTTAGGATCTGGACTATTTTGCTATTTATCAGAATTAGAGCTATTATGCATCCTATTCCTCATTATGTGCCTAATTAATTTGCTGTATTAAAAATTCATCTTACTTTGTTCAGATCAGGCAAGCCAAAACCTTTTAATTTCATTGTGCTCAAAAGATTAATTTTCTCAGCTATCGTAAGGACTGATAATTCATTTACATTACCCGAATCAATCAGAAAATTACATTTTTTCCTCACAAATTTGTTGCAAAGCTAAAGGGCTCATTTGATCATTTATTTTCCTGTAAATTTTAAATATTTAAATTTCACTAATGGTGCTAAACTATATTAAGTAACCTGAACTTTAGAAACATGTCTTGGAAACACACAATTTCTTTCTGGTTAATTCAAGACAGGAAAATGTCCTTTCTCCTCCTGCTTGCTGTCAGGACAGTAAGAGAAAAAACATTCCAAAACAAAAGGTGATTCTTGCTATATTTCTGACAAAAACAGAATAAAGCAAAGAGTGTTAGAAAAGTAAAGTTTAATTCATTGTCCACATCAAAGGAGTCATCTCTATCTGGGCCAATAGACACAAGAAAAGTTATATTGAATCTTAGTTTAAAAAAAGAAATATTTGAAGGATGGTGTGGCTGTGTAATTTTATTAAGGGTAGATTCTAATATATTGACAAATATGATACTTTGCATTACAGTAATGGACCATATTTTCTATTTTTTTTTACTTTTTTGCATTCTGTAAATTAAGCAGAATGGATGTTAAGTCATATTTTGTTTAGACACTGTCATTTTTTAAGATTACTAAAATCAAAATTATGTGAATAGTTTGTGGACTGGTCTAGGTCACCTTTAGAATTGTTCCTCCAGGGATTCATTTATGGATAAACTTTGTAAAATCACATACAAACCAGAACAAATGAAAAGAATATTAAAATAGGAGTGTACTAGCCTAGTACAATAAACATTCCTTTTTAAAACCTCATTTTATCTACATCAGTGCTGTACTGTCTTCTTGATTTAAAGGTAGATTTACTCTTTATACCAAACCTGTCATGATATATTTACATAGAACTCATTGGCAAACAGTCAAAATAATTCATAGCATTCTAGCAGCTGTAATAGAGTATGTATATTTTCAAGTATATATGGGAAGATTTTCTGTTGCAGAAGTTTGCAAAATTCTATCCGTTTTTCTGTGACAGAAATGTAAAAGTGGCATCCTGGGGACATACAGAATATTTGGAACAAGATCAAGTATCATTGCCTTCGTGTACACACAACAATCATTTCAAAGCATTTATTTTCTTTGCATTCATTACAAAATATATGTCTGTGCAATGAAAAAAGTTTGCAAAAAGACGAGATCCATGCCTGATGTTAATGGAAATATTATGTATCTCTAATATACTGAAGAATGGTTCAGCAACCATTCATCCAAGTGAAAACAGTTTCCATGTAATCCAGTGAAGATTGGTTGAATTACAAGATGCACTTGCAAATGACATTCTAGATATGCATTTTTAAGGAATGGGTTAGTACCTTTGTAGTAGATAAACCATTGCTTACTAAGAATGTGCCCTGGTGATCTGTCTATTGTTACAAAAGATATACAAGTATCATGACAAAATATATTTACCATAAAAATAATTATTTTTGTAGCTAAATTTTTTCGTTCATCTTTAATTCCTCTTAGAAATATTTTTAAAAAATTGTCTGCTTCTTATTAAGGGGCGAATTCTGCACTGTCATCTGTGTTGCAGTGGAATCAGTGTGTCTCCACTCGGCAAGAGATGGAGCTGAGTTTAAAGGCCATACAGAGAGATTTTCCCTCAACCAAGCTCCTCAGAAAGCTGGAGCGGGTCAAGACCTGGATATTCTGTTGCTATGGATCTTCCATCTTGTAGAGCTTTAGACAAATGGAAACTAGTCTGGATTATACTTGATAAAACAATTGATTTCACATTGTTGCTGGAGAGGGCAGAATTTCTTCTCCTGGCCTATTTTGAAGGTCCTTAACTCAGTTACTAGAGAGGACTTTTCTCTTACAGTGTATGAATCCTTTGCATCATCCTCTTATAAAATCCTATTTTTGGCCATACTTGAAGCCATTCTTTGATATACTTTACTGCTTTACACAGAACGTCTCCTGTGTAATCAGCTTATGTCGTTTTC